>BRKX01000005.1:46975000-49475000 GCA_026008535.1 Perilla frutescens
TAAGTTCGCATATTTAAGAAATTCTGCAGCCATCTACATGTTATAGGTTTTTGTTTCATGGATAATAAACTGATCAATATAATCTAAAAGGAAGTATGCATACCCTGTCATCATCGATGATATCAAAAGCTTCGAAAGAGGCTCCCACAAAGCATCAATAGTCACCTGAAATTGGTCCGATGGCAACAAACCCAACATGCCAGAAATCGTTCTCTTCATAGCATCTATAGTGGTATTCGAAACATCCTTCTGAATAAGGCTCACATCCAATGGCTCTACATCTCGTATTAAATTAAAAATGACTGATTTCTGGAAGATAGAACATCATTTAATTAGGTCTAAAATTTTTCCTGTTTCACCGAAATCTCTTGCATAGTTTATACTAAATATCCGGACAAGCTACAAGTACAGTATTCTAACTATCAAGTTAATCAAATTTGAGTTCAATAGCAATACACCTAGTTAGCTCCTCTCAAAATTATTAGCAAAATGCGAGAATCAGCTCCAATTTAAGACGACTATTTTTATTTTTATTTAACTTCACAAGTAAAGAATTCCTCAATTTTTTTGTGGCATAGAATTGCAACTATGCATACTTCTAATATTGTCCAAATTATATTAAAAAATAATAATAATAAGCACAAAATAGTTAGATTCATGACATTTACACAATCAAAATTAGGTAACAGTTCAAAGTGAGTGGAGGGGAAAAATATTACCTTTGAGCACGAATTTTGGTCGCCGGAGCTAAATATCCGATCAGAAGAAGCTGAAGAAGCAGAAATTCGGATTCTGAAACGTCGAAGATTGCCAAACTTTCTGGTGGGATTGAAACCTCCAAGAGAAATAAAGGGAGGCGAAAGACGGCGGAGCGAGGAAATGGAGGGAGGAGGAGGAGGAGAACAGGAGAGAAAGGAGGTGAAGGTTGCCATGAACAACCAATCCCCACCACGTTTCTCTCTCTTCTCTCTCTCTCCCAGATGGGCCCTGTCGCTGTAACTGCTGCAAGCCACAGTTTTTATATAACTCTCCCGAGACAAGACAACGACAGAAGCCAAGAAACAACGTGGTAAGAGTCAAAACGTCCAACAGTTTGTGGCCTGGCGGGCAGGGCCATGTGCGGTGGCGCAGCCGCGCAAGTATTAGCCCACCGCCACGCTTCACACGTGGCCCAATTGGGACTCATATGGGCTACTCTGGTAGTTGTTGCTCTTATCGGGCTCAATGGGCCGCTCAACAACTCACTTTTTTTTCTTTTTTTCTTTTTTGAGGAAAAAAAAAACTCACTATATTTGTCACTATACAAAATATGTTGATTCAATGTGATTCTAATGTTCTTGTTGATGGATGAATATCATGAATTCCTCTGGGTTTATGTGAATATTCGTGTTGAGTGTTTTTTTTCGTTTGATTTGTTGTGAGAATATAGCGTTTCCGAAGATATTGTTAATATTATACTAGAATGACCAACCGTGCGTTGCACGGATAAGATAGCTAAATTTATTATTATTTTTATTAGAAATTATAAGAATTAATAAAATTCAAATGAAACATACATTCACACTAAAATTTATATAACGAATTTTTAAAGTCTACAATCTTTAAGATCAAACACTTATCAAATTATAAATGTATGTCATTGAAAATGAGTTTGGATCCAGATTTTGACCCGTTTGATAAAATTTTGAAATGTAAAATAGTTTTACACATTTTAAAAAAACATTTGTATTCATTCTATAACATATAAAATTATGCTAACAAATATACAACACCGTTGATAAAACTTTTATACTTATTTGAGTTAATTATTTACGAATGTGCCGATGCGCATTTCACAAAAATAAATTAGTGTATATATATATATATATATATATATATATATATATATATACACACACATTACTTCCAAGAAAATATTAAAACGTAATTACATAAATATAAATGGGCCACACAGTAAAAAAAATGCCTTAATTAATATTAAATTTCCACTATGGTTGATTTTACACACACTAAAAAAATGCTGCAAATTTCTATTCATTGTCCTCTAAATCATTGCAATCATTTCTATTTATTGTCCTCTAAATGCTGCAATATATATTTAATGGAACCCGAAAATTAGTCTTGCTAATTTAGGAAGATATATTGCATACAATATTTATCAAACTTTAGATTAAACATAATTTGCAGATTATATAACTCATTATTCGGATACTATATTTATAATTTATATAAGTGAAAATATCATTTAAGCGGGAAAATCATCATTTTCTATTTACTGTTTTATGAGTCGTTATTATATATATATATATATATATGATAAGGTTTATGTAATCAAGTACCTTAAATAATTAATTGCTTGCTTGAAATTTAAAGTATATTTCATATTTAAATTACAAAATTAATAATGTATATATAGCATTTGTATATATATTAAATTAGACATCTATATAATATATATATACACACACACCAGTTGCGTGCACTAATATATATAGTGCAAATGATAATTAATATTTTCCACATTCATTACATTAATCAATTGTAAATCTTTTCATATTATATATATATATATTAATATATACGGAAAAAATCGTGTGCGCTTTGAATATGATCCATATTCCATATCTTGATAATTGAAATTTTTTCATAAATCATCATTACAGATAAGTAATTAAATATTTGTAAAAATATAATTTTATTTATAGATTCGGAAATGTCATTTAGGCGGGAAAATTAATCTTTTCTACTTTCGGATGCGGAGTCGTTATTATATATTATATAGATTAATTTGCTTGCTCGCTTGAAATAGTATTCTTCGTAAAAATACTTAATTCTTATATTGAATTGATCTTTGAAACTTGAAAGAGTCATCATGTAAGGTATTTATTACACTTGGTCTATCGCATAAACTATCATTCTCTTTACAACTCAAAAAAATATCATGTGTCCTAATTATTTTGTATCAGTATCACTATACTTAATTGTCATTTAAATTAACTCTCAATATCTTTTTAAGTGTATGCATATATATATAGGGATATAATACAAAGAGTATGATGCACATACATTTTTTTTCTTTCTGTTGTTCATGCTCATAAATTAATTAGTGTTGTGTGAAATCATCTTGCAGGCCCAAATTCGCAAGACGTCTTTACATTCGAATTCAATTACAATCAAACACCGACAAAAATACAAATGTTTCACTAAACATTAATTTAGATTCGTATCATAACTCGTCCTATGAATTTTAACCAGCAATATATTCTCACATGATTTTTTTTTTTAATTTAAAATTTCATGTTGAAGTACAATGATAATTGTTAATTGATATAATTTCCTCAATTTTACAAACATTATTTTGTCTAGAGATAAATGCAAAGAGCGTTGTGCATAGCTAGCTAGCTATGTTTTAGTGATGTTTAGGTTGCCAAAGTTCCTACACAGCCTAATTTGCTTGTTCACGCAAATGTAATTATGATCGTGATTTTTAATATGGTGTATATATACACCACTAATTTGCGTGGCAGATTCAAAAGGGGCTAGGGCGATCTATCCTCCCCACCCCAACTGACTCTTTTTTATATATATTTTTGTTGTCAGTTGGTTCCGTCACTCTACCTATTACTGTGATTTTATACACACACACACACAATATAGTGAGGACTCCTAATGACTTATGTCTGGATCCACAACTGCTAATTTATTTTTATACATCACTATTAAATTTAATTTAAAATAAATAATTATTATTTTATTTGAAAACCCTTTCAAATTAAAAAATAAATTGCAAATAGTAAAAATTAGAATCCGGTGTGCTTATATTTTTCTCTCATTCCCTCTCTCTCCATCGTCTTCACTTCCATTAACATTATCTTTCTTCCTCGCCTTTCCATTCATTCCAAATATGCTAATTACAAGAAATCAATTTAACCAACCTTGTTGCACATTTTTTTTTATTTCTTTTCATTTATGACAGACTCATTATTTTAATTTGAGAAAATAAGTTCTTCCAATGTCCAACTGGTTCAAAAAATAATTTTTGAAAAATGGAAATGAGGTTCGAAATTGTGTTTTTGACCATAGCTACTCTAGTCCGAACTCATCTTTCAAAGATTTGGTTTGAGTTTTGTTTTTTGAAGGCTGGAATGTGGTCCGAAACAAAGTTTTCAATTAGTGGTTCAAAAAATATTTTTTAATCTAGAATTTAACCTTCAGAAAATTTAGATCAAACTCTCATCCAATCCTCTCCAAACATGAAAAACTACAACAACCCTTCTTCTTACTCCAACATGAACTTAACATAATCAACAATGCTACGAAAAACAACCAAATTCCATCGTCCTCGAATTTTGTTAGCTCCGCAATTGATGGGTTGTCAAACCTTAGCATTGTTGATCTTAGTTTGATGATATTGTCCTCAACGGAAAAGGGAGGCAACAGATGATGATGATGATGTTTTCTGTAGGGTTTCCGCCGACAGTTCACTTTTCTTCCGGTCATTTTGGTCCTCTCATGGCGATGCTTAAGCCTCGGACCAGGCTCAGGTAACCAAAAGCTCGGACCTCCTTTCGAACACAATAGCACCTTTCATACCAAGATAGTGACAGATAAGCAGAGGCTACCACGGAGGCTGCACTACACGAACATAATACTAGTGACTCCACTCTTCAGCTAAAGTCACGGCAACACTCCGACAGACCACACAGAGAATGAGTAGTCAGAGCACAAAGCTTGTAATAGGGCAAGAGAGAGAGAGAGAGCTGAGGGAGAGAGAGCAGATTCTGCAGAACGAGAAATGAGAGTTGCATTCTCTGATGTGTAAGTGGTAGTGGGCCAACAAGGGACATTTGGCCCATAAGACTGTCGTAATCGAATATGGAGTCCGCAGGATTCATCATAGCCTTGGATCATTTTTACCCTGCAGAGTCACACAAACAAACAAACAGAGAAGAAGTGAGAGATAACACAGTGTAAATCTCAAGATCACATAAATCAACATCGGTGCACACAAAGTGTAGAATGTTCACAAAGGACATGGGTAAAATCGTCGGGGCTGTTCACAAAGAATCAGTAGCAGTAAAAATAAGTGCATTGGTTCACACATAACTAACGCATAAACATAACTCGAAGCATGAGATAACCAACCAAGATCAAAATTTAAAATCTTATGGCAAGAAATTAGTTTTTCAACATATAGACATTTAATGCCCATATCAGTAGTATTAAATTCAATTAGGATATTTTCTAGTTGTATCTCACCCTTTTCAACAATATCACGGATGAAATGGATCATAACATCTATGTGTTTAGTTCTATCATGGAATTAATACGAGAGTTTTGCATATTGAATGACAGATTGGCTATCATAAAACAAGATGGGATTTTTGTCAAGAAAATCAATTTCAGATAATAGTCCATTTAACCAAATAGCTTCTTTAACATCTTTAGTTGCAACAACATATTCAGACTCTATTGCAGATAAAGCAACAGTTTGTTAAAACTGAGACTTCCAACTTATGCAAACATCACACAAAATAAACACATAAGATGAAGTAGACTTTCTATTATCTTTATCATTAACATAATTAGAATCAACATAGCCTACCAATTTCATACCACTTTCTTTAGTGGATTTCAAATATCTTAGAAGCCATTTTATGGCTTCCCAATTAGAAGTGTCAACGGTTCCGGAAGCGCCGGTTCCTGGTTCCAAATATGTGGAACCGAAACCATATCGTCAAAGCACGATTACGAGATGGTTCTAGAACTGATAACCGCTAGTTTCATAATCGTTAGTTCCACAGTTTTAACCGGTTCAAATTATTATTTTATTTTAAAATAATTTTTTAAAATTCATTTATAAATAATTACAAATTTGAGTAGAAATATCCATAAATTAAAAAACACCTAAAATTATAGAATTATGAGAATTACCTAAGGAAAAATTAGTGTAATTGCAACTAAAGATTCACTGTCCTTTTATATGATAAACCAAACCATTTCTTTCATAAAAAAAAAACGATATGGGATATTTGGTTTGGGAGTTGGGACATTTTCTTTTTTGTCCCACATTGTTTTGTATCAAAGACAATTAATTAAATTTTCTTATAAATTGATATTAGACATTTGTTTATAGTTGCATTAATGGTCACATAAATTATTAAAATGACACTACGATTTCTAATTTTGAGGGATGAGTTGAAATTTAATTTTTCTCCCATTATAATATAATAAAACTTTAAATGATATAATTGCTATTATAATTATTTAAATAAAACTTTAAAAATAATAAAGTAATAAATAAAAACAATTCTAAAGCAACTTGAAATTAGAGTTTAATTTAATTTCAAAAAAAATAACTCCACATTTGTATTGGTATTTGGTTTCATTTCACAAAGTTTTCTTTCTAATAATATTTCGTTATGGAAATCACATATTATTTTATAGATTTCTAATTTATGGGTATTTATGTTCAAGTTTGGACGAGTTTAACATCAAGAAATTAAAAAAAATTAGCGGTTTGCGGTTAAAACCGTCGGTTCCCGGTTCCAAAAAATGGGAACCGGAACCGCACCGCCAGAACAGGTTCCGGTTACGATTTGGAACCGTCCGCCATGATTCCGGTTACGGATTTAACCACCAGTTCTGAAACCGTTTGCCACCTCCATTCCGAATTAGGCAAATCATGATTAGACATGTATCTACTCAAGCAACTCATGGAATATGCAATGTCATGTCTAGTACTAATCATTAGATACATCACAAATCCAATAACATTAGAATAAGGCACTTTGTTCACATCATTCATTTCAGTTTCAGTCTTTGAGGACTGATCTTTACTTAACACCAATGTTGCAGAATTCACTAGGTGCTAATCGAGCGGACGAGGAGAGCCTAGCACCTAGATGGTCTAGGCAGGGCCTAGACGAAATTCTGGCGGAGTCTAAGCGTTTTTTATTTTATAATTTCTTTATTTATCTTAAACGAAATAATTTTAAAATATTAATTTATAAGTTCATATTTTATAATTTATTTATTTATCTTAAACCAAATAATTTTAAAATATTAATTTATAAGTTCATAAATTATAATATTCAAACCACCCAAAAATATGAAATATTAAAGTCAATCTAAAATTAAAGAAATAATTATATTTGTTAAAAAGTTATCAAATAATTAGAGAAATAATTAAAATTATTAATTAATTAAAGTCAATCTAAATTAAATAAATTTATTAAGAAATTTAATCAAACATTTCGAAACCTATAAAAAAATAAATTAACCCATTCACTATAATATATATATATATCTACACTATATATAAAAACAGAATAACTCAATTTTACCGCCAATTTGATGGCAATTTTGTAATTAGATTCTTATTTGTGAGTACTCTCCTAAATAAAAATATGCCAGCATGTATAAAAATATTATAATATTATTTTTCTCAAATACTTGATTAAATTTCGGATACACATTCCCCACGATTGTAGCAGTTACATTTCAAAACTGTGAAGCCCAAAACAATCATGAATTGCTACAATCTTCCCTGTCAAAAAATCAAACCGTGAGACATGTCCTCCACTCTTCCCTGCCAAAATTCGGAATACCCATACAATAAAGTAATTTAATTGACAGTGTTGAAGAGGTTTCCTTCGCGGCAGATTCCTGATGTAATAAGAAATCAAAGTTCATTCCAAATTCTTGATGTAATATGATGTATCAAGATAGAGAGAAGGGACATAAAGTTCGGGAGAAGATTGTCGGATTTCTGGAGAGAAAGATGGCGGTGGCAGTTTTCGGGTGAGAGAATGAGTAGAGCAGCGAGTTTCAGGTGATAAAGATTATGATTCGAAGTTGAATCCGAGAAAAAAAGGTGTTCTCTTTTTCTTCTCCCAAACGAAACCCCAATTTTTTCCTGCAGCAAGAACGACATCAACTTCATCAACAATTCACACTATCAACAAATAATTCATTTGAACTTGGATTTTTTTTAGATATCTTAGGTTTTTGATTAAAGAGTGCTGCATTTATATATGTTTTGCTTTTTGTATGAACTGTACTTCCAGATCGAGGAAAAGCATTTATGTGATGATTATGAGTGTTGTATTTATTTCTATTTTGCTTTTTGTGTGAATTGTACTTCGAGATTGAGGGAAAGCATTTCTCTGACAATTGTATTTAGACCATTGAGGTGCATTGAAACCTTCATGAATATCTAATATTTACTGCATTTGATTTTCACTGAATTTTTTGATGTTTCAAATTTTGGGCTTTCTAAGAAACTAGGGCTAGGATTGATTGGAGAAAATTTTATTTTCCCCAACTTTCATTCCATTTCTCCTCAGTTACATTTCACAAATTGTTCTTTTTGGATAGCACAAATATTAACCAAAATTCGGCGCACGAATTTGAAGATCTGTTGGATTCTTCAAGTTCTCCTTTATCGCAGTTTCTTTGTTTTTCATCGGGTAATCGTTTGTCAATGAGAAATTTGAGAGGAAGCGCAACAGACTCCTGTGATGGCTAATAACGAATTCTCAATGGATATGAATACTAATTCATGATTATTTCTACACAAGGTGAGGAAGTGTTTATGGTTTGAATTGTTATCAATTTTCTCTGTTTACTATTCATGTGAAGAGTGTTAGAGAATATTTTTTTGTCAATATTTGTTTTTATCCTCTTCTTAAAAAAAATCAGAGCGAATGGAGATGCATGATGACTCAAATTTCTGACAAGGGAAGTGTTGATAGGGCAGCTGAGATTCAGTCTACCAAGACTTCACCGCCAGCAACGGCAAGGGCAGTGAATGAGTTGGTCTACGGTGCGACGCCTGCAGATGAGAATTTCATTCTTTATTTTTTTTATTCTTTATTATTTTATTTTTCAATTTTGTGAATTCAGATTTGTTTTGGCTTTTGCAGGAACAAGCTGCATCGGATTCCTATCAATTTGTTGAGAAGAGAGAGTATATGCCATATCCTCGGGTAGTCAGGTTAGAGTAGTTACATTGTGAATTTTTACATATTTTGTGTAGGAGTTTTCATGTGATTGAATTGAGAAAAAATGAGTTTCTATTGGTGGATTCTACGAGAAACTAGATCGGTCCACTGATAAAAAAATCGAGCCATAATTATTGGAGGCTTGAGGTGGTTAACAAAAGTTATTTTAGTCTCTTATATAAATTATTTTCCTACAACTGATTCTGACTTCAGTCGTAAACTCCGCGAGCAGAGAGAGATCTGCTCGAAGTTAACGGTCACTTTTTGCACTATTATCGCAATCATTGTTCCGAGTTCTTATAAGTATTTGTTTTGGTTTCAATATATGAATTGGTGAGATATAATAGAATTGACCTCGATATATGAATTCTTTCACATATGTTTGGCTAGATTCTGTTATCATCTATAAGAATCATGACTTTATGTTAGTCGTCTTCAGTTGTGAGGCCAACTATTTTATATCATCCATGGGACTTTGTTGACAATATTATGTTTGGAGTATTGCTTTTTCATGCAGTTTTTTATCTCTTGTGATATCTAGAGATGCATGTGAATTTAATTTTCTCAAAATGCGTGTGTTCAATCATTATCGGTGTTTATACTCTTAAACAATTATGAGTGATTTGTGGTATAAGTGATTCTAAGAAGCCTATTTCATTGCATATTATTTCATTGTTTCTTACTTGAATATCTAATTCCATAATTTTCTAGGTAATGCAAAGTGGTCTGCATGATTTGTTTGAAGCACAACCAGAAAAACGTACTGCTTTGATCTTCTTACATTGCTGCTCCACAAAAAAAGAGCCCGAACGAGTATATAATATTATTCAAGTACATTGTTATATATAATTTAGAACCTAGAAAATGGATCTTTCATCTCATAGTGAAGTTTTGTATACTTATTCTTCTTGGTAGTATTGTTATGTCTCTGTCTGTTGGTTTCTTTAGGGCTTTTCAAATTATGCTTTAAAATAGTTAACTAACTACGATTTTGTGTAAAGTATATATCACGCGCTTTTTTGAGGTTATAGACGACATCTAACAAGGCACGTTGTCTATATATTCTATAGACAACACATAATTTTATTTATGTAATAAAAAATGAAAAAAAAATAAAAAGTGGCTATAAGCAACGTAGACAAGCAGGCACGTTGTCTATATCAAAATAGACAACATAGATATCAAAGCACATTTGCTATCTTGTGTTGTCTATTGCCATTTTTCTTGTAGTGGCAAGAGGGATAACACAAAAGCCGACTGGGCATAAAACCACACAAAAATGAAAGGAACAACTGAGGATTAATTTCTCAGTTCACTAAGCAATTTTATCTGCCAGGCAAGGGGTTACTTAACTTCTTGTAAGAAAATATGACCACGAGTTCAGCAAAGGCACACAGAGTGCAATGGAAGCAAAATAGCAAGCTTAAGACACGAAATAGAAGCAAACTTGCATCATGGAAACCAAGATTAAAAAAAAGCCCAAAGAACAAGATATAGAATCACACAAACTCAAAAAATCAGATAGAAAGCACAGATAGTGACAGTACCTTGTCTAAATACAGATAACCCTAAATCTATCAGCGCCACCAATCTCAAGACTCACTTCAAGGAGTCACAACTAGAGATTGAAAAACAGAGAAGACATAGAGACAATACTAGAGTGGAAACCTTTAGGCTGGGGTTTTCAATTTACCTTTCAGGAGCTTCTGATGAGCAGTGAAACGGCGCAGCCATAAAGGCAGCGAGTCAAAGAGGATACGATAGAAAGGGTGCCCCAGCGATGACCCTGTGGCTCTTATACTACAGTAAGGTTTTTGTCGGCGGTTCACCTCTCTTTCGGTCGTTGCGGTCCTCTCACGACAACGCTCAAGTGTCGGACAAGGCTCAAACCTCCCTTCGAACACAACAACACCTCCAAGACCAAAACAGTGGCAGATAAGCGGAGGCGGCCATGGAGGCTGCACTGCACAACCACCATACTGGTGACTCCACTCTTCAGCTCAAGTCATGGCAACACTCCAGTCACACTCCAGTAGATCATGCAGAGAATGAGTAGTCACGAACACCAAACTCACAAACACAAAGCTTGTAATATGGCAAGAGCAGAGAGATAGAGAACAGAGAGAGAGAGAGAGCAAATTCTATAAAGTGGGAGATGAGAGTTGCATTCTTTGACTTGTGTGTGTGTGTGTATGCGTGTGTGCGCGCGCGCCCGCGCGCGCGTGTTACCGTTGCAATGAGGGGAGAAGCCCTCTTTGAATGGCTAGGGCAATAGTGACATGGGCTCTCAAAATGGGTCACCAAGGTAAGTGGTAATGGGCCGGTTAAATGGGCCATCAAAACTTACAATTAGTGGCTGCAGCGGCTAATCTGACTTAATTCTTCATTTTCTTTTAAATTTATTAAAATTGATTTTTGAACTAAGGCTAAAAATGAAAAAAAAAATCTAGCGTATAAAGTAAAAAAAAAATATTTTTATTTTTATAAAAAATAAATTATTTAATAAATGTGATGTATAATGAAAAATTGACAGTACAAATAGCAGCACCCTTTCCAATAATGAAGTTACTTTTTCACTCCAAAAAAAAAAAGAGTGAGAATTCCAGTATTTGATTTGTTGCTAATTAATTATCAACAATGACAAGTTATATGTAATATATTTTTAATTTTCCGTCATGGTAATTTATTAAAAGAATTGTGTTATGATTTATAAAGTTGTAAAACTGATTAAGTTATATTATCACTATTTGCAATTAGCACTTCACATTATAAATTTTAAGTATTGACATTTTATATTCTTAACCAATGCAAAGTTCTATTTTACTCTTTGAAATATATAGTAATATTAAAGTACACAACTTATATGGGCACATCTTACGAGACTATCTATGTAACAAACACTTTACCAGTTGTTATTATTATTATTATTATTATTATTATTATTATTATTATTATTATTATTATTATTATTATATAAAATGTTTCTCCCCACCTACCATTTTTCAACTTGAATATATAAAGTACAAGAAATGAGTGGATTATGGTGATAAACTCAAAACAGTTTTTAAATTTATATGTAAAATGCAACTTTAATGAAGTTTAGATAATTAACCAATGTGGAAATTAATAAAGTAATCATAAAACAAGTTAATTAGCGTTTCTTTCAAAATTCTCTTAAAACTTGAAGGATAGCACATGTCAATCAAACATCTCTTTCTCGATCTTTCCTTGAAGTGAATTACGAGCCTTTTCTGCAGCTGTCAAATTAAATCATTAACTAAAGTTTAAACAAACTCAAAATCGACAAGATAAATATAAGACACCAAATGTGATAATGAAAGTAAGTAAAAATGATACTAGGTAAAACCAATGATCCAAAATTAATTATTATGACGATAAAGATGACAAGCATATATATAGTAGTATTCCCAAAACAAAAAACCTCATTTAATTTGCAAATCTTATCCATCTCAACACAGAAAAGGGATAAAATGTTCCTTATAGTATTGAGGTAGACAGCCTTTTATTGAAAAAGATAATGGCATCATATCCAACCAAATTCATCATTTTCTGAATTTTGATAACCAAGTACAATTTATATTCTTTCTTTCTATAATTACCAAACCTTAATTATTCAATATATCATTTCATCTAATCACAAAAGCCATGGCACTAATAGTGAACTTGGGAACTCCACGTTTTAACCACCTTAATTATTCCCATTTTTAACACAAACAATACATAATATATATGGAGGACACATACAAATTACATTTGAAAAAAATAAAAATATTTTTTTAGCAGTTGAATAATGCATTTGTGATATTTTCAGAGCTATGTGTAAAGATAGGTGTGATTCATGGTTCTCCTTGTGTGACTCATTTCTACTGTGTCATTTGCTGACTATTAAACAAAAGCAGAATTTACGCAAAACATACTCAAGTAACAATTGCGTATATATCTTCCTCATCATCCAAATAAAAAAAATGAGATATTTAGTTTTTGTGGATGTCTCTATTTTTCGAAAATTGGTTAAGCGCAAATTAGGTGACTATATCACTTAGCTAGGTCTTAGACTTAGAGCAACTAGCTAGGTAACAACAATTTTCCCCAATTAATTAAATAGTTTTTTTTCCTCTTCTAGTTTTCACACAATATTTTTTTTAACACTAATTAATGTTCTCATATCAGCACATGTTGTAACAATCTCACGATCAGAACATGGAAGGCTCATAATTCTGAAATAGATGGAGTATCTCGTTTGGGCCGATGCATATATATGTATATATATATACATACATACATATATATATATATAAAGAAAATGTATATATAGGTATATAATAGATGATTCATGAATGTAAGAGAAATGAGTCAAGAAACATGAGAAAGATTAACGACAGCAAAAAGAGACGTTGATTTGAATGCTTTTTATAGTAATGATCAAAACAAGTGTTCGGAGAAATTTAACAAAGGTGGCCGGCATTATTAAAGTTTGGCTTCCTAATGTCCGCTTAGCGGCCAAAAGTAGGGGACACCCTCTTCCAATTAATTTTCTATATGTATATATATAGACATATTCACGAATTTTATCAATCATAATTCCTAAATTCCTTATATTAATTTCTTGCTTCTGATTTCTAGATTAATAACATTGTAATATCATATCCGAGAGTGACAAAAACTTATTTTTTTCGGCAGTCTACTGGTCAAAATTCAAATCCAAAATCATATTCAATGGTACATGTATTGTAATTTTATCGGTATTTGATTGTATTTGGTTTCATATTTTAACTAATAAGACAATCTTACTCAAGACTCCATCTTCGAGAGTAGTGTGAAATTAATTTCATGAATACTCAAGTCTTCACTGGTCTATATTTTTTAGCGAAGAGTTATCTATTATTGAGCGCCGAATTTCAGCAATACTAATACACATATTAATTAATTTCTATGGTTGAATCAAATTTGAAATAATACAAAATTTCTCACTGAAGTTAAGGGTTTCCATTTTATTTATTTTTGCTAGTCACGAAGCTTGTTCTTCCAGAAAATGTGTATTAATTGCAGCCACATGCTAGCCCTAATAGGCTAATACTATATGTCAGTCAAGATCTAACACATTTGAAAACTTATACTTTAATGGATTTATAATAGTATATTCATTACAGTTTTTTTATCAATATATACTTGCTTAATTACATATTTAGTTTTAATATAAATATCATTGGCTAGAGGTGACGATGAAGAGGGAAAAAATGTAATTTGGATTCTCGGTAATTTATGACTTAATTATATGCTGCACCATTTTGACTATCTTGCAACACGAATTGTGCAATATAATTTTTGTTACATTTTCATGTTAATTTCACTGTCATCGATGCATATTATATATATTTATATGTATATATATAATATAAACCTTTATATCCATGCATTATTAATGATATTATGAATATACATATGCTAGTATATGAAATGTAACGTGTAACAGTGAAATCGAACCGCGCAAATTGTGGTACAAAGCCGTATAAAGATTAAAATTGTTGATTATGATTTATGATGGTAATAACTCCATTAATAAGATGGCACGACAACAGAATATTCATGAGGAAATTATATTACTGAAGGTCAAATCCTGAATAACATGAAAATGGAATCATAGTAATAAAATTATCATTTTTAACAAGTCGGCAAAGGCCACATCAATTGAAAGTAGCCAAATCAAAAAAATTTACAAATTAACCGACAAATGAGTTTTCACTAATTATGTACCTTAAATATAAACTATAATTAGTTTTAACTTTTACCCAGCATTCATTGACTTTTTAGTTTTAGTTATTTTGCTTTGTCTGCAATTCATGGGTAAAGGGCTCGTCTCAACTTTGTACAATTTTATCTTTTCATGAGCTTGATTGTGAGATCTTACCAACTTAATGCTAATTAAATTAATGTGCTTGATCGTATATAAGCAGGGTCGATCCTAATGATTTGACGTTTGAGTCGAGATAAAAATGAGTTCCCATTTTATTTTTATAATTTAATAAATTAAATAAATTCAACTTTGTATGATTTAATATATTTTTATAATATATATTTAGATTTAGTATTACAAATTAAATAAAAATTGGGTTGTTTCAATTTGTAAAAAAAAAAAAGTGGGTCTCCTTCAATATAGATTTAGATTTAAAATTGAATAATAAATGAAAAAAATATTGTAAAAATCAAGTAGGAGAATTCGATCTCTTGTCTCTCTTCTTTGTTAATTTTTAAAACTCTTTCCACTAGACTACCTTTGCATGTAAAATGTTTTCATAACTATATATATGTGTGTGTGTGTTTGTATATATGATACTATGAAAAAGATTGGAGACCATAATTTTTCCAATTTTTCCAGGGCTGAACGACTCGTTCATTTGCTTCAAACAAAGAGCGACCCTGGATATATATTAGTATATCATTATTTTTTGAAGCATTTTACAATTTATAATGATTTAATAGATACATTTTTGTTCAGTATATACATGCGACAAAAGGAGACTCTCAACTTGTTATGTTGCTCCCAAAAGAAAAATAAAGTTTTGAAAGTCTAAAATAAAATATTTATGGTAGTTGAACATTTACTATTTGAGTTGGACTTGTGTCAATTGTGTGCACCGGGTGCACTATCAAACGCATTGATCGGATTAACGAATTGATCGGTCAACGTTGGAAAAAACACGCGTTGACCCGGTCAACCCGTAAACAAAACATCAAAATCAGTGTCAACCGTAACACTAAAAAGTATCACTCAAAAGCTCAAAAGTATCACCCGTATCCTCCTTAAAAAGTATCAATCAGGAAAAAAATCTATCAAAATCAGTATCAACTGTAACACTAAAAAGTATCACTCAAAATTCAAAAAGTATTAATTACATGCATTTGTCCTTAAAAAATATCACCAGTATCACCATTTATTTTTTTGTGGGATGATCAGGTCAACGCGTATTGATCCGAATTAACCATCTGATAGAACACTGTATACAAATAGTGTGGGTAAATTTTTGCCTTACTTTTTATGTTTGTAATAGTATCCTGGACATATAATATTGGGTGAGCAATTGACATGTACCGTTCTGATTGGGTTAGACCCCGCAAAGCACAGGAGATCTTCTATTTAAAGTAATAATTTTTCACATTTATTTAGGGAGAAATTTTTATATAGACAATTTAATTCTAAAAATTGGGTAGTTGGGCAAGTTTTAACACCATATGAGTTATTTGGACAATTTGTACTATATTTAAACCCTTTGACTACAAAAGCTGAATATTCCCTAACTTTTTCAGAAAAATGTCTTACACACAGACTTGTACTTTTCATAACGATAGTTTATTGAAGAACTAAATGTTAGTTTATTCATCTATAACGATAGTTCATAGATATATAACAATAGTTGGACGATAGGTCTAGATCTTCCATAACGATAGATTGATTCAACCTATAACGATAGTTTATTAAGTTATAACGATTGTTCATAAATAAATGGAAATAGTTTATTTATCATTATTTGAATTATCTTTTATTTTCGTTATTCATGTTGTTATGATATAATCGTTATGCCTTATATTATTAAATTAATCATTATCACACAAAGTATATAACGATAACTTTAGTTTTATTTAAGAAAATTTCGTTATTATTAATTTCGTTATGGCCTATTCAAAAAATAATAATAATCGTTATTGTTTTCGTTATGGCCTGATAATAATAATAATAATATCACCATTCATAACGATAACTTAACGAATTTTTTAAAAAAAGTAATGTTATGCTATCGTATTATCTTTCGTTATTAATTTTCGTTAAGATGTAGTCCATTAACTTTCATTATTAACTTTTTTGGGAAATGCAACTAGTATGGAACTAGTTTTAGCAACAAAAAAAAAATATTCGTTATTAACTTAACTTTCGTTCTCCTAAAAAAAAAAACTTACCTTTCGTTATTAACTTTTTTGGTGGAAATGCTAGTGTGGACTAGTTTTAGCCAAAAAAAAAAACAAAAACAAAAAAAACAAAAATACTTTCGTTATCCTCAAAAAAAAAACTTAACTTTCGTTGTGGACTAGTTTTAGCAAAAAAAAAAATCAAAATACTTTCGTTATCCTCAAAAAAAAAAAAAAAATTAACTACCGTTATTAACTTTTTGGGAAATGTTAGTCTGGACTAGTTTTAGCAAAAAAAAAAAAACCTTTCGTTATTAACTTTCATTATTAAATTTCATTATACAAAATGCATAACTTTTGTTTTTAGAAAAGTTTCGTTATGCATAATTAAATGCATAACGTTACTTTTTTTAAAAAAAAATCGTTATGGCAATCGTTATTGATTATCAGTTTTTGTTAATGCATAACGGTAGTTTTTAAAAAATTATCGTTACGTCAATCGTTATTTATTCTCAGTTTTCGTTATGTGAAATTTCAGTAGGGATCGATCATTTTTTTATTTTTATATGTTAGGTGTGAGTGCATTTATTGTTTAGTTATTAAAAAAATGTAAAAAGTACACTTACCCAATGATTGGGGTGTGGGGACAAGTGTGTCATAAGGGTATTTAAGACATTTACACTTCAAATTGCCTAAATAACTCCTATAGTCTTATATCTTTTTTTTTTTTTACCAATTACTATTTTCTTTTGCCTCTTTTTATACATTTACACTTTTATTTACATATTATACTGGTACATATACCAAATATGTTAGACAAGATAATTGTTTTACCACTCACAAAATAGGAGACGAAACACCGTTGAGAACATGAGAATTCAGTAATTTTATAAAGTGATACTGATGGGAAAATATATATTAATGTTGAAAATAAGATAAAGTAGAAGGTTTAATTTAGATATTAATTAAGTTTTGCTACTTATATATATGCAACAAATATAAATGAAAGCTTCACATGCTATGTTGAATGCAAGCCATGCAATTGCACACGCCGGCCATCATATCTCTAATTCTCTATTTTGAGCCCACGTGATTTTCTTTGATTTTAATCCTTAAAATGTCTACAGAAATTAATACCAGCTGCAAACAAAAACAACACTAGCTAATTAATAATTTAAACCGTATGTATATAAAAATATAGCTTTTTTATCCATATATGATATGTGAATGTTGGGAGTTAACACAAATACATGCATGGGACATATTTTGAATTTAAATATAAAGTTATATAATTAATTTTTTTAGTCCATTTGTTTTTTACAACCAAAATAATATTTTATTGAGAAACACAAGGACAGTAATATTTATGGAGAAAGCCTACCATGCACAAA
Organism: Perilla frutescens; assembly: GCA_026008535.1. NCBI lineage: Eukaryota > Viridiplantae > Streptophyta > Magnoliopsida > Lamiales > Lamiaceae > Perilla > Perilla frutescens. Next base: position 46,993,320 of record BRKX01000005.1, read on the forward strand.
AATGGAGACTCAACCCAACAATAAAGACTTGGTAAATCACGAGCAGCCCTAACTAATCTATGTGTCACACAATTGACATTACGACGGAGCAAATTAAAAGAAAAATAACGTGAAGCATGTAAATTTTGAGTCCAACTCAAAATGGGATAATAAAGTATATATGCCCATAACACATGGACTATAAATTAAGAGTATTATATAATGAGGGAATCAAATACTTACGAAACTGCAGATGTGACCATAGAAATAGAAAAATAAAAATAAACAGTGTAATTTAAAAATGTATTTTTATAATAAAAACCTAACCGGCCAACAGATGACGACATGGAACGTTGAATTTGTGATTACGAACATAGAACGTTACACCACATCAACCCAAAATTTCTAGTCAGAATACATATACATGGAACACGTTATGTTTATGCAATTTTTTTTATATATATTTAACTAGTGAATTCAACATATATATATATATGTTTATGTCTGAATTAATATTAAAAAAAATACTTAACCACGGATATTAAAAAAATAAGGAAAAATTCATACATGCAGCCTCTTCCCCGGCCCCTCCCCCTCCAAAAAAGAAAATCTTACTCTATGAATAGTCTAAAAATTTATTCTGTTATAGTAAAATTCGCCACGCGATCTCCTTAAAGATCCTAACAATCTAAATTGATGGCTTTAACATGACTTTTCAATTTTACACTTATCATATTTAAAGAATTAATATAAAAAATCATGGTGACCAGACACGGTGATTTATACATAATATAAAAACAAATTTATACGTAATAAAATGTTAAAATTATGCATCCTTTTAACTATATATAGTAAAAAGGGTAAAAAATATATATCATCGATTAGTCACTTTCTCGGTGGGTGTGATTCACAATTATTAGATAAAATTTGCATGTTGAACGAGTATGAAGACATTATATAATGTTCACTTTGTGAGAGAAAACATACAATAAATGTAGATGTGGTAAAAATAGTATATATATTGATGGAAAAATGAAGATATATATATATATATATATAATTAATGTGAGTGGTAGTTATGATAAGCATTAAAAAGAAGGAATAATTTGATCTCATCATAATGGCCTAATAGTGACGAAAAAAATTCCCGGTTTTCGGGGATATCTAAGAAAGGATTAAATGATTAAAACCTTATCATTATGTTGACATGGACTAATCAAAAAAAGGAAGGCAAAAATCGTCAACTATCTCATGATAATCGTTACTTGGACGAAAGAAACATAAACAAGTTCAGTTCATTGAACAAACCTGAAAATATTACATCATTTTCATAGGTTAACTGAACCATACAAGACCTAACTTTCAGACATCGCTTTCTACTTTACACACCTAATCACAATCCAAAAAAAAGGAAAGAAAGAAATTTAAATCAAATTAAGTTTCTCAAAAAAAAAAAAAAAAACACTTAGGAATCTTTCTCATGGCATTGACTTGTGATGATAGTCGGTCATTTTCTTAGAGTTTTGACGTTCGGGGCTCCAGTGCGGCAACGACGGGCTGAAGTGAGTCGAGACAACTCGCGAGTCGAGTAGTTCCATGATTGGAGTAAAGCTCACACACCGGGGCACCTTGTATTGGTTGATGGACGCGCCTCTCGAGATGGCGTAGTCCATCAGCTCCTCAAACGTGCCGCTTCGTACGACCCGGATCTCGAGCGCCCCGATCGAGTTGTCCGCGACTCGGCATTGGCGGTACACCGAGTTCAGCTTCTCCTCCATGGCGAGGCAGCACCTGTCCAGCACCTGGTCACTCGGCGAGTTGCTCGAGTCCTTCACCAGCAGCTCCCAATATATCACGTAGTGGCCGGGGATCGTCTTCGTGTCGGCGTAGCTCGTGTACTCGACCACGCTCGTGTTGAACTCCCGCAGCAGCCGCGACGCGTTCTCCACCGCCGCCTGCAGCTCCGCCTCGTCGGTCTTGTCGGAGTCGATGCTGAGAAGCACGTTCTTCCGCCGCACGAACTGGAACTGCGGCGCCGAGTTGTGGAACCCGGTGACGCGGAGGATGTCGCCGACTCGGTAGCGGCAGAGGCCGGCGTAAGTCGTGATCACCAGCTCGTAGTCCTTCCCAATCTCGACATCGGCCAGGTCAACGAGTCTCGGGGGCGAGTCACGAGTCGATGCGGGCGAGTTGGGGTTTGAGTTGGACTCATGCGGCAGGAACTCGAAATACGCCATGTTTGGCATGATCGTGTAGGAAACCTCCGACGGCTTGCACATGGGGTTGAGATTCAACCCGAAATAGCATTCCGACGAAGCGTACATCGTGCAGGCCTTGGGCAATCCGCCGCTGTAATAATCCAGAGTCGGAATGTACTGCGCCATTGCACCCGTAACGATCACGTCCAGATATTTGGTGTTGGGCCAAATTCTCGTGATAATTCGCTCCCAATTATCCTCGGAGCATTCTCGGACGATAAAATCAGCGAGTTCTGGGTCGGGCCTAAGAATCCCGTCCATACACTCACGGATTGCCGAGTCGGTGACTTTCGGGTTGAGAGACCCGGCCCGGATGTCCTCGGCCAGCTGGCTCCAGTTGAGCTGGAGGAAGCGGATGGCTCGGAGGAGGCCGGATGCGAAAACCGCCCCGACCCGGAGGACTTGGTGACGGTCGTAGAGGCCGCACAGCATCTGAGTGTACATGCTTTGGAAGGAGTCCGGGCAGAGGATGGTCTCATTGGGGCTGGTGTAGACGTTGTACGGGTCGTAGGGTCGGGTCTTGAAGTGCTCGCTCTTGTAGTAGCTAGTGAGTACGGGTCGGGCCAAGAGCCCACCCGGAGTCTTGGTCTCAGACTTGATGAACAAGAAGTAGAGCCCTTTTCCTTTGTCCAGTCCCTTCACGTATCTGTTTCATTCACACATGCATTGCATTTTGTCAGAGACTGACTACCAAATTAATTAGCTAGCTTGCTAGCCTGGGAAATAATTATATATATATACTCACAGGTTCATGACAGGCATGAGAAGGCTGTAAAGAAGCTGGCGACGGTCCAATTCTTCTTTGATAGTCGGCATGAGTTTTCTTTCACCAGCTGAAGTTCCAGAGCTGTTCAATTCAAACAATTAGATAATTAATAAGTATATGATCATACTAGCTAAGTACTATGTACTTAGATAAATGTTATGTTTAATTAATTATTAAAATTACCTGGTTAGGAATTCGGAGACGGGGTGAGAGGAGAAAATGGGGGAGCGATCGCCGTTGGCGATTCTTTGAATCAAAGGCTGGAGATCTTCGTAGGTGACCATGGGGATTTTAGACTTGAAAGTTTGACGATCAGTGGCTCCGTTGAGATTGAAGGTCTTAAGATATTCAGTGTGGGCATTGCGGCCAAGGATTTGCGACAGCACATTCTCTTGAACGGAGTCGGCGTTACGTGTCATCTCCTCGATGAACTGAAGGGCCTTTGCGTCTTTCTCGCAAGCTGGAGGTCCCAATGGAGACGATAGAATCGAGTCAACAGCCATTGATATGAATATGATGCGGCTTTCTAATTTCTAGAGAGAGAGAGAGAGAGAGAGAGAGAGAGGAACTAGAATATGTTTTGGCTGGGGGAATTGATGAAATAAGAATTTCTTAAGATGGTTGTAGTGGTAGTGGTGGTGAGGAGTTGGGTGGAAGGGGAGCTCATATATATAGGGGGGGAACACGCTCGCCACGTCACGTGCCACGTCATGGAGGAAGGCAAAAAACGTGCATTGTAAAGAGGGAACTCGGACGCGGGAAGAAGACGAGTGGGGGCAAAATCGTACATACACGATGCAGGGGGAGGGGGGGACAAGGTGGGGCCCGGACACGTACCGACGGCTCCGTTGCCGGGGTGACGGTGGGGCCCGGCGGGCCACGTCAGGGGCAACCAAGCGGCCCTTTTCCGGTAAAGATGTTGGACCGCGACAGCGACGGACTGCCGGCGGCCTCGGCAACTCCCACTGTTGCAGACACCCTACGTGACATAGGAAACGCTACAGACCAACAACATATGCATGTTTTTTGTAGCTAAATAATATTTAATGTTCTATTCTAATATATATTACTTTAATTTGGCTTCTCATCTTGACATTATGCAAGTTTAGTTTATTTAGAGCATTATGGGAGCATGACGAAGGCTCGCATTAAACTAATTAACCACTCCTTGTTTAAAAAGATGGAGCAGTTTTGTTACACTCCTACATATATATGTATATTATTTGTATCTATCAATAATGTATATATATAGATACGAAAAATAAATATTAGTTTAAAAAAGTTGTCTGACATGATAAATGATAAGTATCTTATATGTTTCGGTTGATTACATTAAGAGTTCGTGTAGCTAATTGTATGGAATACAATAGACTAATGCTCCGCCTAAAATAGCTTTGTGGGGATAAGTATCTACCCATTTGTATAGGTAAAGGTCACAAATATATATTTCTATGGGCAAGCTCATGTTCACCACATTTATAATATACATGGCTCTCTCTCTCTCTCTCTCTCTCTCTCTCTCTCTCTCACACACACACACACACACACACACACACTTTTTTGTATTCCTAATTAGTTAGAGTCACGTATTAATGCATATTTTAGAGTAGCTAGATTAAAGTACTAATACGTAATGGAAAAGAATAATGTTTGTCGATGCATTGTGCAAGATCGGAGTTTAAGGAAATTTAGATTAATTAGTTGATAAGATAGGTATTTTTTTCCTAAATGTCTAAAACTAGCTAGTACATAAATAAATACTATATATAATTTATCTAATGTTTTAAAGGGATTAATAAACCTCTACATATACTACATTCTAAATTATACAAATTAAAGTTGACCTAGTGATAGAGTGAGGTTGCTTCGAGACCAAAGATCACGAGTTTGAATCTCCTCAATATCACATGTCGAATGTGTAAAAAAAAAAAAAAAGTTGGCCGCCAGTGGCTTCATCATTTGTTATGGGTTTCTTTAGGCGGTCAAAAAAAATAGCACTAAAACACAATATCATGAATAATAAAATTATAGTAAATAAACATATATAGTGCCCACATTCTCACATGAACAAGACTCCTCATTTTAATTTATATAATCTTCATTCTTCTGCACCAAACTAAACACATCCATCTTTAAGTCAATAAATTTTAAAATTTGCAATCAGAAGAAAATTTTCATTGACGATATTATTAATTTAGATATAAGCTAGCCTATAGCTAGTTAGCTAGCTAGGTGTTGAGGGTGATTAAAATAATTCATGTAGCTTGGAAATTAAATGAAGCAGGGGTTAGTTTTCCATGAATTCCAGATCCATGCAAAATAAAGAAAATAATAATAATAACAAATTAACAATAATAGTGGTAGGATATATATATATATATATATATATATATATATATATATATATATATAGTAAAATAAGGGAATCACGTGGAGGGTGATTTCCAGCAGAGTTCCTGGAATTTGTGTAGAGGTTTCACTCAAATCTCAGGAGTAGATTGTTGCTGGAATAATGATATACATACCCCTCCCTCTCTCTCTCTCTCTCTCTCTCATTTTAGTCTACAATCGTTGACACCTACTGTATGTTAACTTTGAAGTGATGATTCATATGATATATATGTTTCCTCATCATCCATTGTTTGTACAACGAGGGTATGAGATTTTATGTTGTGTTCTCTATATTGTATTTCGTATCACACTTTCAATTTAAAGTTTTTTGTATTTTTTTTTAATTTCATTTTTTTACTTTAATTTAATTTTACAATTGTTAATTATGATTCATCCCGCCTAATTAGGGTTTATAAACATTTTTCAGTATTTAATTTTCAGTTTTCAATTAATAGTTCATTATTATAGTTGATTATTGCATAATTATAATTTATAATTATTTTACTTCTTTTTTTTTGTTAATAAATGTTCATGACTATGGTTATTTGTGTTATAATATATTTGTTAATATATATTATAGTGTCTAAATTATCATGTTATCTAGCTAGTTATGGTCTGTCTATAATACATAGTTGTTTAGGGTATGTATGTTTATCGTTATGAAATAATAAGGTGTACATCAAGTTTTTCGTTCCCTTCTCAAAAACTTGAACTCTCCCAAGGGCATAAATTAAAGCTCGTAGTCACTCAAAGTGTATATAGTAATGAAATAAGATGTGATAATATCTTTTTTTTTTCTAAAGCTCGCTTAGTCCATTATTCGATATTTATACTAATAAATTATTTAAATGTTGAGCTCGAGTGTTAAAAATTGTCTAAATAAAAATGGATAAGAGTTGGTTGTCTAATACTCATGCATGCGGTATATAATCTATGCATCACTATTCACTAAGCTTAAATTCAAAACACACACACACACTTATATATATATATATATATATTTATGAGAGCTAGATATATTAAAATATGTTAAACGATGAATAAATTATATACTAAAAGAATTTATATCTGAGCCTAATATACCAGAAGAATCATGATTAATTTGTAGGAAATAATAAATTAAGTTCTAAAAAACAAATGTTTGCTGGGAGAAGTTGTACGTACTTTCCTGCACTTGATGTACTTAATTTAATAAGATAAATATTACTAGAATTTAAAATGGGTCGATGCTTAATTGCGCAAGAAACTTGTTTAAGCACACCACCATTAGCAGCATTAATTAAGAGGCCAAATAATTACGAATGCGACGATTATTAAAAAAGTGCTGTCAAGTGTCAACTGTACAACTAGTAGTCCAAAACTAACTCGATCAGACATGACTAATTTATATATATCTATCTCTATATATATACGTATATATAGTATAAATTGACAACTGCATTATGTAACGATTAATTATATTACTTAATAACCGCCCTAATAATGCAACCGACTAATAATCACATAATAAAAATTACAACATGTAACAGTAGCTGTGTAGCATAATCTTTGGTTTAGCCAAGAAATATATATACCTGTTAATGCGGACTGCGCTTTAAATGCACATGATTGTTAAATTTAGATATAACCTGTGACATATTATAATATACTATTTATTTAAGTTGCAAAAGAGCCAATCTATTAGTCAAATACCCTGTAATTAAATGCATTTGAGAAATTGGGATTCTCAATCACAGCTTTTCATGTCTTTAACTAATTACTTAATTATTAGTATTAGTATGCAACTGATTTTTTTACAATATATGATCAAATCATGAAGTAGAACATATATATATATATATATATATATATATTGCAGCAAATATGTCTAGCCATTTGGACAAAATACAGCCCTGTCGTGAACGTATCCGAATCATGTAACAATGAAAAATTGTTATACTGCACAAATGTGTAGTAGTGCAAATTTATAATGTTGCACGATTACACTCGGTCATGCACTCCCAATTCATGCAACAATATAAATGTATAATATTTTTTTAAAGTATATATAAGTGTAGATTGTTACACAAATGCACTCAATCATGTACTCCCATTTGTGTTGTAATGCCAATTGTACTAATTAATACACAACTACATCTCATTTGTGCACCTAAATAATGCGCTCTATTCATGCACCACATTTTTTTTCTTTTTAAAAGTCAAAATAATTAAGTATATTCATCGAAAAAATGACCGAAGATAATATTTTTTAAATAAATAGCTAAAAATAATATTTTTTTTAAAGAGGAAGTGACTATTTTTCTATATTACTACATGTTTCAATATGGGATGTGTATATATCGACTCAAAAATAGTCGGTTAATTTATTTTATAAGATAATCATATCCATGTGTATTTTATTGATTGTTACTTATTGCTCTTTACATGTACTGATAATCTAATATGGGTATTTTACGTGTGTTTATATTGTTTGTCAATAGATAGTATATATTTGATGCAACATTTTTGAAAATATGATAGTTTAAATATCTCATGAAAAGAATTCAATGTGATACTTTAGTAAATTACGAACAGTCCAATAATTGAGCTTCAACTTAAATATTATAGTATAACTCAAAATAAATTATATGAATAATGTCATTTTTTACTGTTACAAAAATTATAGTTTGTCGATTTTACATTTAAGTTTCGATTCGTAGGAGCAGAATACATCTAAATAATGACAAATTATACATGTCTGTCTTATTTTAAAATTCACGTGGATTGTGATGATCAATAAATTAATTAGTAGACTTTATATTATTCATGCAAAGTTGAAGTACCGTACGAAATGTGCAGAAAAATATAATTGGATTATATTATTATTCATGGGAAATGTGCAATGTCTTGTTTTACTTGACATAATTCGGCTTCTTTGACTTAAAAGGTTGAGAAATTTAAGAAAAAAACGAGGGAATTAAAAAAAGTCAAAGATTTTGCCCATATTTCAAAGTAAATCCCATTAAGGAAATCTTTTCAACTTGTAGGTAATGAATATCTTACTTAAAATTTAATTAGGTAAATTCAAAATCATTTTATTTTTTGTTTGTGACTACGTATCCCTTTATGCACGCAAGGACTTTTCTTGTTCATATCAAACACTACAACAATTAACCCTCTTATTCATGATCATGTATTGTGTTTAGTGGTCAAATGTATCATGAATTGCTGCTACACAAGTTTTATTTTTCCACTGTTACCTAAGTTTTCTTTGGGTTAGGTTATTGTGGAAAAATGCTGCACATATATGTAGGAGGCCGGTTGAACAAACGAACAGATAGATCATCATGTTGAACGTATAATTTTGAACTTGTTAGATCACATAATATTTTACATATTCAATCTTAATATAATTATGTACTATAAATATAATATATCCTCAAAAGTAAACTTTGGAAATAATGCGATGTGTGTATCAATTAATAACTTTGTGCTTTTTTGCTGTTAAAACAGATTTAATTTAATTTGGATGTACAGTATATAGTTGATATTCTTAATCGATCAAATAACCGAACTGCAACTTGCAATGTCACATTAGTTGAGTTTTTGTGTCGTGTGGAGTGTTATTCAAAATTGTAAGAACATGAAACTAATTAAGTTTTCAATGCTTATTATCGCCTCTAATTCATAAATATATTCACATGGTTCCATTATCCATGTTTAAGCAATATAAAGCTTGTTTCCCCATGTTACAATTTTTCAGCCGTAAATGATGCCTTGAAATGATATGGACCATTTATGTTACCGGGGTCGGCCCTCAGATTTTAGATGACGATGTCTGAACTTTATAACAATACCGGTTTTAATTATAAAAAAAATATGACTAAATTAGAAAAAAATAAAAGATATGTGAATGTGTTAGATGTAAAACATATCAACATTGATTTGATTTTTTTTAACATATGATAAACAAAAACATTGTATATTACATAAGGAAGCCATTAACATTCAAATGAAATCATCTATCCCATTTTTCTCTATCTCATTTGGTGTCTCATTTTGATTTTTATTCGATTGTCATTAATTTTTTCTTCAATTTCAATTTGTTATGGCTTAGTTTGATTTTATAACTATTATTCAAGTTTCATTCCACCCCAATTAGCTAGGGTTCATATTTATTTTTTAATATTTATTTCTTATTTTTTAGTAATTAGTATAATTGATTATTCCAAGAGTATGATATATAATTTTTAACAATTTAATTTTTAGCAATAAATGTTGATTATGATTTGTAATACTATAATAAAATTTATTTTTGTAATAAACATTTTTAAAATATTAAATTTTATAGTGGGGCACAATAGTGGGACATGAAGAGTGGATTAGAGGAAATAACCAACGTTTTTATGCAAACTTGAAATATAAAAATTGGATTATGTTGAACAAAATCATCACCGGCCAATTAAAGTTTTTTTTTTTTTTTTTTAATTTACCATGCATGATTTTAATTAATATGTATGAGCATGTTGTGCTACTCAAATTAAGTAATTTTCTCTTGTTTTCTTTCGTTTCCACGTCCAATCATGCAGTCGTTTTGTTGGAAAGCATCATACTTTTCATGACAAACGAAAAACAAGAAAAATTACGTAAAATTCTACCTACAAAGAAAAAAAAGAAGTAAAACTACAAATTTTTGGTGCCCCATAATTCATGGAAAATCACAGAAAAAATTCTCACTGTACGTGCCCTTGAAACTCATTCGAAATCAAATAAATAATAATTAATTTCAAAGAATATTAAGTAGGAGTATATTATAGAAAAATAAAATTTAATTAATACACATCTAGTAAGGAAAATATAATGTACTATAATGATTCTAGAATAGGAGGAGTGTTTTAGTTTATTTAAATACATAGAAATAATATTTAAATTTTTATTTAATTCGATTAATACATGACACGTGTATAAGGCCGCCCCTCATTGCTTGAGACCGATGAGTTAGTCGCTTTAGGTGCCGAAAAAAATAAAAAAATTAAGAGCCCCAAAATTTTTCATATTATAATAGAGAGAGAGAGAGAGAGAGAGAGAGAGAGAGAGAGAGAGAGAGAGAGAGAGAGAGAGAGAGAGAGAGAGAGAGAGAGTTGTAAAAGCATTTTAAATGTGAAATTGGCCTAGTCGTAAGAGTTTTTGAAATCAACAAAGAGGGCATGAGATCGAATCCTCCTAAAAGAGGAGTGTAAACTGAAACAATCACTTTTTTAAAAATTTGTAATCATAAATCTAAATTTATATTATAATATTAAAATATAACATCCCAAAATAAAATAGAAAGAAAAATATTGCACATGATGTGTCGTTCAATTTATTTATTAAATTATACAACGAAAAATGATGTTTCATTTTTCATCTCGATTCAGATTATCAAATTATTAGGACCGATCATGCACGTGTATAATAGCAAGAGTATCGTGAGAGGCATAATATATATAGTACAAAACCGTACAATCCCAACACAAATGGTCTAGGTACTAGTAGTTCGTGGCATGCTCTAGGGTTCTCACTACGTAGAAATCTGCATTTTTGCGATGGGAAATCATCATATAATATACCTTTTAATAATAATATATTTTATTAACCAAAAATATGTTTCTCTGAGTATTTCTTGAGGGTAAAAAATCGAGATAGCCCCCACAAACTTAATGACAATGCCTGTTATTGGCATGTGTGCTTTTTTATATGTATGTTTAATTTTTGCAGTAAATGTCAGATTATAATATAATTATTAGAATATAGAAGTAATGCACTCGTGGAATAATAATTTTTTTATTTAGCTTTCTATTAAATAAATAAATGTAGGTGCATTAATTTTTATGGAAGCATTATATTGCAGAAATTGAATACCATATATATATATATAGTAAAAAAAATTCAATTTAGTGCGTGGGATCGAGATAAATTTTCTTATAATTTGTTTTATGATGAGAGTAATCCATAATTATTGTTCGAAAGTATGCACCGGATGAATTTCATTTCAGTGCAGTAGTCTGTAAATCACACATAACTATATAGGACATATATAAACCGCATGCACTTAGATAGTTAAATATATATTCCCTCCGTTTCGTTTTGTTTGTTGTTTTAGAATGTTAATCTAGAATTAACAATTAATTTTTTGGACTAATATATCCCTCCCTTTTATATTACATAAAATCCTATTCACTTATATTTTCCTAAAAAGTTGAATTTTTTTTCTCTCTCCATATATTTGTAAGGTTAAATTTGAGAAAGTGTGTATCAAAATATATAAAACAACAAATATTTTGACATAAAAGAAAAAATCTAAAACAACAAACAAAACGAAACGGAGAGAGAGAGAGTGTATATATATATATATATATATATATATATATATATATATATATATATATATATATATATATACCCCAAATTTTATATAATATGAAGAATGAGGAAGACAAAAATGTACAATTCCAGTTGTACCCTTATGGCGCATCACGGTCATTTTCTTCTTTTGAAAAGCGTAGACCAAGAACCAATTCCAACCGACAATTAGGTTTTCACCCTATCAATAATTCCAGCATTGATGATTTTAGCACACACGAGTATGTGACAGGTACATGCAACAAAAGATTATATATACAAATATATATGTGTCGAATATTTAAATAATTAAGATATATAGGTATATCCAATTCCAAAAGAAACTGCACTTTTTCTTTGTCTTTCCCCTTAGATGTTACATCAAAATTTCAAAATAATAATAATAAATCAAATTATATGAACGAGTTTAAGCCGCAATCTCTACTGAAAGTGTGTACTGAGTAAACTTTACTCGTTTGCAATAGCTTACAAACTACACAGAAAAGTAAACTAAACTCATTTGTAATAGCTTGTAAACAACAGAGAAAATATAAACTATACTTGGTAAAGTAACAGATTCACACTTAGTGATATAAATAGGGTCGAAAGTCAAACCTTTTTTAAACTTCGTAAATTAAACACCACCCTCTGATTTTGAAGCAAATCAAACATGCTCAATTTTTTTTCCATCAATCAGATTGTGTCGTGTTCGGTACGTAGTATCTTTATTGTTTGTGCGCATGTATTCAATGTCAAAATAAGTATCAACGTAAAAGATAAAGTTGGGCATGTTTTAATTTGCACCAAAATGGGAAGGTGGTTTTAAATTTATGGAATAAAGACATCGTATCGAATTTGCAATATGGTGTATAGCAAATCAGTTGGACGAGAGCATTAGACACATTTAAACAATTATAAAGAAAAAAGAATATACTGTTATAAATAATATAATAATAATAATAATAATAATAATAATAATAATAATAATAATAATAATAATAATAATAATAATAATAATAATAATAATAATAATAATAATAATAATAATAATAATAATAATAATAATAATAATAATAATAATAATAATAATAATAATAATAATAATAATAATAATAATAATAATAATAATAATAATAATAATAATAATAATAATAATAATAATAATAATAATAATAATAATAATAATAATAATAATAATAATAATAATAATAATAATAATAATAATAATAATAATAATAATAATAATAATAATAATAATAATAATAATAATAATAATAATAATAATAATAATAATAATAATAATAATAATAATAATAATAATAATAATAATAATAATAATAATAATAATAATAATAATAATAATAATAATAATAATAATAATAATAATAATAATATAATAATAATAATAATAATAATAATAATAATAATAATAATAATAATAATAATAATAATAATAATAATAATAATAATAATAATAATAATAATAATAATAATAATAATAATAATAATAATAATAATAATAATAATAATAATAATAATAATAATAATAATAATAATAATAATAATAATAATAATAATAATAATAATAATATAATAATAATAATAATAATAATAATAATAATAATAATAATAATAATAATAATAATAATAATAATAATAATAATAATAATAATAATAATAATAATAATAATAATAATAATAATAATAATAATAATAATAATAATAATAATAATAATAATAATAATAATAATAATAATAATAATAATAATAATAATAATAATAATAATAATAATAATAATAATAATAATAATAATAATAATAATAATAATAATAATAATAATAATAATAATAATAATAATAATAATAATAATAATAATAATAATAATAATAATAATAATAATAATAATAATAATAATATAATAATAATAATAATAATAATAATAATAATATTAATAATAATAATAATAATAATAATAATAATAATAATAAATAATAATAATAATAATAATAATAATAATAATAATAATAATAATAATAATAATAATAAATAATAATAATAATAATAATAATAATAATAATAATAATAATAATAATAATAATAATATAATAATAATAATAATAATAATAATAATAATAATAATAATAATAATAATAATAATAATAATAATAATAATAATAATAATAATAATAATAATAATAATAATAATAATAATAATAATAATAATAATAATAATAATAATAATAATAATAATAATAATAATAATAATAATAATAATAATAATAATAATAATAATAATAATAATAATAATAATAATAATAATAATAATAATAATAATAATAATAATAATAATAATAATAATAATAATAATAATAATAATAATAATAATAATAATAATAATAATAATAATAATAATAATAATAATAATAATAATAATAATAATAATAATAATAATAATAATAATAATAATAATAATAATAATAATAATAATAATAATAATAATAATAATAATAATAATAATAATAATAATAATAATAATAATAATAATAATAATAATAATAATAATAATAATAATAATAATAATAATAATAATAATAATAATAATAATAATAATAATAATAATAATAATAATAATAATAATAATAATAATAATAATAATAATAATAATAATTAATAATAATAATAATAATAATAATAATAATAATAATAATAATAATAATAATAATAATAATAATAATAATAATAATAATAATAATAATAATAATAATAATAATAATAATAATAATAATAATAATAATAATAATAATAATAATAATAATAATAATAATAATAATAATAATAATAATAATAATAATAATAATAATAATAATTAATAATAATAATAATAATAATAATAATAATAATAATAATAATAATAATAATAATAATAATAATAATAATAATAATAATAATAATAATAATAATAATAATAATAATAATAATAATAATAATAATAATAATAATAATAATAATAATAATAATAATAATAATAATAATAATAATAATAATAATAATAATAATAATAATAATAATAATAATAATAATAATAATAATAATAATAATAATAATAATAATAATAATAATAATAATAATAATAATAATAATAATAATAATAATAATAATAATAATAATAATAATAATAATAATAATAATAATAATAATAATAATAATAATAATAATAATAATAATAATAATAATAATAATAATAATAATAATAATAATAATAATAATAATAATGGTCCACCAAATAATTCCGTTTGGAAATCGTACTGTACTGCAAAATGGGACAAACGTGGAGCAATATAGGTTGTTTGATGGAAACTTCAAATTTGGGGAGAGTGTCACGTTTTTACACTATATAACATGCTCTTTTGCTTTAATTATTCCTCCCATTTGATTATATTTTATTTAAATTTATGTTTGTTTCTTACTAGTCAAAGTCCAATCTACAAAGGGCACACGACTTTTTGCACGTGAAAGATTTAAGAGGGTGTGACAATTCGAAATGTATATCGATCGACCCGACCGCCGTCTAGGAAACATCCTTTTTATCATTTGTCTTGTACCTTTTGTTCATGAGATTCTATTTCTACCATTTATTTGTGTATCATTATACATATTGTATGTATTGTAGAGATTATGTTGTTCAGTAACGATCATCTCTATCTTTTTTGTACAAATTAAAAAGGGAAAAAATATATCGACCATCTCAATGAAAAGGCATTGCATGTAGATTTTAATTGAGATCTTGTCTGTAATATGGACAAATTATTGGGGAGTTGGGACTTGTTCCTATGGATTTTAATTTCTGGTTTGAAATAATAATAATAATAATAATAATTATTATTATTATTATTATTATTATTATTATTATTGTTCGAGATAATTTTTTTGGGGAAATAGTGAAAAATCGAACTCTATATATAATGAAGCATTGTGGCAAATAGATTTGATAAACATTATATGGATTGTGAAATTATAGGCATACATGGTTGGACTCTGAATTTAATTTTACCGAATTTTATTCATGTGTTATAATTGCAAAATAAGTTGTGTTTATGTTACTGTATGAAAACTTTACATTTTTGCCACGGTTGTCATCATTACAAAATAATAATCTATTTCAATTTTCATATTATTAAATAGGGTGATGCTAAATGGTACAAATTGTTCCACCACGAAAGTAAAATTTAATAGAATTTCAATATAAAATGACCATATTACCCTTTGTATATATAAATTTAGCACCAAATCAAGATGAATAAAAATGAAATTCATCTCCCCATTTTCTACACCAATTCTCAATATTTACTTTGAATGCACAAAACAAAATTTGGACGTATATTTTTTTTTGTAATTTGGTATTTTTCAATTTTGAAACCCCAAAAAACAAAACGTCCTTTTTTTTCAAATTTGGCAGAGGGTTTTAAAAATTTAATAAAAAAATTAATTAAAAATAATTAAAAAGTTTTGCGAATCAAAATTGTATCAATCGTAATATATCGTTCGAGTTCTAAATATAATAAAAATTCAATATGCTTTATTGAAATTAATTTGTGAAGAAATTTCATTGAATTTGTATTTGATTGTTTTTGAAAAATTCAATATTCGAGTTTGAAATTGATAATATCATTTTTCGAGTTTGGGATTGATAGATAGCATATCTTTCGGGCTATTAATCGAGTTTATTTGATTTTTTGGAAAAAGCATACATTAATAGTCAAGAATCCAAATTAACTAGATTGTCTTTAAACCAATTTGGAAAGTTAGATGACCAACATCTCAAAACAAATATTTTTCATTATATATTATAGAATAATGCATTTAAATTTCCATATTTAATTTAATAGATGTTTCATGTCATTTTTTTTTATTTTTAAACTAGATAGTTGATAAGTTAATTAAGCAAATGTTTTTTAAAAAAATATCTTGATTAGATGGGATGTTACAGTATTAGGCCAAATGGATTGAAGAATTTTAATTGCCAAAAATAGAAATTAATTGATTATCTTCTAAAAAACGCTTGATTAAACTTTTGGAGTTGATGAATGATTCATGAGTGATTAAATCATAAATGGAGAGAAAGATAGCCATATAAATTAATGGAGAGAGATTTAAATTTTGAATTCTGTTAAAACCAATAATGTAATAAGGATAGATTGGTCATTTAACATATTTCTTTTTACTTTATATTACACTTTTACCTCTACTATGCTGGAGCAATTTGTGCTATTCAGCATTTTCCTATTAAATATTAAAAAAATATTAATTTTTTATATCAGATACATATTTACGCAGTATTGTTAATATACATTTAATGTTTATTAATGAAACACGATTAATACTATTTGCCACGAAAATCCCAAACAAAATAGATAGAGAGATCAAAATAGAGGGAACTCGTGTATATTGTCAGCCAGGAAAAAAGAGTTCAAAATCCTATATTGATTTTGAGAAATTAGTTTTCCGTTATAAACAACAACAAATTAAAATATTTATATTTCTTAAAAACAAATAAAATGTTATAATTACGGTAAAAATGATATGAATAACAATCTCAAAACTAATAAATCTTGAAATTAAAACATTTATTAATTTATTGAGTAGTAATTTTATCTTCAGTAATTTTACTATACACGTATATAATTTATTCTATATATAAATTTTGATAAGTTGGGATATAAACGAACAAAAAAAAAAGGAAAGAGAGAGGAAAGCTGCTGTTTAATTTGAGCACATTGTTTTATGGTAATTTCTACCTTGTTTCGGCAAAATACTCAACGGTAAGATTTAAGATTTTTTTCTCCTTTGGTCCAAAAAATATGGCTACCGATAAAGGCGACATTTGACATTCAAAAGTAATTACTTTTATTTCACTTTGTTGGTATGAAGCTTCACTCTCACTCCCCCTTTGTCCCAATTTTTATATTTTTTTTGACAAGAAAGAATCTCAATATATTAACCAACCAATGTCCTCAACTATTGAGGAAAAATAGAGTTCCAAATTACCATATCATGGTATTTAGCACCTCTATGTGCTATAACATGGGCTACATTGTTAGCCTCTCTATACATATGTTTAAAATCAACAATAAGTCCCATCTTTACAAGATCGGAAAGTTGAGGGAACTCCATCTCTATATATGAATCATCATTAATGTAGCCTTTCAGTAATCGAATAGCCAGTAAGGAATCCGAAAACACGATCACCGGCATTAATCCTTCTTGTAAGCACAATCCCACTCCATACATCACCGCATTAAGCTCGGCCTCCACCACTGATTGTGGTCGCAATGTCGGAATAGCCAAAGCAGCTCGGGCCTTACTCTCCCAATCTCGCACAATCGCTCCCACGCCATATTCCTTTGTTTCATCATTAACCGCCGCATCAACATCAAGTCGATAGAATCCTTTTTCCGGCGGATACATATTAATTGAATAAATTTATACCATCTTTCGGGTTAAAAATCATATTTAGTGGTATATTTGTAATTTTATTGGTACTTGATTATGTTAAAATTCATATTTGAACTCTTCTTACGAATTTTGATCCATAAAATGATTTCATACAAGACTCGCTGTTTATAGTTGAAAAAAAAAATAGTGATCTTAGTTATGGAAAATAATACTGAGTAGAAAGTTTTGCAATTTTTTTTTTGGGTGTCGTGTCCCTTAATTTTTGACCTTATGGAACACTACCAACTAGTACTAGAGTTGTCAAAACGGGCTGGGCCCGCCAGACCGGCCCGTCCCCGCCAATTTTTTTTAGGTTGATAGGGCTTTAGTTTTGAGGCCTTTTTTTTGGCGGGCCTAGACAAGTAAGCCCGCGGCGGGGCGGGCTTTGGTGGATAAAGCCTGTAACGGGGCGTGCCAGCCCGCAAACATTTTTTTTTCATGACTTTTTAATTATTATAATTTATAAATTTCTATTTAAAAATTAATTTTACCATAAATCCCTAATTAGGATGGAAGCTTAAAAAAAAGGGCACCTAGGTACTATGTTATTTGAAATTATAAGGTGTAAATTTTTGTGTGCATTTTTAAATTATGTTTTTTTATAGAAACTTAAACTTTTATATGTTCCAACATGTTCTCAAACTATATATATTTTTTAATTCAATAGGATACATTTTAATTAAGAGCTGCTAATTATTACACCCACATTAATTTGTGATCATGACCATGTAAATTCATTTTTCTATAATTCCGTGACCGGCCTCTTGAACTTTAACATATAATTTTTTAAGCATCTTTCCAAATAAAAACTAACAATTTTAATTAGTTTAAGCCATTAATTCTCATTAATGAAATTTAAAACTGGAATTTCAATTAAAAAAACGGAAAGCCCACGGGGTGGCCCGCCAACCCGCGGACTTAGGCGGGGGCAGGTAGGACCCTATTTTTTCTGGCCCGTCTCTCTGGCAGGCTTCCCTGCCCCGCCCACCAAAAGACGGGCTTTCCGAGCCCACCGCTCGCCCCGCCCATTTTAACAACTCTACCAACTACCACTCATCAAATGAGTTGAATTGCATGATAATATTTTAGGAAAGCAAATATAGAGTGACTTTAACTCATCAGACTATCCATAACCATTCATCCACTCATTATGGATATGAATTAATGTGATAAATGGAAATGAGGCTATGTTATGTGGGCAAGACTTGAGAGAGTCAATTCATTTGGGCTCTATATATATTTGACTGTAATTTAACATATAATTTTTCAGCCTTCATTCTTTTTTTTTAGGGACGGTCTTTATTCTTTTAAAAAGATTGGTTTGTACTCACCATTTTTTTATATAAAAGTATATATAAATCATAATAAGAAATAAAAATAAACAAGTTAAAAGTGAAATAAAATTATAAATCCTAAAAGGAGTACAAAAAATAAATAAAGTTAAAACTAAAATATAACTTTAAATCCAAATACGGAATTCTCGGCCCTAATTAATGATATTAACCAAATAGAAAATAGTTTAGAAACTAGAATTAAGTAAAAAACTAAATTTAGATTGACATAAAATAAAATAAGCATGAAATAATGACCAAATGAGAGGGTAAAAAAACAGTGAGTAAGGGCATCTCCGGTGTTGTACCAAGTTTTTAAGTACAAATTGTTGCCACGTCACTGCAATTCACTAAATTGCTACCCAAACATTTACAATGCACCTGGGCAATTGTTACTTTTGGGGGATCACTCACTTTATTTTTATCTATTAAAAAATAATTTATGGTTTTTATTATATAGTCAAATTAGTACATTATTAAATTTATTCAATTTAATAGGATAATATTTTTCAATAAATTTACTTAATTTATTAATTAACAAAATTATTTATTAATTTTCAAAACATGTGTTACTTGTTCTTCATAAAATTGCCTCTCTTGTTTATTTTATCTAAAACTGAAATACATTACGACGGTGTGTGTCTAAATTTTTGTACAAGTAATTTGAAATATTTTATTTAATTTAAAAAAATTATTAATTAACAAAAATATACATAAAATTTCTAAAATTAGATTGCGGTTTTCACTAGCTCTTTAGAATTTGGAAAAAAAAAAGAAGAAAGAATAAAATAAAATAAAAAACAAATGGATCAAAGAAAAATCAATGGCTTCAACTAGCGGCCGAAAATTGAGAGAGAAAAAAAAAAGAGGAAAGGGAAAAAAAACAACAACAAAAGAGAAATGATGTTGGCATGGGACCCACATTTCGAATGTTAGATGGTAGCATTATTTGTCAGTTGTCACTATAAAATTTTGGATGAATTGTACCTATTTTGTCCAACGTAAATTATATCCAATATATAAGTACAATTAGCATGCCACGTGAGAATGCTACTTTCCATTGAAGATGTTCTAATGGAATTAATTCTCTATCCACGTAATATAGCCACATTACAAGGGGAGGTCTAGAGAGGGGGAGGAAGGCACCCAATCCCAACATGAACTTTTTTTATATTTTTTACACTATGTCTATACCAAATTACCAACGAATAGTATTACGGGTCCAGGAATTAAAGTGCTAAGAATGTAATGGGCAGACATCGCTGAATCATCCACCCTTAAATATTTTATTCTTGTACATTAACAATTATCAAATTAACTCGTAATCAGGGTGAGGTGTTCTATTAGACTATAAGGTCTTATTTACTTTGATGGATAATGATTGATTAATAAATTATCCTATATTTACTTTGCATGATATGAAAATGAGGGATAACCCAAGGCCCGTGATAAATGAGCATTGAGTGCTTATTTGTGTGATATGTATCTCTCCTAAAGAGGTAGGATATGATTTATCCATCAATGTATCCATTAAACTATCCATCATTTAAATTGTATATTCTCAAAGTAAACAAGCCCTAAGAGTTTTAACATAGCCAACTATGGATGACTTTGCTGTATTACTTGATATATAAATGTTGTGATTTGTTAATCGTGACTAGATGTCTGGATGTTTCGGTCTTTCAACTTTAGGCGAAAACAAAGAAGAAAAAAAATCTTATCGGGCCTTTGTAAAAAAATTTAAAGCCCTGTCTGTCATGTCTGGGCCCTGGGGGATTGGGAAAATTCTGGAAAATTAAATTAAAAATAAATGCAGTGTTAAACATGCAAGAGAAAAATGCTACTATATTAAAATGCAAATATTTAAAAGTATTTTGTAATGATGAATTGACAAAAACTAAAAAATTAAATAATCTGCTACACTCGTGTTAGCCCACATAAACTAAGCTAACATTATTCATGAGTAATGCCTGAAATCAATATATTATGAAAGAAGAACATGATTTGAGATGGAATGCAAGTGAGGGCTACATATATTTGTATAATAAGTGATAAAAGATAAAAAAATGTGTGAGCTCCTTTCATGAGTCAAGATTCAAATCTAAACTCATATTTAGTGGTTAATTTGTAATTTTATTAGGTGTTTGGATCAGAATATTGATTTTATTACATACGAATTTTGACTCGCAAGATAGTTTCACACAAAACTCCCACCAATTTTATATTTTTATATGTTATATTTAGTGATAGTTATGTGTAAAACTATCTTAAGAATCAAAATTCACATGACATACCAAATTTTGGATCAAAATACAATTAACACTAATAATATTAATTACAAATGTGTTACTAAGTGTGAGTTTCGATCCGAATCTTAACATATCATGAGGGCCAAATTCATAAGACGGTATCACACAAAGTTAATTTTATAAAAAAAGTTAAATTTAAAAGACGATCTCGTACAATTTGTTGCAACTTGTGTATTTCACTGAAAAGTTCTTTAGAATTGTGTCATTTCATGCACTGCTCATCGATCTGTTTTTATATATTTTAGTTTATTAATTCACGTAGCTATACACGTGTGTGTATATTAAATTAGTGTAGCTCATTATATATAATTAACTAATCTTTGAAACATGTTTATGTTACTTTACATATATCCAATCAAAATATTAAAAACAGTGATAATTAATGCAATTAATAAAAATAAACAAAAAAAATGTTGATATAAAGTCATTGGACTTCAATTCAGTTTAAAGTTGAATGTTTTTCACGTTAGTGATGCTTTTTTTTTTTTTTACCAACAGCAGTGGCAGTGACCAATTATTGCATACCTTTTCATGCAAAACCACATGTTGTATGAAACATGAACCATCTATGAATTTCACGTTAAAATTTACTAGCGCTACTTTTTTTAGGTGTATAGTTGCTTTCGATCCCCAACGAAGACCGACAATAATGTTTTTTTAGGGTGCCCTAGCAGTATAGTGGAGTCAATGATTTTGCTAAATCATCCCGGCTAACACATTGTAGGTTAAACTTATCACAGACATTGAATGTCACATGTTCGAATCTCCTCGTTACCACAGGTCGGGCGTGTAAGTAAATAAAATGAAAAAAAAAACTTGTCACGCATATATAGTTGTACATAGCGGAGAAAAAAAAAACTTGTCACACATAAAATTAAACTAAAACATAATAAATTAAAATTGATGAAAAATACAGAAGAAAATATCATAAATTTAGAATAGAGGATCCCATATTAGGATATTTACCTAGAGTATATATACCTAGTATGAAGATATAAATTAGGATATTTACCTAGAGTATATATACCTACAATTAATTAATGATTGCGATTTTTTCTGAAAAATGTATTAATCTATTTTTTGGGAGGATAATGTATATTTAGTTTTTTATTCTTATTATTTCCAACATTAATGAATAACAATATTTTTTGCAGTTTTACTGGCAATATTGATTTTGCGCGCGCACGCACATATATTTAATATTAATCAGTCTTTGTTATATTAGTTGGTCATTGATTGGTATAGTTTTAACTATGCTCGTGCATTTTATGAGTTTATTAACGAAATATAATTGTCGGAGACGATGGCTTTCAACATTTTAAAATATCGTGTAACAGCACACTTTTTTGAGAAAGTAATTTTTTTAAATCAATGCAAGATGTCCCAATTGCGTAGTAATTCAGATACACTTTAGTAGTTTCAAATTTTGATTATTTTACATATATTCTAAACCAATACCTTTTTTTTTTTTAAAAAAAAAGAGACAAATATTTAATTTGTGTGAAACCATCCTAATGGTTAAAATATAAAAGATGCGTCAAAAATCGAATCTAAATTCATATATGTTAAATGACATATTTGTAGATTGTAGTATTGTTGTCTTATTCCATTTGAGTTTTTATATATTTTATAAATTTTGATTTATAAAACGCTTTCACACAAGATTCTCTTTCTCATCCCACTAACAAGATTTCTCTCTCTCTCTCTCTAAAAGGTATTGCATATACTATTCTAACATCATTACTACACTCCACATATATTTTGATAATGTTATTATATGCACATTTACATAGTTCGTGGCATGATTAACTTGAGTGGACATACAAACTAAACATGTAAGACCCCTACACCGTCAAAGGAGGCAATTGTGCTGACTCCAATGCGCCACGAACCTCGTTCCGATGTAATTATAGTTCAGTGAGTTTCACGACTCCAAAAATCATGTATTTTTATATAAATTTTCAACAAAAAATATTTATTAACTATCTATTAGATTAATATATAATTTATCAAGAATAATTAACAAATTAAATGGATGCATTTGATTTTTGGAGTTCTAAATTAATCATTTTGATATTTGAGATGGTGAATTGATAGATAATCTAACCTTTGAGTTCTGAATAGTAACTGGGAAAAAAGGGTGAAGAAAAGTTTATTAAGTAGTAACCAAAGTAGCAAAGTAAAGAAGAATGGAGGAGGGGAAATGAAAATATCAAACACCCTAGTGCATAATGATAGTACTTGGGTTTGGGCCTGGGTCCAGCTACAAAGTCCATTAACATTTGGATCAATAATTGGGTCAGTATCTTTACCCATAAATGGGCCCAGCTACAAACCATAAAAATTCAGACCAATAATCGGGTTACCATACCCAAATTGGGCCTTGGCCCGAATACGGCAGCCCAAAAATCTCGATACAACCAACCGACGGACTCTGGAATCATCTATTCCCGTATTTTGCCTGCGCCCCACAAGCGCACATTAGCGCTGGGCAAGTCAAATTAGCCCCTCTCATAGTCTCTCTCTGTCTCTCGGTGTTGTGAGCGAGGGAACCTCCTTTATTCCTAGATTATTTGGAGGATTAAAGCGCGCACACAAACACACACACTAAATTGAGAGAGAGGGAGAGAGGAGAGAGAGAGGGAGGCGGTTTCACATTTTGTGTGCGGTGAGAAGCGTCTTCGGGTAAGCAAATCTCCCGAACCATTAACTTTACTTTTCCTCTTATTTTCCGTTTCCTTTTTTAAAATTTTTTATCTCAGCTTTTTTTGGGAAAAAAAAATTTAGGAAATCTTAGTAAAATGATTGAAAAATCCCTAGCTTTAACTTTGAGCTGTCTTCTTATGGACTTGATCTGAGGCCGCATGTCAGTGTACTAAATTGTTTTTTGCGCATATTTGTTTGTGGATATTTATATTCTTCAAGCATTTGTTTGTGTTTATTTTTTTTCCCTAACTCAGTTATTGAAATGAAATTCTTGTTCGTATCTTGTTGTTCCAATTTCAAATTTCAGGAAGTAGGGAAGTGAGAAGTTGCATGGGAAGTTTTAAGTGTGTTTTTATTAATTTATTTATTGTTGTGGTCTTTTTTGGTTTTCTTGTAGTTGCGGGTGATGTCGGAATAGCAGTGCTTGAAAACTATTATTTGCATTGAGATTTTGGCGACTTGTCGACATCAAGATTAGACCTTAATGTGGAGGAGATGAACAAGCTCGAAGAGTAGAGGGCGTAAAGTTACTAGGCAAGTTGTTGTATAAGAATTGGAGAATTCTAGTTGTTGTAGTGATTATTTCCAATTAGGGGGTTGTAAGTGTTGGAAGTTGAAAAGTGATAATGGGGCTGATAGAAAATGGGGCTGCACAGTCGAAAAATCCTAGAGATCTGGACCAAGATCGAAAGTGTGATACTTTAACACAGGACAACTATCAAATGGATCACGAGAGATTTGTCAGTGAAACCGTGGAGCAAAAAGAGATGAATGAAGCTCAAAATATTGAAATGACATCAGTTTCAGCACTAGAAAAATCAGATGTGATGAGAGAAATAGGACTAAATGATGGTGAGATTTCCCCGAATGAAGATACAGAGAAACGAGAACCAGCTTTGGAAAATGTGAATATTTATTTAGATTCTACATATTTGGAGGTTGCATCCCAGAATGGGTTCATGGGTCTTGAGCATATGGGTGTAACTCCTGGCACAGTTTCTGTTAATCCTCCTGGCGGTGGAAAGCTAGTACCGGTGCTGGTAGAAGCTACTAATGATTCCGGTCTTTTGGAAAATAATGACAGAGGGTCTTCTGGGCAGCGAAGAAAGAGAAAAGCTAAGCTAAAAGGTCCAGCAAGTAGTTCATGGGTGTTACGTTCAAAAATGCCAGAGAAACCTAAGGCTCCCGAATCTATTGAGACTGTGAAAGAAGGCATTGCTAATGGAGAAAAGAAAAGGAGGGGAAGAAAAGGGAAGAATATGCAGAAAAGTAATGTCAATGAGTTTGCCAGAACAAAAACCCATCTGAGATATTTATTGCACAGGATAAATTATGAGCAAAACTTAATTGATGCTTACTCTGCCGAAGGCTGGAGGGGACAAAGGTATATTTTGTATTTATTTGTATATTTTAATTGCTTCTGCATGGATTGTTTTGGTAAAGTAATTTAAATACGGTTTATCTTTGTAGATGTGGTACTCTGCTGTAGTGTATTGACAAGCATAAATGGAATTAAGATAAGATGAAGTTGTGGGAGTTCTGCCTCTATCTGTCGGGGAATTGGGTTTAGAATAGGATTAAATACCATAAGTAGTTATATCCTCTTCACAATGGAGGGAGTTTAGTTAGATTTAATAGTCAAAATGAAACTTCTCAGATTAAATGCAAGTATGCAACATCTAGCATAATTTTCTGAACCTTTACAGATTAAATGAAACGTTGAAAAACTAATTTTGCTTTCAAGTTTGTTTGACTTCTACACGATTCCCCTTTTTTCAGAGAAAATCTTCTCATCTCTCTCATTTTGCAGCGTTGACAAATTAAAGCCAGAGAAGGAGCTTGAGAAGGCTAAATCCCGTATTTTAGGTTACAAATTGAAGATAAGAGCATTGTTTCAGTGCCTTGATCAGTCACTTTCTCTGGGCAAGCTTCCTGAATCTCTATTTGACTCTCAAGGAGAGATCGACAGCGAAGATGTAGGGAGGAATTCAGTGTGAATAGTAGCTTCCTTTTTTTTTTGTCCTTGTCTTTATAACTTGCATTAACTGGGAACTTAGGCACATTGCTTAGTCCAATTGAACTATTAGTATCTTGTCCATGCAAGAAATAGATTGCTCCAATGCTGCAAACCTCTCTCTGCTATGTTACTTGAAACCTTCCCAAAAGGGGGCTTGAATTAGCTTGGCTTGGCTATGTAGATAGTGTATATTCTTTATGAAGATTATCAGGCTTTGGGATTTAGTCTGGGGTGGTAAAATAATAGAAGGATCCAACAAGGACTTACCTTCTTCCATACTTGGATTCTTCTTCTTCCTTGTCTCTTAAAGTATATAATGTACTGTAAATGAATTGGGAATAGTTCTCATGCATTTCATTTTTGCCAAATTAAAGCTTGAATAAGAAAAAGGTTATTGGTGCTTAAGATCTGCAGTTGAGGTTACTAGTGTTTGTTCTGAATAGTCTTGCTTTTGTTTTCTCCCAGCCGATGATCATAAATGCTTAATTTTCACACAGATTCCCATGAGTACATAATTTTCAAAACCTGATAATGGTAGGGATGAAATGATGCTATGTAAGGATTTTGGTCTGTAACTAATAAATTGATATAAGGCTTTCCCCATTTGTTATGAAGTGTTATGCATGTCATTCAATTTGGGATTTGAAAATACCATTACCATCTACATGTTTGTTTCTAACCATCAGGAGTACTTTTGCCTTCTAGAATCATAAAATCTCGATTTGATGCCAACCTTTATAACTGAAAATGGGCATTTAAGAATCTTGAGTTGTGTCTTTTATGTTGCAGATTTTCTGCGCAAAATGTGGCTCTAAGGATCTGACTCTTGATAATGATATCATTCTATGTGATGGGGCATGTGAACGAGGATTTCATCAGTTCTGCTTGGAACCACCTCTCCTAAAAAAAGACAGTAATTTCATGTCACTTGCTTGATTTTATTTCTCTTATTATTTCCATATCAAGTTGTTTGTTTTTTATTTCCTTCACTTTTCTGGCTGTGTGTGTATATAGTTCCTCCTGGTGATGAAAGCTGGCTTTGCCCTGGATGTGAATGCAAAGCCGATTGCATTGACATCCTTAAGGATTTTCAAGGAGCAAGAATATCTATCATTGACAGTTGGGAGGTCAAGTCTGCACTAGATATGATTTTCTTTAATGTTGAAATTAGTTGCTCATAATTTACTGCTCTCATCTACAGAAGATCTTTCCTGAAGCTGCTGCTGCTGCTGCTGCATCAGGAAAGAAAATGGATGATGGTCCTGGGTCATCATCTGATGATTCTGAGGATGAGGAATACGATCCTGATAAGCCTGAGAGTTCTGTGAAGGTTGAAGAAGATAAATCGAGTTCAGATGAATCCAACTACTCCTCTGCATCTGGTGATTTGGCCGCTTCTAATAATAATGAACAATACCTGGGGCTTCCTTCTGATGATTCGGAAGATGATGATTTTGATCCATCTGCTCCACATCAAGATAATCAGGTGAAGCAGGATAGCTCAAGTTCTGATTTTTCCTCTGATTCAGAGGACCTTGAAGCTCTGATTGAAGATGAAACTGCGCCTAGTGAAGATCCCTGGCAAATCTCCCCATCAGCACATCACAAACAAAAATCCCTGGGAATTGATGAAGAAATTCCTAAAGTGGGTAGGAAAAAGAGGCAGTCGATAAAAGATGAGCTTTCTTACCTTATGGAGGCTAGTGCAGAACCTCTATCTGGCAAAAGACATGTAGAACGGTTGGACTACAAAAAATTGAATGATGTCAGTCTCTTATTCTCCCACTTTTTTTTTACACGACACAGGCACAACATTAGGTGTTTACAACTTGTGGTGAGTCATAACATTAGAGTCATATTCAAGGTTGCTTACATCTGCATCCATTTTTCACTGGATTTTGAGTTAGTTATGAGTTTCTATGGCTTTATTTCCGATTAATCCATCTGTTATTGCTTGTTATAGTTTAGCACACTTGATATGATGTGATAACATTTGCAGAGTTATCGACTTGTGTTATTATAATATGAAACTTAGGAGTTAAGTCAGATGTCATTCTAGTCGCATTGACTGCTGTTAAGTATGCAAGCAACTTGGGAAAAGGGTTATGATCACATATTTGCTCTTTCCTCATTCACGACTGAATATTTAGACAACATTCAGAAAAAGCGGAAGGTTTATCCGTGTATTTGCATTAAGTAAATCGAGTAGGAGAGGAGTTTAGGTAGGATGTTATCTTAGACAAAGGCTTAAAAATCTTAGTATGATGCTGCTACTATTACCTGCACCAAGGTACTACCTTTTTGGGTCTATTATGTTGTTTCTTTAAGTTTCTACTTTCTGATCCAAATATCCAATGAACAAAGATGGAAATAGTTTTAGTAAAATTATGAGTCTAGTCTATTCAGTATTTTTACATGTTTATTAGTATACTATGTATTTATTCTTATTTCTGGAGATTCTGCTTCAGTATCTGGTATCTGTCAATCTTTAACTTGTTAGTACCGATGTATGTTGCATGGTATTTTTGTTAGGTATTTTAATTGCGTTTTAGCTGTGAGGAAGCAGGCTTACTTAGTACTTTCTGAATGGAGCAAGCCCATTTCCAACTCTCCACTTCACTTGCAAAGAGTGGAGTGAAAATTAAAGATGGGTTCTCTAGTGGCTTAGATTTTCCACATACCTCCATTTATTCTCAAATGCATTACCTATGCTTATTAAATAGCTCCAGACTCCAGTCCCCCGATTTCTCTTCTCAGACTTTTAACTGGGTGCAGCAACCAAATGTGTGAGAAAAAGAAATAAATGAATGGCTTAGAAGGAGAAGACCCATTGATGCTAGAAGCGAGTCATTTGACTATCAACTTCATCATGTTTTAGTTGATTCTCTGTGGGTCAAACAATAACTCACTAGTACAATCTAACTGGATGGGGTAATATGTCATCAAACCTGTTCAATCATCTGCTCGGGTCCGGCCCCATATATGGAAGACATGGCCGTTACCTGCATTTTCCTGATATATTTTATCTTCCTAATTCTTTCAAATTCAGTTTATGCATCTCTCTGATAATTTTGAGCACATGAAAACTTTTTTATACTCTTGCTTGGAGTTTTGGCATGAGAAAAAGTTGTTTTTGTCTTTTTCATTATGAAATGTGGATGGAGAGTTTGCTGACCAATTGACTCTCTGAAACACGTGATTCAATATAACTTCATTGTTTGTGGAAATTTCTAGATCAGGAATGCTAAGTGCTATTTTTAGTAGCTGGTCAAGGTCATTGTTAGTTAAGTGATTGGCTGCAGTTAATTTAGGAGGGAATTTGGTCAATCAGTTTAACCAGAGAAGGCTATTTGCAGTACTTGGTCTTAATCATTTTCGTTATTGACTAACATTTTTTCCTTAGATATTTGGTTTTTGTATAGTGATTCTCTCTCTCTCTCTCTCTCTCTCTCTCTCTCTCTCTCTCTTGTTGACATATTAGTACTGAATATCAAATTTTGTTTAGTGATTCTCAATTTTAATTATATAGTATTCAAATTTATTACTTCTCTGACATGCTTTCTCTATTTCCCGGGTACCTTTCATGGCAAATGATGCTCTAATTCTCAAAGGAAACATATGGAGATTCTTCTGATTCCAGCGATGAGGATTTTGATGATACGATCACTCGGAAGAGAAGGAAAACTGATCGTGAAACAACTGAGGTGAAGAGCGAAACTCTTGTTTCTAACCAGACAGAGAAGAAACATATTCCTAAAAGAACCCCGAGAAATCAAACCGATGGGCACACAAATGAGACATCAGTCAAAGTTGGTTCTGCTGGTGCGAGTGCTAAAAGATCAACTAAACGGCTTGGAGAAGCTACAACACAGGTAGTTATTGCATGAAAAATGCTTCTGTAAGTATTACTAGTATGACTATCCATCTGATTATAGCATTTGTAATTTGTTTCATAATTTATGTTTCAAACATTTCCCCCCTCTAGAGGGAGTGAAATGTAATCAACAACAACCTGCATATGGTTAATTGTTCCAGCAATGGTGTATATTGTATGTGGTATCTTGGACAATAAAATATACCTGCAGTGTGACATAGCAATGCTGTTAATGCTTCGTAAGCACTAAGTTAGCTGTTTGTTCCTTTTAGTTTCTAGGGATTTCTGTTGTTGATTTTCAATGATGAATCTGTATTGGTACAGAGACTCTATGCATACTTTGGTGAGAACCAATATCCTGACAAAGCTGTGAAAGAAAATTTGGCGACGGAACTAGGGCTCACCGTGCGACAGGTCTACCCGTGTATTCTTGGCCTGTATTGGCTTCTGTTAGAGCAGGTTTTTGTTAGTGTTTTGCATTTTTGTTATATTTAAGCTGAACGTTTCTTGTGCAGGTGAGTAAATGGTTTGAGAATATGCGTTGGAGCTTTAATCATAGACCACAGGTGGGATCAGATTCAGCTGAGAGAGCACCTGAACCTCAGTCAACTATCGGTGCTGATGGCACACCTTTCGATCTGAAAACAAAACCGCTAGAATCCAGTGCGATCCCAGCTCAGAAACATATCCATACTGTGAAAGATAAGGAAATATTGGAAACTGGTACCAGTGGAGATTCTACTGGAACACGAGAAACTAGAAAGAGGAAAGGTAATTTAGATCAGGAACCGGATGACGAGCAGAATGTGCTACAACAAGTCGTCAATATGCAGAGTTCGCAACTTCATAGTGGCGACGGACAGATCAGAAGCAGCCACGCTGTTTCTTGATCGTACACTTTGATGTTCATCGAAGAATGTGTTCAACTTCCATAGAACTGATGAAGAGGCTAGAACTTATATCCTGTTACCTGTTGCTCTGTGTCCTGACAAGTTACTATGTAGCCCCATTTGAAACCTCAATGCTCGGAAATACTCCTCGCCTCAAATGCTGTTATGTCGCAGCCGGGCGATGACAATCCTCCGGGCAGCCATATGCCAGCCCAGCCCTGGTGTCAACCCCGAAATACCAAGGGCCGAATTTGTTAGTCACCCGGTGAGTCTCGTTGTCGAGATGTTTAAGCTTCGATACTGATGGTGATGAGTATCAAGTTGAGCTGAACTTGTCTGTTCTGTTCCATTATATATTTGCCTTTGTAAAATGATGTACGCTATCAAATTTTGGGGGGAGTCGATTCATTACATTGTCTGTTAATTCGAATTATGTTATACAAAAGATGTTTTCAGCACTGATGGGGGCCTGTAAAACTTATGTACCAATTTTTAAAGTGATCAAACATCATTTTGCACGATGGATTTTTTTTTTATTTTTTTTTCATGAAATAAATTGATAGTTATTTCTTTGTTGCAGGTTGTGCTGTGTTAAATACAAGCCTCAAAACTAAATTAATTTGCTTGAGAAATCAAGATTCGTAATAATCATAACTGCAACATGCCTGTCAAAATGACGTCATACTGATTCATTAGAGCACCTCCCATGGAAGTTTTTGGGATGGTAGAAGCTGATTTGGAGGGAGGTAGGTGGAATAGAGGAGTTGGATAAATGGAGTAGATATAAGAGAGTGAGAGAGAGAGAGAGAGAGAGAGAGAGAGAGAGAGAGTGTTCTATCTGGATGTATGGAAATAGCAAGAGTGGAGGAGAAAGAGAGCGAAGAAAAGGAGTAGAGATCCTCTAGTCCCATTTGTGTGTGTCAACCGTGTGCCAATATTAAAATTATATATCGTTAATAATGTTTTTTATAAAAATAAAATTTATTATATCATAACTAATCATAATTAATATTTTTTACAAAAAAATTGAAATTTAAAAAAATTATATACCCTAAGTTTGGAATAATCAATCCCAAAAATCAATTATATTAACTAAAAAATGAAAATTAAATATTAAAAAATAATTATAAACCCTAATTGGGTGGGATAAACCCTAAATAATAATATAAAATTATATTAAACCAAAAGAAATTAAAATTGAAGAAAAAAATGAAAGAAAAAGTAATAATTTTGAGGTGCGGCATACGGTTGGCACACATAAGTTGGGATTAGAGGATCTCAAGTGGAAGAAAACATGATTTTGGGGAGATTACCCAAGCGTGAGTTACGGCCCCACGTCTCTGCCAGCTGTTCCTGAAATGGGATCACCTTTTATCATTTTTGTTGTATTTTTTGTTCCAATTCTTTAATTTTTTTTTTCGAAAAAAATATTTTTTTTATTTTTTATTTATTAGTATTTATTTTAATTTAAATTTTCTATTTAAGGTTTCATCCTTTTCAAATTAGGGCATATTAAAAAAATAAAAATTAAAAATTAATTATAGAACACAATGTATTACGGATGGGAACATGAAACCTGATCGGCTGTTCCCACTCTCCTTTTTCCCCATTTTTTTTACTTTTATTTTGTTTTGCCAATATTAATTTTGGTTTGATTTGTATTTTTTATTACGTTGAATGTTGGTTTGAGTTATATTTTTTTTGTAATATTTTTTTCATGTATCGAATTGATTTGTGTTTTAATTTCAATTACAACTCACTTTTTTGGTGGATAATTTTTTAAACTAATTTATTAATTAAAATATATATGTAAAATTAAATATGTAAGTAAAATAATTGAGTTATATAAATAAGTAAATGGATTAATGAGATATAATAAAAGATAAATTAATACATATGATGACGGGATCAATTTAAGACCTCATCTTACACCATCCAATTTAATGATCTAATGATTGATATTTAATGTAGAGATGGTGGCAATTTCGTAAATAATAGGGCAAAAAATAAAGGAAGGAGAGCTATTTTCGTCCAAACCTATTAAAAATGATGATGTCAACAATTAAAAAAATCTTAATTAAAACTTGAAACGACCATAACTTGCTCGTTTTTAATCCAACGCACACAAAAAATATATCAAATTAAAGCTCTCTTCGTGCTCTTTCATTTAAGATGTCGAAAGGTTGTGTTTAGATGAAAAAATATGAACGAAAAATAAAAAAAATAATTTTTTACTCGTGCCCAGGCTGTAAATGCTTTCGTTAGCATATAATAATTATTCGTCATCATTATGATAACATATGATAACGTATGCTAACGAAGCATTTGTCATATGCTAACATAATGTATTCACTGTGCTAACAAAAGAATTATCATAATGTTGACGTAGTACAAATTTATTAGGGTTTATTCAATCTCAATTATGGTTTATTCCATCTAATTATAATTTTTTTTAATTTAATTTTTCCTTTTTAGTTCTTAATTGATTTTTATGGTTTATCTCATTCAATTATGGTTTATAATGTATGTTGACAGAGTATTGTCATATGCTAACATAGTGTATTCACAGTGCTGATGAAGCAAAATCATAATGCTAACGTAGTACAAATATATTATTATTATGATTTGTTCCGACTCATTTATGGTCTACCACATCCAATCAATGTTTGTTTCATCTAATTAGGTTTATCTCATCAAATTATGACTTTTCAATTTATTTAGGGTTTATTAAATCAAATTAGGTTTATAATTAATTTTTAGAATATATTTTTCGCTAACAATATTTGAAAACTTTAATTAGCATAACGATAATACTTCGTTAACATGATGATAATACTTCGTTAGCATGACGATCTGTTATCAAATCCTCCGCGATTTTTATAAGAATTACCAAATTAAGTTACTACCCCCGTGAAAAACTTTTCAAATATTACAGAATTGCCACCGTCTTTTTCATCAAATCTGGGCCCTTGATTTTTGCGGATTGTGTAATGTGAGACGTGGTCCTCGTTCTCATATTAGGATTGATTTTCACTTAACCCCTCCCATATATATGTATATATATATATATATATATAGAGATAGAGAGAGAGAGAGAGAGAAATGGGATCATGTGAGAACCACACCCTCCTGTGAGAACTGAGAACCAATCTAATCCATACATCTATTCAATTTGGACGGCTGCATATTAGACTTTTAAGCGGTGACAAAATTGTGAATTTTTACAAGTTTTAATTATGTGGGGGTATTTTGGTAAATATAGATCTTGCATACAGATTTGAAGATGTGGTCGCGAAATACAGCGTTCGAATGTCTTCGTCTTCGTCTTCAGATGGATGGGGACAAAGACTACTCCATCGATTTTCTGGTGTTCGACACAGTTCCTCGCTCTACCAACTAAGCTCTGAGATGTTGCTTATTTTCTGGTGTTCGACACAGTTTCGCGCGGCGTCGGAATTCTTGTTCAGATTTGATTGTTGGTGGATTGGCAAACGTTTCCAACACAGAGAATATCATCAGGTCTCATGCTTAGAGTTATTCATCATTGGATTTGTTCTCGCTTCAATGCTATTTTAATTCACGATGATTGTGTAATATTGTAATTCACTAAGCAAAATAATCATATTAGTTTTAGCATTTGCATTCTGCTATTTTAGCACTGGTAGTTTATATTTTAGCACTGGTAATTTATATTTTAGCACTACTATTTCCTTTTTTAGCACTGTTAGTTAATGATGTCATTGATCTCGTCCAACGCCACTAACTCATTCAATCCATCTAGTCTTAGTTTATGTCAGGACACAACTACCTCAAGCTACAGGTGTTGCTTACTCCCTTAAAATTGACGGAAAGAAAGCATGTGTTGTTGCTTTCACAGGAGATGGTGGCACCAGTGACGTACACACACACACACACACATATATATATATAATAATAATAATAATAACTCTTTTAATTATATTGTATAGCTAGCTAGTATCAGTATCTTCTGAAATTATATATATACATATATATAAGGTATATATTCTGACATGTTGAAATGAAATTGTTTGTTTTTGGTAGGGAGATTTTCATGTTGCATTGAATTTTGCAGCGGTAATGGAAACTTAAGTTATGTTCATATGCCGCTGCAACAATGGATGGGCTATAAGCACCCCAATATCACAACAGTTTCGAAGTAGCTAGACACTCTCACATTTCATTATTCACGAACACACTTTTCCTTCAATCTCATCATTTAATTTGATTCAATTCATGGCTGCAGGTGATGGTGTTGTTGTTAAGGGGCAGACATATATTGTAATTCACTAAGCAAAGTAATCATATTAGTTTTAGCATTTGCATTTTGCTATTTTAGCATTGATAGTTTATATTTTAGCACTTCCATTTCCTTTTTTAGCACTGTTAGTTAATGATATAATTGATCTCTTCCAACGTCACTAACTCATTAAATCCATCATGTTTTAGTTTATGCCCTCCAATCACAAATGTCATCTTTCAAATCAGATTGGGAGATTTCATCCACAAATTAAATCTAAGAAGTGCAAGTATGGTAGGTCGCATACATGTGGTAGTTCTTCCACTTCGCAATCACGCAAGCTCAAGTATCGTAGATGAATTTGTAGCTTCCCACCTTCAAATTCTAATCTATCCAACACATGTAACCTCAAGTGTTAATTTGAAATTTTCTAAATTCACTATATTTTTAAAATAGTATATGAGTTTTTGCAGAATACCAAAAAAGATTTGAGATCTTTAAGTTCCGCGGCACACAACTTTTGCATAGTGAAATAGCATTATCAAGATTGATGGCTAAAATAATTCATGACAATGCTAAAAAAGAACATGACAGTGCTTAAAAAGGTCATGACAGTGCTAAAATAGAAAGTGACAGTGCTAAAACCCTAAATTAAAAAATATACACGTAAATTATGAGTACTCATATATTGATAATTCAACATGTAACTGTGTTTGTTTGTGGTTTTTTTGCAATGTCGATGACATTCTTTTATGCTAATGCTAAAAAAGAGTCATAATAAAATAAGTCATGAAAATGCCAAAAAAGACCGTGACAGTGCTAAAAAAGGCCATGACAGTGCTAAAATAGAAAATGACAGTGCTAAAACCCTAAATTAAAAAAAATACACTTAAATCATAATTAACATATATGAATAAAATAATTATATGCTAAAGCATAATTAAGGTGTTTTCTTTGTATAAAAACAAATAGGTAAAAAGTAGACGTTTCAAATTTGAAACTCACTGCTATATTTTCTGAAGTGTTGTATTATAAGCTTTCATTTTCAGGGCATGAGATGAGGGATGGATAAAATTAGAATTTAAGGGCCATAAAATGTGCAAAGTTGTGTTTGCATTCTCCATCTTCACGCTCACGCTACTTTTTAAGATGTGAACAGCTTAATTGGATGCATACATGACCTCTATCTCTCTCTCTCTCTGAAACTAAGAATAAATATTATTCCATGGACAAAACATGAATAAGAAATGAAGATCAATTTGGATTTGTGGTTTGAGGTTGATTTATTTATGGGAGAAGTCGGGGGAAAAATGTGTGAATCTCCTCATGTGAATTAAGAATTTTAAAATGTATTTGCTTGAAGGCAGTTCATGTGCTTGTTGATTCCATCACTGATTTTTGTGTTGGATATTGAGTTTGGTGGCATTTTGGAGGTATTTAGAGATTGATAAAGATAAATAAGAATCAATAAATCCAGCTAAAAATAAAAATAGTAAGAAAGATGTAGCGTTGATTGGTATATATGACTTTGAATTGGTACAACAAACATCCTTTGGTATCTCTGTTCGACCTATTTTTTTATGCCAATGCTAAAAAAGAGTCATGAGAGTGCTAAAATAAGTCATGATAGTGCTAAAATAGAAAATGATAATGCTAAAATACAATTTACGATTTTACCCTCGCCGAGTTTCAGTGGCAGCGAAGTTCGGGTTTATTACAATTATGCCACCGCATTTTTTTAAGTTTGGAACAGATATTGACCTTCCAAATAGGCGAGATCTATGGTTGAAATTGGTTCTCGGTTCTTACCTAGTGTGTGGTTCCTTCTGGAACCCAACCCTATATATATATAGAGCCTGAAATTAAAATACACGTTCTTATCATGAAAAAACCTCTTTTACCCACTATAAGGAAAGCATTCAATAAATACCCAATTTTACTCTTATAGCCTTACTTTTTCATTTTCCAATGTGAAAGGACATGGACCCCATATGTGTAAGAATTTTAGAAGGCTTTTTGCAGGTTTTGAAGGGAGTTAGAAGCATTTAATTTCAAAAGTAATATCCCCACCAACTCCCCACACGTGCAATAAATTATCACGATCGTCGTAACAACATCGGGATATGAATATTGGGTTTTCAGGAAGCATATTATCATTTTGATTGTGATCCGATCGTGATTTATATGATCGAAATTATACAATTGTGATTTTTTATTTAACAGGCAAAGACTATAGGGTTTCCTGAAACCTATTGTGATTTCGATCGTGATTTATATGCTAAAGAATATCGGGTTTTTTATATTTCGATCGTGATTTGTTAATCATACTCAAAATCCGATGGGATAATCCGATCATAATCCCGATGGGGTAATTCTGATGGGATCAAAACCCGATGGGGTAGTCTCGATCAAAACCCGATGGGGTAATCCCAATCATAATGATGGGTAATTCTGATGGGATGGGTATCCCGATCATAATCCCGATTGGGTCTATGGGATCAGAAACCCGATGGGGTAATCCCGATCATAATCCCGATTGGGTAATTTTGATGGGATCAAACCCAATGGGGTATCCCGATCATAATCCCGATTGGGTCTATGAGATCAGAACCCGATGGGATAAATTTGATGGGATCAAACTCGATAGGGTATCCAGATCATAATCCCGATTGGGTCTATAGGATCAGAAATCCAATGGGGTAATCCCGATCAGGATCCCGATGTGACGACCAATTGTTTCACGATCGGTTACACGATCGGGATCCCGATCAAGTTTGCTTTTTATCCCCATATTCTTTATTTTTTATATTTTTACATTCTAATATTCAATGTTTTATATGTATTTCTCACAAACAAATGTTTAAATCTATTTACTTAGCGCAAGAGTTGGATTTGATTTGATGATTAGGTAATTAGATTGATGTTGGACCTATTGCGTCATCCCTATTCATAATACTTTTATATATTATTCAAGAGCGGATATTCATTCTAGTTTGAAGATATTTCATTTATATTGATTTAAATTGGGCACTTGAATGGTTATTTATATTTTTTTCCAACGTTAATGAGATGTGCAAGTTGAGCAAGTTACTAATTAAAAGTTGGAAAACTAATATATTCTTAATTTGTGCAATTTTTTTGATCTTTCCAATTGGGATCCCGATGTGCCGACCGATCGTTTCACGATCGGAATTATATATCCCGATGATATCACGATCAATTCACGATTAATCCCGATAATACTAGATTGATCGGCATAACGATCGAAGCCTGATGCTGATTCCGATCGGTCTAAACATGACTGTGGAATTTATCCCGATAACATCACGATCGTATTCAGTGAAACCCGATATATATATATATATATAATGTGAAAAATTTAGATAACGGTCGTATTCAGTGAAATCCCGATCAGAATTTGAATTTTTTTCAGTTACTCGTGATTTGTCAGTCGTACACACAGACTTTATTGTAAGGGACAAAAAATGTCACATTGTTAGTACAATCACATGTTTGTTTGTGTAAAATAAGTACATTTGTGTAAGAGTGGTATAAGAGATGTGTAAGATATCACTTTTTGAGGGTATTTTAGACAAATTGGGTATTTATTGAATGCTTTTTATAAGGTGGGTAAAAGAAGTTTTTTTGAATAAGAAATGGATACTTTTATGTGTTTTCCGATATATATATAGACACACACACAAATGAGCTATAGTAATTAGTCCATGTGGTAAAGAAAAACCAAGTGGGCCAAGACTAGTTGGGAATTTGGGCCACATTTTGCATATTTATTTAAATATTCATTCTTTTATTTTATTAAATTTTATATTAATGCTTATATATTTAATTTAGTGGAAATGAGTCAAACTAGCCGGTCAAACTTTAAAAATTTTTAAATTAACTACAAACTTTTAAATATATTTTATTTAGCCATAATTATTATATTGCCCCTGCACCAGCGCGCGGGTGTGCTTTGAGCAGGTGTCGGACTGCTGATGCGCGCACGCACCTGCATGCTGAGTCCAGCGCGCATAAGAGTATTTTTGTCTAAAGTGACTAAAATAAATATGTTTAAAACTTACTGGCTAAAATAAATATATTTTAAAGTTTAAGTGTTCTACAATAAGTTCTGCTTCTTTAATTTATTAATAGGCAGCGCGTGGAATTAACTAGTGCCGTATTTTTTAAAGTTCAAGTTCAAGTCAAGGTGGGGAATACAATGTAACACACATTATTATTTATCCTTATTATGCTTTTATGCAGGTTCACAATCATTAATCTACACGTTACAACTAGTATTATTGGCTGACAAGCTGCATATGTCCTGATATATTATTAGCCGCGGGCTACTCATATTATAATTTGTTATAATTGTATAGCCTGGATAAATGTGTTCATCACTGAGTCAATAGCACTCACCCCAAAGCTATTATTCATTTTTCAGGTTGATGATTTACTCGGGTGATGTGCATGATGATGTGTGATGATGGATTTCTAAAAAACTTTTATTATTTAGCTTCCGCTGTAATTATATTAAATATTTTATATTTTAATAAAAGTGACGTCTCTTCTTTAATATTTTTATTTTATTTTATAAAATTTGAGGCGTGACAATACCTAAATCATGCATAAACTAACGAAGTTCACGAAGTTCAAGAAAAGAATGAGAAATGACGAACGCTTATTACAAGCAAGAATCATTCATCACATATTTCGAACAAAGATCAAGTTTTGTCTAGAGAGCATTTAAATGTCATCATGAAGAAATTTATATTCGACAACTTTGAGGTGATTAATAATGAAAAACCATGTCAGTGCATAATGGCCGAAAGAAATCAATCAAAAATATTTTTTCCTCTTTCTTGATTGAGTCGACGATGATTGTAATTTTTTTAAATGAACTATAAAGGGTGGGGGCTATATGACTTGGTTTTATTTTATTTTATTAGGATTCTTTTAGACTAGTGTCACCAAAAATGACAAAATCAGTTCAAAAAAAAAAAAAAAAAAGTCACCAAATATCATGACCGGATCGGTCATCCAACCCTTAGGTTAGCTCAATATCTTGTACATGTGGCACTCTCTGATTGGGTGCCACTTAATTTTTATATATATATTAATTTAAAATTTAAATAATTTATATAATTAAAAAAATATCAATATTCATAATTTTTTTTCCTCTATAAATAAAGCCAATATTGGTATGTTTTTACAAACAACTAAACTCTCTTTTCTCACATATTTTATTTCACCAAATTCTCACTCTCACATTTCTTCTTCATTTTAAGTTATGGATTCAAATCACCCAAATAATTATCATGATTTTCAAAATTGTTTACATTTTGAAACTTACTTTCACCCACAAATTTTTCCAAATTTAGAAGATCAACAATGTTTTATTTTGTTTTAACTATTGTAATTTTCATTTTGTTGTCAAGTAAGTTATGAATTTATAATTGTATGAGTATTTTTTTTAATCATGAATTTAAAAAATATATTTAATAAATTAATTATGATTTTTTAAATATAGTAAAAATTATTATTAATAATATTTTATTTAAAAAATAAAATGATAAATATTTTATGTAGATTGGAAGTAAGAGAAATTAATATTTTAATTGAATGTTAGGTTGGATAAGTGTCAGTGATGGAGTGCAAATTTTAAAATGTTGAGGGTTGTGGATGTGGAGGAGAGAGAAATTAATATTTTATTCAAAAGTTGGGTTGGATGAATGTTACTGATGTAAATAGTCTTAATGGGGTTGTAAGGTCAAAATTGTCAGATAAAATAATATTTTATTTTAATTAATTTTAGGAGGCTGCCAAAGAGTAAAATGAAAACCTTGTCTAGAATTATCCAAATTTAAAACTCGAAAAAGTAGGTTACTACTATCAATGCGGAGATTCGGAAGATGAATCTAATCAATTTAGAATTTAATGATTGAAATTATTAAATTGATACCTCAAAAAATCATGTATTTTGATTTTGATTTTTAATAAATTATTTATTAATTTTAAATCGGTGAATTTTTCATTTAAATTTAATATAAAAAATAAATATAAAAAAGTACATGATTTTACTATCAATGATTTCATGTTTCAGATTCATAGCTATCTATCAATTATCATATATATATATATACTCGATAATTTCAACCTCGTGTAAGTTGGCATTAAAAAAAAAATGTTTATTATAAAAATGGATAAACAAAAAAGGAGTGTAAAATAGAAGGGGGCACTGTGGCAGCGAAGCGCGGTAAAACAAGCTTTTTGAAAATGTGGAAATGGCGGTATCATTATCTCCCTCCCTCCTTACCCAAAACAAATCAAACGCAAACAAAATTTCCCCTTCTTCACCATTATTCGCCCCCTCCTTTAAAATCATCCCTTTCTTCCACGAAAATAAGCGCACAATAATCGGCCTAGCCCTCTGCCGAAACCCTACTTCCACTCAAGAAAGCAAACCCTAAATCCTAATGGCCGGTAGAGAAAACCAACTTCCCACCAGAAACAAATCATCTCGCAAACGCCCCATCCAATCAGTTGATGGGAATCCCAATCCGATGGCGAAGAAGCGGGTCGTAATGGGGGAGATAACTAATCTATCTTCCAATGTCTCTGGGTCGACTCAAGACTCGTGTATAGGGAAGACCCGGAAACCCAAACCCGACTCCGTTTCGGATAAATCGGGAAATGAAGTTAATCACCAGCTTGCGGTCAGCCCCGGATCCGATGAGCAGGAACAATATGGATATGCTCCTTCGATGTTACAGTATTTGCGTTCTCTGGAGGTATTCTGTCGTTTATATCTGTTTGATTTTGGCTTTTTGATCATTTTCTATGATTGTTTCAGTTGTTCTTATCTTGGGAACAAATTTCTATAATATTTTTCGTTGGAGTTTATGCTAAATTTGAGTTACAGTTTGAAAATTTAGTGCTATAAAACAAGGTTTTACGGTGTTGATTATCTGAAGCAAATGTTGGGACTCGATATCAAGCGTGTTAACCCGATTACTTTTATGTTTTCTCTTTGTTGTTATCCTATATATTTCGATTGCTTGAACTTTGCAAGTGTATGATCATGTCATGATGAAGCAAGTTTAGTCGAAGCAAGTCAGAATATTTGGTTTGTCATAAGTTACTATTACTATGGAGATACTTTAGTGCCAGTGTGTTGGATAAGAAATTATAGCAAGATTGATGACATTTGTATTTGGAATGGAATTAAGTGCTGAACATAAGAACTCTTGATGTTAAACTCTTATGGAATAACCCTAAACTTATTTTGTTTTATTGCTGGAGCTGATGATGATTTGTTATTATGTAAATTATCTTATCATAGCTTGATTGTTTCAACTTTGTATTTTCTCACACTTGTTAGCTCTAGGATTTTATTGTTGTTTCTATTTTGGACAATATTGAACCCTCCTATTGTTGATGACTGAAATGGTGGTTAATTATTTTGACTCACTCTTATCATCTGACTAGATTTTGATTCCAGAGTCCATATTGGAGTTCCTGATTTATTGAAATATGATTTGAATTTTACTCCTTTATTGTAATTTGAGTTTTCACTTTTATTATATACAAGAAGTGGGGAAAAGAATGATACCGTTTTCTCTTTTTGGAATTTCTATAATTCTATCAATTGATTGGGAAGATGGACTAAAAGAAGTTTTAGTAGTTTTGGTTTGCTGAATAAATCTTACTGACCCCTTTGGGTTGTAATATGATTATTACCTTACAATGGTATTTGGTACTAGGTTGAGACAAGAAGGAGACCTTTGTCTAACTACATGGAAAGGGTTCAAGATGACATAAACCCAGCCATGAGATCAATTCTGATTGACTGGTTGGTGGAGGTTGCAGAAGAGTACAAACTTGTTTCGGACACCTTGTATCTTACTGTGAACTATATTGACAGATACCTATCTGCCCATAAGCTGACAAGGAATAAGCTTCAGCTTCTTGGAGTTTCTTGCATGCTTGTTGCATCGTAAGCACATGATTTCCTGCTGTAATTTGTCTTGTATTCTATTTGCATTTTCTTATGTATGTTGATTCAACCTGCAGAAAATATGAAGAAATTAGTCCCCCAAACATGGAGGACTTTTGCTATATAACTGACAATACGTACACGAAAGCAGAGGTCAGTTATATCAGAAATTTATCCTACAGTTTATAGTTTTAAGCATATTGTGTATGCCGACTCACAAGTGACGGCTGTGTAACAGGTTATTCAAATGGAGAGAGATGTACTTCAGTTTTTAGATTTTGAGCTGGGTAATCCAACATCTAAGACATTTTTAAGGTTAGATTTTTCTACTTTGAGATCTTTCTCACCATTGAATAGTCATTCGGTGTAACTCACTTTATTTCTGGAATTTGCAGAAGTTTTACTAGAGCTGCTCAAGATATACCCATGGTAGGCTGATGCTTTGGAACTCTTTTCATATTGTCACTATCAAATTCCTGTCTCTAGACTGACCATGTTTTTGTTTTTTCCAGTTCTCAGATCTGGAGTTTGACTTTTTGTGTTATTATCTTGGCGAGCTAAGTTTA
This sequence comes from Perilla frutescens, assembly GCA_026008535.1. Classification (NCBI taxonomy): domain Eukaryota; kingdom Viridiplantae; phylum Streptophyta; class Magnoliopsida; order Lamiales; family Lamiaceae; genus Perilla; species Perilla frutescens. Next base: position 47,037,514 of record BRKX01000005.1, read on the forward strand.
CTAGATTATGGTTGTGTTCAGTACATTCCGTCAATGATTGCTGCATCAGCCATCTTTCTTGCAAGATTTATTTTGCAGCCAAAAGTTCAATGGGTAAGCTATGTCTTTATAGTGCTGCCATTTAAATTCCTGTTTACTGAGCTGATTTTCCTGATTTACTTCTCTAGGAAGTCTTTAACTGCACTAATGGTAAATAACTTATTGCAATCTCCTTGATCACTCCTTTTGCAGACGCAGGCATTACAACAGCGTACAGGTTATAAACCACATGAATTGAAAAAGTGTGTCCTGAGACTTCACCATTTGCTACAGAGAAGTGAGCTTTCTGCACGAGCTGTTCGACAGAAATATTTGGATCATAAGGTATGTCATATTCCTTGTGAATTACATCCTACCTTAAAGTAGTCACACTCTTGATAGAATCTGATTCACATTCTATTGTTTTCATGGAACAGTTCAAATGTGTTGCGTCGCTGAATCCAGCAACAGAAATTCCATCATACATTTTTGAGGTCTCATATGAATGAATTATCATGATCTACATGAAGAAAACTATTATAAACACATCTACATGAAGGAGACATGTTGGCAGTGAACCACCATTATTTAGCACTCTCTTTCCTCAAACTTGTGAAGAGTGAAGACATTCCTAGGCTTTTATCTCTCAGTTCTGGAACAATGGCATTGTTGTTTGATTTGAAGTTGGGAAACCATGCGACGACTCCATCTTCAGCATCGTGGTCGAGCAGAAATTGGATCAGTAAATAAAGCAGCACGCTTACTTTGCACCACATACTTGTGAGGAAGAGTTGTAATTGTATATCCTTCTAGATTTGATGAAATGAATAGCAGTTTCCTCTAGTTAAAATATGCTCTCTCTCTCTCTCTCTCCCATTTTTGGGTCATGATGTAACACAGCACGAGGATGTTTTATCTCAAAAGAGATTATGCTTGTTCTATCAGCTTTACAGTTTAAGTTACCATAGTCTGTAAATATTATTTGGTAACGTGTTTTATTTGAATATTTGAGAAAATATAAATGTCGTATTTGTCCATTTTCCTCCATATAAATGCTAAAATGCACACACCTAAAAATACGTTATACCCATATATACTAGTGCATACTGTATATGGATAATGGATGCTAACGTTATGCATTTGATCAAGCGTTACTTTTAAGATTTAAATTACATATTTAAAGTACTTGGATGTCGCGACTCATAAGTCATATCATCCAAGATTTTGAAAAAAAATGATCACAATATTTTGGTTGTGTTAGTAATAGCAGTCATACAAACACTTGAAATATAAAAGGTTGATAATACTAGTTAAAAAAAAAGTCGACAATAAATTAACTAAAAAATTCCAACAAAGTTAGCAATAATCATAACATTTCACCAAAAATCTTGCCTGACTTGCATGTCATAAATTATAAATGGGCCGTTACGCAAGCGCCATGGGCTCCCAGCTTAAAGCATTAAACGTGTTTTGTTAAATCCATCTCACTGAAAGCGTTAGCCGTCGAAAAGAAGCGTTTCCAATAGCCAAGACTCGAGAGTTAAAAAAAAATTTCATCTTCTGTTACGAATTGTTATATTTATTTTAAATTTTAACTTTAAAAATTAATTGAAGATGGAATGGGAAAGCGACGAGCGGGAGCTGAAGGCGGCCGGCGCGGTGGCGCTCGGCGGTGGACGCGTTGGATTCCTCATTCGTGGTTGGGAGATCGAGACCTGCAAGCGCTCAATTCTTAACTCTTCTCTTCTCCAAGAGTACTGCCTTCTTACCCCTCTGTAGTGATAAATGCTTGCAATTTTGATTGTTTATTTGTCAATGAACTGCTGCAACTTCTCTTGAAAACCAGTTAATCGGTCCTATTATTTACTTCCAAATAAGAAGCTCGCGTGGAGAATGATTCCGTTGTTAGCTTTGCTTTTGGAGCTTTCGAATTGAAAATGTTTGACTGTGATCGACAGGATTATATGATTAGGGCGCTTATTGATTGAGTTTACATGCTAGTATGTTTAGTTTGATTAATTACACTACTTTGATCTTTCCGATTTATATGCAAGAGATTATCTTATTGTTTCTGATTGAGCTAGTGCACAGCATCTTTAATTTGGGGGGGGGGGGGGGGATGCCGGAAAAGAAAATATATTCTGTTAGAATCGGAGGAATCAGTAAGGGAATTTATTGAACTTGAATGGCATCAGATTTACAAGAAGAACCTAAAGAAGAAAATAAAAAGTTCATCTCTCCCGCTTTACGAGCACTTGTTTATAGGACAAGGAAAATTAAGAAATATATCTTCCATAAGTGTGATTCTACTGATTCCTCAAAAAAAAAATGTGTGAATCCACTGAGAAGTGTGACTCTATTGTGCGAACTAACTACCAAAAAGTTATGGATATTGAATAAATCAATACTCCCCCTCAAGATGGAAGGGCAGAGGTACTGGTAAATTCCATCTTGCGTAATATATACTGGCATGTTGCACGTTCTTTTGATAATCCTGCCCTTTTTCAAATACTTTGTCTGTCTGAGTCCAGACAATTACCATAAATCCTCTTCAGAAACTTCTGACATGTCCATGATTAGGGTTCATCGATGGGCTGTGGCCTGCTGGAAAAGGACTTTTGCTTCCTGATGATGCTTATTATACTCTTTCTAAGATTTAATTTGCTTGGCTAAAATTATAATGAGCCATTTCTGTACCTGCAGGTGGGAAGAGAAGCTTCAGACATCCCATTTGCCCGAGATGGTTTTTGGTGAGAGCTGTTTGATTCTTAAGCATGTGAGCAGTGGCATTAAAGTTCATTTTAATGCCTTTGATGCTCTATGTGGCTGGAAGCTGGAAGCATTGCCTCCAGTTGAAGTTCCAGCAGCTGCTCAATGGAAATTCCGATGGTATGCATTTTCATTTATTGATTTCAGTAACTTTGTACTGTGGTGTCATATTGGCTTTGTGTGATAAACTGTGATGAACTTATATATTTAAATGTAATGACCTTTGTTTTACCACATCTTAGTGGGCAAGAGTTGAAGTAGATTTAGGAAAAATTTCTTGGTTCAATTTCTATGGATTTGTATCCACGACGTTGCTTCAAGTTTTTTTTTATTTTTTTTTGAATTGTCAGTCAATACCCACGATATTTTTCCCAAAGCGGTTCTTGCAAAAAATCAACACAGGTGAGCTCTCCAACCTGATTTACCGTCCAAATTTACAACAATAAGTACGATTTCTCATGATTGGCAGGAAGAAAAAAACGAACTAAGCCGCAAACTATAGATTCATGGAAAAGTTTTAAGATCTTATTTTATTTTATTTTTTTGAGAAAAAGAAGTACTAAGAGAGTAATATTTCTACAAGCTAAATTTTCTTGAATTCATAAAAAAATTCCACAGTTTGTTCAAATCACTCAAGAAAAAAAGTTGAGAATACAACTTTAAGTCTGATGATAATGGTGGATTTTTCTTCAAGTCGGTTTCCATTTTATCTCGGATTGATGTTGCAGAGTAGCACAACATTTGGTGCTGTATTTTAAACACAGCAAATTATCCAAATCCAATTTCTATTTTTCTACTCAAGGATGTGAAACCATTAACTTATGCTTTGTGTGCTCAACTTTTCATAAATGTTTTAAACTTGTCCCAAATCAGAAGAGATTGATTGTTATGGGCAATGTATTTAGGGAAATTAAGGTGAGTATTGTATGATCTATATGTGGAGTAAAATGATTACGTAGGCCTTTCAATCTGTCTAAAATTAATCTAGAACTTTGATGGGCATTTACCATAAAGAGATCACAATGAACCTTCTATTCCAAAAATGGGTTCGATTAATTTAATGTCAAAAGAATCTGGTTGGAGATCGTCAATTTAGAAAAGATTCTAAAAGGTGGTGCTGTGCATTAGATGGAGATTCTTGAAACAAATTTATAGGGAATACCTGTCAGGGATTATTTGTATAGATGAGGAGAAGATTTAGGTCAAGGGATTAGGCATGAGGTAGTTTGATTTGTCAACCATGCATCAAGTTAACACTTTGGAGAAGTCTATTTTTTTTTTCTTCTCTTCATCAAATTATGAATTGTTGGAAAAAGTCTTAAATGATCAAGTATAGCACATTTGATTGGTTGCTGCTTTTTTCAATTGTTGCAGTGCTTTGAATTCCATCTTTGGATTAGCCAATTCTACAGTACATTAAGGAAATGTTTAATGTCAGAATGAATCTGATGTTGGGACTTCAAAATGGTTCAACTATTCCTATGACAGTAATATTACCAATATTATCTTCAAATATGATTAGCATGTCTTTAATGAGTTACATGTATTTTGTGCTTAACAAATATATTGTTGGCATGCTGCATTCTATATATGGTTCATGCTAATTAAAGGTCAAACAGTTCAGATAACAGGTTGAATGAGTGACTTTTTTATTTGTATTTTTTTATCTGTAATATCAAGGAATAAAAATCCCAGACATGGCCCCAACTTAACTCGTGGAAATGGTGCCAATTGTGCTGAACTAATTGTCACTTTATGATTTATCTCACTATTCCTCTTCTCATTATGTGTTTTTCTAAATCCCACAGCAAGCCTACTGACCAGGTGATACTGGATTACGACTATACTTTCACAACACCATACTGTGGAAGTGCTGGTGTAGAAAAAAGTCCTGAGGTTTGCATTCTATATCTGATGCATCTGTGATTTTTTTTTCTCAAGTAGAGGATTCATAGATTTTTTGATTTTTGATGTTGTCATTAATTTTGGGATAGATTCAGTCATTTTAGCCACATTGTCTCTCATACCTAGCTCTGCTTACTTTTGCTCCTAATCCACTTGGATGCAATTTTATGCAGACTCTTGATAATTAGAAGGCCTTGCAATTTTAATTCACATATCTGTTAATAGTTTTCGTTGATCTGCTTTCTTTTTCTCGTTTGAAATCCTTATGAGGCTGTGTTATTTGTTGACTAGTCTGGAAGAGGACCACCTGATGAAAGAAGCTGCAGTCCTCATTGGGAAGATTGTGAGGAACAAATTGATATGGTTGCATTAGCTGCTAAAGAACCCATTCTTTTTTATGATGAGGTATATAATTAGTTGATGGGTCATTCCTGGAGCTTGCATGCTAGATGCTTCATGAATGAATTCATTTCTGATTTATTTTATTCACTCCATGGCCTACATCATCTTCAATTTGCCAACAGGTCGTATTGTATGAAGATGAATTGGCTGATAATGGCATCTCTCTTTTGACGGTTAAAGTGGTAAAATCTGTTTTCGGTAATTTATTATCTTCTTCTTTTCCCGCATGAAAATACTGATGTATTGTGTTGCAGAGAGTTATGCCAAGTGGATGGTTTCTTCTCTTGCGCTTCTGGGTGAGTGTTTAAGATTTCTCATATGTCCTTGACCAGACAGCATATAAAAGTTTGGCATATTTTTTGGACTCAAGTATATGGGTATCACATGTGTTACAACTGTTGCTTTCTGTGATTATTCACTGTTGGACATCTTCTTACAGCTCAGAGTTGATGGGGTGCTCATGAGATTGAGGGACACTCGTATGCATTGTAGTTTCAGGGAGAGTGCAGAACCAGTTATTCTTCGAGAAAGCTGCTGGAGAGAAGCCACCTTTAAGGCCTTGTCATCTGTGAGTGTTATTCTATTTTCATCAAGCAGTACACAAATAATATTTTCTCCACGTTGATTCTTAAAGTCTGGTAACTTTTTCTTGAATTTTTCTATCTTCATTCCTAGGTAGTTCTATATTTTGATTCCATACATTTGTCACTGTTATATATATTTTTTAAAGTGTGCTAAATTGATCTTTTGAACTAGTTTGGCATTCATTTTAATAGGCATGATTCCTCTATTGTTTCCTTTTCTCTCCTTGGAAAGTTACTTTGTTTGAATTGTTGCAGAAAGGATATCCTACAGATTCTGCTGCATACAGTGATCCTGGTGTCATCAGTGAAAGGCTCCCAATTGTCATGCGCAAGACCCAAAAGTTTATATTGAAATAAATATTGTAAGCTATAATGGCCCTTAGCATTATTCAATAACTGAAGAAATACTCATCAATCTTCTTGAAGAATTAAGTGCGATATATGATGTAGACTTCCAACTTATTTTGAGGAAACCATAACATATTTGATGCAAAAGTTGTGCTTCATTATTCTACCAAGTTTTTTTTTTTTTAAATTATCTCTTCAATATTTGGGAAAAATTGATTAGCCACTTGGGTGATTTAAGAAATCAAAGGCTGTGTTACATGTGTATGCTTTTCTTGATAAGAAACATGAAATAGAAAGGACAAATATGGTGAGGCACTTAGTGATGTAGATATGGGTCAAGTGGAAAGGAGCACAACTAGCCCATAAAAGAGAGAATGGCATTTTGGCAACAAGGGCTCTGCAAGTAATTGTAAAAGCTTAATTGATGAGAGGTAAGTCTTCTGTTATATCTTGAGGTTAATACTTAATAGTAATATCAGCCATTGGACATTAGATGAAACATAATTGGTTGTTGACACCTTAGCTAAATGAAATATGCTCATTTGTGGAGCCAATAATTATTTAATCTCATCCTATTCAAGTCAATGATATACTCCCAAGTGGCAAATTTGCTTCCCTGGAAGATGACAAAACTCACGAGCTAGGCTTCAGAACTTAAGTATGGATGTATTGTTGATTTGTAAGATGAGATATTGACCCAACTGCAGTTCATGTACAGTGTGCCTTGACTGTTGAGAAGAAAACAGGAGGTGTTTAAGAGATCTCCTTGCCCAACCCTAGACACTCTAAATCAATTTTTAAACTTGTTCCCGTTTTTAATCAAGAGAGAGATAAATAGACACATCTCATTGCCTCTGAACAGTGTCTGCCTCTTGAAACAAATTACTTCTGCCAAATCCCTCCTGTAACTCCACAGTGAGTCCACACCATGAGCTCCTTTTGTAATCCTCCAAAATTCTTTAGGACCTGTTTACTTTGGGGATTTATAATTTGGTGGATTGAAGGTAGGATATGATAAATATATCATTTGTATACTTTGATGCATTAAATAGAAAGAGGTAGATAAAACATATCTTACATCTTTAGGTGGGATACGTATTACTCATTTAATCACTCAAAACGAGAACAATCAAGGGTCTTAGGTTATCCATTCATCTGAAATCAAGAAAAGTACACTGGACAAAGTTGGATATTTTAGTAATCCACCCTTATTTATCCTTATCCACCAAAGTAAACAAGTCCTTAAAAGATGATATATATCACCTAAGTTCCTGAAATGGGAACTAATTAGTGATTTGGTTATGTATTCTCTGCAATTAGTCTCTATAAATTAAGGATACACATTTCATCAAAAGAACTAGGCAGATGCACCATTGGATGGATGAGTTATTTATATTGGTGTATGTATTATTCATCTGGCGTGATCTAGCCTCTTAATCCTAAGGCAATCTCAAAATTTCGTGGTTAGGGATCCATATGCTGCCTGCATGCTCCCGTAGCTGTTAATTTGATTTTGTCATTGTCAGTCTCCTAAGCACAGTCCTTTTTACAAATACTGATAATTGCTATTCACCTGTATAAACTCGATCTTAAACAATGATATGGCTCAAAGATGCTAAAGATTGGTGAGTGTACTCCTTGCACTCCTATCCTTTGAGCTGCAGGTTTTCCACAACATACACCTACCCCTACAATATGTTTTGGGTTAATGTGCTTATTTGTAAGTTCATATGGAATCACAAATTAAACTTTTACTTCCTTTGAATTTTCTGACCAAATTTATAGTCGTTTGATGACTTAGTTGATGGGGGCATAGATCTGTATGAACTATGTATCCTGTATAAGAAGTTTTTTTTTTTAGTTGGTAGCTTAAAAGTAGTGTTGACAGGCAGCGCGAAAAGTGCTTAGGTGTGGAAGTATCTATTAACGGCTAATAATTTATTGTTTTACTCACTAGAGCACAAATAAAGAGCTGTAAGTTCTTTTTCAGCATGTAAATGAAAATCATGAACTTCAATACTGGTGCATTGAGCTTTAAGTACTGACTCCTAGCTACTGGAAAATCTCTGGAAAGCATACGTTACAATAAAAATTACAATTTGCACTAGTACCAGAAACCAAATTGTTTAAAGTTTGAGATTTAAGTCGAGCATAGTTGAGTTGGATGATTTCTGCTCTGGTTGTTGGGGATTCACTCGGAAACTTCCAGGCCACATCAAATCTGCTGCTTCCCCCATTGTGCCATGCTGCCATGCTATTCCAAATCTAGAGTTAGCCTCACTAAATCTGGCTGCAGTCGTATTTCCATCTCTGGCAGGTTTGTGCACAAGGGAATGGGGTTGCACCCCAAGTGATCTGAACATGGAAGTACGGACAGGCATGGGCAGGGCCATCATTGCCATCATTTTGTGTGATTGGTAATGTCGTACTGCACCTCTTTCCCTTTTGTGAGCATTCTGGTGTCCACCCAATGCTTGTGAGCTGTAGAACTTGCGCATGCAGAAGTTGCATGAGAAAACCTTGGCTGAAGCAAGTCTTGATTGTACCTCAGATTCTTTTAATGCTTGGGATGGATCCCTTCCGAGGCTCAAATTCAACCACTCTCCTGGATTCAGTTGCGGTGTGCCTTGATCACCAGTTTCTTCACTTGGCATCTTATTTTGCTGTAGCTGCCGATTTCTTCCTCAGATAAGTCTTCTCTTCTCGATCCTTAGTTCACGTCTTGGTGCTGAAAGCGCAATGGTGAATGGAGGTACTCTGTTGAATCCTTCTCTTGACTCTCAAACTGGTTCTATATATCTGAGATATGGAATAATATGAGATTGACAAGATGAAGCAGTGTGGTATAAGACATCTTAAGAACTGTCATATGTCTGTTCACTGTCCCCACCAGGTGATGCTTGGGTTTTCCCAAGGGGGAATGGTTACGTCATCTTTAATCGTTGCCTTTGTCAAGTTTGCGATTCCCCACTAACCATTTTTCTCCTTATCTGTTGAAACCACATCAACTTTAATTGGTTTCTATTGGATCAGTTAAAAGTAAACTAATGTTGCCACTCCTATGACATTTCCACTTGCAGTCAATTCAAATCCTTATGGTTTCTTTTTTGCCTGCCATGATTTGAGCAACTTCAAAATTATTGGCACTTTATCTGATTAAGGGCGAAGAATTTCTATATGATTTTATCTTGATCTGCTTTAGAAAACCTGATCTTAGAGCAAAAGTTTGGGAATAAATTTCAGCTATTATCCTGTATCTCTTGTGGTAACTTTTCTTCTATGTTTTTTCTTAGGTTGACGTGAATTTCTAAAAGCTTTGAGGCCAGGTAGGTATGAGATATAATGGATATGGAACCCACCTATAAAATGTGTTCCCTTCATAATGGAAGTGTGAGTGAATGATAAGTTTGATTTAGAATATAGATGTGTGAGCTAGTGGTTGCAGAATTATATTGCACCGGGTGTATTTTGGTTTTGATACATAAAAGTCTCGTCAAAAGTGGTGGGTCTGGAAACTTGGCAATAATGGTTGAAAAAGTAGGGAAAAATAGATTTGTGGGTATCTTAACCAGTTCTTCTTTAGTTTTATCTGAGAACAAGAGTATCTAGGTGGGGTGTCGTCATGTTGGGGCTTCTTGGCAGTTTTTATACCTTTCTGGCATTCAGTACTTTATCTAGGTGGGGTGTCGTCATGTTGGGGCTTCTTGGCAGTTTTTATACCTTTCTGGCATTCAGTACTTTGATCTGAAATTTCTCATTTTAGACCTATTTTCTATCTTCAACTGTGTGTCTGGTTATCAACTTTATTCTGTAGTGAGTGTTTGTTACGTTGATGTAGCCTCTAAACCCGTTCGATCATATCTTTTTTATCCTATGCTGAGGTGTTGTCATTGTCCTCCACCACACTGCGACATTTACACCTTAATTTGAGCTCTATGTGAAATTGAAATTTGAGGGTTGAGAAATCCTTATGGTGATGTACCGTGATTTTCTCTAGGAAATTCTCAGTCCTGCTAATACCAAGTTAAGAAAATGATCACTATCATCAAACAGTTGCTGTAAATAGAGATATTTTTAAGTTTTGGGACAGGATGAGGTGGTGTTGACTCAGGGACAAACGAACGCCGTTGTCGACGGAACTGGTCGTCTTGGGAGCTGTTGAGACTAGTCTATGTTCATTGTTCAAAAGTTAACCAGGAAAAAAGAAGAGATTAGGTTGCAGAAGAATATCTCCAAAGCAGAACTTTTTATTTTCTGGTTGGAAACTTTTTTTTTTTTTTCCTGAACATCATGTGGTGTTGAGAATATTAGATTTCCATTACGTCGCCCCTTCTTATCTCAAGGTCACTTCTTCCTATCTGATGCCCTCGGATAAAATAGGAATATAGGACATAAATTCGGATATAACTTAGCGAAATCATCAATTAAGTGTTATTATTTCATTGATACGATATGCTATGCAGTTTGCACAACATTATGAGACGGGATTCGGGCACGAAGAATCTCGATTGTCCCTGGAAATGGTAGAGATCCTATTAATTATTGATTTGGTTTTAGAGGACAAGTGAACAGCATCTGAAAGGACCAGTTTGAAGAAGATGCTTTAGTACTTGTGTTTGGCCGACTTCAGCTTTGTCATAGGATAAGTTGATGCTGCTACTATTCCACCTAATGTCACATTACATAATTTGTGTGTGGCCCCTAAATTATTGCCCATTTGAAGTTTTACTATTGGACCACTTAGACATGTTCTATCTCCACTCCAACAATCTCTTGATCCATCTTAACTTGATCAGTGTGGATTCCACTCTATTTTGTGGAGGAGATTTCTTCGCCTTTGTATTTCATTTTTTGAGCATGTGTCGTCTACGAATAACACTACTGTTATCGTGCACGTTATGTGATGAAATGAAATACGAGGTCAAAACACGATAAGAGAATGAAGTCAAAACGATTAAGAAAAAATATAATCCATTTCAGTACCTGCCTTGATCTTAAAATCTGGTGTGATGTTGAAATCCAAATTGGAACGCAAATGAGTCGTTTCACATTAAGGATGAATGCAGAACGCACAAAGGCTTACGCAGTAAATATGCATCCACACAAATAGGTTTTACCATACGTAGTAAAGCACCAAAAAAAATGCACACTCCTGCTAGCAAGAGTAGTTACAGCAGAGGATAGTAGTTTTACTGCTGGATAGATGTACGAAACAACTTCAAAAAATCGAGCAATAACAAAAGATAGAGATACTATTCAATAGTGATGAATGCCGAAGTAGAGAGAGTAATATAAACCAATCTCCTTGAGTAGGGCAACCTCCTGTACTACACAAGTATTATGCTCAACCTGAAATAGTCCAACTTAAAATAAAATGAAAATGCATGAAAACTATTTATCAATACTTCCATTTTTTCCCCAAAGGGAAAATCCCTGCAGAGCAACCTATAAACCAAGTACATGATTCGAGCACCCGCTCTTCTAGTCCTAATATGTTCAGGTACCTGCCACAATGGAAAATTTGATATTAATGGAAAATGAAAATTGCAATAACTTAAGGGTTCTCTGTTCATCTATAATAATTGAAATTAGGTTAGAAGAACATGAAGCTGTCTGCACAGAATATGCTTGGTGAGTCATTAGTCACTTCAAGAAGCATTAGCATGTAGAGCCACTTGTGTTTTCCATCACTAATGTAGTGGCGCTGAACAGGCATCCTAAAGGTGACAAACAAAGCCCCGACTACTAAAGTAGTTTAATTAATAGTTCTACGAATGACTCCATGTCATGCAAAAGTCCTACAGCAAACATGCACATTTTTCATTCTTTTGCCCTGAGCCAGATTCATGTCACTTAACTAGATTTTTTCTAAAAGCTAATCTAGGTACACAGTGTGGGTCAGTGTGGGTCTGTCTTATTGATATCAAAGTACTACTCAATTATCATGACAAATTACTGTTAACATGGCAGGGAAAAGAAAAAAGAAAAGCATAGTGAAATATGAAATTCTACACCTAAGGTCAACTTAAATTATGATAATATACATGTCTGACTAACCACGGCCTCTGATGGCCAAAAGCATATTTGGTTTGACTTGTCAAAGATGTAAAACAAAAGCCAATTATACAGGTCAAACAACTAGAAATCAAGCAGGTACCCAATCAACTAACTTTCTAATTTGTAAATACCAAAATTGGTATATGTACTATGCAAAATCAGAAAAATGAATTTCCAATCCAAGAGATATCTAATTTACAGAACAGTAAGCTTAAAAAGTACACGTTTCCACCAAATCATTACTCACACATATAGTATCTCGATGTTACAAACTATAGGATAGAACGCTAAAAATTACAACACTACTATATATTACAAACACCTAACGTAGATAATACCGCATGTAGCCACACCATTTCAACTGTCATACTTAAGATGAATGTGAATAACAAAGGTTTCAAAAAGACCATACAATCCTTCTTCAGTTACATACTTTTTTATCCTCCCTTTAACTATGTCAGGCTGAATAGTGAGCTGCTCATAATTGTGAAAGAGCCAATCTATCAAATGGAAGCTAGAAACCAGGGGTCAGGAGGACCGCCATTAATTTGTATAAGATAAGATGTGAGAAAGAAGGGTTTTTCTACTTTGAAGCAACTAACTCGACCAGCTGAAAGAAGATTTAGTTGTAAGTAGAATAGATACCTAAGGGCAACCATAGAATTGCTCAGTCATCAATGCACAATCATAGCTCATTACTGATAATAGAGAATGTTATAAGTTGGAGCATTGCAAGTTTTGCGTAATAAATAGCATGGCAATTCAAATCACATGCCTAACCCAAATCAGAAAAATAGAATGAAACATTTTCAAGCAAGGGAAGACTGAATGGCCTGCACAGATGGGTTTAGCCCAAGTAAGTGCCCCTCAAGGACAAGTTTTATCCTCTCAAAGATGTATCAAATATGCTTTCTTAGGGGAAGAACATTCGTTATTTTTACTCCAAGGCCCTAATGATATTTCATGTAAATTAGTTAATTATAGCTGAACTTTGTCTTCAGTTCCAAAAGGCCTCAATGTCCAACTCTCTCACATCATTTTAAAGTCCACGGACCAAAAAATGCAAAAAAACAAAAACAAAAATAATAAAAAATAAGAAAAGGAAACAATGTGACGTAGAAAGTTGATATAATAAGAATCTTTGAACAATTGTAATAAAAAAATTCCTTTTTCAATGTATACCAAAGAAGGGAAAGAAGATCAATCAAGTCAATTGAGTTATAGTTAACAACTAGCATATAGCACGGTTGGTATTCCTCATATTTGTAAGGATAAGAGACCTAGGTACGAAACTCAATCCCCTTACTCAAAAAAAGGAAGAAGTTATAGTTATGATTTTATTATAATTATAAACAAAGTGGATTGTAGAAATGTTGGGCAGGCCGTTAAGTCTAACGAGAGAAATCCGGGTGCACGGATGAGATCCCAATGTCATGTAATTTTTTTGTTATATATTTACTTGTTTATTTAGTCCATCAATAAGATATCATGATTATTCTCATAGGAATCACTTTATCACGCTAGACTTTACCAAGGGTAATGAAATGATTTTTTTGGTCTTAAATTTTTATTGATGGACTAAATGAACAAGTAAATAAAATAAAACGAACATGAAAATAACATGACATCAAGATCTCTCTCATGCTACCAGGATTTCTCCCATCATACCCGATGGTCGTGCCCAGAATGAAGCGGAATTACTCACTAATCAAATGATAACTATAAATAAATCTGACTTTATTGGTATAAATAAAAAATGAAAGATTTTGGTTACTATTAGTCTATTATTAAAAGATTCTTATTCTATGAATGCCATTACAAGGAAGACAAGGTTGTAGAATGACTCTTTGAAGTCAGCCATGACCTTGCACTTCAATCCCATAACCAGACCCAGTACCCTACTCTATCGCATTTAGGCATGCCTCCATACTGTGTTGCTTGCATAAATCAACAAAGAGAGCGGCAGGTCAGACCAAATTGATAGAGCCAAAGGTAATAAGTGATTCTTCTGGGAATAATCTTGATATGTTGTTGATGGACTAAACGAACAAATACAGAAAATACAAAGCCACAAGAAAATAAAATGACATCAAAACCTCTCCCATATCCCCCAGGTTATTTTTATTATTGAAAAATTCTTATTCTATCAAAAGTGGACATAAATTTTACCTCATTTATTAGATAATAATTTTATTAGTTTCCTAAAGGTAAAAATCTATTAGAAGTTATTACATGATCAGTTTACAAAATGTAGAAACAGGATGCGTTATACTAACATGTATACATTTGTATTACTATATACAATAAACTTCAGTTTATTCACAAAAACAACTCTCTAGTTCACTAACACCTTGTTTGTGTCACATAAATCATTAAAAATATCTTCCACTAGATCAAGTTACAAGTTGAAGCAAAAAAAAACCTATAATGTCAGTCAGTAGTGCCTTTCACTGATTGGGAGCTCTCAGCTCTACTAACCTTACCATCTTGCCCGCTCCTATTCATGGATTCTAAAAATTCAAACTAATCTTTTATGAAGTCAAACAAAATGACAAATAATAAAACCCTTCAATTTGTCAAAAAACTAACAGATAGCATCATCAGTTGGGTCAACTAGAGCACAAAAATTATCAATTTCTTTATGAGCATCTACCAGTGGGACAATCCTAATGACAATAGCATTAGACTCACAAAGAAACTACTAGCGATCCTGACAAGAACGGCAGAAGATACCATGGGACAGCTCACAGAAAGCTCGCACATTAACAGCCAAATGAGACGTCAATCGTGCTCCTGCCACCATACTATGAAGCGGCAATAGTGATTGGATGCATCCCAGCTCCCCCAATGTGCTGCATCAAATTATCAAAACCAAAAGCATCAGCCACAGAGCCAACAAATACATAGATTTTCCACATTTTCCGCAATCCAATGAGAATAATCACAGAAGTTAGATAAGTAATGATCCAATGCAGCATTCCTCGCTGCTCGAGAAATCATAACAAGTAAACTTCAAATTAATTAGCAAGTCGAGCAAATATATATTTTCCACGAAAAAACAAAACAATAAATTCTCATTCAGAAAAGCGAAAATCATACAAAAATGCAATCCCAAACTTAAAAAACGTGCTACGTCAAACTCAATAATTTCACTCTCTTAGCTGCAGAAACTAGCAAAAGTGATTAGAACGTTGGATTCGTAAACTGCTTCCCCTAAAATTGGCAGATGGAATTAAGAATAAGAACGCGGAGGCAGATAATTTAGGACCTAGGATTGGAGAAGGAGAGGCGGCGTGAGTTAAGGCGAGCAGGACGCAGAAGGCGTGGGGCAGAGAGCGGCGGCGACGAGCGGAAGGTAGAAGCCCTAGCGGTGGACATGAGCGACCGGGAAAGCGAACCACGCCAAGCCATTGATGCTGAATTTGGGTGAAATGCGAGGGTTTTTCACAAGGGTTTTTGTGTTTGATTGAATGCCACACGGGTGGGGAGCATAGCGCGGTCAAACTTTTCAATTTTTTTTCTTTTTTTCAGAAATTAGGATGACCGGATTCACCCGTTCGATTTCAGGTCTACCCTATCGCCTTTCGGCTTATTTAGATTTGGTTAATTTAGGTTATATTTTTTTTGAACTAGAAATTCTTGATCCTAACTCTAATTATTCTGCTTTTGGCCAATCTAACGGACCAGAAAATTTACGAAAAAATATTTAATATATAAAATTTGTCAATTAATGTTGCCTCAATTTCTAATTTTAACAAATTAATACTAAATACAATACAACTTACAACAAATTACTTGAATAAATTATTTAACCTTCAATAATTAAATTTTTAGTGCTCAAGTTAAATTACATGAAACATGAAATTTTCTATATTGAGCCAAAATATAAAGACAAATAATAAAAATTAGGGATATTCAGGTCAATCCGCTTTATTTCAGATTAGCCCTATTGAGCTGTTGGTCTATTCAATTCGACTCACTTCAAGTTAAATTCCTTCTGAACTATAATTTTCTAGCCCTAACTCTCTTTTTTCTCGATTTATTCGGGTTATCCCATCGATTTTCGGACTGCATTGATATTCCCATTAGACTAGACATACCCGATAATCGTTGCACATATGTATCTACCTCTAAATTGAGTTATAGATAATTACTTAAATTTTTATTACCAATATATGTTTGATTGTAAAATATTCGTAGTTCATAATTGCATACTCAAGTTAGACATTTGTTGTTAAAAAAAAAAAAGTGGTATATTGGTTCATTATTTTTATTTTTATTTTCATTTATTAAAAAAACAGGCGGATCCATCTATATAATATATAATAACAACTCCGTATCCTATAATAAAAAAATTTACTTTTCCCGCCTAAATGACATTACCGTATTTGGAGATATAATATTAATGTCAATTACTTAATTAATTAGAACATCTTAAATCCACTATTTTATATTACCGCATGTTCCGAAAATATGTATTTTATGGAAGGAAATTTTCGCTTTACACTATTGTATATTAAATATCCACCTATATATTGCATTGTAGGTTATATTTTAATTTTTTGTATCTATATATAATATATATTATTTTATATATTGAAAATCTTGCAACACAAGCAATTAAAAAAATTTGTTCTCCAATTGAACCGTTATTTTGGTCAATCAAATCCATAATTCTCGATTATGTGTATATCATATCAATAGAATATTCTCACCTTATAAAATAGAATATTATATATATATATATATATATAATTATGGTAATAATATCAATCAATCAATCAATAATACAATCATTCTATAAATTCATTGAGTTTGTGTTAATTATTGAATGCCTAGCTTTAGATGAAAAGTAGGAAAGCGGTGCTACTATATATTCAATTGATGGATGATCTTCTTATTGATATGTATGTTTATCTTCTTCGTACTCTTAAGTTTTGCTTAGCATTATGCTTAGCATTATAACTTCTACAAAAACAAATTTGTAAGGAATTTTTGTCACGTGATTTCTTGGTCTAATATTACGTTCTATGTATGTTTATGTTCAATTAATATTCAATTTTATTCAATATACATGCTCTCTACATCATACTTGATTTCAGACGTTCATTGCATTTTGTTGTGGTTTTCGGTTCTTACAATCTATTAAATTTGTGCGTTCAGTTATGACTAAATTTGTCCATATATTATATTTTATAACAAATATTACAAGTAGCATCATAACAATATGGTTGTCTTTTTTCAACTTCTTCAAACAAATTAATTACTATAGCCATGAATAAGTGCTCAAACTCAATTTGGGATCCGGAGCATACAACTTATCTACGGACATAATTTTTCAACTTTGAAGTAATTACTCACCATTGTGATATTTTTGCTCTCTTTGTATTAGTTTTGTACCTTTATATCAATTTCCATGCTGGCAGCAAAGAAATAGATCGTTTCATTCAAATGTGACACGGGAAAATTTTAAAAAAAATTAAACCAGAGCCTATATTAGATCAAAAATAGAATTTTTATTGTAATTATTCTAATACTGATCCAAATCTAATGTAGTTTTGATCTATTACTATAACATTTCATTTCATTTATTTATTATTAATATTGTTGTATCTAAAATATAATAATCGTGGTAATTACGATGTGTATCAGATTTATGATCAATTAGTGAATAAATAAAATATTTTATAGTTTATCATACTAACATGAAAATAAATTGTAAGAAACTTGAATCGGATTTAAAAACAAATAATATTATCTTAACCTATGCAATTTACCATTCAATTGATAGAGGCATATAGTTGAATTTCGAGATTCTAATTATTATTTTTTTTTTCATTTTCTTATCGTATTAACCGAAAGAAAATTAATGAAATAATAAAATCTCAATTACTATAATGAAAAGATTTAGATTAGTAAATTAGTTTGTAGAGTTGCTCGACTAAATTGTAAAATCCTAATTTATTATATGTCACTGCATACATTTTCCACATATATAAATGTATGTATGTATATATTAAGATTTGAATTTAAAATTAATTAATTCCCCTTTTTAACATTTACAAATACGTATAATTGATTAGCATGGGTAATCATTTATTTATATATAGGTATATCAATCAATTTATAATGATTAATCCATACATTGTGTTAATTAATTTATTAGTATGGGTAGTCAATTTATTTATATGTAGATGTATCAATCAATTTATAATAATTAATCCATACAAATTGGCCGTAAAACAAATCAATCATTATATATTGTTTCTATAAATAAACCATTAATTACGCATGTCTAATAATAATTATTTCAATACACATAATACAATTACGTTAAATATATATCTTATATATACATTCGATGTTTATTAAAAAATTTCAAACATTTGTGTGAAATTTAGGCGGAGTAAATGGTTGGTTCATCTCAAAATTAATTTTCACCATCAAAATTGAAAATTCTTATAAACTAACCCTAACATGCAGCCTGAAAATAATGACGACACTTTTCCAGTAGAAGGTTGTAGGTTTGGTTCATTCCAAAATTTGATTTTTTTATTTATTTTATATATACATGTAAATAATAAATTAATAATAATTCAAATGTCGGTTTAAAACAATCAATTCTGAACCGAAGCCGACTAGCAAGCAAAACCATTTGATTTTGCTCACTAATGAAATCAACATTTAATTACGGGCTTCACCAAAATGACGCAAATCTCTGTCGGGTCAAAATTCAAAAAAGAGTTGCAAGAAATTCAACCCTCAAAGTAACACTTATCAGAATACAATCTACGTAATTAAAGACAAAACCAGTTTAACCAAATATTTTTTTTAGTAATAACCAAGCGAATTAGATATGTGAATTAAGAAGTTTTATATATGTGAACTAGGTATGGTAGACTGCAAACCACACATAAGAGGTAAACTAGGTGTGACAGATTCACACCTAGAGGTATTGGTGGAATTCGAACTCGAGATTTTTGGTGTAGGGGTCTCACACTATTCCACCATTAGGTCATTCATAAGAGATAATAATTATAGGTATTGATGAGATTCGAACTTGAGATCTTTGGATTGAGTTTATACAATTTCACCATTAGATCATTCACAAGGGACAATAATTGTAAATATATTATCCGTGCATCGCACAGTGGGTCATTCTAGTTTTATACAAAAATATCCCTTGTTGTGGATATTTTATTTTCATTAGTTACACAATATTATGATGTATCGAAAATTTCCTATAAAATGATTGTATTAAGGGTGTCAGAAGCAGGCAATGATATACGATCGTTTGCTGTTTTTCGCTCCTCCAATGAGAATTGTATATAGGATGGGAAAATGGAGCAGAGGAGATGGCGTTTCTCTCTCCTCCGCGGTATGATTTTTTCGACTGAAATTATCTGTTACACATTGTGCAATATTTGGTACTATATAATTTAATTTATTAATTTTTCTTTGAATTTTTAATTCAATTTCAAATTATTGTACTTTAATTTAATTTTATACTTATTAATTAGGGTTCATCCTATCCAATTAGAGTATATAATATTTTTTTATGAAATAATCAGTTATTAATTAGAAAATGAAATTTAATATTGAAAAATTAATTATATACCCTAATTGGGTAGAATGAACCCTAAATAATGAGTGTAAAATTAAAATAAAGCATAATAAATTGAAATTGAATTAAAAATAAAAAAAATTAATAAATTAAATTGTGTAGCACCAAGTGTTGCACAAAATGTAGCAGATGATTTTATCCGCGATTTTTTTGTTTCAGTTCTCTTTTTCTTTTCCTTGTTTTTTTCAACTTCGTGCTTGCTTCTTTTGTGTAGGGTTGGTGTTTGCATATTTTTTCTTTTTGTTGGTTTGGAGTTTGGAGATTTTTTTCATTTTTACTAGTTTAGGGTTTACAGAAATAGAGATGAAGGTAAGAAGGTTGGAATAATGGAGGGGTGGAGAGAGAAAAAAGGGTGGACGCCCTACAACAAATTTTTTTTTTTTTCGCTTTCTGCTATATTTTGTAATTATGTTTAAAATTTTAAATAAAGAAACATTTTTAATTGAAAATGATAATTTAATTATTAGTAATTATTTTATTTTGTATTAATTCAAATAAATTTCAATATATTATTATGAAATGTTAATTTAATTTTACATTGATAAATATCTTATTAAAAGATTAAACAATTAAAAAAAGAATATCTTGGAATATTCTATTTTAGTGTATAATTTTAGTGCAGATTGTTGAGGATGATACACAAATTCTTCAATATTATAGTGATGAGTTTGCAATATTATAGTGCAAACTGTTGGGGGTGGCCTAAAAATATTGCTGATTTTATTTTCAAGCTCTACTTATTATTTTTGAATAATTATTATTAATTAGTTGACTTCTCTAGATTTTTATTTCTAATTCCATCATTGCATGTGAGACATACATGTTCGGCAAGCCCACAAACCAAAAGCAAAAAAAAGAAATTTTGACTTAAGCAGGGTGTACATTAATGTTCATAATTTCTTTATTTATTTTTGCCAAATTTGTCAGTAGCATAAGTCATGTGGAGAGTGCCCTTCGGGTATAATCGAATTTTCCCAAAAATAGTTCCTATATATAATTAAAATAAGAAGTTTTACAATTTAGAACCTAAAAAATAGGTTAATTATCAATCCGAAACCAAAAAAATGAAAACCAACAAATTCATTCAAATTTGTTCGACCATTTAAAAAGCATCGCAACCCAACATCCAAAACTCGTTCAACCATATTTTTAAAAGCCAAAACTCATCCAACCATTTTAAAAGCATCACGTTCGTTGTGAAATGAAGCATTAGCAATTCGAAGTACTACCGGTCTAACCCAAGTCATTAACAAACCGAAGTCCTACTGGTACACTAAGTCATTAATGACGAAGTCCTATGATCAATCAAATTAGCTATGAAATGAAGCATTAACAACAACTAAACTTGTAACCACTTCTTCGAAATTAGATTTGAAATCATAAATATATGAAATTCATCTACACGAAGCATAGATTATGAATTGACGGTTAGTTTTCATTTCAACAAACAAAAAATAACTATTTATAAATTGATTAATATTAATAAATTTTCAATAATTCGCCACAAAAAATAGATATTTACAAATGTATAGTCTACAAGAGCGAATTGTTATTGCATCAGCTTCCAACTTTGAACATTCCTAAGTAAAATGCTATCGAATTTACTTGTTGCTCATTGAACGTCATGTCTTGAACCGGTTTATTTTTATATAAACCGAGAAAATAGCAATTTCTTTCTACTTTTAAGTATTTTGCTTTTGACAAACTTATGTTAGCAACAATAGCTTAAGTGTTGTCATTTAAAATAATCCAATCCGAATTTTAGACAACGATAAGGTACCCTAATAAATTTGCAGTTTCATCCGCATCATTGTTGTTCTAGTGGAGCTTCACATGCAATCCAAGATTGGCCAACATAGATTTTTAGTTCGTTAATTAAAGCAATCCCACACGAAGTCATGTTGTTCCAACTATGATAGGAAATAATGACAACAACTAATATTCTACCATTGTAGAACTCTCTTGCAATTTTACAATTGATACAGTGAATTTTCGATGAAATTGAATGTATACAAATGAATTTTCATTTTTCATTATAGAGTGAGTTCACTTCATAATTGAATGTATAATACTTTAATCTTCATTGTAGTGACGGAAACCCAACCTGAAACAGCCTGTAGAAATTAAGAAAAGGGCATTGGAGAAGTTAAAAGGGAAGAAAACTATCGAAGAGCCTATTCCTACCAAGTCTGTGCAGCCGGAGGAGTCCCAACAAGGGGAGACAAAAGAGAAAGCCACGGAGCAGCAGCAGGAAAGGAGAGAGTCGTCTCAGGCTTGAACATTAGTTGATGAACCCTCGGAGGAGCCGTCACCCAAGCAAAGGGTGGGGAAGGCAACAACCATGAGGTCCGGTGAGAAGCTGGTTGGAGATCCTTCTACACGAAAAAGAAAAGTTGAAGAGGGCACACCAAAGCCCGAGCCAAAGAAAGGCAGGGGGTGTCGAGCCCTACTCAAGGAAACCCAAACAGTGGCCCGCCTCCAGTCCGGGGCATTATACTCTCGAAGACTGTTCACCGTGAGTCGCTAGCTGCTCTAGGGATAGAGCAGAAGGTATGTGATCTTTTTTCTAGGAATGGTTGGGGATTTTTCGTTGATATGGAGTATGTTATATTTTCTGCTCTTGCGCAAGGATTTATTCAATCTTTGAAAATTAAAGCTGTGAGTAAATCTGTCACTTCAATTAGGATTATGAGTTTTAAGATTTTGGGGAAGTCTTTTTCTTTGTGTGCAGATGAATTAAACATGAGTTTAGGCATTGTGTCTTACTTAGACTTGCAAGAAGATGAATATGTTAATGATGTGACTGTTGTGCCCGACTCCGCAGAGGGGGTAAATGCGAAATAGAAAGATATAAGGAACGACTCCACTTATCAAAGTGGAGCCACAAAAGTGTATTGTTTGAATAATGGTGCTTTACCTTTCTGCCATAGGGTGTTGTCCTATAGTTTTTCGGCAAGAAGGATAGCTCTAATTCGATCACAAATCAAGATCTTTATATCCTCTGGTGTATGGTGAAGAAAATCAAAATTAATTTTGGCATTGTGGCCATTGCACACTTCAGAGAGATAAAAACACACCCTATGCATCGCATCGTGTACCCAATTGATCATTTAGATAGTTGTTAAGGCTAAATTGCTTGATTCGCATGCTACTGATTTAACCCATTTGCCTGTTGAGTACTTTGATATACATTGCCTGAAAAAAATGCAAGATGTGGTAGATGATGAAGACGGAAAAATCATCTTCTCCATGCTAAGGGCAGATCCCTCGAGCATTCTTTATGCTTCTGCAGGTACATTAAGGAAACCACCATCGGGGAGGGCACAACAAGGGGAGAATCCAATCAGTGTGATCATGAGCAAGTTAGAAGGAGTCGAGAATGCCCAGTTCCAGATTGATGAAAGGTTAGCCCGTATGGAAAAGGCCCTGAAAGCTTATTTCAGACACGTTGAGTTTGCATACCTAACGCCCGCAGCTGAATAACCTGGTTCTTTCTTTTTTTTAGTTTAAGATTTTGTTTTTATTTTTGTTCTTGTTTTCATTTTTAGAGTTGCCCCTGTTTCACTCACTTTGCTTCGTGCAAAGTGTGTGGGTGGGGGCATTTAGGTTTGTTTTTATATTTTCTTGTTGAGTCTGTTTTCAGCACTTTGCCTTGTGCAAAGTGTGCATGTGGTCAGTGTCTTTATTAAGCATGCCTTCTGTGAAGTTTGTGTGGCCATTGTCTCTAATTTATGCTCGTTAATTGCTTTTTCAAAATCAGCATGTCAACAGTAAAATAGAGATGACGAACGAGTTTAGCATGTCCCTGAGGAGATTTGAGCCCAATAGTTGTATACCTATTTCACAGCTTTCTTTTCTTCATGTGTGAACGTTCTGTGCTTAGGAGTTCTAGAACTTGTTATTGTTCTGCTTAAGAATCGTGGAATTATTGATGCATATATAGATGATTTAGGCCATCTTTTGCTAAGCCACCTGTAAAAAAATAAAACCCACCAATAACATAGTTTTTGCAGCCCCTTTGAGCCTATAAAATGCCCTGTCAGTTTTTTTTATTCGGGACGTCGATATATAGTCAGGGCATTATAAGAGCCTAAAAATGAAAAAAGAAGGGAAGTTGTTAGAGGGTATAGAAAAGAAGGCCAGGAAAAGATAGGGGGAATAAATATAAATAAAAAAAATAAAAAATAATGAGAGAAAATATAAAAAAATAAAAAAGAAAGAATAAATTCCCCCTGATCTTAAGTGTTCAGAATGCCCAAGTCAAAGAAATTATTTATTGTCTGAACATGGCATAAGAATGGTAGTTGATGAGTGAAAAGGGGGATTGTACAGTTACTAAACTCCCACCTTATTTGAAATGCCCACTACAGCCCATTAAAGTCCTTTTGATACTTATGCACCATTGGTTTCTTGAACTTGAAAATAGAACATTAGCAAGCCTATGGGATGAATAGGTACAAAATGCATCGAACTGAGTGTGTACACTGAGCCTAAACACTGAGTAAAGAGAAATTGTGAGGACTGCTATGCTTTACTCATTTTTTTACCTATCTTTGGTGTGCTGACCATTACAATTATTTTGAAATATTGGAGTTAATATGCCCACACTGATTAACAGTTTGCATGCTTGTTTCTTGTGAGTCTGTTCTTTTCTCTTTCTTTTCATTTATTTTTGTGGATGAGTTGCACCCCATGCTTGAGGACAAACATGTCTAAACTGTATGGGTGTGACAAGTCCATTTATTTCGTATTTTTCTGGGTATTTTAGCCGATCTAAATGTCTTTTTTAGTTATTTTTGAGTCGAAAAGAACCAGGGAATCGGTCAAGGGCATTTCACTGGTCGAATCTGGCGAAAGAAGCATTTTACCTAATTATTCAAGCATATCTCAATGCCATAAATAGCATCTAGAGACACTCGGAAACTTCTTCAGCATCATCCAACATTCGGAAAGTAGAATAGGCATACCAGATACGGATGAAGCTGACTAGATGATGATGTGCCCACATTGCTCGTAAGATTCGACCAAGGCTTGGAGAGGACACATATGGAATTCTCAAAATTTAGTTAAGTGGAAAGAGGCGTGAGCAATAGAGGTCAGTCCAAAAAGAGTTTGTACAAGGTAGGACTGCTTGAAGGAAAGAGGTTGAGAAGATAAGAAGTAATCTCTGAAAAAGTGGGATTTGCTCAACAACCCACTGGATAAGGTTTATCCAGTCTAGTAAAGAGAGGACACGCCGATCCCGGAGGCAGTTGAAGACCCCTGTCTGTGGGGGAATTTGATTTTCGAATTACACTCTATTTAAACAAGTTCATTTGCTGGAAACAAGAGTTAGACATTATCAGATACAATATTTAAATTCTGTACTTTAATTTCCCATTTTTACTTTTAAGCTGCACGACAGCAAGAACAATCCGAGAAGCCTTATGCCCTCAAGACTAGGATCTATTTTTGTATGTTCAATGTTGGAATTGAGTTTTCTGTCCATTTAATTCAATAAGTTTTCATAAATTATGTCTTTAATTATTGCAAGTTTATTTCCATCTAGCATGAGTGACTAGATTTCCATTTTCAGTGTTTGAACGATAGATAATGATTTAAGTTAAATTCTGAACTCGTGAGGTCTTGTGGGCATATTACTACATGAATTGTTTCTATCAATTTTTGGTCTTGTTCCACGCGAGTGTGTGTTTAAAATGACTAATGTGGCTTATCACTCTTTAGTTATAGAGGGCACACTAATATTAATTGAATTAACGAATCGTGACTGTGTGTTGATTCATATAGTAATTAGAAAATCGGTGGGTTATTGTGGACGCATGAGTAATCAGTAAACACAAGAAACTTGGGTTCGTCTATGGCACATTGCTGCCTATTCATTTACATCTCTTTGGAGAACCGAGGGGTGGGTGATAGGTTAGGGGTTTAATCGATGAGAAATCACTTTTAAACCTATACTGAAAGGATGAATAAGGAGACGTAGCAAGGAATCTGATCTCTATAACTGGGTAACTTAGTAATGCAGGAAAATCGGTGTGCTCATGATCGAGTGAATTAAACTTAAACTAGATTCTAGTTCAAATGCCGGAACTTTTGTTATTTGATATTCTCTTTAGTTATATTTTGCATATTTATATTCCAGTAAGGTGACAATACAAACCACAAACCAGCACCTTTAGTAATTAGTGACTCGAAGGTGGAATCACATCAGTTCTCTGTGGGATCGACCCGTACTCATAAGCTAGCTACGCTCGCTGTGGGCACAGGAGTTACAAATATTATTTTGAGCGCGAAATGACCGCACATCATGCATCGAGATACAACTGAGATTGTTCAACACACTAAATACTGCCAGCTAGCTTGAGTGATAGCCATAAGTCAGTTTGTGAACATATAAGACATTCCGCTGTGCTACTTGATAAGAAGGTTCAGAGATCAACAATGTTCATTGCAACGTTTGTGAATGTTTGCATGAATATCACTTTTCCAGATTATTCTTCCAAAATCATTGAAGTTGTTCGAATTTGTCAACCAAGAAGAGATCCAAGACCGTACTAGAAGATGCCTTATTTAGCTTAAAGGGCACATGATTGAAGAAAAGACAGATGTCTAAAGATGGAATAATTCGTTACAACAAAACGACACTACAGAACGGAAAAATAGAACGTTGAAAAAAATGATGAATGCGTTGCTATTGAGTTCTAGATTACCTCAGAACATGTGGGGTGAAGTTGTCTTGACAACCAACTATCTTTTAAATAAGGTGTCCCGCAAGAAGTTAGACAAAAGCCCATGTGAGTTATAACATGGAAGACCACCATCCTATAAATACTTGCAAGTGTGGGTGTGTCTTGCCAAGGTAGCGATACCTGCACCAAAAAAGGTGAAGATTGGACTGAAAACTGTTAATTGCATATTTATTGGTTATGCACATAATAATAGTGCTTATCGGTTTCTTGTGCATGAGTCTAAAATTGAAGACATACATAAAAACACAATAATTGAATCGAGAAATGATCCATTCTTCAAACATGTGTTTCCACAAAAGAGTGAAAATGGAATCTACTTCCATTAAATGGACTTTAGAAGCAGGGGAAGAAGAACAACATGACGAGACCACGAAGAAGCAAAAGAGCTAGGATTGAAAAATTCTATGATCCGGACTTTTTAACCTACATGGTTGAAAGTGAACCTCAAAGCTTTTCCGATGCAATGAATTATTCGGACAATCCTCTATGGAAAGAGGCAATTCAAAGTGAAATTGATTCCATTTTGCAAAATCACACTTGGGAGCTAGTGAATCTTCTTATGGGAAGTAAACCATTAGACTATAAGTGGATTTTCAAAAGAAAAATGAAAGCTGATGAAACTGTTGATAAGTACAAGGCTAAACTTGTAATTAAAGGTTACATACAGAAATAAGGTCTTGATTACTTTGACACATATTCCCCAGTAATGAGAATAACATCTATTAGGATGGTTATTACTTTTGTAGCTTTGAGAAATCTTGAAATACATCAGATGGATGTAAAGACTGTTTTTCTAAATGGTGATTTGGAAGAATAGATCTATATGGAGCAACCTGAAGGATTCTCTGTTCCCGGGCAAGAGAATAAAGTTTGCAAATTGGTGAAGTATTTGTATGGCTTGAAACGAGCACCAAAGCAATGACATGAGAAATTCAATAATACCATGATGGGATGTGGATTCAAAATTAATCAGTGTGATAAATGTGTCTACGTTAAAGAAATAGAAAGTGGATTTGTAATCATATGTCTTTACGTAGATGCCATGCTTATTGTTGGGAGCAATGATAAGATGATTAATTCCACAAAAGAGATGATGAATTCAAGACTTCACATGAAAGACATGGGTCTAACTGATGTGATACACGGAATGAAAAATCTTCGAACATCACAAGGGATTGTGCTAAGTCAGTCACATTATGTGGACAGAATTCTTGAGAAATTTACAAGAATGACACTAGTATTGCTAGAACCTCGATAGACACTAGTCAACATTTATCTTAAAACAAAGGTGAAAGTATTTCTCAAGTGGAATATTCGAGAGTCATAGGAAGTCTGATGTATTTAATGAGTTGTATACGTCCAGATATTGTCTATGCAGTAAGCAAATTAAGTAGATATACTAGTAATCCAGCTAATGCACACTGGAAAGGTGTAGTGAGACTACTTAGATACTTGAGATATACTCGTGATTATGGATTGCACTACATGACATATCCAGCTATTGTTGAGGCTATTGTGATGCTAACTGGATATCTGATATGAAGGACTCTAAGCCCACAAGTGGATATGTATTCACTTTGAGAGGTGGATCCATATTATGGAAATCTTCTAAGCAAACTGTTATAGCTAGATCTACCATGAAATCTGAACTTATAGCATTGGACAAGAGTGGTGAACAAGCTGAGTGGCTACTTCATTTTTTAGAAGATATTCCAAGTTGGCCGAAGCCAGTGCCTGCAATCTATCTACATTGTGACAATCAATCTTCAATTGGTAAGGCACAGAGCCATATGTACAATGGTAAGTCTAGACATATACGTCGAAGACTCAATACCATTAGACAACTGCTCTCAACTAACGTTATATCTATTGACTATGTGAAGTCAAAAGATAACTTGGAGAATACGTTAACCAAAGGGTTAAACAGGGAGTTAGTTACAAAATCGACCAGAGGAATGAGTCTAAAGCCTCTAGAAAAGAGTTGATACAATGGAAACCCAACCTAGTTGACCGGAGAAGGATAATCATTTGGATTGTAATGATTATTACGTGTCAGTGAGTCGAGCTAGATAGTACGGGCTATTTAAAAGAATCACCTATGTAAGAGAGAAGTGGGGCCGCTTCGAAGAGAATTGTGTGAGGCTCAGTTTTTAAACCCTCTTACAGAACCAGATGTATGTTCAGGGCCATGAATGAACATAATAATGAGAACTGAAATATGTTAGGGAGAATCATGTGTAAGACATATCATCATTTACACAAATGGCAGACCAGTTCAAGGACATCACGTCTACTGAGAGCCAGCAAAGTCGATATATTTTATAAAGGAAGGTTCAAAGGGTTACACCTACCTATCCTGTGCAGAATTCAACTACTAAGCTTGATCAAATTATCGTCAAATTCCCTCATATGGGGGATTGTTGGAAAATATGAAAAGGTGTGAGGAATTTTATCTAGATCATTCTAAACCCTAGAGTTCAAAGATTAGCTCTAATGGCAACCTTTGAGTTTTAGGAGTTGCACTTTGTTTTTAATGATGGAACACTTGAGAATGTTCCTTTGGAATCTATAAAAAGAGCTCTCAATCATCATTTGAAGACACACCAAAATTTCATTCTCTTCTCTTCTCTCTTTTCTCGATCTTACTCTCTAGTTTCGAGTTAAGCTTGTGCTCTATTTGGTGGTCCAAGTTTCGGGTTCTAGCTCTCTTTGATCAAGTTCGAGCATAGTGTTCAGTTCGCCGGATGAAGTTCCAGTCCATCCGTTGTATCCTGGGAATCAAAGTATCCATACGGAATGAATTTGGTTTAAGGAAACTGTGATTTCCACAGGTCTCGGGTTTCCTTTATTTGTGTTAATATTATTTTGATCCTTAGTTTATTCCAAACTATTGTTATTTTGATCTTCAATTATTATTATTGTTACGTTGTTATCTTGTTTTGTTTAGCTAGAATCAACGTTATCATCCCTAACTAAAAATCATGGCTCTGTCTCGGCATCTATCCAAGTTGAGAGTCTAATTTGAGAGAAACACGTGGTTGCGATATTGGTCGAACGAAGCTAGCCATGGGGCAAGCAAGCACAGTCATCACTGCACGAGCAACTAGTAATGGTGGAGGAATCACAACAAAAGTTAGATGCATATTTGAGATTTTGTAGATTTGAATTTGAATGCGGTCTTAGAGTTAGGGTGGAAATGAAAGATGTCATAGCATGCTATAGATTCTGCCATCACTCTCGCACACATATATAGATATAGTAACTCTATCCCCAACGTACATATTGTTGGCCATGCACATTGTTGGTCCCAACTTGTCCTCGTCTCTTTTAGCATTTGGATTTACGTTTTTAATCTACATGCTTTTATTTTAATCTTTCGAGATTTTATTTATTTATTTATTTATTTATTTTATGTTTGGATTATTGTTTCTTAATTATTTGGTTTAGTTTTATTTTATTGTTAATTTTTTTTGGCATATTCATTGCAATTTAATCCTCAATAGTATTTCATGTTCTACTTATTATTATTATTATTATTATTATTATTATTATTATTATTATTATTATTATTATTATTATTATTATTATTATTATTATTATTTTAAATATATTATTAATTACTTGAGTCCTAAATTTTATCTTTCACTCCCTCATTGCATGTGCACACAAATTTGATAGAAGTTAACTGTGTGAAAATGCGGTATATATGCATGCAAAATGATGGAAGTTAAATTAGATACAAAATCAAAATCTATTGTATTGTATGCGTGTTATTCTAAAAAAAATCCATTGTATATATGCGTGTTACAACTTACAATATTAATAAGGTGTATCAAATTAAAAGCCACATAGATTGTATTCTCAAAAAAAAAAAAAAAAAAAAAAGCCACAGATTGACAGAATCTCGATGCAATATTTCTGCCGAACAAAAATAATAAACTTCAAGAGTTATTATTCTTTGTAAACTGTGTGAATTGGGATCCATTTCATCTGTTTTCCCAGCCAAAATAATTAAAAGGAAAATAGCATTACAAGAGTGTGTGTGTGTCTACGCATTCCAAGTGTTTGTTGAACGTGTAAACTATACCCGATGAGAAATTAGCAGCAGCAGTAATTCCTCTATAATGTAAAGTCTTGAAACCATTTCCACCATGGCTGTTGGACCAAATGCCAACCTCGTCAAGATCTCCTCCACTCCAGCAAACGCTCACGGTCACACCACCGCGCACCTTGAGACCCTTAACGCACCCGTTCGTCCACTTCTCCCGAGGGAGAGCCGGTAGCAGGTGCACGTCTTTCACGCTGCTCTGCACTAGCATTTCTGCCACTGCTGCTGAAAATCTGGTGCAAAAAGATCAAATTTTAAGTGGATGAGTGAGAAAATGAGATTGATGTGAGACATAGAGAGATCTGTTGTTACCCGAAGTTTGCATCGATCTGGAAAGGTGGATGAGCAGTAAAGAGGTTGGCATACAGTCCTCCTTCAAAGTCACTTTCGTGGTCAGGATCCACCAGATCAAATAGATGCTTCACCATTTGATATGCATGCTCGCTGTTGTGCAGCCGTGCCCATAAGGCAGCTTTCCACGTAGTTGACCATCCTGGGCCTTCCTCTCCTGCTCACAACGACACAAAGCACACTGAGATACTTCATTTCAGACTACCTTGTTTCTTGAAGGTCTAGTGCAGGTAAATCAATCAATTTGAAGTGAGGTAAGTTATAACTCGAAGTTCTTCAGAAAACCAACCTCTTTTGATTAAGGTATTCTCTGCTGCTTTACATAGATCAGGAGTTTGTTCAACATTGATGCTATGCCCGGGAAACAGGCCAAATAGATGTGACAGATGCCTATGGTGCACCTCTGGATCTATAAAGTCTTGTTCCTGCAAATGGCAAGGGATGACGAAAACATAATTGAGTTTCTTGTCAAATAGATAGCAACACGACTAAGTTACTACAAGAACTCTTAAACAACCCCATTTTCCGTGTTAAAATAACTAAAGGCTAATGTGCAAGTACTAACTCACCCATTCCATGATGGACCCATCCTTTGCAATCCTGGTTGGACTAAGACGTACTTGAGCTTTACGGACTCTTGCAATTAGATCATCACTTTTGCGCAGTTCCTACATTTCAGTTTTGAACTCAGCTGGCTCATAAGTCATAACAACATAAGGAAGTCAAGATTCTAGAACCATCTGATAGATTTACCTCAGCAGCAGAAACGATGTTAGAGAAAACCTCTCTAATAATTTGCATGTCCATGGTTGCTGAGTAGCTAACACTAGCAGGCTTACCATCAGGAGCAGTAAACATATGCTCCGGTGAGGTTGATGGATTTGTTTGAAGACTTCCTTTAGGGCCTTCGATTAACCAGTCCAGTAAAAATGATGCGCACCCTTCCATTAATGGGTATGCTTTGTTTCTTAGGAATTCCTATAAGTACGAAATATCATTGTCAAGTTAACAATCCATATTGTGACATACTCTGCAAGAAAAAGTGGCAAGTGGGTTTAATGTGCCTTCAATTGTTATATGAATTTCAAAGAACAAGCACTTCAAAATGCAAACTTAAACATGAATATGCCCCTAACTGAAACATGGTCTTCATAACAAGAGCCAAGAGATTATAGGAGCAGTTAAATGAGAAAAACAAGTATAGATTTTCTTCATCTTAAGGTAGAAGTAGTAACTGTACACACTCATGGATTCTATCTATCAAATAACACGCATAAATAGGTCATAAGAAACCTTGTCTATGAATTTTATAAACATTTTCTCATGTATTGATAATAACCAATATCGATCAGATCAAGCTCTAAAAACAATGCATATCAGATGTGTGTAACTAATAGACACAGGAACATCTAATTTGAGGAGAAGGACAACGCTATAATATTCTCACTTTGTCCATAGTATAAGCATAATGCTCCCATAAATGAGTACAAAGCCATGCTCCACCCATCTGCCACAAAGCCCACACTGCTTGACCACGATCTGGAGATGATTTGGCCCATATATCAGATACCTGATGTGCAACCCAACCGCTTGCTCCATAATTCACCTGAAACATTCTGCAACTAAATGCATGAAGGTTGTACAAAACAAGAAATGTTTGCCTGTGCTAAAAGATTGTTTTAAGAAAAGTGTCTGTGTCCTGTTGAACTTAACCACCAAAAGATCCAGAGTGAAAAATACATTCCTCTCATTGATCAGAAGCAGAAAGCCTAATGTTGAGAGGGGTAAAGTGGGCATTACTTCAATATCCATCCCTAATTACCCTTCAAAATAAGCTTTAGTTATCTCATCTACGGAGTTCCTTACTATGTGCTACTGTATTGAGTTCTGTATTTAGCTATCAGTCGTTAACATTTCTGGTTCAAATCACATTTCCAAAATTTAAAATGAAAAATTTAACTAAAAGAAATGAGACGTACGTGTGCAGTTTTTTTCCCATTTACGGACAGAGAAGAAATATAGTCGAACAAAGGCTCTTGGCACTCTTTGAGATTGCAAGAGAGAGAAGGCCAATAGTTCATCTGGAGATTGATATTCAAGTGGGGAGCACCACTTCAAAGAAAATACAAGGCATAAGATATATGGTATCCAGAACTATACTGGAAGGATATTGGAGAAAAAGGATTAGAAAATGTGAAAGCATGCTTATGAAACTAGAACATACTCCCATGCTGGCTCAATATCCTTGTTCCAGATCCCTTGAAGGTTTGCCGGCTGAGTTCCAGGACGTGAACAAGCAATTAATAGGTATCGACCATACTGGAACAGAAGGTCGACCAGAGAGGGATCTTCATTAATTCTAAAAGACTTGACCCTCTCTGCAGTGGTAATCACCCCGTCCTTATCATTTTTTGCAGCACGTGTGGAGCTTTTAGAAAGCTGCAGTGAGATGCGATGGAAAAGTGCTTGATAGTCATTGACATGGCGTGAGTAAAGATCGGCATATGAGTATCTTTTGGCAGCGTCCATTTTACTCAGAGACTCTGAGCTAGGATCCCTTTTTGAATCAACAGGGTTGGTAAAGGGTCCGTCAAATGTTGATGCTGCAGCAAGACGGATAACAGCCCAGTCGCAACCAACCACCCGTAGCTTTCTACTATCCACAACATGCAACTCACCTTTACCATCACCAATCTGCAAATCTAAAACTGCAAAATATTCAATTCCTTTGGGATTGGCATGCTGGACGGGCCCCAGAGGTTCACTTTCTTTAGGACTAGAGTTACCATAGACGTGTGGTGGGATTCTTCTACCTGGACAACGTCCATCTAAAATGATTTGGCTGTTGTTATTTATGTAAGCATGGTGATGCAATTTGCTCTCTAGAGAGACAGTAAAATTTAGAGAAGATGACTTGTTTCCCGAAATCTTCATCACAATTACTTCATCCGGATACGAGGCAAAATGGTCCCTTACATATTTAATGTCATTGGCAGAATACTGCACCTTAACAGTTGCTGTGTCTAAATCAAGCACTCTCTCATAAGTTCCTTCATCATATGCAACATGAGACTCATCAAATTCTAGTTTTATGTCTCCCAAGAGCTGGTAAACCTATATTTCATCCAGATTTTAAGAAAAGAGAAATTAATAATAAGCAGATTAGTAGAATAACTTCCAAATACAAGTTCTACAGAAAGAGTTCAAATGAACTGACAAAAGGTATACCTCTGCTTTATAGTTATTATCATGGAAGAACCTAATAAACAGTGCAAAATGCAGAATTTGCCTCTCAGATATTAAAGCCAGTTTGGTTTTGTCAAACTGTATCTCTTTTAACAGAATTCAACATGCAAAATACTATGCAATCTACATAAATAGAGAATCCCAAATATGGAAGCAAAGAAGCAGCTTACAGCAGAAGGAGTTCCTGATAAATTAGCTGCAACTGCAGTAGCCTCTGCATATTGCCCGTTGTTGACAAGTTTCCTAACTTCGGATAGGGTGATTGGAGCAGCAGGGTCTGTAAAATCACTGGGAATCCCTGTCCAAAGTGTGTCTTCTGCACCAAGATAAAAGGAGAAGATCCAATGACTATATGTTAAACCACTTTTCTTAGAACTGCAATCTTTCTTTCATGGCATTCCCACAGTTACTTTTGCAGTAATGATGATTTTTCAAAGCATTGAAACTGCAATGAAGAGCAGGATGTCTTTACTCCATTTCTTCAGCTGAAGATAATCCACTCATCAACTACATCTTGGCCAAACTATCAAAATCTGTTTTATGGAAAGCAGGAGACTCATATTTCTTTCCAACAATGATTTTAAATTCAAATTCTACAGAACCTTTATGTTACACTTATTTATGTCTCATGTAAAATCTTATCCCCAAAACTTTGACATACCTAAAAGGCTAAAATCAGTACAATGAAACAAAGAATTAAAAATTGAAAATCATATGCCATTTTCAAGATCCCCATGAAGGAGTGAATTGGCTGCAGTCCTCCTACATGAACATCCAATACCGCAAAATAACATGTGCTCTCTCTCTCTCTCTCTCTCTCTCTCTCTCTCTCTCTCTCTCTCTCTCTCTCTCTCTCTCTCTCTCTCTCTCTCACACACACACACACACACACACACATTCACTAAAACACGCACATTCCGACAATCCGTGCTTAATCCACACTACTTAAGTAAACTTAGAAAAATCAGACCATCTCTCATTTCGTTTCCACGCAAACAGAACAACAACAACCTAATAAAATGGAGTTATAGAGAAATCAAGATTTACCATTGAGATTAATAGTCTCGTTGACAATGCCACCCCAAATCATTGCACCGAGACGCCCATTCCCAATGGGAAGAGCATCAGTCCAGTGGGAAGCAGCCCCATCGAACCTAACCTCAAGATTCCTCGTACCATCCGTGGTTTTCTCCGAGGTCGAGCTCCAAACATCCTTATCCTTCACAGCAACTCCAAACAAGAAGCATGGCTCCACAACCAACACAAAAAGCAACAAAAGAGAAAACCCTTTTGGTATCATCGTCACACAACTATGTCACTCTTTTAAAATGCGAGGAAAAAAATTCCTTTTGATGCAATCCAATTCTGACACTTTGGGCCTCTATTTATAGTTGCGGGCGGCAAGATAAAATAAAATAAAATAGAAAAGAATGCGCAATGTTTGAGGGGAGTGTATGCACTGTGCAGTATGTATGAGAGAGAGAGAGAGAGAGAGAGAGAGTTAAAACTTAAAAGAGTTAATACATTTACATTCCCCCGGGAGCAGAGAGAGGTGAAAGGCGGTTGGAGAAAAATGGGATGACAGCCATTGCTTTGAATGCACACGGCAGCAGAGTGGGCCCCGCGCTCTCTGGCATTGCCTATTCTTGGCACTCCGTTCTTGCAAAACGCATGTGCTGCAGTTCATCAATGGATATTTTTTGGTGGGTCTAACATTTCTTCATAGATTTATTTTATACGAACTATGCTCGATTACTTTTGGGTAAGACAACTTTTTCCTTGTTTATCTTTCGTAACCATTGTATTCTTCAACAAGTGTGCCTTCGATGACATTCAAATGATAGAAATATCTCGTATAAAAAAAGAAGATGTCTCAATTCAATACTGGCTGCAATATATCCATTTCCCAGCTCAAAAATAATAGTATGTGATATGTCCTTACCAACGTCGTCGTTATCTCTGACTCTTCAGGCCATTGCTTTATAGTTGCCTTTTTCTTTCAAATATATTATAACACATGAAATTCCGAGTTCCTAAATTGAGTTTCATATCATTTGTTCTTACTCTATATAATTTAACTCTTATTATTATTATTATTATTATTATTATTATTATTATTATTATTATTATTATTATTATTATTTAATTTTAATTTCTACTACTTTAGCTTAATTTTATATATAATTGCTTATTAGGATTGGTTATGTTTATAATTGTTTTTAGTATTTAATTTGCAATATGTAGTTAATAATTGATTATTAGAATTGATTGTGTTTCATGGTTAGGATTTATAATTTTATTTTTTGTTGATAAATATTAACTTATTGTGGATTATATTATAACTAATTTTTATCTTAATAATATATTATGAGAATTGTAAATTTAATAGTGAGAACAAAGAGCTCCCCTAAACATGGAATGATTTATTTCCACATAAAGAAATAATTTTATTTTCCTGAGTTGGGAGAAGGAAAGTGTTAATCTCGAATTTGAAACTTTAAACCTTTCCTATTTAAAGTTTCTGATCTACTCTTTTTTTTTTTAATAAAAGAAAGTTGTGGGATAAAGTTCAATTTGACTCTTAAACTATTTCTCAATGAGTATTCCGACCCTTAAACTAAAATTTGGTTCCGGTTAATCCCTTGAACTTTCAAACTCAGTTCAATTAGCGTCTTAAAGTTTTGAATTTGACCCAATTAGCCACTTGAAGATAACAAGTTTTGTTTTGGTTGTTTCTAAATAAAAATGAAAGAAAATCCATAACTTTTATTCCCCAAAAAAATTGTGATTATATGAACATTTCTCATTCAACATGTCCAAATATATATAAGCTAGCATAATTTGAAGAAAAATATAAATTAATGAATTAATTGAAATCACATTATCATAAATTAATTCACTATAAATACAATTCAAAAAATATTTCATTTGTTATGTATGTATGTATGTATGTATGTATGTATGTATGTATAAGTAATACTTATACAACTATACTCTATAATCTTATATATATGCTTCTCTCTCTATTTATAATTCGATTACAATGCTTCTTTAATTTCTAGCTCTAGTTTAGAATCTCTTTCTCATACCAAAATTATTTTGAAAAATATAAACATGTGAAGTAAATCGTGAGATATATGGGTGTTCATAACTTGCATATATATTATGTCAATCACAACTAATTCAATGGGATTTAAAATTCCCTGCAATAAGAAGACTATCCACTTTGATCTTCATCAACTGAATTATGCTTTAAGGATGGTTAATTTAATTTAATTTTTTTAATTTTTATGTGTAGTTAGTTCACGTACAAATGATTAAAGACATCTCTCGAGTAACATTATAGTCATATGAATCGACCCTGTCGACACATCATGACAAAATCCTCACATTTTTTAACTAAGTTGTTATTAATTCGTTGCTTTTTTTTTTTTAACTCACACACCCGACCTGGTGGTATTGAAGAAATTTGAACCCGTAATTTTTAGTTTCCAAGTAACCTCATTCTACCAGCAGACTATCCCCACTGGAACTAATTCGTTGCTTAGTAGAACTTTAATTAATAAATTAATCAGACGTGTCAATCTCAAGTTTTGTTAAATTACATGTACCTCCCCTAGGGATTTTTCATTTTCACTATTTTTGATAAATTATACATAACAGGGGGAGGGTTAGACTATTTAAC
Source organism: Perilla frutescens (assembly GCA_026008535.1). Lineage (NCBI taxonomy): Eukaryota > Viridiplantae > Streptophyta > Magnoliopsida > Lamiales > Lamiaceae > Perilla > Perilla frutescens. The sequence goes on from BRKX01000005.1 coordinate 47,075,360, forward strand.
ACAGGGGGGTTTCTTGATTTTTCAGAATAACACAGGTGAGTAATATAAAATTTGCCCTTATTTTTATTCATAAGTAGCTATTGTATATGTAAAATAAAAACAATATACACAGAAAAAATTGAAAGCCTTAATTAAGTATTTAGGGCATGATTGATATGATAGAATGAGAATGGAATCACGATTTGCACATCTATTATCAATTCTATGGCTGGCCAATATTATTTTTTAGTTGGGAATGGTAATTCCTGAAGGAATCTTCATTACCATGTATATGAGATTAGCCATTATTCCCACCCATATGGTATGCACTATCGATTATCAAAATAAATTTTATTTTTTTGTTTTACAAAATTATATTTTATTTTTTGTATTGACAAGTGAAATGTCATATCCTTATAAAATATTTTGTTAAAAAATAAAATTATAATAAATACATTATTTTTCTGGAAAATTTAAAATAAATTAAATTGTACAAAAAAAGCTAAAGAAAATTATATGAAAACTCAAAAGCCGTCAATCATTTTTTAAAATTAATACAAAAATTTTCAGAAAAACTTCAAAATTATTTGATTATAAATAATATAAAATATTTCAATTTGAGAAATTTATGAATTTTTTAAAAAATTCATTAATAATTAATAAAATTTTGTAATAATTAACAAAATTACCAATGATATTGTAGGAAAAACATTACATAAAATATACAAACTCACTAATCATTAGTGAAATACATACTAGAATGATACTTAATTTTTTCACAAATGTTAATAACAAATAACAAATTACTCTTCCTTCAAGAGATGTTATTACATTTTAAAATCACATTACAGAATTTATGAGATTTTTACTTTATTAACATTTGTGAAAAAATTAAGTATCGTTTAGTTAGATGGATAATGAAATAGTTGCTAAGTTGCACTATCATTTTTACTCTTTGTACCACAAATTATTTTTTATTTTTTATTAGTTATAGATTTACCTAAAAATTCTTACAAATAAAAAAAAATCAAGTTTCATTTGAAATCGTGTGTTCGAATATTTTGGATATGTTTGAAGTCTTGTGTTCGAACACTCTTGATATGTTCGAAGTCGGGTATTCGAACGGTACTTAAATAAAAAAATTTGGAGTCCGTTCAAAAATAGATTTTCGAACAACACTTATTTTAAAATTTATGCATGTTCGAAAATAGAATTTCAAACAAACATGATAAGTTCAAAATTTCATTTTCAAACCACTCTTGATTTTTTTTCCTTTTAGGTAAAGGGCATTTAAGTAACTTCAAACTTATTTTATTTTTCTTTTTTTTTTATGGTGCAAAAGGTAAAAATGGTGGTGCATTTAGCAACTCCCATATTTTTAATTATTAAACTGTATCTCCGATGAGAAACAATTATGTGCACTAGGTGCACCATCAGGCGCATTGACCGAGTCAATGCGTTGATCGGTCAACGCCAGAAAACACGTGTTGACCTAGTCAATTCCAAAAAAATAAAAATTCTTCAAAATCAGTATCAACCGTAACACTAAAAAGTGTCACTTAAAAACCCAAAAGTATCACCTGCATCCTTAAAAAGTATCGGCCAAAATAAATAAATAAAAAACCCGTCAAAATCAGTATCAATCGTAATACTAAAAAGTATCACTCAAAATTCAAAAAGTATCATATGTATCATTAAAAAGTATAATCTATTTTACTATTTTTCTTTTTTTGCGGGTTGACTGGGGTCAACGCGCGTTTGATCCCATCAAACACATTAATCGTCTGATATAAGCTTATATACATCTAATGCATGCAAGTTTTTGCCATCTCCAATACTTAATTTTATTTATTTTAAATTGTCGAATAACCAAAAATACTTCATTGATTTAATTTTGGATGAATAATGAGTGTTATAAATATAATCCTTCTCCGTTCCTCTACTTTATTTTTTAAAATAAATTTTATTCTTCTTGTTATTTGTCATATCTCATAAGTAATCGTAGGACTACAGATGATTATCTATCATGTGGAATACTCTTCTTTTTTTTTTTAAGATCATAAATGATCTACTAATATATTTAAACTCTAAAATTTATTATTTCCAAAATTATAACTTAATAAATTATGTACTAATATGAAATTAGAATGCATAATATAGATAGGGGCACTCACTTGTACATGCGGTGTATGAGTCTGGATCCATCAAACTGACTTAGGCCCAATAACAGCTAACGGTAAAAAAAAAATTCAACAATTGTCAGCGCGTGGGGTACATGCGCCGGAATTATTATTATTATTATTATTATTATTATTATTATTATTATTATTATTATTAATTTTTTTTCTATTTTTTTTCTCCAAATTGTATACATTAAAATACAATTAGTGAACTCTAAAATTGAAATGAATTAATTTATTTTTTTGAAAAATAAATATAAATATATACCCTAAAATTGATTTGATGAACCCTAAAATTAAAGAGTGTTTTTTTTTTAAATTCGGCGACTCGCGCAATACATTTGCCCGATGCTAACGTGTGTGCTCATATATTGCGCACAATAATTAATTTAATTTTTTCAAAACAAATATAAATGGTAATTGAAAATAAAAAAAAAAACTAATTTCGAAATAAATATATATACCTTAAAATAAAATTAGTGAACCCTAAAAATAAAAGTGAATGAATTTAATTTTTTTAAAAATAAATGTAACCCCCTTATAAGTTATAATTGAGATTAATAAATCTAAAAAAACATGAACCCCAAAAAAATAACACAAACCCTTAAAAAATCTAAAAAAAATACTAAAAAAAGCCATAAAAAATCATGAACCCTAAAAAAATATAAACTCATAAACTATAAACATTAACTGGAATGGAAAAAATCACATTTTGAACTAAATAAACTCATATAAGATAAGTAGCATACCGATTACTTTTTAATGATATAAGTGACACTTTTTGAATTTTGAGTGATACTTTTTAGTATTAAAATTGATACTAATGTTTAACAGTTTTTTTTTAACATCGGTCAACGTGGGTTGACCACGTTGATCCCGACCCATCTGATGAATGTATGAGTTTTATTGGGTCTAGAGTGATGTATAGGAGACTTGGCGTTATAGATATATAGAACATAATTAATGTTAACAAATCACCATTTTTAATTGGTTGGCACTTGATTCTCATGAATATCTCATTGTCCTTTTGTATACCTTGAGATTATCTCGTAGGTGTCTAACTGTTTAGCATTATAAAGCAAGATCAAGATATTTGAACTAATAAAAAAAATGCAATAGTAAGTTGCATTATTGTGAATATATACTGAATAGGTTGTTATATAGTTAGACTTGTTAACCGAACTAATTAAAAGAGATGTAGTCGGAAAATGAAGCACGATTTGATGGATAAGCTGTCGTAAGAACTAACGCTAACGCGTTTTCTAAAGATATATATGTGCTAATTAATTCGGTCACTTCTTTTTGTTTTTGTGAATGACGAGAGCGTAACTCGTATCTGCTAACTAGCCGACTGAAAACTAAGTTTGATAAGCTCACGTTTAAAGATGTTGGTAAGATTTGAACTCAAAATATTCAGTCTCGATTTATATTACACTCAACTAACATGTCATTGCATGCAAGGAAACTACTCATCATCCTGTAAACTTTTATTTGTTATTTTAGATTTTGTAACTTATAAATAATAATATGTGATTTTACATATTTTCACATACTGTCTCTCAATTTTAATTCTATCAAATCCTTGCAATATATATATATATAGAGAGAGAGAGAGAGATCTTTATATTTTTAGGAAAATATATCTTTATTATTTTATAGGGAACGGTATATTTGTTAAAATATTTATATCTTAATTCTATTGAAAATATTAAAATGATAAATAAAAATTTATGGAGGGAGTAATAGAGTAGAGAAAAAGAGGAGGGTGAGAAAAGGCTTGAATTTCAGTATATTCCAAATATAATTAATGATATTACGTGCTGACCCACTTACTTGTCTACGATTTTCAAGGAAACCCATTCTTATTAATTTATATATGTCGGATTGATTTCATAAAATAAGTTTATTCACCATTAATGGCACTAAAAGTGACAAAGAACTGAAACAAATGCAAACATTTATATCTTTTTTATTATGAGGTTCTTCTTCTTCTTATTATTATAATTATTTTGTTGTGGCGGTATAATAGTGTACTAAGTAATGAGTATTTTGAATCCCGGTGGGGATAGTCTAGTAGTGGAGTGAGATTGCTTGGAGACCAAAGATCACGGGTTCGAATCTTCTCAATACCACAGGTCGGGTGTGTGAGTTAAAAAAAAAAGGCAATGAGTATTTTATTTTTTTTTGGATATCGAGGGTAACCCGCAGCCGCTACCGTGGTGCGCACTGGGTAAACCCCGCCCCTGTGTAATAGCCTGCAAACCTACACAGGGAAGGTAAACCACACTTGGCAAGCCAGGTAGGTAAACCACACTTGGCAAGCCAGGTGTGACAGGCTCACACCTAGTGGTGTTGGTGGTGGGTCGAACTTGAGATCTTTGGCCTCAAGAAACACCACTCCACCACTAGCCCATCCCAAGGGGACGGCAATGAGTATTTTGATATATATGTGAGTGGAGTGTGTGTGTTTATTTTAATAAACCAACTTCAATCCTGATTAAATTAATCAAAAAATTTAAACATAAAAAGTCTTGAAATTCACTTTTATTTGGATTGACAAATTTGAAGCAATAAACTTTAATCACTTTGATATATTTGACATATCTTATTTAATTTCTAATAAATTTTAAACCCTTACCTTTGATTCTATATTTTTCAATTTGAGATCGACATCCAACCATTTGGAAAATGCCACGAAGTAGATAATGAAAGGCCTCTTTTTTTTTGAGTTTTTCATTATTTCCAAATTAACTTAGGCCCGTCTCAAGTTCCAAATTCTTAGCCCATCCGATGAAAACGGGTTCTTAACATCCAAGTCCTCAGCCCATTCCAAATTTGCTTGGTCACAACACGATTCTATCACAATGTAAGGCAAAATCAAATTCAAACGGCACCAGATTTTGTGTGTTATATATATATATATATATATATATATATATATATATATATATATATATATATATATATATATTATCTATTTTATAATAAATAATGTCAAGTCTCTCTCTCTCTCTCTCACACACACACACATGTAAGACCGTTTTACGAGTCAAAATTTATATTGGTCTGAATTCAAATTTTGACAAAAAGATGGTTTCATTTAATGAAAATTTCGGTGAAACCTTTTTATGAATTTCAAATCTATATTACTTAATTAATACATTCGTAATTTTATCGGTAATTGATTGTTTTTGGAACTTTGGATCTAGATCTTTCCGTCTTATGAATTTGGACTCGTAAGACGGTTTCATACAACACTCTCTTAGTATGATAGACATGTTTATGGCTTCAATAATAATAATAATAATAATAATAATAATAATAATAATAATAATAATAAAAATAATATCTTGTCAGTTGTCATTGTTGAGATACATAGCATCAAACTTTGTGAAAATGAAGTAGCTACAAACACACTGCATACATTTATTTATTTGTTTACATCTACTATTACATATAAAAACACACATCCATATATATAAATATGATCTAAATCTAGGGAATGGTAATTTTACTAGGTAACAAGGGCAAATCAACCTCGTCACACCACTCGATACACCTTGTCTCATAATATGAAGTTGTTACATGATTAGGCCAATAACTCAACCAAACTTGCCCTCCAATCCTCCACTTCAACACACTCCCTTCCATCTCCTTGCTCACCCTCCACCCCACACCCTCGCCGTATTCCTCTCCGGCGAATATCAACCCGCCGGACTTGGTAAACGGCCGCCCGTTTCCGATGTACCGGCGTCTAAGATTCACCCCTATCTCTCCTCCTCCACCACCACCACGAGGAGGCTTCCACGTGGCGATTTCGACGCCGGTAGTGTTGTCACACAAGGTTGCATCGAATATGGCTGCATTTCCATCCACGTCTTGGTCCCATCTCCAATTCTTGATTTTTGACTTCGTTGCCATTCTTGCCATCGCCTTCACCTTTGGAGCTTTCTTCAATTTTCCCGAACTGCCCTTCAACGTCTTCTGCATCTCCATCTCCCTCTCCACGTTGTCGGTCGACCGGCCCAAGCTCAGCCCTCCCACGTAGCTAGCCCCGACTTCCGGCCCGACCCAAACCCGGATCCTCGATGGGAAGTGCTTCTCGTTCAAGAAATTATCCTCATCCGAGTTAACAATATCCTTCTTAAACCCTAATGTCGCCACGTGGATCCTCAGATTGTCGACCCGTGCGTTCACCTGGATGAAATTCTCGTGGAATTGGACCGTGTATTCCAGCTGAATCACAGCCTCAAGTTGCTGGTGAGCTAAGGCGTATTTTAGCAGTGATTCCTTAGCCTCAATCACCGCAGGGAAAATACATTTTTGACCTTGAGACTGCATGCACTGCATGGATTTCACCGGAGCGTAGCCCTTCAAAACCCACAGCCCATGAGACTCCACCGCGTAGGAGAATCCAAGATTCTTGGAGGGCAAAGGCGTCAGAGACCTCAACCCAACCTCGACGTCCCTTAAAATGAGCCATTTCGCTAACATGTACCCGAAGGTGCGCATGAAACAGAGCTCCACGTCGGTCCCCACCGCGACGAGGAAGTTTCTCAGAACCGGCGCGTGTCTGCACGCGAACGTCTCGATGTTGGGGGCGAGCAAGGAGCGGAAGAAGAAGGAGCCGACATCCGCCGGTGCGTCGCACGCGCAGATCCAGAAGAGGCGCGTGAGGAAGACGAGGTTGAAGAAGCCGGAGAAAGACTCCGGCGAGTGGGAGTCCAGAATCCAAGAAACCGGCTCCGGTTTCAGCCTCTGGAGCTGCGAGCGCGGGCAGGTGCTATCCTGCGCGGTGGGAGAACGAGACACGATCTCTTGGAGGAGTTGAAGGACGAGAGGCAGGAAAGGGGTTTCCGACGAAAGAGGACACGCGTCGGAAGCCCAGACGGCCTTCTTCTCGTCATCGTTGAACCCTACTAAGTATATAGAGAAACAAATCAAATCATCCACTTCCAATTGAGAAGTGCGCTCAGCTCGGAGCTGAATCGATTGATATTGACTCGAGTAGTTAGTCTTGTTCGGAATTGGTGTGGAAGATGCGAGAGTGAAAGTGAGCTGAGAATTGGACTGGTTCCACTCGTCCGAGTTAGGGAGCTCGCATATCCATGACCAGATATCCATAATTTTCTAGTATTTTGTTATGAGCTAGAGAGAGATGTAAATTTTGTTTGTCGATGAAAATTTTTGGAGGGGGTGTGATGAGTGTGAGTGTGGGAGGCCAAGGGCGGAATTTAGAGAGAGAATGGGTGGCGGAGAGGATGCCAACATGGAGGTGGTTTTGTCCGGTGAAGAAGAAGTGATTTCATGAGGTTTACGTTTTCGGCGTATTTATTGCAGATATCTCATGTATTTGTTTTCTTTTCATTTTGTTTTTTCTTCTTTCTGCCATGCATTTTTTTTTTTTTGAACAGACCATGCATTTTCTTTTTTGATAGAGTTCTACCATGCATTTTTAGAAGGAAAAAAAAAACATAATAAAGAAGAAGAGAGATCAGGCATTGGTAATAATCAAACAAAATATATATATAATACATCCAAAGCCAGATTAAGACAATTGGGCCGGGTGGGTCTGTCGTTGAGGCAAAATGTTAAAGAAGCTTACATAATATATATATATATATATATATATATATATATATATATATATATTTTTACATACATTAAATACATTCTATATGAAAAAAGGATGCAAACAATTCAGCAGATCGAATCAACGAAGATAGTAGCTTGGCTAGTCATGTTTGCAAATTGCAATATTGAAGAACACATTATAATATGTATTGTAGGGCCAATGGCGTGGCTCATCATGCTTTACCTCATTTCTCTCCCTCGCTTAATTCTCAGGTCCTTTGGCGACTTGGCGGTTGTAATTGTCCAGGGTAATTCGAACTAAATAAATTCGTATAAAATAAATAGTAGACACATTACTTTTTAAGGATATATGTGATACTCGTATAAAATAAATAGCAAGGAGATTGTTAGAGGACTTCCCCAGATTAAGATTGACAGAGATAAAGTATGCGGTCCATGCTAGATTAGGAAGCAGTCAAGATCTCAGCATAAAGAAGTTCAGGACAGAACTTCTAAAAGAATTTTAAATCTTATTCATATGGATCTAATGGGGCCAATGATTGTGGAGAGCTACGGAGGAAAGAATTAGTATGTTCTTGTCTGCATAGATGACTTCTCAAGATTTACATGGGTAGACTTTCTTAGAGACAAGAGTGAAGCATTCATGGGCATTCAAAAAGTTGGCTTGCAAGATCACAATTGAGAATGATCAGCATATCATCAGAATCATAAGTGGTCATGGCAAAGAGTTTGAAAATCAGTTCTTTGATAATTTTTGCCATGAGAATGGGATAAGTTATGAGTACTTAGCCCCCAAGGCTCCTCAGCAGAATGAAGTTATTGAAAGGAAGAACAGAACTCTACGGGAGATGGCTAGGACCATGATTGCTGCCAAAGAAGTTGCTGTTATGTTCTGGGAAGAAGCCATCAATACTGCATGTCATATCAGCAATAGAGTTCAGACCAGATACTTTCACTACACCATATGAGATTTAGAATGAAAAGAAACCTACAGTGAAGTACTTCCATGTATTTGGTACTACCTGCTACATACTCAATGATAGAGAGTATCTCAGCAAGATGAACAACAGAGGAGTAGAATGGATGTTTGTTGGATACTCCAGAAATAGTAAATCATACATGATTTACAATAAGGAGACAAAGCTTGTTGTAGAATCAGTCAATGTCAGATTTAATAATTAGAATGGTGCTATCAATCCCACAAAAGAAGATGTACACTCAGATGTATTTGGACACTCTGGTGTATATAATGATACAGATAAAGAATCTGAAGATCAGAGAATGAAGAAAAAGAAACCATCACGATAGATTATTAAGGATCATCCTACCACATAAGTTATAGGAGATATACATGAAAAAAGAATGACCAGAAGCAAACTGAGAAAGAGACTTCATGAGAAAATATCCAATGTCTGTTTCACATCCAAGTTGGAGCCTAAAAATGTTCAGGAAGCTCTCAAAGATGTCTACTAGATTTAAGCTATGCAGGAAAAGCTTCTGCAATTCAAGAAGAATGATATATGGGATCTAGTGTAGAAACCTGAAGGAGTGAATATAGTTGGGACTAAATGGATATTCAAGAACAAGACTGATAAATCTGGGAATATCACAAGAAATAAAGCCAGACTGGTTGCACAGGGGTATTCACAGATTGAAGGAATAGATTTTGATGAGACTTTTGCTCCAGTCACAAGGATAGAATCAGTCAGACTGCTCCTTGCAATGGCCTGCATGATGAAGTTCAAGCTATATCAGATCGATGTCAGAGTGCATTCTTGAATGGATTTCTGAAGAAGGATGTGTTTGTTGCTCAGCCTAAATGATTTGAAGATCCACATCATCCAGAGTATGTTTTCAAACTCAAAAAGACTTTATATGGTTTGAAACAAGCTCATCGAGCATGGTATGAAAGACTGGCTACATGCTTGGTTAGCAAATAATACAACATAGGAGAAGAAGACATGGAACACTATTCATCATAAAGGAAAAATCACAAGTGATTATGGTTCAAGTATATGTAGATGATATGGCGTTTGGATCAGTGTCTTAAAAGATGATTAAGGACTTTATCAGAGACATGGAAACTGAGTTTGAGATGAGCCTGGTTGGAGATTTGAAGTATTTTCTTGGACTTCAGGTGAAGCAATCAGAAAAAGAAAATTTCATCTCACAGTCTAAGTATGTAAGAACTTAGTCAAGAAGTTCGAGTTAGAGAATTCTAAACATAAAATAATTCCTATCAACACCACTGTTAAGATTGGAAAGGATGATACTGGAGAAGAAGTGGACCAGACACTCTACAGAAGCATGATTGGAAGTCTTCTCTACCTTACAACAAGCAAACCAGATATATCTTATAGTGTAAGAGTATGTGCCAGATATCAGTTATGTCCCAAAGAAAGTCACTTGAAGACTGTCAAGAACATCATCTAGTGCATCAGTGGAACTACAGACTATGGACTATGGTATACTTCAGACACCAATTCAAGTCTTACTGCCTATTGTGGTGCTGATTAGGCAGGATCTCCAGATGATAGAAAAAGCACATCAGGTGCTTGTTTCTTTTTAGGAAACAATGTTTCCTGGTTCAGCAAGAAGCAGAATATCATCTCATTATCAACCGCAGAAGTTGAATACATTGCAGCTGGAAGCAGCTCTACATAGATCATATTGATGATGCGGATGATGAAGGACTATGAGGTTGCTCATGATACGCATATTCTATATTGTGACAATATGAGTGCTATCAACATATCCAAGAATCCAGTTCAATATTCTAGGACAAAACACATCAACATCAGACATCACTTCATCAGAGAGTTAGTTGAGGAAGAAATTCTGAAAATTGAGCATGTGAAAATAGAAGATCAACTAGCTGATCTATTTACCAAGGGATTTGATGCTGTTCGATTTGAGAAAATCAGAGTATCCCTTGGGGTTTGCTTGATTCAGTAAACCAAGATGAGGGGCATGAGTGTGTTTATTTCACACTCAGCAGGAAAGAACTATTTCTGCACAAAGGGATTGAACATTTCCACAAATGTTCATCAACATGTACATAAACAATTTTCAAATTCCTGTGTACATTTTTGTTAACGGCTAGTTCTGACTCACAAACATCATCTCTAGATTTTTAGGATTTTCCTCCAATTTCTCTTTCTAACGGATACCTGGAATATGTATAGAACATAGTTCTCTCTTATATATACGTTTAGCCATTTTGAGATATTATCATTCAGTTCAGAATTCTAAAATTCAATCTCTCAAATATTCTGATATCTCTTTTCGTGTGTTCTTCTCTTCTTTCTGCCATTGTTATCCCCTTGATCATACACAGAAATATTCTATATTCTTTTTAATGGCACCCAAAAAGAAACTTGTTCATCCAAAAAAGGTTGTTAAACTAAGACTGAGGTATGGAAAGGTAACTTATTCCAAATCTCAAGATCAATTCTATAAAGAAGATGATTTTGACATACAAGTTCATAGAGAATCTTCATATAAGAAGCCTGCTCAGAGGACACTTCAGGATGAATCCTCTAGCAAAGATATTGAAGAGTACATTGAGATATTCCACGGAGAAAAAGAAGAGGCCTTGGAGGAAGAAGAACCAGAAGTTGCATCTTTTGCAAAGAAATCAAAGACTCAGAATCTTACATTCCAAGATCTTTTGAAAGAAGCAGCTCGATCATACAACGTCAACAAAAAAGCTATTGCAAAAAAGGCCAGAACAAATGGTGCAATAGCCAAGAAATCAAAGAAGACTACAAGCCCTTCAGAAAGAGAAAGAATTTGCTGCTGATAAATATGTTGTGCCTAAAGATGTTACTGTATATGAAGAGGAACATGTTGCTACACAGAAGACATCACTTGTCAAAACTGTTCTAGAGAAAGTGATTGCAGAACAATCGATTGCTACTGAAGAAGAAGTTGTTTCAGAGGAGGATGATATTCCTCTGAGTATCAAGATGAAGGCCATCGCTACTGCTGCTGCAAAGAGAAAGAAAAAGGTCATCAAACGGCCTTTAGTTGCTGACCCTGAAGAAAAAGAAGATGATCAGAGCTCATCTTCTGAATCTGCTGAGAAGACTCCTATTCCACAACAAGAGAAGTTATTAACATCAGCACAATATGATCTGTTTACTAGATCACTTGTGAGGAAGAAGACACCAAGGAAGAAGTCTTCTACTGCCATTGTCCAGCTTGTTCAGGAACTTCTATGACAAGAAACAGAGCCTCAGCCACTCCACCATCCACAACACCATCAATAAGGAAGTGAAAAGCTACTACAACTGCCGGACCATCCAAGAAAGTGAAGAAAGTTGTTCATCCCAAGCATGTACCTGAAAATGTTCACTCTGATTCAAGTGAACATGATGCTGATATTCACAAATAGATCATCAATTTGCCAGGTATCTCTAAACTTGCTTTATTTCGATCAACAAAGCATGCTGAGTTATGGGATAAGGTGAAGAAGAGGTCGTTGATCTATGAAAAGAAGGTGGATAAGGATACACTCCTAGCTACTAGGGTATATTCTTTACTAGAGGATGGAGATTTGTTAGGAACTGTATAGAGGGTGCACGAGTTTGTTCCTTTGGTTATATCTGAGTTTTATTGCAACCTAACCAAGGAGATTGATAATCATAATTCTGAAGACTTTCACAAAGTCTTTGTCAGAGGAGAGATGCTGAATTTCTCACCAGAACTCATCAATGAGTTTCTGGGATGTACTATTGAGGGGGAGTTGGAAAAGATAAATGACTGAGGGTGGTTGCTGAAGAACTGACCCAGGGAATCTATACCAAGTGGCCCTCTAATCCTCAGACAATTCCATCTTCAAAGCTATTACAGAAGTATGGAGCCTTGTTCAGAATCATGATTCACAACTGGATGCCTACAAAACATAGAACTGCAGTCACACAAGCACAAGAAAGGTTCTTATATCACCTAGGAACTGGCAAGAAGTTTAATTATGGTGAATTTGTGTTCGGGAGCTTGTGAGCAGTGCAGAGTCTACAGTGGTGAAAAGTCCTCTATGCTATCCATCTCTAATCTGCAACATCATCAAGAAGCAAAAGAAGAATGTCTCTACGAAGAATGACAGAGTCATACCACCCAAAAAGCCTCTAGTGATCAAAGTTGATCTTGAGATTGGTGATCATCATCTGCGCCTGCAATTCAAGAAGTTCATTGCTTCACAGAAAGGAAGTGATGAATCTGCAGAGAAGTCTTCATAGAAAAATCTTATGCTGAAATATCTATAGCACATTTTGGAGTTCCATGCTCGTTTGATCTCTGAGCATACTTCTGAGAAGATGAAGATTCAAGCCCTGATAGCTAAACTTTCATTTGGGAAGAAGATTTTGCCTTCCCAGCAGCTGATGTACCTGAACATGTTCACAACTTGTACAAACTTGCAAGTACTGCTGTCGCTGCAACTCAGAAGGGGTCTCCATCGACTACATCAAAAGATGAAGAGCATGATGATCAACCTACAGAAAAAGAGGCTGCAGAAGAAGAATCAGCTGAAGAAGAAACTGCAGAAGAAGATGAGCAATGGACTGAAGAAGAAGAGGCTAAAGATGTTGAAGAGATAGAAGAAGATGATGATGATGCTGATGAAGGAGTATCCGAAGAAGAAGAGGAAGAGCCTGCATCTGACAAATCCGAGTAGATTTCTTTTTACTTCTTTGTCTTTCTCGGTGGCAAATAGGGGGAATAAATGCTAGATATATATATATATATATATATATATATATATATATATTTTAATTTCTCATGTTCATGTTCATTATCTTGTATCTATGTTTTTGCAAGATATTTTTGTGCTGATTTGCTGTAATATCAATTCATTGATATTATATATTGAACATATATTTTTATCTACTTAACTATGATCATAATCTACTAAAAAATTGAAACTGCTAATGAAGAAAAAGAATATGATAAAAAAATACAATACAACAGAGCAGATACAAGCTGATAAAAGAGTGAAAAATAGCAGGATCATATAGTGTTCACAGGGATATTCAAGAATGTTTTAAGGTACATGATCCTTCAGATAAAAGGTTATGTTCTTTAAAAATATGGAGCTGATTTGCCAACAGATAAAGACAAAGTGGGAGATTGTTAGTGCTATCTGCACTATAGTGTTTGAGATTGTCATGATCTTTATGATAATTCAAAGAACACAAAAGTTTTGGTTTTTCAAGTTTGAGAACCATGTTTTGGACATTATGATATGAACATTCTATTGCAAATCTGATTGAAGATCGAAGAATGTACTTGAACATGTTCGTGAACATGATCATGTAAATGGTTGTCCAGATAGTTTCTAAAAGACGTGCCAAGCTGTTTTCAAGGAGTTGAAGTTGCCTTTTCAAGATGGATGTTTCATGATAGAAGCTGCCTTGTTCGAAGATGAAGATCAAGAAGGAAAGAGGAGAGTTTTATTCAAGGAAGGATTTTAAACTAGGAGTTGTTCGATTTAAACAAGGAAAGTTTCCTTGTTGAGTTTGTGTCAAAATAAGACAATCTGATTACCTTGTTTAGGCTATATCTTGTGTTTATAAATAGTCTGAGAATCATACTAGTTTAGTGTGACGAGAGTTTAAATACACAAAGGGTAGATAGTCTAAAAGATTTCATCTTTGAAGCGTATAGTATTCGGGTAGACTAGGTTTGATCCTTGTGATCATTGTGTGTCTAGTCTGTGTTTGAAATTCTTTTATTCACACATTTAAAAGAGTCTCAAGAGAGATTTCCTGTGGGAACTAGATGGAGTCTAGGTTGTAAAGGGATCTTACAATTCAGTCCATCGAAAGAGATTGTAGTGTGTAGGAAAGGGGTCGAGTGACGGGAGGTCATCGTGTAATAGCCTTTGTGACCTTGCAACGGAGTAGTGGATTGTTTCTCACGGACTTGTGAAGTTCCTCTGACTTAGATCAATTGATCGAACATGGTTATTAACCTCGTGCCATTTGCTTACTTTCAGTTTATCTTTCTGACCTTGCATGTTCACTATAATGTACATGTACATGATGTTGAATATGACTGTACAGTTTATGTAACTTTATGATTGAAGATGTGTACAATAATTTTACATTTGTACCATTTTTAATCACAAGTATTACTAGGAAAAGTTACATCTCATGTCCCAAATTATTACACGGATGAAAATTTTCCAAATTATTACTAATGACATCTCATGTCTTAAACTACTAAAATTTTAATAAAAATATCAAGAAACATTGATTTTTTTTTATAAATTTTTAATTGTTAGAATTTAGATAAATTTTCAATTGAAACTTTAGGCCTTGTTTGTTTTTATTTCCAACATCAATTTCTAATTTTCAGTATTTTCAATTCTATTTAAGAGGTGTATTGGTTTTTGAAAAAATGTAATGATTTTGTTATGATGAATGATTTAATGTTTGGAGTTATAGGTTTAGAAAATTGAAATATTTTTGTTTGATTATATTTTCAATTTAAATTTGTGGTTGAGATAAAAAAATCAATATTTGTGTGGTTATGATGAATTTATGAATATTTAAATAATGGTCCCACCGTAATGATATATATATATATATATATATATATATATATATATATATATATCATTAGGATCACATCCTAGTGTGGGAGCTAGGACCACATCTCACACCACACAATTCTCAAGAATCAAAGATCCAGATTTGATTAAAAGGGCGGTGACAATTCTGTAATATTTGGAAAGTTTTTCGGGTGGGGGCATTAACGTAATTTGATAATTCTTATAAAAATCGCAAAGTATTTGATAACAGATCGTCATGCTAATGAAGTATTATCATCATGCTAACGAAGCGATATCGTGATGCTAACTAAAGTTTTCTAATATTGTTAGCGAAAAATACATTTTAAAAAATAATTATAAACCTAATTTGATTTAATAAATCTTAAATGAAGGGAATAAACCCCAATTTGATGAAATAAACCATGTGATAAACGCTAAATGAGCTGGAACAAATCATATCAATAATATATACGTACTACGTTAACATTTTAATTTTGCTTCATCAACACTGTAAATACACTATGTTAGCATATGTTATAAACCATAATTGGATGGAATAAATCTTCATAGTCAATTCGGAACTAAAAAAGAAAATTAAATTAAAAAAATAATTATTAATCATAATTAGATGGAATAAATTATAATTGAGACGGAATAAACCCTAATTGAGATGAAAAGATGAAATAAACCATAATTAAGATTGAATAAACCATAATAAGTATGTACTGTGCTAACATTATGATAATTCTTCGTTAGCACAGTGAATACATTATGTTAGCATATGACAAATACTTCGTTAGCATACGCTAGCATACGTTATCATAATACTGACGAAACATTATTATAAGCTAACGAAAACATTTACAATCTGGATACGTGCAAAAATTTATATTTTGTATTTTTTCCATATTTTTTTTTATCTAAACATGACCTTTCGAGACCTTAAATGAAAGAGTATAAATAGAGCTTTAATTTGATATATTTTTGACCTGCATTATATTAAGAAAGAGAAAGTTATATATATATATATATGTGATTGAATATATTATATATGATTGAAAAAAGTAAAAATTTAAAATTAAAAATGAATAAAATAAACATGTTTCAGTGTGTTGGATAATAAAAATGAGAAATCTCCGTTTGGAAATGAAAACAAACCAAGCCTAAATATTTGGCATCCTCTACCGGATTTTTAATTTATATTTCTGGAGTTAAATCTGTACAGATCCAGCCCAAAAGGCCCACTTGCGCAGCCTAAATGAACATTTTGCTTTTTAATTTTCTCGGTAGTCCGTCGAATTGTCATCGGCCGTCATAATCAAGGACAAACCGCGACTTTGAATTTGATCAGATTAATGGTTTACCGAGAAATGCAGAAGGCGTTAAGAGCCTACGGCGAAGTGCTGCGGCTGGTGCGCCGCCTGCCGGAGGACTCTAGGGCTTATTACGCCAAATTCGCCCGCGAAAACTTCGTCAATTACAGAGAAGTCGACCCCAACGATGACGCCGCCGTCAACGAGCTCCTCCACCGGACCTACAATCATTCTCTCTGGGTCCTCAGCAAGGTCTCTCTCTCTCTCTCTCACACACACACACACACACTGTATATGCATAGATTGGAAATATTGTAACAGCGGTGTTTGTTACAGTACTCGGTGGATGAATCTGTGGCGAGTAAGCTGAAGGAGATCTGCTTTGCTTGATGCCTACAAACTGTTTGTTATAATTCCTGAACGAAATTATTATCCTTTGTTGATTTCTTGTTCTGGGCTTGGATTTTGGGCCACGCTTATGCGTTGTAAAAGTTTTGTGGGCCGCAATGTACTAGATATCATGTTTCTAGCCTTAGGTCCTCAGACGAAATGAATAAAATAATCTTTTGAATTAGCATGTGGCCAGAGAAATTTGTTGGGGGAGTTTTTCTGGGTTCATTACAAAAAAATAAAAATAAAAAATAAAAAAATGCATCAACTTTTGACACAATTCGCAATTCAGATACAATCTTTGATAGATTATAGATTGTAATTACAACACAATTTTTATAATTTGTTGTGAAATAGGCACAACTTTGCAATAATATGAAAATAAAAAAAATAATATTTCATACCGATTTTTTTTTATTAATGAAAATCAAATCATTATATTATGTTGTATATGCATTCAATTTTGCAATATCCATGTTATGTATTAGTTTATTATTCATTAGAAAATTTGGGGTGTCTATTTTGCGCCAACTAGCAAAATGGTGTTGCAATTGCTTACTTGAAAAGTAAGTCTAAATTACAAATTGCAAGTTGATGTTTTTTTTTTTTTTTTGTATTTAAACATTTTTTAAAAAATAAAATTAATTGCTTAATCTTTAAGGTGAAGCGCCATGATTAGACATGGTAATCATTCTCATCCATCGAAGATACTATAGTAATGAAGCTTTTCATAAAATATTTTTAGGTAAATACATAGCTGAGCATATTTGCAATGTATTAAATAACTTACTACACAATTTATAAAGTTGTATAGTATGTATCTGCATTGTCCATCGAAAGAAGTGGTTGCCATTATTAAGGATGCTGCTTTTGTCATTTGCAAGCTTTGAGATATAAGCAAGTCAGAAGTTACTTTGCATCAATTTTTCTAAACTATTTTACAAGAAATGATATCCACTGTTTTTTTTTAAAGAAAATCCATTGGTGATTAATTTAAATCATGCATCGGTTGATCGGGTTAGTGTTCGACTTGTTGAGTAGGGCTAAAAAAAATTGTAAGACACAACCAATCTATATTGACACTGGAACTTTCGATATTGCCCTACCAGGCACCGCTCGGATTTTTTTTTTAATTCATCAAAACTACACATTTAAAAATAAATAAATTGGGAACATATATGGCGAGATTAAGGAGATGTTAATTATATTGATCCAAATTTTTTTTTTTCACATCCTGCAATATTAACAATATTGGTATATTTTTATAACACGTCTCTAAATTTCTTTTTGACAAAATATTTTTAAAATGTATATTTGAATTAAAAAAAAAAAACCAAAGGTACGCCCCGTGCTGCATCGAATGTTCCCATAAATATAAAGAAATGGTCACCTATATACTAATGAATACATTTTACGCACACATTGATGCGACAACGACGCATGCTCCACTATGCTGCGTTTGGTATATAAATAATCACAAACTTTTTTAGAATTCACCTGTGATTTGATTCATGATTTAAAATTGAGTGTACAATATATAATTATAAAAATATATAAATAAATATTTTTCAAAGTTTAAAATCTCTAATTCAAATTATCATTTTTAACTTTAAATCTCTAAGTTCAAATTTCAATTCAAATCAAATTCCTTTCATGCTTCTAAGACTCAAATCATGTATATAAACTAAATTTTTTAATTCAAACACAAACCCCTAGTTTAATTGAAATTTTAATTAGGTAAATAAATAAATAAATATGTAAGCAACACTAAACATAAATGAGAAATCTACTTAAATTAACATACAAAAAATCAAAAATGAAAGAAAAAAAAATCAACCAATCAAGAGTGTTGTTTGTGTACTTTTCAAATTAAAATATTGATGTATTTTTCAAATTGTTATGAGTTATATTTTGAAGACTTGAATAATTAATTGTACATGTCTTGTTCCTATGATTTTATATATGTGAGAATTAAAGAAGAATAAGATAGAGTCATTAATTAATGGTTGATTAATTGGTTATTAGTTAATATTATTAAGAGTATGATCACCGCCCATTTCTTGGGATAACATTATACACCACATCTCAATTAACTAAAGTACTCAACCCCCACTTTATTCTTTTTCATCCTTATGACCTTAATTAATATCCTCCAATAACAAAATAGATATTTTTTTTACAAGGAATAACAAAATAGATAATTAAAAAAAATTGAGGGTACAAGAGTGCGCATTTTTTTTATATCGAGGGTAACTCGCAGCCGCTATACTGAGGTGCGCATTGGATAAATCCCGTTACTATATAATAGCCTGCAGGTAAACCACATCTGGAAAATCAGGTGTAACAGACTCACATCTAGTGATGTTGGTGGTAGAATTCGAACTTAAAACCTAAAAAAAACATCAGTCCACCACTAGACCATTCCAAGGGGACACAAGTGTGCCCCATTTTTGATGTCGAGATAACTTGTAGCCGCTACTAAGTTGCGTACTGCTTGCAAACCACACAGGGGAGCTAGGTAAGCTACACTTGGTAGGCGATCACACCTAATGGTGTTGGTGGTTGGATTTGAACTTGAGACCTTTAGCATCAAGATAACACCACTCCACCATTAAGCCCATTAGGCCATCCTCAAGAGAACAACAAGTGTACCACCCCTTGTTTCTACGTAAGTCCGCCACTGAGATTCACATGATTTTTCTCTTAATTTGGCCCGTCGTAGTACCAATTGCGTGACACATAGATTAGATAAGGCTGTTGCTGATTTTCCAAACCCTTATTGTTGGGTTAAGACACGACCTTTTATTGTAGGCCTTCTTGATAGTTTTTTTTTTTTTTTTTTTGCCTTTGTTTCTTAATATATATTTTTGATTGTCAAAAAAAAATAAAAATCAAGAAAGTAAAATATTTTCCTAAAAGAAATTAAAAAACTTAGCTCACTCAAAATTCTCGCCATAAATTTAAATCTGGTCAACATCATATATCTTCCAAATCTCTATATCTGAAGCATACTTTATGAATTGAATTTGGGATTAGAAGATTAGCTCCAATTTCGAATTTCATATATAATCTAATCTCTAGCATTGCTATTCCTGTATACGTACAATTCAAATGTTCAATAACATTATCATTGTTCTATTTATATCTATATATACATATATATATATATATATATGATATTTAATGTTCAGAACTCTAGTGTCTATTGTTGATATGTCTTGAATCTACCGCTTCGCTGAGTTGGACGGGGGTCTTGAGTCCAACGGTATGCAATTTTGGGCTTTAAGTCCAAAATTGATGTTTTATCTCAGTACTATATATATGATCTTTGAGATCTGTAATATGTAACCTAGCCGCATAATAAAATCTGTTCTCCTCTCTGCCCGTGAACGTAGCCAAATTGGTAAACCACGTAAATCTGTGTCTACTTTACGTTTTTTGTTTGTTTTATGCTCAATAATCCTATTCTGTCACAACATCTATACAATTTTGGCCGAATTTTAAACAAAAAGTAGTAAGTAAAATATATAGGCAAACCATTTAATTAGGTCCCTATACTTTTATGTTTTGTTTCAATAGATCCTTGTATAATTATTTTATTTTACTAAGTCCTACTATTTTGACAATTCCTTATTTTAGGTCCGTATACATTTATATTTTATTTTGATAAGTCTCTGTATGATTTTTTTATTTTTTTTATTTTAAGAAGTCCTTCTACTTGCATATTTGATATAATCAAGTCCTTATTCAATGAAACTAGCACAAATTCTAAAATCAATTTTTATGTTATTTTGTAGTAACATATTTAAAATATGAAAGAACAGTTATTTTCCAACATAGTAAGAAAATAACGGTTCTTTCATATTTTAAATAAAATAAACCATCCCTAGTAAATTAATAATTGTCCTTTCATATTTTTTTCTTTAAAAATGAGAAATGTCTATATATAACACCAGAAAATTTCATGATACATATTTAACTAATTAGGACAAGTAATTCTAACAAAATCAAAATGAGAACTTGATATGTAAATATTTATTATTTCAGTACTTAGTTACGTTTAATTAAGAACATCTTCAAGCAAAAAATAATATGAGAATACGGTAATAATTTGTAAACGTACGTAAAAATGCATTTTGTAGTAAAATATAAAAGCAGTAATATGAAAAATCAAATTACTGCACATCCACGCACGCAGACATATTCGTTATTCAAATTATTCAGAAGCAAGAGAATAATTCCAAAGCCTGTCGTTTCTTGAATAATTCTCCGGCGACTCCTCGTACAAAATCCACGGCGGGCTGACGAGCAACCCCTCCGCCATGTCCACCAGCAGTTTCGGCATGTCGAATAGTGCTTCCTCATCAATAAATTCATGTTTCGATGAAGCTTCGTTTTGTTGAAACAGCGGAGTGAGCTGATTTCCAGTGGTGCTACAGCGGCGGTGGCATTGGTAGCTGCCGCACGCATGTCGGTTGCAGAGAGAGAAGCCGACGAAGAATACTACACATATAAATTTTTTAAATAAATAACATAAGAATTGATTTTAGAAATTATGTAAGTTTCGTTGAATAAGGACTTGATTATATTATATCAAATATATAAGTAGAATGACTTCTTAAAATAAAAAAATCGCACAGCCACTTATCAAAATAAAATATAAAAGTATAAGGACTTAAAAAAATGAATTATCAAAGTAGAAAGATCTAGTAAAACAAAATAATTATATAAAGACTATACCTATTGAAACAAAATATAAAAGTACAGGGACCTAAGAATATGTTTTGTCAATATATATAATAGTAAAACAAAACAATTATATAAAGACCTATTGAAACAAAATATAAAAATATAGGGACCTAAAAATATATTTTTTCAATATATATACACACACATACAATCCCAACTTTTTAATAACTCAATACTTAAAAATCGGATGAAATGGGAGTATGGGATTGGATCAAATCAAACAATCACCACCTTCCTCTCCAATAATATATTAAAAAAATTAATTATGCAATATGTCGTACGTACAGACAAATTGAAATTTCCTATTACACTATCTGTGTTACACTTTCAAATTATGAATTTTTCTTGTATATTTTTTCTTCAATTTTTTTTTGTGATTTAATTTAATTTTATAATTATTTTTAGGATTAACTTCACCCAATTAGAGTTTATAATTATTTTTAATATTTAATTTTTGATTTCTAATTAATAATCCATATTATGGTTTGTTTTTTTAAAAAATATGTTTAATAAATTTTTAATTCATTTTTTTGTTGATAAATATTGACTATGATTATTTATGTTATAATTAATTTTAATTTTATAATAAATATTATTAAAATCATAAATTTGATGATGAAACACCGAGTGAAACACAAGAAAGTGTAACATGAAATTTCAATCCGGTACAGACATGGCTAGATTATGCAAATTAAATAAAATTGACTACATATTCAACAATCAAAATCAGCAGCAATTCAATATCTCAAATCCAAATTAAATGTTGGATTCGTGAAGAAAAAGAAGGTAAAGGGGTGGCTTACCAAATTCATCTATCTCCACAATAATATATATAAATCATCACAAATGAATCGACAATCATTCAAGCCACTACAAAATACAAACCCTTTCTCTCTCATCAATTCTAGCAGCCATGATGAAACCACACCATTTCCTCCTCCTCCTCCTCCTCCTCCTCCCCCTCGTGCATTTGGCCAGTACCACTCTCGCCGTCAAATATGAGGCCATCAACGGCGCCGCCACCACCCCCGGCGGAGCCCGCTTCGAGGCGGAAATCGGTATCCCATACACAGAAGAGATCATGCAAACGATCAACTACGTCATCTGGGACATTTTCCAGCAATACAACGAAACAGACCGGAAACAAGTGGAAATCGTGAAGGTTTTCATCGAGGAATACGACGGCGCAGAGGCCATAACCTACGGCGAGAACGTCAACGTCAGCTCCCTCTACTTGCAGGGCTACAAAGGGAACCTCAAATGGGAGTTCACTTCACTTCTTCACCACGAATTGACGCACGTTTTCCAGTGGAACGGCGAGGGGCAGGCGCCGGTGGGCCTCGTGGAGGGGATCGCCGATTACACGATTTTGAAATCGAATTACTACCCGGCCGGATTTGCGAAGCCCGGCAGCGGGGAGAAATGGGACCAGGGTTACGATTTTACGGCGAGGTTTTTGGAGTATTGTGAAGAGTTAAGATCAGGATTCGTTGCAGAGTTGAATAAGAAGATGAGACATAGCTTTTCCGAGGCTTATTTTGTTGAGTTGACGGAGAAGACGGTGGCGGAGCTGTGGGCGGACTATAAGGCTAAGTATGCAGCGGCGGAGACGGATTAATCAAGGGTGCTTCTATATATACACCGCTAAATTTTCATTTTACAACACTAATTAAAATAATTTGAAAATATTAAATTTGTATTTTACTAATATACCCTTATTAAATAAATAATATTAAAAAAATAAAATTAAAAAAAATTGGTTGTTTCTCTCTCCCCGCATCCCTTTCTGATCTCTCTCCCCATCGAGACTCTCACTCCCCCGTCTCCCTTTCTCTCATCCCCTCTTCTCTCCCCCTCCCTTTCTAATCTCTACCCCATCTCCTTTTCTCTCTCCCCTTCCCTTTCTGATGTTTGCGCACAATCAAACCTGTTTGGGTGGAGCATAGTGGTCATGGTCGTAGCTATTTGTTGTATTTTTTTCCCCTTGTTTCGATTTTTTAGAGAAAAAAAATAGTTGGGTGGCCATGTGGATAGGGGAGCTGTTTTTCGTCACCGCCATTTTCTTTAAGTTTTTTTGTTTTTTAATAATTAAAATTTTAAATTTTTAAGACATGATATTTACTGTGGTGTATAAAGAAAAAATGTAAAAATAAATAAATATGTATGTGGTGTGTAAAATAAGGGCACAGTTGTGTTAGACGGTCTAATGGATCTCTTGCGTTACACAGATATTATCAGATTCAACAAAGTGATCCCCTTCTTTTTCCTTTTTTTTTTTTAATTTTTCTTTTTAGTGGTCTCCCTTTCCTGGTCCTCTTTTCTTTTCAATTTTTAATTTCTTCTTTTTTTTTTAAATTAAATTTTTTATCCGGCGTCTTGCGCATTGCACTCACCCGACGCTAACGCGTGGGTTCGTGCACTGTGCTCGATAACTAATTTTTTGAAATAAATATATACGATAAAATGGAATTAGTGAACCATAAAATGAAATTGAATTAATTTAATTTTTTGAATTATTTTAATTTTTTTCCGATGTCTTGCGCAATGTACTCGCCCGGCGCTAACGCATGGGCTCGTGCATTGCGCTCGATAATTAAACTTTTTTAAAATAAATATATACCCTAAAATGAAATTGAATTATTTATTTTTTTGAATTATTTTAATTTTTTTTTCTGGCGTCTCGCGCAATGCACTCACCTGACGCTAACGCGTGGGCTCGTGCATTGCGCTCGATAATTAATTTTTTTAAAATAAATACATACCTTAAAATGGAATTAGTGAACCCTAAAATGAAATTGAATTATTTAATTTTTTTTATCCGGCACATCGCGCAATGCACTCGCCCGACGCTAACGCGTGGCCTCGTGCATTGCGGTCGATACAAAATAATAATTTAAAAAAAATTAAAAAGCAAAACAAAAAAAATGAAAAGAATCGCAATATATGGAAGATAAAAGGAAAACGCTAAAGCCGGGAGCTGAGGCAGAAAAACAACCAGACCAGAAAAAAAAAGAAAAAAGAGTCAGCCGCGCGCGTGGGCTTACGCGCCTGGGGGCTGGACACGGGTTTAGGCGGGTTGGAGATGGATATGGATTTTATTTGACTCGTCTAACGTAAGAGACCCGTTAGACGATCTAACACGAGTTTTTGTCTAAAATAAAGGTAGTGTATAAAGAAAATTCGATGGTGTATATAGAAACACCCTTAATTAATTTGCATTTTAATCAAATTAATTATATATATATATATGTATATATATATTGCTGAATATAAAATACTTATCCGTGTACTTAGATTACACGGATCTAAAATATCATTTTAAATTATTGCATATATACATAAAGCTGTAAAATACGCACGAGATTAGTAACCCAGTTTGGTTAATCAACTTGGGGGAAGATTCGTCCACTACTCCCTCGTGAAGATTATTCAGGAAACTTATACATACCCCTCCTTATGTTGCCCTGTCCGCCCTTTCTTACAACACGAACTCTTTTGTGAACGAAAGCTGTGAGATCCCCTTACAACCGTGAACACTAGACTTCCTCTAGCTACCCACGACTTCAATTTGCAATTTTTATCTAGATTATGAACAAAACAGATTAAAAACTCCTCACGTGTTTCTCTCACGAAAACACACAATGTTAGACTACCATGTTGAATAGTTTAAGGAATAACTTCTAGTTATTACAAAACTCACAAACCCAACTACTCTCAAACACTAAACTCAGAAAATCAATAATAGATGCACACCCCACAAACCCAATGACTCTCAAACACAAACTCAGAGAATCAATAATAAACACACATCGATTAAGTGAAAAATTGGCGTTCTTATGCTTCCACACTTCACATTGACTTGATCTCCAATCTTCGTCTCCTTAGAAGGTGAATTTGAGTTTGTGATTCTTTTATGTTGGTGTAGATGCTTTTCATGTTGATGAGGATATAATTCAATGTTGCATCTACTCGATAAGGTAGTTAACCAATCGCTCCTTGCTTTTCAAACTGATCCGCACCAGATCTTCTGCCACAAGGGAACTGCCATTTATAAACTGTTTTGGGAACGCTTCTATAACATCAGAGAAAATAGTTACAACTCGTTCTTTTATTCACATAGCGGAATCAACGACCACATTAGGAACACTTCCTCGAACACTTTATCATACATAAACCGCCACAACAAACTTAATGCTAAAAATGATGACACTAATATATTCATTATATACTTATTTACCATATATGAAATTAATTTCTAATCAATTAAATGATTTTCATTGTGTGAGCTAGCATTATATCATGGATTAATCCGTTGTTCTAAATCGAAATTCATACAACATCTTGCTTAACTTTTAAGTGATTTTTTTTCTCAAAAAAACTTTTATGTGAATTTTGAAAAATGTCCAATATTTTAATAATGTAAGTTTGATATTCAACATTTCACCATTTTTAAAAAAATGTCCTAAGGTGATTTTGCTATCCATATAAATCTATTATGGTGCGTGTGATGGTTGATATGTAATTTTTTCACTTGTCATATCATACTAAATTATGTCGGTTTTTTTTTTTTGTGAAATAAAAGAAAATCTAAAAATTACACTTGAACATAGGTCGAACCTTAGCAATTTTTTTTAATTTGACAACACTAATGAAGTCGTTTAGAATGACGTGACGAGTGAAAAATCATTGACGTGCATGTGGGATTTTTATGGGTTGACATTTTTGAAGAAAAAAAAACGCAGACACGTTGGGCGTGCATCAAAATGACATTATTTAAATGTTAATTGCCTTAAAAATAAGTAACTTTGCACATAATTGCAAATTGTAACGCCCCAATCCCGGAAGAAGGGTAGGGGACCGGTACGCTACTTGGGGGAAGGGGTTGTTGAACAGAAGCAATCAAAGAAATAGGGTTAGTGCCCCCAAAAATTTGGGCAGCATAACCTCTATAAATGGATCAATCCACGCTTTTAAAGCGTATGAAATGACTCAAACTAGATATCATGACTCTTAAGATGAACCCAAGAAAGATTAACGAAAGTAAACTTCAATGTAAATAATAACAGTTCAAAGGTTAACTGTTAATAGGTTAGGCATGAAAAAGGCCAGACTGATGTCTGTCCAAATACATGAAGTAAAGAGATGCCAGACTTTCGTCTGTCATGAAAATAATATAAAGTCAGGCTTTTGCCTTGACATGGAAAGTAATGTAAAGTCAGGCTTGTGCCTGTCTGAATAAGGAAGGTAAATAAATGTCGGGCTTTCGCCTGTCAGGAACAGAAAGTAAACAGGATTCGGAGAACCGAACACTCTGTAATAGTAAAGAAAATGGGATTCGGAGAACCGAACACTCCATAACAATAAAAAAATGGGATTCGAAGAACCGAACACTCCATAATAGTAAAGAAAACGGGATTCGGAGAACCGAATACTCCGTAGCAGTAAAGAAAACGGGATTCGGAGAACCGAACACTTCGTAGAAGTAAAAAAAATGGGATTCAGAGAACCGAACACTCCATAAAGAAAACGGGATTCGGAGAACCGAACACTCTATAACAGTAATCAGAGTAAGCGGAAAAGAACGCAGTGCATTTATTCAGACTCGAAAGGAAGCATGTTCTCAGTTAGACTCCATAGCGGAAAAGAAAACATACACATCAAATGATAGCCCTTCAGCCTTAGCACAGCCGTCCACCATTCCGCAGCTCATCCTGAAAATATTTGAAAAGATTTTTGGGCGTGAGTACTAATGCACTCAGTGGGTACATTTGAGAAAAACCTTCACCATCATTTTATAAAACAGAATATCCAATCATATTTTAAGCATATTATGGAAAGCTTTTAAAATAGAAAATTTGTGAATTCCATGTATACAAAATCATTTTAGTTCCATCATTGCACGCCACTCTCCCCTAGAACGCTTACGGTGAGTCGGTTCGTGTACACAACCCGGTTACTTAAGGTTGGACACTGCCCTGTTTGCTTGGGGCTCGATATCGTGAACCATTGTAGTTTCGTCACCAAAAACAGTAGTAAGACTTAGATGAGTCAGGAGTGCACATCAAATACAGTCATGAGTTGGATATTCAATCATATTCATTTTATAAATATCAGCGCTTAATAACCCAAAATACATTTTATATAATAAAAACCCACCTGAAAATCAGATCTGGAATAGCTAGATCTAGATTATGGTTCTGGTCTCAACTAGAAGTCTCCTTCTTCTGAGCCTACAAGATTATCCGACAACTTAGTTTTGATGAACGACTACCATTAGGTCAAAATCTAACCTTTTGTAGCTATGAAGTAAATATTATAATATCTACTATCTTAATACGCAGCACCCGGGTCATCAAAATATTTTGACTCTTAAGAGAACATTACTCAGGACATTTTTATAAAGAAAGGCCCTTTAGGAAGTTTTGGCATACGGGGTGGTCAAACCCGTATCCTAAAATTAATTCGGTACAAATAAATTCATACCGCAAGATCCGTCCATTGGAAAAATATGAAACTTTAAATAAAAATACTATATTTTGACACGGAACAACTTTTGAGCTTAAAAATACGATAGGGCTATCCACGAAGGATAGATCTGAAAAAGACTACAATTTAATAATCGGATACCCAAAATATACCCGAAATTAAAAAGTGACAACATGGAAAATGTATATAAATATACATAGAACATGAAACCTTAAAGACACTTTTTGATCCGACGACCCGAAAGAGTCACCGATTTGAGAAGGTGGTAGCGACTTTTGACGACGGTCACGATGGTTTTCCATCGTCATCGTCCGTCGTGTCATCATTTTAATCACGTATTCGTGATCTACGCGTTGACACCTTCAAAATGACTATTTCAGAATTGAAATAGGAAACTAGAATCGTACCTTCTCTGGAAGCTGCTTGGCATTTCGATTTTGAAAAATGAATGAAAAATGAAACATTAAACTCCTATTTATAGAGGAGAAATAAATAGGATAATAGCGAATAAAAGAAAGAGGATAATGATGGAATATGATAATGATGGAAAAAGAATAGGATAATTACGAATATGATAATATTTCGAAAAAGAAATTGGATAATGACGGATGTGCCCTAGTTATCCAAATATATTACCTTTTAGTTTAAAATTGTGCCAAGAGTTCATTTGAACTCGGAATTGGAAAATTCAATATTTGGCACGATGCTTGAAACTTTTTCTATGAATCCGAAAAAAATATCACAACATATTTTTAAAGCAATTTTTGACCAAATTAAATTTTAACAGATTTCCTTAGCTGCGATTTTTCCTTTATTTGAATCCTTTAAGGACCCAACTTATTTTCTAACTTACCAGAGGGTAACATAAGTTGAATAAAACCTTTTAAAATATTTCGGGGTATTACACAAATTTAACATGAACTTTAGGCAATTAATTAAACATCAACTTTTAACACGAGTGTTAATTCATAATCTAAAATTTTGTAAAATAAATTGACCTCCAATTCAATAGACGATTTGTTCGTCTTTTTAAGCTCATCATGGCTCGACCATCAATTTTTGATAAAGGACGTCAAAATGACCGAATTTCACACTCGCATCAGTAGAAAAAAAAATATATTATGGATTGTTAAATTCAGCCACACTAACATCTTTTTTCAAAAATTGATAGTCGAATATTCATGATGCGTACAAATTAAGAGACGAACAAGTTGGCGACTGAGTCGAATGTCAATTTGTTTTACAGAAGAATGAGAATGTTGAACAACACACAAATTAAAATTACTTATTTTTAAAATTCATGTTAAATTTATAACTATATTCAATGTTCACAATTTTTAAAATAATTAACCCCGCTATAAAAAATACATACATTGCGATATTAAATATAATTTAACCTCGTCAAAAACACTCACCCTAAATTGGTTAACTATATGGAAAGAACCTTTTTTGTGTGAAGTGTTAAAGAATTCTTTACAAGCTCTTCTTTCCAAGTGAAAATAATTTTAAAATAATTAAAATATCTCAACATAAGATGCTTATTGAAATATTTGATTTATTAATTTTGGATAATTTTATTGAAATATATGAAAGAATATTAATATAATAGAGTCGACCAAAATAATTATTGGTCTTAGAGCTATAAAAAACACCGATTTTGCGTACATCAATTGCATGTAAATTTTATATTAGACATAAAAGTATCACTTCTAATATTGAAAATTAAAGTATCACTTTAATGTTGAAAAGTATCATTTATAAAACTAAAAAGTATCATATTTTATTTTACTAGAAAGTATATATATATATATTTTAAAAGTTATGACATTTTTAAATTATTAGTATCTTTTTTAGATTGAAAATTATTACTTATATATACTTAAAAAGTATGCATTCTGATGTAATACTACCTCCGTTTCAAAATATTTGTTGTTTTGTTTTTTTTTTTTTATCTGGAATTAAGAATTAATTTTGTGGACAAATATACTCATCCCTCACATATGCTATAAAATCTAATTCATCTATATTTTCCTAAAAAATAACAATATTTTCTCTCTCCATATATTTTTCTCTCTTCATATATTATAGGTAAGTTAGAATCAAGAAATCTTGTAGGATTTGAGAGGGTTAAAATTGGGAGAGAGGATGTCAAATTATATAAAACAATAAACATTTTGAAACAAAAAAAAACCTAAAACAATAGACATTTGAAAACAAATTATTATATACAGCCATTGTATGGATGAATTTGTCCTAATAAATAGATAGCCTTTTGTAATATTTTTCCCTTGGATATACCATCTTGAATATGGTCTCTATTCTATTACCAAATATAAATATAAACCACCCGAGTTCTCTTAAAATGACCTAATTGTAGAGAATGAATGATTTCATGATTGATATTGAGATTATGAATTTTGTTTAAAAAATATGAATTAAAATATTGTGACATATTGATAACATCTGGAATATAAGATTTACTCCAATTTTGAAATCCATACACAATCCAATTTATTGTGTATCGTTGTCATTAATTAATGAATATTAATATATATTGAATATACTTATCATTTTTCTATCAATATAACCTTATATAATTTGTGCTTCTAACCGAAATCTAATAATTCGTTGTGCCAATGAAATCTACGTACCACTTATAAAGAAATATATAATAACCTGAAAAAATCTACCTTAATTTATATATACTACCTCCGTTTCAAAATGTTTGTTGTTTTGTTTTTTTTATCTGGAATTAAGAATTAATTTTGTGGACAAATATACACATCCCTCATATATGCCATAAAATCTAATTCATCTATATTTTCCTAAAAAATAACAATATTTTCTCTCTTCATATATTATAGGTAAGTTAGAATCAAGAAATCTTGTAGGATTTGAGAGAGTTAAAATTGAGAGAGAGGATGTCAAATTATATAAAACAACAAACATTTTGAAACAAAAAAAAACCTAAAATAACAAACATTTTGAAACGGAGGTAGTATGTTTTTTGGATTAATACGGTCAATTATATATATGTGTGTGTGTGTGTATATATTTTAATTAATTTATCCATGTCAATTGAGAAAAAATATGGCAAAATCATTATTTTCGTGAAAATCACGAGATTATTAATTTTTGCTATAAAAATTAGATAATATCAAAATTATTCTTGTTCTTATTATAATCTAATTAATAATAATAAATTATTTTGACCAAGAATAATGTAAGTTAAGCAATTATAATTATAGAAAAGTCACCTGTGTATATGAAAATTAAATAAATTTAACTATAGATACCAACAAACAGAGAAACAATATATGGAAAATAGTAGTACTTTAAATTTTATATCACAAACTCAAAGCGGATTCGTTTGTTTGAGACCAAATTCTCTATATTCCAAATTCGAATTATGTCCTCTAAAAACTCATATATAATTAACATTTGACACAACTGAAATAAGAAATCCAGAACCACTAAAACCACAAACCCTACTTCAATTCAACCCAAAACCATCAGCCATGAAAGCACACATCTTCCTCCTCCTCCAAATCCTCCAACATGTTCCATCAACGCAAGCCGTCAAGTACGTGGCCATCAACGATGCCCGGAGTTATCCGGGCGGCGTGAGGTTCGAGGCTGAAATCGGGGTCCTATACACCCTAAAAATCATGAAACAAATAAACAACTTCGTCTGGGACGTTCTCCAGCAACACAACGAAACAGACCAGAAACAGGTGGAGACGGTGACGGTGTTCATCCAACAATACGACGGCGCCGAAGCCATAACCTACGGTGAGCACATCAACGTCAGCTCCCTCTACTTGGAGGGGTACAAAGGGAACCTCAAATGGGAATACACTTCGCTTCTTCACCATGAAATGACGCACGTTTTCCAGTGGGACGGCGAGGGGCAGGCGCCGGTGGGTCTTGTGGAGGGCATCGCCGATTACATGAAACTCGTATCCAACTACGCCCAGATCGGGTTCGCGAAGCCGGGAACCGGAGAGAGGTGGGACCAGGGGTATGATTTCACGGCGAGGTTTTTGGAGTATTGTGAAGGGTTGAGATCGGGGTTTGTTGCAGAGCTTAATAAGATGATGCGATATCGTTTCTCTGAGGATTATTTTGTGAAGCTCATGGGGAAGCCTGTGGGGCAGCTCTGGGCGGAGTATAAGGCTAAATGTAAAAATTAGCTACGATTACTTGTTTCTCATTTTATTTAATTACCTAGCTATTAAATAAAACATATATATATATGTTCTCCAAATTTTATAATTGCATAATACTCTGAGTCATTTTGTGATGTTATTGTGTAGGTATAATAATTGGTGTTTTTATTGCTACAAAATTAAAATATGGTGCAGGGGTATTAACATCTTTGTAAACGTCGTGTTGAATTTGTAAAGAAAGAGTTAACACATTGTGATTTTTTTTATTTTATTGGCAACAAGTATTTATTTGTTAATTAAATGAAGAAATAAAGCTTATATCAATAACATGCATGGTTATAGACATGCATTTATATAACTTGGATTTGTATACGGGCTCTGCACGGCTTTCGATAACATTTTGCTAGCTAATAAACTTAAGGGTGATTCTATTCACAACCCCCATTTTTCTTCTCACAGCCCCTACAATTTTAAAAAATATAAATATTAATTAGATGGACTTTTTTACCCTTTAACCCAATCACATAAAATCCCATAGTCTCTTTCCTTTTTAAAAAATCATAACCCCTACATTAATTCATAGCCCTGTTCTCCTTTTTTCGAAACAAAATAAAGAGACAAATGAACTAATTAATTAATTAAATTATGATTTACATATCATTTTTGTGGCCATTATGATTCCATCAATCTTACTCAATTATTTAACAAAATTTTGAAAAATAAATAATTGTTTAGTCATAGGATAAACATGAACATTATGAAATCCTGGTCTGACAATACTTCAAAATGGTTTCAAAAGCTTTCTGCAAAATTTGATTGATGACAGGCTTGCTGCAAATTTTTAAATCGCACTATGTTTAAATGAATGCATGAAATAATTATCATTCATTATGTCATATTTTACGGGGTTCAAATTTCCTGTTACACTTCTATATGTTTTATTATAAAATTTATGATTTTAATAATAATTTTTATAAAATAAACATCAATTTTAACATAAATAATTATAATCAAAATTTATCAACAAAAAAATAAATTTAAAAAGTCATAAAATTTTCTATTGAATTAATCAACCATAATAATGAATTATTAAGTGAAAATTGAAAACTAAATACTAAAAAATAATTAGAAACCCTAATTGGATGGGTTGAACCCTAAAAACGATCTTAAAATTAAATAAACTCACAAAAAATATAATTGTAGAAAAAAAATATAAAAAAACAAGGGTTGAAAGTTCCTATTACACTTTTTCGTGTTTCATTCCGTGTTTCATTATCAAATTTATGATTTTAATAATATTTATTGTAAAATAAAATTTAATTATAACATAAATAACCATAGTCAACATTTACCAACAAAAAAATGAATAAAAAAATTATAAACCATAATTTTGAAAAAGTCAACCATAATAACGAATTATTAATTGAAAATCAAAATTAAATATTAAAATATAATTATAAGTCCTAATTGGATGGGGTGAACCCTAAAAATGATCATAAAATTAAACTTAATCACAAAAAAATAAAATTGAAGAAAAAAAATACAAGAAAAACTCGTAATTTTAAAGTGTAACACGGAGTGTAACACAGAGAGTATAACATGAAATTTCATGTGAAAAAGCACATAATTTAAAAGTGTAATACGGAGTGTAACTGTAACACAAATTTTGGCACGCCCGGTGGGACCATCTCTACCTCTCATCTCTTCTCTTCATCAAAATTCCTCAAGCATTAAGATGTCTGCAATTCTGGAAGAACAAGAAACAAATGATGGGGCAAAGCTTTTGAGGAATCTCCAAGTAAAAAAGAAAAATGGCAACTCTCTTTGATAAGAGCCTAAACTATCTTCGAAAGCTACTTGATAAGAGCCAAAACTTTGTAAATTTTTCAAAAATGCTCAAACGCTCCTTGATAAGAGCTTAAACTATCTTCAAACGTTCTTTGGCAAGAGACTAAACAATCTTCAAATGCTCCTTGAATTGGTAGGAGCCGCCTAAACTATCTTCAAATGCTCCTTGATAAGAGCCCGCTCCTTGGTAAGAGCCCAAACTATCTTCAAACGCCAAAGAGCCTAAACTATCTTCAAACGCTCCTTGATAAGAGCCTAAATTATCTTCCAAAGCTCCTTGATAAGATCCAAAACTATCTAAACTCTTCAACAAATACCAAGACTCCTTGACACGAGTATAAAATGTCTACAATGTCAAATTCAAATCCAAGACTCATTGACACGAGTATAAAAGCTCTACAAATTCAAATTCAAAACTCATTGACACGAGTATAAAATATCTACAAATTCAAATCCAAGACTCATTGACACGAGTATAAAAGGTCTACAAATTCAAATTCAAATCCAAGACTCCTTGACACGAGTATAAAATGTCTATAAATCTAAATTCAAATCCAAGTACTCACGGACACGAGTATAAAAGGTCTACAAAGTCTAAATTCAAGTTGAAGGCTCATCGATATGAGCATAAATTATCTAAATTCAAATCCAAATTGAAGGCTCCTTGATACGAGTATAAACTATCTAATAAATTCAAATTGAAAAACTCTTGAATATGAGCTAGTATAAACTATTTCCAAGTTTAATTTCAAGAACTCCTTGATACGAATTTAAAATATCTAATCAATTTTCGAGACTCATTCATTTCAAACAAGTCGTTCATGAACAAGTCTC
Source organism: Perilla frutescens (assembly GCA_026008535.1). Classification (NCBI taxonomy): domain Eukaryota; kingdom Viridiplantae; phylum Streptophyta; class Magnoliopsida; order Lamiales; family Lamiaceae; genus Perilla; species Perilla frutescens. The sequence continues at coordinate 47,110,458 of BRKX01000005.1, forward strand.
GAGGGGGCATTTGTAGGAGGTGAAAATTAACAATATTAGTTATAACACAAAATCTTGTATTTAATTTAGTAAAATATAAAACGTGTACAATTCAGATGATTTTCGAATCAAAATATATTTATATGGATCTAATCTCTATTTTTTCTCTGATTCTTCTTTTTAAAACTTGATTTTCAAATGGTCTTTGAAATCTTCAGAGTAATTTATCTCTTTAATTTTCTCGGACTTGTTGTTTGAACTTGGCCTTTGAAATTTTCAGGAAAGATTTGTATCCTCGATCTTCTTTGACTTGGTATTTGGATTTGATAACGTTAACCGGTGGCCGACGACCTTGATTCCGGATTGAAAGTTGGATTTGAGGTGATTCTGACAAAGAACGACTTGAATCTTGTTAGAACACTTTGGATATTGAGACTTTATAACGTTGTCTGGAGAGTTTTAGAACCTTGATTCCGGATAGGACGCTGAATTTGAGATGACTCCGGCGAAGAACGGCTTGAATGTTGGAGAGAACTTAGTAGAGAAAATTTCTCTAACTTCTTGAGCTCTTTAATTTTGACTTCCGGTGTGATTTTGAACTGATATGGAGACCCCTATTTATAGTTGTAGGAAGAGAGATCTAGGGCTGACATGGCACTATCTCATTGGCTGTTGAAAATTGATATATATATATATATATATCTTTTGAAATATATTTACTTGTTGCCAAAGACTCTTGATGTTTATCATACAATAATATCTTAATTATTTAAATATTTTTTCTAATTTTGGATTTCATAAGATTCCAAAACTAAATAAATATATAAAAATTATATAAATAATATTGTTAATTTTCTCCTCCTACAGTAACATAAAGAGTGTAATAAGAAATCTCAAGTGATATTTTACATTGCAAAGTATAAAAGTGTAAAACAACGTAATACTCCCAACGATCACCGAAAAGAAAGTTGTTGGTCAACGTACACAACATAAGCACCACTACAAAAAAAATGCTCTTTAGAGACAAATGGTATTAGCGACAACAAATATCGTCACTAGTAATAAACTTAAGTGATGACATGTCGTCTCTAATTACCACATGTCATCTTTAATGATATTTAATGTTGTCACTTAAAAATAGTTTTTGTGACAACATCATGTTATCTTAAATAGTCCGTTCTTAAAAGTTCGTCCCAAATAAATTAAAAATTATTTTAAGTGACAACAATGTCGTCATAAAAAATATCATTAGAGATGACATGTAGGAATTAGAGACAACACGTCATTACTTAAATCTATTATTGGTGACGATATTTGTCGTTGCTAATTAATACTATTATATCTAAAGATCATTTTTCTTGTAGTGCATACATAATATATCAATTATCGTATAATTTATATCACATAGGGTAAATTAATTGTATAGGGTACGTAGTATATATGATCGATAATATATTTGTTAACATTGACCATAACACGTCAAATGTATTTAAATTAAAATGTCTAATTTATAAAAGAAAATAACTATTTAATGAATTTTGTCTTGTTTAAACAAACAATATTATAATTACTATGCTTTATTAATATATATGCAATGAGTGTAAATAAATTTCTAATTTAATTTAATTAATTGGTTCATATGTTCGACCATTTTTGTTAACAAAAACATATACCCTTCCGTCCCAATTACATAGTCTATTTCTATACACACGTAGATTAAAATTATTTATAAAAACAAGATAGAAAAGTTAAAATTTCAATATTTTTCTTATTTAAGATTTATAATTTTAAGAACTTAAGTGAGTAGTTTTTTAATTTTTAAAACCTAACAAGAGTGTATTTGTACATTATTATGAAAAATAATATGTAGTACTTATAGTAATGAGACTAGATAATCATGACACCTCAAAATAATAATATGGACTATGATTATGACGGAGAGAGTATATACTAGTTATAAAAATGTGTTGACATTTTTAATTGCTCATTACACTGCACCTTATACATGTTTAATTGTGTAGGTTGTTTTTATGTACACCACAATTTTTTCAATATACACCATTGATAAATTTAATTTAAAAATAAATAATTATTAATTCATACCCTTTTACTTAAAAAATAACACATTCTACTAAAAAATTAAGAAATAAAAATAAAATCCTAATAAAAATATATAACAACACATCTGAATTTTGATTAAAATCTCATCATCTATTTTTCATAAAACCCTAGGTGGCTAGGTCCTGTGAACCGTTGAAGAGAGTTTGACTACCAATCAATGATGCAACACGTAGATGATGAAGACACTACTATAATGATGTAAGTTAATTGCTCTATAGTTTTTTGTTTCTTTTTGTTTTTGTTGGGATGTCAATCCAAGTCCCACATCGGAAATATATCCAAGAGTTGGCTTGGATATAAGGAGTTCACCTACCCCACTAGTATGAGATTTTTTGGGAGATGCTCAAAGTGAAAACCGTGCGGACTTGACCCAAAGCGGACAATATCGTACTAATGTGTTCCTTGATTTGAGGGGATGATTGTTGGATGTTCAATCCAAGTCCCACATCGGAAATATATCCAAGGGTTGACTTGGATATAAGGAGTTCACCTACCCCCTTTTGGGAGATGCTCAAAGTGAAAACCGTGCGGGCTTGACCCAAAGCGGATAATATCGTACTAATATAAGGGAAAAGTGAACTCGAGGCTCACTAGTCGGTGAACGGAGTACCCAACAGTTTTTATTTTTATTTTTTGCAATGATTTCAGAAGTTTATTTATGAGTTTGGTGGGTTAAATAATATTTCGATCTTTAATTTTTCTGCATCCCTCCTCTCAGTTTCACTAAAGAATTTCTGACCTTCTCTCATCCTACTTTGACGGGTGAGAATTGTTTCTCAATTTCTAATTTTCTATTTTTTTGAATAAATTATTAAATTAAAGGGTAAAAAGGGAAAAAATGTGGTGTATAAAGAAAAAAATGCTGATCGAAACAATTGTGGTGTATGTAGGAAGTGCGGTGTATATTAAAAATAGTAGAAACACCTAATTATTTTAATAATTAAATTTAATTAATTTTCCTTGGGAATACCAGTGCAATATCTAAGTAAAAATAAAGGGGAAATAAATCATTTTCTCCTTCCCGAGCAACATTACGAATTGTATTAACAGGACTACCTCGATCAATAATTTAGAAAGCAAGCTCTCCTTCCTAATTAATTAGTAAAACCTCGTAATCTCATTAATTTCCACAATCTAATTGCTTCATGAAATGCATTTAACGTTTCGATATTTTCTTAAAAATAGGCCAATCGATCACTAGAAAAAATTTCTTTGGATGAAAATTAAATGCGGGTTGTCTAAAAACAAAAATAAATATGAAATATATTGTGTAATTGTTAGTTAAAAATCGTATAACGTAACTCACCTGTGTTTTCCCGATAAAAAAAACATTCTCTGTTTAATAAATAGTGTAAAATCCCCGTGTTATGGTAAAATTAATAAAAAAAAAGACACTTTCCATCGAATGTTGTTAGATTATAAAAAAGGGTATATATTTTGAGATATAGTAATAAAAAAATAGGATCTGGAGTGAAACCCCAGTACATAATCTTGAATTATAATTCATCAGAATTTCACTTCTTTCGTTCAATGGAAATATGAAAGAGTAGTGATTTTCAGCCAGATTCTGGCTAGTCAGAATTTTTTATTATTTTTAATAATTAATTAATTTAATTAATAAAACACTAATTATTCAATAAATTTACATTGATGCCCTCCATAATAATTAGGGCAACCCTATATGCGCTTCAATTCAGAAGAAATCGAAGATGAAAAAAAAAATAAAGAAGTAAAGAAAAGAAAGAAGATGAAGCTGCGCCCCTTTCTTCCAATCCGCTTCTAGAATGATTTTAATAATTAATTACAAATCACTAATTGCATGATAGAAGGATAATATAGTAAAAACATAACATTTAATAATTAACATAATTAATTTATTAATAATACAGTTTTATTAATCATCAAAAAATTAGATTCTGGCGGTTGGCTAGCATTATTCAATATGAAATATATAAATTAAAAATCCAAACATATATACTAAAAAATATATTATACTAGAAAGAAGAAATAAAATCGTCCTTCCAAAACATTAACTTTGACCACGTATACATGAATCCCATGATTAAATTTCCAATCATGGCGTAATAGCTATATCATAACTGTAAAATATTATTTTTATTAATTATCAAATTATATTATATATATACTATATATATTATGTTTTGTTTATATATATATATATATATATTTTAATATATATATATATACACCTAATATAACTCGATAATTGATAAAAAAATAATAATAATATTTTGCAACTATGATATATTAGTGTTGCTTCTAGCATTTTCCAACAACCAGTCATGAAACATAACGTGTATATATAGTTTTTTTTTTAACTTATACACCCAACCTATGATATTGAGAGGATTCGAACTCGTGACCTTTGGTCCCAAGCAACCTCACACGTGTATGTATAGTTTGCGTGACATTATACTGGCTCGTTGAATCCAATATATTATAAATAAAAATTAGTGTTGATCATATATATTAATTTAAATTGTATATTCCATGCAGGAACATATATCTAGTGCCCATACTTAGCCTTATAGTCCCTCCAAAGCTGATCCAAAGGCTTCCCCAACAACTCACGAAAATAGTCATCTTTATACACATCCCTCATCTTATTATTCAAATCCACCGTAAACCCTGCTCTCAAACTGTCACAGTATTCCAAAAATCGCGCTGTCACGCCGTAACCCTCGTCCCACCGGCTCCCTTCACCGGGCTTAGTATAGCCGTCGGATTCGAAGAATTTGGACTTCATCACAACATAATCAGCGATCCCCTCCGTCAATCCACCCGGCGCCGTTCCCTTACCATTCCACTGAAAAATGTGGGTTGTTTTATGGTACATCAATGCTGTGAACTCAAACCTAGCCCTATCCGGACCGAAGCTCCGGATTCCGAACTCGTTCACATATATGTTGTTCTCGCCGGTCTCCGCCAGAGTATCGTCGTCGAGCTTCTTGATCACGACGGTCACAGCGGGGACCTGCTTTCGTTGGGCGTCCGAGTTTTGTCGGAATAGTTTCCATATGAAGTCGTTGATTGATTGCTCCGTTTGGATTGTGAACGCGGCCCCGATTTCGCGGTCGAAACGGATGCCTCCGGGGCTGCCGGAGACGGTGTTGTTGACGCTGAATTTCACTGCTAGACTCACCTCTAGTAGTGATGCTGCCACTGCCAGGAGAAGTGATGCCACCAAAATCATGTGGTGGTTTTTGGCCATGACTACCTAGCTATTATATATATATATGGATTTAATAATTTGAATTCATCTAGAGGTGTTTTGGAACTGCTTTTGTGTGTGTATATATAGTACTAGTGTTGGGCTTGGGCAGGGATTCCTTATAATTTCCTCTTTTTATTTATGAGATCTCGTTTATTCAATGCATTAATTATCAAACTTATGGAGATTAAATTAGAGATTGCATGTGAGACTCATTAATTCTGCCGTGATTGGAAATTTGCATGTTAATTATACGCAGTCAAAGTTATTGTTTTGGAAGGAAAAGGATTTTGTTTCTTCTTTTTGGTATAATATATTTATGAGTATATATGTTTGGATTTTTATTTATATATTCCATATTTCCATTGAACGAAAGAAGGGAGATTTTAATGAATTCCAATCCAATATTATAAATTGGGAATAAAATCCTCTATCCCACTTTTCTCTATCTCATTTGGTGTCCCATTTTGATTTTTATTCAATTTTCATCAATTTTTTTTCTTCAATTTCAATTTGTTATGGCTTAGTTTAATTTTATAATTATTATTTAGGGTTCATTCCACCAAATTAAGGTTTATATTATTTTTTAATTTTTATTTCTTATTTTTATTAATATAATTGATTAATATGACTGATTATTCCAAAAGTAGGTTATATAATTTTTTAAAATTTTAATTTTTAACAATAAATGTTGATTATGATTTCTAATACTATAATAAAATTTATTTTTGTAATAAATATTTTTAAAATATTAAATTTTATAGTGGGACACAATAGTGAGACATGAAAAGTGGACTAGATGATTTTATTTCATAAATTGGTGTTAGGGTTTCAGTGCGGATCCTATCTTTGACCTTTTTGATTAATAACTATATCTCAAAATATATATGTACCCTTTTTATAATCTAACATTAATTTTTCTTGTTATATATATATATATATATATCCATCCTTTTCATATTTAAAGAAATAAATATTTACAAAATAATAGTACAAAACTTAGAAATTCCCGCAATAGCAAAAAAGTAGCAGTTTATTAACAAAATACTATAGTTTTCAAATAATATAAAATGTATGCATATTATTTCATAAAGAGGTTTAAATTAAATTGTCTTTTTCTAGCTAAAAATCATACTTTTTTCTTGGTAGGTGTAATTCTTACATAGTTACATTTGACGGAAATAATTTTTTTTAATTAATTTTACCATAACTGAGTTTTAGACTATTTATTAATTAAACATAGATTTTTTTTTTAAATCAGGAAAACACAGGTGAGTTACATGAATTTTACCCAACAATTATTAATATATTTCATCTCCTTATTCTTCATTTTTTAAACACAAGTTGAATTTATTTTTCATCTAAAGAATTTTTTCTGGCGATCCATTAGCCTGTTTTTAATAGAATATCGAAACATTAAATGCATTTGATGAATTGAAGCAATTAGAATGCGGAATTAATTAATGAGATTACGGGGTTTTACTGATTTAGGAATTGAAGCAGAGCCTGCTTCGTCGTTATTGAGGTAGTCAGTCCTTGTTAATACAATTCGGAATGTTGTTTAGGAAGGAGAAAGGGATTTCATTCACTTTTTTTTTTTTTTTACTTAGATATCGCACTAGCTAGTATTCCCAAGGAAAAATAATTAAAGAATAAATAAATGGGAAATACATAATTAAACTATAATGATATTATTTTTCACTTTTATATATTTGGCAATTTAAATATGAAAGAACGTAATGAATGATACTTATTTCATCCATATTCATATAATTAATAAAGTGCAATTAAATTCTTCGAGATTCTAGAATATGGTTTATAGAAGAAAAATATTTCTAAAAAGTACCAATAATTATACTTAATTAATTATAATAAAAAAGTTTACGAGCTAGCAACATGTTATTGAAAGCCATGCAGAGCCCACAAATCCAAGTTATGCTATTTTTTGTAAAATGTATATAACCATGTTATTAATATAAGCTTATTTCATTTAATTAAAAATAAATACATATTGCCCAAAAAACAAAACACAATGTGCTTACTCTATCTTTACAAATTGAACATGACTTTTAAAAAGATGTTTTTAGCTAGCTTTTTTTTTTAATTTTTTTTTTACAATTTCTTGAAATTTGTCTTTTGATTCAAAATGTGGTGTAACCGTGTAAGGTGTATCCTCTTCTATTCCAGTCATGGAAAAGCCGAAATAAATAAAAAATGGATTTTTGTTAAAGAAATAAATCTTATTGAAATTGTTCACATCTAGTTCATCCTTCGGAACCTATATGATGAAATACGAAGAAGTGATCGAGAGTGGTATCGTTCCAGCAGTATAAATTGTCTGGAAAAAAATGGAAATATTTTACTTGTTGAATTTGCAACACGTACAGGTTAAAAGTTGTTATTTTTTCGGCAATTACAAAAACCCCTAAACAAGACATGCAACATCCAATTCAAAACTACACAATAACATCACACATAATCAAGAATTTTCATATAAAACGACTCAAAATATTACTCTGCAATTATAAAATTTGGAGAACATATATATATACATATATATGTTTTATTTAATAGGTAGGTAATTAAATTAAATTAAACAAGAAACAAGTAATCGTAGCTAATTTTTATATTTAGCCTTATACTCCGCCCAGAGCTGCCCCACCGGCTTCCCCATGAGCTTCACAAAATAATCCTCAGAGAAATGATGTCGCATCATCTTATTCAAGTCTGCAACAAACCCTGATCTCAACCCTTCACAATACTCCAAAAATCTCGCCGTGAAATCATACCCCTGGTCCCACCTGTCCCCGGTTCCTGGCTTCGCGAACCCGGGCGGGTAGTAGTTGGATACCAGAATCATGTAATCGGCGACCCCTTCCACGAGGCCCACCGGCGTCGTCCCCTCACCGTTCCACTGGAAAACGTGTGTCATTTCATGGTAAAGAAGCGAAGTGTATTCCCATTTGAGGTTCCCTTTGTAACCTTGCAAGTAGAGGGAGCTGACATTGATGTGCTCGCCGTAGGTTATGGCTTCGGCGCCGTCGTATTGCTGGATGAACACCGTCACCGTCTCCACCGGCTTCCGGTCTGTTTCGTTGTGTTGCTGGAGAATGTCCCAGATGAAGTTGTTTATTTGTTCCATGATTTTTAGGGTGTATGGAACCCCGATTTCAGCCTCGAACCTCGCACCGCCTGGATAGCTCTTGGCGTCGTTGATGGCCACGTACTTCACGGCTTGCGTCGACGGGGCATGCCGGAGAATTTGGAGGAGGACGATCAGGAGGAAGATGTGTGCTTTCATGGCTAGCTGATTTCAAGTAGCTAGCTAGGGCTTCTGGTTTTAGTGGTTCTGGATTTCTTGTTTTACTTAATTATATAAGAGTTTTTGAGGGACATAATTAATTCCATTTTGGAATACAGGATTTATCTTAAACAAATCTACTTAATTTCAGATTTTCATATTTAATTACCACTAATTACTATTACTTCCCTGTACGTGTTGTTGTATGTACATAGTCAAATTTATTTAATTTTCATACCATCTATTGCGAGTCAAGAACCCTGCCGTCTATAAACACAAGGTAACTTTAATTGATAATATATACGCGCGTAAGTTGCTATACTTATATTATTCTTGGTCCAAATAATTATAATGATAATTATAATTATTATTATTGCCGTTATAATTTTTGTGATCATATTATTATTACTACATATAGCTATGATAATTAATATTATGATCTTATCTGATTTCCATAACCAAAATTAATGTAATTTTCACGAAAATAATGATCTGGCCTTAAATTTTCTCAATTGACAATTAAAAAAAAAGGACTATAATACAAAAAAAAAAAAAAAACTTACAAGGTGTGTGACTTTTAGTTATTCATTGGATTCTTTAAAAGTGGTGGATTTCGCTGGCACAAGGAATCATATATTAAATTTCGTTTAGAAACTCAAATTATATAGATGATAGTGATAGTTTTATTGAATATTAATATGACAAAAACTTGTATGAGACTGTTTAACGAATTTCTTATGTTAGATGGGTCAAATTGAACTTAAACCTACAAAAAAAAAATCCAAATTCGGCTCAATTTTCGCAAAAATTCGGCCCAAAAAATCAACCCAAAACCTAAGTGTTAGGCGTGTGGGCTCCACGCGCTTAGCAAACCCCACTTTTTTCCAATTTTTTCATTTTTTTAAATATTCATTAGTATCGAGTCCGGTGCATTAGCCCATGCGTTAGCGTCGAGGAAATGCACTGGGCGAGACATCGGATAAAAAAATTAAATTAATTCAATTCAATTTTAGAATTCACTAATTCTATTTTTGAATATATATTTGTTTCAAAAAAATTAATTATCTAGCGTAATATACGAGCTCATGCGTTAGCGTCGTACGAGTGCATTATGCGAGATGTCAGATAAAAAAAATAATTTAAAAAAAAAATTAAATATGTATCTGTAAATAAACAAAACGAAAAATAAAAAAGTGAAAAAAAAAACTAAAAAAGAAGGGAAATGGGACAAAGATGAGGGATGGACCACTGAGAAAGAAGAAACAAAAAGGAAAGAAAAAGGATCGGGTGGATTGAAGAAACCCTTTCTTTCAATGCTGCAGCAGCAGTTTTGGTTCTCCTCAGTAAGGGCAGCTCTATTACTTGCGTGCATGGGACTGCATGTATGATATTTTGAGAGTTCTTTGTCCACGTGTCAATGGATAAGAGGATGGACCACATATAAAACTCATATAGCCGTCGATCATCTAGTCACATGGATCCACAATCTCAACCGTAGATTTTGTATCTTGTGTAGCAAGTGTTGATTGCTTTGTATAAAAGGAACAAACACATTTTATTTTCGTTTTGAAACTTTTGAGATAATTGAATAAGATTTGAGATATTTTCTCTTCTACACGAGTTCAATTTTCTGGTTTTAACATGGTATCCAGAGCTACGTTCTAGATTCTTTTTCCAATCAATTCCAATCTAAAAAATTCTTTCTGTTTTTCCCTTTTTATTATGATTTCACCGATCGATTGTTAAAATGACAAAGAAGAACACACAGTTTTTGTGGCGGCAAGCTCATGATGAAGAACTCGGATTCATGGGGAATAAACCTCTTGAACGTGGTGAACAGAGTGGCGTAGGTAATCTGCGCAGAAATCCGGCTACTTCTGAGGTGGATTCGACTCCACAAATCAACATCAACAACAATCGTGAGCGCGAACAATATGGAGGATTGCAAGTTGGTTATACTAAGATGGAGATCTTGAACAACAGATCTCTAGCCAACGATGAGCTTTACCTTGCTCATAGCGAGCACCTGGTATGTCACTCACCGCTGATCTCTTTGATGATCATAATTTCCATGGTTGGAGTAGAGAAATTCGTAGAGAATTAATGTCTAGGAATAAATTGGGAATGTTTGATGGTACACTACCTGAACCTAGGAAAGAATCTCTAGACTACATGCAATGGTCACGTGTTGACTACATTGTGTTCAATTGGATCTGTAATTCGATGGTAAATGAAGTGGCAAGGGGTTTTAATAATCTGAAAACATCGCAACAATTGTGGGAAGAGTTACAAAAGCGTTTTGCAAAAAGAAATGGCCCTCGCATATACAAACTTAAAAGAGAGATTGCTACCTTTAGTCAAAATGGCCAAACTGTCATGCTATATTTCAATAATTTGACAGCTTTATGGGATGATCTAGCACATATAAAAAACTCTAGGACCTGTGTTTGTGCTGCACAAGAGGACATCAAGGCTGATCTCGAAGAAGAACATCTCATGCAGTTTTTAATGGGATTAGATGAGTGTTATGAGACCATACGACAACAAATTCTCAATCTTAACCCCCTGCCTAATCTCAGTCAGGCTTACTCTATGGTCCTCCAAGTTGAGGAGCAAATCAAGGTTTCTAACCAACTATCAGAATCAATGGAACACAATGCTTTATACAGTGCACAAAAAAGAAACTATAAAGGTGACTCCTTCAAAAGGAGACTTATCAAAGAGGAGAAAAGTAGGCGCAAGTGTGAGCACTGTGGGGGTATAGGCCACTTAAAGGCTGATTGTTTTGATCTTATTGGTATTTCAGACTGGTACAAAAAGTTTAAGTCTGAGAAAGAGAAATGGAAGGCTAATTGTGTTATGCAGCAGGAAGAAGATAGTTATAGTTCAGAAGGTTGTAGTACTAAATCAGCAAGATGAGGAGATCTCTCTAAGGAAGCTCTTACTGAGGTTAGTTAACTAATACAATCTGAATTGGCTAAACACCTGTCACATTTATACCAGAAAAGTGGCAAGGATGTTGCAGAAGGGATAAATAACCTGGCAAGTTTGGCTGAAGTTGATTTAGGGTGTTCTCCCATAGACTTTAAAGGGCACTTTGCTTTTAGAGCTTCTGCCAGGGTTAAAAGGACAGATTGGATTATAGATTCAGGGGCTAGTCATCACATGTATCATTATATTGGATTAATCACTGATATAAAAGGATTGAGGCATCCTTTACAGATCTTCATACCAGATGGTAGTAGTATTTGGGTGTATCTGGCTGGCACAACTAAGATTAATGAGCACTTGACACTTCAGAATGTATTGTTTGCTCCACAATTTATCCACGACCTCTTATCTGTAGGGCAGTTTACCAGAGACATGGATGGGAAGTTGCAATTCTTAGCTACACACTGCTTGGTATAGAAAAGGGGCCATGACAGTGTGTTGGAAATTTGCAAGATGAAAGGTTCCCTCAAGAAGAAAGTAGGATTGGAATGGCACATACAGTGCATACTTGTTCAGAAACGCTAAGAATGTATGCTGCTTTAGGGTATCCTTCAATACAAACTATGGAACACCTTTCTGGTAGCAAGAAAATGTTGAGAGAAGAGTAGCTGGAAGCCCTGAAGGCATGCCAAGTTTGTCATCAAGCTAAGCAACAGAGGAGCCCATTTCCTCTGTTGTATAAAAGGAGTTCAGAATTGTTTGAGCTAGTCCACATGGATGTTTGGGGTCCCTGTACTCAAGAAAATATTACAGAGACATCATACTTTCTTACTGTTGTAGAGGATCATAGTCGAGCTACCTGGACCTATCTCTTCCAGTCCAAGCTTCAGGTGTATTCTCTCATCAAAGGTTTTATATAGATAGTGAGAACACAATTTCATAAAATCATTAAGAAGATCAGATCAGATAATGGAGGAGAGTTTGTTAGTCACAGAATGCAGTTACTATTGTAGGAGCATGGGATATTACACCAAAGATCATGTCCTTATTCACCACAACAGAATGGTGTGGTGGAAAGGAAACATAAACACCTCTTGCAAGTTGCTAGAGCACTAATGTTCCACAGTAAGCTTCATACAAGGTTTTGGCCCTACTCTATTCTCCATGCTATATGGATTATCAACAGATTGCCTTCCTCTGTTATAGGTTGGATCTCTCCTTATGAGGTCATGTTTGGAAAGGCTCCACAGATTGACCAGTTGCAGCCTTTTGGATGTCTTGCATATATGGGAAACACTCTTCCCTCAAAGATAAAATTTGATGTAAGAAGCACTCAGTATGTGTTTCTTGGTTTTTCTCCACACAGCAAAGGATATACACTCTATAATTTGGTGAGTCTCAAATTATGTACCAGTAGAGATGTTCACTTTGTAGAAACACAATTTCCTTTACAAAGTTCACAAATACCTGATCTACTTTTCCAGAGTTTTGAGTCTGCAGCTGTTATGCCAGATTGCACGGCTATTTCTCCACCCTCAGATTTTGATGATATCCAAACCACACCTGAAACAGTTGAGTCATTTTCCTTATGCATTACTTCTGTGCAAGATCAGAGTATTCCTACTCCTCCACCCTCAGATTTTCCTACTATCCAAACCACACCTACCAAAGTTGAACCTGTTCTCAGAAAGAGCACAAGAATTTGTCATCCCCCAGCTTACTTAGATGACTATGTTTGATATTCCAGATCCTACTTAGACTCTTACTCCACAGACTTTTCCTTACTATATTTCTCCTATTTTCACACCTAAACATACAGCTTTTCTGTTGAATATTCAGCCCATCAATGAGCCTGCTAGTTACTCAGAGGCCTGCAAGTCTCCAGAGTGGATTAAAGCAATGTCTAAAGAACTGGCAGCCTTAGAAGACAATAAAACCTGGAAGGTTGTTCCTCTTCCTCCTGGGAAAACAGCTATTGGTTCAAAATGGGTTTACATGGTTAAATTACACTCAGATGGTACAATTGACTGCTACAAAGCATGCTTGATTGCTAAGGGATACAACCAAGAGTTTGGAATAGATTACCATGAGGTTTTCTCTCCTGTTGCCAAAATGGTAACTGTGAGACTCTTTTTTGCCTTGGCTACACAATTTTCATGGAATCTTCACCAAATAGACATCAATAATGCATTCCTCCATGGTTTTTTATCTGATGAGATCTATATGAACTTGCCTCAGGGATATAACAAAGGGAAGAGAGGAGAGCTGTGCAAACTTGTGAAAAGCTTGTATAGGTTGAAGCAAGCTTCAAGGGAGTGGAATCTTGAACTTGGTAAACACCTCAGCTCCCTTGGTTTTAATCAATCCAACAGTGATCATTGCTTTTATGTTAGGGGTTCAGATGCTTCCTTTATTGCCCTATTAGTATATGTTGATGATATACTACTTCTTGGCCCTTCTCTTGAGCAAATATCATCTGTCAAAACCTCTTTGCATCAATCATTTACCATTAAAGACCTAGGAGAAGCCAAATTCTTCTTAGGAATGGAAATAGCCCGGTCTTCCTCTGGTACTTATCTTTGTCAGAGGAAGTATGTTCTTGATCTGCTTGACTCCACTGGACTCAGTGGCAGCCGGCCTGCTAGTACTCCATTCCCTCCTGGGCTTACACTCACCAAGGCAGGCACTTCTTTCTCTCCTAGTGATTCCTATAGGAGACTCATAGGCAAACTTCTCTATCTGAATTTAACACGTCCAGATATTTCTTATGGGGTTCAACAGCTCAGCCAATTCATTAATCAACCCACTACTGATCACTGGAGTGTTGCGTTGCATGTTCTCCATTACCTCAAAGGCACTCCTTCTCTAGGATTGCATTACACCCCATCTGATCAATTCCAATTCACATCACATTGCGATGCTAACTGGGGTTCTTGTTCTGATACAAAGAGGTCCCTCACAGGCTATTGTATTTCGCTTGGGAATTGTTTAGTGTCATGGCGGTGTAACAAGCAAGATACCGTCTCATTGTCCACCGCTGAGGCCGAGTATCGCAGCCTCAGCTACACCACCCGTGAGCTACTTTGGTTATCATATATGTTGAGTGATTTTGTTGTTCCTTTCACATTGCCTCTTACCCTACATTGTGATAATCAAGCAGTTATTCAAATTACGCAAAACCAAGTGTATCACGAACGCACGAAACATCTTGACACTGATTGTCATTTCGTGCGATCTTAGTACCAGCGCGGGTTTGTCGTTCCTTCTTATGTTCCTTCTGCTTCACAACTCGCGGATTTGTTTACTAAATCGCTGCCTGGGCCGCGTTTCAGGCTTCTGTTGTCTAGTCTCCACCTCGGTGACCTTCACCGAGTCGGGCCTGCGGGGGGCTGAAGAAACCCTTTCTTCCGATGCTGCAGCAGCAGTTTTGGTTCTCCTCAGCAAGGAAAGCTCTATTACTTGCGTGCATGGGACTGCATGCATGATATTTTGATAGTTCTTTGTCCACGTGTCAATGGATTAAAGGATGGACCACATATAAAACTCATATAGCCGTCGATCATCTAGTCACATGGATCCACAATCTCAACCGTAGATTTTGTATCTTGTGTAGCAAGTGTTGATTGCTTTGTATAAAAGGAACAAACACATTTTATTTTCATTTTGAAACTTTTGAGATAATTGAATAAGATTTGAGATATTTTCTCTTCTACATGAGTTCAATTTTCTGGTTTTAACATGGATCATCTAGTACTTCTCCAATGCTATGAAATTGTGTATGAAATTAAAAATATACTAATACTTCTCATGTGCGATGCACAACATTTAATCTTTATTAATATGAATCCAACTTTATAGAAATGAATAAAATTGCATTTAAAAAAACACTAAAAATGGATCGTGTTGTTCCATAAAAAAATCCTAAAAAGTTTAGTTATTAAATTATAAAAATAAGTCAGCCACAAGTCCGCAACCCTGGAAATTGGTTTTTGAAATCTGAATTTCAAAACAGTGTGGCTCTCTCTGCCGATGCCATTGACGAGTGCCAACGTCATCCTATTTCCTCCAACTCCTCAAGAATAGGGACACCCGCAAACTCACTTATTTATACAACCAACAATTGACTGCCCAAGAATCTGGAATTTTGATCAATCGGTTCATACCAAGACTCAATTTATACAAAGTAATTGAATGCAATGTATTAAATCATTAAATTAATTGTTAATTAATACTCCCTCAGTTTCTATTTAAATACCATTATGAATGGATGCACAAATTAATAAATTAATTAAATTATATGATACAACCTGTGCGAATATATTAAATGAGTTAAATATATGTATTTGAATGCATTAAATGTGGAAAAATATGAATTTTTATCTCGAATCTATAAAATGATATTTTTTTAAATAAAATTAAAATACAAGAATGATAATTATTCAGAAATGGTGGGAGTATATAATAATTAAAAAGGAACCGCTAGATGAAGGATTCTTTAAAGAAATATCCTAAACTTAAAACAAAAAATAATAAATAATAAATAATAAATAATGAAATGTAATAAAATCATTAAGTTAAATAAAATAATTAGCATGAATCGTTCGTTGCAACTTGCAATTATTGAAAATGAAACCGCCTAAATCTATACATAAGGAACAAAAATATAAATTTAAACATAAAACAATAAATAATGAAATGTAATTAAATCATTAAATTAAATTACATATATACAATATTAATAGAAAATGAAATGTGGATTTGCAGTTAGTGTAGAAAAAAACTTAAATGCGGGGAGCAGGTTTCATTGTTTTTAGTAATTAATAATGATGTGTTAAAAATTAAGTTTTGATTCCCCTAATAGAAATATTTTATGATTAAACTACCGAACCAATAAATTATTTATGTATTGAATTAAAACGATTATCTTAATAACTAATGAAGGTTTAAAAAAACACTAAATAGAATGTTTAAAAAAAAAAAATGAAGCATATAATGAACAAAAGATGAAATGCTAATGACATATGAATTAAAAGAACTAACCATAACGTTAACGAAGCATATTGAAAAAATATAAACAAAAACTAAATAATGCTCCCTCCGTTTCTGAATAAGTGACATTCTAATATTTTAATTTTGTTATACAAAAAGTGTCATTCTACAAATTCGACACAAAAAATTCATATTTTTCTCATATTTGTCATCATTTAATGCATTCAAACGTATACATTTAACTCATTTAATACATTTACACAAGGATATATTAAGTAAGTTAATTAATTTATTAATTTATATGCATTAATCCAAAATGACAGTTAAACAGAAACAGAGGTATCTTGGAAGGGAGAATGGAACATGAATGGTCCGAAATAAAGGGAGCTTATTAAGGCTTGAAAACTCGTGGACCACAAGGATATTTATGTTAGTTTCTATTTGCACTGCAGTTTTTACTCTTTGCACTTCACTCATTTTTTACACTTCAAATTTTACTCTGTGCACTACACTCTATTACTTATTTGCTCTCATTAAGAAAATTAATTTAATTTAGTAATAAAAAAATAGAACAAATAAGAAAAGGGAAAAAAATGAAATTGAACGAAGAAGATGACTTTTTCTCTGCAACTCATTCTTCTCCGGCCATTACATTCTGCCCCACCTTCTTCCATTATCAAAGGACGAAGAGCAGCCAAAAGTTCACCAATTGTTACATGCGGAAACAAACTAAGATAGTTGCGAAGAATTCAAAACTACGACAATCTAGACAACAGATCACAGATTATTTTTTCCTTTTTCTAATTTCTTCTGCCAAAACTTAAGTAAAAATTGTAGAACTCAAAATTCATCGAATAATGGACACAATTTCCCAAATGCAAATAGAAAAATACAACCATATCCTCTCATTACCATTAGCAATCGTGAAAACCACATCTTAAAAAATAAATAATATATACATATATGAAAATCGCAGCGATGTGAAAGCCCTCAATTTTTTTTTTAATTTGACAAATCTTGGAAAAAAAAAAACAAAACTCAACGCCTTGACGGTGATCATGTCTTCTTGCCGGAGAAAGTGGTGGCAGCGGCGACGGTCGAGGGGAGGGAAGCCGCCTGCCGTCTCGCCGAAGAAGAGCGCATCTATCTCGCCGAAGAAGAAGATTTGGGTCTTTCTTTTTCCTTTTTTTTCAATTTTTATTTTATTTTTTGAATTTTGTAATAAGGATGTTTAAGTAATTTTATAATTAAATATTTTTGAATTAATTTCTTTTTGTGATGCAAAGAGTAAATTTTGTAGTGCAAATAGAATCTCCCAATTAATAATTTCAAAAGTAGTTTTCATTCATAGTTTTTTTATGACGTTTTTTTTTTGTGATTTTGATTTAATACAGTAAAATCTCTATATAAAAATATTCTATATAAGAATAACCTTCTTATAGTAATAAAAAATGATGGTCCCAACTTGGGATCAATTATAAATAAGAATAACCTCTACATTGTAATATTCAAGTGTTTTTTATGACTATCCTTAATAAATTTACCTCCATATAGTAATAAAATGACATTAAATTTTAAATATATTTAATTATCTTTATAAAATATATCTTGAACTCTATATTTAACTACATATGTTACATTAAACTTAAGATTTTATGAAATACTTATCTAAAGTTGCATGTGATATGTGCTTTAATTTTTTGGGTTAATGCCACATTCTTTAACTTGCGCATTCGAAGTAACTCGTCAACACAATCACATTCTTGTTGAATCTAAAATATTTCCACATTGTCCAACATGCTTGAAACTTCTTGACATGAGACTTTTTCTATTTCTACACTATCATCCTCTGGATTATCACCTTGTGCTTTTTGCCCATTCCTATAATGATGTCTTCTTTGGTTAAAGCACATGAATGAATCTTATATACCTTTTAAATTCATCCGTTTTTAAAATATGAAGGGACATTTCCTAGTGTTGTATAATATATATTAATTTTAAAAAAAATATTTTTTATATATAAACTCTATATAAAAATAACCTCCCTATAGTAATATTTTTCTTTGGTCCTAATGATATTACTGTATAGAGGTTTTACTGTATATGTATAGATTAAAGTAAATCTGTTATTCCTCGATCGACGCTATTAATAAAACATGCTTCGGATAGAGAGATTTAAGAAATATATGTATTTAAAATGATAATATTTTTTATTAAAAAAATCATTAAATCATGAAATTGTTCATTCTATACAATTAGGTTATATATATATATATATATATGTTTATCCGTCCATCGCACAATGGGTTATTCAAATTAAAATAATCTATATTACAGGTGTTGGTTATAATAGAGACAACTCACTATTTGAGAAATAGGGATAAATCTGAACCATATGAATATATAGGATAAATGGGTGAGATTAAATTGTGGAAAATAAGATAAATCCAATATAATCTAATTGTTGATTCAACTAGGGTAAAAATGTCTTTTTAATGAATAATTTCATATGAAAATTGCAATAAAATTGAAGGAAGACGTATATGTTTGGAAATTAATTATACATATCTATCCATATTGGAAATTCATAGCAAAGATAGAAAATATCGAGAGTGAAATAAGGTAATAATTTTCATTCGATTTGAGCATCATGGACTTAATTCATAAGGTTGTGTTGGTGCTTATTATGAATTAGTATTTACTTCTCTTATTATTTTGTGATGTTGCGAATTTTGTTCCAATTTTGGCTCTCGAATTTTAATATTAATATAGTTATATTTATGTGACAATCTATTGGAAAAGTGAAAAGATGTTGAAATGAGGTTTTTATATTGCCTAATCGCCGAGCAGGAGTAATGAATTTTGTTTGAATTGTTAGTGTCTTTAATTTATAGAATATTGTGTTAGTGCCACCATTTAGCACTAAGTGTTTTTAGATTGTCATGATCCTTATGGTAATTCAAAGAACATGAAGGTTTTGATTTTTCAAGTTTTGAAGACCATGTTCTGGACATTATGAAGAAATTAAACATTCCGCTGCCAATCTGATTGAAGATTGAAGAATGTACTTGAGCATGTTCGTGAACATGATCGTGTACATGGTAGACCAGAGAGTTTCCAAGAGACATGTCAAGCTGGATTCAAGGAGTTGAAGTTTTCTTTTGAAGATGGACGTTTCAGAATAGAAGATGTCTTGTTCAAGATAAAAATCAAGATGGAAGAATGCGAGTTCTATTCAAGGAAGGACTCTAGCAAGAGATGTCCAAATCAAACTAGGAAAGTTTCATTTTTAGAGTTTGATTCAAATTAGGACATATCTAATTATTTTGTTTAGATTATAACTTATTCTTATAAATAGCCTAAGAATCAAACTAGTTTTATATCGAGGTTTTACTTATACACAAGAGCTAGATAATCTAAAAAGACTTCAAGTTTGAAGCATATAGTATACGGGTAGACTAGGTTTGATCTGTGTGATTATTGTGTGTCTAGTCTGTATTTGAAGTTCTTTCATACACACTTAGAGGAGTCTCGGAAGAGATTTTCTGGGGAACTAGAGGGAATCTAGGTCGTGAGGGGATCTCACAATTCAGTCCATCGAAAGAGATTGCAGAGTGTAGGAAATGAGTTGAGTGATTGGAGGTCATCGTGTAATAGTCATTGTAACCTTACAACGGACTAGTGGATTGTTTCTCACCATGACTTGTGAAGTCCCTCTCACATAGATCAGTTGATCGAACATGGTTACCAACCTCGTGCCATTTACTTGCTTTATATTTAACATTCTGACCTTACATGTTCTTTATAATGTTCACATATATGATTGTGAACATGATTCTATCCGCACGGTTTATGCAACTTTAATTGATACCAGAGCGGGTCACATTTGGTTAAAAGCAAAAAGAGTCCTAAAAAGTACATAATAACGTGAAGATTTTGGTTGATTTCAAGTTATGAGCTCAATCAAGAAAGGAAGATCTACGGTCTGGCCACTTTTACTTGAAGGCAACAATTATCCTTACTGGAAAGTAATGATGAGGGAGTTTCTGAAATCGATGAGCTTGTTTGGAAAAGCATCACTGAAGGATGAGAGAAACTAAATGTTTCCAAAGAACAAAAATAGGTGGAGATTGAAGAAGAAGAATGGACCGTGCCACATAAAAACTGGTACAATGTCAACTTTAAAACTCTCAATGCTATATTCTCTGCAGTTGATCTAGAGACATTTAGTCTGATTTCAACTTGTGAGACTACTAAAGCTACATTGGATATTCTGGAAACCACCTTTGAAGGGACCAGTTCAGTAAGATTATCTCGATTTCAAAATCTTACTTCTAAGTTTGAAAATCTTAGAATGGAAGAGACTGAGTCTATAAGTGAGTTCTATGCCAGACTAAGAAGCATATCTAATGAGAGTTTTTCTCTCGGTGAGCCGATAAACAATGAGAAGCTTGTAAGGAAGGTGCTCAGATCTCCTCCAAAGAAATTTACCTACAAAGTTGCTGCCATTGAATAGTATGAGGCTTGATGAGCTGATGGAGTCTTTAAGGACATTTGAGATGAATCTAGAAAATGAAGACAGCATCCCAAGGAAGAGTGGTATTGCTCTTAAAACTGAAGTTTCAGAAGATATACCTGAAAAATTATAGAATAAAAAATATATATTTGATTCAGATATAATGAACACAATGGTCTTGATTGCCAAGAACTTCAGTCGTCTTCAACCAATTTTTTCAAGTTCACCATGCTTACATGACCGAGTTTTTTATGCATCAATTGTGTTTCATCAATTAAGGACATTTTGAAGTTTGGGAAAATTCTTGACATTCAAAGTACCCATACCAACAATACTTTTGTTGGAAAATTGGATTTATTTAATTGAGTTTTGACTCATTTAATCCGATTTTTCGTGATCGGAATATTTAATTTTGGAGGAATTAAATACCGTATGATTGTTCTATATTGTGAGTAGATAATCGTAATATTTTTATTTGCTTAAATCTGATTTTCGGTGAGTGAGAAATAAGTGGTTGAAGTTGGTCACACGATTGGACATTTATGGTGTGTGGGATAATGTGTTTAAGAACCATTAAATAATCCCACATTGATTTCTTAATCAAGTTAAGAAGTGTATTTAAGTGTATTAACACTTAAGTGAAGTAATTAAGTGCACAAGGATGTGGGCCACGAGCCCACACGCGCACGCACGCGCGCGCCCGCCCGAGCCTGTGCCCGGTGCCCGTGCTCATCTCATCTCGTCTTGTCCTCGTCCTTAGACTTGGATCTTGGCAATTTGACTTTGGGCGTATGTGGGCTTCCGGGGCTTAGCCGTACCAGTATTACGGTATAAAAACGGTCGGGTCGGTGGATCGGCTATCTGGATCGTCGGGTTATGGGTGTGCATGTCCAGCATTGAAGTGTGTAATTCATAGCTGAGTTAAGTGGCTTCAATTGAAATTCAAATGTGTAACTCCCACCTGGAGCTGGTGGAGTTAGTGGGCTGA
Organism: Perilla frutescens; assembly: GCA_026008535.1. Classification (NCBI taxonomy): domain Eukaryota; kingdom Viridiplantae; phylum Streptophyta; class Magnoliopsida; order Lamiales; family Lamiaceae; genus Perilla; species Perilla frutescens. The sequence continues at coordinate 47,132,515 of BRKX01000005.1, forward strand.
GTTGGGATTCGAGTTGACATGGGACACCTGTCAGGATCTGCATCTGCAGCAGCCTTGGACATATGTTGGGATCTGAGCCAACATGGGACACATGTCGGGATCTGCAGAAGGTAACTCCTGGAGGGCTTAATTGCAGAGCTATAACTCCTGACAGTTACAACACCTGGTTTGAATGCCCTCAAACCCTAGTTGTTGTCCCCTGCAGTGGAGATGTGTCTATAAATAGGACATCCTGCATGGTCCAAAATGCTACATTCTGGACAAACGAACATCATCATATTGTTGCATACAAGTTCCTTCGAGTCACAGCTTCCCAGTTCTCGACGTTGTCTAGTTTACCGGAGCCTTGCCGGACTTGTGGTGCTATTTCCTGAAAGACAAAGCCGTTTCATCTTTGAGAGATGAATCGCCAGACCGTGAGTACTAGCCAGGGTGTAATTTGTCTTGCGGAGAGAGGTCCCCTCGACTCGGCTTGCCGGAATCTACAATCGGGTTCTCATTTATTTAATTGTTCAACTCAGTTGTTTATTGTAATCTTTCACTTCCTTCTATTCTTCTTGCACTTCAGTTGTAACCAATTCCAGTCAAGTGTAACGTTGGTTCTTTAACAACTTTCCTATTACATGTCATGTGTCGAGAACACCCACTTTCAGTTACGACATCATCATGATATCTGAAGCAATATGGTTTGATATGTCCAGGTTCTTGGAAATAATGACACACATATCTTCAATTTTTTGAACTTTCACATTGCTTTAGATCAACATTTTCTCTGACATTTTAACAAACTAAATAACATTTTTGTTAGAAAATGATAAAGATGATTTGTTTGAGAAATCCATACCTATTTTGTCGGACTATCCTAATGTTAGGACTTTGTTTAGTTCAAAAGTTCCTTAGTTCCATTGATGAAAGGTTTTTGAAGTATCATCCACAGTTTTCTTCAGTTTGCCGACCTCAGCATCACTTTTGGTGAGATAAATTTCAAGGGTAAGAATCTTCTCTCTAAGGATCTGATTTTCTTCCATGAAACTTCTTAGTTCTTTTGTTTGAGCAGTCCACTAGTAGTAGACTTCATTCACAACATTGTGCAACTCTTGAAGTGATGCTGCTTGATTTTCCTCAAGAAGATCTTGTTCGTCTATTTCGTTTCTAAAACATGACTGGATTCTTTCAACAATGTCATTTCATACCAGTTTGTTGTATTGGAAGAGATTTCAGCAATCTTTTCTTCAACATCAGGGAACACTTCATCTTCAACTTCAAGGTCTTCATCATCAAACTCATCAAGTTCTTCAAGATCCTCTAGAGCTTCAATACATGATCATCATCTTCGTCTCCAACCTTGAAGAACAATACCTTTTAATTTGCACATTTTTCTTCATCGGAGTCAGCATTAAGGATAGCATTGAAGTTGTTCATTTGTCTTCTACATGCAGTTGGACATTCATTCGAGTAATGTCCAAATCCAGAACATGCTCTACACTGAACTGAGTCAATGTCCTTTTCGGAGTCGAATTCGATAGCTTCTCTCCTTGAAGAAGATTTTCCCAAACTTGATGGAGAAGAGGAGGATGAATCAAACAGCCATTGAGGTTTGATGTTGGACACATTTTTCTTCATGGATCGAACGAGAGAGTTGAACTTCTTAGTCGAGAGTGAAACACTCAAATGTTCATCTTCATTTATTTTTTGAAGATTGTCAACATCATCTTGGACATTGGTTGACACAGTTGTCGGCTGAAGATCAATTCCTTTTGTATTTGAGTTTAACTTCTGGTTTTGCGAGTTCAGCTCAAATGTCAGCAGAATGCTAACAACTTCACTCAGACTCATGGTTCCCACATCATGTGCTTCCTCTATTGTCGAGATTTTCATGTTAAATCTCTCAAGAAGTGTGCATAGCAGTTTGCTTACCATATTTTTGTTACTAATAGGACATCTTAGTGCGGTAGATTCATTAAAGATTTCACACAATCTTTCGGTATCAAAATAATAGTTTCTTCTTCAAGCATGCGTAGAGTCTCAAACTTGGATATAAGTAATCTCAACTTAGTCTGCCGTATACTAGCAGGGCCTTCACAATGTTCCTGAAGAATATTACATGCTTGATGTGCAGTAACATACTTACACACAATCTTAAAACATGGAACATGAGCTGAAACAAAAATAGCATTCAAGGCTCGAGAGTTAAAATTTAAAATTCTTCTCTTCTCAACCATCTATTGTGTTTCTGGAGTTAACACAAAATTACCATCAGGACTTTCCATCCTAGGTGGTATCCATGGTTCAATGATTGTCATCCATACTCTTTCATCGATAGACTTGATGTAAATCCTCATTTGAGATTTCCACATGGCATAGTTTCTGCTATTACTGTCTAGAGCAGGAGGTTGACATTGACTGATTTTAATATCCATTACAATCTTCAAGCAACATCGGATTGAGTATTTAGTGTGTCAAGTACCGACTCCTGATGCCACTTGTTAAAATTTGTTGCCTAAAAATTATGAATTTCGGATATAAACAACAAAGTTATACTTAATGTTGAAGCTAGTGTTTTCACTATACCTTTTACATACAGCAGAAGAGTAAATAACACTTTGCACAAAATAAGTTTTAAATCACACTCCTTGCGGTGTATGATTGCCTCAAGGCGAAATTCACTAACATAAGTGAAATACAAAAACAATACAAGTGTTGTCTAGGTTCACTCCCTTGACAACATTGCATATAGCATACAAGAGATCTATCATAGCTTCACTCACTTGAACAGTCTCTCGAACAAACACTATCTAAACAAATAGATAGAAATAACACATCAATCTAAATCCTAAAACTCTCAGATTTGACTATCTAACATACACACACAACTGAATCTAGACTTTAGTTGATTGGGACGCTAGGCAGATGTCAAGGAGAAGGTCTTGGATCTTTGAGACGACACTAGATGTAAGTATCAGAACTTCTCACAAACCATGGTGATAATCCTCCTTGCACAAATGATTTTAAGGTCTAATGAGACCTTAAATACTTCTTCTATCTTGCTCCAGCAGTTTCTCCACGAACACGTGTGATGTGGCATTGAATCAACCGTTTTTAACTCCCCATTGTTGTAGTGGTCTTGAGATAACTGCTTTCTACTTTGTGTATAACACGTTCTTCAATATCGTGCAATAGTGCAGTTTTTTCTTTTTTCGAAGGAGACATCAAATGCAGTATTAATGTATGCTTTTCTGGAGTCTTTTTATTTTTAAGTTGAGCGCCTTTTTTTCAATATTGCGAAAATTACCTCCTGAAACTATTACTATTATTATTCTAGTCTAATTAATAATAATAAACTATTACTGTTTAGAATTACAAAATAATATTTATTATTTTTTGTCTTTCTGTTAATTAATTATGTTACCTATAAAATGAACTTTATATAGAATAATTTGAAAATAGATATAAAGGTGGGATGAAGATTATTATTTATCTTTCAATTCGGATTTTTTTCGCTTAATGTGATGTTTAACTAAAAAAATATGATTTATTATATAGAGATAGAATAATATGATTTATTGAACTTTTAGATATCGATCCCTTTTTATTTTTACTCCATTCACCACTAAAATACATACATATATATATATATATATATATATAAACAAAACAAAACAATATTGAGATTCTATTGATTGAAGTAAATAATTACTATGAAATCAACAGACAAAAATATAAATAAAAAATCAAATATATATATATATATATTTAATTTGGTCATATGTCGACTATATATTTCAAAATATAAATTTTACAATAACCTTTTACATCGTATATATCATTTATTGGCATTTGTAGGTAATTTTGGAATTAACAATTTATCCCAATATTTACATGTGTCTTTTACCTGAGATTTTAATAGACAAGTAAGCATAATATTTATATGAACTAATAATCAGAATACAGGAAAGTTGCATCATTTTACTTGTTTTGAGAAATTTGATTACTTTAGAGTCTTACATACATTGATATTTCAATCATTGATAGTTTTCACCTCCAGTGTCCTAGATTGATTGATAACCTACATTTCAGGTCCTAAATCAATAGAATAATTTTTTGAGGTAAAGCTAAATAAGTACTTGTTTGTGACTAAAAATATGGTTGACTTGGCGAGAGAAATGACAAAATAAAAATTAAGGTTGACATATTGTTTTTTTGGTGTGTCCCTAAAAGGATTTTTAGTCTGTTCATGATTTTTTTTTTAATTTCTTTTTTTTTATATATAATTTAGGTATAAAAAAGCACATAAGCTTCTCTAGTCCAAAGTTGTGTGTATCAATTATATGTAACAAAGATTAAAATTATTAATTTTTCTTCAATTTTAATTTCTTTTGGTTTAGTATAATTTTACATTATTATTTAGGGTTTATAATTATTTTTTAGTTAACATAAATATTTTTTAGGGTTGATTATTCCAAACTTAGAGTATATAATTTTTAAAAAATTTAATTTTTAGCTATAAATATTAATTATGATTATTACAAATATAATAAATTTTATTTTTATGAAAAAAAATTATTAAAATTATGTAATTTTGATATTGACACACGAATGAGGTGCACAATTTAGACTAGATGATCATATCCGATAAAAGGGGATTATGATTTACACACCATATCTCTTCGTGTCATTCTCTATGACATATCATGTGCTAGACTTTTTTTTATTTTTAATTTATCATGATTTAATTTAATTTGAATTTTTAAATCAGGATTCATCCTTCTTTAATTAGGGTATATTAAAAAAATTAAAAAAAAACCAATTATTATTTATGGAATTTAACACGGGATGGCACGGGAGATATCCATAGGATTCATGTCATTGGGTGCTTAGGTGTAATTATTTAAAACCACTAGTATACCACCTGTGCGATGTACAGGGGATGTTATTAAAAAAATATTTATGTACAATAATAAAATTATATCCAATCATGAATTTCGCATATAAATATATGAATTATATCGTTTGAATTATAAATTACTTATGTATTTTTCATTATTGGAGAAATCAACTATGGTGGCTCTAGCTGTGCCGGAAACACGCAAGTTGGTTGTAAAATCAAGAAGACAGAGCTCGCCGCCCAGATGGTCTCGACATCGATTAATCGGCCAATCAAGCACGAATAATTTTTTTCAATTTTTTAAAATATTTTTGTTCAAAATATGATTAAATAAAAATTTTGAGGTTTTTCACCCTTTTTATACAACAATCTACATCCCAATGTTTCAATCTACAACCAATGTGGGATGTAGGAAAATTAGAAAAAATTACGGAACTAATCTGAGGTTTCGATTTAAGATTACCCACTCTTTTATACAACCTACATCCGAATATTTCAATCTACAACCGATGAGAGATGTAGGGTAAGTGAAAATTTAATATATGTAAATAGCAATATATAATAATATATTATAAAAATAAAAATAAAAATAAAGATGCTTAGGCGAAGACAATCTAAATAGAATTTTATATGTTATTAACTTAAAAATTTAAAATATCTTAAATTAATATATTTAAAATATTTTATTATATTTGTTTAATATATTTAATTCAATTTTAATTCAAAATTATTTAATTTCTAACAATTTAAAATGTATCGTATTAAATTGATAAAATCAAATATCAAATATTATACTTAATCTCAATTTGCAGAGATCATTGTGGGGCCTCACAATTCATAGTTTGTTCATCGACAATATTATTTCTTTGTTCTTCAATGTGGGATAAATTTTGGTTTAAAATTAAAATATAAAAGTTTTAACTATTTAAAAGATCTTTAAAGTTGAAAACTTAAATATAATAACTTGAAAATCTTAAAATTATCTAACATTTAAAATGATAAGATCAATTAATACATCTCGAGTTTTGACCATTCAAAATTTAAATATATTTAATTTTAAAATTTGTATGTGGATCTTGATTCTTTAAAATATATTTAATATCAATGGGTGTTTCCAAATATGCCACTGAATTTTTTTATACACCACTATTAAATTTAATTTAAAAATAAATAATTATTATTTTTCATAAATATCTTTTTTTATTTTAAAAATTACTTAAAAAACAAAGAAAATAAAAATAAACAACCCCGTTCTTCTCACCCAGTGACCCCCCGCCACATTGCCCCCACAATTGCTCTCTCCTTTCGTTCCATTTTTGTTAATCTTCATTTCTCTCATCTTCCTCCATTTATTTTCTTTGTCAGAATTGTCTATAAAATCAAATGTGTGTATTGATGTCGTATATTTTTTGGGCTTAAAAATTGATTCCGTTAACTTCTCCAATCATATGATTTGTTGCATAAATGTTTGGAGAAATACATATATCCGATTGAGAGGTTGAAATTTGGAACATGATGTTAATGATATTACTTTAAAATCTGGTGACATTGTAGGATTTGTCAGAATATTAAATCTGAAAAGGGTTTTGTCAGAGTTGGAACACAGTATTGACGGCAACTACGTCCTTCTCTATTTTATTTGGAAAAAAAAATTATTGTGAAAGAAAAGCGAAGGTGGAAGGTTTTAGGAAGAAAGGTGACGACAACGGAGGGCGTCCGGTCTGTGGTATGGTGGGGAGAGAGTGAGGGTGGAAAATATATATTTTTTTTAAATTTATTTTCATAGTGAAAGGATAGAAATGACTTTTATTGTGGTGTTTAAAGGTAAAATGTGAAAATACGAAAAATATGTGTGATATATAGAATAAATGTGGTGTACAAATAAAAAATGGTGATGCATATAGAAACACCCTTAATCAATTAAAGAGTAGAAAATTTAAATTAATATTTTAAAAATATTTCATTGAACTATTTAATATATATATAATTCAATTCAAATCTATAAATTTAAAATATATTTAATATTTAATATTAAAATGATAATTAATATCAAATATCTAAATATTATACTTGATCTCAATTTATAGATCAACAAATGTGGAAATAACATTATTGGGACTCACAATTTGTAACACCCTAATTTTATATAAAATTATGATACTAAATATTAACTTAACTAAGAAAAAATAATACATAAAAGAATTTTAACAATCACAAAATAAATAAATATATAAAGAAATAAAAATAAACATTTAATGAACTGTAAACCATAAAACATAAAATTTGGAAGAAAGCAATTTACATACTGCAAATATACTTACGGCCTTCTTCTGCGCCCCGCTAAAAAATAAATGAAAGAAACATTTTTAAAAATCAACTTAATTAAAAGAATTTATTGTAAACTATCTTGCCGGATTCTAAAAAAATCTTGTAGATTCAATTTGTTTTTTTTTTTCTTAAGCGTATTTATTTGACCAAAATGAAAACGGGAACCATTTTTTCTTGAGTATTGTACCTAATAATCACTTGATAAAAAAAGAGAAAAAAAATTTAATGATAACCAACACACAAGAGTACTTAATCTAAAATTCAAGACAACTTTTTTTTTACACATGTCGGTCTCCAAGGTTCGAGCATCTCAATTTAAATACTTTGGACAAAGTCAATTATAAAATTAATATATATAAACCACAATCAAATTTAAGCAACAAAAATAGTAATAAACTCCTTATATTCTTAGATAAATTCGAGTGATTAATTACACATGTTTGGATAACACAATTTAGGTTAAAAAAATTATAATGGGATAATGCTAACATATAGAACGTGTAAGCTACAAATATCATACAAAGATCAAACAAATGTTTGTGTTAAAAATTAGTTACATGTTTTGATTCACAAATTTGTACTAAGCAATACAAATTAATCGATAAAATGTAAAAATGATATTAAAAAAGAAAAAGAAAATTAAAGTTAATTGGAGAAGCCGGGGTTGCCAACCAAAATGAAGTTGTTTTTAAGGGTTTTTCTACTTTCATTTATTGTTATGATTCTTCTTCATCAGCGAGGATCCTCATCCTAATAGGATTCTCTTACCATTTACTTGGGTAGACGACTTTCCTCCGAATTGCTTGAACTGAAAGACAAGTTTTGTTAGCGAAAAAAATCAGTGTTGAGATTGAATAATGGAGAGATATTCTAAAGATAAACTTGCAAATAAATAACCATTAAAATATAGAATAGGTAACCAATCTTGTTGCATTATAAACCGATGGCGGATTGAATAAAGTATTAAATTCTAACATAATTCACTCGACCTGAAAATCACAATATTAAATAAAATACATAAATATATAGAAATCAAATTGTGAGGATGAGAGAAATTCATTCTAATTGGACAACCGAACAATATGCAGTAAACGAATCATGAGGATGAGAGACGGATGCTTGCATTCTTCCTCAATATTATGAGCACCTACAACAACACATCATATGTCCACGAAAAATTGAAGCTTAAGACCATAAATCTGTTAAAATATATAGAAAATAAATACTTAAAATAATGTAGCGAAAATAAATAAATTGGATATATATATATACAATATATGTGTACTTAAATAATAAAAATGTAATCAACTAATTAAATATGAATGCATTCATAAAAAAAAAATTAATTATGAATGCATAATGAAAACAAATATTAATTAAAACTAAAACAATAGATAATACCTAGCTAAAAATACAATTCGTATCTTCAATAGTTTTTTTGCAACCAAAAAGAACTTTACTTTAAATTTTTGTGTTGTTTGATTTTCATTGATGCCAGAAAAATTAAAAAATCAACCCAATTTATATACATGTACATAAAATCTCAGTGCAAAGAATAAAATATCTCTAAATGCAGTAATTATCGCAGTCAACCTAACTATTAATGCATTCTCTCTAAATACATAGACTAATTAACGCAATCAAATCAACCTAATTAATTACCACAAATCTATATATCTAAATGGGAAAAAAATAACTTGTACACTGAAAGCTTATTAGTACAACTCTAATGCTAATTTGTTCCATATATATGTTTCCAAATAGAATTGGATGTATTACTATATATTTTTGTCTATAATTTTTGCATATTAATATGTTAATTATATAATTTAAATAGTATTATTAGACTAATATATATATAATTAATATTCCTAATATATAATTAATATATTGATTATATGCAATATATATACACAATATACTATATACTATTTTTTAGATAATTTTAATATAATTCACGTAATTTACGATAATATAATGTAGTAATTATTTAATTTAAAGGTCAAATACAAAATAGTGTTACAACCGCATTTGTAGGAATAAAATTAGATTTTATTAAATTATTGAATAAATTAAAGTTGCACATATGTAGGAATAAAATAAATTTACGTAAAATGGAATAAGAGGATTTTTATGATGTGTAGCCATATAATCAAACTCTATATATACGTATTCATGAAAGAAAGAGAATATATATTCCATTATTTGTGTAATGTAATTAATTAATTTTATAGATTTTATTACTTAATTGCTTATTTATTTACATATGTATGATTATATCACTATTATTAGAAAATTATTTTAGACGGGAAAACTAATTATTTTTATTTATAGTCACTATCTTACTTTTAGATATAATATAGATATAGATATAGATGTATTATTATGAAAACTGACGAATATACATCAATTGTAATCTTCTAAATCAATAGAAGTCTTCTAATATATCAAATTTTCTTAATCAATTACACCTTTTGAATCTTCTAAAAAATATACTGCCGATCGATAACAGTAATTAAATCAATTGCAAGATTAAATCTTATAATATATACACTAATTATATCAATTCCACGGATTTGTGATTAATGGTTATATATTGCTCCATTTCGGGGAGGATTTTATTCCAAACAAAGGCAATGAATTAATAAGATATACATTTAAACTTAGACTCATTGCAATTAATTAAAGTAATTAATCGAGGTACATATATGTTATGGTAATTTATATGTTAATTCAGTATTATATATATCATATAAAATAAAATATAAAGAAATTCATTTTCGGAAATGCAAATGGGCGGGAAAACTAAAATTTCTATTTGCGGATCCGGAGTCGTTATTATATATTATATAGATTATTTAAAAATATATATATAAGTGGATTCACAAAAAAAGGAATAATAGGTTGTTGGTCAGGTGGGGGTGTTTTCAATGTTGAGAAATGTAGTTATGTAGGAAAAAAAATTATGAATCATAGATTAGTTTGTTTTTTCAGAATTAGATTTTGTTTTATGAAATTAAAGTTCAATTGATTCTACCCAAAAAAAAAGTCAAGATTATATTAAAATGGAGGTGGAGGAGTGGAGCAATATACACGTTTAAAAAAAAGATATATGTGTGTATATACATATATATATTTGTCAAATATATCAATATATATATGTGGCAACAAATGATTTTAATACACATGTGACATTTATATCATGATTTAATATACCATGTAAGCAATTGAAATTATTAAATAAATTGTGCAACCTACGAGGGGGAATCAATTGTTTTTTTCATTTTTTGTCTTTAACCACACACACACACACACACACACACACATATATATATATATATATATAATTGATCGTCATGTGTAGCTGATTATTTTTCAAACACATTTCACGTAAGCAAAATAAAATTACATATGTCAATTTGCTGAAATATAAATTTAATGATTTTTTTCAAAAGAAATATAAATGTGATTAAAAATACTTTGCCACACTTGTTAAATGTCAATAGGTAAAGATAATTATCCAGTTAATTCACCCACACATTTTATTATTATGTGTGGCTAAGTAACCATACACACATAAAATGTGTGGTAAATTTATGTGTGGCTGAAAGTTCAAAATTTTATTTATCTTATATTTCAGTAATATAATCTCAACCATCCATCATCCAAATTTGTAGGTTGTGATTTGTCTCTATTTTTCACATCGGAAGTAGTCTCTATTATAATCAATCCCTACACACGGGGAATGGATCAAATAAAACATATTTTCTAGTGTGAGAACTATGACCTCATCTCCACCATTCACTTTAATGATCTAATGGTTGAGATTTAATGAAAAAGATGATGATAATTTCATAAATAATAAGGCAAAAAATAATGAAAGGAGGGTTATTTTCATCCAAACCTTTAAAATTGATGATGCCAGCAATTTGTAACGACCCGTTTTCAAAATTTTCATTTTTAAATATAGTCTTTTGATCTCGTCATTATGAGTGATTTAATATTTGATATATTATATTTATTTTAGTCGTCCCGCCCGCAGAAAAAATTAAAAGATAATATCAAGAATTCATGATATGAATAAAAGTATTAAAATACCATAATTTATAATTTCAAATTCCATAACTAATCCAAAAATCTAGAAAAAAAAAATATAATAATAATAATGATGATGATGATGATGATCATCATATGATCATCATCATATCATCATCATCATCCAACCTAAATATTCCCTCATCCCACATATCAGCCAACTGCAAAACTGCCACTCTACAGTTTCTCTGATCTCAAATGCACGCTCAAACCCAATTACAATCACAAAAACACTTAACCGTCTTGAATATCCAAAGAACCATATCTGCGAGAAGTAATTTTTCCATTCTCATAAGTCTTCCCAAATGAAGAGTTTTATCCTTAGTTTGAAGCGAAAAGAGTTGTCTGTCTCTTTCCATTTGATTAAGGTAAAATAATTCACAATTTAAATGAAATTCAATCTCCGATTTATAATTGATGCTCATGATATATTTACAGTAAAAATTCCATCATCGTCGAATTTATATTCGAGCATTCACTGGAAATCTCTGTCAAAAACTTTTGACAAATATCTATCAAAATTCGATTAGGTCATTTCTTTTAACAAAAAATATAGTGCATGAATAAGAAATGTCTAATTTAATGTTCACTTTCTGATTTCAATCAAAACACCAACTAGATTTGAAATTTCTTTCTCCCAGTTATTTACGGAACTGAAGATTTTAACTTTGTAGTTTTCGCTGAACTCTTTTCTCCAATTCTTTTTCTTTTAAATTATAATCAAATACTCCCAATCTAAGTCTAAGAGTCGAGACTCAACTGAAAGCCAAAATGAAATGAAATAAATTCTTCTTCTTGTGATAATTATTTCTCTCTTTTCGATTCTCTCATTCTTCTCCCAAAATTATAAGTGTTTGCATGTGCTTTAGTTAATAGAATAGGTGTCTCATGTTCGGTAATTCTTGGAACTTGAATACAAATAAGAAATTTTTTAAGAGTTTTAGTTTAAATTGTTAATCTGGGACAATAATTTATAGTGCTATACTTATTCTTTTTCTTTATAAATTCTTCTTCCTACAAGTTTGTGACATGCAGAACCGAGACTTTTATCATATTTTAATTTGAGTAGCTTCTCAATTGTTATTCCAATTATTATAATAGTAAAATATTATTAATACTAATAGTATAGTGAATTCATTCTCGAAATCAGCCCTATCCATAAGTTAATTAATTAAAAGTTACTAAAACTATTAACTTTTAGTTGATTTATTTTATAATAAAAGATGAAAGCCATCTACAATTGGTGATAATATTATAAACGATTAATAATTTAACCTCTAAACTATAAACCATTCATACAAAATCTTAATTACTAAATTAATTAAGTATATTCTTTGCTAGGTGAAGGCGTGTTAGTTTCTCCAAGTCTTTAACAGTTTGCATTGAAAAGTCGAGTCAAAGATATTCAAAGTAAATGTGGGAAATTTTATACGCATGTAATTATTTATTATCCATTATATATTGATCTTGTGATTTATTGTTCGATTGAGTGTTTATGTGAAAGTGAAAGTTAAAATATGCCAGGGACCGTTCATAGGTCCAGGACCGTAAAATTTGTCCTTGGGTTGCCCATCGTTGATGAGTGTCTAATTTACACTCTTTTTTATTGTATTTATTTATAAATGCAATAGGTTTATATGTAAATATTGATATAAATATTGCAAATATTGTTTTAATTCTTACTTTTAATAAAAGTGGCCAATACAGAAAATTTTGGGTTTAATATTGCAAATCTAAGTCAATTTGGAGATTTGATCAAGCAAGACCGCACGAGATGAGAAAAAAATGAAGAAAATCAAGTGTTGAGCTTGGACGCGACACCAGAGCGCGAGTTCCTTGGGTCGCGCCTCAAAACACGACCAAATTCAGCTTATCAAACTCGACCAAAAGCCCGCATTGCAGAGCTTTCTGAGAGGCGACTTTCTTCAGCTGGAACTCGACCGAAGAACGCGGCCTCATTGAGTCGCGCCTCATGCCATTGTTGCACGCGACCCCGAAATGTGATCTACTATGGGTCGCGTCTCGCTTCGTTGTGCAGAGTGACCCTCATACGCGACCAATTGCCCGCTTTTGAGCCCCTTCAGAGACAAGACTTTCTTCAGCTGGAACTCGACCTCTAAGCGCGACCTTCTGGGGTCGCGCTTCAATGCATGGCAGAACTCAAGCTTTGAACGTGACCTCCCTATGGTCGAGTTCCGGGCGAACGGATCTCACTTTTTGACTTTTGGTACTCAATTATTGGCCCCTTCATAAATCCGTTTTGGAGGGATTTTGAGAACACAACTTACTCACTTAAGACTTCTAACATTTCTCACCAACTTTTCACACACAACACAAACAACACAACACACACTTGAAGAAGAAGAAGAAGAAGAAGAAGAAGAAGAAGAAGAAGTGTTTAGTGTTTAAATGTGTTATTTTATTATAGTTATTTTGTTATGATTTGTAAATTATTTTATAAATTGTTATGTTGTTATGTGTTGATTTTATATGTTTATTTGTATTTACTGCTCTAACGGTGGATTTTACCAAGTTGGGCAAGAACTTGAGTTTTTAATTATAAAAGCACGTATTTTACGGCAATTAGGTGGCAAGTGGAAAGTCGAATAATTGAGCTCGATTGGCTAATTGGAGGCTCGAAGATTTTGAAGAAAAAGTGAGAAAAAGCACCTGCGCGGGCGGGCATCAAAAATGTCGAGACACCCACAGCGCCGCGGCGCCCCTCTTGGATGATCACACCAGCACCGCGGCGCACCCCTAGCGCCGCGGCACCCCCTCCCCTCTCCACTGCACCCCGCCGGCGCGCGGAGTGCCTTCCTCTCCCTTGGGTCCAGTTTTCCCCCGTTTTCATTGCAATCCCACTCATTTTCACTCCATTTCCTCTCCAGCTGATTTTATTTAAATTAAATCAAGGACTCTTTTGAGCCATTTTTAATTGCTAGAATTATAGGTTATCATTCCTAATTTTCCTAGAGTTGGACTTTTGGCTTCTAAAATCCCCTAAAAATCTTTTGCATTAATGGTTCCCTTACCATCAACTCACATCACCTTTTCTCTCTCTTCACCATACCTCTCACCATACTCTCTCTCTCTCTCTCTCTCTCTCTCTCTCTCTCTCTCTCTCTCTCTCTCTCTCTCTCTCTCTCTCTCTCTTTTGTCTCTCTCTCCCTCTTCCATATCTCATTGAGATATTTGGATTTATTCCAACACTCATCACTCCACCCACTTCATCTTTTCCAACACACCTCTTTCATTTTTCTCTCTACACCATCACCACCACTTTCTCACCATTTTCACCATCAACACCATCACAAAAGAGAAGAGGAGAAAAGGAAGAAAGAGGTAACCAAACTAAGGAAGAAGAAGAGGAGACGAGAAGAAACCAACCTCGAGCCATCCGCGGAAGCTACGCTCGTGAGGAGGTTTCCCTTGTATTTTCTTTGTATTTTCTTAGATGTTTGTGGGGGTTTGTCCCAAACTCTCAAAGGATATCTAATATTGTAGAAGTTTGTGTTATTTACATTTGATTTATGAGATGACTTTCTTCTATAATATTTGTGTTTTTTTGAGCATGTTTAGTGGCTAATCTCTCTATTAGGGGGTAGAGGATCGATTTGGTTTTTGATCTATGCTCATTCTTGTTGGTTGTTGTTGTTGGAATCATACATATTATGTGAGAGTACTTGATCACTACTTGAGCATTGCTAGGATTTAGAGAAAACTTGATTGTTATTCTAAATCCCAAATTTGGTTCTTTTGATGTTAGATGGATGGGGTTCCTAAGCCTAATATGTTAATATTTCTTGTATGATATAGCTAAAAGAGGTTTAATGGATAAACGGTGACAGTAATTGAAGCTAAACCGATTGAGAGGGTCTATTGTATGTGTGAGATTAGCATTACCAACTTGAACAAATCATAGTGAGAAACCATTGAGAAAATCTACACCCTAATACCTTAATCTATCTTATTTCCTCATATCTTGTTTTAACTTGTGTTGTTTGCATTTTATTGTCTTGTTTAATTGTCTGTTTTAATTCTTAGTAGAAATCATCATCAATCCCTTGTTTAGAATGTTTATGTTTTATTTTGGTTGTTTAAATGTGTTGCATGCATAGTCCCTTAGACAATTTCTCCACAAAAGTCTTCCTTGAGAGATCGACTCAGGTTAAGCTTATCATGTCTACGATTGACCCCGTCCAATTGCGGGTGCGGTCCTAACTAGTTGTCTTGTTGAGCATAAACCGGAATTATAAATAGTAAATTTAGATCGTGAGACAAGAAGCATCCATCCATCTTGAATATTCAAGCCAAGGAATTGAAGATGAGTGATTTACATTGGGTTTTATCTTATCTTTCACTCTCTTACTCTTGTATTTAGGATGGGTTTTGTTATTTTCTTCTTTGTTCTTGCTTTGGATGTAAATATGGTTGGCTGAGCCTTAGGACTCTAGGATATGGAAAAACAATGTGAATCTTGTTCTCATCTAGGGTTTAATTTATGGTTGTGATTTGTCAAGATTTCAATTCTTACTCATTCGTACATGATGTTGTTTGAGTGACCTTCATTTAACATCAAATATTTGAATCACATGAATTTGATAGATCTTGTGATCATAAAGTATGTATAGATCGAATCTATATATTTATCTTCTTGGTCGAATGTCGATTATGTGGAAGGTGTAACACCTCGTATTTTTGAATTTCAGATAAAGAAGTTTTCTAATTATATTAGAAGACTAAATAATTATTTTGGAGCTAAATAAAGTAAAATCGATGTAAGTTTTTATGTCAATTTCTATGGGTCTGCTGAACTTGTGGCTCAATTGTTGGAGTCCTTATCTTGCTCAACAACTCCAGCTCCATACAAGAACTGGATGGTTCTACTTGATATGGGTCATTTAGTTGCCTCAAGATATAATGTCGTGTTGATTCATATCTCTAAACAACAATGTGTCACATATCTTTCTCTTCGATCTAATCCACCATCACCATCGCATCATAAAGTAATAACAGTTGGATTTGTCAATGATAATCATTTCGTACAGGTATTTACAATAAATTAGACTTAATTTTTTAGCGTTTATATTGTGTACTATGTTGACTTTATATATATATATATATATATATATATATATTTGCAGGTTTGTTTGGATCATGCTTCACCAATACCTCCAATTGTGCCTAACTGGGAACATAATCGGCTTGAATCTGCTGCAGGATGGGAAACTCCATATTTATGTCGCATTAAAGATTTTAATGCACTAATTCCACGACAGAAGAATTCTGAAAATGATGAAATCATCTGCTTAGACGATCTATAATATGCAAATTGATATTCTTTTTTTTTTATGCATGCACTATGTTTAAATATTCTTAAGCATACGACACTGTTGTGGTAAACAAAGTGATTGTCATTTTCCAAGAATTTTGCTATACTTTTCTTGACTTTAAACATTCATTTGAACAATACTGAAATTATTTTATTTCAAAATTATATGATTCTTATGGTGAGTTAGGCTTTCGAGAACTGTATTTTTTTAATTTATATGGTGTGATGTTTTGTGTATGAAAGAAATAGTTTGTATGCAGTGTGACTCAAACTAGAAATCCATGTACAAAATAATTAGTGTCTTGAAAATCCTCATGATGATTGAAGATTGAAGCAAGCTGGCCTGAGTGGTTTGTTGCTACTCTATTCCTCTTTAGGCAATGCTGACGGAATTAGTGACCTTGCCGCTCTAGCCAAAGAGCATGGCAAAAACAATGTTGCATTTCTTTGTTTGTTTAAGTTGGGTAAATTGGAGGGCTGCCTACAACTGTTAATGGAAAGCAATCGGATACATTAGGAACTGTTACTTATTAGTTCTACTGTATTCAACCATGGTTTTGCTGCATTTTTGTCATCTTCCTTTAGAATATTTGGAGTTCAGCTAAATCGATACATTAAGAACTGTTGATCTCTAGGCAAATTTTTGACATGTAACTAGGCTGGGACAATTATTTTCCTGGTGTATAATATATAAGCTTAATACTATCACACAATTTGTGTGTGAAGTTTTTCTCAAAAAAAAAAAAAGAAAATCCTCATGATGATTATTGGTGACATCTTGAAAAAATAAAGGTCTGCTATACTTGAAATAATTTTATCCTATAAAGAATTCGTTGAGCCTCAACTAATAATTGTCTAATGTTTTTAGACGGTTTTATTTTATTATAGATTTTGAATAGTTGAGGCTACATATTGAGGGTTGTATTTTATTTTTGCTCTACTTTAATTAGTTGGGGGTTGTATTTTATTTTGCTATATTTTTGGAGGTTAAGTTTTATTTTGCTATATTTGAAATTAGTTGGGGGTTGTATTTTATTTTGACTTTAAATGAGTTGGGGGTTGTAGGGGTAAAAAAGTCTAAAAAATATATATTTATATTTTAATTAATTTAGGGGGTTGTAAAGAGTAAAATGGGGGTTGTGAATAGAATCACCCCTTCAATAATATCGAGCTCCAATCATTTAAACTCAAACAAGTAATTAACTTGGATTATTTATTTAGTCTATGAAGCCCAATCCCATAAATCAAACGTGGCCTTATTGTATGACAAATAATAACAAACAGAGAGATAGGGGCAAAAAGAAGATTGTTTGGAGTTAGCTAACTATAAATTAATGTGGAGTTCGATTCATACCGACAATAGTTGAAGTTGAATTTTTTATTTTTATTTTTATTTTTACTCACACACCCGATCTGTGGTATTGAGGAGATTCGAACCCGTGATTAGTTGAAGTTGAAATTTATGTGTGACGATATAGATTATAGTGGACCGATAAATTCGAAACCAGCAACCACATACGCTCGATCAAGGGACGGATGTAGGGGTCGGGACCCCTTGCCACCCTCCCCCAACATATGTACTTTTTCCGTTTCTGAATAAGTGTCATTCTAGTATTTTAATCTTATTTAATAAAAAGTGTCATTTTACAAATTCGAGACAGAAAATTAACATTTTTCCTCACATTTGCCCTCATTTAATACATTCAAACATATTTAACTCATTTAATGTATTCACACAAGGATATATCAGGTATGTTAATTAGTTTATTAATTTGTATGCATTCATCCAAAATGACACTTAAACAGAAACGGGGGCGGTATTTTTTTTTACATATATAGTTTGTATAAATATTTTGTTTAAATATAAATATGTTGGGTTTGGGCTTGAAGATAAGTTATTGATTTGAGTTTTGGTAATTTGGGCCTCTCCTCCACACATCAAAATAATTGATTAATTCATTTAAGTAATAATTGAATCAATTAAGAGTATCTCATCTACTCGTATACGAGGTAAGTTTTTTTTCTCTATTTTTTTTTTTGCTTCCAATTTCTGATATAAGTATTAGCATTTTTTTTTATTTAATAATATTAATATATTTTTTTCATTTAAATTGTGATGTAGTGTCATTATTTTTATCAATTTGTCTATATATATTTTTAATATAGAATATGGAGAGGCTTTTTTTGAAAAATTAGTAAAGGTGTATCTTCCTTATCTTCTCGTGTACTTATTGTTAAAGAATAGGTGGAAAAAAGACCTTGAATACAAGCAGAACTAAATCTAATTGATATTGTTATTAATCCGGGGTTATAAAAACTGAATGAGGAGTTTGATGACTTTATTCGAGATCAAATACGAAAAAATACTTAACTAGGGAACATTGCCAATCAGTTGATCATATCTATCCAAAAAGAATAATTGCCGGTTATGAAAGAAATTTTTGAAATACTTGGTATAAGCAATTCACATGGTTAGATTTTTATGGTAATATGTTCTTAATATTTATTTATTTAATGGTGTATATATATATATATATATATATATATATTTTTTTTTGCATAATATAATGACACTACATAAGATTTTTCTTGGATCTGCCATTGGCTCGATCATCATGTCATTTACCTTCTTCACGAAACTTTAGTGGCATAACAATGAGGACCCTAGGTAGGGATGGAAATAGGTCAGGTCGAGCCAGACTTTGGCTTGGAAGGCCTGGTCCTACTTTAGCCAATATAGGCCTAAGTCTGGCCTATTATCTATTTAATATTTTATATAGGCCCAGACTTAGCCTATTTAATTAAACGACCCAAGCCTTAAGCCTTTGAAAAGTATGTTTAAGCTTATTAAAAATAAATTTTATATTTTTATAAAAAAATATACATACACACATACAATTTATTTTTTTCATAAATTTTTTCAAACAATAAATCAAATTAACGATTTAAAAATATAAATATATCTTCTTGTTAAAATATAAATATAATATTTATTATATTAACTAACAAAGTCTATTAATAAATTTTATAAAAAATACTCCCTCCGTTTCGTTTTGTTTATTGTTTTATAATTTTAATCTAAAATTAACAATTAATTTTTTGGACTTATATATCCCTTCCTTTTATATTACATAAAATCCTATTCACTTATATTTTTACTAAAAAGTTGAATTTTTTTCTCTCTCTATATATTTATAAGGTTAAATTTGAGAGAGAGGGTGTCAAAATATATAAAACAACAAAACGAAATGGGGGGAATATTTATTTTTTATTAATTTCATAAATAAGCCGGTCTACTAAGCTTGATGAGCTTTTTCAAAGGCCTAGGCCCGACCTATTTATGTAAAGAGGCTTCGTGTAGAGCCTCATTATCGTCTATTTACTAAATAAGTCAGACCTATGTAGATCTAAAGTAGGTCGGACTGTAGGTCCCTATCGGGTAGCCTGACCTATTTTCATCCCTTGAGTCCGTTGGAATGAGGATCATTTTTAAAATTTTTAAGAGTAAGTATTACTTTATATTCTATAATTTGGGGTTTTCACGAATTTGTTTAATCATTTCACCTTAAAAAATAAATCCGAAGAATCAGTAATATTTTATGTCAATCCTTGTTGGTTGGACTAGCCGGAAGCACAAGTGGATATTCCACATGAAATATAAAACAATAAAGCCAGCAAAAATATAGGATACTCGATTGGGAACAGTAGGATTGATTGGAAATTTCGCTGGAAGTTAGATTGGATAAAATAAAATAAAGAGAGAGCGAGACGATAGGAATATACTTTATTTGTAATTAATCAAATGATAGAAAACGCAGCATAAAATAAATATATATTTTTATTTTTATTTTTTTGGGTGAATACGATATAATTAATGTATTCTTGAAAATGCTCAAACGATGGAATGTAATTTTTTTTTTTTTTGATTGGGTAATTGCTGGAGTAAGATTTATTCCAAATTTGTAACTTACTGAATTGATTAGACACAAAACAGTCAGGTCTCGCACCCAAAAATCCATCCAAACTCGGCCAAATAGTCAGGTCTCGCGTCCTCTCGCACCCGTATTATTATGTTTAAAGTAAAGTATCATTATCTATGAAGTAAAGTATTACTAATTATATATTGAAATTATATTAATTAATATGAATTGAAGTATAATCAACTATGAAGTATTTTCTCCCTAAAAAAAACTATGAAATATTTTCACATGCTAAGAAGAAAACAGATAAGTTATTTTCTACATAAATCATAATGTGGGATTTTGATTTAGTTGATTTATTTATCTTTTTTTTTTGGAATATGTTTGTTTATTCTCCAGACATTACGTATCACTGTGGATGAAGTAAATTATCACTAATTATATATTGAAGTATCACTTAATATGAATTGAAGTATTATCAAGTATGCAATGTTTTTTTTCTATTTATTGTTTTAGATCATGACAATTATACTTTTATTGGTATCTCTACCAAGTCTTGCTCTTTAAAAGATTTTTTTTAAACAAAAATCACGAACTTTTAATTTTCTTTGAAATAAAAAAATCGATCAACAACTAATAATATATAAGTGTCATTACATATGAAGTGAAGTTTCACTAGTAAATAAGCGAAGTATTATTACATACAAAGCGTAAGATAGTCCTCATTTTCTTTGTTTTTTTCTTATTTTTTTAATTTTACTTTTAAGTTTTTTTAACTCTTCATTTTGTATCAAGCTCGGTGCATGTGCCTACGCGTTAGCGCTGGGCAGTATATATTTATAAAAAAAATGAAAAAATTAAAAAGTGGAAAAAAAAAAACTAAAAGGAGAAGGAAAATGTGAAGGGTGACTAAAAAAGAGAAAAAAAAAAGGAGAGGATGACTACCTCAAGGATCAAACAAACAGAAATCTATTAGACGATTTCACACAAGCATGCCTCTTTAATTTTTTGATTTGTAAGAAAAGACATTGAAAAAACCACACTAACTCCGTTACACCACTCTCCATGACTTCTCATGTGCAAAACTTTTAATTTATTTTTTTTAATTTATTATGATTTAATTTAATTTATTTAATTTTATTTAGGGTTCATCATTCTACGATTTAAAATATATTAAAAAATAATTAATTATGACACATAGAATATAATACGGGAGGGCACGGAAGATCTCATCAGCCGAAAAACTAACTCAACACAATAGACACCCCCTCCCCGCAACCCCAAAATTCGACATCCGAATGCGAAAACTGACTCAATCTACTTAGGTGGAGAAAATATTTCAACATCATCAAAAATTCCAAAAAAAATTAGGGTGTCAATTAACCCATAATTACACATGAAGCAGGATAATTACCCAAAATATCTATATTTTGCAATATCGAATGCGTGCACCTCTCTACTTTTAGATAATGAAGTAAAATTGTTCCTACAAATCATAACATAATATACATGTTGATAAAAATAAAATAAAATTGAGATTAGACTTTCTGCCGTTTGTGAACTCGAAGAATATGGGATCTTCAATTATTTTATTAGTTCACATACCTTATGGTTATAATTTATAGTTTATACATAACTTGTATGAAAAGGAAATACAAAATTCTAACAAGAAAATATAATAAAATATTCTACTGATAACCTTTAAATATGCGAAAATTTACACCGGGATGTTGTACTGATTTTTGGATTACAATTTATTTTCCAATAATTATGTTATGTTGACTTATATTTTAATTAAAGTTTTAAATTGAACCTGTCATGTCTATGAAATATCTTGCTGAATTGAATAACGCCTGCTCGAGCAGTCGAGAATATGACCTGAATCATCATTTCAAAATATACTAAATGTTTACGGTAGGTGTATGTTAAAATTGAATTCACTGTTACATATTCTGTGTTGCACTCCGCATTCACAATTAAATTATTATTTTAATAACATTTATTATAAAAATAAAACTAATTATAAAATAATCAACCCTAGTAGGCTAGTATACGTTTATCACCAAAAAAATGATTAAAAAATTATAATTGTAATCATGTTATATATATATATATATAATTATTCCCTCAAAAAAATATAATAATTAATTATTAATTAAAAATAAAAATTAAATACTAAAAAATAATTATAAATTCTAATTGGGTAAAATCAATCTTTATTAAATATTCTAAAATTAAATTAAAATATAAGAAATTGAAATTGACGAAAAAAAATAAAACGCTCATAATTCGATAGTGAAACATCACGTAACACAATATATGAGTGTAATAGAGGAGCAGAACCAATCGATATCTTTAAATATATGTTGAGTTATTTCCGACGTGTGGATTCGATGTGTCAAGGCTATCTATATTGTTATCTAAAAAAAAATGACGTCGCAAAATGTTTCAAGGAAGCCAAATATTAGACCAATTTTTATAATAATCAAGTAATCATCATCTATCTAAGTGTACAAGAAATAATAAATGTGGACAATTTTTTTATTAAGGTGTAGTGAGGGAAAAAAAGGATAAAAAAAGACTACAAATTCTAAATAATTAAGCATTCCCTAGTAAATCAATAAATGCCACCAATTGGGAGTTAAAAGAAAAATTATATACATGAGCTTACATAAGTACTGATTTTGATGTTTAATTTTCCAGTGCAGTTTGAAGTGTTTAAGTCTCTCTCTCTCTCTCTCTCTCTCTCTCTCTCTCTCTCTCTCTCTCTCTATATATATATATATATATATATATATATATAACTTATGCTATAATTCATAACCCCAATGCAGAATCCACAACTATATATATCGAAGAACTGATTAGCTAATTTCAGTTAATTAAGAAGTTAATCACATCACTAATCCAAAAAAGCAATGCCTTCTCTCAGAAGCATCAAGCTAGCTTTTCCATACGCTTCTCCGCCACCCCCTCCCCCACTGCTGCCTCCACCGCCGCCGCCCCCTCACAAACTTCCACCGCCGCCACCCCCTCCCCCAGTAGTGCTGCCACCGCCACCGCCACCACCACCTGCATATATTCCTCCACCTCCTCCTCCTCCTTTCAACCCACCACCTCCACCCCCGCCGCAACATCTTCCCCCACTGCATCCGCCGCATTATCCACCACCGCCGCCGCCGCCAAAGCCACACCATCCCCCCACCACCGTGATCGCCGTGTGCGTTTCATTAGGTGGCGTATTCTTCCTCGCATTCCTAGCGGTGGGGCTATTTTGCTTAGCCAAGAAAAGGAAGAAGGCGGTCTTGATTCCGGCAGCCGCAGCGGCATGTGAACCTGAACAACCTCATCACGGCGGCGGAGAGATCACCGAAGCAGGCGGCGGAACGCACGGTGGCGGTGGACATGCATGATTATCCGTTAATGAATTGCTCTGTTAATTAAGTGAATCAATTTATTATTGTACGCAAATAATTAGTGTAAAAGTTTGAATGTGCGTGTTACGTTGTTTTTTATGTTGGATGAATGCATGCATGTGTATCGATGCATATATGTATTTGAGTAAATATGTAATTTTCTGTAATCATGTGAATTAAATTATGAATTTTAATTTAATTTGAGTGCTCAGGTAAATGGGGAATAGGACAAAATACAAAAGTAATTTTAGGAAAAAAAAATTCAAGGGCGTGGGCGCACGGATTATGTTGTGATTTTACATATGGAATAAAAATAAAATATGTAACGAGATTAATGCGAGGACAAATCAGAAGCATACATTCTTGAAGAAGAAAATAATTTGTGGCCTAAAAGAAATTTCATATGGAAATTAAGAATTTTAAGGCTTGTATGATTTTATTTCCAACATCAATTTTTAGTTTTCAGTATTTTCAGTTCAATCTACGAGGTGTATTGGTTTTTGAAAAAATGTAATGATTTTGTTTTGATGAATGATTTAATGTTTATAGGTTTGAAAAATGAAAATATGTTTGTTTGATTATATTTTCAATTTGAATTTGTGGTTGAGATGAAATGATAAATATTTATGTGGTTACGATGAATTGATGAATATTTACATAATGGGTCCCATAATAATGATATATATGATTGAATAGGTTATATAGGATTGAAAAGGGTGAAAACAAGAATTGAAAATGAGTAAAAAAAATAAATTTATTTTTGGTGTTTTAAATAGTAAAAGTGAGAAATTTCTATTTGGAAATGAAAATAAATAAAGTCTTACTTTCCTACTTATTGAAAGGTGAACAGTAATTCACTATATTTGTGCAGTCTTATTATAAATTTATAATATGTGTTTATTGACGTGACATTCATTCCATATAGTACAACACACAAAATGTAATACCGTAGTGTAATAGTAGTATAAAATTTAATCCGAAGAAAGAAAGCCCCTAAATTTCAGAAATGTAAAAAATGTGTATTTTCTATTTCAAGGCATTTTCTCCAAAAATAGCAGTGTGGCCATGATTATCTGAAAGCGTTTGTGGAATTTTGTGAGCCCAATTAGATTGTAGGCTCAATAATTTAGAAAATTAAGAATCGGCTCTTCATTTAATTCACATTATTAAGTCCGCTGAAAGAAAGGCCCAAAGATATCATTCATCCTTAATTTCCCAGTCCCGCCCAAGGTTTTTCATAATAACTTAATTTTACATATTTTCTATGAGTAATTTGGAATAATATTTAAATTTTTCTCTAATTATGTTGATTTGTAAAACACAACTATAAGATTTATAGGTCTACACTTGCAATTAACAAAAAAAAAAAGAAAAAAAGAAAAAAGATCGGCCAATATATTTCACTAAGATAGGCAATCAGCATAAGTTTTCACAGTAGACATATCAAATGTTGTTGTAATGGTAAATTGTTGCTGATTTTTACTATTTTAATCTAGCAATAAATGACATGGAAACTCAATAACCATTGAAACTAGTATCCATTTCAAAGTTATCTATTAAAAAAAAGTATTCGCCACAAAATGAGTCTCATCACTTTTTATGATCAGTTGGATTCACATAAGAATTAATTAGTCATTTAAAAAATAACATATTAATACTCAACATTTACATATACAAATGAATGTTTGACTATAGAAAATTTGCATCCCAATTTAATAAAATGAGAGTGAAAATTATTAATCCCAATTAATACGATCTCGTTGTGCAACTCAAGCCTTTTAACTATTCCGTCATCTCTTCAAAACCGCGTGATTTTTGAGATAATAATTTCCAGGTTATTTTAAGCAAAATTTCCGGCAATTTAAGTTAATATTACGCCCGTTGGAAAGTTATACTAGTGCTATAAATGTAAATTTGTATAAATGTTTAGTATTAATATGTAAATTTTGAAAATTTTAGGACAAGTAAGAAAAAATTAACATCGGATACTATAGCGTAATTAAATAAATGAAAATGGAATATAGTGATTGTAGCGTATTTTCGTTTAAAAGTTGGATTTCCAATATTTTCATATTTCATCGATACAAATAAATTAAATTGGCTATTAAATGGATCGAGAGCCTGTTGAAATTATTGTTAAGATAAATTAATTAAATATGGTGCTTTAAGACAAACTGAATTAAATTAATACCTTTTTTTTTATATGTATGATATGGCAAGAGAAAGCGCGATGAGGATGTAATGAATCTTACGTGGCAAGTCTAGAAAGCTCTAGAATCTAACGTGTCAAACTTTTATAGGCCCAAATGATTTACTTTAATACTCAAGGAAATATGTTATATGTCCCACAATTTTCTAACTATATATATCTATATTCAATTACTCCAATTTTATTTTAATGTTGATAATTTTATATGTAGAATAATAAGTATGTGTATGTTAAGGAAAAAATAATTAATGCACCTTTAACAAAGAAAGTTGACTACTGTACAATTTTCCAGGCCATAAAAAAGGAATAATATATTGTTGAGTTTGATTTTTTTTTATTCACACATTCGATCTGTGATATTGAGTAGATTCGAACCTGTGATCTTTGATCTCCAATCAACCTCACTCCACCACTAGATCATTCCTACTGGAACCAATTCGATTTTTAAGTAGTTAGAAAGAAATGGCAAAAAATAACTCATAACAAAAACAAATTAAAGTTTTTCTAATAAATGAAAAATTCTCAGACATTACATTTATAGGAAAAGAATCATAAACGTGCATATAACATTAAATATTCTTATACGGAGTACTTTTTTGTATTATAATTTTCCCATATATATGTACATAAATGAAAATGTTGACATTCTTATTATACATATTGTAATGTGGACTAATAAAATAAGATATAAGATTAAGTAGGGATTATACGCGGATGAATATTAATTGCTTCCTTAA
Source organism: Perilla frutescens (assembly GCA_026008535.1). Classification (NCBI taxonomy): domain Eukaryota; kingdom Viridiplantae; phylum Streptophyta; class Magnoliopsida; order Lamiales; family Lamiaceae; genus Perilla; species Perilla frutescens. The sequence goes on from BRKX01000005.1 coordinate 47,159,437, forward strand.
TTAGTTTTCTTAATTCATTAAGCTTTGTCATTCTTACCTGGCAAAACTCCTGCTGTGTTTGTGTGATACTGTATACAGATAGACAATTTCAAATTATGCAAAATTGAAATTAAGTAACATTATTTTATTTTATTTTATTAATAAAAATGAATATAATACAAACTTGGAGACCGCGTAACAACTTTTCCAATATTCCTGTCCACGCTTTTTCCATTGATTGCTTCCCAAGTAATTATTATATAGTTGAAATTAATTACTCGGAAAATTCCGTCATATTTTATTATTTTCATTTATAATGGTAGAGTACTTACATATCATTACTCCAACTCATTAAATTATGAGTACGTCTAGCAGACATGTGGTGTATGGGTTTGGGCACATCAAATTGACTCAGGTCCAATAAATTCAATCTCCGACGCGTGGACTCCACGTGCCAAAAATATTTTTATTTTAATTTTTTCAATTTTTTATTATTTTTCTCAATTTTTTTTTGGGATTTTTTTTTGTTTTTTTCCCCAAAATTGTAAACCCTAAAATATAATTAGTGAACCCCGAAATTGAAATGAATTAATTTAATTTTTTTGAAATAAATATAAATATATATTCTAAAATTAATTTAATAAACCCTAAAATTAAAATAAATGCTTTTTTTTTAAATTCGGAGACTCGCGCAATGCACTCGCCCGACACTAATGCGTGGGCTCGTACATTGCGCTCGACAATTAATTTAATTTTTTCGAAACAAATATAAATGGTAATTGAAAATTAAAAAAAAAACTAATTTTGGAATAATATATACATGAACCCTAAAATAAAAGTGAATGAATTTATTCTTTTTGAAATAAATAAAACCCTAATTAAGATTAATAAACCTAAAAAAAACTTGAACCTTAAAAAACACAACAAAAGCCCTTAAAAATCTAAAAAAAAAATCCTAAAAAAACTCGAAAAAAACCATAAACACTAAAAAAACTCTAAAAAATAATGGACCTTAAAAAAACTTAAACTCCTAAACTCTAAACATTACTTGGAATGGAAAAAAACCACAATTTGAACTACATAAACTCATATAGGATAAGTAGCAAACCACCTACTTTTTATTGAAACAAGTGATACCTTTTGAATTTTAAGTGATACTTTTTAGTGTTAGGATTAATGTTATTTTTTATTAAAAATACATTTGATTATAAAATTGCGGTGCATTAATGGGTATCGCTCATGAAATAGCACAATATGTAAATCAGATTAACATCGAATTGAATAAGAAATCGAAAAATAATAATACTTAGCTAGAAGATTATTGCAATTACAATTGATTTCCTGTTTTTATTTTGTTATAATTAATCTCATGTATATATAAATATATACTGTATATAAAGCTTTAAAGATTAAAAATTTAATCATCGAAACATAATACTCCCTCTGTCCTAATTATATAGTCTCATTTCTCCTCGCATGTAGATTAAAAATATTTATGAAAACAAGATATTAAAGTTAAACTTTCAATAACACCCCCATTGAATATTTATGACTTTCAATTTTTAAGTTGTTATTTTTTTAATTTCCAAGATTCAACAAGGGTTTATTTGTATATTACTATGAAAATTAGTAATATTTATAGTAATGAGACTATATAATTGGGACATCTCAAAATAATAAAATGGACTATATAATCGGGACGGAGGGAGTATATATTATGGAGATCTGGATGTTAAAAAATTATTGTGGGGAAAAAAGAAGCAGCAGTAGAAGATTGTTACAACTTATATGCACTAAAGAAATATTGAATATTTGAACATTAATATATTAAATAATAAAGAGACACAACTACAATATAGTTGGTGGCCACAAAACATGCGACATCGTGCGATTTTAGGCATTGCACCACGTGGGGTTTTGTATCAGCCACAATTTCAGCATCTTCTACACATAATTCCGTGATTTTTAGAGACGTGTTACTAATTATTTAAATTTGCGTATATACTTTTTATTTATTTAATTTATCGATGTGGTCAAAATTTCAATGAAGTTCGTTTCCAATCGAACACGACACCAAAATCAAATGAACATAGGTATCCAAAATTAGTACTAACCTAGTTGAAAATTCATAAATAAATTAAACAATAAATTAAGACAATTATTTGATTAACGAATCAAAGAATCCATATATAAAAGAATCCAATCGCTTTTTTTTTTTTTGCTTTTCCCTGTAATTCTATACATCATCTACAAGGAAATAAGAATTTCATCTAAGTAATTAAAACCTATATTTCAATTTCTATTGAATTTATTCGAATAAAGGCGGCAGAGCACTTTCCACTTCTTCATCACACTGTAGTTCTGGCGACGGCGGCATGTTCAAGTCAATATTCCGGGCGACGGAGACGGAGGCGGCCATCTGGTCACTGACGGCGCCGCCGTTGGAGGAGGTGGTGCGGCTCTTCCCGGCGCTGCCGCCGATCACGCCTTCGTAATGCCTGCGCTTGTGCCCGCCGAGAGCCTGGCCGGTCGGGAAACTCTTGTGGCAGACGGAGCACTCGTGAAGACGGCCGCTAGGGTTCAGTGCAGAGACGTAATTCGCGGCGGCAGAGTGGCTAGTTTCATCCGATGCCGCCGCAACCGCGGTGGCGGTTTGAGGCGGCTTGGCGCGGTGGCTGGCTTTGTGGCCGCCGAGAGCTTGGTACGAAGGGAAAGCCTTGTCACACACGCTACACTTGTAAGACGGTGGCGTCGTATGAGGAGTTTCTTGGTCTTTCTTGACGTTGGTTTTGGGTGAAGCGGCGGCAGGAGTGATGTTTCCGGCAGTACTTATATCGTCTTCGCCGCTTAATCCAGTGGAGCGACTAGCAGTGGCGGTGGCGGGGGAGTGAGCGCCGCCGCTATGAGCGAGCATGACGAGACAGACGGCGAGATATTCCTCTTCTGATTGATAATCATGATGGAGCCGCTTCGAGCGTTTGGATTTGGGCCACTGCATACTACCGCGTGGGTCGACGATGTCGTCGAAGCGGCGGGAGAGCTTGAGCGGCGCCACCGCCGCTGAAGAATTGAGAGCGTCGAGAGCCATATATATCTATATATATCGTACGTGGGAGGGAGGGAGGGAGGGAGAGAGAGAGAGAGAGAGAGAGAGAGAGAGAGAGAGAGGGTTTTGTTGAAGAGTTGGAAGTGAGAGAGTGAAGGAAGGGTTGTGAATTGGGGAATTTATATATATAAGTGGCTAGAGTGGAAGGGTTTGGATGGAGGTTGGCAGTTGCGTGGGGAGTGGCGGTGGAGGAGTTGTATAGGATTATATATAATTTTTCTAGAGAGAGAAAGAGTTGGTTTTGCTTGTCTAATCCGATAGTTTAATGATAATCTTGTGAGGATTATGATTGAATTAATGAAGAATGAAAAGTTAAGAAAGTAGTAGACAGTCTATATGGACAAGTAATGAGAGATATATCACACGTCTTTGAGTTTTGATTTGGTGGAAAAGAAAAAATAATAATTCGAGGTCAAAGTTGAGTGGGAGTGGGAGTAGGGCAATAATATTTGTTAGGTTAATGACTTGAGGTAGTGGTGATGATGTGGCTTTATGTAGAGAGAGACACACACACACAATTTGTGCGTTAGAGAGAGAGAGAGAGAGAGTTAGAGAGAGAGAGAGAGTGACGACCGACTTTGGAGTTTGGACATAAGCAATTGCGCCTTGAGTTCTTGGAATGACTTTTTCCAAGTCAAAAACAAATATACGCCAACTTTTTTCACCAATAAATTAAAGATAAGAATATATTTTCCCAGCGGGTGAAATAATTATTATTGATATGGAATTAATAATAGCTACTTTATTCCGGATTTTGTTTTCCTTAATTAATTAAGATAAAAAATATTTGCAATATAATTAGATTTCTCAACCGTGTGAAATCTTATGGCCTGCCTGAAATTATTTATTTTTTCCATATATATGCTTTAATTTAAAGGATATAACTGGAATACACTGTCTTTTGATGTAAGATTATTGATTTATTAATGCAGATTAGTAGTTATCTAAGTCGATGCACGCCGTCAAATTAATTCCATGCGATTCTTAACCCTTTAATTTACTTAACAAATAAGCGACCCTTCACTTAATTATATATAGTGAATTTCCCTTGTTCGTTTGATAAACATGGAGTGGAGTGGACTACTTCAAATTAATCATTTATGACATTTTTTAGCCACAAATAGAATTTATATTTTTCAGAGCAGTTTATTTAGTTTTACTCTTTTTTTTTCTGCCACTAGAATCGTATATTCGTATGATAAGCCGTAGGTGCGTTTTAAACCATCTAGTTTTACTTTATTTAGTTTCTACTTCTTTTGTGCTAGTTTATTTAGTTTTAATTTTTCTGTGTAATTATTTATAAGCCCCATAGAAAGGCACAAATTAAACCACACCAGGTTCTTAGTAATTAATGAGAAATAAAATTTGCCCAATTTTCAAGCTTTTGGTGGTGAGAGCTAGCTGTGTGAAGCAACCTAATTTTGGATAATATATATAGATAGATGCAGGTAGAAGAATCTAATCAGGTCAAGAACATATGGTATATAGTTAGTGTAGATAATATGAGCAGGAAAACCTTAATATTAAAAGAAAACTATAGAAGAAATTTTTTAAATTAGTTGTACTATATTTATCTATACACCCTAAAAAAAAATCTATAGACAAATAATAATGATTAGTTAAAAAAGATTAATTGTGCTTCTAGCTAGTCTATAGTCATGTGCTGTAAAGTAATTTTGAGAATAATCTCTTACAATATTAGCGTGCAATGAACGAAATTAAAACATTCATTTGAAAGATGAAAGGAAAAAAGAAAAAGAAAACACATTCGTGGTTCATATTAGTAACATCCACTCTATTTTTTTAGAAAAATGAAAGGAAAAAGAAAAAGAAAATCAACTCTATATACATAATAACGTGCAATGAAATTAAAACATTCATTTGAAATAAATATTCCAGACCGACAATTTATGAGAGAAAAAAGCATGACTTTATGGTTGTACATCTTTCAAAGCGATGTTAATTTCGTAATTAGATCTCAAAACATTTTTTGCACGTCATCGATCAATCGCCCTATGTAAGAAGTAAGAATTATAAAAATATGATGATGTGTGTATAATTAATTAAAGGCTAGCTTTCTCTTGTTGGTTATTACTTCTAATTTTATGGATTATATTTGAAAATTTAAAATTTTAGGATATAACAATAGTGTATATCCTCTATTCCAATTTGATGTATTTGATCAAATTATTGTCCTATTTTATTTTTCAGTTCCTTCTAATGATTTTAATTAGCCGTTTAAAGATACTAGTAGGTACTAAGGAATAAGGATATATCCAAATATATACAATCTTGAAAATTAAAGGCGATAAAATACCTTAAAAGAGCAAGTTACTAATTTACTATCCTAAAACAATACCTTTATTTTTAATTCTTAATTGAAATTATACTTGGATACGCAAGGCACTGACACGAAATTACAGGACTCTAGCTTCTTCATTTAAAAAAATAAAATCTTTCTTTTTCTTTTCTTTACAATTTTAGCCCACAGTATATGATAATCTATACTAGTCAAAAGATGTGCCGAAGACCCTTTTGGATGATCTACTGGTGGAGATATGGAGTGAGTTAATTATTTTACGATAAAATGTTTTATGGATTATAATTTTTAACAAGACTCTTAATTAAGTCATGCATGTGACATATGATTTTCCTAATGAGAAATATTTTTATGAACTATTGTAAAGAAATAGAGTTTATCTAGTACTACTGTTCATTCTCAGATAGTGATTGTAGCTTACTGTTGCACATATTTTTGTACATTTAAATAAATAACACTAAAGTGTACAAATATATCATTTTTTCTTTAATTTGTATCAAAATTATAGTTGTGCGTAATAATATTAATTATCTCTATCCTCTTATTATTTTCTTGAAAACTTGATTAATCAAATGTTCTTTGAAATATTCAGAGTAACTTTATCTCTTTGATCTTGTTGAACTTGGTGTTTGAACATGGGATGATTTGATAATGCTGACAAGGGAATTGAGAAATTTGATTTTGAATCAAACGTTAGATATGAGATGATTCCTACAAGGAACGACTTAAATCTTACAAGAACATTTTAAATGATGAGATTTGATAATGTGATTAGAGGATTGAAAACTTTGATTCCGGATTGAAAGCTGAATTTGAGATGAAACCGACTAAGAACACATCGCTCCTATGATGAACGACTTGAATTGAGGACCTTGATTTTGGATTGAAAAAACTGGATTTGAGATGATTCAAAACCGTGTTGCTCCTATGAAAAACTACTTGAATTGGGGAGCTTGACTCTGGATCGAAAGATTCATTTGAGATGATTCTGACAAAAAAACGTGTTGGTCCCATGAAGGACGACTTAAATCTCACTAGAATGCTTGAATTATGTTGTAGTAGATTTTTTCTCCCATTTTAAGCTCTTCAATTATGACTTTCTGTCTTTTAAACCTCCTAAATTCTCATATTTATAATTGTGCGAGATTTTAATTTAACAAATTTAGGGTTATACTTTAATTGAGATTGAGGCGTCATGATCTTGGCATATATCAATTAAAGATATTTACATTTTTTTTGAAAAAAAAAAGAAACATCTTTATTAATTAAAATATCTTATAAAATTTTGAATTTCATAAAATCCCAAAATATAATAAATATATGAAATTAAGAAAAGAATATAATTGACATTTTCAAAATTTCGCCATCTACACCTATCATCGTCACAAGAAGAGGCATAATATAGACATTATTTGAAATTAGTAAAAGGAAATAGAATGTAGCTGTCAGTACTTTTCCTAAATATATGCTTCTTTATTTGGTTTTGGTGTGTAAAATTTATAACTTTGTGCCTATTTATTTCCCCTGTAAAATATTCGATATTGAACTTTTATTTCCAAGGTAAAATATTCGATGTGCACAAAGGTAAGCCAATCATATTGGAGTCAATTAGATAGGCCATTAACCAATTTCTCTAATATTGCGTAAATCAGATGAATTCAACTTGAACGGCATGTTGTGTAATAAAAGAATTATGGATTCAATGTGAATAAAAGAAAACCTTAATATCCGTACAAGCAACAGACTTAATTGGGCGCTTTAATTTAGGAAAGTTTCCTTTTTGGTTGGCTAACTACAAATTACAACTAATTTCCACGTGTCTCACCGTTGCCCATCACAACTGTACTGCCTACCGTCCACGGAAAACTCCATAATCCATAATTAGGGAGATCGTATCCATTCATATTTTTATTTTCTCAAACATAACCTTTTTCATCCCAATAACAATTTTAGTGTATCTAACTAATCTTATTTATCTCATCCACTAAACTCAACGAGGCCACATGATATAATTAAATTCGCTGACTGCACTTACTAAAGAAAACCCTTTTTATCGTGTAGCAAATATTTTATCGACAATGTTAGTAAAAATGATCGGCAGCCCGTACAAATAATCTCAGCAACCAGTAATTAAATATGCCCATAAATTTTGTCGATTATAAATTCTTGTCAATATTCTGGTAAAAGTAAAACAAAAGGGAGTTGATCAAAATATAGACACGTGTCGAACATCTGGAGCACCTAAGAACACTTGTCAAAATCTGAAGTAATAATGCATTGCATGTGGTGCTAGACTGCTAGGATGGAATTTTCCGCCTATCTACACATTAAATATATTTTAGGTTGTTATTCGTGACTGATTATTATTTATAATTAGTGAACATATTTTTAAGTTATTTTTTTCTATTCATATAATCATAAGTGTTTTGCATATATATATTTATAAAATTAAACGATTCCTAACTTTTTTTAATTGAACCAAAAAAAAAAAAAATGAAATGAAATTATAGAAATGTCTTAGAATCTATAAATAAGCATTCCTTAAATTTCTTGATGTACCAAGCACATGTGGTGTTGGCCAATCGTTATAAAATCGAACAATGCGCTAAATCCAATTGATCGAATCGATAATTAATGCTAACCTAATTCAAATATTAAGAAATGACCTCTACACATTTTATTTAATTTTGACATTATAACATATATACATCTAACAATCGATTTCATACCAACACATGTATATTTTTAATTTCACTTTAATTTCAACATAATATTTATCTTTCCTAAAGACACAAAAATTATCACCATGTTGGATTTAATTAATCATATCAAATTTTACCCGTATGTTTTAATTGTGAAAAATAAATAAATTTATATTATAATGTAATTATGAAAATTAAAAAAAAATTGTGAGGCCTTAAAAAAAATATGAGAAAAAAATTCGCAATCACTTATTCAGTGTTCGAGAATACGTATCGAGTAATCGTGGTACATGTATAATAGGTGTGCGTGTGACGTGGATGCTTCTTGATTCTTCGAAGTTAAATAAAACATGACACGTGACGATTAAAGCTAATATTGGTTATTGTTGTATGGGACAAGTAAAAACAAATCCCACTGCACCACACCAAATTACATCTAATTTTGATTATTGCAACTATTCAAATTTTTAAATTTCTTATTATCCGAAAACTACGCTATTTAATTTGTATCTACTTTCTCTCACTCTATTAACCATTCCAACGTCTAAGCCCTAAGGCCATCTTCAAGAGGAGTAGAAATTCTCTAATTTCAATTTGTGGGTATCATGTGTGTCAATTTTAAAACTATATATTATTCATAATATTTTTTATAAAAAATAGAACTTTATTATATTATAACTAATCATAATTAATTTCTATTGCTAAAAATTAATTTTTTTAAAATTATATACCCTAAATTTGGAATAATTAACCCTAAAAATCAATTATATCAACTAAAAAAATGAAAATTAAATATTAAAATATAATCATAAACCCTAATTGGGTGGAATAAATCATAAATAAAAATATAAAATTATTACTAAACCAAAAGAAACTAAAAGTGAAGGAAAAAAAATGAAAAAAGTAATAATTTTGAGGTTTGGTACACGGTTGACACACACAAATTGAAACTAAAGAATCTTAAGTGCTCCAAGGAAGACGACAAAACACAACATTGACATCAATTGCTCGTCCAATGGCATGGCAAACGACACGCCATTTTGGGGGAGAGGAGAGAGGTACGACAATTATAGCGTCCCTCTCTCATGGAGCGACAATTTTTATTTTATTTTTTTCAGTTTCTTTTATAGTATTTTGTATTTAGTGTTTTGCTTTGTTTTTATTGTGTTTGTTGTTTATAATTTATTTTGTATTTTAAATAATATGTTGTAAATTAATATTAAAATTTGTCATACATGATAAATTTAATTAAATACAAATGTTGAAACACAAAATTAAATTAGATAAAGATTACACCAACAATAAAAACTAAATAAAAGTACTAAAATAGATAAAATTACACCAACAATAAAACTATATATAACATTATGTAACTTTATGTTTGTTTTTTTAAATTTTAATGAATCGTATTTTTATTTTATATTTATTTTTAAAAAAATATTTTGATAATTATTATGAAATGTTGATTTTAATTATAGATATTCATTAAATGAAATTGCATAGATTATTATATGTTAGCAATTATAAAATACTAATTATAAAGAGAATAAATGGAATATTATGGAATATTCTCTTTTGATATAGAATTATATGGCAAACTGTTGGAGATGAAATATGAAAACCGTTATATTTTATAAGTGATAGTGATGATGTATTAATTATAGTGCAGACTGTTAAAATTGCCTAAAGTATTTCTTTTAGATTTAATCATTATTGTTAAAGGCGCCCTAAGTGCTAAGCGGCTTTTTACCTTGTCGATTTTCGCTAAGTGAAATATGTTAGGCGACATGCAATGTTAGGTGGCGTCTAGAAGGATGGATTTTTTTTTTTAAGTTAGTCTTTATTTTTTTTCCCCCATTTTTATTAACAATTAACCAATGTTTGAACTTTGAATGTCATTGTTTTTTGAATTTTGTATGATTTGAACTTTGAATGTCCTTTATTTCGACTTTTAGATCATCTTAACTTCGAATACTTTTATTTGAATTGTTATGTTTTATGAACTTATAAATGAAAATTTTAAAATTAATAGATTAAAATAAATAAATTAATTTAAAATTAAAAACCACCTAAGTTAGGCGACCTAGGCACTAGGACCCCTCGACTTTCTGACTAGCGCCAACCACTTCTGAAACCATGGATTTAATTAGTTGAGTAATCATTTTTAAGTTATGTTGTAATTAGGCTATTGAACTTTTATTTGATGCAATTGGATCCTTATTAAATTCTGCAATTTTGTCATAATTGGATCCAATTATAAATATGTGTATATAAATATATAATAATTGAAACAAAGTGATAACATATATATCACAAAGTTTAGCAATCCGATTAAATTAAATTACAATTCGATGGCTCAATTATGATATAATGCAAAGTTCGAGGACCTGATTATACTTGAAAAAAATTCATGACCCAGCCTTCCCCCCCAAAAAAAACATAAAAATTTAATGACCAATTTATACATCAATCTTTTTGAAATGACTGATTATTTCTTAAATTGGATAGAGTTAATTAGGACCGTTACGTGTGTGTGTGTGTATAAAATGTGACCAATTATATATATATATATATGTATGTATGTATAATCACAGACACAGTACTCTTATTTAATAGTTTGTAAGCTAAAAGAAATTTCAAATTGAGTAGTTTTATATTCCCAGGAAATTCCTTTAGTTAATAAATTCAAGCTTATCTGTTAAAAAGTCCGTTATTGCAGTAATGCAGTATGATTGGATGACAACGATTAATACCGCGGCCATTTCACACTTGGCAATTAAATAAATGGTTTAATTAAGTTAATTAATTAATTATTAGAAGACAGATTAGGGAATCAAGAGTAGCTACCCATATATGAGAGTCTGAGACATAAGGGATGACGTCATCATGAAATTTAAGGATTAAGATTCCGCAAATGTTAATTAATTAGTGACTCTGTCCTAACAAATGTCCCATTGAACACGTAATTAACCAGCTAGCTAGCTTCCCCCCACACACAGTTAGGAGTTAGGTACATGAATGAAGAGGTTATTATTAGATAAACAATCCATCATTAAAAGAGTTTTTAGACTGTTATACGCTACAGATACAATTTTATGTGAATTTACTTGAGAATGTAACAGTTGAAATTAACGGTTCGATTTTATTTTTGGGTCAGTTCAGAAAAAAAAAAATCAAATTTGATAGTTTCGACACTTTCAATTTGGTTCGATTTTGGACTGAACCGACTGAATGCTCACTACTAATTAACAATACAACACTAAGCGTTGCAATTTTGAAAATTAAGGAAACAATATACACATTAATTAGATAATTAATAATATATATTTTGTGTAGTTAGAGAAAGAAACAAAAGAAAAATAAATTTTAGGAAATCCGCGTTAGAAAGACTTAGATTTTTTCAAAAGACATGCTTATATAAATAATACTGTATAATTATATTGCCCACAATTAAAGAATATTTGATTTCCTTAAATTATATACAGGTTGTTTAAGTTTTTCTAATGTTTAAAAATTGCATTCAAAATAATAAATGTTCAGAAAAAAAAAATCAGAATTTATATATGCAACGTATTAAATATAAGTAATAACTAATTAAACGACATATAGATAATATGTAAAGATAAACATTACTCAAATTCCATTTTCTTAAAATGATTATACACTATAACGGTCTCTTAGAATTATAGAAATTGCAACATGCTAAAAATAAAAAATGGTCCTAGTACTGAGAATACATCAACACACTCCCTTGTTAAAACCTAAAATTGGGGCACGTTTCATCAACGACAAAAATATTATCATAAAAGGTGGAAGAGAACTGAACACTGCAAGTAAATGATAGTCTAAATTAACAATATACAAAATGCATTATTCACACACACACACACACACACTTATCTTCATAAAAAACACACCCAACAACCAATATACAACTCCACTTCCTTTTCTTGCTTCCACAGCTGAGGTTTTGCTCGTTTCGTCCACTATTCTCCACGGTCCAAATTCGATACTGTGCATACTTTTTTTTATGAGTCGCTTATCACTTACTGTTGAACCCGTACGGGAAAAGATAATACAAACACCTCTACTCGTAAGCGCAATATTTATAGTATAATTTTGTGAAAATTATTTCCTACTACATTAATAGTCTCTTCATTTCTCACACACTAATAAATAACTATTAATATCAATAAGTAAATGAATATAAATATGGATAGTTGAAAGAACTTCCAATTTCAAGCTGTTATATATATCAACTATTTGCCTTAATAATCTAAAGGAAAACAAAGAGATAAGAAATGTCTAAAGTAAAAAAATAAATAAATAACGAAGTATTGAGAATAATATTATATGGAAAATGTGTGATCTGTATAAATAATCACTTTTCCATATTAACAAAAAAGAGAAAAGAAAATATAAGGCCTAAAGTAAAAATAAACAAAAAAGAAGCATTGAGAATAAAAAAAAAACAAAGAAAAAAGAAATGCTAAGCAAAAAATATAAAAAACGAAGCATTATAATGTAATTATGAAAATTAAAGGCCAACAACCAATACAACCAATGTATGTTTTGTTATAATTTTGAAAAATAACAATACTTGTAAGTAAATTTCGCTGTTGTATTTTTCTGACAATTTTACCCCTACAATTTTGCCTTAACATATGTATAGATATTTGAAGTCTCATTAATAAATTAAGCTTAGTATTGTGTTTCACTAATTGGGGTCATTGCAATGACGAACATTATAATAAATTTTTGTAATCCATAATCATGATCTACATGAAAAATTAAAAAATATACATCATACAAGAAGATGAATTAAGTCGATACTACATCTCAATGTTTCATTTCATCAATATGTATGTATCACTACAAGAAAACTCAAATCGAGCGACGAAAATGGTCATAAAATACATTTTGTCATCACGGACGACGGAATGGGCGACAGAATGGTGATAGATTAAATTAACGTCGGATATGACGACGGAACATCTATCACTAACTTAATGACGGAATAATCCGTCGTCAAATGTCATAATTTAATTTTTGAATTTTATTTTTTAAATTTAACAACGGAGTAGCGACAGATTTTTCCGTCACTACGTTAAATACGGAAAAATCCGTCGTTAAATATTTTTTATTTTAGCGACAAATTTAGCTATGAAATATTTTCATAGCTAAAATTAAATTTTATTTTTTTATTTTTTATTATTCAATTACTACTAATTACGATTTACGAATTTGAAATTAATCTTTTTAATATTTTAATTATTTTATTCTTTGTATTTTTTATTTTTTTAATATTTTATATTATTTTTTAATATTTTAACTTTTATATTTTTATTTTTCAATTTTTACTAATTACAAATTTGAAATTAATCTTTTTAATATTTTATCTTATATTTTTTATTTTATATTATTTTTTTATTTTTATTTTTCTTTTTTAAAATTTCTTATTTTAATATTTAATAAAACTATAATATTTTAAAATATAATTATATTAAGTCATTTATTTAATACTTTTAATTTTATTTTTGTACATGTTATAAATATATAATATTTGAGAAAATTTATTAAAATAATATAATATTAAATAGTGATTAATTAAAAAATAAATAATAGATAAAAAATAATATTTATATTCATTTTATTATTATTATTAATAATATAAATGATATTTTGAAAAGAAGAATATTCACAACAAGGCACGTGTTATTATAAATATATAATATTCTATACATTTCATATGTAACAACTTTGCATGGCGATTTAATGCTTGGTTGACCAATCGGGAGTGCTAGCGTTCGAAGTGTCTCTGGATCAAATTCGCTCCCCATTAAATAACAAAGGGTATGTGTGGGCTGGCCGACCAAAAATGGGTTTATCTCAGGATTTTTTTTTTATTTTTAGCGATGAAAATATTTCGTAGCTAATTCCGTCGCTAATTTTTTTATTTCTTTTATACTCTGACAACTGAATTTGGCGATAATTTAGCGACGGAAAAATTAATTACTAATTACATTTGCCTCGGTTCATAACGGAAAAATTCCGTCACCCAATTTATTAACGACTAGAAATGGGTGACAAACACATTCCGTTGCCTAAATTATTGGCGACGGAATTTCAAGATCGAGTGACGGATTTTTCCGTCGCCTGAATGTTTTTTCTTGTAGTTATATGTTTGTAATGAATTCAATATGATAATATGTGGCTAGTCTCTTCTACATCCGTCTGATTCAAGCCATGAATTCATTATAATAATATGGGACCGGTCTCTTATACAATGGTTTGACGCAATTCACTCGAGACAAAAAAAAATACAAAATATGATGCTAGCACTTACGTCAATTTCATCAAAACTATCACAAACTTCAAACGATCATAATTTTAATTTATCTCTTTTAAAGGAATTTATGCAAAAAAAATAACAAATTAAATATCTTTTCATGATCATTCATTTAATATGTTACATAGACATATTTGAACAAAATATAGATTAAAAATAGAAAATATTAACCTTAAAAAACCCTCCTAATTAACCCTAATTGAGATGTGATATCAATATAATCAAAATATTAAATGAATATTTTTCAGTGTTAGAAATGATACTTTTCAGTATTAGAGATGATATTTTTACTGGAAACTTTTTTATTATTATTGGAACGGGACGGGTTTGCACCAGATTTCGAGGCAACCAGCCCGTCTCACAGGAGATTTTGACAATATATAGTATGACATATAGTGCATTTGATATTCATTGATGATAATATAGAAACACCGTGTATTCGTGTAACATGAAATCCATTCCAATACACTTACATGAACTCATCTATGTATAATATATTTGAATTTATCAATAGAAAGTTAACTAATTATGAAATATTTAATATTTAAGAGTAACTAATTTCGGCCAAAATTTTTAATTAAGCACATATATACCAATACTTTCATGATCTTATTGTACTAAGATTTTGTGTTAATTATTTGATAATCGACCATTTGTGATTTTAAATATGCATTCAAGGAATCTCCTTTGGGATGACATAGTGACAAAGTGGTGTAAGTTTGAGACCAAATATCTTAAATTTGGATCTCATCAACACCGTTAGATGTTCGCCTGTCAAGCTCAATTTTTCAAGTGTGATTTACAGTCTGTTGTGTAGTTTGCAAACTATTATAGTGTGATTTACCTTCTTTTAATTTGTCGCCTATCACACCTAGTTTTTTAAATGTAATTTATTTTTTTCTGTGTGTTTTGTAGGCTATTACAATGTAATTTACCTTTTTTTGATTTGCAAACTATTATACAAAAGTGTTGTTTATCTAGTACGTACTTCGGTAGCAATTGGCCGTTATCCTCATCATCCAAAAATAATTTTAAAAAAAAATGCATTCAAGGACTAGAAAGCCAATAGACTGACTATCTATAGTTATATTCACCTAGTGTGGCCGTTAGTGTTGAGCCCTTTTGATATTTTTTAAAAACTATAGTAACCTAAATTCGTAGTCATTCTACCTAACACTTGGAAAATAGATGCAGAATTATTGTATCTGGACATTTACTTTGATTTGCAAAGATATTAACCAAATTCAAGTTATTATGGCACAGTAGTCCTAGCTAGTTTTAATTGATTCTTGAAAATCAAAACTAGTATCAATTCAAGATTATCGAATTTTAGCTGTTAGCGTTTGTAAATTAATTAAAATGGAGTTTTTTTTTTTTTTATATTATCAGCAATTAATAAAGCAGCATATACTGTATAACTTAAATATTAGACAAACATATCATATCATATCATATCTGCACAAGTGCATCTTAAATGCCTCCACTTCAAGGTTATATTTGTGACAAAAAATATTTCATTAATTTCTACAAATCCATGCCATAATTAATTTACAGCAATATTAATTAAACAATTCTACCTCATAATAGATATGACATGCAAATCTGAAAAAATAATTAAGGTAGACATCTAAAAAGATAAATTGTACCTATCTTCCATGCATAAAGTTTGATCGAAATTCCCCATACATAGTATTTTGGACTAATAGGCTACTAACTAATTAATATTTTATCCATATATATGTCATGTTACTTTTACTTTATTTTTTGGGTTAATTTCTAATAAATCACCACATTTTCTAAGAGTTGAAAATTCGACGGTGCCTTTAAAAATAAACAATTCAAATACTAATTTTTAATTTAGATGTTATTTTTCTTTTTTCTTTTTTGAGAGAAAAAAAACCCATTAATTAATGAAAACGTTCATCCGAAGGGATGACATTAAAAGTAACATACGGTAGAGCACCGTTAGATAAACTTGTTTGAAATTTGAGCCTTCTCCTTGCTCGTCTATTCGAGTGCATTGTAACTCAATGCATCGATTTCTAGAGAAAGGACTACGCAACAATTGGATTTCAGATTTGCATCATTGAAAAAAATTGGGAGATATTGAATATATAATATACAAATTAAAATTAATATTTTAATTACCTACTTTTAAATGCCTTATCGAATTTACAATTTCATGAAAAAGTGGTGATTTTTTAAGTAACTAACCCTTATATTTTACTGTTGTAACTTTCACTTCTTGCACTTTTGTTTTTATTCGTTATCCATTTAATTTTCTTTATCAACGCTCAATCAAATTGACAATAAATGATAGCTTTCAAATTAAAGGTCTTGGTCATCTTATATTCATATAGTTAGTGTGTTACATCATGTGATTTATTCATTATCCATAAAAATAAAAATAAAATATACATGCACCCACATGTATGATGTGTCAATGGACAACGGGAACTTATGGAGATATAGTGCGTAGTAGCTATGTAACAATTCAAATAGTTTTAAACTGGTCGTTACTCATTTTTTAAGAATGTTGATTCAAACTGAGTTTAAACTGTTTAGCCCAATAAGTCGCGCCTTAGCGATTGTGAAAACTTGACTATTAAATTTATTGAATAAATTACACTTTTAGTCCTGTAAAATAGGATTCAAACACTTTTAGTCCTAAAATGTATTATTTTGGTCCCAATATTTATTTTTCAACATTTTTGGTTCCGCAGTTTATATTTCAATACTTTAGGTCTAAAAAACTAATGGACTATATCTAACATCCGTTAAGTACCTATTTTGGAGCCAAAATAGTATTTGTTTTGCAATTGGTCTAGGGTTTACATGATAGAAGTGGACGGGAACCAATTAATCAAATTTCAATCCAAAATAGGTACTGTTTTGACTCCAAAATAGGTATTTAGTGAATATAAAATAGAGCCCATTAATTTTTGGGACCAAAAGCATTGAAATATAAACTATGAGACTAAAAGTGTTGAAAAATGAAACTTGGGATCAAAACTATACATTTTAGGACTAAAAGTGTTTAAACTTTATTTTTATGATTTCAGTATAACTTACTCTAAATTCATTACATGTTATAATTAATTTTAGTGGGAAAAATTTTATTTTTTTATTTATTTATTTTAGCCCAAACACTAAATGTATTTTTAATAGCCCAATAATATTGTTAAAGCCCAATATAAAAAACCAAAATATAGTGTTATTTCACATGGAATAAACAAGGCAGATTTCATTTAGTTGACCCGTCGAATTGCAAACTGGCTCACCGCTCATGCCTTAGTGTCATTAGCGGCAAATAATAACTCATTTTCTCTGTACATGAGTGCTTTATCAGATGTTTTGATCGCGGATGTTCCATTTTTAGAATGCTTTTTCCTCGTAATGCAATTCGGCTGAATTGCATGAAATTAGTTTAATCAAATCAATCACCACCACCACTATTTCGAGAATTACGAAGTGTTGGCAGAGGAAATTGGCGGCGGGAAGCGGTGGACTCAGCAAAACAGCAGCAGCGACGACAGCTTGCCAAAAGTGCAGCGGCGGCATTTGCTACTGGTGAGGTAGTGGCGTCGTCGGCGAGATTGTTGGGATTGGATGTGGGCTGAAATGGAATTAGACTTATTTAGTAATCGCAAATTCTAAACACAATCCTCCAATTTACTCTTTATAGCTCCAAATTAATTAAATTATAAATATAATTATAATAAATCATTCTGACCCTTATAGGCTACATATAGCCCGCACTTTTTAAAACCCTAATTATAATAAAAGGGGAAAACGTGTCCAATATAAAGTAACCCACACACTGTGATTCATAATTCATATTTTCTTCTTTTTTCATGATCTTGTTTGAGAGTACAACAATGTTTCATGAATTAAATTTTCAAGGTAAAACTCGATATCATTTTGCTCTAACCTTGCATTGGTTAGCTTACAAATATGAATCAAGCAGCATTCATTCGTTGAAGGCATAAAATGGGCTTATTTGAGAAGTTAATAGATCCCAAGACAAAGAATATTGTAGTGAAACTAATAAGGTCGAGAGATTTGCTAGGTATACAAAAAGCAATATGGGAAATGTGTTTTTGAATTATCTAGAAAACTCGTGTTTCTAGATTTAATTTTAAGTTCTTACTTTAGATGAATTAATTATAAATCGTTAATTTAAAGTTTAGATAATATAAGAATTCTAGAGGAGCCATTTTAATTGCAAAAAAATATGGCTTCTGCATTTATCTCAAGGAACAATTGTTCAATAAGATCATCATAATGATATCCATCTTTTATCATTTTTTTTGTTTCATCAGGATCAATTCAAAAACCAACTGTATTAGCATTTATCAATACTTGTTTTTGTCCTTGTTTTGTGCAGCAAGTGTTAAACGTACAATTTTATTTTATACAAGCTTAATCTATTGAATTTAATTCTTCATGAAAAAAGTAAACATGAATCATATCACACAATCAACCAATGAACATAAAAAAAGGTTTTTTTTTCTTTCTATTTATCATAATCTGGGTGGGGTTGTACATTAACAGATTTTTAAGTTGTGATTATATATATAGGTTAAATAATAGTTAATTAAAATAAATTTTATAAATTCGTTAATATTTGGGACTATAAAGAGTAAATTGAGAGTTGTGTTTAGAATTTTACCCTTTAATAATGATGATAGATTGATGTTGTTGGGCTATGAGTGGATAGTTGGGCTTGGTATTTAAATTCAATTCATGCATGAGAAATACTTAACACAATCATCGTTTTGCTCTTCACAGCCCCACTAATTTCTAAAATATAAAATAAATATGGTAATATATTTTTGCCTCTTAGCCCCCCAAAATCTAAATCTATTATTGTCCTTGCGCTATAGCTCCCATCCCATTTCATATAACTAGAACAACGAGAAACATTGTAATTAAAAAAAATCATAAATTCATAGTCCTTTTTGCACATAGAACAATGTGAGAATGAGAATGACGAAAATTAAGAACAAGCACTACAAAAAAAGTTCATTATAGCGACGGGAATTAGCGAAGGGGCCGACACGAGTCGCCACTAGCGACGGAAATAGCGACGGGAAATTTTGCGACGAGGTTAGCGACGGGGTTCCCCCGTAGCTAATTCTAGCGACGGAAATAGCGACGGGGTTCCCCCGTAGCTAATTCTAGCGACGGAAATAGCGACGGGAACCCCCGTAGCTATTTTTTTTTACTTTTTAATTTTTTTATTTTTTTTTATTTTTTTAAATTTTATTTAATTATTTTTAAAATAATTAAATATGATTTCAATCTATTCTAATACAAATATTCTCCCTATTAAAATCATTTTTATATTTTTATTCATTTATTTTAATTTTTGAAAAAATAATATCGCAATTATACACATTTATTAATATCACATCTTTAAATTTGTATTATTTCCTTATTAAATAAAAATTTATACAAATTAGCTTTATTAGTATTCTTATAAATAAACTAATTAGTATATTATTATATATTTAAAAAATGTATTAAGTTTAACATAATATTTATTATAGTTACTACTACAAGATTAATCAATTATACATTAACAAACTAAAATATACTATGAAAATATATATACATAATATAGTATATAATGGATTTTAATTTTTAATTATAAACTAAAGTAATTTTTAATTTTTTTTAATTTTTTATTTATTTTTTAAATTTTATTTAATTATTTTTAAAATAATTAAATATGATTTCAATCTATTCTAATACAAATATTCTCCCTATTAAAATCATTTTTATATTTTTATTCATTTATTTTAATTTTTAAAAAAATAATATCGCAATTATACACATTTATTAATATCACATCTTTAAATTTGTATTATTTCCTTATTAAATAAAAATTTATACAAATTAGCTTTATCAGTATTCTTATAAATAAACTAATTAGTATATTATTATATATTTAAAAAATGTATTAAGTTTAACATAATATTTATTATAGTTACTACTATAAGATTAATCAATTATACATTAACAAACTAAAATATACTATGAAAATATATATACATAATATAGTATATAATGGATTTTAATTTTTAATTATAAACTAAAGTAATTTTTAATTTTTTTTAATTTTTTATTTATTTTTTAAATTTTATTTAATTATTTTTAAAATAATTAAATATGATTTCAATCTATTCTAATACAAATATTCTCCCTATTAAAATCATTTTTATATTTTTATTCATTTATTTTAATTTTTGAAAAAATAATATCGCAATTATACACATTTATTAATATCACATCTTTAAATTTGTATTATTTCCTTATTAAATAAAAATTTATACAAATTAGCTTTATTAATATTCTTATAAATAAACTAATTAGTATATTATTATATATTTAAAAAATGTATTAAGTTTAACATAATATTTATTATAGTTACTACTACAAGATTAATCAATTATACATTAACAAACTAAAATATACTATGAAAATATATACATAATATAGTATATAATGTATTTTAATTTTTAATTATAAACTAAAGTTATTTATTATGTAAGTAAAAATAATTTAATTCATTATGATATTTAGCATGAAACACAAAGTAAGACTATTTAACCACATTTTCACCATTATATATATATATATATATATATATATATATAGATATAATTTTTAAAATAATTTAATTAATAAATTATAGTTCTATATACAAATATATAATACAATATCACCTTTATTATAATTTTTGTATGCATGGATACTTAATAAATATCACCTTAAATTATAGTTCTTATATACAAATATATAATACAATATAATATCAATATTATATATATATATATATATTTGTGCACAAATAGATATAAATATATTAACAAGAATATAACACTTTTAATTTATAGAGATAAATAAAAATAAATTATGAAAAAATCGTATAAGTATATATATTATTTAAACTATCAATATAACATCAATTGAACTTGTCCCAATGGATAAGTGCTTGGCCCTCCTTCTAGGAGGTCACAGGTTCGAATCCTCTTAGATGCATATTATACAAAATATCAATAATTTTAAAATTTTAAATTTGGCGGATAGCGACGGGGTGCCCCGTCGCTAAGCCTTGGCGACGGGCGAACCACCGTCGCGCATGATTAGCGACGAGCGATTTAGCGACGGGGGTTTCCCGTCGCTAAACCAAACCCTGTAGCGACGGGAAACCCCGTCGCTAAATCGAAATTTTTTTTGTAGTGAAGATACAAGTCCTTTATCACTTGAGGAACATTGGAATATAACAATTTTTATGAATACATAAATGCAATGTTAAGGCTAAGAAATGAACTCGCTTAACCGCATAAGAAATGTCAAGACGAGTGAGATATGCTGATCAGGGTGAGAGAGGGGGTAAGTAACATCAGCTGTGAGATGAACCCCATGAGGCAAATGAGTAGATTTGGGTTGACAGCCGCCCAAACCAACACATTCGAGGTAATCAAGAATATATTTACGTTGACAAAGATATGTCTCGTGTGTACCCCGAGCAAGTTCAACACCAAAGAAAAACTTAGCCTTACCAAGATCCTTAATGGTAAAGGCAACATGCAAAGAAAGTTTAAGGTAGTTAATGTCTTCAAGGTTAGGACCAGTGAGAAGGATATCATCGACAAAGACAATGAGAACTAAGAGAGAGGACCCAGAACTGCGAATAAATAAACAATGATCATGTACTGATTGCACAAAGCCAATGAAGAAAATGTGCTTACATAATTCTTGATGCCACTCGCAGGAGGCCTATTTAAGCCCATATAAGCTCTTCACTAGACGAAAAACTTATTGCGGTTGAGCACATAAATAACCATATAAGATAAGCATATATATATATATATATATATATTTCATCAGTTATGTGCCCACAGAGGAAGGTATTATTAATATCAATTTGATAAAGCACCCAAGAATGAATAGTAGCAAATGTAATAACCAAGCGGACTGTAACAAACTTTGCTACAGGACAAAAAACTTCGTGATAGTTAATACAAAACTCTTGTTTAAAACCCTTAGGCCTTGTTTACTTTAAGTATAGACTAATGAGTGGGTATATTGATTTCAGGATAATTTGTGTGATGTTATTTTTGAAATTTAATCCAATGTTTACATGGTAGGATAAGAATATATGTGTATGAATATTTAGTACTAAAATACTCCTATAATAATTGTTTAAAATAAATTAACAAATCAAATTAAAATAATTAAACATTAGATTAATTAAGCTAATATCAAATCTAATCTCTTTCATTCCTAGAAGAAGAAAAAAATCTCATCTCTCCTCAATTCACCTATTCTTCTCTCTCTTCCCTCTCTCCATGACAACGACGCACATAGGGTCTTCCCTTTATCATCCAAAATCAAAATCTACCTAATTATCTCAAAAGTTATTTCTTCTCTGCTCAAATTCCTTCCAAATTCCCAGTTTTAAAATAATCAATTTTCAATGTTGGAAATCATACCTAAACATTATTAGAATTAAGAAAATTGAGAATCGAGTAACTGTAAAAAAATCGGCCATCATCGTCCATGCTCTAAGCAGTTGACGGCGGCCGTCAACTGCTTCCTTCAACAGAAAAATAGATACCATGGCTGCACAATCATGGTGCCAAACAATAGGAAATGCATCATGCATTACTCGATCATTTGGATTTATTTTGTTATCTTTTTAGATGAATGAATCAATAGAGAAGAAGAGGATGAAGGTGGAAGACGGCTATGGCAGCGGAAGTAGTGATGCTTTCATAGAACTGGATTTGTTTCTAAGTGGAGTGAGGGTATGGTGGAAACATGAAGTGATAAGTATTATCAGAGGGAAGATTGTAGGATATGACTCATTCAATTTGTCACCAATTTTGAGTTAATCACGGGCTTCAAGTTATCATATAAATATGTATCCCATGAAGTAAACTATTGATATGATTGAATAATTGATGGATATCAACCCTTATCTTACAAAGTAAACAAGCCCTTAGCATCAACCTTGCCTTAAAACGCTCCACAGTACCATCGATTTTAAGTTTAGTCTTATATACACACTAAGATCCAATTACATGCTTACCGGGAGGTAGAGTAGTAAGCCCCCAAGTATTGTTAGTTTCCAGAGCTTGAAGCTCTTACTGCATTGTCTCTATCCACTCAATAACTTGCTAGCATCGACATATGAACTAGGCACTCGACAGTGGAGTTAAAGAATAAGAAATAATATAAGAGAACGTAGAAGAAGTAAGAAAAGAAGAATAGATAGATGTAGTAGTACTACATATATAATCTTGGAGGTATGGATGCACTAGATGAACTCTACTACTAAGACGAAGATGAATATGATTATGAGGAAGATAAAAGGGTGATAAGGCTGAGGAATGAACATTAGATGAAGGCTCAAGAGTAGAACCTGTGAGAGATGATGGCTAAACAGAAGTAAGAGAATGAGATAGTGGATGGGTTCCACAGGATGCGTCAGAAAGGCATCATCTGCGAATGATGGGAAAAGTAAAGAAATATACAGAGAATCATGTTGAAGGGGATAAATGTGTGCAAAAAATTTCACATCTGTGGAGATGATGATTTTTGAAGTATCAAGATTATAAAGAATAAATCATTTATAGATTGGAGCATGCCCTAGAAAAACACCCTCAAAACATCTAGATGCATTTAGATACGTGATGAGATCTGAAAATGCTTAATAGTGGAATAAGAAGGAGGCTTCTGAAAGAGCATTTCATAAGGTGTTATCCAGCTCAAGATAACAGAAAATTAACTTTCTATTAATGAGTATTAATGATACAATAATATTAATGTACTGAGGTTTTATCGTATTATTAATATTTATAGTAAGTAAAATAGTAATTCATTAATATTTATAATTCATTAATATTTCATAAGGTGTTATCCAGCTCAAGATAACAGAAAATTAACTTTCTATTAACGAGTATTAATGATACAATAATATTAATGTACTGAGGTTTTATCGTATTATTAATATTTATAGTAAGTAAAATAATAATTCATTAATATTTATAGTAAGTAAAATAATGATCGGGACTGTGAGGAGAAAAACGAGGATTGTGTTTAGAATTTTACTTGAATTAATTAATCTTTGCCGAGCTAACATGTGGTTAAGAGTATTTTAAGATTACTTAATCCCCTACCCACAAGGGACCACAGCCCAATTAAGGCCCAAAAATTCACTTTGGGGGAACTTTTATTTTTCATATAATTTTTGGGCCCTTACAATTTCATTGAATATGATTCACGAACTCCCATCTCAAGCACACATGAAATTTTATGTTACACTTTATGTGTTATGTTCCGTGTTACATTTTGAAATTATAAGTTTTTTTTATATTTTTTTTTGTGATTTAGTATAATTTTGTGATTGTTTTTAGGGTTCACCTCATCCTATTAGGTTTATAATTATTTTTTAATATTTAATTTTTGATTTTTAATTAATAATTCATTATTATGGTTGTTTTTTTTAAATTATGTTTTATAATTTGTTAATTCATATTTTTTTGATAAATGTTGACTATGATTATTTATGTTATACTTAACTTTTATTTTATAATAAATATGATTAAAATCATAAATTTGACACGAAAAAAGTAACAAAAAATTTCAACCCTCTCAAGCATGGCCTAGTATGATTTATTTATCTTTTTTTTTTTACACACAAAATACAATTACAAATCATTAAAAAAATTCATAGAAGCCGCATGCATAAATTCGATCAAGAGAGCATGATCACAAAGCTCATGAACGGACGTAGTAAGAGCAATTCTAAGGGGCTGCAGCCTGCGAGTGGGAGTGAACGAATGGGCCGGGCCGGGCCGGGCTCAGCTCCCTTCCTTTGTAATCCTTCATTCTCATTTGGCTCTGGGGACTCATTCCCAGATTCTCTGAGAAACCTGCCAAAATTGTGTGTGTGTGTATAAAGTAACTATTGATTTGAATTTTCTAAAATATTGTTTAACTAAAGTCTTCACATAGAGAATATAGAAAACACATTTGAATTTTGACATTTGTATCAGTCAAATTGGAAGTGTCGCTAATTAAAGGATGAATTGTCTCCCCATAATCGCGTCGTCAAATTGGTTTCGTCAAAATTATTTTAGTGTTTGAAATTGTGAATGTCAACCATTTTAAAATTCAAAAACGGTATATCCCATTCATTATGCTAATGTAGGCCTTTAATTAACGGTGGAGGAAAAATAAAATAAATAAAATAGCAGAAATAAACAAAGAGAAGATAAAAAAATATAATAGAAACAAGCAAGGTCTTATAATATTTTTCTTCGCTCAACATTGCTTCATATTTAATTCAATATACATTGTGTAAATTTCACTTTACTGTCATAACTAGCTAGTGAGTACATATATATATATATATGTGTGTGTGTGTGTGTGTGTGTGAATATAACGAGCTTCACCTAATTGATGATGCAGATAAAAAGATTCGGAACAACATTAAGTATAAATATGTATTGCGCACTCGATGATTAATATATGTTCACTAGCTAGCTCTGACATTAGAGCAAAATTTACACAATGCATACAAATTAATTGTGACTCAAACAAGAAAACTACATTAATGCAGTTTCAACCGCGTCAAAATGTACTATACCATGCATGAATTGCGTATCACATGATTAGATGAAAATAACAACCTTATTTTTAATTATATATACTCTGACCCTAACTTCAGATTTAATAATATGATTATTGCAATTAATAAAAAGGTATTTTTTTTAGCCAGTCAGACTCATATAACGCGGCAATTAGAGTTTGTTAATTATTGTCAATCACCTGAAGATTAATTAGTTTATTATAATATATATATATATATATATTGTTTTAATTAATTTTTTATTTGATCATCACTCACTGTCGGACAATATAATTAGATACAAAACGCCTCATTATTTCTCAACAATCACAAAATTACATGACATTTTTTTTTAAATGGTATATGCTATATATAGTAAAATATTAGAGATTGATAATGACACTAGATCGTGCAATGCAAAAATAGAATAACAACTATATATATAAAACATTTTGCGACTCGTAACTTGTCGCCCTACCTCGTTGAGGGTGAAGTGAGACAATTTATTTGATTCATTGTGAAAAAATATCCATGCTATTATGTTACGACAGAAAATAATGGTGAAAATGAATAAGAATAATACATAATTATTTATCCAGTTCATCAAGAAGTGACTAGTCTGGGGCACTACCTTGTCAGGTTATACATATATGAATTAGAGCTGAGCTGCGTTGGTAATAGCAACCATTAAGCCTGATTCGGTTCTTGATTAATGCTATTTTATATGGAGTGGGTCTTTGTTTGCAAGAATGACTGCTACCATGTGTGGTACTGGTATATTCAGATTCTTTCTTGGACATCCGGTATCTACCCAATGGGGAGCAAAGCATGGAGTTTAATGAGAGAGAATTAACCCCTTGATCTGGAGCTGTTCGAACTGGGGGAATTGTGGCTTTTCGATACATGTATCGGGAGGCTAATATTGTTGCTCATAGTGTTACGCAATTTGGTGCATCTTGTAATAATTTTTGTATTTGGACCAAAGATTTTCCACTTTGGTTGAGGAAGCTAGTTGCTTATTAAAACTTTCATCTCTCCTCAAAAGGAAAAAAAGAAAAAACAATTAATTGAATTAAGGGGTTTTTTTTATTCTTCTTTTAATATACAACAATGTGATTTACACAGTAAGCATATTGGTTCGCCATAATTGTGCTAATCATGATCCTGTAATCGAGTTACTTCAATAATTTGATTAAATCAAATAGTTGACTAATACGGAAAATTACATGTTGATACCTATATTTTGGGCTTTTTATGAAAAATAATCAAAAATTTTAAAATTAACAAAATAGTACCCATTTTTTCAAAGATTTTATAAATATAACATTTAATCAAATTTTCGGCCTGAAACCCCTATGTAATTGATTGTATTTTAATATTTTTATTTTTCCAGCCGCGTAAAAAAAACATTCAGTCAAGAAATTTTAAAATACAATCAATTACGTACGCATGATTTTAACACTGTAAAATTGATGTTAGATGTATAATTTTTTTATAAAAAAGGTACGTAGTTATTGTATCATTAATATTAAAAAAGTTAATTATTTGTAAAAAATAACGAATGTAGGTACCAAAGTGTAATTTGTCCTTGATTCATATAATATAACTGTAATTGTAATAATATATTTATATCAATATATGTATTTTTTTTAATCCAACAAGCGTGCGTCGCGCACGTACAGGAATAGGACCAGGTTTACTCTTCTATATTACGCAGCGTTTGGCAACAGTGAACAACTCATATTAGCAAATGTAGCTAAACGAATTAACAAAGGCATATGCATTAGTTTACTGTTTAATTAAATTATAAATTTATAAGATAATATATCCCAAACTATTAATACACATACATACAGACATACATACATACATACATACATATATCTATAAATAATTTTATTCGAACTGAGATTAAATTGAAAAGTTTTTCAATTCTAACCGACGCCTCCAATTTCCGACATGTATGTGGGGCATGTTTTGCCGGAAATTTATGTGTTATTTCAGTATGTATAAGATAATTACGTGAAATGAGCTTCCGGTGAGCCACATTATAGATCCATTTGTGGAAATTAGGTCGTGTGATAGAATTTAAAATAAATGAAAATATTGGGTATTAAATTATAATTTCTTCAACAATTAGATGAAATTGAAAAATTGTTAGTAGTCTAGGATGGAATATGATATTAACTCTTAAATTATTAGTTAAGATTGCAAAATCCATATAAAATTCTCTACAACCGAATAAAATAAAATCTGCGGTGGACATTTAAAATATTATTATTATTATTATTATTATTATTATTATTATTATTATTATTATTATTATTATTATTATTATTATTATTATTATTATTATTATTATTATTATTATTATTATTATGTGTTCTGGGGAGTAATTGAGTGTCTATAATCTATATATCACGGTTGATTGAAATTTAATAGTACTATATTCTTAGTCTTTCACCTAAAATGCATTGGGATTGGGATGTAATAATGTCATCATTTTTTGCTATTTTGGTCGTATATATTGATAGAAGAAAAATGAAACCGTCCCCCCCACGTTCAAAATGATCGATGGGGATGACATAATATGTATTTAATGTTTTTTAAAGTTTCATTTAATTAAAATCCATAAAAGTGGGGAATTAATTAAATTAAAATCGGAAGACTTTCGTCTGCTATTATACATAAAGCTTTTTTTTACCAATTAATGCATAGAGGATGGAAAAGCCTTCTTTTTGTTAACGAAGGTAACCCGTAGCCGCTACCGAAGCAAACCACACATAGGAGGTAAACCACACTTGACAAGCCAGGTGTGACAGGCTCACACAGTGTTGGTGGGATTCGAACTTGAGACCTTTGGCCTCAAGTTATCACACTCCACCACTAGACCATCCCCAAGGGGACTGGAAAAGCCTTCTTTATATGTATGTCAAATTGGCAATGTTCATCTTTATAGAGAATATTATTCTGTACATTTATTATTATTATTATTATTATTATTATTATTATTATTATTATTATTATTATCACAAGCAAACATAAAACAAAACTAAAATTGTTATAATGAAAGGTAAGAACTTATAAAAAAGCAGTAAAAAATCGGATCAGATTCTCTGTTGCAATTTCTATTTCATTTGGTGCTGCATAACTAGAATTTTTTTTAATTTTTTTTAAAAATATTAATATACCCTAATTGGGGATGGATGAACCATAAAGGGAAAATTTTAATTAAATAAAATCATAATAAATTTTTTTTTTTTCAAATGAAAGCTTGGAACAGAAAATGTAATAGAAAATGCAACAGGTGATCTGGTGTGGTAAAAAATGATCCAAGAATTGGTTACCCGGCGAGTTCATCAATGCCTATGCAAAATTGAAGAACAATCCACTACTATCCGTAATAAAATTACATATATATGTAGCTTATATGAAGGACTTCCCCTAACGTTAATATTTCACCATTTATGATCTTTGTATAATAAAATTGAATATATTTTTTTTCTAAAATGTAATAAAATGAATATATATGTATATATATAAAGATTATTGTTATGTTAATGAATATTATAATCCTTTGGTCCTATAAAGATAGGCTTGTTTCCTTTTTCAAATGTCCCCATATAGGTTGATTTCTATTTATATTTAGTTAATTTAATAATATATACCCATATTTAATATGTTTACATTAAGTCTTAATTTATTATTAAAAACATAAATAAGGGTATATTAGAAATTCTTTTTATTAATTTTTTATCTCAATTTTTTTTAATCATTGTAAAAATTTGAACCGGTCTATCCTGTTAGGAGGGAGAGAGTACATGATACGTTGATAACATTATGATGACATATTTCAAAAGTCAATATATGTGGACTGTTCCAATGTGGAGTTTTTAACCAATTTTGATCATCTGTCTGACAATTGGAAACATTTAACATTCTAAACCGATAGTTATAAAGTCCAAAGACACCATTTATTATATACTAATACATACATAAAATATATATATTCAGTTAAAATTTAAAATATATATAAAGCCATATATAGAAGAATATGCTCTAATATATGGAACACTTTATTATGTTATCTTTTTTATCTTAAAATTAATAGGTATAGTGGGAGGAACATGAACTCACTTTTTATTAGAAGCAAAGTCAACACAGCACAATCTTATTGCTTAAAAAAACCAAAAAAGAAAAAAGGCACAATCTTCTAAGTTAAATTAGTGCACATATAGCCTGCTCATTCAATGCTGTTAATTGAATATTTAATTTTCATTTACTTAGATTTTCTTTTCTTTTTTTTCATTTTCTGATTGAAATTAAGAAATATATATAGTATTACTTTTTTCTTTAAAAAAAATCTTTATCACTAATTATTTCTTGTCTAACTCATAATTTAGGGTCCATTCTTCTTTAAAAGAATATATTAAAAAAAATAATTGTGCCGTAGAGAATGTAACCTGAAATGGCACAAATGACCTGATCTGCTGTCCCTCCGGCATTAAATAGATTTCGAAGCAAATAGTCATTTGATAAATAAATAAATAAATAATTATGCACAAGAAATTGTTAATTAAAATACTAAAAACCAGTTAAATCAATGAAGAGAGAGAATCCCATTTTATATTGAATTGAATATTTCGAGAACCATTTATTCCAACTTGTAACACACACACACACACATAATTTATTGAAAGATTATGATCTTATTGTATAATTGTGTGATTGATTCACACATCAAATCTAAAATAATTATATTTGTTTTTTTGGTAGATATTTTTTACGAATATCTATTTTCTCTTAAAGAGATCTTCTCTGATTCAACAAAAATTATGAAATGCTTCTTAATTAGAGATAAATATAGTTTACATATTTATTAGTATTTTAATTGTTTTTCTTAATGTTAGTTATTAATTTTTAGCGCTATTACGTGTAGATCCGGAAATCTGCAATTAATTGTGAAGAAACCGAACTCTCGGTTCTGAAAGAGTTGTGTACAAAGTTGTGTATAAAGTTGAGACAACTTTGCATACGCAGCGGAAATTTAAAACAGAAACAATGGATTGAAATTTTCACGAGATTATATTTCTATAATCTCGCGAAGTGCCTCAGGGCGAAATCTTCACTATATAAAATATGTGAATTACAAAAAAACACTACCAGATAAACTCTCACTAAATATTAAGACACTTTATCTCTTCCTTCACAGAAGGTTGGGACTAAAGTTGTCTTAACTATATCTAGTAGAGATGGATAAATACGAGAACTCAAAACTTTACAATATCTGAAAAGCTCTATTAAAAACTCGTATCTAACACTAACTATCTGAACCCTATATATACACAGCTCGTTGCTTGATCCCCACTCAAAGCAACCGATTCACTAAGCCATGATCTCCATGATCTCCACTCCTACATTTCCGGTGCAACTTCCGGAACAACCGTGGCTTCAGCAGATCTTTGGACTTGGTCAAATCCCACATGCTCCTATTTTCTCTCAACATATTTTATCCTGCAAGAAAGACAAAAACTCCAAATACACGATTTAAACAAATATCCCTAAATCTATGATACACTACCAATCGGTATCAACAATCTCCCCCTTTTTTGGCTTTCTTCCAAAAACCAAACAAAAACCAAGAGTTACAATTACTCCTCCTGAAGCAACACAATCAAATCACAACAACCATGAAGATTAGAGAAATGTTAGCTAAACAGTTGCTCCCCCTGTCACCAAGACTGTAATAAAAACAGAATCTACACAATATCATCACAACACATAAAACAACCATAACCATAATATATTCACAGCAAATGCATACATATCTGCATGCAATCAAAAAATATATAAGAGTTAGGCAGAAAATAAAAGTTGTTCATAAAGTTGTGCAACAAATAAAATAGTTGTTTGTTTCATCCAACAACATCATCAAAATACTGCAACACACTGCAGTCTTCTTCTTCTTCATTTTTCTCCCCCTCACTCCTCATCTTCATCTTCCTCATCACTTGGTCTGTGGCGACGGCTAGGGCCTTCTCCCCCTTTTTGGGAAGAAAGAAGTCGTTGAAACACCCTTCGTTGCCCTTCAAGAATAGCAATCTGCGAGGAGAAGAAGGCTATTTGCTCCTGCAAAACAAAGACAGGTAGAGAACACATTAACTCGGCCGAGGGATCCTCTTCAGTTGAGGCATCAATCCACGGGAGATCTCTGTGCCTTTTCTCACTCAAGAAGGCAGGTTGCACAGTTTGGAGAGGGAGCTTGGATGTGAGGACATCTTTCTTCTTCGGCTTCAACCCTTGCTCAACAAGCATGCTATAGATGAGAGAAGGTACGAGCAACTTTTTGGTGGACTTGGCCACAGCAACCTCAGCAACAGCATTAAAAATGTGGGTGCCCAAGTTGAACTTCTCTTCCTTGAACACTTTGTAGAGTAGGCACACATGCTCAAACGGCACAACTGTGGTATTGGATGTAGGGATCCAATTTGACACGGAAATGTTGTGCAAAGTTGAGAAAAGGGAAGTGAGGACCGAAGCTATGCGGTTAGGCCTTTTGTTCACTGTCCACACATCTGCACGGCCACCTCAAGCTCGGAGTCGGAGTCGGTGTCGGTCGGAGAAGCTTCTCGTTTGGCCTTCTTGACTGACTTGCCTTTCGTCAAGGAAGGCATTTTCCTCTTCCCTTTCCAAGAGGCAGCAACCTCCTCTTCAAGCCCTTCGTCCTCATCGGCTTCTGAGAGTTGGTGAGAGGACGATTTCTCAGCAGAGTCGTCGGAGGAAGCGCCTAATTGATCCTCACCCTCGACATCACTGTCGATGTGGATCGGTTCCTCGGGAGCCTGAGAGGGACGGCTTGGTCGAGAGACACGCTTGGAACATCGAGCGGGAGGAACCCTAGGTGTTTTGGAGGGCTTCTTCATCGGAGGTGAAGGGGTCGGAGATGGGATGACCTCCGGCTGTGGCTTCGGCTCGGCAGAGGAGAACGGGACGGGAATAGGGCTACCGCCTTGTTGAGCGGCTTCCTTAGATGAATGGACAGGGTCCTCTTGGTCTTTGGCAAGAATTGGAGTGTCGAGCTCCGGAAAGTCAAACGATGGCATCACTATGCCGCTCGGAGCAATAATAATCACCTACTCGGCCGTCGGAGGAAGGACAGAGGGCGGCATTGAAGTCGGTGCCGGGAGAGGAAGCGGTTGAGACTGAATCTCCGAGCTTCCCACCTCAAGAGAGATCTCCATCGGTGCATTCCCTCGTGAAGGCGAGAGCAAGATGCTGGGTCGGAGAAGAGGGGTGGTGTCCGGTGATAGGAGACGGAAAGGGTTAGGTGCGAAAGGACGGGGAGAAGATGGTTGCAGCGGAAACGACGAGAGGTGGCAGAGGTAAGCGGAAGTTTCGGGGTCTGCCATGAATTCCTCCAACTGCTTCATTTTTTTCGGCGTCATTTTGGAGAAAGTTCGGGAGAGAGAGAGCGAAAGCTTTTGGAAGATGAAGGGGTGAAAAAGTAAGGGTTTTGTGAATAGTGGAGCAAGGATCGGTTTTATCAGACTTAGGGGAGAAGAATAGAGACGGGAAATTTAAATGAGTAGACTAACAAACAGATTCGTCCCGCCACAAAAATAGGGATCAATAAATTAAAGAAATAGTCAAAGATGAAATTAAAGATAGAGTAGGATACACTTCCGGATTCACTCAACTGACTTTAAAAAAAAATTATATATATATATATATATATATTTTGAACAACTATTGTCATAGAGGATGAAATATTCAGAACACTTTTGACACATCATAGAAGACTTTTCAAGAAGAGAGCAGATGGTGAATAGATGTATAACCAAGAGAATCTCATAAAAACCACTTATCTGAGGTCTTTGACCCAGTTATATGGTTTTTTAAGAACGATCATGATTTCATCTTTTACAGGCTTTTACATCCTCGAATCTGCTCAACTTCACAGTCAACTATGATATATCAAAAGTTGTGATAACAGTTGATTTAACTTTTGAACTCATATAGAACATAAGCCAAGAGATTTTCTCAAAGATAAGAATCTCTCATAGCTAAGAGCTTTTGTGAACATGTCAGCCAGTTGAGAATCTGTACTAATGTACTCTAACTTTAATAACTTCTTTTCGACTAAATCTCTAATAAAGTGATACCTTAAGTGGATGTGTTTGGACTTTGAATGGTGGACGGGGTTCTTTGCAAGGTTGATTGCGTTTGTATTGTCGCAAAGCATCACTAGGGGATTGCTCTCCAAACCATAGTCATCCAACATTGACTTCAACCAAATCAGTTGTGTTGCACAACTTCCAGCTGCTACATACTCCGACTCAGCTGTGGATAAAGAAATGCAGTTTTGTTTTTTGCTGTGCCAGGAGATGAGATTGTTACCTAGGTAACAGCATCCTCCACTTGTGCTTTTTCGATCATCAGTTTCTCCAGCCCAGTCAGCATCACTGTACCCCACAAGATCTGAAGTTGTGTCCTTTGTGAACCAAAGTCCCAGTTCACAAGTGCCAGCAACATATTGAATGATCCTCTTGACAGCTTTCAAGTGTTCTTCCTTTGGACAGGATTGGAATCGAGCACTTGCACAAACACTGTACATTATATTTGGCCTGCTTGCAGTCAGATACAGAAGACTTTCGATCATCGATCTGTACAACGTTGGGTCAACTTCAGGCCTAACTGCATCCTTCGACAGTTTCTCAGTTGTGCTCATGGGGGTTCTCATGTGTTTTGCACTTTCTAGACCAAACTTCTTTACAAGGTTCTTTGCATATTTCGTCTATGAGACGAACACTCCATTTTCTTTTTGCTTGACTTGAAGGTCGAGGAAGTTGCTAAGTTACCCAACCATGCTCATCTCGAAGGAGGTTGACATGGCTTCTACAAATTTCTTCAAGGCTTTCTCACTCGTTGACCCAAACACTATGTCATCGACATAAATTTGAGCTATGGTTAGAAAGTTGTTTTTTCTTTTTGAGAAAAAGTGTCCTATCCGCATGTCCCCTGTAAAAACCAAAATCAAGCAAAAATTCGGTCAAACGACTATACCAAGCTCTAGGAGTTTGCTGTAGTCCATATAAAGCCTTGTGTAGTTTGTACACATGATCGGCCTTTGAAGGATCTTCGAATCCTTTGGGTTGTTCCACATATGCCTTCTCTTCCAAGATTCCATTGAGAAAAGCTGCCTTAACATCCATCTGGTGAAGAGTGATGTTAAGATAACATGCAATAGCAAACAAAAGCCTGATTGACTCTATTCGTGCAACTAGAGCAAAAGTTTCATCATAGTCTATGTCTTCTACTTGAGTGTATCCTTGGGCAACTAAGCGAGCCTTATTTCTAATGATGTTTTCAAACTCATCAGTTTTATTTTTGAATATCCACTTAGTCTCGATAACATTAACTCTAGAAGGTCTGGGCACTAGTGTCCAGACTTTGTTTCTCACAAATTCAAGTAATTCGGCCTGCATTGCACTAATCCAAAACTCATCTTTTAAGGCTTCAGTTACATTCCTAGGTTCAATCAAAGACAGGAACACAATTGTCCCAACTTCATTGATGACACATGACAAACACACCATCCTTACCATTTCCTTGTAGTTAACAACAGTGTTACCTTTAGTTCGGACCCCTTCGTGAACATCTCCAATGACTTGGTCGATTGGATGATCTTTGTGAATTCTCTTGGGAGGGTCTCGACGAACACTGTTTTGTATAACTTCTGGGGTTGCTGAATCATCAAGATCAGCATCCGAGTCAGGCTCATCGAAGGGTGTATCCTTGTTAGTTACTGAAGTGGGCTCCACTTCTGGGTCAACTTGTTTTGCATCAGCGGCATCAGTACTTCCCTGTATCTCAATAACACTGTCAGTATCATCAGTAGGAGTATACAGACTAGCCAAATCATCAAACCTTACATTCACACTCTCTATTACAGTTTTGGTCCTGAGGTTATACACACGGTAAGCATGACTGTTGAGGGAGTAACCAATGAACACACCTTTGTCACTTTTGGGGTCAAACTTGTATAGATAGTCCCTATAATTCAAAATGTAACAAACACAATCAAAGACATGCAGATATTTAAGGTTAGGTTTTTTACCATTAAGAATCTCATATGACGTCATGGTGGTTCCGGTTCTTAAGTTCACTCGGTTGCTTACATGACATGCAGTGTTTAAAGCTTCAGCCCAAAACTGTTTAGCCAACTTCTTTGAATACAGCATCACCGTGGCCATCTCTTGTAGGGTTCTATTCTTTCGCTCGGCCACACCGTTTTGCTAGGGTGTCTTTGGAGATGAGTACTCGTGATGAATTCCTTCCTTCGTGCAAAAGTTGAGGAATTGAATATTCTCAAACTCCCTCCCATGATCCGATCTTAGTCTCTTGACACAAGCATGGTAAAAAATTTTGATCGTGGCATACAACTCCAAGAAGGAATCATATGTTTCACCTTTGTTTCTCAAAAATTTTACCCAAGTATACCTAGATAGATCATCTACAATCACAAAGGAATACCATTTACCTCCAAGACTTTCAACTTCAGCTGGTCCCATAAGATCTATATGAAGTAGTTCGAAGCAGCTTTGAGTTGTGAAAGGTCTCTCAGAAGTTGTCACAACTGGGTGCGACGCTTTGACTTGTTTTCCTTTTTGACAATCTCCACAAAGGCTAGGACTTGAAATGTTCAACTTGGAAACTCCTAGAATAGCATTTAGTCTTTGAAGATTCTTCATATTGCGGAAGTTGGTGTGTCCCAATTTTTGGTGCCAAAGCTGCACTTCATTTACCTGCGCACTTAGACAACTGTTTTTGCTAGTCTCATAAATATTATTGGAAGACCTTACCCCTGAGATCACATGATTTCCGTTGCTGTCCATCACAGTGCACATTTCTTTATCAAAGATGACACTGAAGTTGTCATCACATAGTTGACTAATGCTAATGAGATTTGCAGTCATCCCTTCAACATGTGATACATTGGCCAGCTTTGGAAGTCCAGGACTGTCCAAGGTTCCTCGTCCAACAATCTTGCCATTTGACCCTCCTCCAAAAGTTACTTCACTGCCATTGATTCTTTGATAGTTTGATAGATAACATCTGGAGCCTGTCATGTGACATGAGCATCCACTATCAAAGTACCATGTGGTCGAGTCATTATCTGTCGATGCAGTGAAGACCACTTGGCAGGTAACTGTTGGCGTAACTTTGGGTCTCCATACTAGTTTCTTGGACTTGTCACCTTTGTTTGAGAGGATAGGATTTGATGCTTGGTTCTTCAGATGCATCTCCTTATGGTGTTCCTGCAAAAACTTATGACAGAAGGGCTTAATGTGTCCAGGAAGAAAACAGAAGTGACAAATGTACTTCCTACGTTTTTTCTTTGCTGACGAAGTTGTGGGAACTTCCTTGGCTTTAACAAATGGTTTGCCATGAGTAGACAAAATCTGAGTGAAGGCTGGTCTTGCACTCGAATCATACCCAAGGCCATGTGAAGTTATCTGAGTTTGAGACAGAACTTCATCTAGTTTTGAGGTTCCCATGTTGAGTCTTTTAAAAGTTTCATCAGCATGATTGAGTTTAATTCTCATGTTGTCTAACTCAGCATCCTTCTTTGTCAGCATGACTTCCAGCTTTTGTAGTGAGGCCTTTTGCACAGAAACTTCCTCAGTTAGTGAATCCACCACTTTGCACTGTTTGGACCATTTGACATACAGTTCCTTGTAAAGTTCCTGCATCTTTATCAGTAACTCCAGAGTTTCCTCTTCCGTGACTTCTTCCTCATTTTCTGCAGTGGACACAACAGTGTTAAAATAGAAAAGAGTGTTATAGTAGGACTCATCATACCTATCTGAAGTTATCTCAACTTCGGTGTAGTTTGACTTGTCCTCTTCAACACATACTGCAGTTAAGGTTGCCTGCTCAGTTAGTGGATCATTAGGAATCTCCTCTACATAAATCCCTGAGGTGTCAAGCTCACTATCGCTAAGGGATAGAAAGTTAACATGCTTTCCCAGTTTGTGAAATGTGTTGGGACACTCGTTGGCAAAGTGTCCGAAGCCCTTGCATTCATAGCATTGAACTGTAGAGAAGTTCGTCACTTCCTTAGGTCGGAAGTGATCAAATGCAGCACGACTAATGATTTATGGTTCCTTTCCTGGTGTGATAAGCCTGTCATAGAGAACCAAAGATCCGGAGGCATCATTTCGAGGCTTTCGCTGTTCTCTATCTCCCACTTGTTGTTTTCCTTTGTTGGCTCGAATGAGAGAATTAACTCTTCGGGTGAGAAGAGCATAATCTGGATCCTTCTCAGTGATTTCTTCAAGATCTTCATCTTCTTCTTCAACGTAAGCCGAAGTTGTCTTTGAAGTTGTCCCGACAGTCAAGGCGATTCCCTTCTTCTTCTGTCCACCCTTTTCATTTAGTTTCATCTCGAATGTCATCAGATCATTCATCAGTTTGGTGAAATCCAGAGCTCCAGTAGTTGTAGCAGTATCAATTGCAACCACTTTCATGTCAAAACGAGAAGTTAGAGTCCTCAAAGTTTTTGAAACTAACCTCTTATTAGTAATTGGATCACCCAAATCATTGCACTCGTTGGCAATCTCCATTAGTTTGTTGCAGTAGTCTCCTACGGACTCATCATCCTCCATCTTCATGTTTTCAAACTTTGTGGTGAGAATCCGATGTCTTGATTCTTTAATTCCAACATCACCTTCGCAATGCTGCTGGAGTATATCCCAAGCTTCCTTAGCCGTCTCACAATTCCTTATAAGTTTGAACATCTGAACGTCTAGGGAGGATTGAATCGCGTTGAGCGCCTTGTCATTAAAGATGGCTTCTTCATTTTGCTCTCTGCTTCATTCTGACTGTGGTGTACGGCATGTATCTCCTTCAGCATCCACGGTCTTGGGGTGTGTCCATCCTTTTTGAACCGCATTCCATGCTCTTGCATCAATCGACTTGATGCATGATCTCATCCGAACTTTCCAAAAGGAATAGTTCATGCCATCTAGAACGGGAGGTTTGTTGAACAGCGGGTTCGTGCAATCCATTGTGCTTACGAAAACAGGATCACCACTTAGTGTATCAAGTGTCTGCTCTCTGATACCAATTGAAGAAACCGAACTCTCGGTTCTGAAAGAGTTGTGTACAAAGTTGTGTATAAAGTTGAGACAACTTTGCATACGTAGCGGAAATTTAAAACAGAAACAATGGATTGAAATTTTCACGAGATTATATTTCTATAATCTCGCGAAGTGCCTCAGGGCGAAATCTTCACTATATAAAATATGTGAATTACAAAAAAACACTACCAAATAAACTCTCACTAAATATTAAGACACTTTATCTCTTCCTTCACAGAAGGTTGGGACTAAAGTTGTCTTAACTATATCTAGTAGAAATGGATAAATACGAGAACTCAAAACTTTACAATATCTGAAAGGATCTATTAAAAACTCGTATCTAACACTAACTATCTGAACCCTATATATACACAGCTCGTTGCTTGATCCCCACTCAAAGCAACCGATCCACTAAGCCATGATCTCCATGATCTCCACTCCTACATTTTCGGTGCAACTTCCGGAACAACCGTGGCTTCAGCAGATCTTTGGACT
The DNA here is from genome assembly GCA_026008535.1 of Perilla frutescens. NCBI lineage: Eukaryota > Viridiplantae > Streptophyta > Magnoliopsida > Lamiales > Lamiaceae > Perilla > Perilla frutescens. Next base: position 47,199,177 of record BRKX01000005.1, read on the forward strand.
TGGTCAAATCTCACATGCTCCTATTTTCTCTCAACAGATTTTATCCTGCAAGAAAGACAAAAACTCCAAATACACGATTTAAACAAATATCCCTAAATCTATGATACACTACCAATCGGTATCAACAAATTGATTCAGTCCGAAGTAGCGGCCAATCTGTGAAATAAAAACAGAAAATACAGTAAGAGCCAAAGACCGTCGGGGGGTGACGATCATTGGGCCTCCGACGCTCAAGTCATGAAAAGAAGAAGAGTAGAAAGAGTTAAAATATGAAACAATTGAATAATTAAAAAGCTGAATAATAGTAATTTTTAACCAGAACGTGACTAGAAATTGAGGGAATCTTCATTCAATCGGAAAAGATCATAAGAAAGACGCCCAGATGTTGAATCACCGGAGTAGAATGAAATTAGAAAACGATAAACTCAATGTGTCTAGGGTATGATGTGAAGCTTGTGGGTATTTCAGCGTAGTCGTTAAATGAGGAGGGAGGTCTCCTTTTATAGAGAGAGGTAGCGTTATGGTTCACGTAAATTACGGGAGCGGTTGAGGTAGGATCTCATTTGTTTGATCATGTCAACCCTTCTAGGTAATGCGGATGACTAATTCAAAGTAATTCAAATTACCCGATCTTTATGAGGTTGCTCGGTTAAACGACAATATTTAACCCTCATGGACCAGCGTAGTGGGCTGACGAAAAATAGCCACTACAGTTAGCCCCTCATTGTCTAGGTTCCAGCATGGGAGCTGGACAATGAACTGTAATGCAAATAAAATATTTAAGGACATAAGACGCTGAAGCTCTGAACGCAAGCTACAAGGTGAGATGGTCAAGGCTTTGAAGAAAAATTGTAAAACTGAACACGTACCGAAGCCCCGAGTACAGGCCATAAAGTTGAACGACCCAAGTTATAAAATAACTTGGAGGCCGAACGCCTAAGCTTTGAGGGCAAGCTGCAAGGTAGGACGATCGAGGCTTTGAGAGCAAACTGTAAGATCGAACACCGAAGCCCCGAATATGGGCTATGAAGCTGAACGACCCAAGTTATAAAATAACTTGGAGGTTGAACGCCTAAGCTTTGAGTGCAAGCTATAAGGTAGGATGATCGAGGCTTTGAAAGCAAACCATAAGATCGAACACTGAAGCCCCGAGTATGGGCGATGAAGCTGAACAACCCAAGTTATAAAATAACCTGGAGGTCGAACGTCTAAGCTTTGAGCGCAAGCTGTAAGGTAGGACGATCGAGGCTTTGAAAGCAAACCATAAGATCGAACACCGAAAATCTAATATTATTTGTCATAAGTCACTATTGTTTGCCAAACGCATACGGGGTTAACCTTGATGCTTTTAAGACCCTAGGGTCGACATTTGACGTAGTAGACCCAAGGGTTGATTTTTGACGTAGTAGACCTTAGGGTCGATATTTGGTGTAGTAGACCCTATGGTCGACATTTGGCTTATTAGACTGTAGAGTCGATTTTTGATGTAGTAGACCCTAGGGTCGATATTTGACGTAGTAGACCCTAGGGTCGATTTTTGGCTTATTAGACTGTAGGGTCGATTTTTGACGTAGTAGACCCTAGGGTCGATTTTTGGCTTATTAAACTATATGGTCGATTTTTGACGTAGTAGACTCTAGGGTCGATATTTGGCGTAGTAAATCCTATGGTCGATTTTTGACGTAGTAGACCCTAGGGTACGCAGTAGACCCTAGGATCGATATTTGGCATAGTAGACCCCAGGGTCGACATTTGGCGTAGTAGACCCTAAGGTTATTTTTTTTAGGGATTTTTTTTTTACTGGTGGGTGATCAGGATCGACCTGTAACCTGTGAGTTATGATAGAAGGATCGATACATGTCATGTCGGCGTGTGACCATGTGAAGCAATCATGGTGTTCTGACAAAAAGTGATTAACTCTGCTCGCATTTCGGAAGTCAGTCTCGACCCAATTTGAACAATATGGTCTGGGTAGTCGGGATGAATATGTACTTTGTTGAGATCTTCCATCTCGAGTTCGATGTAGGAGATCGATCCTGAACTTTCTCCATGCTCATATTTTGAATTTGAGCTTTCTCCACATTCATATTTTGAGTTTGACGTCGATGCCTCATCAATTTGGTTTACTTCTTGTACCTACACGTGGTTAGTCTTGAAAGCCGATTTGTAGCAGTCTTTTGATGCGATTTGCTCTCCACAAATCTGCCTAACTCCCCATGAGGTTGGGAAGCGTATGACTTGGTGGTAGGTCGAGGGCACAACTTTTAGTTCGTGAATCCAAGGTCTCCCAAGGATGACGTTGTATGCAGAGGGTGCATCGATAATTTAAAACTTAGTGCGCATGTTAACCCCTTCCGTATACACAGGTAGTGTAATTTCACCTATGGTGGCTTTATGCTCACCGCTGAATCCAATAAAGGTCATCGATTTTTTGACGATGTTACCCTCGGGGACCTGCATTCAGTTATGAGTTCCATTTCAGTATCGGAATTTGGTATCATGGGCGTGTATTTGAGAGATCTGCAGTGTCGTTTTGCTGATACCTGGGACACTCCACTAACCTCGGATCCTCCAGTTATGCAATTAATCACATGCTCAATTGGTGGGGGCTTTGGCGGATCCCTCAGGCTCTCATCATTTTTGATGAAGGTCTTTTTCCCCTTATCAGTCAACAAATCTTTCAAATGGCCTCGCTTGAGTAGGTCGATAACTTCGCGACGTAATGTAATACAATCATCTATTCTATAGTCGTGATCTTTGTGGAATTCACAGTACTTTGTTCTATCACATTCATGATCTGGACTCCTCATCTTGGACGACCACTTCACTGTACTACCGAGTTCCTTTAAGGCATTGACGGCTTCTGTGGGTGTGATGCACAGGTTGTATTCTGGCAAGCGTCGATCATATGGATCTGAAATATCTTCTCGACCTCGAGGTTTGTAGCGATCATTGCGGGGGTAAGGGTTAGTTCTTCTTCTATCATTTCTGCGGAAGTCTCTTCCTTCATCTCGACCTCTTGGCTTAGGTCGATAATACTGGTCTTCGTCTTCCTCCCACTTAATTTGTGCCCATGCCTTTGCTAAAATATCATCCATTGTCTTACACGGGTACTTTGTGAGTTCTTTGTAGAGGTCTGAATCCCTCTTTAGCCCCTTTCTGAAGGCTGATATGGCGGTGTCAGCGTTGCACCCTGGTATCTCTACCTTCTCTCTATTGAACCTTGCAACATAATTCCTAAGTGTTTTATTTGGATACTGGATAGTGGCGTAGAGGTCATCGGAATGTTTCTCAATTTTCCGACTGCTGGTGAACTATTCTACAAAAAGATCTATGAGTTGTGCAAATGATCCAATTGAAGCGTTAGGAAGGTTTGTGAACCACTGCAATGCGGCTCCTGATAGGCTTGACCCAAAATCTTTGCACATGCAGGCTTCTCTGAGGTACTTTGGTATTGCTGCGATGAACATCTTCTGCTTATACTGTGCGATATGGTCATCCAGATCTGAGGTTCCGTTAAATAACTTCATAGATGATAGGGTGAACTTCGACGACATCTCTATTAACCCTATTTCATCCACGAACGGTGAGTCAGCAAAGCTATTTGGTGCAGCCTTGCGGATTGGTAGAGGTACACCAGGAATTCGCGTTATCATTGCCTCGATACCAGCCAGTCATTGCTCCAATTCACTTGGGTGATCGATTATTCTCTGATCGAATCCTGGTTGAACCTGCGCTGCTGTTCAACCCTTTCTTGCTCGAGGGTCTGGTGTCGGAACCTTTCCTGTCCAGAAGCATGATACTCAAACCCTGGAGGTAGCCTTAGTGGGCTCTCATCCATTTGTTGTCTGGCGTCTACCTTCTGTGGTGACGCACTAGTATCTGCACTAAATGGATCAGTAAAATTAACAGAACGACGATGCTCAAAGTATACCGAATTTGGTTCACCGAACAGATTAGTGGGTTTGATGCAGTTCAAATGGCGTGTGCTGTCATTGATGGTCAGATCTTCAAGTTTACTGCGGAGTGAAGCGTTTTTTGATCTCAAAAGTGCTAACTCCCCCGTGGTGTTTGTCATTTGATGCTGTATATTCCTCAGAACATCAGCCAGCGACAGATCAACATCAGGCGAAGGCGTAGCGGTTCTGCCATCTTGTTGGGGCCCTTTTCCATCTCTGCGATTCTCATTAGGCGTTGTCATTTTGTTTCACGAATAGATCACTGCTCCACGGTGGGCGCTAAATTATAGATCCGAAAATTTATAATTAATCGTATTAGTCCGGAGCAGCGGCCAATCGTCGTTCAAATCTGGAAAAATGTATGGAAAAAGCCTGGATATTGAACCGCCTGAGTGGCTGAGTGGAATTAGGGTATGATGTGAAGCTTATGGGTATTTCAGCGTAGTCGTCAAATGAGGAGGGAGGTCTCCTTTTATAGAGAGAGGTAGCGTTATGGTTCACGTAAATTACGGGAGCGGTTGAGGTAGGATCTCATTTGTTTGATCACGTCAACCCTTCTAGGTAATGCGGACGGCTAATTCAAAGTAATTCAAATTACCTGATCTTTATGAGGTTGCTCGGTTAAACGACAATATTTAACCCTCATGGACCAGCGTAGTGGGCTGACGAAAAATAGCCACTGTACGTAGGATTAGTCATTATTTAGTTTTATTTCAAAGTTATATTAGTTTTCCTAGTTATTACATTGTTCGTTAATTTCATAGTTAAAATATACTGTGACAGGGATTCTTCTAATTAGGGTTTTATTCTGAAGCAAGGTTTTTGGTATTTAGTCATTTATATGGGGGTTGAATTTTTTGATTAATAAAATGTTAAAGGTTTGTTCCCTTTTTGTGGTATACTCTGACTCATTGTTGGCGATTCGATGGTAGCTAATGAGGAGGACGTGGAACAATTTATAGGAGATGAGCTTCCACCATTAGTTGATGTTGTTAAAGCCGGAATTGTTACTAAGTTTAAACGCATGCGTAGAAAAACGAATCATGTTGCTCATGGCATTGCACGCTTTGCTGCAAAGTATGATTCTATGTATATTTGAAACAATAATTGTCATCACTGGTTGAGGGAGCTACTTGATTAATGCAAAAGACTTTCTTTTGATTTCAAAAAAAAAAAAAAAAAAGGATTAATTTGTTCCCTTTTTGTTCACATTTCAGACATTCAGTAGAATTAATGGATGTATATATGTTCATATCTGTCTTTTTGATATTAAAAGGGAACAACGGAATTCGCCCGTGTTCTTGATGAATGATGATTCTCTACATAATTAGTTGGTGTCACTTGCTCCAACAGTTGTTGATCCTTCAAAACAAACAATTACATTTTCTTGAATCAATATGTTCCATAATTAATCATTCACAATTACACATTGTCATATCTATAATCGCGCCTGTTTGAAATAGTCCAATTAAGTATTTCTAACTTGGATATTCTCATTTTGTTTCTAAAATTTATTTTTCCTTTTTTATTTGTCATAACTATACTAGAATATTTATCATCATATCTAATTAATGTGCATATTGTTTTCTTAATTTAAAAAAAAAATTGAACACAACATGTATAATAAAATATTGTTTTATTATTAATTATAAGGAACTTATATATTATTTTAACGTAAAATTAATAAAATTTAAAATTTCATGAACCTTTCCCCTTTTTGTTAATACTTCGATCGGGAGTGGGTTGTCACTTCCAATATTCGGCAGTCTATACCAGTTATGTCAGATTTAGATTTTTAGGACAGTACAAATTTCCAAATATACAGCCCTTAAAATTAGAAGTGAAAAAATATTTGCCAAAAACAACTAGTAGGATAAAGTCATTATTCTAAGAAACTTTTTTTTTGCCCAATTTTTAAAAAGTTTTATACATAAACTTAATTAACAAGCAATAACCTCTAAATTAGTCACACACACACACACACACACATATATATATATATATATGTTAGTACTAAACTATGTTCTATATATTTTATCTCATCACTTCTCTTTACATATATTTTCTATAAAATAAAACGATAAAATATTTTAATTAATTAAGGAGAAATATCAATCCAATGCATGAAAGATAGATAATCTATTTATATAGATCTCGAAAATTGGATTCTATGGGTTGAAAGTTTGAAAAATATAAAACTATCGATTTAAGACTCATTGATTTAACACCGTAAAAACTCCATCGAACAACAGAAGATGGTGTGGCTGTTAAATATTCATGACATCTTCACACATAATATTATTTTTACAATCAAATCAAATATGAACTTACACATATTTACATTAATTAATTAAATTAAGAGAAAAAATAGTTGATTTTTAATCATGAAATATGTTTACTTCTCTGGCAAATTTTCCTTCTTTTGCTTTTATGTCTTTCATTTCAAATTCATTTTTCTGCTTAAGTCAATTAATTTTATAATTCAAATTTTAATTATTTTATGCTTAATTCAATTAATTAATGTAAATATGTAAAATTTTGTGGTTAATTTTATTGTAAATAATATTGTGTGTGAAAAATATTTTGTTAGATGGATTTTTAATGGTGTTAAATATGGGAGCATTATGTTGATAGTTTTAGATCTTTCAGGCCTTGAATTGATAGAATTCATCTTTCGAAATCTATATCAATAGATAATCATCTTTCGGACCTTAATTTGATAATTCTCCATTAATTAACTTAGTTATCGAGATAGACACACACATAATTTATACTCTTTTCTTCAAAATAAATAAATGAACTGAAATATATATTTGTACTACTTGTCCTACAAAATGCACGCTCTTGTACTTAACTTTGGGGAGTATAATGTGGCGACTAGTAAAATAGTATTAGCTTAATAATTAATTAAATCTTCCAAGTCCCTATAGACTGTCTGGCAAGTTATTTAAATGTTAATCAATCTCCCAATTATCACTTAATAAATTATAGCTCATAATTAAGTGATAAAATAGTAGATGGGTAGTTGAGAATTTCCTATATATGATTGGAGTGGGACATTAGTGGTACGTGGTGATGTACTTCTAATTTGTAAGATATATCACACACATCAATAATATAATATGACTCAAAATCAAAACAAGCTTATTTGCTCAGAATTTTGAGAATCACCCAAAATTTGTGGCCGAATATCCAAAATAGTGGAAGTCTACGTGTGAAAAGGTGGTATTCCGAATTTGAAATTTAGCGCTCTTCGTTGCATATTCAAATATAATGGAGATCCGTGTATAAAAAGGAGATGTCTTTAATTTGAGATTTACCGGAGAAAGTTATATGTGTCACTTTATAAATGTGAGAATATTCATAACTTAAAAACCGATTTTATGAGGGTGAATTGTGCCAAATGTCCATTTCTGATATGGTATCAAAGTCATCCCAATTTTACAATGTTAAGTGTCCGGCCTCAATATCGTTGTAATCAGTGAGTTTTAGAATAGTTTCAAGTTGCACGTGAGAGGCGTGTTAAAATTGTCCACATTGGGTGAAGAAAGTGGTATATGCCACTTTATAAAAATAAGAATATACCTCCTTTTATGATGGTTTTTTTGAGGATGAATTGAACCCAATATCCATTTCTAATGGATACTATCTAATGCTTTAATAGTTTTGAACTTACGGAAAGAAAAGGGAATTGTGGAATATGATCTTGAGCTTGATTTATATTTTGATTTTATTGGAGTTTAATTTGTTCGCATTTGACTCTATTAGCTACATTAAATGCAATAAATTGATATATTCTCTTTCTTCATATTATATTTTCATTTTCATCTTTAATTTCCTAGTTCAAGCTAAGTAGTGGAGTTGTAAATAAATCGAGCTAAATATATATACAATTGTTCAAACTTGTTTAAAATAATATCGTTCGAGCTTTAAAATTAATGTTGAGCTTATTTAATTCGATTATTTATTGAGTCATGCTCAAACGAAATTTAATCGAGCCAAACAAGATTCAAGCTTTAATAGTTCGATATTTTTTTATATATGTTTGCTCCATTTTTATTTACGGAGCTCTAGTTTGAGCCGAACTTTAAATCATATCAAATACAATATTATACTCAAATTTATTTAATATGTTTATCGAATTGATCCCAAACAAACTTTTAACGGATGAATACGAGTTAATTGATTATCGAATTATTCAGTTTCATGTTCTGCCTGACCAATATCATACCAAGGCACCACTTAATTTTTTTTCGTTGGATAAGGAGTTTGATTGATTTGGGATCGAAAAGCCAAGGTACTTATCAATTCGATATTTGAGAGATGATAAATATTGACTTAGGCTCTGAATGATTGCAATTATAGATCAAAGACCTTAAATTTCATGTATTTCTATTTTTTTAATTGTTTTAATGATTTATTTTTTAATTTTTTAATAGATAATTAATGAACGAATTGCATTGAAAGTTAATATTTAAATAATTAAACATATAATCAAAATACATGACTCTTGGGGTCTTAGATTTATAGTTTTAATCATTCAAGTTCTACAAATTGATCTGTTCTAATCCGTTTGTTGGTTGTTACACCATCTAGAAAGTCACCAAGTGTCTAGTTAATCAGTCCGAATACTCTGTTGCAAAAGGTGTTACATCTCATATTATACTATCCACATGGTCGCCAAGTGTTCAATAAAAATTTGAAGCTAACATAGTGGGTTGATTTTAATCGGAGCTAATAAAATTGGACACTTGGTGGCGATACCATCCAAATGGTGCAACAAGAGATATTACACCTTATGTAGTAAGAGATCTAATCCGTAAATTGATAACTAATCTATCTTTTGGACTCTAGGGCACGTTTACTTTGAGGATATATAATTTAAAGGAAAAATAGGTTACTGGATACAATGGTGGATAAATCATATTCCACCTCTTTAGACGGGATACATATATCACAAATAATTAAGCACTCAAAGCTCATTTTTTTCACGGGACTTGAGTTATCTATCATTTTAATATCATGCAAAGTAAATATAGGATAATTTATTAATTCATCCTTATCCATCAAAGTAAGCAAGTTGATAAAAAAAATAGTATAAATTAATTGGATGATGCTATTAGCTAGGCAGAAGAGATAATAATACAAGTGATTGGAAGACCAAACCCAAACGTGCAGGCCATTGTAGAATATTCTACCCAACAACCCCCCAACATCGCGATCTGATTTTCTTAGGTTAGTTTATGTTACTATTAATCTATTTTGCCCAAATCTATGATTTTGGTTGCTCTCATTTTAATATTGCTAGTGTCCCATATTTTATCCATGCATTATGCATGTTTATTATGTCTTGCGTCATTTTTATTTTTAATTTGATTGTTTTTCTCATCAAGATCGTGCGCTTGTCTTATTGGACTATATCGCCGAATTTTGCGACACCAACTAAAAAAAATATGATAATTGATGCTAAAATTTATGTTTATTTTTCTTTCTTGAAAAACAAAACTTATATATGTATAATAACATGTTATTATCACGAACTAAATTTATGTTCACTACGCTAATCTCCCGAGGTTCCTTACCTTTGAACTACGACATGAATATATTATAGGAAAAAAAGTGCATATAATCTTCGTATATTTGAGCTTATGAGCAAATTGAAAAATTAAGTGGATCGATAACTTTGTTGATAATAAATATATATAAGAAATACAATGTTGTTGAAATAAAAAAAAAAAATACAAAATGCATATTGTTTAATTAAAGGTTAAAATTAATTTTTTGAACCTAAAAATGGTCAAAAAAATTACCTCTAGCCACTTTCTCAACGAGTGTGATTTATACAAAATTATGGAAATGGCCTTTTTAATAAATTTTATAATAGCTTGAATGATTTTGTTCAATATTTATTTAATCATGACATTTTTTGTATCTTTTAGAAAACACCTATATATGTATGTATAAATTAATTGAGAGAACACATTAATATGTAAATAACACCTATAAAGAGATTACCAACTGTTGTAGGGCATAAAATTATCAATGTTGACTGTGATGTAATCAATTATATATTAGAACGTCGAGATATATATATATATATATATATATATATATATATATATTATAGAATGCGGGAGATATAAAATAATTAAAATAGAATATTATTGAAGAGTGATGGTGATCTGAACGCGCATTTGAAATTGAAGCAACAAAATCGGCGAAATCTTTGGGCTACATTGACCCTACACATTCTTCAAGGTATCTATCTATCTATGATCTATCTCACTTTGGCGCGAATTAGCATCTCGATTTTGCTTTTTTATTTTTTTGCCCTTTTTATATTAACAAGTTTAGCCTTGATTTGTTGACCCTTTTTTTACTTTTCAGTGTAATTAAAGGTCGTGTTTCTTCTAATTGTGATATTTTTAAGGAATTCAAATGAGTGCTCAATATTTTTGATATTAGTTCAAAAATATATTATATTATGAATATATTATAAAAATGTGTAGCTAGCTAGCATAGGTTTTTTTCCCCCTTCTAATTGTTATATTTTTCAACTTTCAACTACATAGAAACCGTCACTCAACTTAATTAATACACACTCACACACACACTATGTTTTTGGTTGCTTGAGTCTTATACGGAACAGTGAATAATCCATGATTTGAGATTATATTGAACAAAAGGTTTTTTTTTTTTTTTTTAAATAAAGAACCTCAAATTCCCAAATTTAAAACTTGACAAGAATTGGAGAGAGAATCCTGGTTTGATTCAGTTACGTGTAGCATGTTGAAGGAGCTAGGTTATAAGAATTTTAATTGGTAATGATGATCTGACAATGTAGGCGTTTTTTTTTCCTTTTAATTGTAGGTTAATTAAGTAGCATGTTTGCGTGTTGTAATAAGAAGGTAATTAGTAAACAAATTAATGTAGTGTAGCCCGATCGACCAGATTCATTGAACTAGAGAAATAATAGAAAATAAATCCCAGCTTCCGAGTGTTTGAGCTGTTGATGATCATCGAAGATGGTCTTTAAATAATTATAGTTGAGGACTGAGGAGATATATGCTAGCTAGATGAAATAGTTATTTATTGTGTATATAAATATATATATATTTAATAATGCGATCAATTTGAAAGTAACATATATCATAAAATGTTGATACAGAATCGCATGTATTAATTTGCTTGTCAATATGCCACCATCACTATTCTTAGCAGACGATATATTGTAATGAACTAATGAATCCTAAGATCTGAATGAAATGCGTGTGTGTGTGTGTGTGTGTGTGTTACTTAAATGAATGAATGCATAATAATAGTATTTGTTTTGATGCAAAAGCTTGTTTTTTAAAAATATATATATATATATATATATATATATATATATATATTGTAACTCGACCATCCTATATGACAGCAAGAAAATTATAACTGGGATGTTACAGCTAGCTACTGATATTCTCTCTTTCCCTGCTCCATATATATAGAGGTTAAGTTCATTGAAGATATGCTTCGTACACGTGTTTCTTCTAGCATATATTCATACCTCGTTGCAGGTTACATATAGATAGTTTTGTACCAAGAAAACGATGGCATGTAGACTATTTTTATGCTTCTTTGAAAATATTAATTATTTGATCTGTTCTAAAATTAGTAGGAACTATTTCCCCATTAGCTAAAGATTCTTCCCGAGTTCTTGATATAATCATTGCCGTTATTGATAAGATATATTCCCAACCTTGATGTTGCCAATGATTAGAATTAAGACGAGGTAAAACGCAGAATTCGAAGCTTGAAATGTCGATGAAATGCCTGTGTTTACAGCTTAATTTATTGAGGTTTGGAGGATTGGGGACAGGAGCCAAGTTGGAGAAAAGATTGTCTGCTCAATACATAGTTTTCAGATATATATTTCTTTAGTAATAATAACATAATTAGACTCACCCCCACGTTCACTTATATACATTTTTTGCTTCAATTAGTTGATATGAGATATCATTTTCATTTGATTAATGTTTTATAGTTTTGAAAAGGACCTGCACGTTCCCGTAGTTCGCCAGGTGTCATTCTGTCTTCCCCCTTCCCCGAATCTGAACATCATATTTTGGTTAAATTGCTTGATGGTGGCAGTTATTTGATTGAATCTATAATTAATATATTCATAATTATTTCTGTTGTTTAAGTGCTCCCAAAGGTTGCATAATACTGCTCATTATTTGCCTGAATGAGTCTTGTGTGAGTTGTATATACAGATTTTTTATGAAATGATTAGTTTAATGGTTCCTAATTCAGAGTATAAATATGTGATGTCTACATGTTTGGGATCAAGCAAGTCCGAGCTTTCTCTTTCATAATTAATCAATATATCTAAGCAAGTAGATCATATGGAACTGATTAATGGAGCAATTCCTGAAGGGGGGGAATGGGGATCCTTAAACGGGATGTGCTCCGATGAGGGTGAGTTCATGGCACAGTTGCTCGGGAATTGCTCGTTCCCGAATGAGGAGATGAACTTTGTGGTGTCGCCTGCATTGTGGCCGACGTCTCATGAGGATCACCCTAACCAGAGCATAGCTGATCATGTGGTTGATGAAGTTGCATATATGTATTCTAATTCTAATGATGAAACTAATGCTGCTACTGCTAGTAGTACTAGTATGTGTTCTTTTTCACAACTGTTTCCCTTTTCTAGTCAGGAAACCTACCACTCCACTCTCTCTCATCATCTTTCTCTAACTAACAACAACATGAATATGAATTTGATGACCACCTCAATGGATTACGGCTCCAAACTTCATAGTCCAAATGTAATGGCAGAGGATGATTTCCTTAACCAGGATGTCAGCAACGATAGCACGGAGTCCAACAAGTTGGACTTCGGGAGAGGGCTCGTCGTGCCAAGGGAAGACAAGATCAGCAGCCCTTCCGACTCCAAGAAAAGATCTCGTGTTCCTTGTGAAGTAAGTGCTAAATTTTGTGTTTAATTTCTCATTTTGGTGGCACTATAGATCAATTATAATGAACACAACAGTTGTGTGATTGTCATTGATTAATTTCATGTAATATTTTATGTCAGATTCCCAGAAGCAAGAAGAGCATAAAATTCAATAAGTGTCCCAAGTTTGATGAGAGCGATGATGAAAACAACAACAACAACAACAATGCAGTGTTTCAGAGGCAGAGCTCAAGCAGCTGCTGTTCAGAGGATGAGTCTAATGCTTCACACGAGATGCATGGAACGACGTCGTGCTCGAGCTCAAAGGGCAAAACACGTGCGAGTAGGGGTTCAGCAACTGATCCACAGAGCCTCTACGCAAGGGTATACATATACATTTAGTTTTATTGTTAGAATTAATTAGTAGAGAATCATCAAACGTACTGTATTGTATAAATCCATGCAAGCCATGCTATAGCTATAATTAAAAACATGGTTTTGATAAATGTTGCAGAAAAGAAGAGAGAGAATCAATGAGAGATTGAGAATCTTGCAGACTCTTGTGCCTAATGGAACAAAGGTAATTAACAAGTGCACATATATATATGCATCCACAATTGAGAACATTCTGGAAGGAAAATTAACAGAGTTCCATTGTCATCACAGGTTGACATAAGCACAATGCTCGAAGAGGCCGTCGAATATGTGAAGTTCTTGCAACTGCAGATAAAGGTATATATATCATGGTCAATATATTAATAAGTAGTAGTACAAGTTCTTGGATTTGTAATAAAACTATGTTGTTGTTGGTGCTCATGTTCGTATATATAAATGCAGCTGTTGAGCTCCGATGATCTATGGATGTATGCTCCTATTGCCTACAACGGAATGGACATTGGACTCGATTTGAAAATCTCCACTCCCACACCACAATCTTGATGATCATGGCTTCATTAGTGCTGCTATGCCACATTTTCTCTCTCAATAAATACATCACTTTCCATTCTCTCTCTCTCTCTCTCAAAATCTCAATTCCAAAAAACCACGATCTTTGATTAATAGAGATGATCATCATGGCTTAGTGCTGCCACATTTTCTGTGAATAAATACCACACCATGCACACTTTCCATTCTCTCTCTCTCTCTCTCTCAAAAATCCACTCCAAAAAAACACAATCTTGATTAATAGAGATGATCATGGCTAAGTGGTTTTCTGTGAATAAATATATACCACACCATGCACAGTTGCCATTATCTTTCTAATGGCCTCTCTCTCTCTCTCTCTCTCTCTCTCTCTCTCTCTGCATGAAAATGCATAACTTAAAGAACGGCGGCGACATCTATCTGATGAGGAGGATTAATATTCATTCTTGTTTATTAATTGAAACCAATAATCACTGGGTCATATCTCAACTTGATGAACGTACATTGTCTATGAAATTGTATAGATTCTTATATGGAACAATCGCGTTATTGTTTTATGTATACATTAATGAGATTTTTTATTTTTTTTCGGAGGTAAAATCCTTGAGTCTTTATTTAACTTGGATCGGGATTCTAGGTTCACATATATTATCATCCAGACTTTATCTACATATAGAAACGAGCCATAAACTAGATTCAAATCCAAATTCATAGAATTAATTTATGATAATTTTGAGGTCCACGCTCAAGTTATGGATCTTGGATCAAATAGTTCAAAGAATAAGGGTTATGAATCTCATTAAGTCATTAAGATTGATTATGATACTAATTAACATCTATGTATATCAGAGACCAGATCTTATAAGTGTGAATTCATCTTTATTCAAACACCAATTGTTATAAATATTTTATTTTATTTTGAGTAACAATTGAGTATGGGCGCATGATCTTACCTACATCTAGATCAGGAAAAAAAAAAAAAAAGAAAAAAAAAACATATGACCCATATTAATATTGGAAGGCTAATTCTCTTGTAGTTCGGATGTACATAAACTTTGCATCAAACAGGCGGGTACCACTTCTAATACTGAGCGCTTTTATTTTACTAGAAAATACTACTTTTTTTTTTAAATATATTGTAATTTCTTTTTCAAACACCATTCATTCCATTCTAATAATGATTTATTTCATTTCATTTAGGATTTATTCATCCCATTTAGGTTTATTTCATCCAAATTATGATTTATTAAATATTAAAATTTATTTCATCACAATTACAGTTTTTATTACATCTTAACTGGTGTTAATTAATTAATTCCAGTTAAGGCTTATATTTAATTTGAAAAAATAAATTTTCGTGCGCAATGCATGACCCGTCAGATCAAAAAATAATTAATTCACTTTAATTTTAGGGTTCACTAATTTCATTTTAGGATTTATTATTCTTAATTAGAGTTTATTAATTCCAATCAGGGGTTTATATTTAATTCAAAAAAATAAATTTTCGAGCGCAATGCACGAAATGCCAGATCCAAAAAAAATCAAATTAATTCACTTTAATTTTAAAGTTCACTAATTCCATTTTAGAATATATATTTATTTTGAAAAAAAACCATTAGCCTACACTTTAGCATGGGTAGCGAGCGCAGTCCATGAGCGCGCGTTAGCGCTGTGCACTCGCCCTCAGTGATTAAATTTTAGCATTTACTATTTTCATTTTATGGTATATATTTAATTCAAAAGTATTAATTAGCCCGCGTGTTAACGTGAACAGTGAACGAAGTGTAGGAGCCCGCATGTTAGCATTAAGTTAGTGCATAGCTCGAGCGGCCGCCGATTCATTTGAAGGTTAAATAATTTTATTTTAAAGTATATATTTCTAGAAAAAAAACTAAAAAATAAAATAATATAATTCATAAAAAAAGGCCTAATTAGTATCAATTCATCAATTTCAATATTAATCACAAGAACAAATATATGAGATTTTGTCAAGTTATGACCTAACTACTAGATTATTTATTAATGCAAGACCTAAAAAATAAAAACTATCAATTCAAAATTTAAAAAATAAAAACTATCAATTCAACACCTAAAATAATACTGTGAATCCAGGACATAAAAATTCATGCATTTCAATTCTTTATTATTATTATTATTATTATTATTATTATTATTATTATTATTATTAAATCTTTATTGAATTTAAAAAAATTTAATAAAGGAATTTTCATAGAAAAATAGTATTAAAATAAAAAAATATAATCAATTTCAAATTAATTGTCATTTTAAAATTTTTAGCTTTTTCAAAATATTTATTGTTTACCATATTTTCACACTCAAGTGTATATATGTCAAAGTTATTATATCTTAATTTCAAGGATGGACCTAGGAGGAGGGGGCACTGCCCCCCTCAAATTTTTTCAAAATTTATTACACAAACAATTTATTATTTAATAATATTTTTGTCTTCTCTCCCAATATTACATGTTGGCTCACATGGTTATGAACATATATATATATCGGGCATTGGACATACTTGTATGAAACGTCGTTTGTATTATTATAAGGGTTAAATTTAACATAACATTTGAACCATTTTGTATTTTTTGCATAACGTTTAAAAAATTACAATTCATATCACAACATTTAATACTTTTGCAATTGTAACATCCTCAATATTAATCCGGCAAATCTATCATACATGTCCAATTCATATTAAAGCTTGTGTTATGAATTGGCAAATTGCAAATTTTTAAACGTTGTGCAAAATTACAAAATGGTATAAATGTTGTGTTGAATTATGCAATTAACCCTTATTATAACTATTTTTCGCTCCCAAGTTAAAATTCATGCATCCATCTCTGCTTAATTCTATGAAAATTTTTGAAATGAAAATTAATTTAAAACAGAAAAAGTATAATTTTTGAAGTCATGTCCTGATAGTACTCAAGGAAATATGTCCACTCGAATTTCACAAACAGAATTGCTGGTAAAAAAATGGTACTACATACATTATATTTCTTATGGAAGCGACTATTTGCATTACTAATTTTATTTTTTGCACTACAAAAGAAATAAATAAAATAATTGTGAAGTTACTTAAATATTCTTTTATTACTTTTTTATACCACTAAAATTACTCAATGCACCACAAATTCAAAACTAAAAAAAAGAAATAAATTAAAAATCATTATTAATCAACTTCTAATAGTTTATTAAAAGTATTATACGCTAGTATAGGTGTACTGATATAAAATAATCAAGTTTAGAACGTGTTGTGGAGTTTTTTTTTGTCCAGATCGCGATTCGTTCGAACTAGAAATTTCGAATATTTTGCAGTGGTTCGAACTCGATTTTTCGAACAACACTTAGGGAAAAATGAAGTTCAGGGCATTCGAATTTAAGCTTTCGAATATATTGGAGTAGTTCGAACTCTAATTTTTGAACATAGTTCGTTCGGAAAACGTTTTTTGAACAAATGAAGGTTGTTCAAAGAATCAACTTTGAACACCCTGCACCCTAAAATTTTCTGAATGTCGTTCAGAAAACATTTTCTGAACAAATAGGGGATGTTCAAATTTTAGTTTCCTAACCAAATTTATTTTTCTAAATATTGGAATTGTTCGAATTAATATTCTCGAATAAGGTGAATGTGTTCGAAAATATGTTTCCGAACATTTTTTTTAAGTAAAACAAATATTTTAGACTGGGGGCATTAATATAAATATGCATTGTGTAAAGAGTAAAATTAGTAGCGCATTGAACAATTAAAAGTGCAAAGAGTAAAATCAGTAATATAAATAGAAATTCTCATTCGTTATGTAGTTGCTTCGAATCATAATTTTATTTATGTATTTAAAGTCGAACTCTATTTGAAAAGATGTAAACAAAAGGTGGAACAAAAACAATAGAGTACTGAAGTTTGATTCGAGCTTTTCTCCTCTTGTTCAAGCTCGACTTGGCAAATATTTGTCATGCTCAAATTTGATTCGAGCTCGGCTCCTGAAATATTCAAAAAATTACTAATCGAATTTGAGCTCAAATGTTTGAAAAAAAAAATCATTTAATTTACACATTCGAGCTCGAATTCAAAAAATAAAGATCTTATTTAATGTACCCATTCGTAATATTTATAATATTCATAAACATATTTGCTAAACTCGAGTTTGAACATGCTCACGAGCTGATCGAGCCGAACACTACTATATTCGAGCCCAGCTCGATAATTTTATCAAGCTCAAGCTTAAACTCAACTCGTTTAGAAAACAAACTAGCTTCGAACTAACTTTTTTCAAACCGAGCTTTGAATAACTCGCGAACGGCTCTGTTCGTTTACAACTCTAACTATATTGATCATTTTCTTTATTCAGATCCTAAATTAATAATTTTCATCTTTCACAAGTGATAGATAACCCATTTTTGGGTACTTGATAAAATCAAGGAAATATGTCCACTCGAATATCACAAACAGAAATGCTTATAAAAAAATGGCACTACATACATTATATTCCTTATGATGTTGCATCGAATCATAATTATATTCATGTATTTAAAATCGAACTCCATTTGAAAGGGTGTAAACAGAAGGTGGAACAAATACAATAAGAGTAGGTCAACTTTGAACTCTCAAACAATAATCCTATTTTCAAGCAACTCAAAATAATGAATCAACAATAAAATCAAATTATAATGGACCAAACCTAGAAAAACCCCAATACTCCCAACTTAAAATAAAACTTTAACCAGAAAAAAAATAAAATAATAAGTCTATTAATCAAGATTCTTACAACTCAGTTCCATAATTTTCAGCCATTTAACATCATAATCAAAGCATATCACCCAACAATAACAAAACACACACACTTTATATAAGTAGATGTCAGATTAAAGAAATTCAACACATGAGCTCATGTAAAAAAAATGAAACATCAACTACCACACACACACACACACACAAACACATGAACACGTGTAAAAAGAATGGAAGATCAACTACCAGTCTACCACACACTGCAAAAAGAAGGCGATTACGATTATCACAACACCACAAAGATCAACATATTATCAAGAAGATCGGCCAACACATTTCCAAGTGAGTCGTAAACATATCAGTAATCACAGTATATGCTTCAACTGAGCAGTTCTCGAAATTAGATTCCATGTTCATCGTGTCAAGAGCGTGCAGTTATACTCACAGATGCATAGCAAGCAAATCCAATATCTTATCAACCTCATCCATAAATGTATTTTATATGTAGTTACATATCTGCTCATCAGATCCATACGACTTAGTAAAAGATTTCAACCCGTTCAAATTATTTGATATATATAATAAAAGCACAACCAAGATCGTCTCAAGAAGTAGCGTATTATTAAAATGAAATACAGATTGTTCCGACAGACACATTTAAACCGTGGCATGAGGGCACTCTATCATCATTCACTGATAACAAACCATTATTAACTAACAGACACTTCTAGTATAACTAATAAGGTTTGACTCTCTCTGCATCAAGAAACATGCAATCACGATCAAGATACACCGAGAGAGAGAAAAGATGCACTTCATTACATGCAACTAGGGGGCACAACCTGTCACATGCTACAAATGTACATGTTTCGACCTAATCTTTTTTCTTAAGTGCCACCAAACGCAATTCTGACTCAGACATGTCGCATATTAAAAGACATCAGGATGATTCTCACTCCATCTATATCCAACAGATCATTCAAATAATAAAATTCTACCTTCAAAACCGTTGTTGGAGACAAAAGGTAAGGCACACGAGCCATCACATCACCCTTGCAAAAGAACAATCATTGAGAATCATTTTCAAGCACGATCTTCATGTACGTGATTTGGTACTTCATTCTGGCTGTCCAGAGGCATGTATTGGGCCATTATTGCCCTTATCTCTGAGTCCATATATGACTGAAAATGCAATCAGAGGAAAAAAAGTTGTTATAAGAGAATTTCCTTAATAGTAAGGTTGAGATTTGACATAAATTTCAGCTATATAGTCCCGACTGATGAAGCAAGAAATGTGTAAGAATTTGACCCCCCCCCCCCAAAAAAAAATAATAATAATAATAAATAAATAATAATAATAATTGAAAAAAACTTTCAATAGTTAATATTAATATACATATACATACATATATATATATGTATATATACATAGATTGAAAACGTACCCTCAGCCTGTGTTTGTACACAAGATAAGACCCACCGCCAGCCAAACCCAATACAAGTAAAATAATCCAAACAGCGGCCCAACCAGACTTCACTTCTGAAGTATTCTTACCTGCACAACATATGGAATATGAACAGAATGAGGACTGGGTACACAATTTATACAGATAAATAGTAAAAAAAAATTGCAGTCGAACTAACTGATGCAGGTATCATTGTCCCTGATATACAACAGGCCGCTGCTACAAGTGCACTCGTAACTGCCCCATGTGTTTTTGCAGTTGCATTCATTGCATTGACAGGCTTTCTTCTCCTTACATTCATTAATATCTGTACGTTAAAAGGTAAACCAAGGTCAGATTTGAGAACAAACCAATTTCACAATAACCTTTTGGCTCCACTTTCACGTCTTTTCAATGTGCAAGAGGATAATATCTTTGTTGACTAATGACACAGTATTCAGCATAACACCTACTTCATTTCAACCTCAATTTCCCAATGGTGGTGTTTGTTTTTCTGCTATTTTATTACAATACCTGAATATAAAAAAGCCTAGTAAAAGATGCTTTCAATCAGCATAACCAACATATTGCTCTTTCGATAACCCTCAAACAACAAAGACAAGGTGATGAAAAAAAAAGCTAATATTCTAGCAAGCTTGCAAACGTAGTCCTTAAAAATGTGAGTCATCAACATGTCCTCTTTAGTATCTTATCCGTCAGATGCTCAGAATAAATATTTGGCAACACCAAATAGTCAATTTTTCCCATAAAAAAGCAATACCTTGCTCAGATTTTGTAAAGGATGTTGATCTAAATGCTTGACATGTGAGTCAATAACTATGATCAAGGGAGAACCTTCATTGATTTCACATGAGCATAAACATTTCAAGGCATCATATATTCTGAAATAATGCAATTTCTAGTTCAGCAAATACTCGGAGCAAGCAGGCACTTTACAATAAATTAGTTATGCAATTTGTTTCACATAGTTGTATTACGTGATAAAAGACATTTGACTACAGGTTAGGGGCTGTGTCAGGTAAGAGACGCGTCTAGCATGGTGAACTGAGCTTCAAAGCTACATAAGAATGCTATGCAGAAGGCTCTTTACCTTCACAATGTTTAACACCGTCTCCTTTGAATCCGGGAGGGCATGTGCATTTTCCATCATCACTGTCCTGTTAGAAATGTATAGAACAATTTCATTCATATCCAACCTATAGCTTGGGATTAGGACACAAATTCTAAGAGATCACTGACCACACAAGCAGAGAAAGTGACCCCATCTTTATTGTCATGCCAACAGCCTCCGTTATTTATTCTGCATCGCCCAGGCCCACTTGCTGCACATGCAGTGTTAATCTGAATAAAATGTACCTTGGGATGCTAGTAGAAGAAGTGAACAACTAAACTAGAAGAAAGGAACTATTAATCAACACAATACTTCAAGCTATATGAAGAATTTAAATGGCGTGTTATGCTACAATGCTATGAACACCACTAAAGAAATTGGATTTAGTTCAAGCTTAATGTATAAGTGAATTCAAGCTTCAGAAGCAAGAATCCAAAGCCAACACTATTTCTTTAGAGACTCGGTGCTTAGAGTGATAAAAGATATAAGTATGAGAATTCCCACTAAAATTTTATAGTAGCTTCTCATTCATAGATTTTACAAGCTAGTCTGATGGCTTAAAAATGTTCCAAGTGTAAACCCCCTTTCTCATCTTTCCCTCAAACCATGCGGCTGGGAATCCTTGTCTACCGTATTAATCAATAAGGAGAAAGATTTGCATGAGATCCCTTCGCAAAAAATCACTTCAGACAGAGCTTGATATCATTATGGCCCAAAAGCACAACTCACTTGAAAACATGGTCACCTTCTCCATCTATTCTTAACAAAATGGAGACTGGGCATTCTTGCATTGCATATGAAAACTAGATAGAGTTTTTGAGGTTCTGAATTACAGCTTTCATTTAATTTAAATGATTATGCATATTGGATAAAGCCATATACTTCCCGGGACTTGTACACAAAGACAAAATTAGAAAATCTATATTTTTGTACAGATAACTCAATTTTACCAATCTCCCCGACATACATTGACATCTAAATAGCAGCAGGCTATTCATGGATGTTTTGGAGGCTGAATGTTGAGTGGTACAGGAAACATGATACACCCCCCCCCCCAATCAAGCCCATTGACCATTGTCATTTTGATCGAGGAATTTTCGCACGACATTTTCTTGGAACCTTGAGAATATGTTGAATAATGTCTCATACGGATACTTAAATTCTTCAGATATGACAAGCAAGGACAAGAGGAACATAGTCTTCAAATGGTCGGGGGGTGAGATAATTTTAGTCCATTCCGAACTATTTGATAAACAAATAAAATCCTTTACATACCAGAACAAGATCTGTAACCATCTCCCTTAAATTGCACTCCATTAACTACTGGGCATTCACACACTCTTCCTCGAAATGTGTCCTGAACAAAGAAAATGTATTAAAGGGAAGAAACTTGAGACAAAACAGTAGTTATTATAAAAATCAAAGATAAAAAAGCACCTTGCAAGCAGTAACATTTGCCGTCTTGTCTTGCCAGCAGCCACCATTATTGTTCAAGCACTCGTTTGATTCTACATCTGCAGCAAGAAAGTATCAGCTTCAAGTTCCTACTCATGCCACTCAACCTTTGAATTACCCAGGAAATAGCATACCGCCACTTAAACAAACAGATGGCTCTGTAGTTTCTTCAAAACCAGCACATATAGCTTTCAAAACAGCACCTTTTTCCAATTTTCCTGAAAGAAGACACATTAAAAGAAGGTGATATTTCAATTATTTGATGCATTTCTACATAAGTAGCAAACAGACCTCGATATTGACGATTGTTCACGACAAGGGTCGGCAAAATGGTTACATCACCACGTGATCCTTTTCCAATCTACAAAAATATTTACTCCTCAGGTATCTGAAATGTGATTATTAACAGATAATAGCATAATAGAGAACATAAAAAATGTTCTCCCAAAAGAAAAGTTTAAATACTCACTTGAGATTCCTGCTCTTCTTTCAGAACAGGGTTGTCTGCATTAGCATCAGGGTCACCCATACACTTTTCAACTTTTCTTAGATCAAGACCTGATATGCAATCAACCATTAAATATATTCCTTTCGCAGTAAACCAACATGTATATATAAAGAAAGAGCGAAATTTACCTAAAGATCTGATAACCTCATCAGCACATTCCTTGCCGTATTTCTTCTCCCTCATGGGGCACCTGATTTGGAAATCAGTAACATAGTCCCACCAGACCCATGGCTTTTTGGTCTCATTGGCCACTCTAAAAACACATAGTTGTCTCAAGTTCTCAAGTACCACATCTTTTCCATCATAACCAGAGCTGAAATCTTGCTCGGGGTCTGGAGCACAATATCTTCCATGGTTGAGGCATTGAGACTTGCATTGTTTGCTTACGGTAAACGCTTCAGGGCAATACCACGTTATATAGTGAGGGGTAAATTGAGTATAACCACCTTGCTCAAGCACTAGCGCAGCACCCTTAAAATCCTTCAAAAACGCCATCAACATATCACACTTAACCCCACACTCATCATTGCTGTTAGTCCACAGTTCATATTCCACTCGGTCATCTGGGTGAGGGACAGCTTCTCTCCAGTCAAGGTTCACATTCACCATATCACCCCTATCGTATGCTTTCTTTAGTTTTTCACCGAAACTTTTATCAATCAGTGCAGATGGTATTGTTATATTTGCAATATATTCTGCAGATGCACGATCCTCTTCGGGTGAGTCCATCGTTATCAATGCTTCTTCAAGGTGGTCAGCTACTAGAACTGCAGCTGCACCAGCATTTTGGGCATTCCAAACCTTTAAAGCAAAAAAGCAATCTGCAACAAAGATGCAAGTTATCTAAGTAGAAATTAACAATTATAATGCAGAATAAACCCATAAACTCTGTAACCCTTTACTCTGTAAGCTAAATTAGCTACATAACTTTTCAACATCACAAAAGTTCTCTACAAAAAACAAAAACAAAAAAAAAAAAAAAACAAGAATTTCAGCCAAAGTTTAAAAAAAAAAAAAAATTCACTTGAGAAACGTAGTTAAACCACCACCAGATTAACATGAAGCACGCAAATGGAAAATACCAGAGTGCAACTAGCACCCGCTATAGAATCCTGAAATTGCTTGAAACAGAAATTATCTCAACAAATCACAAAGGTATCTCAGGAAATCAAATAAATAACCTAAGTTAAACCGTCAAGCGCAAAAAATAAAATTCATATGCAACCCCAAAAAGGAAACTTCGAGAAAATGCATTGCATGATAATTGACAGGCTCCACCTCAATCGAGAAATATGCCATAAAAGTATATGAGAATGAAACATCAAATCCAGAGCAAGCTCATCCTCTAGTAACCAAAAAAATTATAAGAAAAATAAATAAGTGAAAAGAACACACATACAAACACGCACAAAAGTACCTCCACGATCAACGAGTACAAAGGTGGGCATAGCTCCAGGCTTGGCCTTGAAAGAAATCCCAAAATCATCAAATTTTTGGCAGCCCTTTCTATTATCCTTTGGAAACACCACAGTTCCAGCCATGCTCCCACCATATTGTGGAATCCCAAAGTTGCCAATGGCACTATCGTAATTTCCCTTAATGCTCTCCGGCGATATCACTCTCAAGCTGTTCTTCTCCACCACGAACCGACCCACCACTAATTCTGCCCAAATCAGCACTGAAAAACAAAGCAAGATTGCAGCTTTCCATCGTTCACAACGCCCCATTTGCTTCACTTTCTAGAACTAGAATGAGCAAGAAAGTCCGAATTTTGGTTGAGCTCTTTTCTTTTGGGGGATTTTTTTTCTCTATTTTTTGCTTTTTCTTTTTTGGAGTTTCCTGTAAATATATCAACTAAGAGTTGTATGGTGTTAAGACTTGAAAATGGTGGATGTGGACTGTGGATATCTAAGTTACTATTATACTGTATATATAAATTTAATTAATAAACAGTGAAGACTGAAAGTTGTAAATTCTTGCATAAATTTGAGAATTTTTTTATTAGAGGTGTCTGTTTCTGTCTTGAAAATAGGACCAGACAATCAAAAACGTTTTTGGCGATGCATGGATAATAATTAATTGCCTGTGAATTAATAACCTTTTATCTGTCTGCATTTACACAATATAAAAACAAGAAAATAGTGACATTTAATTATATATATTTAATACAAATAAGATAATGTGAGCAATCTAGGGTTTTTTTTTTTTTCCTATCAAGCCCTCAGATTTAAAAATAGCATTTAAGCATCTTTATCAATACATAACCAAACCTCTTTTTTTTGTATATTACAAATAAAAAGCAAACTACAATTGAAAAATTAGTAATGATAGTCAAACAAGCAGTGATACTCGGTCTTGTAAATTATGAGTCCCTGTTTGACCTCTCAATATTTTCAACCAAAAAATAAATAAAATATATATTTTTAGTAGATAAAGAAAATGCATTCACTAGTTCAAATAAATACAGTTTTTTTTCTAGTTAGTCTTGGGATGTTTGTTGTTGCTAAATTTAGTCTTTAGGTCTATCATCTTGTGACTTGTCTAACGATTTTATCAATTGTAATTAAGGAATTAATAATAGCCAATAATATTCGCCTCTAATGTGTCCTGTCTTTTTAATTATTTTCAGTTATAATAACACACAATGATCGCACTACAGTAGTGTTAATTTTTTCTTCTTCTTTTTTTAAGTTCGAGATTTGAATGCAAAAAACTGAATACAATAACTTGTAATTGTCGACAGTGAAAAGATGTATGCTCTAAAAAAATCTCCATTTATATTATTGTTTGAAAGAAGTGGCGGAGTCAGGATTTTTGTTCAGGGGGCCCAAATAAGAATATGCAAATATAAAATTAGAAATTAATAAGTGATAATATATTTATTAAAGTCATAATACTATATTAATTACATTCTAACATAAAATGATTCACATAATAAAAAACAAGTATAATTGACAAATACAATTAAAAAAGAAGCAATTCATAATAGTAAAAAAAAATAACATATAACCTAAATTGTAAAAGTGGACGAAAATAATTTCACATTTAAAGAATAAAAATAATGATTTTTTTTAATATAGAGCTACTACCATAAACCATAAATTCAACATTGGTATAATGAAAACACACTCTATTTAAGGATGGAGATATGAAGTTAAGGGAAAAAAACTCAATAAATAATAGTAATAAATTTAAACTTGATTAAAAAAAAAAGAAAAAAATTGGAGAAATTTGACAAAATAAAAAATAAAGATAAAAGGGAGATGAAGAATGTTAAAAGACAAATGTTGGACCTGCTACTTGGAATTAAAAGGAGAAAACAAACGTTTTTTTATTATTTTTTTAATATTAAAATTGAAATTACTATAATACCCCTACCATTTTTTTAAATTTTAGGGGGGACCAGTGTGGCTCCGCCATTGTTTGAAAGGCACATGTTAGTCAATAGCCATGCGACTCGCGTCTTTGTCTTATCAATTGGTCAGTATTTTTATAACGAATTACTATAGTGTCATCTTTCCTTGCGATAAAATAATATATAAGTATACAACATCATATTTTATGTTGCGCTAAAAAAGATGTCTAATACTTTAATCATGTAATTTAGTTAGTTTCATATAATTATATAATGATAAAATAGTTTTTAGGGTAAATGTCGTATTTTAATCTGATTTTTCAACTGATTCACCAAAAAATAAATCACTTTTTCAAAAATAGCCTTTTTTCATATTTTGGGTTCTTAAAAAAAACATATTATATTTTGGATTCTTTTTTCAAAAATAGCCTTTTTTTTTAAATTAACAAAATAGTACCTACTTTTTCAAAAATATAGCAAATTTAACACTTGATTAAATTTACGGCTCAAAGTTTGTACATAATTGATTGCATTTTTATATTTCTTGATTGGAGAATTTTAATTTATGCGGTTGAAGAAATAGAAATATATATTAAAATACAATCAATTACTTAAGATTTTCCATAGCTCTCACGTATCATTTCAAAATTTTCAGAGCCAGAGAAGGAGTCGGACGACAGGTTTGCAAAAGTTATAAAAAAAATAGGCATTATTTTGACAATATTTTTTTATATTGGTCATTTTTTGAAAATAGGATCAAAACGGGAGGATCAAATTGATATTTACATCACAAATATGTTCCGAATTTTCATTATAAATAACAAACTTGGTATTTGACCTATTGTACTTTCTACAAATTTAACATCGATCAATTTCGGGCACCTAACAACTAACATGTTATATTTGAATTATAATTTCTTTCAAAAATTCGACAACGGCAAAGAAATGAGAGTGCGCTCTTTGTGATGACATGTAGGATTGGAGCACAACGCATTAGATTTTAAGTGCTCATACATTGATTTAATGTTCGATTTATGGTAAGTCCAAAATGCCAGGCAGACCATGTTAGATAGGGATGCCAAAAATGGTTCAATTACTAAATTTGTTAGATTATGCAAACGTTGTGTGTCAATATATATATATTTTTTTAAATATTAGAATAAGGTGTTAAAGACTTAAAACAATGCATTTACTAAAGTGTAATTTTTTAGGGATACTAAAGTCTAATTAATTCTTTATGAGGTGGACTTGGTCACACCGTTTCATTGGCCGCGGACCATCAGACGGGTCTAACCCAAAAATATAAAATGTCCAGCAAGGACGCGTGCACTCCATGCGTCGTGATTTTTTTTAGTCTTTTTCTAAGAAATTTGTACTCTAAAATGGAATTATAGAATTTTAAAATTGATCATCGGTGGGTGGTGCACTGTGCTAGGAGGATAATTAATTTTTTCAAAATAAATATATAATCTAAAACGGATTGCTTAGTCAACCTTAAAATGAAAGTGAATTAAAATTAAATTTTTTTAACTGACACGTGCGCTGCACTTGAAAATTTTACTTCGAACGATTATTTATTTGACGAAGCTCCGCAGCCCGCCCGTGTGACAGATCCAAGTGCTTAAGAGGATATAGTGGGCGATGAAAATGAAAGGGAGCAGCCACGTTCTCCACCTGCCAAATTTATTGAAAAGGATTGCTTGATATTTTAAACAATTCACTCCAAACATAAATAATTGTCGCAGATAATTCACTCGTACATGTATTATCTTCAAAATTCTCCTCAATTTCAATCATGATAAGCAATGTGTTAGACTAATTGAAATTGTAGGAATTCGAACAGAAGTTCCACAAAATTTTAACGTGCAAGTGTTGGAATACACAAAATTAATCTTAGAACTCAAATCTACATAATCAAAAAGTTCAGCATGAATTTTCGAAACCTACATTCAAAATTCGAGAGTTATTGCAAAAAGAATTTGATTTGTTGATTTTGATCTTGTGTTCTTCTTCACCGCTATGTCGACGGCAGTGGTGGTGTTTTGATCATATTTCGCAGGTGACGGTGGCGGCGATGAACGCCAATAAAATCACGAGCTTGCGGAAATTAGGAGTTGAGATGTGGTTCTTTGTTTTTCTTTATTTCCCATTTTTCTATTATTATTTTTTTCTCATTGGGATGGGCTGTTGGGTTTGGGCCGGCTCTTCATAGGCCTAATGGGTCAGCCCGTCTGATGGGTCAGGCCCATCAATCTTCTATACAAGAGAGAAATACTTCCGTGCATAAGGCGCTATTTAAGGCGGGCGCGTGGCATCACGCGCGCCCACGCGCGGTGCGTGGGGCCCACGCGCCTGTCTTTTTTTTTCTGGCAGTTTTTTTACTTTTTTTTTCTTTTTCTATCCGATTTTTTCTTTGTTCCTTTTGTTTTGTTCCCCAAAAATATATACCCTAAAATAAAATTAGTGAACCCTAAAATTAAAATAAATTGATTTAGTTTGTTTGAAATGAGTATGAAATAGAATTAATAAACCCTAAAAAACATAAAATAAAAAAAATCCTAAAAAACACAAAATAAACCCCTAAAAAATCTCTCCCAAAAACCCTAAAAAACACAAAATAAACTCCTAACCCCCCCCCCCCTCAAAACCCTAAAAAACACAAAATAAACCCCTAAAAAACCCCCCAAAAAAACCTTAAAAACACAAAATAAACCCCTAAAAAAACCCCCCAAAAAATCTAAAAAACACCAAATGTTCCCTAAAAAAACTTGGTCAAAGGGCGGGTTTGACCGTGTTGACTGGATCAAAGTGTTGGTTGATCTGACCCATCTTAAATAGTCTCATTTAAGGCCTTATGCATGGAAGTTTTTGCCTATACAAGAAACCAACCCTATTGAAAAATATTGAGAAAAATAAAAAGAACTGAAATAAGTGACATTTAGATAGGGATGTCAATTTAGCCCGAAATCGATGGGTCGGCCCGAAAAAATCGAAAAAAAAGGTGGGTTAGAGCCATGAATTTCTGGCCCGAAAAAAATTTTAACTGATCAGCCCGAACCGAATAGGCCCGAAACCGAAACGGGTTCGCCCGAAACCGAACGGGTTGGCCAGATTGACATCCCTACCTATATTTCTTTAAACTAACTAGTTATTATAATTTATCATGTTTTAATTTATTTAATTTATAATATTATAATATTATTATTTCTTTTAATAAATTATAAATATTTTGAAGATGGAACCAAACATGAAGTTGAAAGGGCTTCAAATATTGTTAAAGTAGAAAAAGATTGTACTTCAAATTAGATGGAAGATTAAGCTATAAATATATTTGTGGTGTAGTTTAAAATGATTATTTTTGGAATAACAAATTATGATTGAACATTATTGTCATTTTCATGTCATTTATTTTTGTTTTCTTTCATTTGATACAGTTTGATCTTAATTAAATTTTGTATTTGTCATGTTCTTTTCATTTTATCTTATTTTCACGTATTAATTTATTTCAAGAATAAGAGATAATGATTATTTAGGAGAATTATCAAGATATAATTTATACACGTGGAAAAAAAAATCATAAACATGTTGGCCCGACTGGCTAGCCCGAAAACCGAAGGGTTAGGGTTAGGGCCGAAGATTTTGAGCCCGAAGAAAATTTTAACCAAATAGGATCGAAACCGAAACGGGTTAGCCCGATTGACATCCCTACCTTTAGAGATATGACGTCCTATAAACTGATAAGTTTCAATCATTTAAATCCTAAATTAAATTGATATATAATCTGTTTTTGAGAGTTTCAAGTTTCAGTCATAAAAACTGAAAATTGGAAGTTAAGAAAGTGGATTTTGGGCCTCACTTGATATACTGGGCTATAGTAACCCTTATTCCTATTTCAGTCTCACTACCCCACCAGAAATTACATTAAATAAAATTAATCGTTTTTAATAGAAATAAAATGTAGCATTTAAATGTCCACATAAGTTAAAACCCCTATTCCTTTGTAATTTCAGAATCTTATCATTATTCCTGAAAATCCCCAAATCCCTATACCATATTAATGTCTCGCCATCATTGTAAGACGGTGACAACTTACAGGAAAAAAAACTAATAAATTTATGGAGGCCATCAAAGGAAGCGGCGCATTACCCTCTATATTTCAATTCATATTCCATACATGTATCTATCTAAGTGACATTTATTGTACGATTGAGAGTGTGGAAATTAATTTGTGATCACAATGAAGCCTTGAAACGATCAAAGGCCATGGCAGTCCTCTCCACATGCTTGAGCAAGATGCCATAGATCTTATCCCTCACTCTCACATAAGTTTCAACTTCACAATCACAACCTTCTTTGTTCACACTCAAATCAAGCCACTCACCCACCATTTTCACCTTGCACATCATCTCAGCCATCTCTTCATCATACTCCACCAACGAGCTCTTTCTGTCCACTTCATCTAGATACTTCTCCACGTAGATCAAGAACAGCTTCTTACATTCATCCTGCAATGACGAGGCTAACTCTGCAGCCGCGCCTCCTCTCCTCCACTCGCCCCTCTCTTCTTCCTCCTTCAAACCTAATACAAGAGGAATGTGGTCATCCCTCTTTACTTTGTCTTTTGCTTTAGTACACGTGCTCGTTTGCTTCGGAGTTCTGATGGGATCCGGGGGACTAGTACTACTCTGGGGAGAGAAGATGCAAGTGGACAGATCAAGAGCGATTGCAGATTTTATCCATGCATTCGCGTTTTTCTTTCTTTCAAGGCCGATGATCTCTGCTTCTGGTGTTGTGAATCGAGTTATGATGCTTGTTAAGGACTGCATTATCAATCCAGTCTTAGATAAATCGTGTTGAAGATTGAAAAATTTGTCCACGAATGGCTGAAGATCACCCCCTTCTTCTGCCAAAGGGAACTGCGACATTGTGCTGCGCAAGTTAACACAATCATCATCTCATTCAAATTTGTGTTAATATTATCAATTCATCTCATTTCGACCAAAATAATTTAATGATCAAGTCTTTGTTTCTCTCTCTCTTCACCTTAAGGAGTTGAGCAATCTCTCAGAAGTACAAGCTTCTTGCAGAGCATCAACAGCCGCCTGCAATGCCCCGTCGCGTTGCTTTATCACCTCCTAATATGACATATTTCACAAATTATTAATTTGTGACTATAGATGAACACTAGAAAAATCCCCAAAAATAAGTAAATGTTAATATATATACCTTGCCATGCTTGACCAAATTTAATGGAAGAGAGCTCCATGATATTCTAGTCTCTGCCCCTTTTCTATCGCAGACGACATTGCAGAGCGAATGCGACATCGTCTGCGTGTTTTTAGCCTTGGTTGCAGGCACTTGATGACTTCTGTTGGAGCCCTTCATGATCACTGTCTTTGCTGATCCACCGCCTCGATTTCTTGACACCGAGCTCGAATTATCATCGGAACTGTCATACCGGGAAGAACGAACCGGTGAAACCTGCAACCTCAATAAGTCACAATCTTAATTACAAGGGTTCGATTATTAAAGTAGCTAAAAAGATAAGGACATTCTTTTTCGGCCAAATTAAAAATTATTTTGGCTACAAAGATCCGTTGTTGCTAAGAAAAAAACAAGTAAACATCTCACAAGATTGCTACAACAAACTAACATTTGCACTGGCGCTTCGAAATGGCAACTTCATTTCATTCTTGACAACAGACGAATCGAAAATCTCCTTCACTCCCAAGATTTCCGACTCGCTCCAGCTTCGTCTCTTCGACGCGCGCGGCGGCGTCGGTGCCACCACGCTGTCTGCATCGCTATCGTTATTATCTACACGATCATAGCTAGTTTTACCCGGCCGCGCCTTGGAGGCGCTGGACGAGCGGGTAGTAGCTTTCCCGGCCTCCGCCTCCGCCTCCGCACTTCTTCTGCACGATGTCTCGGAATCAGACGACCCGCCGCGGACCATCTTCGCCCTCTTCTGCATGACGGAGGAGGACGACGGCTGGAGGAGCCTGAGCAAGCGCGCCGGCGACACGATGTCTTGAGGCGTTCCTTCGCAGGGGCGGCGGCCCGGGATCGGGGTGACGCCGCGCAGCAGCGGGAGGGGATCGGCGGTCTCCAATTTGCGGACGTGAATGAATTGGCCGAGGTGGAGTTTGTTGGCGAGGATCATGTCGTTGTGTTTTCTAGAGAGAGAAACGTACAATGCATGGGACGCGTCGGAGACTTTGAGGAAGAAGCCTCGGTTAGGCCAGAGATCGCCTTCTTCAAGAACTGGGATTATGCTTCTGATTTGTAATAGCGCCGCCGCCTTCGGATCGTCTGATGATCTCCATGAATCCACATTCCTTTTCATTTCTTCAACAAGCTTTAACAGAACCCCTTCTTTTAAATTACAACCCATTTTTATTTTTATTTTTAATCAACTTTAATTTTCTTGAAATGAATATTTCGATCAATTCCTACAGATTCGGAGAATTTTGAATCCAGGAATAGGATAAGAATGGATTTTTATTTTTATTTTTACTTTTTCCTTTTTTAGGTTCTACAATTCAATTCTGTTCTTGTCAAAATAAATCGAAATTTCATTCGATCGTTGAGGGCACGTTGTTTTGGAGCTATAACAAAGGGAAAATAAATTATCCTTCAAAAAATGAGAGAGACACTAAAGTCGGAAAAATAAATTATCCTCTCGTAAGAATTAAATTATCGGAATTTCCTTCGAAGTCTCTATTTGCACTACAAATATTACTCTTCATACTTCATATTTTACTTTGTGCACTACACATTTTTATTTTTATTTTGAGGAAATGCACTACACATTATTACTGTAATATTCTTTACTCAAAAAATATTTATTATTTTAAAAAAAATTGCAACACATTAAAAAAATATAATTTAATTATTATTAAAAAATGAAAAGAAAAAACTAAACTTAATGACTTCTCCATCACCGCACGGGTCTTCCTCTTCTCTACACTCGTCTTCATCTGCCTTCTTCTCTGGCAAGATGTTGCCGAGCCGTCGTCGCCATCACCTCTACCACACTCCCCTCTCTCTATTTTTAGTCTCGTTGTTCGCTGCACGGAGAAGATGACAATTAAGATCAATATTCAAATTCTAAAATTTGTTCGAAATGTTCAGTTCGAATTCAATCACTGAGGTTCGATTTCTTTTTTTCCCGAACATCATGGATAGGTTCGAAAATTCATTTTCGAACATGCTCTTTGTTTTCGAAATTTTATTTTCAATCATTGGCCTCAGTTTTTTTTTATTGGTTCAAAAATCAGATTTCAAACTTGAAGAAAGATATTCGGAATCAGATTTTCGAACCACATTTACAGTTTCATAAAGTCATTTTCGAAAGCTTCAAACTTGATTTCAGATATATAAAATCAAATTTGAGATAAACAATGAAAAGATTTCATTTTTATTTTTTTTCTTGATGATTTGTATTCTGTATTAATAGGTGGAATTTGATTTCTCATGGAAGACAACAAATTTGGTGGTAGCGACGACGGTGGCGGCGGGGAGGGCAGCCGGAGAAGAAGATCGTTGAGAAGAAAGCTGAAGGAAGAAGAACAGTCTACAATTTTGTGTTCTTGTTGTATGATTTCTTCCGTTTTCTCATTTTTTTTTTCTTTTCTTTTTCAAAGTTTTAGTAAGGTATTTATGTATATTTATAATCAATAAATTTTGAATAATTTTAATTTGTGGTGCAAATAGAAATTTTATAGTGCAAATAGTTGCTCCCATTTCCCTTAATCAATCTCAACCTGAAACGTGAGGACTAATTATTTTAAAGTTGTAAGAGGTTAGGTCATAGGAATGGGATCGATTAAAGTTGTAAAAAAGCCGAGTTATTTTATTTTTAACTGGATTTCAAAGCTTGTTCGTACTCATTGGTAAAGTTCATTAACGAAATGAGTTATACTTGAACGTGACACTAATTATTTTGGAGAATATTGAAATGAGTTAACTCTGACAATTCGAGTCAACATTTTTAAAGCAAAAATCTTATAATATTATTAATCAATCAACTTCTCCAATCATTAAGGAAGATTATTGTTTCATACCACCATTTTATGACAGTTCGCACCTAGAGAAAATTTCACTTTTGGTTCTACAGAACATGTCCGAGCCCAATTTTAGTCCTTATACTATCACTTTTTGCTCTATTTCAAAAAAAAATAGCTTAAATGTGATCTGATAGGATTAACGGTATCATTTTCAGTCCCACGATTTAAACGGCTCTTCTAGAGTTTAACGAGGAGCTGCTTGCGTGACTCATGTGCTTAATTTTAGCCTCAATTTAGCGAAAATGCCCAAATTAAAAGAAAATACCCCCTTTGTCATTAGTACAATTGCTCTGGAATGCAAACTTGTTGATTATGTGATTATGGTTTTATATATGTCTAATCATGAATTGTGGTTGAGGAATAAACTCTTTTTTTTTTTTTTTTTGAATGTCGAGGGTAACCCGCAGCCGCTACCGTGGTGCGCACTGGGTAAACTCCGTCCCTGTATAATAGCCTGCAAACCTACACAGGGGAGGTAAACCACACTTGGCAAGCCAGGTGTGACAGGCTCACACCTAGTGGTGTTGGTGGTGGGTCAAACTTGAGACATTTGGCCTCAAGAAACACCACTCCACCACTAGGCCATCCCCAAAGGGACAGAATAAACTCTTGATTAGAAGAGTTACTGCTGCAGTATGAGAAACTCATACTGTAATTGTATTCACATGCTCCTTTTCTCTTCTGATAGGATGTAGAGGTTTCTATTGTAATTGAACAATGCTTTTAGTTTGTTAACTTGCAGTTTATTGTTGGTTTTGATGTTTGAAATTGAACTTGTAGTTTATTGTTGGTTTGTGAACAATGCTTTTAGTTGTTGGTTTCATTGAAATTGAACTTTGAATTTGTTCATATTGGTTTGATGATGTAGCAGACATGGACGGGCGTTTTTGTTTGGGATTTTTTTGCTTTTCTTTTATGACGTCCAATATCGGTGGGAGAATGAAAGTATGATGAGTATATAAGTGGGCTCAATGGGCTCTTTAGCAATTTAGGTTAACCATTTTGACAATGCGAGGACGGATGTCAATTAATTGATAGCAGAGCTCGTTATGCCGTTGTTTCGTTACTGTGCTCCACCCCTGTGGGCCTGGGAGGGTTACACCTTTGATGGTGGTGGTAGTTGTGTTTTGATGATTTGATAGTTATGTTGGTGAGAGTTTTGGCTCTAAAGTAATGTTAAATTTACTTCTAAATCGTTTCAATTTTGCCTCCAATCACTATTAAAGATTTTCTGAATTTTTTTGGGGACTAAAATGAGACCAAAATCAATAGTTTTTAACGGAAAATGTAACGGTGAGACTAAAAATAATATTCCTGTCCTATGAGACCAAAAGTGATAGTATTGCGGTCAAGATCGAGTTCGAGCGTGTCCTGTGGAACCAAAAATAAAAATTTCTCGTTTCAACTTACATGTGCCACCGCATGAGCATGAGCCAGAGTATTAGCATTAATCTCATCTTTTGCTGATTCATTTGTGGGTGGGTGGGGGGGGGGGGGGGGGGCAATTCCTCCACTAAATACATTATTCCAAAATAAACAGCAGGAGCCACCATTGATTGATTGGAAATCCATGAGAAGATTTTGTCTGTTAAAAAATTGAAAATGTTATTGAGATCTAGTTATTATATATTTTAAAACCGTCCATTGTAACGTGGATCATGACTATTTCTTTATATATCCACATAGGATACATGATGCATCAAAATTCCATCGTAGGATATTTCGTTAAAATCGATAAGAAAAAAAAATCAAATTGGCTTTAGAAAAAGGTATTGTGCATGTCTTTTATATGGTTTAAGCTATAATATAATACATCTTTATCTATTCAATAATAAAATTATTGATAAAAATATTTTTTTCTTCAAAAATCATTTCTAATTTTAGGAACTATTTTTTATTATTATTAATGCAAACCACTGCATAATATTTTAGAGCAGTACTTATGTGCATGTGGTGCGCATATCGTCTATTTCAGAGGACAAGCGCGCCCCACGCACGATGTGTGGGCATCACACGTCCGCCTTCTTCTTTTCTTTTTCTAGAGTTTTTTTCATTTTTTTTAATTTTTTTTTACAAATTTCTGTTTTTTTTTTCCCAAAAATTATATACCCTAAAATAAAATTAGTGAACCCTAAAATTAAAGAGAATTGATTTAATATTTTTGGAATAAATATAAATATATACCATAAAATGAAATTAATGAATTCTAAACTTAAAGTGAATTCATTAAAAAAAATTAAATCCGACGACTCGTGTATTGAGATCGACAATTTTTTTTTTTGAAATAAATATAAATGCTAATTGAAAATAAAAAAAAAATCTATTTTTGAATAAAATAAAATTAGTGGGCCCTAAAATTCAAAGTTAATTCATTTTTTTTAATCCGGTGACTCGCGCAATGCATTAGTTCCATATTAACGTGTGGGCTCGTGCATTACACTCGACATTTAATTTAATTTTTTCGAACAAATATAAATGGTGATTGAAAATAAAAACATAATTATGAAATAAATATATACTATAAAATGGAATAAGTGAACCTTAAACTAAACGTGATTTTTTTTTTTTAAATTTGGTGACTCGCGCGCGCAATGCACTTGCTAGACCCTAACGCGTGGATTTGTGCATTGCCCTTGACAATTAATATTTCAACTTAAATATAACCTCTAATTGAGATTATTGAATCTTAAAAAACATAAACCTTAAAAAACATAAAATAACACAAAAAAACACCTAAAAATACTATAAAAAACCCCATGAACCCCGAAAAACCTTAAACTCGTAAATTCTTAATATTAATTAGAATGGAAAAAATTATAATTTGAACTAAATAAACTCATATAAGATAACTAATTGACCCAATACTTTTTAAGGATATATAGGTGATACTTATCGAATTTAAGTGATACTTTTTAGTGTTGCGGTTAATACTGATTTTAACTTTTTTTTAAGAGTTGACCCATGAATTTGACTTGTCCATCTGAAATAAGGCTTATTTACAACTAGTGAATGCAAGTGTTTGTGAATATTTTTATTATTAATAACTATAATCTACATAGCAAATGTAAAAATAACTATAATTCACAATATATATAAATTAATTTTATTTTATTATGATAATTTTTTTTTCTTTTTCATAATTATAATTTCTAACAAATAAAATTATAAATATCTCTTATTCATACATCGCACATGGGATAGACTAATTATTCATATATATTCGAATCCAAGCATTATCACAAATAATATCAATAGTGTATTTGTAATTAATCCAAAATTAAAATTGAGATAAATAAATATGTCCTATAAAAATTACTTTTTTTTATAGGAAAACGGGGCCGTCTAACGAGTTCACACATCTGACTCGCAAATGAATCATAATTAATAATATCTTATATTAAATATGAATTAGAGGATGGAAACAATGTAACTAAAATGAGGAAGGAGACGTGACAACCTTGACCTTGTTATACAAATGAAGAGGGCAACTCATAAAACTTGTTTGACTTCAATTTTGCAACACCAGCCTTGTTTTAATTCATAGTAAACATTCAAATCAATGAGCCTATTTATTTTATTAACAATATTGCTCAATTGGTGCGTTCCAACTGGTTTTCATTTTTAATTATTATTATTATCTTTTAAAATAATTTTCGACGTTGTAGTTTCTCTGTGGTTTGCAATGGGACATCCCATTAGGATGTTTCTAGTCGATTCACATCTTAAACACATCATTTCATATTTATTACTTTTTTTTTTATTTACATATGATGTTTATTAATTCCCCATCCTAAGAGTATCAACTACAGGACATATTTTGTGATACATATGTAATTATATGTACTTACTTTCGGTATAAATTATAGTGAGAGAATTCAAATATGGTACAAATTTAAAATAAATTTCTTTTAAACATACCACTATTTTTTCTTCTTTTTTCTGAAACATGGGGATCACCTGTCACTCCACTATCCCAATTTATTTTATTTTTTATTTTCTTTAATTATTCAATTTATTTTATCGGTTGATTTTGGCATTTTGGATTACATATATAGTTGATTGAAAGAGAAAAAAATATTATTCTCAAAAATATAGGGCTCAAATTTGGTATTTTTGGGCATTCTCGATTTCAATGTGTTTAATTATTATTTTTTTCTGTTTTGAATTCGATTATATTTTATTTATTTATTTTGATGTTTTGACATTTTAGTACTTCTCAATTTAATTTATATTTTTTTATAAAATAGATCAAAGAAAAACAAATAAAAAAATTTCATGACATATATAAATAAACAAAAATAATGTAAGTTTTAAGATGT
This sequence comes from Perilla frutescens, assembly GCA_026008535.1. Taxonomy (NCBI): domain Eukaryota; kingdom Viridiplantae; phylum Streptophyta; class Magnoliopsida; order Lamiales; family Lamiaceae; genus Perilla; species Perilla frutescens. The sequence continues at coordinate 47,238,031 of BRKX01000005.1, forward strand.
TAATTTATATTCTTTTGATTAGATTAAGAAAATTCAAAATTGATAAAATAAAAAAGGTAAAATTAATGAAGTGTCTTTTGCAATGTGATGTCTTTGTCTACTATATATGCATTTAACTTTTACAGTATATGAATCAACCTTTGCAATGTGGTGTCTTTTTCTACTGTGCATTTAACTTGGCAGTCATTATGCATGCATTTAACTTTTGCATTGTATGAATCAATTTTTGCAATGTGGTGTCAATTTCTACTATGGATGATTGGTTTGTCAGATAAGTAGTCATTGTAGTTGCTCATCTCAAGGATAGTGTAGAGCAAAAGATCTATAAAATAGGATCATGATGCTTCTGATCTATATCTTTCTTATAAATATCGAGCCAACTATCATTTGCAGATTGTTCTCTCAAAAATTTCCAATATTCAAAATAGATAGAAACTCTTGAACGAATTTCTTTAATTCTTCCAATCTAGAAGAAAATTTCAACTATCTTTCACAAAATCCAAATGTCCCCCCACCAAATTCCAACATCTCCCCACAAAATTTCAACTTTCGCCCCCTAAATTTTTATTTTAACTCAAATTCTCAAGTGAATTCAATGGCTACTCTGAGAGCCAATCCATATGTGATGCATCCATCAGATTGTTATCAACATTCGTCGTTTATACCCTCTGCTCACAGATTTTCTTATGGAAGTCCACCAGAAACGCAAGGAAAATCGCCAAGAATGATTAGTAAAGATGGAGGGAGCAGTTTCAGGTAAGCTTCATCTCCACCGGAAAATTGTTGTTTTTTTTAATGATTTGGTAAGAACATGATTCATTTTTAATTTTAAATTTTTTTAAAAAAGTTTTAATGATAGCTTTGATATTATTATATCTAGAAATAATATTTAAATAAGAATTAATTAAATTATATATAAAAGTAATATATATGTATGTATATATTTTTATTAAATGATTGATATAATGGTGGGACCCAAAAAATTATGTATGTACCATATTTTATAGTGGATAATTTGAAGAGAATAAGTATTTTAAAAAATAAGTACATAATTTTTGGTGTTGCGGTGACAAGGTGGAGTTATGTACCAAAATTATGGTACAATACTGTGAGTACTCATAGGCTTATAGTTGACATTTTAGTAGATTCTTTCAGTTAAGAATTAAAAAAAAAATGTATATTTAGTATTTCAATTTTACCTTTTAACTCCATGAGTTATTTATTGATGAGCTTGTAGAAAATAAACCATGAAAATTAAATGCTCATCCCAGCTATATATGTGGTCTAATTAATATATCTAATACTACTTTATAGTCATAGCAAATATATATGTGATGCATATTTTCTTCTTGTTTTATTTTTAAATCGCATCATGCCCACAAATATATAAGCAATTTGTAGAATATGATGAAACGAAGTCGATTCTCAGGAAAAATGATACTTAAATTAATAAACCAATTATCACAACTTCGAATATTGAATTATCTAGACTCTCGAGATAAGATTTGATTTCATACAATGAACTTAAACAACAAGTAAACTTAAATACCCACACTCAATTTAGAATCACACAATCTAGGGAACTTAGAGTAAAACAAAGGAGTAGGAAAAACTCCAGGACATGGGCACCTTGCTCTGATTGCTCTAATCAAGGGTTATCACTATAATTAAAAATTACTCAAGCTAGAAAGACCACATAAGTACATAAGCTCATCTCTCGATCTCACCTAAATTAGGATGCAATACGGATGATTATCTTTAATTATAGCTGTCAAAACTGTCGGGCCAGCCCGGTCCGAGCCCACGGGCCAAAAAAATTCGGGTCGGGTCAGCCCGACCTGAAATATTTTTGGGCCTAAAAATCGGGCCGGGTCGAGCCGCCCGTGGGCCTAAGGCAAAAAATCAGTTTTTTCTCTTGGGCGGCCCGTCCCATTTGGGGCTATTTTTTTTTTCAGACTGGGCCGACCCGACCCGACCTGAAATCAAACCGGGTCTATAAAATTACAACCCGGCCTGGTCTAAAATCGAGCTGGGTCGGGCCGGCTCATCGGGTCAGGCCAATTTTGACAGCTCTATCTTTAATACATTCCAAGATTGCATTTTCCAAAAGCACAAAAGGTCAACATTCCTCCCACACATTCAATCTTTTCTCAAAGACACAAGTGCATGGATTTGGATCCTAAATGTTCACATGATCACAATCTCTCTCAAGCAATGTAAATCATAACATTTTATGCCAAACGAAGGTCACTCAAATAACATCATACTCAATAGTTTAGGAAACAAAAGCTTGAACAAATCATAAAAATAATATAATCCATAGATAAGAACAAGTTTCACAATGATTCACCATATCCTAGAACTCTAAGGCTCTAGCTAAGCATATTTACATCAATGGCTAATAACAAAGAAGAAGATAACAACATCCATCCTAAACAATACAAGAAAGTGAGGAGAATAGTAAATCCGATGAGGAAAACTTCTCTTCAATGGCTTGAATCTTCAAAATGATCTTCTTCATTTGCTTCCTCCTGGTTCTCCAAAAAATTGTGGTTTTTGTAATGTGAAGGAGTATATTTCCTTCCAAAAATCAGGTGCCCTTATATACTAAGTCAAAATAGATTTAAAGTCAAAATGGTCAAAAATCAGATTCTTTTGTCGGAACGCGACCACAGGGGCCGCGTGTGTAGGCCGCATTCGGCCATGCAGTGGGGTGCAACCCGAAAAGGTCGTGCTTGATGGTCACGCTTCAGTCGAAGGAAATCAACTCCCAGAAGCTGCAAAGCGCGACATATGGGTCGCGTTTCATACTCGCGATGTTGCATGTTGTGAGACGTGATCTCCTAGTGATTGGTTCATGGTCGCGTTTGGTCAAGCAGTGGAACGCAACCTGGTGGAACTCACGTGTTGAGGTCGCTTTTGGCCTGAAGAAAAATAGCTCTCTGAAGGCTCTGCACCGCGATATTTTAGTCGAGTTTGTAGGTCGAGTTTGGCTTCATTATCTGACGCGACCCGATGAACTCACATTCCGAGGTTGCGTTCCAGCTTGTTGTTTCATTTTGATCCATTTTTTTCATATTTTTCTCGACTCCCGCAGTCCTCATTGGTCAAATCTTCATTTTAGCTTTAATTCTATCATTTAAGATCATTTTTCCTGTATTAACAACACTTTATAAGAAATGAGAATTTAAACCATATTTATAATATTTTTGACATATTTACACAATAAACTAATAATTTCTAAAACTAATTACAACAAAAAATGAGTGTAATAAATGCACTCATCAATATGCTCATCTGGTATTGAAAATTATCAAATTACACGCTAAATTAAATTATCGCAATTCCAAAGCTTTATTAAATATGAGTAATATATAAAATTTAATTTTAAATGATTTATTTTTTGAAATAATTCTTAATCTACATAAGAGGTCAAATGGACCAAATATTTCGGAGGGAGTAACAATCAGTAAACTATTGGGTAAAATATAATACAATTCCCAACATTTGAACGTTTTAACATAAATAATCCAATACTTCAAGTTAATTCCTAATATTTGACTACTTTAACATAAATAATCCAAAGTTTTTGGTAAAAATGTTCTTCCGGTCGATTCCGAACAACTTTACCCTCAAGTAAGCTGGACAACACATATAATGGAACGACATTTTTGTTAAAAAAAATCAAAATGACATATTCTTGTTAAAAATATTGGGTCATTTTTGTTAAAACGTCCAAACATTATGAATTAATTGTAAAATTAAAACATTGGACTATTTCCATTAAAACATCTAAACATGGAGAATCAAATTGTACTTATTAAAACGTTGAGTTATTTTTATTAAAACATTGATAAATAAATTACTCCCTCCGTCCCATTTTGATAGGCTGATTGGAGTTTTTCACGTGATTAAGAAAATGATTGGGAAAAATAATTAATTAAGAAGCTTCCTAATATGCCCCTATTTAATTCTTTGATATTAAATTAATGCCTAATGTAAACATATTAAATAGGGTTATATATTAGTAAATTAGTTAAATATATATAGAAACATGTCCATATATCGGGACATACAAAAAAGGAAAATAAGTCTATTAAAGTGAGACGGAGAGAGTATAATATACCCTAAATTGTTTTACGATATTCCTTCTTTATTTTACTTAATATAGATGAAATATCGGCGAAGGGTAGTATAAATAATTGACACAAGCTACAAAATTTCAAACTTGATTAAAAATTAAATAAAATTACAGCTATTATTATGATGGTCAATGACTCAATGTCAGCTACGAACAAGAGCACATGTTTTAAATTTGTGTGAAAATACAATTATGTGTAATTTAGCCGCCACATTTTGCTGGTTTAGGCCCTCGCAGGCAGAGGCAGCCAGTCAAAAAGTCATAAAATAACATTTTTTTTTCTTAATTAAAAAAAAAAAATAAACCCACAAACCTTACATTTAAGCGGTCAACTTTCATAAGCGTGTTAATTTCTCTTCTCACTAAAGGACATGAATGTCATTATGGAAAATGAAGTAGCCTTAAAAAATTCCTTCCCACTATATAAATTCACATCAGCTCACAAGATTAATTAAACATCATTTCATCACATTAAGTTAAACATATAATCTACTACAAAGTCTACAAATAGCTAGTAATAAAGTAACCAAGAAATCAAGAGCGCCGCCGCCGCCGCCGTAAAATGGAAGGCCTAATCCCGATCCTCATCCGTGCCATGAAGAAACAAAGGCCTCAGCACGCTTACCGCTGCCTGTCGGAGAACTCCACCGGACGAAGCTACCACCTTCTCCTCGCTGGAGACTCCGCCGGTGGCTCCTCCCACCGCCGCACACGCTCCGACTGCCACGGGCAGGACGCCGTTACGGGTTCGGAGAATTCCGCCGCCAGAGGCGCGGCCAATGCTGAAAATGGATTGAGGCATAGGGGTTTTAGCGCAGCCGCGCTTTACGGCCAAGTTTCCGGCAGCGCTTAAACATGGCTGATGAAGATGAAGATGAAGAGAGAGAGAGTTGACAATATTGAATGTGCTTGATTATTTGTTCATTCATTTAATGTTGAGAATATGTTATTTACTTATTTTTGTGTATCAAGCTAAGTGTAAATTTTATCATTGTCTGCAATTAATATGCACATTTAAAGTTGACCTTTTAATATATAGTATAGATGTCTACTAATTATTACTCCATTCATCTCATTTTGATTGTTGGTTTAGATTTTTTTTTTATCTAAAATTAATAATTAATTTTATAAACTAATATACTCATTCCTCATATGTAATATAAAATATTATTCACTTATATTTTTTTAAAAATAAGATAATATTTTTTCTCTTCATATATTTTTAGGATTTGGATATGATTAAAATCGGAGAAGAGAGTGTGAATATATATATATATATATATATATATATATATATATAACAACAATCAAAACGGTCAAAACGAAACGAAAGTAGTAATGTATTATATTACAAAAATTGCTCCACTTACTATTATTGAGTTATTATCTTATATATCCACCAAACAATAATATATTATTATATCTCTCACACAAATAATTAATATAATGTTTCTATATTATACCGACATAATCACATTATCTAACGTATACATTATATATGTTGACAATATAATTTTTTATGTACTATATATATATTGATAACTCAATTTTTATTATGAACACATAATGCGAATTTTTAATTTATTTATTGGGATAAAGTCCATTTTAATCTTTTAACTATATCACCAAGAACAGTTTAATCCCTAAATAAATTTTGATACAAATTGCTTCCACAATTTCTTTAAAGATTTCAGATTAGTCCATTTGTTACCCCCAGCAAAAAAGTTAAGGCCTCCATTTAGATAATTTCACACTATCAAACATATAAATCAAACACATTTATTTAAAAATAAAAAAATATACGGAAGAAAAACACTTATATCCCCCGGCCACCTCCACCCATGAAATCAAAACTCAGAAACACAAGAAATCGCAATTTACGAAACACAAAATAATTATTCAACACAAAAAAATGGACTAAATTATGCCTTCTTTATTTTTTGTAAATTTGTTAATCATGTATTGCATTTTTGAAATAGTATTCAATAGACCCATTCACTTAGTAACATATCATGTATGGATAATCAATGTTCTTATAATCATATGCATTAATATTGTGAATAATGATATGTATGATTTAAAAATCTGACGAATTTGATAGTTTCTAAAACTTAATATGTGATAAACTTTGTACATACCAAATATTAATATTTACATAAAAAATATTGCCGAAATACTAGAATTTAGTAGATTTAAATAGGAGTGTTCATGTTCAGAACTAGAAGGGCAAAGTCATAGAGAATATGCAATCTTCTCCATTCAATTTTGTTTTTTTCTTTGTTTTACTGTTCTTATTTGTTCTATTTTTTATTGTTAAGTTAAATTACTTTTTTTGAGTGAGATTAAATAAGTAATAAAGTGTAGTTCAAAGAATAAAATTTGAAGTGTGGAAATTAAGATGGTGAAGTGTAAAAAAAACTGTAATTCAAATAACAACTCCAAAAAATATTTCACCAGGGATAAAAACATGTGTAAGGTTTATTTGAAGGAGGGTTTATTTGAATGTGGGTTGCAAATATAAAACAAGATATGTTATTTTCAATAAAATTCACAACTTAATATGAAATTTCTAATTGTTGCAAATAAAACACCATCTTTAATAATTTTTGCAATTATAACACATTCAATTTTTTTTTCTGACCAAATTTACATGTGTGCAACAATATTTAAAGAAACACTAACACATCCCATATAAAATTAGTTGGCTGCTTGAAGACCGAAGATCACGGGTTCGAATTTCCTCAATACCACCAGGTCGGATGCGTAAAAAAAAAAATTGGGTTAAAAAAATTTGAGTGTGATATAATTGTAAACGTTATTAAATGAAAGATTTGCAACAATTATAAGGTCATGTTACAATTGCAACAACCTAGATGGTATGAGTTTTAATGCAAACTAGTATTTCTCCTGTGCGATGCATAATTTTTTTTTAAAATTTATAATACTATGATTATTTTTGAATTTTATATGTTGTGCTTAATTTTTAAAATTAATAAAACGATATGCACATGTATTAATTAATTAGATAAGAAGATCAATTTTGTGTAGTTATGACAAACAAAAAGAAAATTAAATTTTAAGAACTAAATGAAAATCCATGTTAGAAAAAGATCGAATTGAAATATTTCAAACGACACGATTCTATAAAAATCAATGTATAATTGTCCAAGATTAAAGAATATTTGATTTCTTTGAATATATGATAGGTATAAAAAATATAATTATTTAATTATTTTAAATGATGAAATTGAAATAGAAAAATAAATTATTATTATTATTATTATTATTATAGCACAACATAAATAGAATCTATTTTTTTATGCGACAAATGTAGAGTACTATACAAATCATCCAATTATGCATAAAAAATATATTTTTTTTAATCTTTAATTTCCAAGTAAAATAATAATAAATAAGATTCCAAATTTGTTTTGTTAAAATACAACGGATATAATCTAATGAAAAAAAAAGGAAATCTTACAATAAATGTCACTATTGTTGTCTATTAACTCAAAACTGTTGTCTATTAACTTAGAACCGTTGTCTATTATATAAAAAGTGTTGTTTAAAATATAATTATAAATCGTGTGATAGACAACGGTTTATAGCAGAACCGTTGTCTATCACCTGATTTTGCCTTAATATATGTATAGATAATAATATAAAAAATGGGTTAACTGCCAAATAAATCACCACGTTTTCACCATTTTGCAAACTAGACACCACGTTTAAATTTAGCCAATTACAACACCATGTTTTAATTTGTATGGGATTAAACATCCCCATTTTTTCCGATGAGTTAAATATGACGTATTTGACCAAAAAATCACGTTGGTATCCACGTCAATACACACGTGTAACAAATAACATCGTTTTTGTTACTTTCTCTTCTTTTTTATTGAAAAAAATTAATTTTTATATAATTATTTATTTCTAAAATAGAAAATATATTGAGAAAACTAATATAACCGACATCGTTTGTTACATCTATGTGTTGATGTTGCTGCCAGCGTGGTTTTTAGACCAAATATGTCATACTTAATTCGCCAAAAAAATTGGGATATTTAATCCCAAACAAATTAAAACGTGATATTATAATTGATTAGATTTAAACGTGATGTCTAATTTGTAAAAATGTGTAAATGTAATGATTTATTTAGCAATTAATCCTAAAAAAAATCATATCATTTTTTTTGTTTGAAGGTTAATTTAGTCATATATATTTTTTTTTATAAAAAAATCCCAGAATAAAATGTGGGCTTGTAGCCAAAAAATTGGGGGTTGCAAATAACAATCGACAACATAGAAAAACCCTCCTAACTGCGAAACTTAACGAACTCGCGCCGATGTCGTACAAATCGGTGTTCGACGTTTCCGCCATTAAAGCCGATTTCGAGGTCGCCGGCCTAAACCCTACTTTCATCCCCCAAATCTGGAAACACGTCTTGAAAAATCCTAATTGCCGGTGGGATGAAATCCCTTCTTTACCCTCCGCGGCTTACCATCTCCTCCATTCCAAGTTCAAGCCCTCCACTTCCACTCTCCATTCCGCCATTGATTCTTCCGACCAGGTCACCACTAAGCTCCTCATCAAATTACAGGTAACCGCCATCAATTTTTTTTTCGATTTTTCTGCTTATAATCTACGGTGGGATGAAAAGCCTCTTGTGATTGCTTAATTCGACGTGCGGAATGTCGAAGCTTGTGTCTTCGCTCAGCTTTGTTTAAATTGTCAGTTTTGAAAAAAAAATGTAAATTCCTCATTTTGTAATGCTTCACGAGACAAACTGGATTAAAATCTACGTTTCCCCCCTTTTAAGTACTTGAATAAATGTGAATTTGGTTAGGTTAATAAAGATTCTTGAATTTTATTGTTGCTCTGTGTGCATAAAATTTGTGTCACGACTTACGAATGTATGATTGTGTATGACTACGCTATTATAGGCCGTGTTGGGATAAACTGTGGTGGTTTTCAGGATATATTGCTGGTTATAATGTTTTGGTGGAACATAGCCCGTATACGATCTTTGTTTGTTTACAAGAAGCTCTTTGGTATCTTAGTCTTGATTTAGGTGGATGGTTATTATTTGGTTCCATTTTTGTTGCTAGACTGGAGAATTTGTGGAGGCTGTGATAATGAGATACGATTCTCGATTGGGTAGGTATGATGGGAAACCTCGTCCTGGTGGTCTTAGGTCAACCTTGTGCGTATCCTCTCAGGTATCAGATTCTGCTTTCTTGTGGAACATGGAATTGGTAATTCTAAGTCGCTTACTCTGTGGTAAGCTGAATACTTCAATATAATAATAATGTTTATTGTGTTTATCGTTTATTGTAGGTGGGGTGCAAGATGGGTTGCAAGTTTTGTGCAACTGGAAGCATGGGGTTTAAGAATAATCTTTCATCAGGAGAAATTCTGGAACAGTTAGTCCATGCTTCTCGCATATCAGCTATTCGCAATATTGTCTTTATGGTACCATATACCTTCTTTAAATTACACAGAATAGCATCTTGTTGAATTATCTAGTACTTTATTGGTAGCTAACTGCAAACTGGATAGCTTTTCCCGACTTTCATGCATTGATAATGTGGTAGTCTAGTAGAAGTTGCTGAATATATTGCTTCAGTGATGTTTTCGCTTGTCCTTCATAACTCAAACAAGATTATTTCATTTGTAACCTATGGGATTGAGATTGAATTGATGGCATTTTTCTTATCATCATTCGTTTTGAGCAGGGAATGGGAGAGCCTCTAAATAACTACAACGCGGTTGTGGAAGCTATCAGGGCCATGACAGCTTTTCCATTTCAGCTGTCTCCCAAGAAAATTACTGTCTCAACGGTGTGTACATATTTTTCTCATGTTGGATGTATTCCCTACTTATCTCATTTTGTACATGCCCTATTTCTGGAATCACTTAGTTATTCTTAACCTTTTTAGTTCCCCGAAACTTCTGCACATAATTGCTTGGGAAGTGATTTGTGGTTAGGGACCATCTTTAATGCCATTAGTCATCTGCTTGATTTTGAATTATTTGCAAAATTATGCACAGGTTGGCATAATACATGCTATTAGCAAGCTGCAGAAAGACCTACCAAACTTGAATCTAGCAGTGTCGCTGCATGCACCTGTTCAAGACATCCGCTGTCAGATAATGCCTGCTGCAAGGGCTTTTCCTCTGGAAAAGTTAATGAATGCATTACGAGAATATCAAACAATCAGGTTTTGTCTGTGGTCATTTTTCCTTTGGTGTGCATTCCTGATTATGACTCTGTCGACCTCTCACGAGTCATGACCCTCTGTTTTTGGTTTTTATTGGAGATGGTTAGAGTAACTGATTCTGTTTTTCTGTAGTCAGCAAAAAATATTGATCGAGTACATAATGCTTGATGGTGTCAATGATGAGGAGCAGCATGCCCACCAGCTTGCCAAATTGCTCGAGACGTTTCAATCCGTAAGCTTTAAAATGCTAAGTTGCTGTGTTTGCTTCATTTAAGAGGTTTCATTTTATCAACTACTCTAATGCCACTCTCTGCTATTTCATACAGGTTGTAAACTTGATTCCATTTAACCCGATAGGTTCTCTAAGTTGTTACAGAACCAGTGATGAACGGAAAGTTGACAAATTTCAGAGTATACTCAGAGGCACATACAACATACGAACAACAATCCGTAGGCAAATGGGGCAAGACATAAGTGGCGCATGCGGTCAGCTTGTAGTAAAAATGCCAGACAAGAGGACCTCTTGTAGTTCAGATATCTTAACAGACATTGAAGATCTTCGTATTTGATTTTCCAGGTCAGATTATTTGAATTATCAAATATTCGATCATATATACACCAAATGAAGCATCACTAAGTTTAGAAATTATTTATTGCGACTTTCATAAACGTCAGTGACTCCAATTGCATAAGTTCAGGTCGTAATGCATGTTTAGATTTTTCCAAATGTGTATCATCCAATGCCAGAAATCAACCTTTTACTAAATTCAAATTTTCTCGTATCTATTTTAGGATGGCTTGATGAGTGCTATGCAATGCACTGGGGAAATGACGTGATCTGGTTGCTATCGAGCTGTGGGGTAAAGCCATTTGTATCTTTGTGCTAGGAATTTTGTTGGCATTTGATTGTATCATCTCACATAACGGATATTCATCTAGCAGTTTTTGTGTTGCATCTTCTATTGCATAATTCATTTTTGGAGAATTATCAATTTAAAACCCGAAAGATGGTTTATCTATCAATATAGAGCTCGAAAGATAGATTCTATCGATTTAAGACTTGAAATATCTAAAACTATTCAAAGCTTGAAAGATCTAAAATTATCATTTTAAGATTTGTAGATTTAACGGTGTTAAAATTCCATCCAACAAAAGGTGACGTGGCCGTTAAATATCCAAATCATTTCATATATTAAATTAAACAATAAATTTACATTAATTATTTTAATTAAATTAAACACGGGGTTTAATTAAATTTCCTCAAAAAAAAAATCACTACTTTCTGTGGTTCGGGTCTTATTATTTTTTAGTTTGAAATTCATCTTTGTTTGTTTAATTAATTAAATTTTATTGTATTTATAATTAATTATTATGATTTTAATTTCATCGCAAACTATTAAATGTTATTGAAATATTTAATAAATTAATTAATGTAAATTTTATTCTCTTTCCAGATCTCTTTTTAAAATAATCATTTCCCCATTAAAATTGAAAAGTAAAATAAAAATAACTATATCAATTTATTATTGTGATCGAAAAAAAAAGTTTTACAATTACATATTAAATTTAGTTAAATGTTGAATTTAAACTTCTAAGAATCTCTGATTAAATTAAGCAGATATTGAATTTACAGAATATAATAAAACTCCCTGTTAATTTAATTAATGTAAATTTATGTTTTTTATTTAATTTAATTTAATTTAGGATAAAAATGATGTGGATATTTAGCGGCCACATCACCTCTTGATTGATGTAGTTTTAACACCGTTAAATCTCAAAACCTTAAATCGATAGTTTTAGATCTTTCAAGTCTTGAATCGATATAATTTATCTTTTAGGCTTTATATCAATAGATAAACCATCTTTCGAGCCTTGAATTGACATTTCTCCTTAATTTGTTTAGTTTTTCTTCTTTTTTTTTCAATTTCAATTTTTGAACTTTAGTTTAATTTTACAATTGATATATAAATTCGACATGATTTTTAAATTTAAATAATTAATACTTCCATTTTTAATTTTGGATGTTATTTAATATTTTCATTTTTTTTTTCCAAAAGCACGTCTTTGAAATTTGGCCACTCTGTCGTCTTCTTCTTCTTCTTGCTCTTTTTTTTTTTTTTTTTTTGAATGGATGGTGGTTACGGGTTAGAGACTCTTGTACGCAACATTCACTTATTCACAACTACGAGACTTTTAAGCACATCACCTCGGTCATAACTTTTCACCAATTCATAAAAATTCACGATAATACATTAACACTATTATAAGACTAAAAAGGAAAAAAAAACTTATAAAATGTACATGATATTGTCATTTATATTTGCAATTCTTTTCATGAAGTGTTTGTTTGTGATATCATGAATTGTGGGATTAGGTATCCTTTTTATAATAAATTAACATATTTTTATAATAGTAATAACCATTGATACCCTCATGGAAACACGAGGGTATTAAATATATATATATATATATACAGAGATTAAATGATGCTTCTTTAAATTATTATTGTCACTTCATCATGTTCTTGATTTGTTTGACAATTTGTGCCAACTTGCTTAAAAAAACACTATCTCAGTTGTCTACGAATTAAAATAACAAATATTTTCTACCTAATCTTTCTTCCATATAATTATTGCAATGGAATCGATGTTTGAATGTTGACGATCGAGTAAGAAAGTGCTGAGCAGCAGAAGCTATGAATAAATCATTGCTGCAATGTTTGCTTATTCACTTTCTACTCAGCTTCTTCAATGCTGCTGCTTCACAATCCATCGTTGAAACCCTGCCGGGTTATCCCGGCACTCTCCCATTCAAGCTCGAAACCGGGTTCGTTCGGTCATCTCACACAAGTTTTTTTTATTTTTTCTTTTATGTTTAATTATTACAAAAGTTGGAAATCTTTTATTTTATTTTATTTATGGATTATGGAAAGATCAGATATATTGGGGTGGGGGAGAATGAAGAAGTGCAGCTGTTTTACTACTTCATTGAGTCGGAAAATGACCCGCGGAGGGACCCACTCATTCTCTGGCTCACCGGCGGCCCCGGTTGCTCTGCTTTTTCCGGCCTCGTTTATGAAATCGGTCTCTTTTCTTTTTTCTTTACCACATCCTGTGATGAGTTTGATTATTGCATTATGATAATTAATTTGTAATTTTTTTTTGAGGGATGAATTAATTTGCAGGTCCATTGGCCTTTGATATTGAAAATTTTGATGGAAGCTTACCCTCCTTCACTATAAATCCATATTCATGGACTAAGGTTTCAACTTAATTTTAACATCACTGATCACCGTTGAATTGTTTGATCATATATATATACATATAATTAAAAAATATATGTATGGATTTAATTGCAGGTAGCCAGCATTATATTCTTAGATTCCCCGGTTGGAACTGGATTTTCGTATGCAAATACATCAAAAGCTTATGATTCCTCCGACACTAAATCAACTCTGGACATCTACACATTTCTTAGGAAGGTGAGGAATATATATGTCAATCTACACATTAATATATATATATATATATATATATTTAATTTGTTACTCCTGTTACAATTAATTGATCGAAGAGATATATATTTGTTATTAAATATAATGCAGTGGTTGTTGAATCACTCGATGTTTGTGAAGAATCGGTTTTATGTTGCTGGTGACTCTTATGGTGGCAAAATTGTGCCCATGGTTGGTCTACAGATAGCAAAAGGTATACGCATCAACTAAGAAAAACATATATAGACTATCGTTGCAATATTACTGATTTAATTTGTCATTTGTTGTTTATTGGACATCCATCGTCTAGATTATTTATTAAGTTGAAATGAGTGTTGAACTGCCCTCTAGGAAATGAAGCTGGACTTCACCCTCAAATCTCACTCAAGGTAATAGAGTTGAACTTTTACTTAAATTTTCAAAATATTCTGGACTTTGACTGATCAGATTCTACTACCTAAACTTTGAAAATTATAACAAACCTAAAACATCTGGCGATCGAATTGAAGTGATATATGTGTCTCACAGCCACAGATATCCCGTCTCAAAATTCAATACATATTAGAGGATCGGAATGAGGCCGAATAATTTCCTTGCGGGATACTAATGAGACACGTCACCTTTTGATCTCATAGTTTTGAAATTTTGCTAAAAAGTTCATGTTATGAAATGTAATTAACTCGACGTAATTTATGTTGATTTTGATTTGTGAATGCTAATGTGTACAAAGATTAACAGTTTTAATTGAGAATTGGGAATAGGGATATATTGTTGGGAATTCATTGACAGATGGAGATGAGGATTATAATGACAGGATACCTTATGCTCATAGAATGGCGCTCATTTCTGACAAATATTTCGAGGTACTCCCATTTCCCTAATATTTTCTTCTTCAATGTCTTATTTTTTTATATAGAAAATCCTCTTAATTGAAAAGTATAAAATTTGAATATGTTGATGAACTTGAATTATAAGGACCGCCCAAATTATAACCCAGACAAAATTTTGGTATTTGATCCCAAATAAAAGTTTTATAGAGGTCTGTGGTACAAACGAACTCTCTCTGCTCATGGACGTGTGCTAATTTTGACTGAACGAACCACGTATAGTTAGTGTTCTTAATTAATTTCCTAGTATTTTCCCCTTATTTTATAACAATTATTTTGATGTCATTTGATTCTCTTACCTTGTCACCAAAATAGTTTTGCTGCTTTATTTACTTTGAAATGTAACTTTTATAAGGTCAAGGCTATTTTTCACAGATATATGTCTCAATATATATCTTGATCACAATAATTTTAGCTAGCAAGAAGCAAGTGTGGAGGAGAGTATGTGAATCCAGATCCAAATAATGTACAATGCTTATTTGCTCTTCATCTTATAGAAGAGGTAGGTCCAAACTCCAAATACAACCATGCATATCTTCTCAATCTTGTCACATTTTTTCTTTGCATATATATGATAGTTTTACCATAAAACGAGCGCAGTGCACGAATCTTCTCGACAGTGCGCACATTCTTGAGCCAAAATGCAAATACATATCACCAAAACCAAGTGGTTCCAAATGGAGACGACTATTTCTGCATGATGATCCAGTCGAGCTCCTTGTTGTGTCAACACAACACGATCTAAAATGCCGCGTAATTTATAATATTCTTTTAAAATTTATTATCTTTATCTTTAAATTTCTTCTTTTCATGTATGCATTGGATGTTATCTTATTATCTCTAGCTGGTTGCAGAACCAAAATTATGTGACCTCTTATGTGTGGGCCAACGACAAAACTGTCCAAGAATCTCTTAGCATCAGGGAGGTAGTATACTAACTATTTGATTTATGTTATATGTATTTAATTTTAGTGAATGGACGATTATTGAACTGTTTAAATACACATAATGGAAATCTAATAGTTGGAATACAAGATAAAATATAAAATTAGAGTACAGAATGTGATCTGAATTTGATTAATATTTTAATGCAAAGATATTGTTGTGCATGTTTGAAACTCAGGGAACAATAACTCAATGGAAAAGATGCAATAAGAGCTTGAGCTATGAAGAAGATGTGGAGAGCGTTTTAGAACATCATCGACTTCATAGTGACAGAGGCTTTCAGGCCTTGGTTTATAGGTATGGAAACTTAGCTACTCTCTACATAAATTGGTGATGAAAAATTCGATAATATAGCTCGTTGTTGCAGTGGTGATCACGACATGCTTATCCCGTACATGAGCACGTTGAAATGGATACGCAAACTCAATATCACCATGGATGAGGAGTGGAGGGCATGGAATGTCGACGGCCAAGTTGCAGGGTAACAACTCATAGTGCACAATAATATCACAATCTATACTTAAATATTTCATTTTATCACAATTCTACATCCCATCAAATTTGCGGAGTCTATGTTAGAAAATTAAACCATATAGGGCATGCAATAATCCAGATTCATACCCTAAATCAATTAACTCTATGATGATTAACCGAGATATAATTATTAGCGTAAGCGTACCTGAATCCATAGTTCTTGAATCTCGAATTTTGATGTGGTATGAATCTTCCAAACGATCGGCACCTTAGGTTTTGCCGTAGAGAATTCTGTAGAAGGAATACAAATTCTATTTTTCTGTCTGCCGTCGTTTGGGGACCATAACCCTAACTTATAATAATAAGTTATCTGGGATTTGCAATTCGGTCCCTCAACAAATTGCAAATCTATTTATGGTATCTACACAATTTAAATTCCATGACAATATTAATACCCTTTAATCCATAAATATAATCTTATTAGATCACTTTAATTGGATCACTTTAAGACAGCCATACACATTTAATTAACATATATTAGTCCACATAAAAATTATTCCAACAATCTCCCACATGGACTATATATGTTACCGAAAAATGTGTAATACCTTATGAGCTCAAACTGTGCTGTCACAATAAGGGTATCCCAAACAATCTCGTCCATTGATTATACAAGCATAGGACTAAAGAGGCCGTCATCACTTTGTGTGTGAATAGACCCATCAATAATCACATATACCGATACAACCAAATGACATAGATCAATCATGGATGTGTAGCATGGAAATTAAATGTTATGTGATCTATCATGCCTATTTCCAACTGGTCCACTTTATTCCATAGTGAGATCAAACATAATTAAAATAACAGAGTGTAATAAACCAAATAATTGAATACTTTATATCTGTACAGATTTATCCATAAAACACAAAATGTGTCCAAACCATATTATGGAGTTATAAAACAGTACAGACTCCCACATAACCAATGCATACTAAAATAAAATCACACCCATATGAGCAGTATGCTTATGAAAGACCTTGGGTGTTAATCCCTTAGTAAGCGGATCCGCAACCATTGAGTCTGTCCCTATATGCTCTATAATAATTTGTCCACTCTGTACTCTCTCCTTCACAACAAGGAACTTAATGTCAATATGCTTTGACTTACTAGAGCTCCTGTTGTTATTGGAATACATCACTGCTGAGTTATTGTCACAATACAACTTTAGTGGTCTTTCTACATTTTCATAAATGCGCAGCCTAGTGACAAAATTTCGCAGCCATATTCCGTGATTGGATGCCTCAAAACATGCTACAAATTCAGCTGCCATGGTAGAAGATGCTATAAGTGTCTGCTTAGCACTTCTCCAAGAAATGGCCCCTCAGCCAATAAGAAAATGTAGCCCGAAGTGGATCTCCTACTATCTTGGCATCCAGCAAAATCAGAATCAGAATACCCGATGATCTCCAAATGATCTGATTTTCTGTATGTGAGTATGTAATCCTTTGTTCTCTGTAAGTACCTCATAACCCGTTTGGCTGCTTTCCAATGATCCATACCGGGATTACTTAAATATCTACCCAACATTCCAACAACAAAAGCTATGTCAGGTCTTGTGCATACTTGAGCATACATTAGACTCCCAACAGCCGAGGCATAAGGAATCTTCTGCATTTCCTTAATTTCCAGATCACCTTTTGGGCACTGATCAAGACTGAACTTGTCTCCTTTAGCTATAGGGGTATCACATGGTTTGCAGTTCTGCATGCCAAATCTTTGCAACACTTTCTCAATATACGTCTTTTGTGATAATCCAAGAATACCCCGAGAACGATCTCGATGTATCTGGATTTCTAATACAAAAGAAGCTTCCCCAAGATCTTTCATCTTAAAATTCTTTGATAGAAATTTCTTGGTATCGTGCAGCATGACAGAGTCATTGGTGGCAAGCAGAATGTCATCCACATACAAAACCAGAAAAATACACTTACTCCCACTAAACTTGTGATACACACAATCATCAGCATCATTAGTCTCAAAACCAAACGAGACTACTACTTGATGAAACTTGTGGTTCCACTAACGAGAAGCCTGCTTGAGCCCGTAGATGGATTTCTTTAATTTGCAAACCATAGACTTTGGATCTCCAGACACAAAGTTTTCTGGCTGCACCATATAAATCGTCTCATCAATGTCACCATTGAGAAACGTTGTTTTTACATCCATCTGATGCAACTTAAGATCAAAATGTGCAACTAACGCCATAATAATTCTAAAAGAGTCTTTCGAAGAAACCGGAGAGAAAGTCTCTTTAAAATCAATGCCTTCTCTTTGAGTAAAGCCTTTAGCCACAAGACGAGCCTTATATTTTTCCACATTACCTTTCGAATCCCTTTTGGTTTTAAAAATCCATTTACAACCAATAGGCTTCGCACCTGCAGGTAATGGGACAAGATCCCAAACTTTATTGTCTTGCATTGACTTGTACTCCTCATTCATGGCATCTATCCACTTTTGAGAGTTTGGATCATTCATGGCTTGATGGAAATTGATAGGATCATTTTCCATCATTCCACTATTTTCCTCACTTTCTAGAAGATATACTTCATAATCATCCGGAATAGCATTTCTCCTATCTCTCGTGGACCTTCTTAATGGCATTAGTTCTTGAGGTTGTTGAGGTTGTTCTTCTTGAATTACTGTATTATCCTGAGTGGGAAGATTTTCAATATTATCTTGTTGAGGTTCCAAATCTACTTCTCGACTAATCACAGGAATCGAAGCCTGAAAATCGTCAGAAGTAGTAGTAGGAGTCGAGACTGACACCTCCTCAAAAGTAATATCTCTAACCTTATTTCTCCCCCCAAACTCAACATCCTCAAAGAATACTGCATTTCCCGTCTCAAAAATTATTTTTCTAGTGGGATCATAAAACTTGAAACCCCTTGACTTTTCTGAATAACCAATAAAGTAGCTGCTTACTGTTTTGGGGTCCAGTTTCTTTTCATTTGGCCTATAAGGCCTAGCCTCAGCTGGACATCCCCAAATATGAAAGTGCTTCAGACTAGGCTTTCGCCCGTTCCAAAGCTCAAAAGGTGTTTTTGCAGCTGCTTTAGTTGGTACTCTATTGAGAATATAAGCTGCAGTTTTCAATGCTTCTCCCCAGAGTGATATTGGTAAGGATGAATGACTAATCATACTCCTAACCATATCCTTTAGAGTTCGGTTTCGTCTTTCAGAAACACCATTCATGCTAGGCGTTCCCGGCATAGTGTACTGTGGGACGATTCCACATTCCTCTAGGAAGATAGCAAAAGGACCTGGACGTTGTTCGCCTGAGCCATCAGATCTACCATAGTACTCACCACCACGGTCAGATCGTACAACTTTAATTCTTTTGTTGAGTTGATTCTCAACTTCAGCCTTAAAAATTTTGAACTTGTCCAGGGCCTCAGATTTCTCATAAATTAGATATAGGTACCCAAATCGTGAGTAATCGTCTATAAATGATACAAAATAAAGTTGACCATTCCAAGAAGCCGTAGGGAATGGCCCACAAATATCCGTATGTATCAATTGTAAGACGTCTGTAGTTCTGTTGGCACCTAATCTCTTTATTTTGGTCTGTTTTCCTTTAATACACTCAATACAAACATTCAGATCCGAAAAATCAAGTGTATCTAAAATACCATCTGACACAAGACTCTCAATTCTGGTTTTTGAGATATGACCCAAACGCTTATGCCATAAATTTGCTGAATTTTCATTATTTAATTTTCGCTTAGTACCTCTAGATTCAACATGCAAGGATTCATTATAGGAAGTAATAATATCGAGCACATAGAGATTGTCATAAGCACTTAATGAACCAGTACCAACCACATTGAAATTTAAAGAAAGACTGAACTGATAATTCCCAAATGAACAAGAAAAACCATATTTGTCCAATAAGGAAATAGAAACCAAATTTCGTCTAAAAGACGGTACAATAAAAGTGTCTTTCAAATCCAAAAAGAAACCAGTTCTTAATAACAATCTAAAGTGCCGTATTGCCTCCACTTCCACCGACTTGCCATCTCCCACATAGATGTATCTTTCACCATTAATTGGCTTTCGGCAGCTCAGGCAACCCTGCATTGAAACACTTATATGAGTGGTAGCACCAGAATCTAACCACCAAGTGTTACCAGGTACTGAAGCTAAATTAACTTCAGAACAGACCAAAGTAAGAAATGTACCTTTCTTTATGCGCCAAGCGCGATATTTGGGACATTCCTTCTTTTGGTGTCCAGGTTTGTGACAAAAGAAACAGTCATCCGAATTCTCTGTTTTCTGTTTCTTTTGTACTGGACCCTTATCTTTAGCAGCTTTCTCAACCTCCTTAGTTCTTTTGCCCTTATCTTTGGAAGTACTAGCCAACTGAGCAATCTCAGTTCTTTCTTGCTTCAACCTTTCTTCCTCTTGTACACAGTATGAAATGAGCTCATTAAGAGTCCATTTCTCCTTTTGACAGTTATAGCCGACCTTAAACTGACTGAACTGTGGAGGAAGCGATATCAGCACTAAATGCACGAGTAAGTCCTCAGACACCTCGAGCTTTAG
This sequence comes from Perilla frutescens, assembly GCA_026008535.1. NCBI lineage: Eukaryota > Viridiplantae > Streptophyta > Magnoliopsida > Lamiales > Lamiaceae > Perilla > Perilla frutescens. The sequence goes on from BRKX01000005.1 coordinate 47,258,798, forward strand.
TGCACTTAATTTTGAAGCAATATGAGACATCTGCATGATGTACTCCCTTATGTTTCCCTTGCCCTTATACTTTAGTGAGATCAAGTTAGCTAAAAGCGTACTTGTCTCGGCCTTATCGTTTTTCACAAAACGTTTTTCAATTCCTGCAAGGTACTCTTTGGCAGTACTAATTTCCTCAGAGGCAGTGCCTCGAAAGGCTTCTGGAATGCCGCGCTTAATGATCATGAGACTGACGCGATTCGAGCGATCCCACTTCTCAAAGTTCCGCTTTTCATCCGCAGAACTTGCATCTGTCAGAGAAGCGGGTTTGTCAACTCTTAGCGAATAGTCTAGATCCATGCAACCCAAAATGATCAGAATGTTTTCTTTCCAATCCTTAAAGTTTGACCCGTTAAGCATAGGAATGTTGGTGTTAGCAGAAATAGAAGTAGCAGACATCATAGCTGAACAGAGAACAAAAACCAAAAATTATCTTTCATGCTCACATAAAACTGTATAATCAATATCAAATTCAAATAAGTTGATAACATCTTGAGGCACCTGACACAACATTAATATCAAGTCTGTGGACAGTAATATTAATTTGCAAGTGGATACCTCTATGTGGTGATCAAATACTGACAATAAATCCTGTCAAACAATAGCCTTCCTGTGGGCCGACATATTGTTCACATGGATAACCTTATAATTGTCACGCATTTACCGCTACAGGTGTTTGTGTATTTCGGCCAGATATTAACCTTCCTGTGGGCCGGCTAATACCCGCATGAAGATACACTCACACAAACATCTAATATTTTTCATGAATAAATCTAGACAGAGAAATCACTGTGGCGACTTCATATTTCAATAAATTCACTTTAAATATTAGACAAATTAATAAGGAACATGAGATGCACCAAATTAATTTAAAAATTTGATTGATTATAAAACTTGAATTCGGGAAGAAAAAAAATTGTCGAAATTGACTTCGAATCACAATCCAAAACCGTGTCTGATAGTTATTGAATTCAAAAATATTCAGAAATAGAGACCAATGGCTTCAGACCACGACAAAATTAAATCGGCGCATCCCAAATTCATATAATGACTAGAGGCTGAATCCATAAGCAATTGTAATCATGCCAAACAGAAATAATATTTCATAAATGCTATCGATTTGCGTGAAAAAAACTATATGCAATTCTTAATCCAAAGAATCAATTCACACAATCAAATAACCAATAACCAAATCAACTGAATCCCCAGATTTCGCAAATTAAAAAAAAAAAAAACTCGCATCGTTATTCCAAAGCCAAAAAAAACGACGATCATCAAAAAACAAAATTCAAGATTCATGAATCTTTATCCACAGATCTCAAAGAATCATACATAGGGTGGCTCTGATACCACCTGTTAGAAAATTAAACCATATAGGGCATGCAATAATACAGATTCATACCCTAAATCAATTAACTCTATGATGATTAACCGAGATATAATTATTAGCGGAAGCGTACTTGAATCCATAGTTCTTGAATCTCGAATTTTGATGTGGTATGGATCTTCCAAACGATCGGCACCTTAGGTTTTGCTGTAGAGAATTCTGTAGAAGGAATACAGATTCTATTTTTCTGTCTGCCGTCGTTTGGGGACCATAACCCTAACTTATAATAATAAGTTATCTGGGATTTGCAATTCGGTCCCTCAACAAATTGCAAATCTATTTATGGTATCTACACAATTTAAATTACATGACAATATTAATACCCTTTAATCCATAATTATAATCTTATTAGATCACTTTAATTAGATCACTTTAAGACAGCCATACACATTTAATTAACATATATTAATCCACATAAAAATTATTCCAACAGTCTAAACACTAACTCGGCAATCGGAATCCCTATGTTTTCTACCGCAGTTTTCACCGATGATGAGAACAAAACTCTCTCTACTCTCATTCTGAAAATTTAAAGAAGAATAAAATTGTGATAAAAACAAAATGTTGAGAATCACATTACTATTGAGTATAAATTAAGATGAACATAATTCACCCCTAAATCTCACTACTGAACTATATTTGATCATTTGCAGATACACAGAAAAATACAAAAACAATCAGGCCTACATCATGTTTGCTACAGTCAAGGCAAGTAAAGTTGTGCATTTCCAATTTCTCTGTGTAGTTACAAATAATTAAATGTAGAGATTAAATTAGGAATTTTAATTTTTGCATGCAATTACAGGGTGCAGGGCACACAGCTCCAGAATACAAGCCCAAGGAATGTTTAGCAATGATTAAAAGATGGCTATCTCTTTACCCCTTGTAAACCACCCATTTTGTGTACTCTCTCATCTTCATTTTTAGTCATTTTGGATAATATTTGTTTCTAATCACTAAATTAAAAATATTTATTTTTTAGCCAAATTGACTAAATTAATAGGTTTAATTACTTGATTGTTTTAATTTAGATGGCTACAGAGACGGACCTAAGGTGGCCTCCCTCAAATTTTCAATTTTTTTAATATATATATATATATATAATTTATTCGATATATAAATAATAATTGGATAATTCTAAACACAATCCCAAATTACTCTTCAAAGTCCCCGTAATTATTTAAAATAAAATCAAGTATTTGAAATCTCTATTTTAACCCTCATCATACAAACTTCTCTTCTCTTCTTTTTTCTTTTTTCTTTTTATTTCACAGCCCTTCACGTTTTTTTTTTTCAGAAACTTTCATTTGCTCACATAGTTCCTGACATAGCCCACTCTCCCTCATCTTTCTCCCAAGTTGTTGATAGCATGTCTCCCTTGTCGTTGCTTCCTCTTTATTCCCTTCTATTCATTAAAATCTATTTTTTATTTACAATTTCATAAATTATAATCATAATCCTACATTTATCTTTTGAATACGATCGAAAAATTTGAAAATATCCTCAATCATTTTTCACAATTTGCAACTCAAATTTATTTTCTCTCTTCAACTTTACTCTCCCTCTCTATTGTCATCATTGTTATGTGTCAGTTGCCATCACTATAATTTATGGAATTGCGAACAAAAAATTAGATTTTTTTAATTTTTAGAAGGGGATTTGAACTAATAAATAGAAGGGATTAAAGAGGGAGCAACGGGAGTGGAGACATGCACGTGCTATCGATATCTTTAGATGGAAGGGGCTGTGTAAGGAATTTTGAAAGCAAAAGAAAATTTATGTAAAAACCCATGAAGGGCTGTGATGAAAAGAGAGGGTTTATATGTGATGGTTAAAATAGATATTTCAAATAGTTATTTTATTATAAATAATTATGGGGACTTTAAAGAGTAATATGAGGGCTATGTTTAGAATTATCCATAATAATTTTGCCTTTAAACAATACTCCACTTTGGCCCACATGGTGGTGGATCTTTATATATTGGACATATTAATTTCTAAGTATATCCCATGTTACTCTTAAATTGAGGGTCCAAAATAAAATAATACTAAATAAATAATTTTATCTAAAAATTCAAAAAATTACTTTTATTTCATTTCTACTGCTGCTCTGCAATTGGTGTCTATTCATTTTCTTGTTACTCCCCCCCCCCTATTCTTATTAATATTTTATATTTAGAAGTAATGTTTTGAGTAGACTTGTCAATACGGGCCGACGGGAAGGGCCGCGGTCTCGGAAAGCTCGCCTTTTGGTGGGGCAGGGCGGGCCTGAATAATAGGACCCTATCTGCCCCCACCTAGGCCCGTGGGCTTTCCTTTTTTCCTATATTTTAATATTTCAAAATTTAAACATTATTTAATTTGTTGTGATATTATACACATATAAACAACAAGATTAAGAATGAAATATCCAAGAAAATTGTTTGAATTCATTATACCAAAAAACACTCGAATTTGGAGGCAAACTGGTAAAGTGATATTTAGTTATGTACTGTAAAAAAAATTCCCAACAAATAGAACCAACAACTTCTCTTGCCACTTTCATGTTAGAACAATTGAATGTCACTTCTACAATATTCCTTTACAATTCAATATAAATATGAAAAACTAAGAAAACAACTGAATAGAGATTGCAATGTAACACCAAAAAAAAATTAAATTTATCCTACTCTAAAGCGTAACTAATTAAAAAAGAAATTGCAACAAATAGTGTTAATTTTCGATGCTCCTAATTTAATGCCTAACAATAATAAAGTATAACGGTTAATGCCTAACAATTTAATGTCTAACGATTAAAGAGGAGCATTATCGTTATCATTATACTCCTCTTTAATCGTTATGCCTAACAATTAAAGCGGGGCACTATCTTTATCGTTATGCTTCTCTTTAATTGTTATGCCTAATAATTTAATATGCCTAACAATTTCATCGTCGTGCATAACAATTTCATCATTATCGTTATGCCCCTCTTCAATCGTTATGCCTTCTATTTAATCATTTTCGTTATGCATTCTATTTAATCATTATAAACATTGTAAGCTATCATTATAAACATTTTAAGTTATCGTTATAAGCATTTTAAGCTCTCGTTATGTATTATCGTTATGCTTTTTTTACTTATCGTTATGCTTCTATTTAATCGTTAATCCTTTTATTTAATCATTATCGATGTGGCTTCTATTTAATCGCCATCATTATGCATTTTATTAATCATTATCGTTATACCCTAACGATAGATAATTAAAATTTAAAAATCATAACACTAGTGCATAACTTTAGATAATTAAAATCTAGAAAACCATAATTGCCTAATTTAGAACAATTTTCAAAGTTGCCAAAGTAACAAAAATACATAACATAGCAATTTTGAGCACAAATAAATTCAAACCGTACCTTTCAAAATTTTGGAACTTCTAGAGTAATTTCAAGATGATGTTTTATTAATGAAGATGACGTTGCTTTCCTGCTTAATCTTCTTTATCAAACTCTCAATTTTCTTTTTCTTTTTTTTTTTCTGAGGGAATTCGACGCTTTTCCTTCATCAAACTCTCAAAGTGTTTTTTTCTTTTTGGGTGTTCTATTATTTCGTGTATTGGTGTAGTATATATATGCATATTATACCAACTTCTCTTGCATAAAATTAAATGCATTAAATTTCATTTAATTTTGGTCAACTAATATCTACCTATATAAATACATATTTATACATTTTACCTTCCTCATTTTGGCCAAAAAAAAAAGAAAGAAAAATGCATTAAATTTCATTTAATGTTGGCCAACTAATATCTACCTACAAAGCAAAAAATAATAATTAATCATTAGCTATACTTTTATCATTATGGTTTAGACAAAAAAAATACTTAATTGCTATGCATTATTTTCACATTTGGTGGAATTGTTATGCATATATTAAAAGCCTCATAACGATAACGATAGTGACTTATACAATAACGATAGTGTTAATGTTTCCAGATCTTGCGTAACGATAGTAAATTTATAGCATAACTATAGATATTGTGTTGTAATGTTTGTGTTGTTTGTGTTTCTATGCTCTAATGATAGATATTGTGTTTCTATGCTCTAACGATAGATATTGTGATGTAATCATTATGCATAGATATAATGTTAGTTTATTTTGATGTAATCGTTATGCATAACTATAATGTTAGTTTATTTTGATGTAATCATTATGCATAACTATAATATAAGTTTATTTTGATGTAATCGTTATGCACAACTATGTTAACGTTAGTCTTAAAAAATAAATCATTACACATTCCGATCCATTTATTGTAAATTACATGAAATCTTTATTTTATTTTTATGTTAGGTGTGTGTATTTATTGTGTAGTTATTAAAAAAAATATATAAAAAGTACACTTACACAATGATTGGGGTGTGGGGACAAGGGTGTCATAAAGGTATTTGAGACATTTACACTCCAAATTGTCCAAATAACTCCATATTCTTATATCTTATTTTTTTCCCAATCACTATTTGCTTTTGTCTATATTTATACATTTACACCCTTCGGTATGTGATTGTCTAATGGTGAAATTTCACTAAATCAAAGTGAATACAAAAACACATAGAGATCGTACTCGATTCACTATCTCGAACTCGTCCTATGAAAATTACAAAGAAACTATTCTAGCTTTACTTACTCGAATAATTCCTAACACAAACTATCCAACATTTATATAGCTAAAAATACAAAGAGATTATTCTCGGTTCACTCCCTTGAATAATCTCAATGAACACAACATAAATTTTTATCGCTTCACTCACTCAGACAACTTATGTAAAAATCATCACCTAACACTTAGGTAGATAAACATCTACTTGAAGAACTCGCAACATTCAATCTAATCTACACATTACGAACACAACAAAGATATACAAACATTTGTTGATCCAGACAATAAGAGAGATATTGATGTGAATGTTGATGAGTTTTAGTAGACACTGGACTCAGCCTTCGATCTCTTCGAATTTTTTGTTGCAACTCGTCTCACGTTAGGTAAGGATCTCTTTGATCGATAAATATAAAAAAGGCATCCTCCACGTTCTTGAAACTTTCTATGACTCCACTTCAGAAACCATCCACTAAGTCTACAACTTGTAGACACAACATAGAAGAACAATCGTGGAAGAGAAGTTGCACGGAGCAGTCAAAAACTCTAGGTTAAATGTGGGGATTTATTTTCATATCTTATTTTATTTTATTCCCTAAAAATAGGTAAATAATAAAAAGATAAGGATAAATAATTTAATCAGACATTTATTAACAAACAAATCCGAAAATAAAAGAAATGATAAGGTTAGCAGAACTGGAATAAACTTTGACAATTTCAAAGCTAAGGTTATCCATTATCTTAACCGCATATAGCCACTAATTCAAATTCGAATTTCGTGAAAATAAAAACTGATTAAGATAAATAAAATCATTAGATTAATTCAAAGAGAATTAATCCTAAAAATGAGAAAATGATAAAATTAATATATTCCGTGTCTCGGTCAATATTGTAGGAATACTGATACACATTAGATGTAACATTGACTCCAATGTTATCACCAATATTGATAATGTCTGATCTACCATCATTCCTAACAAAGTGTATTAAGGTAATCAAGTATTAAAAATATTAAAACCAAAACCAAAACTTCTACTTCCATGATTTTAAGAACAAAACCATATATAAATAACATCAACAATAATTAATGAAACCCAATAAACTGAAATCCAAAGCCGGATTCGTATTAACATATTTAAATATGGTGATATATGTATATTATTTAGCCTAGAGATGACATGATCGTGAACTTCTTTTAAACGTCCATTTTACATACATAAATTAATTGATTGATTCATTTGCAATATAATTATTAATAATTATTGATTTCCAAATTAATTCTTAATTATCCTCTATATATTATAGTACATGAATTTAATTGAGTAAGCAAAATATATTACTACCTCCGTTTCATAATGTTTGTTGTTTAAGGTTTTTTTTTTAGTTTCAAAATGTTTGTTGTTTTATATAATTTGACATCCTCTCTCCCAATTTTAACCCTCTCAAATCCTACAAGATTTTTTTTATTCTAACTTACCTATAATATATGAAGAGAGAAAAATATATGGAGAGAGAAAATATTGTTATTTTTTAGGAAAATATAGATGAATTAGATTTTATGGCATATATAAGGGATGAGTATATTTGTCCACAAAATTAATTCTTAATTTCAGATAAAAAAAACAAAACAACAAACATTATGAAACGGAGGTAGTATTATATTTCCGGATTTGGTAGAGAGTGTTTTGGGATGGGAAAAATTAATTTTATATTTCTGATGACTATCCCCCTTTTGAATATAGTATAGATAAATTATAAAAATAAATTATTACCTGCAGATAAGCAGACAATCATAATTTAGATTTTTAAAATATTGTACATTGCTTTTATAGAATATCATTATCAATATATTATAATCTCATCAATATTTTAGATAGATTAATACTACAGTAATAAAATGAGAAATCATATTGATTTCTATAAATAGCGAAAAAAGAGAGCAGTATAATCATAATCAGAGTTGCTTAAAAGCAAAAGTTTAACCCAAATTTGATATGGCAAAAATCACGTCGTCGCTTTCGATTATGATGATCTGCTTCACCCTAATTTCAGGTATAAAATTTATTAGAATAATTTCATTTTTTTAAGAGTTATATAGTTAAATTCTGAATAGTCGTTCTGGTGGGGATGACCTAGTGGTGGAGTGAGATTGCTTGGAGATCAAAGGTCACGAGTTCGAATTTACTCAAGACCACAAGCCGGGTGTGTGAGTAAAAAAAAAAAAAAATTCTGAATAGTCATTTTTTGAATCCAAATGCATGTGTTCAACAATAAAATGTTCAACATAACAAGATTCCGCCGCCCCATTTGGTGGCTATTAGTTGATGGAATAATGATTTCAATCCCATAAACACCTAAATACTCAATCACAATTTTTTTATATTTAAAATTTTTAAAAAATATTTTAAGTAGGGTTATGGTTTATGGAAAATATTTATCTCATTGTTGAAACGGCCATAATTAGTGGACAAAGTCTTATTTGAAACCGTCTTACTGTTCAAAATTGGAATCTAAGCTCATATACAATTATATTTATAATTTTATTAGTGTTTGAATTTGAATCTTGATCCGTCTTATAAATTTTTGAGTCATAAGACAGTCTCACGTAAGGAACTATCAAAATTATCAAGCAAAGTACTCTACCCGAACTAGACGGGACAATAGGGGAAATTAATTTAAGAAGCCCAAGCCCGTCCAAAGACCGGTTTATAACTCAATTGTGGGGTCGGCTCGTATCGGCTCGAGTCAATGGAGCCATTTGGATTTTTTGGGTTGGGTTAGGTCGGGCCGGGCTAATTTTTTTGAAATGATGTGTAGTTGATTTATAATGCTTGTTAAATAAATTGATGAAATATTGCAGGATGTTCTGGAATAGATAAGTTTTGCACGGGTTATATACATAACGTAAGATGCGACACACAAGGCAAAAATCCTAATTGCTATGACATTTGCTCAACGAAATATCAACCACACAAAATTTTTATCTCATTTTGCGGTTTGGAGGCTAACCGTGTTGATACTTTTTGTGGGTGTAGGTATATATGTTAATTAAATCATTTTGGTTATCATATTAAGTTTAAATTAAAAGTTAATCCATAATAAATCATGCTAATGATTTTCTTATCATATTCATCAAATACAATTTTTATCATATTCGGTTTTAATTAAATGCTGATTTCCACACACACACACACACACATATATATATATATATATATTTATAATAGAGATGCTATTGTAAGTTACTACACAGTGCGTGAAAAATCACACTAATTAATTCACAAAAAGAAGAAATGAAATACGCAGCTCATGCCTTTTCAAATAATTGATTAAGACATTGTAAAACAGCAAAATCAGGTGCACTTCAAATTTGAAAGTTGTTAGGAACAGAAAATTGAATCTTCTATTTTTTATTTTGTCAAGTTGATTGATTAATCTTCAAAGAGGAAATTAAAAGAAATGCAATATATATAATTCAACACAGAAAAAAAAAAAAAAGAACACCACGATTTCGCTGACATGCAATAATTCTAAATCCTAAATTAATAGCTAAAATGTGGATTAAGATTTTTAAATTCTTGAAATATTGAACTAGCCTTTCAAATGGGGCATTCTAAACCCAACCACAAATTATAAACAAACTCAGACACACAGATCCTGGATCCCAAGTTCTAAAATTTTAAAATCTAATTAACATTAAATTGTTATTGTAAACTGTGAAGTGCGTATGAGTGTGTATTATCTAATTATAAAATAAAAACTAGAATATTATGTATATTTTTTACAAAATTTTTAAATTAACTATTATTTTGATAAAATTGTTACATTAACTCAATTATATTTTAGCATTTGAAAATTAATAGTTACATAATATTTTCATTGCTAAACTTATAAAGTTATCTTTCGCAACGTAATTATGTAATAAATTATGCAGAAATAAAAGTTGTAATCAAAATAATAATTTAAATGTTCGTTTCCCACTAGGACCAAAACGTCACCAAAAATATACGTACATGCTTACGTGATAAATACTTTTCAAAAGATAAGATTTAACTTTATAAATAATTTATAAATGGGTAGCATCTCAACTTAAAAATATTCAAATCACGTACTCAGGTGCCCTCAAAGTCAACTCTCAACAAGGATTTTAAAATCATTAACACACACATAACCAAATTATGACCTGACAATATACATAACCAATCAGGTCACACATTTAAAAGTTCAATGGTCAACCCTTCTATACATTCAAATATTTGTATATACAATCAAAACCTGACCACTGAGGTCAATAAATTTCAAACTTAAAAGTTTTGCAGAGTATTAGCAGAAGCATTTAATATTCAAATACTGACAAGATTTTAAAGATGATTTTAGCAAAAGCCACACAAGGATCAACCATCAAACCCACTCCAGCACCTCGTCATCAACCAGCTCGATCTCCAGGACCTGAAAATATTTGAAAATATTTGGGTTGAGTGCCAGAAAACACTCAGTGGGTATTAATATTCGTCCAGGTCATACTTTCATGCTTTAAAACTGTTATGCTGCATATATCATGGAAATCCATGAATATACTTATAACAAAGTTTACTCTTCTTCATTGGATGAGAGACCCAATGTGATCACATGAATACTTTACCGTTACTTATCTAGACATTTAGTCACAAAGTAAACCGTCTTGCTTGTAAGTCGGAATTCCTCTATGCATGAAGTCTCAACACATCCAATAATTGCGTAAACAATGTTATTAAAATATTTAACATACTTTTCATGGACGAATTTAAAATATAGTTGTGAGTTATAGAAAAACCCACCTTGATGATCTCAATAAGCAGTGCAATTTATGCGTGAGATACTACTATGCTTTCAGCTCGTCTCGACCTATAAAATTGAAATTCTAACTTAGAATCCTAATATAGACCGATAAAATAATAACTTAGGTCATAAATAGCTTAAATAATAATTTCCTATGACTTGAGATTATTTGAAATTAAAATGTAGTCAAACGGGCGAATAATGCGCATTTTACGAAACGAACCAATTTATATTGAGAATTTATCGGACTTCGCGAGCAAAATTGAATGGATAAATATGAATTGAACTAAATTCAACGACTAAGAAGCTTGATTTGACATTTATGGGTGAATTATAAACTTTAGAATTTCTTTATGGCAAAACGCAATTTTTTGGAAATTAATAGAATTTAATTAAATTTTATAAAAATAAATCTTAATTTCTTCTTAATGACTAAACTGAAATTAAGACAAAGTAGATTTGGAAATTATGGGACTTAAATGAAACATGTGGAGTAAATTGAACAATTTAAATATTTTAATTAAAGACACTATTTTATCTAATTTCCATGACCACCAACTTGCATGCTTTCACTATTCCTAAACCATCATCACCTCCTTTATCACTCCACAACTTAAGTACAGCTCCTCTCCGAGGTCGCCGACAACTCCCTTCCCAACACATCTTCACTAGTGAAGAACACATGAATACACCAATACACACTCACGTCTAAACACAACAAACTTAGATCAAGGTATAACCATTAATTCATGTCCCGACATACCTAGTAGGTATCAATATAACTCAACAAGTTCTACAGTCCAAAAAGAATAGAGCAAATGAAAAGAAGTAAAGAGAGAAACTAGTTTTTAGAATTTCCCGACATATTTTTCCGTTGAACTTTCGACATGAAAATGAGGGGTTAAATGGTGTTTGATCAAAGATTTAAAACCATATATAGATACCCTGATAGAAGAGGTTCGAAACGGTATATAATACATCAAAAACCAATGCTCGAATTGTCGGGAAAAGCTCCGAAAATTTGCTGCGTCGCACAGCGGCGCACAGCTGCGGCAGCAGCTGTTCATAGCTTTGTTTCCAGATTTTCAGACCATAAATTGAAAACTTTTTGATACATACATAATCTATACATCAAGGGGTGTGTTCTGGTGTAATTTCATGAGATTTGATGGAGGATTGAGTTGTGAACGACGTCGACGAAAGGTGATGTGAGGAGGTGAACATCTATTTTGGTTTCATTCATAACTTTTTTATGTTAAATCTAAAATATTTCTATGTATGGTTAATCTACTTATTGAAAGAGGAGTGTTTATTATTCGTAATATTATCCATAGTTAAAATAATGAACAATATTGGCAATTAAAGAAGTTGATGAAGAAGACGAGTTTGGCTTGCTTACCTCTCAAATCCTTCCTCTTTAACTTGTTGTATTTACTTTTTCCAAATAAATCCCTTCTTTAATTGATACATACATAGTTATATATTCCCTTTACACAAGCTCTCCACGTGTACATAAGTGTACACATGCAACCTTAACAAATCTCCAAGTGGAAAAAGTTTAGTTTGATGACTAATCATTTCCTAAAATATTTGATTATAGTTGGGAATTTTCTTTGATATAATCCAATTGGTTCCACTCACATACGTATATATATATGATATATATATACATTTTAATTAAATGATTAATTGAAGATAGACTTGAATTGGTTCCAAAAATAATTGGACCAATTAGGATAGATTAAAATTTTCGGTTTCACATTGTCAAATAATATAAATTTCATTGGAAAGTCAAATAAAGTCCGATTCAAATGATCTTGGTATCAAAACGATCCCCTTAGTCTCTACTTATATAATATCAATTCTAATAGGGATTGAAAAATCTAACTAAGGTCGAGACTTTTCTAGCTATAAAATAAATAGAAATGCTATATTTTTCGGGGTGTTACATCCTCCCCTCCTTAAAAAAAATTTCATCCCCGAAATTGAAAATACCTGCTATGATAAGGGTTAGATATTTTACCAATATCTGATCCTCCAGTTCCTATGTAGCTTCTTCTTGTCCATGTCTGCTCCATTGAACTTTCACAAGCATTAGCTCTTTATTCCGCAGCTTTTGGACTTTTCTGTCAAGAGTAGCTATAGGAAACTCGTCGTCTGTCAGATCTAGATTTACTTCTATTTCTTCCTGATTTACGATGTGACTTGGGTCAAAAATATATTTCCGAAGCATCGAAACATGAAACACGTCACAACTTCCTTCAAACTTTGGCGGTAACACCATCTTGTAGGCAACTTCTCCAACTCGTTCAGAAATTTCGTACGGTCCAATATATCTAGGCCGCAACTTTCCTTTCTTTCTGAATCGCATAATGCCTCTTGTAGGAGAGATTTTCAGGTACACCTTATCTCCTACTTGAAATTGTAAATCTTTTCTTCTTTTGTCTGCATACATTTTATGTCGATCTTGAGCCTCTTTCATTCTTTGTCTTTAACTTATACAGTGTTCTATACAATTTCTGGGCTCAAATTTTTTCTTTTACCAACTTCATCCTAGTAAAGTGGTGATCTGCACTTTTGACCATATAGAGCCTCATAAGGCGACATTCCAATGGTGTCTTGGAAACTGTTGTTGTAAGCAAATTCAACTAAAGGCAAGTATTTCTCCCAGTTTCCTCCTTGATCCATGACCACAACCCTGAGTATATTCTCTAGAGTTTGAATTGTTCTTTCAGACTGTTCATCAGTCTGCGGAGAAAAATTGTGCTGAAATTCAATTTTGTGCCCATTGCATTTCGTAAGCTTTACCAAAATTTAGACATGAACCGCATATCATGATCTAATGTCACTGACATAGGTGCACCATCAAGTTTTACAATTTCTTTTATTAGTGCCATTCATACTAAAGTGTTCGAGATTATTATGATCTGTATGGCAATATCAAAGAACACAAGGGTTTTGGTTGAGTTCAAGCTATGAGTTCAATCAAATAAGGAGAATCTATGATCAGACCACCATTGCTTGAAGGCAACAACTATCCTTACTGGAAAGCAAGGATGATGGCGTTTCTAAGATCAATAGATGAGCTTGCATGGAAAAGCGTCAATGAAGGATGAGAAAAGCCAACTGTTGCCAAGAGAGGAAAGCATGTGGAGATTCAAGAAGGAGAGTGGACTGTACCGCAAAAGAACTAGTACAATGTCAACTCTAAAACCCTCAATGCTATATTCTCTGCAGTTGATCTTGAAACATTAGTCTAATCTCAACTTGTGAGACTGCTAATGTTGTATAGGATATTCTGGAAACCACCTTTGAATAGACTAGTTCAGTAAAGTTGTCAAGGCTTCAAAATCTTATTTCTAATTTTCAAAACCTCAGAATGGAGGATACTTAGTCCATAGGTGAGTTTAATGTCAGACTGAGAAGCATATCCAATGAAAGTTTTGCTCTTGGTGAGCCTATCAATAATGAGAAGCTTGCAAGAAAGGTTCTCAGATCTCTTCCAAAGAAGTTTGCATACAAAGTTGCTGCAATTGAAGAAGCTAAGGATATCAAGAGTATGAGACTCATGAGCTGATGGGGTTGTTAAGAACATTCGAGATGAACTTAGAAGATGAAGACAACAGCTCAAGGAAGAGAGGTATTGCTCTTAAAACTGAAGTCTCAGAAGATGTACCTGAACATGTACAGAAGCAAAAACTGTACTTGATTCAGATACAATGAATAATATGGTCTTGATCACCAAGAACATCAGTCGTATGTTAAAAAGAGTCAATAAGTAGTATTCTAGAAGGGCCAACAACAGAAGACAACCACCTGGTAATTCTCAGCAAAATAGAAACTTAAGTAATGAGCAGAAAGAGTTTCAAACTTCAAATTTCAGAAGAGAAATTCAGTGCAGAGAATGTGATGGATTTGGGCACATTCAAGTTGAGTGTGCAAACACACTGAAGAAAAACGAAAAGAATTATAATGCTTCTCTCAGTAACAATGACTCTGATGAAGGCAGCAGTGATTCAAATGAAGAAACTATTGCCTTTACAGCAAAAATCTCAGAATTCAAGGATCTCTTCAACAATGCAGAAGATGATGAGTCAGATAATGAAGACTTCAGCCAAGAAAAACTTATCAAGACATATAAGGAGATGTATGAAAGATGTCTAGAAGTAGTGGAGATCAACAAGACTCTTCAATCTCATAACAAGGATCTTCTCAACGAGAAAGAGAAGCTGAACAAATCTGATGCTGAACAGAAGAATACTATTCAGCAGCAAAAGAAGGAGATTGATGAATTGTCTGCGGAGCTCAAATCCATCAAAAAGAATGTCAACACGTTGAACAATAGTACAAAGAATCTTGATAAGATTTCTACAACTGAAGAAAATTCAGGAAAGAGTCATCCAAGTCTTGGATACAGTGGTGGACAGTCCAAGACAGTGTTTGTCAAAGAAAGTACAAGCAAACCAATGCATGTACAAGAGAATGTTCGGCATATCCAGAAGAACAATACTGATAAGAAGATGAATGCTTATAGTCGCAACAAACAGAGAATCATCTGCCATTATTGTGAGAAGAAAGGTCACATTCGACCACATTGTAAGAAGTACCTTTATGATCTCAAAAGAATGAGAAGGATATATGTGGTTCAGCATTTTAGCAACAAGAACAGAAAGCCAGTCATTCAGCAAAATCCTACACAAAAGAAACAATGAGTTGTCGAGCAAACCAACCACAAAATCCATAGTAATACACTCTTCATGGTGAGACGTCGGGTTGAATGTAGCCCTTGTCTTAGAGTTCCTATTGCTGAGTTTTTAACTCCTCTAACCCTTTTGGTGCCATGCAATACGACGCTCTTGATACTGGAGCAGTTCCTGAAAGCAAGTCGATCGTGAATTTAACTTGCCTATCTGGAGGTAAACCTGAAAAGTCCTCTAGGAACACGTCTTTATAATTCCGCACCACAAGTACATCATCAATTGTCACCTTCTCTGACTTGTTCATATCAAACTCACTAAGAACGATTCACATCATTCTCTTCTAAGTATCTCCATTTATAAACTACATTGTAATTGTATTGGACTCGATCTTCATACTTCATATAATAAATGCTATTTATTGCAGCCCATTTTGAACCAAAGTCATTCATAATTAGCAGGTCCATTGGACTTAAATCGGACGATCAGACTAGTATAGAATGGGCTACGCGACAGGTTCCATTTAATAACGGAGGAAATGGAGATGGAGTAACAGAAGGTGTTAGCATATTGGAAGAAGAGTGTCCTTCCGTTAAGTAATGTCTTGCCATCATTGATGATGCAGTCGTTGAAACGGAGGCGATTGAAGATGTGGGGTTTGACCAGGCGGACAGAGCTGAACCAGCCGTAACTGAGGTGGATGGCGATGGTATCGTAGCTAGAGACACAGGTGTTCATGATCTCCACCGTGTATGTCGGAATCCCTTTCGATAGATCACCGGTTACTTTATGGAGTTTCCTATAGGCACTCATAGTTTGGTAAATGGGGATATCGATTATGCCATAATAGCTTTGGTGTGAAGGAGCATGACTATGAAAGTGCAATTGATCTTCTCATCTCCTCGGAGCTTGATTGAGTGATTGTGCTTTCATTGCGGAAATAACTCTTACTCTAGTTCCCAACTTTAATCCATGAAAAGTGAATTATGATTTCTCTGATCTTCGAAAAATTAACTCTTTTTCAAGACACTTAATTATGGCATGGTTAGCATCTAGCCAATCCACTCCGAGAATAATATCAAAGTCTATTATGTCTAAAACATGTAAATCCCCACTTAGTGATCTATACCCAAGGTTTAAATCTTGTTTTTGCATATTCGATCAGTAATTAAGATCCTTCCAAGTTATATTCACGCACTGATCAGGCATCATTGATCTTATGTGTGTTTTCCACCAATGATCAGCATCACCAACGAGTTGGAAGATTCTACATGCAATTTGTTAAGAGTCAGTACACACCATGTAAGTGAATGTGTGTTTCATCATTCGCAACCATTCTTCAGCCTCAGTCGGTTCACCCTAGCCATTGAAGGTTGGAGGTCGTACGTTCGAAACTGAGCAATAACATGTGTCATATTTTCTTATGGTGGTTTGTGCTGATTATTTTGACATCTTGGCGGCATCTTATATACGTACTTCATATCATAAATTCTATGATCGTCAAATACACTTACAAGATTCTAAGGCAACGATACCGCGCACTTGATTCATATAGATCATAAAATTCCAGTGAGCTAAAGAAGCTTTAAGGCCATACCATATACTTATATTCAATGTATCTATGTTCAAATCCAGCTAAGTTCTGATCTAAAACTAGCTCAAATGATCTTTATGCATCAAATGGATTTGACATGAAAACATTTTAAACCATGTTTTATAAAACATAACTGTCACAATGCTATAAATCATACTTTTCACCATACTTTAAATCACACATTGAGATCACTTGTATATCATGCATACAATTATATACATATACTTTTCATAAGAGTACTAAAGAAATTCAAAACATGAACTTTAGTACCTTCCCGGAGTAAGTTTGGCGTAGACGATAGCTGTTGGGTTATGGGTACCATTTCAATAATACAATAGTCAAAACTTTTTAACTTTAAAAATCTCACAGGCCTACAATCACGTAGACCTGCTCTGATACCACCTGTAACGCCCAGTCCCACTAGGACCAAAACGTCACCAAAAATATACGTACATGCTTACGTGATAAATACTTTTCAAAAGATAAGATTTAACTTTATAAATAATTTATAAATGGGTAGCATCTCAACTTAAAAATATTCAAACCACGTACTCAGGTGTCCTCAAAGTCAACTTTCAACAAGGATTTTAAAATCATTAACACACACATAACCAAATTATGACCTGACAATATACATAACCAATCAGGTCACACATTTAAAAGTTCAATGGTCAACCTTTATATACATTCAAATATTTGTATATACAATCAAAACCTGACCACTGAGGTCAATAAATTTCAAACTTAAAAGTTTTGCAGAGTATTAGCAGAAGCATTTAATAATCAAATACTGACAAGATTTTAAAGATGATTTTAGCAAAAGCCACACAAAGATCAACCATCAAACCCACTCCAGCACCTCGTCATCAACCAGTTCGATCTCCAGGACCTAAAAATATTTGAAAATATTTGGGTTGAGTGCCAGAAAACACTCAGTGGGTATTAATATTCGTCCAAGTCATACTTTCATGCTTTAAAACTGTTATGCTGCATATATCATGGAAATCCATGAACATACTTATAACAAAGTTTACTCTTCTTCATTGAATGAGAGACCCAATGTGATCACATGAATACTTTACGGTTACTTATTTAGACATTTAGTCACAAAGTAAACCGTCTTGCTTGTAAGTCAGAATTCCTCTATGCATGAAGTCTCAACACATCCAATCATTGCGTAAACAATGTTATTAAAATATTTAACATACTTTTCATGGATAAATTTAAAATATAGTTGTGAGTTATAGAAAAATCCACCTTGATGATCTCAATAAGCAGTGCAATTTATGGGTGAGATGCTACTATGCTTTCAGCTCGTCTCGACCTATAAAATTGAAATTCTAACTTAGAATCCTAATATAGGCCGATAAAATAATAACTTAGGTCATAAATAGCTTAAATAATAATTTCCTATGACTTGAGATTATTTGGAATTAAAATGTAGTCAAACGAGCGAATAATGCGCATTTTACGAAACGAACCAATTTATATTGAGAATTTATCGGACTTCGCGAGCAAAATTGAATGGATAAAAATGAATTGAACTAAATTCAACGACTAAGAATCTTGATTTGACATTTATGGGTGAATTATAAACTTTAGAATTTCTTTATGGCAAAACGCAATTTTTTGAAAATTAATAGAATTTAATTAAATTTTATAAAAATAAATCTCAATTTCTTCTTAATGACTAAACTGAAATTAAGACAAAGTAGATTTGGAAATTATGGGACTTAAATGAAACATGTGGAGTAAATTGAACAATTTAAATATTTTAATTAAAGACACTATTTTATCTAATTTCCATTTTCTCCTAAATACTCATTAGATTAACACCATGACCACCAACTTGCATGCTTTCACTATTCCTAAACCATCATCACCTCCTTCATCACTCCACAACTTAAGTACAGCTCCTCTCCGAGGTCGCCGACAACTCCCTTCCCAACACATCTTCACTAGTGAAGAACACATGAATACACCAACACACACTCACGTCTAAACACAACAAAATTAGACCAAGGTATAACCATTAATCCATGTCCCGACATACCTAATAGGTATCAATATAACTCAACAAGTTCTACAGTCCAAAAAGAATAGAGCAAATGAAAAGAAGTAAAGAGAGAAACTAGTTTTTAGAATTTCCCAATAAATTTTTCCGTTGAACTTTCGACATGAAAATGAGGGGTTAAATGGTGTTTGATCAAAGATTTAAAACCATATATAGATATCCTGATAGAAGAGGTTCGAAGAAAATTTGCTGCGGCGCACAGCTGCGGCAGCAGCTGTTCATAGCTTTGTTTCCAGATTTTCAGACCATAAATTGAAAACTTTTTGATACATACATAATCTATACATCAAGGGGAGTGTTCTTGTGTAATTTCATGAGATTTGATGGAGGATTGAGTTGTGAACGACGTCGACGAAAGGTGATGTGAGGAGGTGAACATCTATTTTGGTTTCATTCATAACTTTTTGATGTTAAATCTAAAATATTTCTACGTATGGTTAATCTACTTATTGAAAGAGGAGTGTTTATTATTCGTAATATTATCCATAGTTAAAATAATGAACAATATTGGCAATTAAAGAAGTTGATGAAGAAGACGAGTTTGGCTTGCTTACCTCTCAAATCCTTCCTCTTTAACTTGTTGTATTTACTTTTCCCAAATAAATCCCTTCTTTAATTGATACATACATAGTTATATATATTCCCTTTACACAAGCTCTCCACGTGTACATAAGTGTACACATGCAACCTTAACAAATCTCCAAGTGAAAAAGGTTTAGTTTGATGACTAATCATTTCCTAAAATATTTGATTATAGTTGGGAATTTTCTTTGATATAATCCAATTGGTTCCACTCATATACGTATATCTATATGATATATATACATTTTAATTAAATGATTAATTGAAGATAGACTTGAATTGGTTTCAAAAATAATTGGACCAATTAGGATAGATTAAAATTTTCGGTTTCACATTGTCAAATAATATAAATTTCATTGGAAAGTCAAATAAAGTCCGATTCAAATGATCTTGGTATCAAAACGATCCCATTAGTCTCTACTTATATAATATCAATTCTAATACTGATTGAAAAATCTAACTAAGGTCGAGACTTTTCTAACTATAAAATAAATAGAAATGCTATATTTTTCAGGGTGTTACATATCATCTATGCCAAACCACTCTTGTCTTGTATAGAATCCTACATCATAAATTCATAATTAATTTGCGACTGTATATGCTAGCTAGAATGTTTTACACAATATTTTTTAATCCACGTACGTATCAATTAATATTTTATAATTTCAAAAAAACAAAAAAGAAATTGAAGAATGTATTTATCCGAATTTTAAAAAATAAAAAACTATAATAAAAACTAAACTACGCATAAAATAAAAGCAAATTTCCTTTCTTTTTATTTTTGTTTGTTTAGCGGTATAACCAACTCTAAATCTAAGAATAGAAGAATACAAATAAATCTCAAAGTTGGAACAACAATTAAATTTTGTAGATGAAAATCTAGATAACATAATTATTTGCTTCACTCTCATTTCAGGTACAAAATTTATTACTGTAATTGTTATTTCTTGTCCGATTGTGCGTGTGTGTGTATTTGATTTAGTATTATGGATCTTTGTATCTCTAATTCACATAACGATATTCTCTCAAAAAGAAAAAAGAAAAAAAAAAAGATTCGCATAACGATATGGTATTGGTAGTAAAGGTTACAAATTTGTTTTGTTATTTTATTTTATTTTTTTGAAAAGTTTACAAATTTTACAACTACATGCAAAATGGAGGCATCCAAAATATTATATCAATTTAATTTATATTAATGTCTACGTGAAAATTTAATTAATTGATTGTGTTTTTGAGGTGCACTTGTGCATAAGTTCAATGGTTGGAATACAAGATAAAATATCATATTGGAATATAGGAACTCATCCGTGTGCACGCAACCTTATTTCAACGGATGGCTTGTGTGCACGCCACATGCTCCCGACATTTTTTTAAAATTTTATTTTAATATTTTTCATTTTTTATTTTCTAATTATGTTTTTTTAGTGTTTTCTTTCAATAATTATATAGCCTAAAACGAAATTATTGAACCCTAAAATTAAAGTGAATTAATTTAAAAAATTATCTGAAGACTCGAGTAGTGCACGAACCCACACGTTACTGAATTAATTTTATCTGACGATTCATGTAGTGTACTCGCCCGACGCTAACGCATGAGCTCATATACTGCGCTCGACAATTATTCTTTTTTTTTCAAAATAAATATATACCCTAAATAATAGAATTCGTGATCCATCAAATTAAAGTGAATTATTTTATTTTATTTTTATTCGGTGATTCTCGTAGTACATTCGCTTGACGCTAACGCGTGAGCTTGTATACTGCACTCAATAATTAATTTTTAATTAAATATAAATAATATTAATTGAGATTAATAAATCTTAAATGGAATGAAATAACACTCATATAAGCTTAGTAGAATACTCATACTTTTTCAGGCCACGAATAATACTTTTAATGTATTGACTAATGAGTGATACAATTTTTTTTGGGGGTGGCGTGTTAACTCGATAATTGACTCATTTGAAATAATTAGCCTTATTTACAATCGGTGCATGCAAGTTTTTGCTCCCGTAATACATTAATTTATTAGATTATGCAAATATTAGGTATCAATATATATACTATTAATTTTGAAATATTGGAACAATTAAAAGTAATAGTGATCGAGTAATTATTAAAAAATATATTAAATCATAAACGGTTGATTATATTCATGCGTGAATGACTGACCATTGAATGCGGCCAATTATGTGCGATATTTATATCCCAATATGTTGGAAATTGAAAAATCTTTATGGAGTATATTTTAGTTATGCTTCAAATTAAAAATCAAAAGATTCACATTCCGATTAGAGACATTACGAGTAGTATATATGTGTACACGATACACGCATCATATCACATATATGTACGAGAAACAGATATTTGATATTTCAATCATTTTAAAGATGATGAGGCAATTTGCATCTGTCATTACTCTTATTCTATGCTTCAGTCTTCTCTCCGGTATAAATCTTAAATTAGTATATTAATTATCACAATCGAAAACAAATGGATTTATTGATTTACTTTCTCTCATTTTACTAATTTACGAAACTCATCTCACAATGTATTTAATTTATGTTAATCATCTCTTTTTTCTTTCTAACTAATTACTAGAATATATTGTGTTCTTATTTTATGCATAATATTTCGATTTCTCTAACAGTATATATTAATTATATATGGGTTGAGTGCAGGTTGTATGGGTCGTGGGGGCAAAAATTGCTCGTTCGATTTAGTTTCTCCTTGTAATATAAATGATCCAAAATCTTGCATCGATCCCTGCAAGAAAAGTGGCCTTGGTGGATCTGATTTACTTGATGCATTTTGTGGGACTAATTTTTTCAAGAGATCTACTTTCTGTACTTGTACTTACTCTTGTTAATTACAATATTAACTATATTTATATATAAATGGGGGTACAATAATCTATAACCCCTTAACAAAGCCTACCTTGGTATTTTATCATTTTGGTACTGTTGTCATAAAATACAAAAAGATTAAAGAAAAAAGGGAAATTATTTGAATATATATTTCCACTAAACTATATATGCTGGCTCATATAGGTACTTAAATTCTTGTCGGTCCAATTAGATCCTTTAAACTCTCAAGAGGGGCTTAATCTATTGTTTAGGGTTTTATTTGGACCTTTTCAATCCCCCAATAAAAATATATTAAAATATCGATAGTTTTCATCTTCCCCTTTTGCAATAATTATATGCGATTTGAAGGCTAACCGTATAGATGCTTTTTCTGGTGTAGGTATATATGTTAATTAAATCATATACGCTAATCATTTTGGTTATCATATTAAATTTCAATTAAATCAACGCTCTCAATGTTATCATACCATGTCTATATGAGCACCAAATTGTGTTAGAACATGAGTAACAATAGACTTCTCTATACATATGACGATATTCCTCTAATAAAAGACTATCATCCGTAAAAAAACAAATGCGAAATCACGCTAATGATTTTCTTGTCATATTCATCAAATACAATTTTTTATTAGATTCGATTCAAATTAAATGTTAATTTCGACCTATTAATTAAATTTGTACCTTTTATTTATAGTAGAGATGCTATTGTAAGTTACTACACAGTACTGCGTGAAAATTCACATTAATTCACAAAAAGAAGAAATGAATACGCAGCTCATGCCTTTTCAAGGGGAATTCTTCCATACTTGTTTAGGTACTACCCCAACCACTAATACATTATAATATTTTTTTATTATTCATCTAATACAGTTTTATTATTTTTTAAATAGTGTATTAGTGGTTGGAGTAGTACCCCAACCACGTACCAAGATAGAATTTCCCCCTTTCCAAATAATTGATTAAGACATTGTAAAACAGCAAAATCAAGTGCACTTCAAATTTGAAAGCTGTGAGGATCAGAAAATTGAATCTTCTATTTTTTATTTTGTCAAGTTGATTGAATCTTGAAAGAGGAAAAAAAGAAATGCAATACATATAATTCAACACATTGCTACAAAGAAAAAAACATTATCCTGGTGGGGATGGCCTAGTGTGGTGGAGTGAGGTTGCTTGGAGATTAAATGTCACGAATTCAAATCTCCTCAATACCACAGATCGGGTGTATGAGTGCAAAAAAAAAAAAAAAAAAAAAAAAAAAGCATTGTTCAACACATATTTGATTAAGACTAAGATCACCACGATTTTGCTGACTTGCAATAATTTTAAATCCTAAGTTAATAGCTAAAATGTGGATTAACATTTTTAAAATTCTTGAAAAATTGAACTAGCCTTTCAAATGGAGCATTCTAAACACAACCACAAATTATATACGTGCAAATTTTAATTAACTCAGACACACAGATCATGGATCCAAAATTCGAAAATTTTCAAATCTAATTAACATTAATTAAATTGTTATTGTATAATGAGTGTGTATGATCTGACATTAGGAATAGATTGGTGGTGGAATAAGTGTAGGTAAAAAATGATGGATTCAAAACATGTCAACGTCTTATATCAATAACTACTATCAAAGTGCTCTGGGTACCTATAAATATAAGTAGCAACTGCAAGTAGTTCTAGTCTTCTAGAAATAATGTGTGTAAATTGATCTAAATTTCTATAAAATGTATTTTAGGAATTAAAACGCCATTTTTTTTTTTATCATAGCAATATGTTGCTTATATGGTTTATATTCATTTTGAACGTGTGTATAATAAAATTGATATTTTAAAGTTTGTCTAAATTAATAATTAACGATAAAATATTATTCAAAATAAATAAATGAATATAATGAAAGTTGTTTGAATTTTCTTAGTTCATGCAATACATATAATTCACGCTCGAAAAAAATAAAATAACCATCATATCTTTTTAGTTCTCTATTTGAAGAAAAACTATTAGTCTCAAACTTAAACTAGCGTAATGTTGAGTATTTGAAATAATAATATTTCATTACATTACATTATATATATATATATATATATTGTTAATTTGAATCATAGGAACATTATATATCATTTACTATTATATTAGACACAACTAATTGAGCTAAACACCTCAAAGTACATCATCAATATGTTTATACATATATATAATTTAAGTATATAACTGAACATTTTTATTTATATTGTTGAACGAGTTCTTTATTCGCTTATTTTATTAATCTTTAATCCAATTAATAATATAAGTATATAACAGCTCAAAAATCCTTCCAAATGTTATATAAGTGATAAATTTACGCATCACACTTACACTAAAGTCGCAGTAAGATTTTCATGCATAATAATTGAATGACATCAGATGAACAATATCACAATTGCAAATGATGTTAATTATAATTTATATCTTGTTTTGTAATTAATTTTGAAAAATAGAAATTGGAGTACGTATTTATACGGCACGTTTGCCGCATTACAAAAAAAGTAAAAAATAAAATAAAAATTAAAATTGATATTTTTTAAAATATGTGCAAAAATAAAAATACCCCAAAGTTCATATATTTTAAGGTCATTTGGTCTACACGTAGATCTACATGTGGAAACCTCCGACAACCACGACATATTCAATTAGCCAAAATTTAAAAATTCGTGTGAAAAACTCAAACAAGTGTTAAGTTTATTTATTAAAGCTATATTTTTTTAAACGTTTGAAAAATAAAAAATACCCCAAAGTTTGTATACTTTAAGGTAATTAACCTTAATAAAATTAATGTCCATCAATGTGTACAACTATATAATATTTTGTGTGTGTTAGTGTGAGTAAAAAGTGTGTTACTATATGTGAAAAGTTCTAAGTGTATGTGGAAAATTTTGTGTTAATACGTGTTTTCTAACACCTTAAATTTTCTATCCACGAAAATGTGTACATAGTCCAACTTTTGCAACCCCTTTACGTTAAAATTTGGACTATGTAGACTATGTACACATTTTCTTGGATTATTAATTTAATGGTGTTAGAAAATACATATTAAATTTTTCTAGGATAGTTCCATTGACATCAATGGGACTATTTGCACATTATTTTTCCTTATTTAAAATGTTGAACATTACTTTTATAGAAATCATTATCATTATATTCCCAGTATTAAGTTCATAATCTCAACATTTTAGACAGATTAACACTAGAGTAAATAGTAATTAATAAATGACAAATCCTATTGAACTATATAAATAGTGCGCAAAGAGAACAACATAATCAGAGTTGCATAAAAGTAAAAGTTCACCCAAATTTTGATATGGCAAAAGTTATGTCATCGCTTTTGGTTATGATAGTCTGCTTCACCCTAATTTGCGGTATAAAATTAATTTCATTTTTCATAGTTATTCAATTAAATTCTGAATAGTCGATTTTTCGAATCTCTAGTGTGAAGTGTTCAATTAAATTCTAGTGTCGATTTTTCATGTGGTGGCTTAGTCGATGGAATGATGATTTTGATTCCATCAACACTCCTAAATAAACAATCACAAATGATACTATGGAATTTTATGTTTGTAGTTAAAAAAAATTAAAATTTTTCACATTGTGAAAACGAACATAATTAGAGCTATTAAAATTGTCGGGCACACTCTTCCCTAGAGCTGTCAAAACCGACCCAGCCCGATTTTGGGCCGGGCTGGGCTGTAAAATTTTAGGCCCGATTTGATTTCGGATCGGACCGGGACGGCCCGAAAATTTTTTGGCTCAAATGGGCCGGGCCGGCCCAAGAGAAAAAACTAGATCTTAGCTTTAGGCCCGCTGGCGGCCCGACCCATCCCGAATTTCGGGCCGGCCCGATCTGAAATTTTTTTGGCCTGTGGGATCGGGCTGGGCCGGGCCAACAGTTTTGACAGCTATACTCTTCCCAAACCAATAGGGTCAATGGGGAACATTAAGTTAAGGAGTCCAGGCCCACCCCAAGATGGGATTTTGGGGCTTATATCTTTCATTGTCAGATCGGCCCAGATCCATAGACCCATTTCGATTATTCGGAATTTCGTGCAGGTTTTGAATAATGTATAGTTAATTTATGTGCAAAAAAAAAATAAAAATTATGTGCTAAATAAATTGATGAAATGTTGCAGGATGTTTTGGAGGGGATGGAACTTGCACGGGTTATATACATAACATAAGATGCGACACACAAAGCGATCATCCTTGCGATGCCACTTGCTCAAAAAAATTTCATCCAGATAAATTTTTTAGCTCATTTTGTGATTGGGAGGCTGACCGTATAAATACTTTTTGTGGGTGTAGGTATAGATGTTAACTAAACCATTAAAAGCATTTTCTTATCATATTCAGTTTAAATTACATGTTAAACCATAAGAAATCATGCTTATTATATTCATCAAATAAAATTTTATCATTTTCAATTTAAATTAAACGTTGATATCCACCTATTATTTTATCTGTTTCATTAATTCATGGGATGGATTTATGTACACCTGTCTGACATAAGTCACTTCTGTCATACGGGCCAACCCAATCCCAACTCACTTCAAAATGTGAAAAAGGGATAAAGAAAATAAATTTGCTTCAGCGCCGGCGTCATCAAATTTATCAAAATCTTTAAATGGTCATAACTTTCGTGTTTTTATTTTGATTTATGCAAATAATATATCAAATTAAAGTTCTTATCATACTTTTTCATTTAAGATTTCGCATGCCCATATTTATCCGAATAAATATGGACGAAAAAAAAAAACATTCATTTTTCATGCATGTACAAGCTCTAAATGAAATATAATTCTAAAAATATAATTATTCCCCTTTGGGATGTAACTCTAATACTCAACTATTAACTAAAAATGAAAATTAAATTATGAAAATCCTATTTGGGATGGAATAAAACCTAAAACGAATATTTTGTATTTTTCGTCACTATTTCTTCAAATAAACATGGGCATGCGAAATTTTAAATGAAATAGTATGAAAATAGCTTTAATTTGTTATATTATTTGCATAAGTCGAATTAAAAAGAAGAAAGTTATATTTGTTTAAAATTTTTATTTGTAATTTTGATTACATCATATTGACATCATCTTTCTTTGTTTTCTTGTGCCTCTAATAGAAAGTCACATATGCCTCTGATATATTGGGAAAAATGTCCAAAAACAATCATAATATTTACATTGAGGAACGAATTTATTCTTTTTTTTTTTTTTTGGAGCAAATACCACCATAACATTTGCCAAAATATTCAAATCCCCTCCTCCCCCAAAGGTATTTTTGTGCAAAAATACGCTTTTATTAATAATAAGTTTTTTTTTTCATTCCTAAAAAATTATTTATCTGTGTAATTTCCCTTTGATTTAAAAAAAAAAAAATAATTTCCCTTTAATTATAGATAAAGTAGTATTAATTTTATTCATGTAGATACAATTTTAGGTCTATAACTAAATGAATAATATAAAAAATATATATTAATTTAGGATGAAAAGGATGAAAAAAAAACTTTATATATCTTTGCACAAAAATAGCTTGTTCACTTCCAAGTAGGGTTGTATACGAGCCGAGTCGAGCCGAGTACCACCGGGCTCGAGCTCGGCTCGTTTAGAGATTCATGAGCTCGAACTCGACTCGAGCTTTGAACTCGGGCTCGAGCTCGGCTCGACAGGAAAAAAATCGAGTTCGAGCTCGGCTCGGACTCGACTCGATTATTTAAAATTCGAGCTCAGCTCAGGCTCGAGCTCGAGCTCAAGCTCGTTTACATTCACAACTATGTACTACCTATAAAATTATATACTATAATACAAATAGTATATATAACTAAGTATATAAGAATATTTTTAATCTTGAATATTTGATTTCTTATTTAATGAATTGAGAATGATTATTTTGTTAATATTAGTTTTAATTTTTGTTAATTTTCTTTTTCCCTTTTATTGTTATGTACATTTTAACTAATATTAACTGTATACCATATGATATGATAGTTTATATAAGTAAGAGTTTAAGATTAATTATATCATATTGATGCTAAGAACATTGTTACTATTGAACATTTGATTAGTTATAATTTTTGTTAATTTTTTCTTTTCCTTTATTATTTTGTTACTTTCAATAATATTAGTTCACTTTCATTGATTTAACTTCATGTATTAATATTTAATGATGAGTATTATTTGTCAAGTTGTCAATATTAATCTTAATTTTATTTCATTTTTCATTTATTACTTTACACAAGTTATAAATTTATAATCTATAACTTGTATTCTTATAAATTAAAAGTAATGTTCTAAGATGGGCTAGCTATAATCTATTTTTTCCACATGTTATATATATTCTTATAAGTTAATGACTATATACTAGAATACTAATCGATAGACGATAATATACATATAACTAAGAAGTTAAGATTACTTATATAACATTGGTGCTAGAATATCATTACTCGTTTACTCATGAACATTTGATTAGTTATAATTTTTGTTAATTTTTTTTCCTTTATTATTTTGTTACTTTCGATAATATTAGTTTAATATCATTGATTACATTTCATGTATTAATATTTAATGATAAGTATTGTTTTATCAAATTGTCAATATAAATCATAATTTTTTAATTTCTTTTTTCCTTTGTCACTGTACACATATTATCATTTTATAATTTATAACTTATATTCTTGTAGGTTTTAAGTATTAATCTAATATGGACTATAATCTATTTATTATATAATATATAAATATATAATGTTAATTTTTTTTCTTTAATTTCTTCTATTACTCATCTATTCTTGTGTTAAGCATCTGATTTCTTAATTTCGATAATATTAGAATAAAATGATTGATTTCATTTCATATATATTATTTAATGAATTGGTAAATATTATTTTGTAAATATTATTCACAATTTCTCTTATTATTTTGTATTTATTATTGAACGTTCAATTTCTTAATTTCAATAATATTTATATAATATCATTTCATATATCTTTTTATTATCATTTATTATACTAATATATTATGTAAAATTGTAAATAAGATAACTATATTATATATAATATGTATATAAATATATATTCCATTAGTTTATCTGTTTGTGTATATAATTATTACTCTTGAATCTTGATCATTGATTTCATAACTTTAATAATATTAGTTCAATAGTTAATATCATTAATTTTATTTTATTTTTAATGAGAAGTATTAATTTGACAAAAGTTACAATATAAATAAATAATATTTAAAAAATTACAAAAATAGTGTGTATCTTGAGTCCTAACTCGAATAGCTCACGAGCCCGGCTCGAGCTCGACTCGTTTAAGTACTCGCGAGCCAAGCTCGTGAGACAGCTCACGAGCCAGGCTCGAGCTCGCCTCGTTTAACTACTCGCGAGACAGCTCGTTAAAAAGCTCGAGAACCTCACGAGCCGAGTTAGCTCGCTAGCTCGACGAGCTAAGCTCGAGCTCGGCTCGAGAAAATAGCGAGCTCATTTAGCAGGCTCGAGCTCGGCTCGTTTAATAAACGAGCCAGTCTCGAGCGAACTTTTTTCGAGCCGATACCCGAGTATCTCGCGAGTATTTTGGCTCACTTCCAGCCCTACTTCCAAGTGACTTCAATTCATCAGCTAGCTTGTCTTGTTCTCCTCATCAACTGCCCCACCCCCACAACTCCACTTCGACTAAATTAAACCAATACAAAGCTATTACAACACACTAACTGGGGGTCTACCTATACTCTGACATCCATCAAAACTCAAACATATATATTTTCCTTATAATTTCTTCATTTTTTATAATGTCAAAACCAAGCAGTAAGAATTTTTGGTATCATCAACCAAAGGGTTTGGGTAAACCTCTGATATTGAACTGATTCTTCATATATATCTTCACACTTGCCTTCTTTTGTGAGCGTAGGTCAACTTTCATTCGCCGGCTCCACTTCTCCTAATTTCCTAAAAAATTTGGCAACTTATGGTTTTCTTTTACCCCGCCAATTAATTTTTCACCTCCCGGTCTTCTAATTAATCAGTTTGTATATACTGTGCCCATCAACATGTACATGAGAAATCAAATGTGGAAAAAAAAATCAAATTATGAAATTCATTGTATTTACATCCCCTATAATCCAATAAATAAATTAGCTAGATATTATGTAAAATAAATAAAATAAAGTTTGAGAAATCATAGTAAAAAAATAGATGACACCAAGAATCATTTGGTGTTATTAAGTGAATCTATGGAGCTTCTATCCGTCTCCAATCCAATGATAACTTCTCTCTCTGCCGTCTCTAGAACTATTATCTTAGTGTAATAATATTGTGCCTCCCTCTCTATTAAATAAAATCATATTCTATTTTTTTAATTATCAACGAGTTTTTAACTAATTAATATTTTTATTGGGTGATTTGTGTGACAAAAATAATTATATTTTTGTCTTTCATACTATTTTAAAAATACTCACAAAAATATACTTATAAATTAACTGTGTTGAGTGTTAACTTTCTTGTTATTATTCGGTTCATATTTTATTGTTAGTATTTAATAAAATTATAAATTTAAAAAAAAAGTATTCATATTGTTTAAATTTAAAATACGTATAATGATTCGGATGATAGAAATACTAGTTAACTTAAAAATGAAAATTACTGCATATCACTGTAGCTCCCAAGTCCTGAGACGAATTTCATAACGTAAAACTAAAAATAAACAATCATTATAATATCTGAACATGTCATAAAAGGGAAATCTAAATGAGGGGATCATCCATGTCGTGTTCTACGCTGTCATTGTTGCATATCTTGAAAACAGAGAGCTGACCTCTCAAGAGCAAAACCTGCAACATAATATCCAAATATATCACTAACTTAATTTTACATATAATTATATATGGTAATATCACAAAAATCTCACCAGACTGCTAATATTACCTCTTCCTGAAGCAATGGAGGAAGACTCTGAATAGAAACTAAACCAGACATCTCCTTTAACACTTTTTCATCTTTAATGGCAGAAGACCATATCTCCGGGGGCAATGCAAGTAGAAGCGCTGTCAATACATCATTGCTTGCCCGGTGCATGTCTTTCCCTAGTATATTATCATCTCTAGTGGATCTTGATTTCCCTGCTCTGTTGCAACAACCACTTGCTGCAGTATTTGGAGTTTGTTCTTTCTCTGAAGACAACAATGCATCTGTCACATACTTGTAAAGGCCAGTCCCTTGCACTAGTTTCAACACTTTCTGCTGAAAAGTTGCTATGTTAAGTCAGTATAAATAACACATGAACGCCATGCAGCATTAAGGTGGTTCAATTTTTAATTTTCTTACCTTAAAATCAAGTCTTGCTTTCTCTTCTTCCGTTAGAGGTGGACTGTCATCCTTTTCAAGGTGAGCCTCTGTCACCCACTCAATAAATTCTGCGTAATCTGAAGGTAGAGAAGAGAAAACAGTGGAAATGACATCTTTTACGTCCTTAATGTTATGGGAACTTAACAGCAATGGAACATCATCAGTCAAGTATTTTGCAGTACTGATCCACCCGTCATGTTTGCAGCTCTGCCGAACAAAATAAAAGTATTAAACTCAATGAAGCTGCACAGGAAAAGAATCTCATATATAAATAAATGAGTTCATCTACACCAAATCATATATATATGAGCACTGATTTCACACTTATCTAATTTCAGCAACTTAAATACTATATATAGAGACCATAAGTCACACAAAAACCCAACATTCAAGAGTTTATAGATGGAAAGGGCTTCATTAATATCTAACACATTACATTAAATGGCTTCATACCTCTAGTTCATTTTTCTCCATGTATTCTTCCTTATGTAATACAAATTGTTTCCAGAAAGACAGGCTTAGACACACATATCTCCCTGTTCGTTCTTTTGCTTGGAGGATTGGTAATTAACTTTTAAGTGTTAAGGCCTATAGGTCGTACCAGGGTGTAGAGAAAAGCCGGGGCTCTTTGGCGCCTAGACACGAGCATGAACCTGAGAGAATCAACTTAGACAATAAGGAGAAGCTTTGTTATCTTCTTAAGCAAAAAAACAATATCATATTTGCATTACCATGCACTGCATCCTTTAGATTTCTATATACAATGACAAAAAAGGGATGAAACACAACTAGATGTCAGAAATACAACCAGAAGGGACACTAGAGAAACATAATAATATGGGTGCATTCAGATCAATATGCTACCCTTTTACATCCCAGAGAATGGCTAGAAGATGAAGATTGAATCTTGGAGATTTTTGAATAAGAGATTGGAACAAGATTGAGGACAGCCAATAAGTTAATCAAGTATGATACCATCATGCAAGTAAGGACTTCATCAATGGAGTTCATGGCTTCATGGAATGATGGAATATAGAAAATAAATTAATCTTCAAAAGCAGTAACAAAGCCCTGTAAGCATACCCTCTGTGCCGTCCAGTGGCTTCAACAATAGAGTCCATGGCTTCCCAAAGAAGTGAGAGCGGAACCCAGTGCGGAGGATATTTAAACCTTGCAACATCTAAAATCAATACCATATCCCTCTCAGCATGATATCCACCAATCGGTGAAAAATGACCTGTTCCAGTCTAAAGATATTTCTTAATTTTTTACCAGTCAAAATTGGAGCCAGCATGAGCACTATTACTAGACCTAGCTAAACAATTATGATAATCCATCAAAAAATCAGTCAAACAAAATGCTAAATGAGAGTCTCTATATACTCCATAAATTGATAGGTAATTTGGTGATTTGTTTAAATTCTTATTGTTGAAAGAAGAAGGATGAAAGCATTCAAAAGTCATTATACACAGTAGTTTTATGTTAAAGGCATGACCTTGCTCAAAGTAGTATAATTATATTTGGGACAGACAACAAGAAACTAAAAGAGAGAAAGAGTCCAATTCTATCTACCTGCTTAAAAGTTCTTCTATTATATGATGCAATAATGTGACAATCCTCTGACATAGAGCATTCCACCACATACTTCCGGAATTCATCAATAGAGCTCTGATTTGTGCGGTAAGATTTCACTTTAGCCCCTGCACAGAGTCCTAAGCATGTAACTTTCCCAAATGATATGCCTTTAGCCTTAACCTTGTCCAGTGGCTCGCAGCAATCCAGCATGGTTTCGTCAAACCACCTCCAAGGTCCTGTTATTGGAGTTTGAATAAGTTCATGACTAAAAGACTTCCTAACGAATCAAAGAAGTTTCCATCATTAAGAAAATAATTTACAACCAAACATGAAAACAGAAGTCAAGAATCTAAATATGTGGCATTTTCGATACTAAGGGATTATCAACTATACATGATGCCCCAACCCCTTTACTTGGCTTCCACCTCCTCCTATTCAGAGTAAGAGGTGCACGACTATCCATTATTCATGATGTTTGGAATATTTAGCTAACGCACTAATATATTGACAACAAACATAAAGTAGCTCAGGATGCAAATAATTTTCTTGATCAAATGAGCATAAATAAATCTGTTATCTATAGATAATATTTAAAGATTAAGAAGTTCTGAACACAAGAAGATTAGGCATAATTAACAGAGAGCTTTGGTAATGTTGTCCATAAATTACATGGGAAAAAAATGGCAAGTCATGGGGTTCATGGTATCATTATCCATGATACATCTCTGACCACTCATAACAATATAACAAGTTCATGAGTTGTCATTTTGGTTTCTAAACTCTAAAGAGAGATCAATTTATTGAGGATTTGCGAGACAATGAAACACAGGGAATCTCTGAACAATTACACAGAATATAAAAAAAACCAGAAGTGCATCGCCTTGATATTGTCACTTAAAAACATTAAGACAGTCAGTGACTGGCGGAGTTTCCACATTTGTGACATTAAAATAGTTACCTTTCCATTTTCTACATGGATCAATAGCGAGTGCATTCAAGACCATTGCAAGGGTCGCTAAACCACAATAAGCAGGCTCCGATTGTGTCTGAAAATGAGGGATCAAATTGAAAAACCCTTCCATATTTCCATTGTGAAGGGCCTCTGTGAATAATTCCTGCAGGGGTAAAAGTAAAACACAACGAAAAATATCCAACAGTTCAAAGCACAGACAAATGTTCTCCAAAGATAAATAGATGAAAGGGAGTTTCTATTTGCACCACTAAATTTACTCTTTGCACTATACTTACTCAATGCACCACTATTTTTACTCTTTGCACCATGTAAATTTACTATAATACCCTTCAATCTAAATATATTTGATTTACTTAAAAAAAAAACTAAACTAAATCAAACGAAGTGGGCTAGAACTCGCCGGCTGGAAAGTGAGGACGATAAAAATAATACAAAATCCAAAAGTAGAGAAAGACGCATACAACGAGTGGAACTACAACAAGTTCAGACTCTGGCAGTTGACAGATTACGACAAGATAATCTTCATTGACGCTGATCTCCTCATCCTCCGCAACATTGACTTCCTCTTCGGAATGCCGGAGATCTCCGCCAACGGAAACAACGGCACGCTGTTCAACTCCGGCGTCATGGTGATCGAGCCTTCGAACTGCACGTTCCAGCTACTGATGGATCACATCAACGAAATCGAGTCCTACGTACAACAGCGGCGATCAGGGCTATTTGAACAAGATATTCACATGGTGGCACCGGATTCCAAAGCACATGAACGTCTTGAAGAACTTCTGGATGGTGGTGAAGCAGAAGAAGACGCGGCTGTTCGCGGCCGAGCCGCCGGTGCTGTACGTGCTCCACTACTTGGGCAACAAGCCGTGGATGTGCTACAGGGACTACAACTACAACTGGAATGTCGATATCCTGCAGGAGTTCGCGAGCGACGTCGCGCACAACAAGTGGTGGAAGGTGCACGACGCGATGCCGGAGAAGCTGCAGGAGTTCTGCCTGTTGGCGTTGAAGCAGAAGGCGCAGCTGGAGTGGGACAGACGGCAGACGAAGATATGTTTTTAGCTAACTAGCGGCGGATAACTGGAGAGGATGAAGTCTTCTTTATTTATTTCATTTTTTTAATTTATCAAACTGATGAAGTCTTCTTTATTTATTTTATTTATTTCATTTTTTTAATTTATCAAACTTTTTAGTAAGGATATCCATAATTGATTATTTTTAAATTAATTTATTTTGTGGTGCAAATGGAATCTCCCTAGATGAAAACGAAAATATTTAAACTTAAAGACACGAGATTATTACAACAATCCATCAAAATTCCATAAACGGATAACACAAATCAACTTAAGGCCTTGTTTACTTTGGATGATAGGAATATCCCACTAATGCAAGGCTAAAATTATACAAAGTTTTGTTGAAATGAATGTGTATAGCACAAACATTTACATATTTTTCTTGTGAATAAGGACTAATTGAAGGATTCATATCCTTTCATAACAAGTGGGTTATGAGTTATCCTTCATCTCCTTCATTTTATTCATATGTTTATATATTTTATCACACCATATATTTCATGTTTTGTAAATTTAACTTTAAATTCATGGGATATCACACCCAATCCCATCCACCGAAGTAAACGAGCCCTAAATGTCTTCACTCGAGATGTATGGCCACTATGAGAACTTAACCAAAAGTTTATCAAGCGAATCATCGTATGTGATTATGACTAATAACGGTAGATTAGGTTATTGATCTAGAATGAAATTGCATTTGGAAATACGTACCTTGCCTTGGGGAGAAGAGAAATCAACGGCGGGAGGAGAAGGAAGCGAGCGCTTATAGAAACCCGCAACCGCCATTTTCACGCTTGCAAGAAGAGGAAGTGTGGTTTGCTGTGAAAGCAGTTTTCAAAAGTTTGCAGTGGCTGGCGAGGGGCGAATCCGTAATTTACTATATGGGCGGAAAGTTCAAATTCCGATTCTTCGCTCCCTTTTTTTTCCTGCGAATCTCAACTCAAAAAAGGGCCACATTCAGACACTATATAGATTCTCAGTTTGATATGGATGTGAAGTTTTATAAATTTGGTTTTACAAAACATATATATAAAAAAACACAAACAATTAAATTAAATTTTCACGTAGACATTATATGTTGAACTTGAATTGATATATTTGAATTTGATGCCTCCATTTTGCATGTACAGTAGTTGTTAAATTTGCAAACTGATTTTTTTTTAAAATATAAATAAATTTGTAACCCTTATTACCATATCGTTATGTGAATTAGAGATACAAAGATCCATAATACTAAATCAAACACACACACACGCAGTCGGACAATAAATAACAATTACAGTAATAAATTTTGTACCTGGAATAAGAGCGAAGCAAATGATAAGCGCAACCAAAGATGCCAAAGGCCTTGCCATTTTTTAATATTTCCACACTTTTTATTTTTATTAATCAACTCTATTTTGGTTTCATTCTTACCTATATCATATCATGTTTATATATACTATTGAATACTTAATTTAATTAATTGTTCATAATCCCAGAGAGGATCGATTTTTTTCTTATTTAGTTTCATAAATTTATATGAAAATCAGAAAAAATCTGAAATTTGATATAAATTAAAGTCTATGGATTGAGAAAATATATTTAAGTTATTTAGCCATCTACTATACATATATATCCAGAGGCCACAATCATGATGCATTAATTAATTGTTATTACCCGATCGTGTTGAGTATATTTTTCAAAAACTACAGTATAAAATAGTTCAAAGGAGTAATAATAGATATATATAAGATATGTTTTTCAGATTGATTACTTTTAAATCTTATAGGAGAAGATTAATTAGTTTTCTAAAACATGTATTCTTCTTTTTTGCTACGCATTCCACTTGGTAGATTTATTCTGGTCTCATAAAAACAGAAGTGTATAAATAAAAACACAAACGATGCCAAGAAAAAAATATATAAATATGTGATACAACCTAATTGAATAGAAAAAAAATATTCAAAATAATCAGCTTGCATGCACATATTGTGGCCATCAAATTAATTATTCACCTCTCGGTTCTTATAATTAATCATCTTGCATGTACATATTGAATGATGCAGGGCCGTCTAAAATATTTTAGGGGCCCTATGCTAATTATAAAAATTGGACTTTTAATACTAAAAAGAATTTGTTTTAAATTATTCATAAAAATTGGATCCTAATATTAAAAATTTAGGCCCTTGATATTAAAAAATTGAACTTTAATATTAAAAAATTAGGTCCATGATATTAAAAAAATATATACATGAACTTTGAGGGCCCCTGTGCTAAAGCACGCTTCGCGCCCTTCATTAGCCGGTCCTGGAATGATGTCTCGAATCTTGTATAATTATTATATTTTGCACTTGTTCTTCTCTTTAAACTCTCTCAAAGTTTTTAGATGTGTAAAGTGAAGGGGAATAGTTTGTGCTGAATAAGGAAGAAATAAGGATAAATTAAGGTCAAATTATCTGCCACACCTAGTTGCGACCTTGCATCGCTCGCAAGTGACGCTCACAACCCGCGAGCATGAGCCTTTGCATCATTCGTGACCGCGGGTTGATCACGACCAGAGATCGCAACCAACCTTGTTCATCACAATGGTCAATTGCGAGCCATGATGCTCGCGACTCAATGGTGTTTTTCTTCACAACCTCTGATGATGTGGCCATGCATGACCTCGACTTTTTTGAGCCCATTTTCAATGTATTTTTTAACTCATTCTCGGCCCACTCTATGTATTTTCGACCCATTCTTAGCCCGATAGGGAAGCTTCAAAATTTATTCCTCAAGTTCGTTTATCATTTTAACCAAATTCCCTATAGAAATCAATCCAAAATAGCAGAACTCCAACATTACATAAAGAAATCAAAGCATAAACTCGGGTTAACACACACTTATTTGATCAAAACAGTACAAAAAATGATCAAACCAAGTGCAAAAGCCCAATTGATCTCTATTTCTCCAGTCATGTTAAAAAAACCATCCAATTAATAAATATTAAAATACAATTAATTGCATATAATTTTCGACGTGGAAAAATTAATGAAATGTTAAATTTATAAAATATTTAAAAATTTGATCATGTTTCCTTGGAAATGTATAAATATCCAAATATATATACACCAATCTTCTTGATTAATAAGGCAGATCACGTCAGATTTGAAATCTCGAAAATTTGTTCTCCTACCAGATTAATCTGTTAGCCCATGCAAATATGGGGTATTAAAGTGTAAATATTAATCCAAAAATATATTAAATCATAAATAGTTGATTATATTAATGCGTCGATGACTAACTAATGAGGCCAGTTATAGACGTGCGATATTTATTTCACAATATATTGAAAATTGGAAAATCTTAATATATTTTCCTTATGCTTCAAAAATCATAAGATTCACAATATTTCAATTAGAGACAGTAATTAAGCATTTTACTTATTTACGAAACTCTCAAAAAGTTTTTAATTTATGTTAATTATATATTTTTCTTTATAACTAATCACTTGAAATTGCAATCGCATTGCATACTTGTAAATTATACAGTATATATTATGACAAATTAACTTGGTATATATATCTTGAGTTGTTATTTTGCGTATAATTTATCGATTTTTGTAACAATGATATTATATATATATATATATGGGTTGAGTGCAGGTAGTTTGGGGCGTGGGGGGAAAACATGCTCGTTCGATTTAGTTACTCCTTGTATAAGAAATAATGCAAATAGTTGCGTCGAACCCTGCAAGAAATATTTAGTTTAGGGTATTTTGTGGGAATAATGTTCCCAATAACTCTACTTTTTGCACTTGCACTTATCGTTGTTAATTACTATATCTATAATATATATTGGGATATAATATTCAATAATAAAAACCCTCCCTTGTTATTGCATTTTATCATTTCGTACTATTGTTATAAAATACAAAACTATATGGCTTATTTTTATTTTATCACTTCGGAACTATCAATGCGAAATCTAAAAAATTAAAACTATCAATTTAGAACTTGAATGATTGAAACTATCAATCTTAAACCTCAAAAATTATGTATTTTGATTCTTTTTATTATTTTTTTATATTAATTTTATTCAAAAATTATCTATTGAATTTAGGAAAGGATTTATTAAAATAATTATAAAAATGAATCAAAATACATGATTTTTGAATCTACGATCGATAATTTTCATTCATCTTCAATTTTCGGATTAGGAGTCGAAAAAATTCATTTCCAAACTTATGTGAACTAGTTCGTAAACCATCTTTCGAATGGCACGTTGAGGAATCGAAAAATGATTTTCAAACTTGTTGATGGACATTCAATTATTGACTTTTGAACCATTGTTAGAGACAAATTTTCGAACCATGTATTGTCCATTCGAAAAATCATTTTTGAATCTATGCGAAGGGATTCAAACTGAATTTTTCAAACCCAGTTGGAGCCCTGCTCTTAATTACTGAATTATGTTTCTTTTTTCATTTTGCTAACTAATACTTTCTGTAAAATTGCATTCCGAAAGCTATGAATTCTTTTAGATTTCCGGCGACTGTAAAATTTTTGAGGGGAAGGGTCGAGGTTTAACGGATTTTTTTTTTATTATATTATTTATTTAGCGGTGTATAAATAATTTTTTAAAATGTATGAAAGAAAGAAAAATAGTATTTTAGTAATCTAAAAAATTATTATTTTTAAATTATTTTAATTATTGATGTATAAAGAAAATTTAATGATGTATTTAAAAACATTGAATTAAATATTTTCTCTATTCTATGGACTGACATGCTATTTTGAATCTTTGATTACACAAGCACGCACAGAATCGTGATCCAAATATTTGATCCAACTAATATTACATTTTTATGGTCAATTTTACCCTTTAAGAATTAAACGGAAATTAGTTTTTGGTCATGTATTTGGGATTAGAATTTCCTATTAGACTCTTTGTGTTACACCTCATGTTACACTTTCAAATTATGAGTTTTTCTTGTATTTTTTTTCTTCAATTTTATTTTTTTTGTAATTTAGTTTAATTTTATGATTGTTTTTAGGGTTCACCCATCCAATTAAGGTTTATAATTATTTTTTAATATTTAATTTTTGATTTCTAATTAATAATTCATTATTATGGTTTATTTTTTAAAAATTATGTTTCATAATTTTTTAATTTATTTTTTTGTTGATCAATGTTGACTATGATTATTTATGTTATAATTAATTTTTATTTTATAATAAATATTATTAAAATCATAAATTTAATGATGAAATACGGAGTAATTGAGTATATTGGATGAAAAGAAGATAGGCGAGCCAACAAAACAAAATTTAGATTACAAATACTTTAAGACATTCAAAGCGGATTTGATTCAAATGGGTATTGGTACTTCACGTGAGAACTAGGATCAGTACTTAATTATTACGATTTTATAGTTTAATTTATTACATTTTAATGCTAATTATTTTTAAAGTGCTAATAAGCACTAAAATATAATAAGATAAGCTATAAAATTATAGTAAATAAACATCATTCTTAGTTCATACGAAGCACTAGTACACATTATAATTCAACTCTATTCAAAGCAAAGCAAAGGTAAATATTTGATTAAATCCCAAATCCCATCGCATCACGCAAAGCCCAAAGAGATATATATACAAAATACATACGTTGTAATAATAAAAAAAATGCTTCTAAAGTGATTTCCTGAATTGTTTTTTTTTTCCAAAGAAACTAACCTATCACTGTTCATCTGATTAATTAACATTTTTGTCATAGGAAACTATGAGCAGAATATAATTTTATTATGAATAATTTCTCCAAACAATGCAAGTTGTGGGAAAGTACACATGGAATAAATAAAGAAAAAACTGATCATACTATACAATATCAGAAGTTTTGGCTAGTCTTTGCAAAGAACACATCGATTGGAATGTGCTTACCTTGTGAAGGATATTTTTTCTGCTTCTTTTTATGTCGATTGTGGCTCATTTCATCCTTCCCGATGAACCTGGCATGAGTATAATGTTTCGAGGTTGTAAGCACGCTTGGCAAGGGGCTAGGGGAGGTTGCAAAATGTACATTAAACTAGCTAGTGATAAAGCTGAATCGATGAATCACCTTAGGTTGGGCTTGAGAAGTCTGTTTATGTTGCTCGACTCCTCATCTTGCAGCCTCTCAGCGAGATGGAAATCAAAATGCTCTTGTCTTTCCTCGATAAAGCTGGGTGGCAGTTCGATTCCACATACAGAGCATTGGTATTCATTCAACCAAAAGATAGATTCTCTGGGATGCAGTGAAGGCCCTGGCTCGTTGTCACTACAGCTTCTCTTCCGTTGGTCCGGACTGATTTCCTCAAACAGCCCAGAAGAAGAATCTCCTTCCCCTAATTGACCGCCTCCTGTTGGTTGCAGATTCACTGCAACTCTAACTGTGTCGTGATCAGAAACCTAACACAAAAACAGTTCAACAAAAGTTCGGTTGGAATGAAGAACAAGTAATGAGTGTAACTATTTTTTGCCATTGGCAAAGAATTCACTATCTATATAACATTAATCAACATGGACAGTAAAAACTTAATTCCTGAATTTCAATACTCAGGAAAGGACCAGAATTAGAAACCGCACATTTTTATTGAGATTGTCAATCTGGAGACCGAAACTGTCCTGAGTTTCTGCTTTGTTGTGAAAATGCCTTGTGTCCGCATGTTCATAATCTGGTATCTGATAGGTATCCACAAAAGGAATTGAATCGGATGGCTCGTGTGCATCACTGCATAAGCTGGACTCTCTGCCAATCGTTAAACTGTCATCACTAATAGTGGACTCTGATTGTGCATGAGCTCCCAGCCCTCGTCCTGAAGCATCCTCTGCCACTAGAAAGTTAGAAAGTGTCTTTTGTTTAGGGTCAGCTGCAATACCTTCTCTGCCTTCACCGAAGTGTGACATTCGCAGTCCTAACACAGAATATAGATAACAAGCCAAGTTCAGCATGCCCGAGCTAAAAAGCATTATGAATTTCATAAACCATGATCAAAGATACACAGCAAGCTTTATCAATTACATAGCAGAAAAACGAAGGCAGATCTAACTTGCTGCTTTCAGTGGAAATATTGAGAATTTCAGATGAAAGATATAAGTTGATGCTATATAGTGCCACTTTACAACAAATTAGGTCAATATATATTAAGGGCATCACCAACCTCACAAAGACCAAGTGATTGGACAAAATAACAAAGAAATAAATTGATTCTCATATTTGGAAAATCAGTAAGAATATAGTTTGTGATTATGAGATAAGCTG
This sequence comes from Perilla frutescens, assembly GCA_026008535.1. NCBI lineage: Eukaryota > Viridiplantae > Streptophyta > Magnoliopsida > Lamiales > Lamiaceae > Perilla > Perilla frutescens. The sequence goes on from BRKX01000005.1 coordinate 47,301,749, forward strand.
CACTTTCACAGGACTTAACTGATGATTTGACACCTCTAAGAGTTAAAAAGATGCTGGAAATCCTAAAAAAACTACACTGTAATCACGCAATAGCTCATACAAATGTAAGAGCGGTACATAAAAAGGATTCCATCAGTTACGGCGGTACGCAATAGCATAAAATGTTCGAACTAGTATAAATTATAATAGCTCCACATGACAAAATTTCTGAAAAATAATAAAATTATACTTAGCCATCCTACCCATAAGCCTGAGTGATACCGGGAGTTCAGCCTTAAGAAGCTTCTTAGCGTGTTTCAAAATCTCCTCACTTGAGCAAATATAATTTGGTAGAGTCACTGCTCGAGTTCGAACCTGGAGTATTCATATATAGTACATAAGCAGTCTAGCAAAATCTGTCCCCCTAAACTCAGCTGGAGAGTAGAACATTTTCAAAAGGCCCCAGAGAATCCTAGGACCAAATTTTAAGTTTCACGATACTTTCATCACACAACCATACATTTGATACAGAATCATGAAATAATAAAGGTTCCAGTGCCAAGGGACCTGGATCATCAGAGGCAACTAGAAGTGCAAAAACTCTTTCCTAACCTACTTTGGTAAATATATATAGAATGAATGCGAACAGAATTTCAACTGGTCCCATTCAATAACTCAATTGCCAGAAGAGTCTGAAAGAACTAGTAGTAATCTCTAGAAATGTAGCTCATAGGTCCCAAATTGCAGCAGTGTGTCAAAACATACCTCAAAACATGATGTTTTCAACTTTAATGTCAATGTTCTTCCACAGATGCCTTCTTTCTTCATGTCGGAGGAAAGATTTTCAGAAAGATCAGCTGTTAAATACAGTGGACATCAGAACGGAACAGTGGAACATACAGAGACCCAGATGATTTGGAGACAGGAGACAAGGAGAAGAGTGAATGAGTGATTAATACTGAAGAAGGAATATGAAAAGTTGAGTGCTTTTTTTTTTTTTGCCATTACCTAATTTCTGGTAAATTGATTCCTCATCTCCAGTAGGTGAGAATGTTCTTTCAGTACTCATACTTTTTCTCTGGGCCACTTGAGGCGTGTCTGTCCTCCCAATCCCCAAACCAACAGATAAAAAGAAATCTATAAAGGAAGCACATAGGTTGTAATATTTCCATAAGGGAGGTATTATAGAGATAACACTATGGACTATGAAGAAATATGTGATTTGCTTCTCATTATAATCAATGGTATTATATAAGTTCAGATAGAGCAGCTTAACTACTCAATAGCATCAAAATCCTTTACACCAAACTCAGGAGGATAACCAATATTTAGGGGGCTCTCAAACAAACCCAATTCGTATGGAGTATTACGGAAAAGAGACTACGAACCTGCAGATGCACGAGAAAATAGTGCACAGATGAAACTACTTTTCTGAAGCAATTCCTCGCATGTCGTAATTCCAAACACTCCTTTCAAAATATTTTCAGTGACCTTGCCAATACCCCCAATCTACAAATGGACCTCTTAGATAATGATACAGAAGTCTCAACTTACAACAAGAAACTTATCCATGCCATCACTGAGATATAAGTACCTTCCTTATAGGTAGTGAAGATATAAATGTCACGACAGCCACACGCTCATTTGGCAACACAAACTGACCATTTGGCTTATTGATATCTGAACAAACCTGATAAAAGTGAGCAAATATAATCACTAAATTATACGCTTCAAAAATTATATATTAGAGTAAGCTAACTTGTGAAGACTTAGTTAGATGTTATACATAATAAGATCGTATGTAAGTGCATGCACAGGATGAGTAGGATACCAAAGCTAGTCAAATTAGCTCTCTCAAGAATTAAAGATTCAAAATTTATGTAGCCATTGTCATATTTTTGCTCCAAAGGCTTTACTTGTGATTTCTGGAGATCAAATTTAGACTTCAGCAGATTTCCACTCTCTTTCTATCCCCAGTATCATTACAATTGCAACCTGATAAAAGCCTCACAATTATCCACAAATCAATTTGTTTGAAGGGCAGATTATCCCAAGTCAAACTGAACCAACATCTATCACAACCGCTCACCAGTGGCATAACTAAAATGAAGAAATTTTACATTATCAAATTGGGAGTGTGATGCAATTTCAAGAATGGTCAAGCCATTCTTGAAAGATAAAAAAAACGTTGCAGTCATCAAAGATCCTCAATTTTGGATTTGATTCACCAGGAGAGTATAAATTGCTGTACTTTTTGAATATCTAATTTAAAGAATGATAACTTGGAGATGTTATAGTTTTACTATTAATCTAGAAGAAGTTAAAAACCTGAATTAGGCAAGGTGATGTATGACGTTGTGCAGAATAGATATCACAAAAAAAAAAAAAAAAACTGAGAGCTTGTTATAAAAGTCACTAACACCCAGGCAAAAGATTGAGTTATGCATGATAGAAATGGTGACAAACAACCAAGTAAATATAAGTCTTCGGTGTTGTCACTGAGCACCTTGGCAATCAAGCGGTTTGGAGCCACACCAGCACTACAAGTGAGTCCAGTCTCCTTGTGAATACTTTCTCTGAGCTCTTCAGCCACCTTAGGAAACATAATCACCAAGCATTAATGACAATTTTTGTCATTGGAGAAGAAAAACTAGAAAACAGAAATGAAATAACAATGAATTGTCTCATCAATCATCCTCTTTGTCTGGACATACTTGTCCACCAGTCATTCCCTTGTCGTTGCAGAAATTTGTTATATCAAGGTATGCCTCGTCCAGACTTGCTGCCAGAAAGTTGGGATCGTACTTCTGGAAAACTTAAGGCAAAAAAGTGCACGAAGGAGGAATTCAGTAAAAGGTATCATTTCTTCCATAACAAAGACAACCCAAAGGAAAGCATGAATCTTAACCTTTTCTAGTTAAACCACTGAAATGAGTGTATTTCTTGAAGTCTGTTGGAACAAAAATTAGCTCAGGACACAGTTTACGTGCAATAAATCCAGGCATTGCAGCTCTAACCCCAAATTTCCGTGCCTGCAAAAAGATAGTTGTGCCTGGTCATGACACTGTCAAACTGTCTTATAAGCTCAACTAAGAACCTCCATGATCAATTTAACCCACATTCAGCTAGCTGTACATACCTCATAATTAGCTGTTGAGAGCATAGACATGCTACCAACGGCCATTGGCTTGCCTTCTAGAGAAGGATTGCACAGTGTTTCAACAGCTGCATAAAAAGCATCCATATCTACATGTAACCAAATCCTCAACAAATCACGTGTGGCTTCCAATTCTGCTATCCTTCTATCAGCAATCTGAAAAAAAGGAAGTTTAAATGTCAATTAGAGTTTTACATCTGTGCTCAGTAGCATCGATTACATGAAAAGACTTCAGTTCTTCCACTTCTGCAGATTCATCATTTCTTAATAAACCTAATCATACAACCAAACTTTTAATTTACGAGACAGGAACACTGAGGCATAACTTTAAGAAACTCCCACATATAATAACTATTCGTTTTGACTTTTTCTTGATGTTTTTCTACTTGGGACTGAATTATACCTTCTGATGAATTGATATGTCTGACTCAGTAAGCTTTGCAAACTGCGCGCGCATACTCTCTATTTTCTGCTTCATGTAAGCTTCTTTCTTTTCCTCGTGTTCAAAATACTTTGAGCCCTTACTCATCTCATACACCACCCTCTGCACTTTCTCCTTGTCCACCCCTTCCATCCCTAGCAAAAATCAATACCCCATAAACTTACTTAATCAGCCCAATTAACCAAATGCAATCATCAACGAATCAGATGGAAAATATCAATCTAGTAATATTGGAGGAATTGAACCGTAATCCTGAAATTTTGAATCAAGAAAAAGAACCTGCTTTGGCGGTAGTATAAACAGTGTTGTAGGATTGCCATGGCCGAGCGGAATCATTCCCGGGATTTGATTTCTCATCTTTCTCGATTTCTTTCATTGTTTGATGTATCAATTTGGGGTTTTTGAAGTGTGAAAGAGAAGAGAGGTTGAAAATTTGGGAAATTTAATTCAATCAAATGTAAACGGAGATGGTCTGATGGTCATGGAAAGTTAAAAATTAGAAAGTTGAGAGGCGCCAAAAACAAATAGTGTGAGAAATAATGAAATTGTTACGACTACATTAAAATAAAAAATAGACATATTAACATTTGGAATAAAGTTTATGTCAATAGTCTTTGATTAGATTGGTTAGTTTTCTTGTTTTTGTTGATTCTTATTACTTTTTAAAATTTTAAAAATTGACCAAACATAAAAATTTAAAAATAAGGAACTGGATTATTTTTTAAGACCAAATTCCTTGCTAACCAAATAAGACTTTGATGGGAATATGTATTTCATAATAGTACTCTATATTGGGGTTGTTTTTTTAAATAATGAAATATTATTTAAATTAGAATATGTGCAGCAATTTTTTTTATTTTTTTTTTTGAGAAAAAAGACTAATTTTATTATCCTGTCTAACTTTCTCAATCAGTATGCGACACACTTAATTTCTATATACATATGATGGAAACCTGGATCAATAATCTCTACTACGGGAACAAGCAATTAGGATTAGGTAATGATTAACGTATGTGGGAAGCTAAATAAAAAAGAAGTTAAATGAAATCAAACATGATTTTGGCATTTATATTATTAAATAGTTTTCCACCTAAGTGAAGCAATAATAAATTCTCGATTCCAATTGGACATTTATGTACATATTTTCATTCTTCACGTCTACGTCAACACGATTACACGAAATTATCGAATGGCAAAGATGTCTAGTTTGACAGCACCTCTTTTTTTCTTTTCTTTTCTTTTCTAACATACAGCACTTCTTACGATTGCCCATTTCATATATATAATGTATAGGAACACGATGCTACATTTTAAATAAAAATAAAAAATATAACACAAACATGAAGACTTAAAATATACTCCATTGTTTATATATATAAATAATGATTATAAAAAAATAAAAAATGAGGGGCATTCCGAGAATCGAACTCGGGACCTCTCGCACCCAAAGCGAGAATCATACCACTAGACCAAATGCCCAATTATGTGTTTATTTTGAGCAATAATTTTATTTCTACGTATTTGTTAATGATTTTGTCAATCACAAATTAGTCTCTCCAATCATTCCCAATTAATCATTACCCCAAAATGCACGAACTAATTGTAAATACCACAAATTTGGTTTTTACAAACTAACGAATGACCAATAGTCCTAATCAAACTTGGTTTAACAAAACAAATAAAAAGAAAAAAGAGTGATAATGGAATAATAATACTCCTAGACCAAATGACATGTTAGGCATGCTAATTGTGTTTGTGGCATCATTAACCCGTGGCTTAAATAATTGGAGAACTTGGAAATTATGTGTCTGTGTCTCCACAATAAATCAATAATGGAATGGTTTATGGCTCTGTCATAGAGCTGCTCTATGTTGTAGTTGGGAAATTAAATTCTACGCTAATTCTTAAAGTACTCTCCTGAATCACAAATCGTAACACGTAACAATTGAATATATTTTTTTTACTTATGTGAAAGCATAATAAAGAAAGTAATCTTCACAACTGTCACTTGCCGTGATTTTTGTGGTTTAGAATAATACTCCAACGACCAGCATATACTTTTTAACATAAATCATGATGTGTGACAGGTAAAATATATCTCCTTCATATCTATGATAGTATAAAATGATCAAAATTATCTTCACAACTATTATTGCTATAATTTTTCTTGTTTAAGAATTTTCCATCCCGAAGAAAATATAGCCCAAAATAGCATGGACAAAATAGTCCGACGGGATGGCATGATTGATATTCTTACCCACGACTAACATAAAATTTATCTCTCTATCTATTTATTTATCTATCTATACATATATTAATGTAAAATTGTAGGGGTAAAATCGTAATTAAAAAAGATATAAAAAAACCCCGTAGAAAACAAAATAACTATCAAGTGATTTCAATGTAATGTAGATAGCGCAGTTGGTACGAGGCCTTTGTCAAGGTTCCTACTTTCTAAGAGTTCAGTGTTTTGAACCTTCGGAAGTGCAGCATATGTTGTATTTTTTTATTGTCTTTTTTTTACATCATGCTCTTTTTTGTGTGTACTATTTTTCTTATTTTTCCTCCATCTTCTTTTTCATGTAATAGACTAATAAGACATTATTTTGCTATTGGCGTACAAGATTGACTTTTGTAATTTTTGGCTATATATAGTGTCACGCCCGTGGCCGAAGTATGGAGTGATTGTCGGTGCAAGACACGGACAAAGAGCGGCTCCTATAAAACTTCCAAGCGAAGAGGCACATGAATGAACCAAATCCACCCGAAAGAGGGGGATTCTGAGGCTATACAGAAATGAGACTGTATAGTCGATGAGAGCTTAAAAGATTTGATTGGTGCTACTCATACCACAAGGTACATCTTCTTTTCTGGCCTTTGTTCCATCAGAACTCCAAAGTTAAACATGCTTAACATGGGGCAATGGTGCGATGGGTGACCCTATGAAATTTTCTCAGGGAGCGTGTGAGTGAGGACAAAGAACGCTGGAAAGACTCGTGTTGGTTTGTGGGGACAACAGTCAGTTCGGTAGCCGGGTCATTGCAAGTGGTATCAGAGCCGAACCTCTCGCAATAAGGTGTGATTCGAAGACGAACCAAGCGGAAGCTGGTGGGCATGTGACGCTCATGGCCGAAGCACAGAGTGATCGCCGGTGCAAGACACGGACAAAGAGCGGCTCCTATAAGACTTCCAAGCGAAGGGGCACATAGGAATGAAACTGTATAGTCGAGGAGAGCTTAAATGATTTAATTGGTGCTACTCATACCATAAGGTGCATCTTCTTTTCTGGTGCACGTTCCACCAGAACTCCAAAGTTAAGCGTGCTTAACCTGGGACAATTGTGCTATGGGTAAATTTATATTATTAATTTGAATGATTTATAAACAATCTCATGATCACTAAGAAAATTTAAAGATTTTTAATACAAATTTATTATTATATTTTTTTATGTAATACTATATAACAAACTTCATCAATCATCGAACAAGTAAGTTCTTATAAAAAATTATATGTTTCCAAATGTTTCTTTTAGTTGATATATTTTAAAGTGTTAAAAGATGGTCTAGAACCAACCATTTTATCATTATATAGTCACATGGAAATATTTTGAGTATATTTGAAGCCCACAAATGATCACATGTACATTTAAAAATTTTAAATATTATTCTATAAATATTAAAATTCGTGCAACTTACGGGAGTAATACTAGTTTTCTATTACAACCAGCCCTCAATTTCTCCCACGCGAAGTTATGCTTAAAAGTTCTAAGTTTAATTGCTAAAAAATCATATTTTTTTAATTTCTCCCTGTTGTGAACCTTGCTCGGGTGGAGATGGTGGCGGAGGAGCTTAGGAAAAAAGAAAGAAGAATCACCAGTGGAAAAAGAAATTGAAAGCACAGTGAAAGGGGAATTTGCAGAGGAAAAGATCCCATTTTTAGGGATTCAAAGGTGATGATTCACAAATTGGGAAAATTAGGGAAGAATTATGAATTTCGTCTCAGTTGGCTAATCAAACTGTTGTGATTCCGGCTGTTTCTCTACTATTGTTTATAGTTTTTGGCATTTTTTCCATCTATTATGTAAGATCTTGTATGAGATGATGGTAAGGGTGGAGATAAAACAATAAAGATGCAATCTTTATGATTTATGATAAAGAAATGAGAGGAGGCTAAGATTTAGAAATAAGAGAGAGAGGTGGAGAGAACAAAGAGGAGGAAACTGAAATATTTTCCCATTGCTTGTTACTAGGGCAAACATGATATTTAAACTTTACAACTAGATAGGGACCACACAAGTAAGAAAAATACCCTAGTACAACTTGGACTAAAGTCCTTAATTTCATTAACTTAAAAACCCACATCAGTAAATATGCCCGCCATACTTCAAGCCCATATGACTTTACCCGAACCGGCCCACTAGGAGTTTGATTAGCCAATTGAGACAAAATCCATAATTCTTCCCTAATTTTCCCAATTCGCGAATCATCACCCTTGAATCCCTAAAAATGGGATCTTTTTCCTCTGCAGACTCCCCTTTCACCGCGCTTTCGATTTCTTTTTTCACGGGTGATTCTTCTCTCTCTTTTCCTAAGCTCCTCCGCCACCATCTCCACCCGAGCAAGGTTCACAACACTCCCATGCGAAATTATGCCTAAAAGTTCTAAGTTTAATTGCTAAAAAAATCATTTTTTTTGGACAAATTTATAATTCGAACATGACTTTTAAAACCTCGTAATATAAACCAATCTTTTTTTTGGATGTCTAGGGTAACCCGCAGCCGCTACCGTGGTGCGCACTGGGTAAACCTCGCCCCTGTGTAATAGCCTGCAAACCTACACAGGGGAGGTAAACCACACTTGGCAAGCCAGGTGTGACAGGCTCACACCTAATGGTGTTGGTAGTGGGTCAAACTTGAGACCTACACAGGGGAGGTAAACCACACTTGGTAAGCCAGGTGTGACAGGCTCACACCTAATGGTGTTGGTGGTGGGTCAAACTTGAGACCTTTGACCTCAAGAAACACCACTCCACCACTAGGCCATCCCCAAGGAGACTATAAACCAACATTTTAATTAATAGTAAGATAGACACAAAAAAATGACGATTGAAAAACTGATGTTTCGCAATAAAAACTCATATTCAACACCTTAAAATAGAATTAATTTGTACATGTGGAATAATATTACCACACTATAATTTCGATTACTAAGAAAAAAAATTTAAGTGTTAAATTTGTTACAAAGCAAAATGTTGTGCTCTTATATATTACATCGTTTTAAAAAGTTGCGGCTAAATTATAAATTCGTTAAAAGTTTGTAAATTTTTTGGCAATTGTGTTTTAAGAGCATTTTGGGGAAGCATGTCGCACATGGTTGCCAAGAAGGAAAAATATTTTATGTATGGTCATTTTTTTTTTTTTTTTCTTTTAAGATAATTATTTTTTTCATCACAAGCCGTTATATATGGTCATTTTTGGGTAGCATGTCTCACTTATTAGGTTTGCCAAAAAAAAGTAACAAAAGAGCAATCGTTGGGGCGCATTCCGAGAATCGAACTCGGGACCTCTCGCACCCAAAGCGAGAATCATACCACTAGACCAAATGCCCAACTGCTTTATCATGCTTAATTTATTATATATAATAATTAAATCCAGCTTATATCATATATGACCGAACTTTTCTTCTGTTGTGCAATTAGTAACATTATTTGAGCGTCGAATCATAAAATGCCGGACTCCCCTTGTTCAAAATTATGGCACCATCGTGACATGTGACAATTGTTATTTTAATTTTTTTTATTTCCCAAATCACATAGCATTGTGTTATTACGATTTATGTGGCTATTAGTAGTATGCCAGTATGCCACAGTGGTGGATACATGCCCCCCTAAAAAAAATAAAAATTATACAGGGTTAATCAGTAATATTAAAAGATGATTATAGTACCCTCCCTCCCAATTATTTTTTTAAATAAATATAAACTTGTGCTGGGCTTGTCACATATTTTTTATATGCGACATATTGTTTACTTATTCTAATTTAATTTTAATTTATACTCTATATTAATTGTGATTAAATGTCATTTTTTCATTAATCTTTTTTCTATTTTTATGTAGAATATAGAGATGTTTTAAAATAAAATAGTACCAGTATCTTTATTTACTTTCAATGAAGTTAATATTTACTAAATATTAAATTAAAATAAAAAAAAAGTAAGATCAAACTTTTAATTTAAGTTATGATTCTTGAATGTTTCATATTAATTTACATTATTTAAACTAGAAGGAAAAAAGAAGTTAACAGAGTGGACTATTGCCAACTCTTGGAATAAGAAAAAAGATATACTCCCTTCATTTTCATTTAAATGTCATTTGGATGAATATGCACAAATTAATAAATTACATAATACACCATTGTGTGAACACATTAAATGTCTTTTTTTAAAAACATATTAAAGGAGTTAAATATAGATATCTGAATGCATTAAATGAGAAAAAATGTGAATAACACTTTATTTAAACAAAATTAAAATACTATAATGATACTTATTCAGAAACGTAGGGATTATACATATAGTGTATTAGTGAAACAACATTATGTGTTAACCGCGTGAAAAAACCCAAAAGTCGGTCACTCCGTCATACATTAGTGTACCCCCCCGCCCCCAACAAATGGTAGCATAGACTTTGAGTTGCCCTGTTGGATTTTGTTATCGCATGTGGGTAGTTTGGATGGAAGCTAACCAAGTTTGTTCAACACGTTGCTTCTCTACTTATTCTATCAAAATTGTGCTCAGATTCTTCTTTTTGGCAGACAGCTGGTTAATTATGTTTTTATATATTTTCTTGGCTTTCAATATTTTTTTAAAAAATAGAGAGAGAATAAAAAGGAAAATGGGGGCATTCCGAGAATCGAACTCGGGACCTCTCGCACCCGAAGCGAGAATCATACCACTAGACCAAATGCCCACTTGATTTTATGAGCTGTGAATTATCGTCTAATTCTTTATTTTTATTTTAAATGCCCTTCCAGATTTGAGAAATGGCCTACTCTTCGTGTATTTTTCTACTGCTATTTTAGGAAGCTTTAATATTAACGTTCCTACAAGTTATTACGTTTAAGCCTGTTCGTTTTTTTTTCTTAATCGGGGGACTGACCTTTAAATTTCACTCATTCTATCGAGGAGGTTTATAATTCATCATGGTTTGTGTCTCGATATTCATGATTTAGGATCCTAATATTCTTTGTTAGTGTCCCAATATTCCATTTAACATACACAAATGATCTTGCATGAATCCTAGCTTGAACCGTCCTTAAAAATGACAATCTCATGATTGAAAAGTTATGAACTCGAATCCCGCATATTATTTCTTCGGGAAAACGTGTGCTTTTCTGCTCCGAAACAAAAGGAAATGCCATTTCGGATCCAAGCAAACCAGTTAATGCACTGAAATAAAACTAAAACACAGTTTTGTTCTGTTTTTTTTTTTCTTTCTAATTTACAACTTGTTAGTCGTTGTATCGTACAGCATAAATACAAAATGCAACTGTACATTATCAAACCAACTTTCACACTGCTTTTTCTTGGGATTAGTGAAGGAGTAATATACAATTTTCTACTTACATCATTTCACAAAACACGCAGCGTTTCAGTCCCCGACGCGGTCCTTGAGTAACTCAGCAGCAAATATCAAGAGCTCCACCATCTCAAACCCAGCTGCAGAAACAAAATCTACCTTCTCTTGACCAGGATTCACACCGACACCGCTTATTTCATCCAACGATCGATCAGTTTCAGCCGACCAACTGACGGGGAGAGAGCTGCCGAGTGCGGTTTTCACAAGGTTTGCTTCTGCAGCAACTCTTTCCAGATCTTCAAAGCAGCTTCTATTTTCGTCCGACTCTTTTACCTGTGATAAAACGTTGCAATAAAACATCAAAGGCGAAGCAGGCAGAGGGAATGAGACCTTTCTGGTCAGGATAACTGGAATCAGTAGTTACCTTCAAAAGGGAAATACGGAGTCTCCGAACTGAAGAGAGCAGATGCTCCATACTTTCCAAGCTTTCCTTAAGAGTCGCATTTTCAATCTTCATCCTGTAATATGTCAAATATGAGCTACAAGCAACTGTGTGATTAACAGAAATACGAAAAACCAAGATTGTAACTAGTGCTTTTTTATATCCATATATATTCTAACCTCGCGAAATCCACATTATGATGTGGCCTTTCATGACGTGCTGATACATCACTTCCATCTGAGGCTCCAACCCAACGAGTTAAATACGTTTTCTTCAGCAAACTTTTAAATTTCCCATCTTTTTCTGGTACAATTCTTTGTTCAGCAGTCTCAACCAAATCATTTCCTTGTATCCTGTCCTGACTGATCTTCCTGCAGTATTTGCAGCTTCTGTTAATGATGCTATGAGAATTACAACAGCAAAAGATATTCAAATAGTATAGTCTTAAGTGACAATAATTCTAAGTATAGATAACAAGTAATGGCGATTTTTTTTTCCTTTGGGGCGTATGTTAGCTCAGTATTTGCACTATTCTTTCATTCTCTTAAACTAACCTAAAACCAGCTCATTCCGGATATATTTATTTTCTGTGTTGTTTTGTACGCTGTAGGCCTGTACTAAGAAAATTGATAACAATGCTATGTTGCTTCAGGACAAGAAGATGCAGTACTATGATCAAATTATCACTTCGAAAACCAAATTTGGTGTTCTAATAGAAATGTAGATGCCATCTCAACAGCAATGCATATGAAGAAACATTATAGCGAAGTTCATCATGAAATGAAAGAACGTACTGTTGTAGTGTATATAGTTCGTGCTTCAGCTGAGCTAATTCCATAAGAGCTTTCACCTTTTCATTCGTAACCTAGACCAACAAAAGATTATGAAGTAGCATCAGATCAGGATGAATCACCAAAGGTATTGCCAGAGAGAATATAGATTTCATAACGAAATACAGCAACAGGTTTTTTTCTCAAGGCTAAAGAATCATATATTGAAGACACTAAGTGTTAACCCCTCTTTTAAAAGGTGCTTGCTTTTACTTGCCTGAAACAAAGATAAGATACAAAAAATCATATCCAAGATTTCCAACCAGGATAAGATAAAAAAAATTCATATCCAAGAGTTTCAACCAGGAGATTTCTCGGAATTAAAAAACAAGGGAGCAATACAGATGCTATATAGGAATAGGAAAGCATAATCATTCGATATTACCTGCAGTAAGTTTCTCTGAAGTTCCTCAATTTTTTTCTGCAAAGCTGCATTTACATTCCTCTCTAGTAGATGCCTTTCTTCTTGCTGTGATAAAAGTAATAATGCTGCAACCTGAACACCACAAAAACAATATAAGTATGATGTTACAATGCTAAAACCAGGGAAGAAGTCTTGTAGACAACCTTCTCATGCAATGCCAGGGCGAAGATTTCAGATGCATCGCCAGTTTCAGGAGCACTTGGAATTGGCAAGCCAGGATCACTACTCTAAAATATGAGAAACAAATCCAGGGTTACATTTATGTAGTCAGACTTCACAATGTAGTAAGCAATGCTCTCTTGACAAAAGTGAAAGTGTTACTTCTGTAAGTTTCCCTAACTATTTCAATGTCAAAGTTGCACTTGAACAAAATGTAAAGAAATCAAGAAATCAAGTATGAAAACAAATCATGAGAGAGAACATTTTAGATAGCCTTTGGAGTGGGGGTGGGGGGGGGGATTTCTGAGGTAGAGAATTTAAGGGAAGAAATTTGAAGTGATGCGTGCGAGAAACTGCTAGGAAAGCATGAATGTGTTTGATTGTTTTTAGGAGAACGCGAAGCTATCCAAACTTAGGCACTGTTTTCCTTGTGAAATAGTGAGCAAATGGGGAAAACAGACTAAGAAAGGATTACTTGCACATTATTGCCCTTCTCTCCATTATTTCATCGTTGATTTCCACACATAAATAAAGAGTTCTGGAATCCTTGAGTTAAACAGATCCAGTAATGATGAGGCTCCATACATGTGGTTATGAGTGGAGTGGGAAGGAGAGAGTAGAGAGAAGAAACAAAGGTGGAATAACTCATACTGAGGGGGGGGGGGGGGGGCTAATAAGAAAACCAAAAAAAAGCATGTACATACAATAGGCAATAGAAGGACATGCCTTAGTGATTGTAACTGGGCTAGAATCAGCACTAACATGGACATCCCTACATTCACTCTCATCAAATTCTCTCTCTTGTATCTGAGAAGATTTCAAATTGCATTCTCTACTCTGTTCAAGCTCCTTAAACTTCTCAACTACAAGATCGCTAATTGATTTTAGCTCCGAATACCCCTCATCAAGTAAGCTTTTGATACCACTTCTGTACTGAGAATGGTGATGAGATAATGCAGAAATCTGCTTTTTAGTCTTCTCTTTTGAAAGGATCTGCAGATTAACCAGTTAGAAAAAAAAATAGCAAGCAAATTGAACTGGAGATTGTGCATCTTTACTACAGCATAAAAATATTTTTACTTTCTTTTTCTCCGAATCACGGACTTTCTTCTTCAAGTGAGTTTCGAATTCCAGTCCCTAATCACCAATACATAATAAAGCAACAACTATCAACAACATTGAAACAGAAGATTTCACGCACATTATGCATTAGAAGGATGAAGAAAAGGCAGAGGCTCACCACTCGAAGCTTGTTTTGCAAATTGTCTACATTTTTCCTCAGAGTTTCAATTTCTGCTTCAAGAGAATTCTGTCTGAAGGGAATTTTATCAATAAATTGCCTCAAATAAGAAGTCATATAATAGATATGTTAAGATCCAGCATTCCATGTAGCTCTTAGTCAATACTAATGGCCATGTATTATGCTTGATTTCTTTTGTTGATCATTTCTATTAGCACTTAAAAAAATTCAGATGCCATAACATATTTTATTTGGTAATCAGACGCCACAATATAATATAATGAATCTAAATAGGATGTTTGGTTCCATTTTCTGATAACTGCTACCTTCTCCTAGAATAGAAAATGTTAAGGCCATTACAATTTCCGACAAAACATTTTAACTCTCCCAAAGCACTGATCAATCACTATTTCAAAAAGAAATCTATGGTAATTTTATTTCTCCTACTAACAACAATAGCAAATATTGACATTAACAGTAAGAAGGTGCCTTCCCAAGATAAATCAGGTTATTTTTTCCAGACAAAAAATCCAAACTCAAATTCCTTCTCGAAAATGCTCCTGATCCCACTACTCAAATGACCATCTCCCAGAACCTAGAATAACCAGAAATTAAACCAAGATCCCCTTAACAGTTTTTGTAAATTTCATGGGCTTATGCCACATAACACAGAGCCCTATATATTACTCAAATAGCATCAATGAAATAAATAACACAAGTACACTTTCAGATATCAGGCAGAATAGGAGCAGCTAATGCTAGTCAAACAAAATCCAAATAAGCAATGGACAGATTATTATTTATTAGGACTTACAATGTAATTGGAGGTTGAAACATCCTCATCATTTTGGAACCTCCACGTTTCATCGGAATCATTCAAAAGACACTCACATTTATCTTCCCAACTTCGGTCAGTAAAATTCTCCAGGGAACATTGTCTGATGTGGTAAAATTTATCAATAACCTATTATGAAGAAAGCAATCCTATGAATGTCAGGACTTGAGGAAGTGATTATCATTTCTAAATTTCAACACATGATTGTCATTTTTCACTACTGGAGCATTTGACCACAATGCTCAAATGTATATACTACATTATAGGAATAATCAAGGTGTCAAAAATGTGACGTAGCAGAGGATTAATTAAGGACGCCTTTGTTTTAAGCTTCATATGGATTGTAAGAATATAGACTACCACCTCTCTGAAAATCTTGTTCTGCTTTTCGAGCTCTTCTAAATCAATTTGGAGACTCACTGAGATTCCCTTTTCTTCATTAAGTTCGGCAGTCAGCTCTTCAACCCTGTAGGTAAAAGAAAGTATGTTTTAATATACCACACCCTCTATGAGACTCCTATTTCATTTGCAGCAGAGAGAAACCATAAATATTTTACTCAGATAAATATTTGCAATCACAAATGTTTCTTCACATGTTGTAAAATATAATTGATTTAATCGTAGTTGGCCCTGGAACTAAATGACAGAAGACCAGAATGCAAATCCAAGATTAAAGATCGTGTTGGAGAACAACTTTGAATATTACAAAGCATTGTCGTGTGACCACCTCATCTGAAAACTTAGCAGATAGAAATAAAAACCATTTAATACTTTGACATGCCATATCATGTGCTAGCAAAACTACATTTCTTTCTTCTTTCTGAATCCTGCACATGGATAGCGGACACTTCTTCATAAATAAGCTACTAAAACTCTAAAAGAAATCAGCCCATTGACCCTCACACAGAACTTCAATCAACATAGCCTGCAACTCGTGTCACTTCCATATCATTTTAGAGAAGACAATCACTTGATTCTCAAAGCTATTAAAATAACAAATAAAAAATCAGTAGTTTGACCCTCACGCAGAACTTCAATGAACACTCTATTCCCTGCCCGAAAGGCATGCCTTTGGAGTGCCTCACCTGAGGCCTAAAGTGCTCCAAGGTGTGTGACAGTAGACTAGCACCCACCTTTGACATTCTAAGGCACCACAGGCTGTGCCAGGTGCACCTTTCACCACAGGCATCCCTTCAACAACTATGACTTCAATCAAAAAAATTAAACAGTTTTTTCTTTCGTGAATATTGCAAAAGGTACAAAATAATCCCTATTCATTTCTGAATGTTTCCCATACTAAGCTACCATCCTGATAAAGAACTTTAAACAGAACATAGATGCAGAATCCACCCATCATCCATGTAGCCTCTACATATCAACCATTTCGTTTCAAGAGAAAACTGATTATCGTAAGATACTGGGGTTCGTATACAGTTGGAAGTCAGTAGTACAACGCAGGCTCCAAAACATGGTTAGCATAACTGGGAAAATAGGTAAAAAAATATATTATATAGAATACCTTCTCTGAAAATTGTTTAGTTCCTGTGGCATGAGCTCCTCTTTCTCCTTTGCCTTTTCAGCCTTCCAAAAGAAGGTAGCATAAATTGGAATAAAAAAAATGTCATGTTGGATACTGAAACAACAAACAAAGAACCACCAAAAGACCACAACATGCTTTCCTGAGAAAGGCACCTATCAGACATGATACATTACAGCCTAGGGTTCAATCTAACCACCAAAGTTGAGGAGGAATTAATAGGACGGACAGAAGGACACAGGGGTTTGGGGAAGTTGGGAAGAGGGTAGAGGAAGGACCATAGTAGGGGAAAAAAAAGTCAACCTCCATTATTGCATTATCTCGCTCAGCAAAAGCAGCAGCAACGCAATCTTGGAAAAACTTGAGCTGTTTCTCAGCTTCAACATTCTGGTTCAGAAAGCAAACAATAAAGCACATTCAATGACTCTTGAGATATGAAATTCACAAATATCCCTCTCACCTTTTGATTGTCTAAACCCAGATGTTGGTGATGATATCAACTTATAGAAACGAAATGTATATTGAGAAGAATCAGGTCTACTTATGTCATGAGAGAGAGAGAGAGAGAGAGAGAGAGACCTTTAAGACTTCAGCCTTATGTAAATCGGCTATTTGGCTCTGAAAACATAAGACAAGATGTATTTAGGGAGAATAACTAAAATCCACACAAGTGGAGCTATTCAATTGAAAAGGATCCTCACTTTAATACGATAAGCTTCAGATAGCTCCTCTTGAAAATTTTGATTATCTCTTGTGCAAGTACCCAACTGTTTTTTCAAGTTCTCAATCTCCTGCTCTAACCCAGCTGTCCTAATTTGAGAAAAATCAAGAATCCCATCATTTTTTATAGAGAAAAGAACATCCATGCTCCATCCACAACAAATAGCTGTGGTATGAATTTTGGCAGTCAAATTCAATCACTAAAATAATTCTACCTCTGAAAATGCAATCGAGTTGCCACTCCAAGATAGGCAGGTCCAGCTTGCTGCATACACAACTGTTCAATATCTTTCTGCAGTTCATTACGTTCTGCGAAAGAGATCAACATAACACGGATGAGAAAACTAGAGGCCAACTGAAGATACCAACAACATGAAAGGTACCAACAATAAGCGTAGTCATCGGTCGGCCCAACGCCTCAACATCAAAGTCATAAGAAATTCCCCGTTCATCCAAGTGGTCAGCTTGACTAGCCAGGTTTAAACATAAGATCATATATTTATATGGAACTATATTATCTTCAGCTCGATCATCCTCGCACACTTGTTATACTCTTACAAGAAAACATGAATTCATGGGATTCTTCTCTATTAAAAGGATCCCAGAAAAATATACAAACTCGCCAAGGTCGTAGAATCTCATGAATGATTCCCATCTCTACTCTTTGCCTTGCCGGATTTCTCATAAATGGTTCACGAGGAGATGTGGACATCCCATGTATAATCTCAGAAAGACTCAAGCTCCTTTTGTAGGTTAATCATTCCCATTGTCACTCACTCACTCAGGTAATCAAACAAAGGAAATTATATAATTAAAAAGATGAATGAATGCATACCCCTCTCCAACTGGTGAACACGAGTAACCAATGATTCATTATCGGTAGCATTTAGATCCATGACTGAAAAACAAAGGTTCACATTGAATTACGTTCAAATTGTACCTGACTACGAGAAGAAAAAACATTAAAAATGTCTTCAGCAAACGCAAACCAGAACTACAATTAAAAAAGAAAACTACACCTGCAACCTATTAACTAAACACAAATTTTAGGAAGAAAAACAACAAAGATTGCAGCTTTCATAGAACCCAATTCGGTTCTAGGCTTAGAACTTTGAATTTTCGAAACAACTAACATTTTGAACGAATATTTCGATCTTCCACGCAGCTACAAGATAACTTCGTCAATAAAATTGAACCCATCGATCGTTCAACCATTAACGGGTCAGAAAAGGAAACACCAAAACATGAAGCACAAACACAACGTGCAAATTAGATAAAACCATAAAGTAGTTACCGGAAAATCAAAATTTTGATTCGGAGCTCTGGAACCTGGCGTCTATATTTCGATTCCTTGGAGCCCCAATGAGGCGTAATGAACTAATGATTGTGTTCTATCCTTTTTTTCTCTCTCTCTCTCTCTCTTTTTTTTATTTAATCAAATTCAAGAAATAAACATTATTTTCTGTGTTTTTTTAGTACAAATATTATTTCCCGTGTTGATTGGGTTTTTCCGACACTTATTTTAGGGTAAGGAAGGATCATTGAAAAAATAAAATAAAAAAAATGGGAGGGAGAACACCTAATTGGTCAAATAGAGATCTGTCTAACGTAAGAAATTCGTTAGACGGTCTCATACGAGTGTGCCTCTCTTTCGATTTATTTTTTTAGGTAATTTATTCAGCAATTTATGTTGTATTTTAGGGTTAATTACGATTAAATACATTAACTTAACTGATTTTATAACTTTAGATATGAATATTGAAATGTTGTAATTACAACACAATTTTATAATTTGTTGCAAAAATAGAAATAATTTGCAAAAATACAAAAAATTAAACACAATATTTCATACCGGTTTTATTGTATTAATGAAAATCAAATTATTATTACTCTCTCCGTCCCATTCATATAAGCTTATGTTTCCTTTTTTGGATGTTCCAATATACTGTATATGTTAGTTTATATATATATGTATATATATATATATAATTTACTAATATGTACTATATTTAATATATTTACATTGAAGATTAATTCATTGTCAAATAAATTAATAGCGGCGTATTAAGAAGTTTTTTGATTAATTGTTTCTCTCAATCTTTTTCTTAATCTTTGTTAAACTTTCAATCACTCTATCTTATTGGGACGGGGGTATTATGTTATATATTTATACAATTTTACAATATTTCATGTTATATGTTAATTTTTAAGCTGTTGAAAAATTTAGAGTGTCTATTTTATTACAAATTAGTTGTGTCAAAATTCATGTACTTAATCATAGTTAACCCTATATTCTAAGTTGTTAGAATTGCAATTGAGCTTTACTTGAAAACGAATGGAATTGACTTGCAATATGGAGTTATTTTTGCATTGTACTTTGACTTTAACAAATGTACTTGAGTTTGTTGATAATTTATTTTTTAATTTATTTTTAAAGGTTGCCAATTCAATTGAGTTACAATAATCCAATTTGAATTTCTATTGAAAAATAAAAATTATTTTTAGGATGTCAATGAATTTATATATATTTGAGTTTGCATGATTTATATTTTAGATTGTTTGAATTCTAGGTCCGGCAGAAAACAAACTAAAGTGTATGAAGATTTATGTATTAATTAGGTCTATCAAACTGAATTGATCCATATTCTATTTCAATTCTACGTAAAAATAAATAAGTCAATCTATCAACGAAATACCTAGCTAATTGAATTGAATGTATTCGAGGTGGGCATCATAAAATGTCAAAATATATCATGTGTGATAAGTTTCATTTATATCCCTAATATTCTCAAATAAAATGGTATTATGGAAGCAGGAAGTTATTTATATGTACAACACACAGTCAGTTATAAAACTCAAATAATTTAAGAACAAAACATTATTAATTCACATGGAAAAAAACAATTTAAAATAGTATTAACACAACCACCACCTACAAGGGTGAGATTTACAACTCAAGCCTGG
This sequence comes from Perilla frutescens, assembly GCA_026008535.1. NCBI lineage: Eukaryota > Viridiplantae > Streptophyta > Magnoliopsida > Lamiales > Lamiaceae > Perilla > Perilla frutescens. The sequence goes on from BRKX01000005.1 coordinate 47,322,053, forward strand.
AAGGAGGCCTCTCATTTTTAACACAACCACCACCTATTAGTAATTCTTTTTTTTTTTTTTTTTCTGATATACCGTGATTGTACCAGATAAAATCTTGTCAATCATTTCCCCTGCTGAACCATTTAGGGAAAAGAAAAACACACACACAACCACCACCTAATGTAAATGAACTGCGAACAGGGAACGACTAAATTTGACTCTAGTTTTAAATGTAAAATTTAGTTGAGATATCAAATAAAAATCAAGATTTTTTTTTACAAAATCAACAAAAAATTGTGAAACTGCCTAACCGCTCTAGATTTGTCATGTAGTATTCATATTCGATATCATATTTGTAATCCTATTAGTGTTCGATAGCATTTGGATTGAAGTATCAAATACCCAAATATCAGCTCAAGAACAAAGCATGAATCTAATGAAACAAGTTATATTAGAGGGGAACAAATGGAAACTGATAAGAATAGACTAAAACGAGTATGTGTCCTATATTCTTCAATAAGCATAAAACCTCAGTATTGTGTTGGGTGCTAGTCCTCAACAACTCAGTCTTGAGAGAGAGGGCCGCTGCAACAAGTGTCGATAGAGAAATAGAAGTGAGACTGAGAACTGAGAAGAAGTGAGATCGAGGTGATGAATAGACACGAGCGAGAGATAAAATTGATTTAGGTTTACTTTAAAATATATTTTAAAAAATAATAAATAATATCTTTGGTCGGTTCAAGATATTCGAATTTTTTCAACCCTAAGACTTGCAATAACAACAACCTTTTGATTCAAGTGGTCGACCGCCACTTGGATAATATATTTAAAAAAAAAAAAAAACATGTTTTAACCTTTTGATCCAAGTGATCAACCATGCATAGAATGTGATCATGGGGGCTCTCCATGACCTCCACTCTTGGCCAATGAGATGGTCTTGGTCAATGAGATAAAGACACTTGTCTCTATTCTATTGGTAAATCAAATTTATTTAGATATATAAATAAAATTGGTATATCTTTTATATAATATGCTAAAAATAAATAAATAAAATATATAAATTCATATTTTTTTAATTATGTATAAATAGAGATAAATTTTGTTATATTTCAACGCACTTTAAAATTATCTCATCTTTTTGCACTTATTGTATTTATTATTTCTTTATCTAGTTTTTTATGTATCCAAACAATAAATCTCAGTCATTTATCAAAAACACAATCCATATCAATTTGATCTCCACACATGGTCATATATAACATATATCAAAATTCATAATTTTTTTCATCTATAAATAGATATCACACTTGCTGTATTTTTGCACACACAAAAATCATTTCTTTTTCATTACTTATTTCATCCATTTTCATTACTAAGATGAAGATCCAAACAACTCCACCTCAGAAACTCATGTTAGTGAAGCTTCAACAATTCGTCGGCCTGCTGGCAGAGACGAGGGAAAAGTAAAAAAGAAAAGAAAAGCCATTGTGTCACAACAGTCAGTTATTCCTGATGAATGCACTGTAGAACTTCAGGCGATAAAGATCATACGTGAGAAAGAAGTGAAGACAATTAACAGGATGAGAGATATTAGGTTGCAATCGACTATGTTGACGTAAAAAATGAATATGCTCAACAATTTGTTGGGTGAAAGCAACTTGTCTCCTCAAGAAAAATCTCTGAAAAATTATCTTATGGTAGAATTGTTCCCATGATGATCTTAGTGGTGATGGTTGTAATTTTAGGAAATGTCGTTTAATTAGTGTGGTTTTATTTTATGTAATTCCAAAAGCATATTACTTTGTGTCAGAAGGCATGTGAAATCTATGAATTCTTTATCCCTTGGGGTAGTTCTCAAGTATACTCATGACTTATTTTGAAAAGCATATTACTTTGTTGGTAGAAGACATGTGAATCTTTGCAATCTTTGTCCCATCAATTAAAAGCGACTCACATGTGCCTCTTACTTTTATAATTTCATGTCGGTGATAGTATTGAGGATAACATGTGCAAGCACGCATTTTGAATTTCATGTTAGCAGAATTGAATTGAGAGCCTATATATCTGAAGTTACATAAACTGTGCGGAGATAAACATGTTCACTACCATGTACGTATACATTGTTGTTAACATATAGAGACAGATTGTTTAAACTAAATGCAGAATGATCACAAGGATGGTAACCATATTCGATCAATCGATCTACATCAGGAGGACTTCTCAAGTCCGTGAGAAACAATCCACTACTTTGTTGTATTGTTACAAAGGCTATTACGTAAAGACCTCCCGTCACTCGACCTATTTCCTACCCACTACAACTTCTTTTGATGGACTAAATTATGAGATTCCTTCATAATTTAGACTTCCTCTAGTTCCCACAAGAAATCTCTCCCAATACTCCTTTGAAGGTGTATGAAAGAATTTCAAACAAATACTAGAAACACAATGATCAAAAGCTCAAACCTAGTCTAACCGTGTGCTAATGCTTCAAACTTGAAGTCTTTTTAGACTCTCTAAACAATACATGTGCATACGACAACCACCCACTAACTAGTCTGATCCACAAGCTATTTATAAGAACACAGAATAGCGTAAACAATGTAATCAGATTGTCCTAATTTGAATCAAACTCTAACAAGGAAACTTTCATAGTTTGATTCGAACTACCCTAGTTAGAAATCTTCTTTTAATAGAACTCGATTTCTTTCATTTTAATCTTCATTTGAATAAGACATCTTCTATTCTGAGACGTCTATCTTCAATATGAATCTTTATCTCCTCGAAATTGGCTTAATACATCTCTTTGAAACCTTCTGGACAAACATGAACATGATCATGTGCATAACACTTGATCAGTACATTCTTTGATCTTCAATCAGATTGACAGCAGAATGTTCTTGTATCATGTCCAGAACATGGCCTTCAATTCTTAAAAAACCAAAATCTTTGTGTTCTTGATTTTCCATAAAGATTATGACAATCTAAAACACTTAGTGATAAACGATAGCACTAACAATCTCCCCATTTATCTTTATCTATTGGTAAATAAGCTCCATATTTTTTTAGAACACAAATTCATCTGAAGAAGCATGTTCCCCAAAACATTCTTGAATGTTCTAATGAACATTACGTGATCCTGTTATTTTTCATTTTCTTATCAACATATTTCTGCTCTGCTGTATTCAATTTTTTATCATTTTCTTTTCATCAGCAGTGTAATTTTTTAGTAGACATACGGATCATAGTAATGCAGACAAAACATATGTTCAGGAGAGATAATAATATCAAAGTTTTGATATCATAATCATAAATCATTAACAAAAGATCTTGCAAAAAAATGGTGTAAGATAAATTTCTAAAAATTTTGTCAAAACATTACTTCTCATATTTGCCACAGAGAAAGGTAAATGAGTAATTAGAAAACTACTTGTATTTGTCAGATGTTTCCTCTTACTCTTGCTCCTCTTCAGATCCTCATTCATCATCTTCATCAGCCTCTCCTTCCTCTTCATTGTTCTTCTTCATCTGCAGCTTTATCTTCTTCTTGATCATCAACATGTTTGTCTTCATCATGTTTCTTATCTTCTTCATCCTCAGGAACAGTCTTTGGAGAACCCTTTTGAGATGTACCAACAACTATACTTAAAAGTTTGTGCAAGTTCTGAACATTTTTAGGTACATCAGCTGCTTGTGAATAAAAATCTTCTCCTGATGAAAGTTCAATTATCAGAGCTTGAATCTTCATTTTCTCAGAGTTATGCTCAGAGATTATTCGAGCATGGAACTCCGGGCTGTTCTCCAAAAACCTAAGCAAAAGTTGTTTCTGAGAAGGCTGAGCAAATGTTGCATCACCATTCTTCTTTGATGCAATGAAGTTTTTGAATTGAATGCGCAGATGTTGATCATCAATCTCATGAGCAACTTTGATGATCAGAGGCTTCTTTAGAGGCAAAACTATATCAATTTTTGTTGACACGTTCATCTTCTGACGCTTGATGATTCCATAGATGAGTGAGGGATAGTACATTGGACTTTTACAAAAGTGGATTCAGCACCACTGGCGAACTTTGCAAAAACATATTCTCCATAGTCAAATCTTCTTTATGTCCCAATGTGCAATCTAAGAACTCATTGATTAGTTCAGGAGAAAATCTAATAACTTCCCCTCAACCGTGCAATCTAAGAACTCATTGATGAGTTTAGAAGAAAATTCCAACATCATTCATCTAACAAAAACTGTGAAAATCCTCTGAATCAGGATCATCCACATCTTTAGTCAGATTGCAATAGGACTCAGACACAACCAAATGAACAAATTCATGCACCATCTGCACTGTCCCTAACAACCCGATATTCTCCAACAATGAATAAATTCAATGCATCTTTATCCACTTTTTTCTCAGCAATCAACGATCTCTGGTTTACTTTATCCCATAACTCAACATGCTTTGTTGATATAAAGAGAGCGTGTTTAGAGATATTTGGTAAATGAATGATCTATTTGTGACGATCAGCTTCATGCTCACTTGATTCAAAGTGAACATCTTCAGGTACATATTTAGAATGAGCAGTCTTCTTGGCTTGGAAGAACCAACAATAGTATTTGACTTTTTCCGTTTGTGAGTTACAGTCTGAGATGGTGGAGTTGCAGCAGCTTTACTCCTGGTGACAAGATTTATGGATATCGGCTTCACTATAGCCGATGATGCCTTCTTTCTGGGGGTTTTCTTCTTGTTAAGGTGATCCAAAAACAAATGGATCGACTTTATATTTGGCACTTACCAAAAGTTTCTCTTGAGCAGGTACTGGTGTTCTCTCAATTGATTCTGATGAAGAAATTGTATGAACAACTCATTTTTCTTCCTAAGTAGCAACCAAATGTCTTTTGATGACCTTTTGCTTTCCTTTGTCTGTAGCTATCACTTTGTATTTTTCAATTAGAGGAACATCATCTTCCTCTGAAACTTCCTTATCCTTCTGCCTTGGAGATCTTTGTTCTGCAGGAGTCTCTTCAGCAATATGTACCTCGGCTTGTACAGGTACATCCTTAGGCACAATCAACAGCAATATCCTTCTCTTTCACAAAGGTTTGTTCATCGGTTGTGGTGATGATTTTCTTGGCTTGAGAAACAATAGTCTTCTTTGGTTTCTTGACCAATGATCCATTTGTTCTGGCCTTCTTTGCTGCATCTTTCTTGCTCACATTGTAAGAACTTGCAGTCTGCTTTAATAAATCTTGAAGAGATAGATTCTGAGTCTTCATCTTCTTTGCTGACGAAGTTGCTTATTCTTCTTCGTGTTCTTTGTCTCTCTCTTCTTCTTCATGATATTTCTCAATCAACTCTTCAGTATCTTTGCTAGATGACTCATCTCGAAATTCTGTTTAAACTGGCTTCTTGTAAGTTGAACCTCCACGAAGTTGCCTGTCAAAATCATCTTCTTCATAAAACTATCTTGTGGCTTTGAATAAGTCATCTTTCCGTATCTCATTCTGGGTTTAACAACTTTCTTAGGACGGATAAGTTTTCTTTTGGGTGCCATTGAAAAGAGAGATGAACTGATTTCTTGAAAGAACAATGAACAATGGCAGAAAGAAAGAGATAACAGAGAGAGATCAAGAATGGATAGATTTCAGAATTTTTGAGAAAATATAATCATCTCTAAACAGCTATACTTTATCTCACTAGTAGTATATATCCTCAATGGGCAATATTTGTCAAATCTATTAATACTGTTTGCTCAACATCAAGAAGCTGCTCAAAAAGATGTTGAGCGAGCATTTGACGTTCTACAAGTTCGTTTCTATTTTATCAAATGATCATGCCTTATTTGAGATCGCGATATGATGGGAAAAGTAATGTTTGCTTGCATCATCATGCACAGTATGGTAGTGGAAGATGAGAGATACACTTAAATTATTGTGATCCTACAGAGTTTATGGAAGCTAAGTTTAATACTCGGAGTAGAGATGTTGAAGAAAATGATGATCCAAATTTTGAATTCTCTACATAACAGATTGCAAGTCTATCTAGCTATATGAATAATAGTTCACAACTTCGTAACAGAGAAGTTGACAATGCTCTAAAAATGACTTGATCGAGCATATTTGACAAAAGTTTGGCCACGAAAATTGAATGTATAATCTTTCTCTATATGTTTGAAGCATGTCCACTTTGTTTGTAACATCGTATTCTTATTGTTGTAATTTATGTTATTAATTTAGTCTGTAATATTTTTGATATTTACTATTAATTGCTCAATTTTCTTTTTTGAAATATTTTCATTTTCTTATTATAATTATAATTTTTTATATTATTCTTATTACAAGTAATATTTTAATCTTAAAAATAAAATAAAATAAAACAAAAGAATTATATATAATATTGTGGTTGGATGGTCATGGATAAATCATGCAAAATAAATGTGATTAGATTGAGATGAATATTGATAATATGGAAGAGAAAACTTAATTAAATATCAAAATAGTCAGGTGATTACTACCAATCAGGGGTCGGGGTGCATTGGATGCACAAGTAACCAAATAATGAATGTATCGTAATAAAATTATATTCAGTCTAGTTATATTCAACGCATCATTATTAGCATTATATTATAAAAAAGAAGGAAATTGTTATCATGCAACAATTTAGGTAGACAATTGCTCCAATATCTGTCTTAAATTTTCCGCTATATTAGAAACACTCTTCACCATTCTTCCACTAATACAAAAAGGAGTTCAGCAAACAACCAGCAATTTCTACAATAGAATGAATCAACATACAGCTACACCACCCCCCCCCCCCCCCAAATAAAAAAAAAGGCAAAAAAAAACGACGACGAGTGCCCGACTCGCCTGGAGGAACGCCTCTCCCCCCATACTGTAGGCTAAATATCTTTCTGCTATATTTACATTCATAAAACAAGTTCATGGAAGACATAATTAACCGGGCACTCATTCCGAGAGAATCTGTAAGCGGCTAGTGATCAGAGTGAACCCCATCACATCACGCATGGATCATCTGTAAATTCTGCAAAAACAAAATCAACCAAGCTAGAAGAATATTAGTACATTATATGCCTTAAAGAGGGATTGACTCGATCCATCACACGACATGAATGGATAAATAACTAAGCACTATCAGGTCATGACATAATATGGTGAAATACATACAAAACTAACAATCTAGTCACTCCATTTACCAGACCAATGGTCACAGTGCGATAGCATAGAGAAATAATACAAATTGCACAATAAGGACAACTAGTAAACGTGGTCTGAGAGTGGAATTGGTGTCAGTGAAGGCAAAAAGGAACTTAGTTAAGTAAATCAAGCAGTCAAAGAGTATACCATATATCATATACACACAATTCCATCAAGAGAATTTAGGAAATCCATGGCTTCAAGGAAACAGACAAAATTTCTCAGGCATGCAGGTGTTCAGAGCATAACTTAATCTCTTGGAACATTTCTTTGTTTTTCATATCAACAAACTTAAAGCAAAGTCTTGCATGAATTTCTGGCCCTAACAGGATTTCTACAAACTTACAGCAAGCAACATGCAATTCTCGTGGAAATAAACAAGAATGTAATCTACTTCTCACCATGTTAGGCGTATTTCTTCCTTTCAGTGTCTTCATTGCTGCCTCTGCAAAAGCCTGGGCTGCTTCAGCATCAGCTTCTGCTGCCTCAGCCTCACGAGCAGCCTCTTCAGCTTCAGCCATTGCAGCTTCTGCTTCGGCAACTGCTTGAGCAGCAGCTGCAGCGGCTTCTTGTGGAGTCATACTCCTCATCTTGGCTAACTCTACATCAATCTGAGATTTTGTAAGATGACCAATGTCATCGTGGCCAATTCTTGGAGAATTTTTCTGTCTTCCTTGACCGGGAATGGAAGGATTCCTTCTTCGTTCAGATACTGTGGAGGCCGCAGCTATTTTATACTTACGTTTCATCTGCAAAATGAAAAAAATAAAAAAATAAAAAGTAAAAACCAAATCTTAGTCAATCTACTATAATCTCAGCTAAATTAAGATTTCAAGGAATCAATCTTCTTCACTTATAAGTAATATTCAGAAATAGAAGGCGAGAGAAAAAAAATGGAGAAATTAAGAAACAGCGACCTTGATAAGTTTCCCATTTGCAGCCAAATGCTTCAACTTTGCAGACAATATTCTCTTAAAGTTTGGAGGTGCCCAGTATTGATCCTACGGGAAAAATAAACTAGTGCTGAGATTAGATAAAATGGTGAAAATAAACTCAGCAAATGTAATTTACAAATCTATTCTTAAAGGTGAGAACAAAGCCGATGTGAATTGGGTAAAGAACGCCTGCAAGTCCACAATCAGAAGACAGCATGTGTGTGGACTGCCGCACCCCCAAACATCAACTTAGACATTCCAAATCATCAAAATTAATAGTTAGGGAGTAAATAAGATACCCAAAATATTAAAATGTAATAACTAAAACACATACACACACAAAAAAAAAAAAAAAACATTTTGATAATATACTTTCAATATTAAAAGACCCATGTCTCAGTAAATATGTTTGGATTAATTTATCTATTCCATGTATTGTCACATTCTGAGAGCTATGACTCAAATATACAACACACAATAACCCTTGAATCACTTATTCATTGAACTTAAAATTTAAACTAGGATTGCAGCCACATTAAAAATCATCACTAATGAACACAGTACAGCCTTGTAAGCAATACAAAGGAGTAATGATACGTCTAATTTCTTATTTCTGGAAAGATAAAGTTAAAAAAAAGAAGCAATTCCACCAAAGAACTTGTTGGTGTTTGTCTGTGTTCAATCAAACAATTTTTCCCGCAAAACACAAAACAAAACCTAGTCATGTGACTCATGTTTACTAATAATGCATATTATATCTAATAATCACAATCCACCCTAATTCATATTATTCTCCCAAAATCTTGCACTATAACAATCACAACCAGACATTTCCATAGCAACAATAAGAAGTGTGCAACAATGAGGCAGCAAAGGAAAAATTCTCTAAAAAATACATCCCTTGCCCGTCATTGTCCCAGCCCAGAGACTTTAAGAAACATAATCAACTCATATCAGTTTCTGAAAAAGGAATTGGTAATTAACTAATTGCGGAAGTAACAGAATGTGCACAGAACCACGCTCATGCAATCAATCTATAGATTGTCTCCAAACCAAATGAGGAACTCCACAGATTTTCATCTTAAATGACGACAAAACGCAGCCAATCATGCGGTAAAGAACAGAAAAAATACATTTGAAAGAAATTTACTTGATAGTTTCATCTCCAACAATACATAATTATTGAAAAAAATAGAAGTTTCTACAGGAAAATGGTCTAAGAATGACATGGGAAGAATGTGGTCATATTAACATGAGGCAGTGCCTTCTTGGATATAGGTCAATTGCAAAGTACGTACATACAAGCTGCAACTTTGCATCAACACAACAAAAAAGGAATCAGGTCATATCATAGTATAAAAAACATAAAAAAAAATAGCACCTCTATATATGAAGCTATAGATGTCTTGTTAGAACCACCAGGCTCCCTCAGGTTGCTTATGGCCTCCATTATAAGATTGTCCAGCCTACAGTAACAGAAAACATAAACATCCATAGTCAGTTGATTCCTGGCATCTAGAATAGAACTACCATAAATATACTGCAAACAGCACGGAAATTAATGTCCAAATCACAAACATGGTGTGTATCTACATATCAAGATGTGAATATGCTAGTTGACAAAATTAAAGTGCAAATGTGCAATGCATCCTAAGAAGCTTGCTCGATAACATATGGGTGGTAGAATCTTTGCCATGCTACACGAGTGTAAGTCACAAAACCATAGTCATATGTAACTAACTAGAAGCACACAAATATTAATCCAACTCATCTATATATAGACTTTATTTCTAAAAAATTAAGGTCAACATAAAAAGGAAGAGAAGAAAGAATGAACATCTAAATAATATTATGTACAATTGGGCTACGCCTCGTAAGTTTGAGGCAGAAATATAATTGACGAAACAGAAAATAAAATGTATAACCTCATGATAGATCTCTTTGGGCCATCATTTGGTGAAGAACCACCTGAAGGATCAAGAGACCTAGCATCTACTAATTCGTCGTCGCTTTGACTTAAGGTGGACAGAGCCATTGAGCTCTCTCCATGCTTGGGGGCAGGATGCATCCTTTTTAGAGCTAACCTGGCCCTCTCCCGCGAGCCCCATCCATTTGCCATGACACTCATGTTTCTCCACTTGTCCTAACCAACACTACCATGAAATCAGAAACGTCTAAATTTCTAAAAGCAGACACCTATGTAAATATATCACCGTTACAGCAACAAACGAATCAGGGATTAAAATTTCTACCTTCAGATCAACATTGGACCGCAGATAGAGAACTCCACTGAATTGTGGGTCCTTGAGAATGGTACGCCATTTCCCCGGCCCGTGCTTAAGAACTCCAGCTTTAAGAGCAGCTTCTTCCTCTGGAGTCCACTTTTGTTTAGGTGCCCCCATTATTTTAAATATCGACAAATTCCTAAAAAGGTATCAACTGCATAAAAAAAAGTTATTGAGAGATAAAGACTACGTAGATCAGGCAACTGCCGCCCCTTTACTGTCGTCTCCGTAAGAACAAAAGCATCGTTGTTTTAAACTTTTTTCTTAAAAAAACACATAAAAATACCCTACCAACCCCGTCAGATTCTATTGTTTTTCACGGATCAAATCCAATTGCAATCGCAGCAGGTTAATTAGTGAAACTCAGCCAAAACCGGTGGCTTTTTTAGACCGCAGACAAAAATTAGGACTGGTGGAGCGCAGAAGCGGAAACCCTAACCCTAATTTCGCGAGAAAAATGGCAATAACTGGAAATTGGGTTCTAATCGCAGCTGAAATAAATAATTAATCATCAAAATAGAAGAAATATTACCTGAAACCGGAGATTGATGTAGCGAATTCGAGATCTGATAATCAAAATGCGAAAGACCTTCCCTTTTTTCCCCTAATCTTCTTTCCTGTACGTAGATGTAACTGTATGGGCGTCGATTAACGGTATTTCAGCATATATTTTTTCTCCATCTTCCACGTGGAACCGTACGCAAAATTAATTGTAAAAGTAAACTCTCTCTCTCTCTCTCTCTCTCTCTCTCTCTCTCTCTCTCTCTCTGTATATACACACACACACACACATATATATATATATTAGAAAATTGTAATAATGTCTTTTTTCCACTTATATAGAAAGCAATGTTACTAGATATTATTCTATTAATTAATAAATCTAATTCAGGAGGTATCACTTACTGTGTTATTATATTTTCTCCACTAATTATTAATATATTACTATTATATTGTCTTCACCAAAAATCTAATATATTATTATTATCCCAAATATTCATCTATCGTATATTATAAATTATAAACATGTCCATAATTCGATGTTTATTAGTCATAGGAGGATATAAACAAAGCTAACATATTATTATTATTATTATTATTATGAGTAACACACTAGATCCCCTATTACATTTCTTGTGACAAATCTTTATTTTTTTTTATTTTAATATATTATGATTTAATTTAATTTAAACTTTGTATTTAGGATTCATCCTTCCGCAATTGGCATATTAAGAAAATTAAAAAAAAAAATTATGGCACACCAAATGTAACACGACTGGATATGGGAGATTTGATCCAGTGGAGCAATGAATCTCAAATTCGATATTGTTCTCTTTTACATATGGATCTCTACCGTTTGAATATCCCTGAATGTACACATGAGTTGATGTATTATTGGTTTGATGCTATTAAATTATTAATCTGTGCAATAATAAATACTCCCTCCGTCCCGATTATATAGTCCACATTTCTATTTTGAGGTGTCCCAATTATATAGTCTTATTACTATAAGTAGTGTTATTTTTAATAGGAATTTACAATTATATCCTTATTAGGTTTTGGAAATTAAAAAATTAAACATTTAAGTTTGTGAAAATTATAAATCTTAAATGTTATTTTTTTTTTAAAAAAGAGATAAACATTAATTAAAATTGACCAACTTAATTAATTTGCATGTACTTGAATCTGATCAATTCTATTGATATTCATTGTATTTGCACTTCATTAATTGTATATTTTCTTTGTTTCAAAAAATTAATACATTAAAGTTGAGCTAAAATTTAAGTTTTATTAATTTTCATTAAATAAGGTTAAAGTTGGAAGTTTAGCTTTTGTTTCTTGTTTTCATAAATATTTTTAATTTACGTGCGAGTAGAAAAGGAACTGTATAATCGGGACGGAGAGAGTACTAGAGAACTGAAAGCTCTTTTTTTTTTCTTTTTTTTTTTTTTTTGCTTATTCTTACAATAGAGAACTGAAAGCTAAAAACTAAATACTCCTAATTAAATTGACATTGTTCGCGGTCTACATAAATTACGTACATCGAATAGAGGTTTTTTAGTTTGAGCTAAATAGTGATCGTCCTAATTAAATTCGTAATTACTGTAATTAAATAATGATTTCATAATTAAATTCACAAAATACCATCAATAAAATCATGATGAACAGCATACTTCCCAAAATACTAGTCGGATATGGAATTTGAGTTCACTAATATTAATCGGATATGATTTTCAATTCGAGTTCAATAGTGATTATCGTAGAAGTGTTCTATTTTAACCACTAAATTTTAATTATACATCAAATTTACTACATACACCACAACTTAAAAATATAATTATTTTTTCTTTATACATTATAACTTTTCTCATTTGTAACCCCTTTAATTTAATAATTAATTCAAATTAATAAAAAAATGACAAAAAAAAGAGAAGTTCGATCCACTTCTTAATCCCCATTGCCACCACCACTCCACCTTCAAAAACACCCAATAACTTACACTGGAACAAAAATAATCTTAGCTTTAGAGACAATATTATTTGAAACAACAAATGTCGTTACTAATAATAAACTTAATTAAGGATATGTCGTCTTTAATTACCGTATATATTCTCTATTGACATTTTTGTGATGACATTGTCGTCACTTAAAAATATTTTTTGCAACGACATCATGTCGTCTCAAATAGATCATCCCTAAAAATTTGTCCCAAATAAATTAATAAGTGACAACAATGTCGTCACAAAAATGTTATTAAAGATGACATTGTAGACGAATAAAATAATATGGTTAATTAAATTGTGTCATGTTAATAATTAAATATCAAGTTATTTTATTTATTTATATTTTAGGAATTTAATTAATTTAATTCATGAATTAACTAAATAGATATTGATATTTAATATATGGAGATGAATATTTAAATATGGAAGTATATCATTTATTTATATTATAGGAATTTATTCAAATAATTCCCGTATTAAATAAATAAATATTAATATTTAAATATGTAGATATTCTTGACCAATCAAAAGTAGACACGTATTAAATACGTGTAGAAATTAAGAATTTGATAAAGATAAATTCAAATATTGAAGGACAATGATATCACACCACCTCAACCATAATTCTCCAAAATCCTTTCTCATTGCACCTATAAATAGAGGTCATAGGTTATATGGAAGACGAAAAATTACAGCATAAATCATTTGAAGAGTTCAAAAAATTCTTTCTCATTGCACCTATAAATAGAGGTCATAGGTTATATCGAAGACGAAAAATTACAGCATAAATCATTTGAAGAGTTCAAGAATTTGAGGAGAAATTCCATAAGTGAAATTGTCTCAAATAGTGAAAGGCATTGTGAAATTGTCTCAAATAGTGAAAGGCATTTTTGCATCATTCAAAGGCATTCTTTGCCAAATTTATTTCGAAGTCAGCATTTGATTCATAAGTAAGGCAGTCAAAGATACTATTCACCAAATTCATCCCGAAATCAGCGTTTGATTTGGAAACAAGGTGACAACCATTTGGATTGACGTTATAAAATTCAAATACCACGTCAAGTAAGATCGATGATACATATCTTTTCCGAAAACTTCGCAGACTATTTGAAGATCGTTCTTAGATGGACTAATTAGAATTAGAGGAAGAATAGAGATTAGATTTATATATTCATTTTGATCCGAAAATAAATTATTTGTATACCATTTTGTGTTTTACTACATTAAATACAAAAATGTGTGTTACAAACATGCGGTAATTAGAGACGGTATTTAAGTCTATTATTAGTGACGACATTTATCGTCTCCAATAATTTTGTTAATTTCTAGTTAAAGATCATTTTTATTGTAATGTTATTTCTCACCCAGTAAATTTCATCCACCAAAAAAAAAAAAACTCAAGCTATGACAACATTACAAAAAATTACACGATACCAATTTAATAATTTGGGATTCGGAGAACACCACGAAGAATTCTTAAGGTGCAAAAATTAAGAGAAAAAAATATTTTGTTTTGAAGCATGATTAGACTGCTCTTGAAGGGCGTTCGAACTGAATTTTCAAATGGTAGTAGTCAGAAAATATTTTTTCAAAGCATGTAGTTGGATTCGAAAATATTTTTCCGAAGCACAAACACAAATTCAATTCTGATGGTAGTAGTTTAGTTGGAAAATACTTTTTTGAAGCATGTAGTCATATTTGAAAATATTTTTCTGAAGCACAAGTTCAGTTCTAATGGTAGTAGTTCTGAGTTGGAAAATATTTTTTTGAAACATTTAGTCAGATTCAAATATTAGTAGTGAGTTGGAAAATACTTTTTTTCCTTTTCAATTCTATTCTGAAACCTAATTCTAATAATTACAAATATGTGGGGTGGCTCGCTGAAAAGTCCTATATTTATATGTATTTATTATTTTATTAACTATGAACCATTATTTGTTAATTTGATGCAATTTTATTTATTTGTAAAATTGTGTACTATTAGTGTGTGTAAAAAATAAGTGTAAAAACATGTGAAAGATCTAAGGGCTCGTTTGGTTGGCAGGAAAGTAAAGTTGTATGTGAAAGATCTTTTATCCCTTTTAGGGTTTTGATGGAGTCTTTCCCTTATCTGCAACGGGCTTTGACTTGGTCACACGATTTGAGTTTTGCCTGACCTCGATCTCCACTCTACGCCTTCGACCCCCTTGATTTCGGCTCTTAAGCCTTCGACCTCTCGACCCCGGATGAACACGGGTCTCGGTTTTGGGTCTTATTGGAAAAGAGGCCTCTCCAAGTTCCATCTTCATTCTCCTCCCCCAATCAAAAAAACAACAATTAAGAAAATAAATAAATAAAGTAAATTAATTATATATATATATTGTATAAATGCAAACATATGCAAACCATTGACTACAAAAAATAATTGCATTAATTTACAAAATTAAATTTATTATTATTATTATTATTATATATTTGGTTGACATCATTTAAAAATAAATTGTTACTAATGTCGAATTTTGTTGTTGATTATGAGGTCAAATCGCTCATTATTTTAAGTTTGTTATTTTTCTACCACCAATTACAATATATGTATATATATATATGTTTGTGTGTACTAGGATTTTCAAAATTAATAATAAATCATAAAAAATAAAATAATGAAAATCCAAAAATTTTCAAAATTAATTTTTTTCCATAATTTTTGTTGAAATGCTATAAATCCAAAATTTATTAATATATATATATATATATATAATAAAAGAAAATTGATGAAGAAATTGAACAATAAAGTTGTCATTTACAAGATTCCCATAATCAAGTAATCGGAATACCTACATGGAGTAGGTATTTATAATCCAAGAAAGTTACATCATTTTTCTTATTTTGAGAAATCTGATTACTTTCCCATAGTCCATTAAAATTGAACCAAACAGAAATTTAAAAATAAGGAATCAGATAACTTTCCTAGATCAAATTTCATGTCAACCAAATGGACCTTATTTATTTTATTTATTAAATTTTGTGTGTACTAAAACAATGCTATAGTACATAACTTACGTTCTGAATTGTTACTCAAGTTGGGTTGGGATTATTAAATTATATTTATGAAAATATAAAAGAACAATTAATAGACACAATAAATTTATATACATTTACAAATTAAATCACAAGAGTATATGTTCAAAAATATATAATTATACATAGCTCTTTTCGCAATACAAGATATACGATTGACATAACGAATTAACACACTTAATTAATTATAATGTAATTTTCTTTTGAACTGATAGGATGAGAAATGGTGGAACGAATCATTCTATATAAAATCAGAAGGCAACTGTCTAACAATTAATTTTGTCACAACACAAATTAAAATAATTCAGAAGCAACTTTAGACATTTAAATATCTAAAAACAAATCTCCAAGGAAAAATGTAAAAATGTTGGTTTGTTGCCATAGTGATGCAGTAGTGTTAATCACATAGTAAATGAGAAATAATTAAATAAATGAAAATAAGCATATAATTAATAATATCCCAGAAATTAAATCATCAGGTGGGGACAATTAAAGACTTGAAAATCAATCAAGAATCTGTCACCAATATTCCAAGGAAGATAAAAATCACAGGAGAGTGAAACCCAAATTAAGTACTGTTACAATTAAAGTGATTATTAATTAACAGATCAATTCTTTGCTTGATCGAACAGATCATAACGGCGTCGTTTCTCCATGCACTGGCTAGCTAGAAGCATGCATCGAGGAGGCAACAGCAGCAAAGCGCGGCCAAACTGTGCAACATAACAAGTTTCAATTGTATCTAGTGTTCATTACTTGTTTAGTAAATGTATTATTAATTAACGCAGATACATGCTCTCCACTTTCCAGCATTACATTTTTTTTGGCACGAATGAATCAAGTACATATACCTTCCAAGTTCCAACAATGACGACTCCGTTAAACCTAATGATTTATATACTTCACTAAGCCTGGCATCATTCAATAATAAAAAAAAACAAATAGAACTACTTCAATCATTATTCACTGGTGTACTATGTGTAGTTCGATCTAAGACTGTAAGACATTAGCAAAAGCACAATGTTTATGGGACCAAAAGGTAATTCGGGTGTACTATATATGTGTTGCTCGACCTAAGACCGTAAGACGTTAGCAAAAGCACAATGTTTCTAGGACCAAACCCACAATTTCGGAGATAATTCGAGTGCACTATATGTAGCTTCATCTAAGATTGTAAGACGTTAGCAGAAGCATAGTGTTTCTAAGACACGAACTCCGTAATCCTGAGGGTAATTCTGGAAACGACATTATTTTCCAAATCACATCGTGAATTAGACCCAAATTAAAACCACATAATCCCACACGATCAACATCATATAAATCATATCAACAAAACACAACAAAATTAATGATCGATCTTTCTAGGGCAAATTAATTAAGTAAATCTGATTTCAATACGAACCATCCTTGCATGAAACCGGAATCACCACCGCTAGGTTTGTTGTGGTGGTGGTGGTGCTGCGGCGGCGGAAGAGGCGGAGGAGGACCAGGAGGGTATTGTGGGGGGTATTGCGGGGGGTATCCCTGCGGCTGGGGAGGGTAACCGGGGGGCGGGTACCCCTGGGGTGGGTAGGGTTGGGGTGGGTACCCTTGGGGCGGATACCCCTGCGGCGGATAACCGCCGCCGTCCTTTGGATATCCGTCCGGCCCCGGCGGTGGCGGATATACTGCACCGTTAAATCAAGAAAAATTAATTATAATCAATTCCACAAATTAAATCATAGAAAAAAAACATTAATGTAACATCTAACATGCATGAAATCAAGAGGGGAATTAAAAAAAAAAAAAAAAAGAGTTAAATTTGCATGCCGTTAGGAGGAGGAACGCCAACGTGTTGTTGATTATTCTGATTGTAATAACTCATGATGATTGATGATCTGATGTTATTGTGAAGAAAGGTGATTTGATTTTATGGAAATCTTTTTTTGAGAATTATGTGTGTATTGTTATAGAGGTAAGAGCATTTTTTTAATGAGTTAATTTGGAGAGAGATGGATCTTTCTCAAGAACAAATTGCATTATGAATTTGTAAATATTATTGATGGGACTGATTAATGTGTGCATGCATTATGCATTCGAGAGTAATGATGATGTTATTGTTATTATTTCTTTGAGCAGGTTCAGATTTGGAACCACGATAAATTCGCTTGCACTATTTGTTTATGACGGGTGATGAAATGAGTTGAGACTACTTAGCAAAAAAAAAAAAAAAAGTCTTTTAGTTCATGTCTAACTAATTAAATATTAGTACAAGGCTTAATTAATACCATATTGATTATATTCCAAATCATCGACAATTTTTCAATACTATTCCAACATTCAATAAATTCAAATTTAATACCTAACCTATTATTTCCTCAAAAAAATAAAATTAAAATAACCTATTCATTTATAATGAGACATTTATATGGAAAGATCATATCTCCAAGTGTGGCAAAGATGACGTCATTCTGGTGATCTTGTCGCCGGAAATTAGCTAGGTCCCATGATAGAAGCGAAAAAAATATTGAAAAAGTAAGACATTAAATTGTAATTTGTTGAAAGTTGAGATAATAAGAAAAAATGTCATAGTTAGCTAGGGATATAATATGATATTCACCATAAATATAATCTATACTAATTCGGTATTTTCTCTGCGCATAATATTAAAAATGAAAAAAAAAGCTTAATAAAATATTAATAATTTTGGTGATTAAATTAAATCACATCATTTTAATTTTAGAATTGAAATATCAATCATAGTTCCATGTATGATCCTTAATTTGATTTGACAAAAATAAACTGAATTAACCAAAAGTGCTTTTTTGGAGATACTAGAGGCGCATGCACAAGGTACATACCTCGACGTTAACTTTAACATAAAATTTTCGTTGTACTATTCTTAAATTTAAAAAGAGTATTGATTTTCAGCCAGATTCTGGCTAGCCATAATCTTTTATTATTTTTAATAATTAATTAATTTAATTAATAAAACACTAATTATTCAATAAATTTACATTGATGCCCTCCATAATAATCAGGGCAACTCTATATGCGTTTCAATTCAGAAGAAATCGAAGATGGAAAAAAAATAAAGAAGTGAAGAAAAGAAAGAAGATGAAGCTGCACCCCTTTCTTCCGATCCGCTTCTTGAGTGATTTTAATAATTAATTACAAATCATTAATTTCATGACAGAAGGATAATATAGTAAAAACATAACATTTAATAATTAACATAATTAATTTATTAATAATACAGTTTTATTAATCATCAAAAAATTAGATTCTGGCTAGCCAGAATCTGGCTGCCTAGCATTATTCATTTAAAAAATACTACAAAAATTTAGGAAATTCTCACAATATCAAAAAACCGTAGTTTGGCAAAAAAAAAAACTATGGTTACAAATAATATAAAATATATTTATATTTAATAAAAAATTAAATTGTCTTTTTTATAGTACAAAATAGTATATAAAAAAATATCTAATCAGGTGTTATATAAAAACAATTAAAAAAAAAAAGATAAAGGAGATTAGAGAAACGGAAATTAATCAAGCAAGGGAAAATTGAATGATTTTTTTCTTTAAAATACATACAAATAACGAGTTCACGAACCAACACAAAATACAGATTTAAATTGTGACACAATGAAATTTTTTACTAACATTTCTTTTTGGTGTAAATTTTGGTATAAGAATCAGTGCATACCGATTATCGACCTCGTCTAATCAAAATAGGCCCCTCAACTTATTTGGGGGGAACAAATGGCCCTTCGAACTATTTTTTGTCTCGATTGAGCACCTGAACTTTTATTGAGGGCTCAATCAAGCCCCTCCGTCACACCTCTCACTAACGTCCGTTAGTATTGATTCAAAACGACGTCGTTTTAATCAAAACGATGTCGTTTTGATTTTGCTCCAAAAAAAAATATAATAAACCCACTTTAAACCCGACCTGCCCAACAGAAACCCGACCCGCCCGTTTCAAAATCTCTCATACCCGCTTCAAATCTCTCCAAAATTCTTCAGATTCAATCAAGCTCTCAAAATTTTAGGAATTTAGGGATTTAAGGTTTTTCTTCGTGGTGTTAGACTTAGATTTCGTGATGAAGAACAAAGATTTCATCACAGATTTTGTGAAGAAGAATTGTTTCGAGTGCAACAGTTTCGGTGAGCCTACATCTATGCTGGATTCTGCAAGAATTCCCAGCAGGTCCACATCTTCCTCAACCCTGTCTTCATCTCTCGGCGACAGTGGGGTGGTGCTGGATCTACTGACACGGCCGGGGTGGCGACGGTTTCGGACACAAACCCTTCTCCCAAATGGCAGCAATACTCGACTACTACCACCAGCTCCAATGCCGGAGGACCTGATTCCGAGCTGCTTCTCGTTCCGCTGTCTCTCGAGATCGGAGCTGCCGACGTCGGGAACCCGGATAAATTCACCATGGAGGACTTGGAGAGCGTGCTATCGGAGTTTGTCGACGTCTCGTCGAGCCAAGAGCAGGCCTTTCTCCGCTGGATCATGGGAGATGTCGAGGACCCTACAATGGAGAATTTGGGGATTTAGGGTTCTACAAGTGATTTTGAGTTTAGGGAAGAAGGTACATTAAATTCGATTTTCATTTTGGGACGAGCGGGTCAGGTTTTTGTTGGGTGGGTCGGGTTTAAAGCGGGTTTAATATTTTTTTTTTTGGAGCAAAATCAAAACGACGTCGTTTTGATTAAAATGGCGTCGTTTTGAATCAATACTAATGGACGTTAGTGAGGGGTGTGACGGAGGGGCTTGATTGAGCCCCCAATAAAAGTTCAAGGGCTCAATCGAGATAAAAAATAGTTCGAGGGGCTATTTGTTCCCCCCAAATAAGTTCAGGGGCCTATATG
Source organism: Perilla frutescens (assembly GCA_026008535.1). Lineage (NCBI taxonomy): Eukaryota > Viridiplantae > Streptophyta > Magnoliopsida > Lamiales > Lamiaceae > Perilla > Perilla frutescens. The sequence goes on from BRKX01000005.1 coordinate 47,342,876, forward strand.
GCCCTTATCCCTATATATATATATATATATATATATATATATATATATAGGATATGGTTCATATGAGAACATCTTGTTGGTGTGAGAAATGAGAACACATCTTACACCATCCAATTTAATGATCCAATGGTTGAGATTTAAGGTGGCAATTTCGTAAATAATAGGGCAAAAAATAAGGAAGGAGAGCTATTTTCGTCCAAATCCATTAAAATTGATGATGTCAGCAATTAAAAAAAAATCTTAAAAACTTTAATCGACCATAACTTCCTCGTTTTTAATCCAATGCACACAAAAAATATATCAAATTAAAGCTCTCTTCATGCTCTTTCATTTAAAATGTCGAAAGGCTATGTTTGGATGAAAAAATATGAACGAAAAATAAAAAAGAAATTTTTTTACGCGTGCCCAGGTTGTAAATGCTTTCGTTAGCATATAATAATTCTTCGTCAGCATTATGATAACATATGAACGTATGCTAATGAAGTATTTGTCATATGCTAACATAATATATTCGATGTGCTAACAAAGGATTATCATAATGCTAACATAGTATAAATTTATTAGGATTTATTAAATCTCAATTATGGTTTATTTAATCTCGATTATTGTTTATTCCATCTAATTATCATTATTCTTTTGAAATTTATTTTTTTGTTTATAGTTCTTAATTGATTATTATGGTTTATCCTATCCAATTATAATTTATAACGTATGTTGATAGAGTATTGTCATATGCTAACATAGTGTATTCGCAATGCTGACGAACCAAAACTATAATGCTAACGTAGTACAAATATATTATTATTATTATGATTTCTTTCAACTCATTTAGGGTTTACCAGATCCAATCAATGTTTATTTCATCTAATTAGGTTTATTTCATCCAATTATGATTTTTTCCATTTAATTAGGGTTTATTAAATTGAATTAGGTTTATAATTAATTTTTAGAATATTTTTTTCGCCAACAATATTTGAAAACTTTAATTAGCATAACTATAATGCTTCGTTAGCATTATGATAATACTTCGTTAGCATTATGGTAATACTTCGTTAGCATAACGATCTGTTATCAAATCCTCCGCGATTTTTATAAGAATGACCAAATTACAGTAATATCCCCGCGCGAAAAACTTTTCAGATATTACAAAATTGCCATCGCCTTTTTCATCAAATCTGGACCTTTGATGTTTGATGGATGTGTGGTGTGAGATGTGTTCTCATTTCTCACACAAGGGATTATTTTTATATAACTCCACCCCTATATATATATATATATATAATTTACTTATATCAAACAAGATCTAAATAGTGATCTTTATCAAGTAGTTATTAAAGTTCGCTCCAACCACTTGATAGAAAGCAATGTTTTTAAACTCGGATCGAACCGGTAAATTTATTAGGTCACTGGGTTACTGGTTTGACCGGTTAAATCATTTAAAAAAATCGGATAATCCGTTATATGATATTTATTTATATTTTATCTATGTACATGTTAAAATATAAAATAAAATAGACAAACTTGTATCATGATAAATATATTAAATTAAGTTTTAAAAATGAACTTAATTTATATCAATGCTAAGTAAATAAAGTGTTAATCAATACTTTTTTCATAAGTTGAATAATTAAAAATATGGTAATTATTAAATTAAAATAAACATAGAACATCAAAATATTAGATTATGAGAAGATATATAATTAAATGTCAAAAAATTAAATATTAATTTTATTTATAAAGAATATTGTATAATTAATAACAATTAAAACATTGTTCATCTTTGTTTTATAAGTCACTATTTTAAATTTTATTTCTTTTCTCCATTTATTTTAATTATATACTAAAAATTAATTTTAATTAAAATGAGATTTAGTTATTTTCAAATTGCACATATATATATATATATGTATATATACATACATACATATATATATATTATTAATATCCAAAAAATAATAAAAACATGCATTAGCATAGTTGGTTCAGTGCATAATACAAAATTGTGTTTTTTTTTTTTGAGATTGTGGGTTTGAATCCTCCTTATGCATGAAAGAATTAAATACGAACCGGTTTGATCAGTTCGACCAGTTTTCACGAGATTCGACCGGTTCACTGCAAGTCATTTTCAACTCGAAAATCATATGTAATCGGACCGGACACATAATCGATTCGCGCTAGCTTAACCCGGTCAGACCGACCGATCTGGTTTGAATTTAAAAATACTGATAGAAAGTAGAAACCCAATAATTCTCACCAATACACACGCATGCACTTCTTTTTTTTTCTTTTTTCTTTCTAATTTTAAATTCTACTTCCTTATTACAAAATTCTTTCTAATTTTAAATTCTACTTCCTTATTACAAAATATTTGATGTACGGCTATCATATTTTCACACACTTTTTCTTTTTCTTTTTTATACTCACACACCTGACCTGTGATATTGAGGAGATTCAAACTCGTAACCTTTGGTCTCAAAACAATCTAACTCCACCACTAGATCATCCCCATCGGGACACACACACTCTTAATTTTACCATATCTAAATAGAAAATCTATAATTTTAGGAAAATATATCTTAATACGAGTTTATAAAAGTGGAGAGAGATATGGGACATTTGTCACAATACTTTACATTTTAATTATGTGAAAAATTTTAAAATATCAATTAAAATGAAACGAATGAAGTAGTTGAAAAGGGGGTATTGTTAGATTTCAATCAAATAATATTGTTAATAATTTAATTTATATTAGTATTTCTCCCGTGCGATACACGGAATATTTCGACGTTTATAATATGGTAAGTATGTAACCAATAAATCGAACAATATACAATAATAGAGATATAGATGATATACAATATTTTTAATTTGTTATTTTCATGTTGTAATAAATATGAATAATAGTAATCTATTAACATTGTTAAAGATTTATTGGTATGAGTATCCTGAAATCCGTGTTAGTTCAATTACAATATTCACTGTATTTCTATCTATATACGTTTAATGTATAAATATGTTGATAATTATATATTTACTATATATTTAAATTACAAAAATAATAATAACCTAAATAAATCACAAGAAATATTTATTTATTTTCTAATTGTCATACACGTATATACACGATGTAATAACAGTTGTCACTTCCTTTATTTACTTCATTGAAGTTCAAAATGAAGAATATAGCATATCATCAAAATATAAAAAAAGAAAGATGAAATAAAAATCTCAAACCGATGAAATAAATGAAAAGTAAATAAAATTAAGAATTAAACCATTCATTTAATATATATATATATATATATATATATAGTTCATATTATACCTAAATTTCTATATCCCGCAATATTTTTAATTCTTATACGATGAAATTTATATGTTTTTCTATAGAAAAAAATGAATATAACAGAATGTTTTCACATATATAAATGAATACTACTATAACTGAGTGAATTATTGTTGGTGATGGCGGATCTGAAGTCTTCAAGAATTAGATCTTCTCAACTTTTTCTCCAAAAATAACGAAAAAAATTCGTATTTCCGATAACAAATTTGGTTGGTGAATTAGGTATTTCTAATAATTGATGGAGAGTCAAAGAAGGATAGTAAGATTCTTGTGTAGCTCACCATATTGGTTGCCTTCCTTCATCATTTCTCAACTTCTTTGCCTACCCTAACTTCGCCTATTGCCTTTTCATTTTTACCAATAATTTTATATCCAATAATTATTTTTTTAAACTTTAAATTCTTCTACGTGTATTTCATATATGTTTATGGTAGAGTGACAAAGTATCCTAAATCTTTTGTATACTTGTTTTTAAAAAAATCCAAATCTTTTGTACATGAAGTGGCTTTCTAAAGACCAAATATATTAAGGGCATGTTTGTTTGTGTTTTCATCTCAAAATTTTAAATTTTCTACTGTGCAAAATATCCAAAATACGTTTATTTTTCTAATTTTACTTGACACTTTTTCATAATCCGATATCATCGATAACAAACATATCATTCTTAAAGCTTCTTTATTATGTTACCGGGCAATTTTATATATACAATGAAGACCAAAAATTATGCGATAGCATTTTACTGGTCAGAATTCACAAAGCGAGTTAAAACTTATATTTAATGACATATTTGTAATTTTGTTGGTGCTTGGATCCGAACTTTAATTTGGGACTGTATGATAGTCCCACATAGCCCTTCTTATATGCTCTATTATTTCTATAATTATATTATATATATTTCTAAATTGTTCACAAATTTTAAAAAATGATTAACTTAGGATTTGTCAATTTGCACTCTGTAATTCAACCTCGCCTATAAAATCAGACACGAGGAGAAGAATGTTGATTGAGATAATAAATAAATGTAAAACTCAATTCATTTATTTTAAAGAAAATCATAATATATATATCAAATGACTCAACCCGTGATCCACCGTGTTTCATTTTCTATTCTCGTATTATTCACGTCCATGGTGCGTGTATTGGATGACGTCATAATTTTACAATTGTAATTTGTTAGCTTAAGGGGAGAATCCAACTTTAATTAGTCGAGCTATAAGTTAACCATTCTGCATAATTGCTCCTCCACTTCAAAGAGAAAGTTCTTGTTTTTATGCAGAGTTAACTGGTAGAAGAAGAAAGCCCAATTATATATGTATAGAAAGAGAGAGGAAGGGCTTGAAATTATCTGACCACATTAAGTAGAGAGTTGATAGTAGTACCCTGTGTTGGGGAGGTTGTACAGAGAAGGGATGACGGCGGCAAAGGTGGTGGATGAATTTGTGCCTCACCCTATCAAAGAGCAGCTCCCTGGCGTAGACTATTGTGTTAACAGCAACCCTTCTTGGGGTATCTCTCTCTCTCTCTCTCTCTCTCTCTCTCTCTCTCTTTCTCATGCATGTGCATCAATGGCGCACTAGTTGCAGAAACAGAGCTTTTACTTCAACTCTCTGTCTCACATGCATGTAAATTGGCGCCCTTCACCGCATTTTACTTACTCTCATAAATGCTTTCGTGTAATCTATCTCCGACATGATTTTTTTCATTTTGATTTTTGCAAATAACATTTTTGGTATGTGGTTTGGTTATGGGGGTAGGATCAAGCCCCCAAATTTCTCTCTCTCTCTCTCTGTTGTTGTTGTGTAAATTCTGTAACTTGTCTACTGTTCTAAACCAGTATTTAGCTTCAATTATCCACTTTGTTGGTCGACATGCAATCGGAGGTGTTTAAATTGAAATCCATACCCGTGTAATTTCAAGATTTTATGATCATTATATGTTTTTCACATCAAGGGTTTTTGCTTGTTATATAGATACAGAGTTATACAATTGTTTCTTAATTTCTGAGTACTAATTTGATGCAGCTGAAGCTGTTATTCTGGGGTTTCAGCACTACTTGGTAATGCTTGGAACAACTGTGATAATTCCTACAATTATTGTTCCTTACATGGGTGGTGGTAATGTTAGTGTTCCCTTCTAACCTATCTTCAATGATTCCGTTGAAGTACACGTAGTTTGTCTTGAATCTCTTGTCAGAATTAAATCTTATATATAGGTTTGAATCATTGTCAGGTGGAGAAGGCTCAATTGATGCAAACTCTGTTGTTTGTATCCGGACTTAACACATTGCTGCAAACTTGGTTTGGAACGCGGTTGCCAGTAGTGATAGGCGGTTCATTTAGATTCCTAATTCCATCTCTTTACGTTGCCTTTGCCCAAAGATATTTTATCTATTTGAATCCTAATGTGGTTAGCTCACCATCTCTCTTTACTCCAGTTGGTTTTCCATACACTAAGAATCCACATTATTTGTTGATTAATGAGTTATCCCATCATTGATTAAGAGGTTTGTAAGAACAATGAGGGGAATGCAAGGTGCTCTCATGGTCGCTTCAGTACTTCCGATGCTGCTTGGCTTTCTGGGAGTCTGGAGAATTGTTGTGAGGTGGGTGCTAAAACATGAAGTGAGCTTTTTATCGGTATCCTTTAAAAGAATCACTAACTGAATACAATTAGTCTAACTATGCAGGTTCCTGAGCCCTCTTTCTTCTGTGCCTCTGGTAGCTCTTGTTGGACTTGGTCTCTATGAGCAGGGTTTCCCGCTGGTACGAGAAATATCGTTAATTCAAATGTGGTTATGATTATGAGGCTGTTTCTAACTTCCTATTCATCTGTGAACTATAACTTTTCACCTATCAGTACTTTAATGATAGGTGACATAATATGTGTGTTGATATATAAGCTCGACTTATTTATGCAAAACCAAAGTTTACACCTCCATTCATGCCCCAAAACTTTTTAGAATCAAGATGCGTTTTAGAATCTAAATTTGATTGGTTTGGACCTTTTTAACTGGCTAAATGCATCTGACAAATTCTTATTTGTTGTTAATATTGGTTGATATTTGTAGCTTGCAGAATGTGTGGAAATTGGGCTTCCAGAGCTAATTATTCTTGTTTTGTTCTCTCATGTAAGTAAATTTACTTTATACAGTAAAATGTATTCATTTAGTTCATGCTCATCCTATCTCATTTATTTCAAGAGGTATGGTAGGAAGAACTCTAACACGTGTTTGCTGCTAAATGTTGTCAAACAAATATGGATTGTAAATCATACTTTTGGTTGTTGTATTGCAATTGATTTAAGATAAGGCCAAATATATGGGAGATTTTGTGATCATTAATTTTATCTTGAGAAAGTGACTATTGAAGTAATCCTAAATTTACACATTTTTTCGCTTTTATAATCAATACTTACAGCAGAAACTATATGATCTTGGGCTACTAATACCTTATTGCAAAATAATCGGTCAAGCTTCACAACTTTATATGTGGCTCATGCTTGATTAACATATGTTGCAGTACATCCCTAATTTATGGAGCATTAAGCGTCCCATTTATGATCGTTTTGCTGTGCTATGGTCTGTCGGAATGGTGTGGGCTTATGCAGCCCTTTTGACAGTCGCTGGCGCATACAGTAACAGGCCCTTAAACACCCAGTTAAGTTGCCGTGTTGATCAGTCAGGACTTGTAAGTGGATCATCATGGTATGTAGAGAATGCTATAACCATCCTAATATTTTTCTTTTTTGTTATTCATGTCCTCAAGTTCCATGCATTCAATGCACCATTTTCACCTTGGTAGAGTTTGATCAAAATGGGCTTATCACGGAAATACTTGATCGCTTCCAAGTTCTTATGCTACAGCTTAATGTGCAGGATTAGCTTCCCATATCCAATGCAATGGGGTCAACCCACTCTACATTCTGGAGAAACTTTTCTCATGCTAGCAGCATCTTTTGTGGCTATGGTTGAGGTTCGTATCAGCTCTTTCTATTTCTTATGGAAATATTTGTTATAATATTCCACCAGTTTCAGCATTTTCCTCTTTGGTAGAAGTGATGATATGTTAAGCATCATTGAGAAGTGATAATATGGTGATGAAATCCTCCTTTTCTGCTTGATTGTAGTAGGCTTTTCGTCACATCAATTTCTGTCTTCCTGGTGTATTAGGATGAGTTTTCATTTTTTTTCCCTTTGTATTTTTTTCCCTTTATGGTAGTCAACAGGGGCACTTATCGCGGCATCTAGATACGGGAGTGCTACACACATACCATCTTCTGTTCTTAGCCGAGGTATCGGCTGGCTGGTAGGAAGAGAGTTCACTATATATGTCTTGGATTGTCTGTTTTTCAATATAGATAGCAGTCTCATTTTTTTTTTCTTTTCTGTGAGATAATGCAGGGATTCGGCATTTTTCTGGATGGTTTATATGGTACAGGAATTGGATCTACTGTATCAGTGTAATGCTACTAACCTTCTTAGGAACACATGAAAAATGTAGATTTATCTTTCCTGTTTATGAAGAGAGCACTTCCATAATCATGACTCATGAGTACATAAACTAATATATATAAAATCTGAAAAACGCATGAAAAATGCGAAGATTCTCAATGGTGAACCATAATTATATATAGATAACCTTGTAATTTCTTGAAAGATATGCAATAGATTATTTGAAGGTCTCAGATTTGTCTTATCTTGGTTATCTACTTCAGTTTATTTAAGAGAAAACTCATGATCTTAAAAACCTTCTGGGAACATACTTAAATTGAAGTCGGCATACGAACTAGTATTCGGTTGACTTATATTGATGGCCACGGCATTTTCATAATCGAGTTCAAGTCCTGATTGCAGAGTATCCCCCCCCCCCCCCCGAAAATCTTGTTTATAGTAGGAACTGGAATTAGAGTTAAGTTTCTTTCTTATAATTTGAAGCTACAAATAAGTATATTTAGATGCAATGAAAATTATCATTGATCCCATTGGAACTAGAAAATGTAAATAAAAAACCTTTCATTTAATGCATTTCATCTATTTACTTGCATCATATACTCTAATGCATCGTCTCTTAGTGCAGTGAAAATGTAGGACTGTTGGCTCTGACACGAGTTGGAAGCCGAAGGGTGGTTCAGATATCAGCATGTTTCATGCTCTTCTTTTCAGTATTGGGTCCGTTCTTCGATGCCCGACTCTAAAATATTCTGTAACTATCATACATACAGTTAATCTGCATTTCACACTCACAGTTAAGTCTTCTATAACTATACACAGGAAAGTTTGGAGCTATTCTTGCTTCTATTCCCCTGCCGATTGTAGGAGCTCTGTATTGCATCCTGTTCGCTCTCATGTGTACGCCTTCCTTCTTTTCAAATATGATGCAACCTCTTATTATTGAGTCACATGATTTCAAGTCCTAATTGTTTCTAGACATGCATGCCTAATTTCTGAATAATCAAATCATCTTGTTTATAATTTGGCAAATTTGAAGTCTATGCTGGAGTTTGAACATGTCAAGTAACAAATGTACCTCTTTCTTGGCCTTGATCATCCAAATTTCAACTATATCTATGTTTATGGTTTATATACGACAGCTTCTGCTGGTCTCGGCTTACTGCAATACTGCAACCTCAACAGCTTCCGAACAAAGTTCATCTTAGGCATTTCTTTCTTCATGGGGCTTTCGGTGCCAAGGTATTTCAGTGACTACGTGATAACTTCTGGGCATGGTCCAGTTCACACTCATTCCGTGTGGGTATGCTACGTACATCAACCATATACAACATGCTTAGTTTTCCATTTCTCTTGTAATGGGAGGAAGGAATAGGCCTAACTTGTGTTCTTGTGCAGTTCAACAAAATCACACTAGTTTTCTTCACATCCCCAGCCATGGTGGCAGGGGCCGTCGCTATGTTTCTGGACCTTACTCTTGCACGTAAACATGGAAACACACGACGAGACAGTGGCAGGCACTGGTGGGCTAAGTTCAAGTATTTTGACAAAGATCCAAGAAGTGCAGAGTTCTACTCTCTTCCATATGGCCTATCCAAGTATTTCCCTTCCTACTAACCTTCACTCACTGCTCCTAATTAAATTAATAATCTCAATTCTCTGAGATATATATGAAGTTGTCCGAGCATGAAATGAAGAATTGGGCTTCCTTAAATTCAACAAATTAGCCATAAAAATATATGATTCTATGATTGTATCAATGTGTGATGATATGAATAAATCATCCTCACATTTGCTCTATTGCAGTAGCTGGCTCTAATATATATTGCGTTCACAATTAGTCGATCATACATTTTCTTTTTTTCATGAGATACCTACCAATTGATACAAGTGTGTGGTATTTGTATAAACTTCATTAGACATGTAATGTAACGTAATTTTTTTTTTTATTATTATTATTATTATTTTGAATTGTTTTCAGCCATATCTCATTAACTTCTCTATCCTAGGTGTATGTGTATGAGATGTTATATTTGGTGGTGTAGATATCAGAACGAACTTTAGAGTTAATTATATTTTAGTAGACGTTAACATTTTTGCCCCAATGTTTCAAATATTACATACTGATACCTAACATTTGCATAATCTAACAAATATAGCACGTGAGCTTAAATTTCCGGCATTCCAATTCTCACATGGTTCAAGGAGATTAATATATAATCAACTAAAATGTACATCAATCTCCTTAATTAATTCTGGCAAGCCACGGCCGATTTAGAATACCGGAAATTTGCTTCGATGCTAGATTTGTTAACTTATGCAAATGTTGGGTATCAATGTGTAATTTTTAAATTTTTTGGACAAAAAAAACTAGCGACCTCAAACATGAGGCACTAAAGTGAAATTAACCCTAATCTTTGTGTATTCTATCATGTATATACATTTAGCAAATATTTAGGCAATTATCGCTCAATCGACCCAAGAGGCACAAGGTACCTCTTTGTCCAGAGGGAGAGGTCTCGGGTTCAATCTCAATTGCTCGATCCCATGTCTCAACTAAAAAAATAATGATCCAACACTTAGTCATCCGTTTGTTTATAGATTGGTGGAGTAGCATTATTATGTAAAAGAACATAACTTTAAATTCAAGTGCATGTCCATGTCCTTTGCATGCATTAGAATAAAGGGTTTCCTCAATAATTGCATTAAATTAAACATCTCAAAACACATGATTGGAAAACTTGTGTAAATAGGTATAAAAGTACAGTATAGCCATGGCTCTATTGGAAATTAATGAACTGCAAATTATGATCATTAAGTTGAACGTAAACAAGAATTGCATTTCTTCATTTGCAAGTACAACGAAAGTGATTAATACAGAGCAGGGGAAAAAAGAATTTATAGAGAGCAAGTTCCATCTCATCAATGTACATATATATTTAAAAGTTATAGTTTTGCAGATCAAAGTCCATGCCACGAAAGATCTAACCAATACTTTTGAATATATATAAATAGCCTGAAAGATCGATCCTATTTATTTTAGTCTTTAATAATTTTAGTATATATATATTAAAAAATTTGTTGCGTGAGACAATCTCGCAAAAGAATTAATATAAGGGACATAATTGTTTCTTAATGTTGAACATGGTACATTACATTGATTGAGAAACTCGAATTCGTATCAAATTAACAACTTTTGACACATGTCAAGCGACATAAAATAATTATTGTTGATGCGCACATATTCAATAGAGTGTGTTGATGAGTATTTACATCATTTGGATCACAAATATTTAATTTGGTTTCGAAATATGAAATCATCTAGTTCAAAGTTTGTGTTCTGATCGTGCCCCCATATTAAAGTTATTAATTTTTCTTCTATTTTTTTTTCAACGTGAATTTTTTTTGGTGTAATTTAATTTATATTATTATTTAAGGTTTAATCCACCTAATTAAGATTTATAATTATTTTTTAGTATTTAATTTTCATTTTCTAGTCAATTTAGGGTCTCTTATTCCAAAGTTAGGGTATATAATTTTTTAAAATTTCAATTCTAAACAATAAATAGTAATTATGATTGTTATAATATAATAAATTATATTTTTATTATAAACATTATTAAAACTATATAGATTTTTATGTAGGAATACAAACTTCGTACTAGAGAACATTATCCGCTCAAAACACAACCCAACAAGCATAACCCTTCCATGATAAACCCCTCCTCCATAAAAACCACCAACATATACTCCCTCCGTTTCACAATAAGTGTCATTCTAACACTTTAATTTTATTTTATAAAAAGTGTCATTCTACTCAATCGAGGTGAAAATTTCACATTTTTCTCATATTTGCCATCTTTTAATGCATTCAAACAACCATATTTAATTCATTTAATGTATTAACATAAATGTGTATAAGTTAATTTGATTATCTAATTAATATATTTACCTCTCATCTATTCTCTTTATCAAATTACTCAAACATCAAGATGTCTGCAATTCAAGAAGAGCAAGAAGAAAATGATGATGCTGAAGAAGATAAAGAAAGGGCTACAAATCTCACCATGGGCCTATTTAAGTCTTTCAATACATGTCACAATCTATGAAAAAAAAGGCAATGCTCCTTGATAAGAGCTTAAACTATCTTCAAAGGCTCCTTGATAAGAGCCGAAACTATCTACCATTATCAAAATGCAAACGATCATTGATAAGAGACTAAACTATCTTCCAAAACTTCTTGATAAAAGCCAAAACTATCTAAACTCTTCAAAAATGTTCAAATGCTCCTTGATAAGAACCTAAACTATCTTTCAAAGCTCCTAGATAAGAGCAAAAACTATTAAATTAAAACTCTTCAAGAAATACCAAGACTCCTTGACACGAGTATAAAATGTCTACAAAGTCAAATTCAAATTCAAGACTCATTGACACAAGTATAAAATATCTATAAATTCAAATATAAGACTCATTGACACGAGTATAAAAGATCCACAAATTCAAATTCAAATCCAATTACTCACGGACACGAGTATAAAGTGTCTACAAAGTCTAAATTCAAGTTGAAAGCTCCTCGATATGAGCATAAACTATCTAAGTTTAAAAAAGCTTTCTGATACGAGTATAAACTATCCAAGTTAAGAATATTGAAGACTTCCTGATACGAGTATAAACTATCTAACAAATTCAAATTGAATGCTCCTTGATAAGAGTATAAACTGTCTAATAAATTCAAGAAACCAATGAGATCGCGCCACGTCAGCCCTAGATACTTCTACCTACAACTATAAATAAGGGCCTCCATATCAATTAAAAATCACACCAGTAGTCATTTGAAGAGTTTAAGAATTTGAGAAGAAATTCCATAAGTGAAATTCTCTCAAATATTTAAGGCGTTCTTCACCAAATTCATCCCGAAGATGGTGTTTTATCCATATGCAAGACAGTTAAAGAAGTTCATCAAATTCATCTTGAAATTGACATTTGATTCACATGCAAGACAGTCAAATGTATTTTTCATCAAATTCATCCTGAAGTTGACGTTTGATCGGGAAACAAGGCAACAAGCCTCTGGATTAACGTTATTAAGTCCAAATAGGCAAATACCAAGTCAAAAGAAGAACGGGGATACAAATCTTTCCCGAAAACTTCAAACACCATGTTCAAATAACAAGTCCAAGAACATAAAAAAGACAAATTTAAACTGAAGATTTCAAAGACAGTTTGAAAATCAAGTTTTGAAAAGAAGAATCAGAGGAAAAATAGAGATTGGATCCGTATAAATATGTTTTGATCTGAAAATTATTTAATTTGTACACTATTTTGTATTTTACCAAATTAAATACAAAAAAATATGTTACAGTGCATTCATTCAGAATGACTCTTATTCAGAAACGGAGAGAATACGAAAATAAATAATTGTCTTGAAATACACAAAACTTTACACCAATTTTAATTTTTTTACACAATTTTAAAAACGCATTTCCAATAACATAAACTTAACAACTTTTTTCAATTACAAAATATTTCGCATTTTCAATTAATTAAAATCATGTTATTCTCACATAATTGGAACACATTGAAACAATGTTGTTTCCAGCCATATCAAACCATGCAATGACAACATGGCTCAACATCATCAGTTTCAATTGATTAGAAATGTGAAAAGTGTTATAATTGCGAAAGTTATTAAGTTTATGCATTAGAAATAAGTTTGTAAAATTATGTAAAAATGAAAATCGGTGTACAATTCGTGAATTTTAAGACAATTATCCTATAAGAAAACAACCCAAATAAAAAATAAATTAAATTCCACTACAATAGAAAAGAGGGAAAAAAAAAAGGAAAATGAAAAAATTAACCAGCTGGGCACCAAGAAAAGCACATGCATTGTATTGAAAGTTGTACGTAGCTCACAGAGCATTAAAAATCAAAATAAATAACAAGAGTTAGTGAAAAGTAGCAAAGACCAGTCAATCACGAATATCAAAGTACATTTCCTATTCTATATAGTCGAAAACCATAGCTTGTATACAGAATAAATTAATAACACTAATTCAAAATTATACTATATTTTGTTATTTAAACTTCTCGTAATGTATTTTATTCATTCGGATGGAGGATTAATATTCCCTGAAAAAAAAATATAAAATTCATCACAAGTCTTATGATTCATAATTAGAACTGCACATATCATAAAATCGATATTTTGTGACAGCTTTACAAATTATAAAATCTACATATGCCATGTACAGTGCGTAACAATGATGTATATGATTTGAATTTGAAATATGAACAATTACTAATAACACTTATTTGTGAATAAATTGCAAAATAATAAAGAAATGAAATGCAATAAGCTTTGCTTCAAGATCAAGCAAAAAATGATGTCTCAATATTAAAATGCACCGTAAAGGTAGATCATAAGAAAATGGTGTTCGAAATCTAATAAAATAAAATTTGGATGTCTTTTTGGATGACTAATAATAAAATAAATTTTATTTTTCATCTTATATATATATATATATATATTCTTAGAGGTTATAACTTTAATTTACTTGTTGAATGACTCTTTTGCAGAAGAAATGGCAGATGTAATTTTTGGTAGTACTACTTAGGTCTGATTCGGTAAAATCATCGGAAATCTTAGTTCAAAAGAAGTGATATGATGATGTCTCACTAGTTTTTGTCTCTCAAAATAATTTTATATTAGATATACAATCACACAATACCATACATTATTCATGTATTTATCTATGAGTAGGTGATCATTTTAAATCGAAATTGATTAATTAGTTATGATTTTAGTCTCTAGCTTATTTTTATATCTTTGCAAATATATATAATTGGGTTAATTATACTTTATTATCCAATGTTTGGAGTCTTAATAATTTTGTCCCAAAATTTCAAATAGATACCCAATATTTGCATAATATAATAAATCTAGCACATGAACAAATTTATGGCATCTCAAATCAAATGAGGTTTGCCAGAATCAAGGGGATTGATGTATATTTTAGAAAATATTGCATTTCAGTACCTACATTTTGACTCTTTTTTTAGGGGGGAAAAACAAATGAAAACTATTAACAAAATCATACCAATTTTTTCAAATTTCTTGCAAATCTAATGTCTGATCAATTCTTCAACCAAAAAATCATGTAATTAATTGTATTTTAAGATTTTTATTTCTCAGTCTTGACCGTGTAAAAAATAATTCAATTAAGAAATATTAAAATACAATTAATTACATAGGGTATTCGAACAAAAAAATTGATCAAATTTTAAAACAAAAATGAAAAAATGATAATTGTTTTGTTAATAATTTTCATTTGATTTATTTTTTAAAATGAACTCAAAATAGACGTATTAAAATGCAATATACATTATTTCGTTGGGAAGTAATATTTATATTTTGTATTGTATTGAAAATATTCTCCTTCGTATACGTTGTACTATACTCTCTACTAAACTCACAAAAAGATACAATACAGTTTTACAATAATAAAAAAACTAATATAAGATTACAGCATATAATATATATATGTATGTATGTATGTATGTATGTATATAAGAAAAACAAAGAAGGCGACGTGTATAAAGATACAAGAATAGAGAAATATGCAGGTTTCTCCAACATTGCATAGTCAAATCAAATAATTCTGATCTATTGTAGCAGTGTTCGGTATTTTTGCGAATCCACCGTCATTCCTCCCTTCACCCAGTTAGATTTTAGAATATTGAAATTCAAAATTCTCTTTATGTCGTTTTCTTTTACTTCATTAATATTATTATCATGGGATAATAGTATGCGAAATTATTTTAGTATGAAATCGATCTCCTAACTATAGTAAGCAAATTAAATTCATTTGTACCTGCTAAATATGTGAAAATGGCACATTATGGCCCCATGTGACGCACAAATTCATGGTTAATAGCGAATTCTATTTATGACTAATATTTTCCAACTGGCATATGCTTATTTTAGAGATGAATTTCACAGTAAGGGAACATATTTTAACATAGTTTTACTCTTATATATGCACGAAATTGAGGTTCTAAACCAAGCACAAGGATAAAAATAAATAAATAGTAAAAAAAATTACCCCCGTTTCATATTATTTGATACTCCTATTTCAGACTTTTGATTTTGTTTTAAATTATTTGATGTTTACCATTTTTCACAAATTTTCTCCCAATTTCATATCTAGTCAAAATACTATAAAATCTCTTACATATAGTTTATCGCTAATAAATGAAGTTTCTTCCATATACTCCCTTCGTCCCATTTTGATAAGCTTATTTTCCTTTTTGGTATGTCCCGATATGTAGGCATGTTTCTAAATATATTTAGCTAATTTACTACTAATATATACCCCTATTTAATATGTTCACATTATGCATTAATTCAATATCAAAGAAATAAATAGGGGCATATTAAAGAGTTTCTTGATTAATTGTCTTTCCCAATCCTTTTCTTAATTCCCGTGAAAACTCCCAATCAGCTTATTAAAATGGGACGGATAATTAATTTTCTAGAATTTGATATAGGCGGGGGGAGATAAAAAGAGGCTATATTTATTATATTTTTTACATCTGAAAAGTTTAAAACATCATTTTATATGAAACAAAAAGATTAATAATTAAGAATTACCAATAAAAGCAGTGTTTTTTTCTTTTTTCTTTTTTTTGTCATGGTTAGATGGACTTTTCGTACAATAGGAAAAAATAGAGAAGAAAACCCCCAATAGGAAATAGTCTATTGATTTTTTCTAATTTGATTAGGAAATAAGGCAATGGACAGAGCATCTCTGCAGTCTGCACTATTTTATGCAGACTCTACACCAAAATATGGTGGAGTGAGGTTGCTCGCAGATCAAAGATCATGAGGTCGAATTTTTTCAATACCGAAAATTAGATGTGTGAGTAAAAAAAAAACATGGTAGAATTTGCATTTCATCTTCAAAAATTTATACTAAATTCTGCACTAAAGTGCATATTTCGTAATATTCTTTTTTTATTTAATCTTATTTTTATAATATTTCTTATTTTAGTGTAATTTAATATGATATTTATCAATGAATAATTAAATTAATATTTCATAACAACCCCGGAATCCTAATGGTTTAGATTATCTCATGTTAGACCGTTTGATTGGTTGAAATTGGAAGACATACTAGGGTTCGGAACTTGATTTAGTCCATACAATTATACCAATGAAAGTTTTATGTTAGATCGTTGAATGGATCAAAATCCATTATTAGACGTGTTAAGATTCGAATTCAAATATTACCAAAATATAAGTAAAATTACAAATATATCACTTGGTATGTGTTTGGATTTAGGTCTTACTCGTCACACCATGTGATGCAAATTTTTGTGAACATATGTAGGCCTATTTGTAAATTGTAGATTAATCATATCTATTGATTTTCTATGATCTATAGTCACTATTGGTTATGAGGGAATTATTAATAGAATAATGCTAGCCAGCCAGATTCTGGCTTAATAAAACTGTATTATTAATAAATTAACTATGTTAATTATTAAATGTTATGTTTTTACTATATTATCCTTCTGTCATGAAATTAGTGATTTGTAATTAATTATTAAAATCACTCCATAAGCGGATCGGAAGAAAGGGGCGCAGCTTCATCTTCTTTCTTTTCTTCACTTCTTTATTTTTTTTTCCATCTTCGATTTCTTCTAAATTGAAGCACATATAGAGTTGTCCTAAT
This sequence comes from Perilla frutescens, assembly GCA_026008535.1. NCBI lineage: Eukaryota > Viridiplantae > Streptophyta > Magnoliopsida > Lamiales > Lamiaceae > Perilla > Perilla frutescens. The sequence goes on from BRKX01000005.1 coordinate 47,360,406, forward strand.
TATTATGGAGGGCATCAATGTAAATTTATTAAATAATTAGTGTTTTATTAATTAAATTAATTAATTATTAAAAATAATAAAAGATTCTGACTAGCCAGAATCTGGTTGAAAATCACTACTCTTATTAATAAATGTTATTATTTGTTATGAGAGAATTAAGAATAATGCCATTATTTTAATTATGGATACACTAAAGTGTAAATATGCACAACAATGTTTAGGATATTCAATTGCACATCGAATTGCATCTATTTATTAGGAAAATTAAATTCACCCAAATACACAACTATTATACTATTTTTATGTTTCAAAAAGATATCATTATGCTCTTTTTACGTTTCATAATACTTAATTTATTATTTCTCATGTTAATTTCATGTCCAAATAAATGCAAATTGCAATTCATTACCCCCTTCTGTGGTCTTCTCTGATTCTTTATTAGCGTTGCGGTTGCATAAAGCAGATTATGATGGGGATTCATTTTTGCAATCGGAATTACCTCCTTTGATGGAGGTGGTGGAGGGGGGTTTTCTTAATGACTTATGTCATATGTATCAAGATGCGAATATCATGGCTCATACCCTTGCTCAGTTTTGGGACGAGGTGAGTCTTTTTGTACTTGAAGCAATGATTTTTTGAAGTGGTTGAAGCCGCTTATTGATTGAAAAGATTTTTTTTATTTAAAAAAAAAAATCATATGCAACTGCTTTAGAAAACTACGATTGTAATATGAAAAAAATCGATAATCAAGAGAAGTAATGGTTTATGATTAATACAACTGCACCCTGATTTGTGCTTGTGCATTAAGGAAATTAAATTCACCCTAATACACTACTACTCACCTACAATTTTGAAATTTGTGATAAGAATAACATAATATATCATTATACAATTTTTATTTTTCACAATGCTTAATTTGTTATTGTTTTTTACCATCCAAAATACTTTAGAAATCAACCGTTGCAATATGGAAAAATCATAATCAAGTGAATTAAGAATTTACAAAGATCTCAATGAGTTATTCATGAAAAATATAGCATTTCCCCATAAAGTAAATATGAAATATAAATAATCCACAATTGACACAGTTATATTGACAAATGATATATTCCATATATAATAAATAAAATTTACCATCCTGTCCATCCACGTCCTCCTCTCCTCGTCTCCCTCTCACCACCCTGTACGCAGTCCACGCCATTCTCTCTCCCCACGCTTTCGCATTGCTACTTATTTAGAGAGAGAAACACTACACACCAACTGAGGGAAAAAATGTCCTCACTGGTAGTAGTAGTACTCCATAAACCATAAACGGCCATGTGTATACCCACTCAATCCCTACCACCACCTCCAATTCCTCTTCCCACCACCAATGCCCTTCTCCCGCCGCCTCTGATTGCCGTCGTTTCTCCGCCGCCATGTCCAACGTCTATTGCGACGATGAATTAGCCGATGATGTCGTCAGATCCGTCGCCGCCGCCGCCTCTCTCCCGCCCGATGATTCCACATTCATCGCCCGAATACTGGATTCGGAGCCCCACCACATGCCCCACCCGGATTACATCCGTCTCTGCCAGAATCGCTCCATCCACCTCACCTCTCGCCAAGACTCCATCAATTCAATTCTCAAGGTATTTCAGAACACACACACACACACACACACACACACACACACACACACACACTTCCTGCAGAGTTTGTTGATGATAATTAATTCAGCAAATGATTGCATATAGGTTCATGCACATTTCGAATTCAAACCGGTCACAGCTTTTCTATCCATCAACTACTTCGACCGTTTCCTCGCCGCTCATACGCTTCCGGTACTTGAATTTATCCCTCTCTCTCTCTCTAGTTTTATCAACGGAATTTGATTTTTTTTTTTTTGGACAGGAAACTGGATGGCCATTTCAGCTTCTATCGATGGCGTGCATATCTCTAGCTGCGAAAATGGAAGAATTGCACGTTCCATGGCTTCTAGACCTACAAATGCTCGAGCGCGCCTTCGTTTTCGAGCCGAGGACAATACAGAGAATGGAGCTTTTGGTTTTGGCAACTCTCAAATGGAGATTGCGCTCCGTCACTCCATTTGATTACCTCCATTACTTCATCTCCGTGCTTCCTTCTTCCGCCGCCGCGTCGGATTTTGTCTCCACTCTTCACTCCGTCGCCTCCGATATTATCCTCAATACCACCCGTGGTAAATTAAAAAAAAAAAAAAAAACTCAATCTCCAATCACTTGATAAGATTTCAATCAATGTCGATCTCTGATTTCCGTGATTTTCGAATAATCAGTGATAGATTTCATGAGGTTTCCACCGTCGGTAATCGCAGCGGCCGCCGTGATTTCCGCAGCCGGTACGGCGGGTGCAGATCTGCCCGATACGCTGGACGAGAGAATAAACAGAGTAAGAAACGTGTGTATTATTGGAACTCTGTTGGGGGTTAAATGGGAAACATTCTTATTATTTTGGGGTGGTAAAATAGAATTTCACAGTTTCCAGGGTGCTTGATTGAAATAGAAATACATTTCTAATTTGGTGTTTTTCCCCCCGGGGGGCAGGAAATGGTGAGAAGCTGTCATCAACTAATGGAGGAATACTTGTTGGACACGTGTCCTTCTCAAGCTCTCAAAATCTTGAGCGTTGAGCCGCCGCTCGCCCCGCCGAGTCCACTCGGCGTCCTCGACGCGGCGGCTTGTGTGAGCTGCGACACCCACTCCGAAAATCCAGCCTTAGCTCACGGCTCCAGAGAAGCCGAGCCAGAAAACAAGCGGCGGAGATTGTCTGCGACGGATGTACATGAATCGTAACTATTAGATATGAATTAGGTATTCTTACTTTTCTCCAGGAAAAAAAGAAAAGAAAAAAAAAACTGATTTTTTATTTACTTATAATTTTTGGCTTCTAAGTTATATATTAAGGGGGTTGGAGGGTAAGAGACTTTTATATAATTGGCTAGATTATTTCCATAATTGGTTGTTCAAAAAGGAAGGGCTTTTTTTATTTATTAGTCCGAGGAGAGAGTTTTGGATGATTAAGTTAAATTAATTCCCCCATAAATTTAGAGACTTTTATTAAAGGAGGCTGCATTTGGCAGTAAATTATTTGTTTGGCTAAGAAAAGGTCTCTTGCCTTTTGAAACAATTCCAACAAGTATTTCTGGACTCCAATAATTTTGGCATGGAGTAATTCCTTCTTCTTTTCATTTTTTTTTTTAATTTTCTTTATTAGCTTTACTGCTGTAATCCATTTTCAAACTTAGTTCTTATAATGGTGGTTGGGGAGGTCTATGTATGTTATATTTACGTTTCTTATTAAATAATAGTATTTCACGAAACATGTTAACAGTCGAGAATGTGCTTGTGATCAAAATGTCTTAATTATATTTGGTGAATTCTATATATAGCATGTCTGCTATGTATCTGAAATGAACTATTTCTCTACTTCTATTTAAATTATTATGTAGTTCACTTTAATTTTACATGTTGTTTGAGAATAATATAGGAAAAAGGCAAAACGTGCAATTAGCTTTTGATAATATTCAAATGTGATAGGTGTCAGGTATAGCATAATGAGCACTTTATTATTTGATACCATAATCATATCTAAATAATGTATAGAAAAAATATATCAAAATATTCCTGTATACTAGTTTTGTCTGAATGACTCGTACTAACCATAATGGTCTAATAATACTTAAACTATCAAAATTGTTACATAAATTTAACATCCTTCAATTTTACATGATAAATAGGCGCCAACACAACTTGATCGAGTATGATGTGTAAAAAACGATGTCGTACTAAAAAAATTACCATTAAGCAACTCCAATTGAAAATTATGGCTTTAGGATCACGGGGGGTTTGACCTATTAGTGAGTGACCGTCAATTATCCGCCATGAGATGATGTCAATTGGTCCCAGCCACTGATTGGACAGGAGCAGTGTTTTTCTTTTTTCTTTTTTTTTTTTTATTAAAAATGTCTTAGAATATTAAATAATAGTTTCAATTTCACCCTAATAAAAATCGATTTTAAATTTGTAAAATGTGTTTTTACTTTTTAGTGCAATAATTTCAAAAAAATCATATTAAAAAAAAATCATGTAAACTTTGGCATTTAACCGTATAAAAAACAGTAACTTATAAATGTCATTCACAAAATACAAGTTCAATAAAAATGATAAAATAATAAGGTTTATATTCAAGAAAAATCATGAAAAAAGTCTTAGGAATTAAAAATATGTAAGAAAATGTTTGAAAAAAATGTACATTTTTTTTTTCAGTTTTTCCTCGAACCATTTTCAATTATTAAATTATAAATTAAATACTATATCTGTTTCACAATAATTGATATATTAACCTTTTAATTTTATCTCGAATTATTTGATGTTTTAAATATTTTTACATTTTTTTTTCATAATTTTATCCCCTATCAAAACACTATAAAATCTTATACATTAACTTACCTTGATAGGTGAAATTTCTTTCATAAAATTTGGTGATTCTAAATACACCGCTATATTTTATATATCACACATAATTTTATTATTTTCACATTTTTTCACTGCACACCACGTTAAATATCATTTTTACCCTTTTAATTTGAACTTAATATTTAAAAAAAAAATGAATTTTTTCTCTGGTTCCGGTGACAACCACCAACCAGTGCATTGCCTGCCATCGACGACCACTAACCAACTCCGACCGTGACCCTGACCACTCGATTTGGAGAAGAAGATAAAAATGAATTATGAAATCTTGAATTATTTTTCGAACGAAATTCCTTCCCAATCGAACTGAAATTTTCGCACTTATAAGACCTCTTCTTCGAAATTTGTTTTCAAATGACAATTGGTGGCGGTTTGACATTGGTAGTGGCGGGGTGGCGGTGGTAGTGGCGGCTGGAGTGGCTGACGGGAGGGTGCGAAGAAGATACGATATATTGCTGTAGATTTTGCATATCGGTGGTGGGGAGGAAGACAATTGCAGATTTTTATTTTTTTAATAATATTTTTTATTTTAGATTTAAAAATGATATTTAAATAATTATCTAAATAATTAATTTTGAATTATTTTATTATATGGTGTATAAACAAAAAAATGTGGTACACTTAGAAAACAACCCATAAAATTTAATTGAGGTGAAGAGAGAAATCATGGTATATTTATCTCTTTTTTACTTCTTAGTTAATTTCTGTTTTAAAAGCCAAAACATAAATTACTGTGAAGCCGAGTGTGATTTTTATATCTGATAGTTAGGACTGTAAACGAATCGAATCAAACCGAACACCGTATTGCTCGAGCTCGTCTTGTTAAGGAATATTTCGTTCAAGCTCGATTCGAGTTTTTTTTTCTCTTGTTCAAACTCGGCTCGATAAATATTTGTCATGTTTGAATTCGGTTCGACCTCGGTTCATGAAATGCTCGAAAATTTACTAAGAAAGTCTGAGCTCAAATGCTAAAAAAAAGCTCGTTTAATTTACATATTCGAGCTCGAGCTTGAAAAAAATAGCTTATTTTATTTACCCATTTGAAATATTTATACTCCCTCCGTCCCATAATTATAGTCCACTTCCCCTTTTCACACAGATTAAGAAATCACATTTAATATGTATTGGAAATATACAATTTACAATAATTATCCTATATTGCCCTTATTTTTTACTATATTAATTGCATTCATACTATATTAAATAGGGTTATATTTGTAAAAGAATATTTAAATACAATCCCAATTTAGAATAGGACTATAATTTTAGAACATCCCAAAAAGGAATAATGGACTATAATTATGGGACGGAGGGAGTAATATTTATAAACATGTTCGATTAAGCTCGAGCTCGAACATGTTCGCGAGCTGATCGAGCAAATTACTACTTTGTTCGAGCCCAAATCGTTTAGAAAACGAATAAATTTCGAACGAGTTTTTTTCGAACCGAACTTCAAATAGTTCGTGAGTGGCTCTGTTCATTTACAATCCTATTGTCTACTGATAGTTAATCAATTATCAATAGAGAAAAATAAATGATTTTGGGATGGAGTATTTTCCTTCTATTTTTACATGATTTATGCTTATATATAAATATATATAGGTCTGGAACTCGTCTCAAAACATCTCTGTATATCTCTAGTAAATAGATTATTAGATAATTTTTCTGTTTGTTAAATTGTTTCCATTATAGTGGAAAAGTGGAGGAATACAGTGTTTCGCAGCAGTGGGCCGGTGGTAGAGGGGCAACGGGGTGATGCCACGTAGGAGACAGAAGTACAACCCTTCGCCGCAGTGGGTTAGGTACACCTGAATTGAATTTATTACAAAATCAAATAGATAAAAAAGGTCAATATTGCACGAAATCCTTTAATATTTTTAAATTGTACCCTTTTTTTTTTTTCAAAAGTACGTGCAATTCTTTTTTTTTTCTTCTTAAATTTTTGGTCAAAATATCTCTAACAAAAAAAAATTATATATAATTTAGCAAAACATAAAATTTGTACAAATAAAATAATTTTTAGATCAAAATATATTTTTATGGATTCATTCTCTAATTTTTCTCTGATTATTGTCGAAAGATTTTCAAGCAGTCTTCGAAATTTTCGAAGAAGATTTATCTCCTAGTTCTTCTTTGACTTGATCTTTAGACTTTATAATGTTAATTCAAAGGGTTGCCGCCATGTTTTGAATTAAATGTTGCATTTGGAGAATCCCTATGAAATCTGATGCACGGTCGTCACTCGTCCAAAATAAAATTATTCTTTCAAATGCCCAAATGGGTATAGTAGGTGGAAAACACAAGTCAAATCATCAGGGAACAGTGTAATCCCTCTTTTTGCGGTAACTTGGGGGATTGAGAGAGAGTTTTATTTACTAATAAACTGAAACTGAAAAGTAAACAAGATCAATAATAAATAAATCCGGATGAAATCACAAAGTCATAATGATATATATGCCCACATCGATCATTGATCCATAAATAATATCCACACAATCAAGTAAACCAATTATAGAATACCGGAACCCGCTAACACACTTCTTATTTCTCCTTAAGTGTTATCGAATAAAAGAACTCTTATTATTCAACCTCTTATCAATTAACAACTTGCAAGAACCCTTAACATATTCAATTAATCAATAGCTTTAAGAAATAGAGAAACCCAGTTATATTATAGACATACGGACCGTATGTCCACAATATCCCCTTATGCTCATTGACAAGGAAAGTTAATTCTACCACTTATAAAATCAATTCGACAATTACAGATCTATCGATTCTAATTGCTTTTAGACCTTAACTATTCAATTGTATATTGCGCACTACACAACTAATTAATCAAGAAATAATATTGCTATCTCGGAGCATTAAAAGATACAAGCATGTGAATTTGTATAAACCAATTTGATCTCACGATATGGGCATATTACTAATGTGATTTCATTCCAGAAAATAACTTAGTCAATCATATCAAAACAATACACGCGATCATTATAAAATACAATAAACTAAATAGATAACTATTCTAGAAAACTATATAAAACCAGAATGCCTCTTCCAAATGAGATCACAAAACGTATATAGACGAAGTGCCTTCATCAATAATTAAGAGCAATTAAATCCCATTAAGGGCATATCGTGATATTAGCTAGTAATCGCAGATTTTCATCCTTAAAAATGATCGCTCATCACTTCTTTAATATCTTGATGATTAACCTTCCATATTTGTAGGATTATTCCATTTGTATGTTTTAGACCTTCCATCTCTACATTATTCCTGCAATAACCAAAAAAGATAATGATTTGAGTCTTAAATATATAAAAATACAGATAATAAATATGTAGTATTTGAGACTTATCAAAATCCGTGTACTAGATTCAAAAGGTTATTGGTGAAAATTGATACTTCAGTCTTTTTTCCTCCGGTTAAGGTTTGATAACGTTAGTTTAGAGGCTATCTCATTGTTTCTAGATCAAATGTCAACTTAATTTCATGGTGAATTTGATGAAGAACACCTCCTCCGACTAAGGCTTGATAACATTAGTTTAGAGGACTATCTCATTGTTTTTGGATCAAACGTGAACGTAACTTCATGATTAACACCTCATCCGACTAAGGCTTTATAATATTAGTTTAGAGGACTATCTCATTATTTTCGGATCAAACGTGAATTTAACTTCATGATGAATTTGATAAAGAACTCCTTCAGCTAAGGCTTGATAACATTAGTTTAGAAGACTATCTCCTTGTCTTTCTGAAATATGCACAGCCTAATTTTTTGAAATAATATTTCATTTATATGAGATGTGGAGAACTAAAACAATGTGTATGACAATATTATTTTTATTAGCAGCACTTCCATGTACTAGTCCTTTTTGAGACTATTTTCGGTGGGTGCGTGGCTTCACGCCTGTGTCAGTTTTCTTTTGGCCATTTTTGGCCTTTTTTTGATTTTTTTTTCTTTTGTTTTGTTTTCCAAAATTTTATACCATAGAATAAAATTAGTGAACTCTAAAATTAAAGTGAATTGATTTAATTTATTTCAAATGAATGTGAATTTATATCCTAAAATATAATTAATAAATCTTAAAAAAACACAAAATAAACCCCCTCACAAAAAAAAACCTAAAAAACACAAAATAAACTCCTAAAAAACCCTAAAAAAAAATAACCCCCTAAAAAAAATACAAATTAAACCCCTAAAAAATCATGAACCCTTAAAAAAACCATGAATTCCTAAATTCTAACTATTAATTAGAATGAAAAAAAAAAAACACAATTTGAACTAAATAAATTAGTATAAAATTAGTAGCAGACGCTTTACTTTTTTAATGATACAAATGATATTTTTCAAATTTTGAGTGATACTTTTTATTATTACTGTTGATACTGATTTTGCCCTTTTTTTTTACTGGTTGACCCGCGAATTGACCTGACCTGTCTCTTATAAGCCTCATTGCACCTAGTACATGAAAGTTTTTGCCTATTTTTAATTTTTCTGTTGGTACGATGACGATTTTTTTTTCTTCAGCCAATACCCACATATTTTTGTAGTTTTTATATAATCAATCCGAAAATAGTATTGTCAATCATATTATTAATATCGCCATATTATATATATATATATATATATATATGATTTGGTTCAAATGAAGACTAATGTTTCATATAGGAATGTGAGAAGGTGCTTCTTTACTACTCCCTCCATTTCATTTTATTTGTTGTTTTAGGTTTTTTATCTAGAATTGACAATTAATTTTGTGGACAAATATAAACATTCCTCGTATATGCCACAAAATATTATTCAATTATATTTTCTTAAAATAGAGTTTGTGATAGGGTTAAGTTAGAGAGAGAGTGTGTGAAAATATATAAAACAATAAATATTTTGAAACAAAACAAAAAACCTAAAACAACAAATAAAATGAAACGAAGAGAGTATATTTTAGTGATTTTCTTACTGTATTTTGATATTATTTTTTATTTTTATTTTTTATGATTTTCTTATTGTATTTTGATGCTAAAATATTTAGCATCAAAATATAATAAAAAAAATATTAAAATTATACTAAACAAGCCCATTCTCACGTTATTATGGGGCAGCGACTCTACTCCCAATCTACGTGTCAAATTTAACTTGTTTGGAATAATTTTGGAATATAGAAAAATAACATAATCTCTACCGCGGGGACATAAGAATGTCTTTAGCAATAGGTAGAATAAAAATAAAACACGTAATTTTCAAAAACCACTGTGTTTCAATCAACTTATTTTTTCACAATGATATTTAATTATATACATATATGTATGTATGTATATCGACCCCAACATATATAGCTTGATTGGTGTAGCTTTTGACTATATGGCATGCAAAATCTTATGCACTATTTTGTAGATGTGGCTTGTAATATGAAAAAGTGATGTCTTTTGTCCCATATAATGAAAATGGAAGTTTAACACTATTTATATAAAAAAGAAGAAGTTATTTGAAATAAATAGAACTTGGGAAATAATTGAGGGAACAAAATTCAATAAGATATTTATATTTAATACAGATGCACTTGACACTTTTACACGCTGACTTGAGAATATTGTATCTAGATTGATGAACAAATAGTTATCTTTTTTTTTTTCTGAATTTAAATTTTTATTTTTATTTTAATATGCATAAATTCATCAGTTCTTTGCGTGTATGTGATGATTAAGAAAAAATATCAATCACTACTGAAATGCACGTTTTAACTAAGTAAAGTCCGCTTGTTTACAATATGTGCAAACTAATTACCTAGTTAACTATATTATTTCGTGACAGACACTTTGACATTTCAACTAATTTTGGTCTTAATTAGACCCTTAAGCGTTGAAACTCATCCAAATAATTACAAAATATTTAATTTAATTATTATCTATTTTATATAGCAATACCAATAATAAGTTTCCTTTCTAGTAATACTACGAATTCGTAGTATAAGTAATTATATTATACTACGAATTTTTAAGTAATATATACTACGGAAGGAAATTTATAAGTAATTTATTGGTATTGTTTTTTAGCTCAATTTATAAAATATATACTATGAATTTTAAGTAATTATATTATAGTTCTTGAATTTTTTAAATTACAACACATCTAGGATGATAGTAAAAAATTTGACGACCCAAAAGTAACATGTGGGCACAAACCGAGAAAAACAATAAAGCTAGTAAATCGAGTATCGTACTCACATGGACTGTAATTATGATTAACACTAGGTACTAAGCTAACAGATTTTTATTATCTAGACTACTTAATTTTTAGTTGAATTAATCCTAGCAAATAACCAAAATTAAATTATTAAACTCAATTATCAAATCAAATGTAAATTAAACAAGATTACAAACGTGAACTATCAAATATTGAAACTAATTAATCTTAGGGAATGCTAACACATAAATCTATTATATATTAATCTAATTTCATCAACTTCCAATTTAATCCAATTATTGGTGGAGGATCAGAACTCTAATTACCTATCTCGGCTAGGTCTCAAGGTAAAAGTAGATTAACAATTTATCTATTACTTTCGTCTCTAGAATAATTGTTAATTCCCAATAGATCAACAAATTTAAAATCTCCTACAAATCACAAGTACATGTATCAAGTCATTCAATTTAATCACACTAATTAATTATCTCGACTCAAATTAAATAGCTAGCATATAATGACTATGGTCTTAATCATGCATGAGAAATATAAACTTAAATGTTTGAATCATATAACCGGAAGATAAATTGATAAAGAATTAAATCAACACATAATTTCATACATGCTACAAACCTAGAATTAATTATAAGAACTACTCACACATAATGAAATCTAAGATAAAGAAAGAAATAAAGAAATTAAAAGACATAATTGAAATTACAAAAAATTAAAAGAACCGTAGTTGAATTGTGTAAAATAAAACTTCAATCTTCAAAGTTGTAGAGAAAACATCCGTGACGCCGCTCTAAAATCTAAAATAAAACTGAAATATAATGAAAGAGGGGTCCCCAATTTCGCCCAAGAAGATTTCGCCCACAGAAGGAAGGAAAATCCGGCCCAAAAAGAATTTCGTCGCGAGTCGCCAAAAGGAGCACGGGCCGTGCAACAGGGAGCACGGTCCGAGCTCTTGGAATGAAGAAATTAATGTGGTTTCACCGAAACAGGAGCACGGGTCGTAATACTCTAAATATCATAATAGATCTATTATAACACTTTCAAGTGTCACAACAGATTTATCCTGACATTAAAAAAACCTATCATGACACTTAGGCAATGTTTGGTATACTGGTACGGATATACCCACATTAATAAAATCTGGATTGCTTTGAAAGATAATTGCGTATTAGCTATTTTAATTGTGTGTTTGGTTATTAAGATAAATATACTAAGATTGTTTCACACATCTGTTTGGTATATTGTTTTATTTGGTAGACTAAGTTCTGGAATGAGTAAATTAGTTTAGGCAATGTTTGGTAGCCTAGATAAAGACATATATACTAAGATTGCTACGCCAGAAACTTTATCCGAGGGGTGGTGTCGAATACATTATCCAGCCGAATCAGTAAGTTACACCCCGGAACTCGCGTTAAGACCGGGCTCGCGTGAATGAATAATGACTACCAAACACACGATTCTTACTGGATACCTATATTAATATGCCTTTATCCAGACTACTAAACATTGCCTTAGGGTATTAGCTAAGGGTAAGATAGAATTTTCCTTGAGGAGGAGAGCATAGATTTTTTTTCCCAATACATGGGAGGGCTAGAGTATCTGATCCGGCGAGAGAGCGTGGGAGACAGCCGTAAAGGGAAAACAGGGACCGTCCATCTGTAAAGCATCCATCTCGATTAGACGGCTGATATGGCTCTGTCTTGTACGTCCCATCAACTCCCTATAATTCACATCATCATCTCATCTCTCACAACTCTCTCTAAACCATTTTCCTTTTATTTAGAAAATACCAATGATAATAGGATTCGATTACAATTGGTGGGGGTAAATTACATTTTAATATTTATATTTTGGGTATTTTTTAAAAAAATGTTAATTTTTTCAATATTAATAAAATAGAGATCATTTTTTCAAAAAGTTAATAAATCTAACATTTAATAAATTTTGCAGTCCAAAAATTATATGTAATTGATTGTAACTTAATATTTCTTGATTGAATTTTTTTTTTTCTACGTGGCTGAGGAAGTAGGAATATTAAAAATATCACAAACACTTTCATGCACTAGATGTAAATAAGATTTATTTAAGATGGGACGGGTCGAAACGCGGGTCAAATCGTAAAAAAAAATCCGGCAAAATCAATATCAACTGCAACACTAAGAAGTATCACTCAAAATTTGAAAAATATTACCTACATCATTAAAAAGTAAGACGTCTTGTAGTTATCTTATACTAGTTTATTTAGTTTAAATTGTGATTTTTTCTATTCCCATTAATGTTTAAAGTTTAGGAGTTCATGATTTTTTTAGGGTTCAAAGTTTTAGGGTTCATCGTTTTTTAGAGGTTTATTTTGTGTTTTTTAGGGTTTTATTTTGTGCTTTCTAGGGTTTTTTTAGAGTTTTTTAGGGGTTTATTTTGTGTTTCTTTAGAGGTTTATTTTTTTTAGAGTTTTTTTTAGGGGTATATTTTGTGTTTTTTAAGGTTTTATTAGAGGTTTATTTTGTGTTTTTTTAGGGTTTATAAATTTCATTTTAGGGTATTAAGTTATATTTATTTCAAATACATTAAATCAATTCATTTTAATTTTAGGGGTCACTAATTTTATTTTAATTAAGGTATAAAATTTTGGGGGAAAAAACTAAAAGAAAAAAAATAGAAAATAAAAAAATTGACAAAAAATTAATATCCAGAAAAAAAAAAGTTAGCCCGCGCGCCGCACGTGGGACACACGCGGGGAGCCTACACGCTGTCTGAAATAACTATGTAAATAAGGGGAAAGGGATTGGTGCATTGAAGTCATGCTCTTAAAATATAATCAATTACATGCGATTTTCGGGGTATAAAATTGGTTAAGTATTATATTTGTAATTTTTTTTTGAAAAAGTAGGTACTTTTTTGTCAATTTTAAAAAAGTGCCCAAAATGTAGGTATTCAAATGTAATTTACCCAACCATGTTGTAGAAATAGTTATAATATAGAGTTAATTTCATTTTTGGTACCATTAGAATATGGTCAAAATATTTTTAATCTCAATATTACATTTTTGGTCCCAATATAATTTTTCGCTACATTTTTTTTTTGTACCAAATGATATGTTTCGACTTTTTTGGTCCCAAAACCGTCGAAACATATCATTTGGGACCAAAAACGTCAGAAAAATTTAAATTTGAGACAAAAAAATTTTAGGATCGAGACAAAACATGTACATATCAAATTTTTTATTTTATTTTTCATTTTTTTCTTAGTTTTTAATTTCTTGTGCTTTAGTTTAATGTTATACTTGTTATTTAGGATTCATCCTATCCAATTATAATTTATTATTATTTTTTAGCATTTATTTTTTCAAATAAACAATCAAATTCTTTGGTTGTTTTCTTTATTTTTAATTTTTTAAAATATACCAAATAAAATATTTAAAAATAAAGAACGATGGGTATTTTAGTAATGGTGGCTAAAATAATTTGTTTGATAATAATAAAATGTGTATAATTTGAATTAATTATTACTTGAGTTTGATAATAATAAGTGTTAATTGTCCTAACATACACAAATTTTGAATGTTTTTTTTTATTTTTCACACGTTCTTTATCCCAACTTTTTTAGTTGGATGAAATCACCTAATGCATTTTCTCTATTACGCTATAATTTTTTTTAATTTTTTTCTTCAACTTCAATTTTTAGTGCTTTAGTTTAGTTTTTCAGTTGTTATATTAGTGTTTATCCTACCAAATTAGGACTTGTTATAATTTTTTAGCATTTGATATTAGTTTTAAATTATTAATCGATGATTTACAAAATTAATTTAGCCACCCTACTAAAATTCCCCTCAATATCACCTACATCATTAAAAAGTAAGACGTCTTGTAGTTATCTTATACTAGTTTATTTAGTTTAAATTGTGATTTTTTCTATTCCCATTAATGTTTAAAGTTTAGGAGTTCATGATTTTTTTAAGGTTCAAAGTTTTAGGGTTCATCGTTTTTTAGAGGTTTATTTTGTGTTTTTTAGGGTTTTATTTTGTGCTTTCTAGGATTTTTTTAGAGTTTTTTAGGGGTTTATTTTGTGTTTCTTTAGAGGTTTATTTTTTTTAGAGTTTTTTTTAGGGGTATATTTTGTGTTTTTTAAGGTTTTATTAGAGGTTTATTTTGTGTTTTTTTAGGGTTTATAAATTTCATTTTAGGGTATTAAGTTATATTTATTTCAAATACATTAAATCAATTTATTTTAATTTTAGGGATCACTAATTTTATTTTAATTAGGGTATAAAATTTTGAAAAAATAATTTAGCCACTCAATGTCATTACTCATTATACTCCTAAATAATTACATTCCTTCTAAAGGGTCGTTTCATATACTTTGAATTATATATGGGGTCATTTAATAAATAAATAAATAATTCATACGTTTAGATGAGAGTGAGATTTAGCGAATCGGTTTTTGCGGTTCAGCTGATTGTGCATCTAACTGACACAACAATGTACTTGATAATCAACCGTGAAAATAAAGGGCAAATAGATTTGATAATTGGTTTCTTTCGATATGTAGAAGTATTAATGAAGACTAATTAATTGATACTCAAACTGACAAGACTAAAAAGATCGTCTTTAATTTGTAACAATACAATATTTTAGTTGCAACCAACTTTTTTAATTTATAACATGTATTATGTATAGTTAGTTAACCCCTAAACAAAATGAAGGGTCCCTCACTACTCACTAGTCGTGGGTACTGGGTAGTAGAAAGAGAAGAAAATCCTAACTACCAGACTAAGACAAGAATCAACATCCACCATTTTTAATGTACTAAAAAAAAAAATCCACCATTTTTAATTAATTTTAGTGTAGTCTTTATCCATGAGAATAAAGGTTATACACGTGTATTGTCATTTTTATTGACAATATAGTTGTATTGAAGGAAATTGAAGGAAATTGCGAAATGTTGGTTTGATTTTATGGTGAATTGAGTTGGGACCATATATCACAGCCTGTTATATATGTGCATCCACTCAATTTTATTTTATTACTTCATTCATCATATCTTCACCACAACCAATCAACTCCCCACCCAATTAAATATTTTATTGGTGGAATGGTGTAAGTTTGATGTCAAAAATTTCGAATTCAAATCTTATCAACGCTGCTAGGTGAGATTCTATCACACTTAGTTTTTCAAATATGATTTATTGCAAGTCATTATATCAGAACGAAGTTTACTCAGTGCGTATCTCGATAGAGGCTGCGGGTTACCTCCACATAAAAAAATAAACATTTTACTAGCTAATTATAAACTAAGAGGGAGACACATGATGCTCTATAATTCATAATCGGAGCATTCCAATATCAAAATTTTCGGCCATTTTTAAAAAATAATAAAATAATATTTATTTTTTCAAAAAATTAATAATTCTACTGATATTTGATCAATTTTACAGCCCCAAAAATCATACGTAATTGATTGTATTTTAAGATTCATTTAAAAAACTTTTGAAAAAATTGATACTGTTTTGTTAATTTTAAAAAGTGAATTATTTTTTTACAAGGAACCCAAAATGTAAGTATTAAAGTGTAATTTGCCCTTCATATTTTCATAATCGAATATAATATAATGGATGTATATGAAATATTGTTTTGAAACCGGATCGGTGACTTGGGTTATTGGTTCAACTGGTTGACTTGGCTTTAAAAAAATGTTTAGCATGTATTATTATGCCAAACAAAATAATTCAATAACATGTTATGGAATAATAAGTTTTTTTTTTTTAACTCACACACTCGATCTGTGGTATTGAGGAGATTTGAACCTGAGACCTTTGGTCTCCAAGCAACCCCACTCCACCACTAGGTCATCCCCATTGGAATTTATGGAATAATAAGTGTAGTTTTCATATTTTTGTTAATATATATATATATATATATATATATATATATATATGGGGTGGTTATAATGCAAACCAATCCTAGTGTAAGAACTAGAAACCCATCTCACACCATACAATCAATAAAGATCAATGGTCCAGATTTGATTAAAATGAGTGGTGGCAATTCTGTAATATTTGAAAAAAAAATTCGCGCGGGGTATTAACGTAATTTGATAATCCTTATAAAAATCGCGGAGGATATTTGATAGCATATTGTCATGCTAACGAAGCGTTATCGTTATGCTAATGAAAATTTTTCTCATATTGTTAACGAAAAATTAAATTCTAAAGTGTAATTATAAATTCTAATGGGATGAAATAAATCATAATTCAGATATAATAAACTCCAATGATCTAAAAATAGAATTAAATTCTAAAAATTAATTATAAACCCAATTGGATGGAATAAACCATAATAACAATATAAATATACAACATTAGCATAATGATATTGTTTTATCAGCATTGCGAATAAACTATGTTAGCATATGACAATTCATCGTTAGCATAAGTTATAAACCATAAATGAATGAAGAAAACTCTAACTAATATATTCTAATTTGATGAAATAAATAATATATAATAATCAATTTATAACTAAAACATAAAAACTAAATCATAAAAAATAATTATAAGTCATAATTGAAATGTAATAAATCATAATAATAATATAAGTATGTGTACTACGTTAATATTATGATAATTATATATATATATAGGGGTTAGATAAAAAATACACATTTCCCTGGTGTAGGAACTAATAACCCATCTTATACCGTACACCTAGATGATCTAATGGCCGAGATTAAATGTCAAAGTCAAGGCAAAAAAAAAGAGGCGGGAGTATAGTTGTCCAATCCCCATAAAAAACAGCTGATGTCATCACTTTTAAAAAAAATCCTAAAAATTTTGAACGACCATAATTCACTCGTTTCAAATCGGATTAACGCAAATAATATACCAAATTAAAGATCTTTTCATGCTCTTTAATTCAAGATCAGTCATGGATATATTTGTTCAAATAAATATAGATGAAAAATACAAAATATACATTTTTACTCGTATTCAGCGCGAAAATATTTTCGTTAGCTTTTAAATAATGGTTCGTCAGCATTATGATAAGTTGATAACGTATATTAACGAAGCATTTGTTATATGCTAACATATTACATTCATTGTGCTAATGAATGATTATCATAATGTTAACGTAGTACACATACTTATATTATTATTATGATTTATCACATTTCAATTTTGACTTATAATTATTTTTTATGATTTAGTTTTTATGTTTTAGTTACTAATTGATTATTATATATTATTTATTTCATCAAATTAGAATATATTAGTTAGAGTTTTTTTCACCCATTTATGGTTTATAACTTATGTTAATGATGAATTGTCATGTGCTAACATAGTTTATTCGCAATGCTGATAAAACAATATCATTATGGCAATGTTGTATATTTATATTGTTATTATGGTTTATTCCATCCAATTGGGGTTTATAATTAAGTTTTAGAATTTAATTCTATTTTTAGATTATTGGAGTTTATTATATCTGAATTATGGTTTATTTCATCCCATTAGAATTTATAATTACACTTTAGAATTTAATTTTTCGTTAACAATATGAGAAAAATTTTAATTAGCATAACGATAACGCTCCGTTAGCATGGTGATAATACTTTGTTAACATAACGATATGTTATCATATATCCTCCGTGATTTTTATAAGAATTGTCAAATTACATTAATACCCCCGCGTGAATTTTTTTTCAAATATTACAGAATTGTCACCACTCATTTTAATCAAATCTGGACCATAGATCTTTATTGATTGTATGGTGTGAGATGGGTTCCTAGTTCTTACATTAAGATTGATTTGCATTATAACCATCCATATATATATATATATATATATATATATATATATATATATATATATAGGGAAGAGATCAAATGAGAACCCTTCCCCCAGGTAGGAATTAGGAACCAATCCTAGCCCTTGTTTGACTCAATCTGGATGGCCCAGATTAAATCAGATTTAAGTGGATGGACGATGACATTCCTGTAATTTTCGGCAACTTTGTTGGAGGGGAGGGTAATATAGTAATTCAGTAATTAAACTTTTCTTCTTCAGATTTTTTTCCCGTATTTAATTATCATTCCCCTTCTCTTCTCTCTCTCTCTCTCTCTAATTTATTTCGTCTTCCACGTCTTCATCGTTCATAATCTGCGTTTGGATCGCGTTTTTAATTTCTCAACATCCTTTTATTTCTGTAATTATCTATTTGTCGTGAAGTTTCTACATCTGTGATTCGATGGAGACTCCAGGTATGGTTTTTATTTTACATTGTTTGATTCAGTTTTGAAATTTTAATGTTGATTAATTTCGCAATTCGTTGTATCTGTATTGATTTTACAGTTCGTTCTATTAGAGTTCATTACGGTTTTATATTTATGTTTTTATGTTTGACTGATTTGATATGTTTCGTTCAGTTTTGTGTTGTATCAGTTGTTTTCTAATTGTTAGGAATCCTAGGGTTTAGTACGAGAATATACAGAATAAGCATTAATTTGATCTGTTTATTTGTTTTAGCATTTTAATGTATTCATTTTAACTTGTCGTCACATATGCTTTAGCATGTTAATGTATTCTTTTTAGCCCGTCGTCACATATGTTTTAGCATCATAACATGCTGGTTTAATGTTATTTCTACTGCACTCTATGAAATATGTCATACAAAACATGCTTTACTTTTTTTGTGTTGTGTGTGTGTGTGTTTTTGTGACTCGGCTACAAAATGTTACAGACACCATGTAAACATTAGAATACTTTGGTGCTAAAATGTATGTTGCATGATGCTAGAATGGTACATACATAATGCTAAAAATCAATTTATGTGTTTGAACATCTCTTGATGTGATTGTATTATTATTTTTTACCTTGTTCAATTTATAATTTTTTGATTTTAATGTGTCAGCTTCTTCTGTTTCAAATGACCGTAGTAAGATTACTCAACTGGTGATATGGATGGTTCTACTTCACATAGCAAGACAATGATGTTTGAGCAATTCTACGGTTTACGTGCCCCTTCTGAAGTTGTTGTTCATCCACCTATTCCAGTTAAAACAAAAGGTATCGACAGTCATTTGATATCTAAGAAGGAGACAAGGAAGAGAAAGGAGAACAAACCACTCAGAATGTGCAGCAATTGCCACAAGTTGTCAGATCATGATGCTAGGAACTGTCCAGCTTGATGTTATTATAGCGATTGGGCATAGTTTACTATCATATTTTACCATGCTTGTGAATTGTTTTCAACACATTCATTTTTAAGAATATATGTGATTTTTAATAAACGTGTTTATGACATTTTATTTGCGGTAATTATATTACTATTAAGTTTTATTAACCATAATTACTATTTAGAATATAATGCTAAAATAACGGAAGCATGAGGTTATATACGTTGTCAGATTTCCATTGCATATTTTGTTTATTAGAACATGCTAAAATGAGAAATGAATGAGGCTAAAATGAGCGAAGTAGGAGGTTAAATTTGATGTGACATTTTTCACTAGGGTTCACCGTTCCCAATTAGGGTTTATTACGTTCCAATTAATAATTATCAGATTCCCATTAGGGTTCACTGTCCCCAAATAGGGTGTATTGCGTTTCATTCCAATGAAATCACCGTTCAATATTTGTTTATCAGAACATGCTAAAATGAGAAATGAATGAGGCTAAAATGAGCGAAGTAGGAGGCTAAATTTGATGTGACATTTTCCACTAGGGTTCACCGTTCCTAATTAGGGTTTAATATGTTCCAATTAGGACTCATTTGATCCCAATTAGTAATTATCAGATTCCCATTAGTGCTCACTGTCCCTAAATAGGGTGTATTGCGTTTCATTCCAATAAAATCACCGTTCCATATTTTGTTTATCAGAACATGCTAAAATGAGAAATGAATGAGACTAAAATGAATGAAGTAGGAGGTTAAATTTGATGTGACATTTTCCACTAAGGTTCACCATTCCCAATTAGGGTTTATTACGTTCCAATTAGGGCTCATCTGATCCCAATTAGTAATTATGAGATTCTCATTAGGGTTCACTGTCCCTAAATTGGGTGTATTGTGTTTCATTCCAACGAAATCACCGTTCTATATTTTGTTTATTAACACATGCTAAAATGAGAAATGAATGAGGCTAAAATGAGCGAAGTAGGAGGCTAAATTTGTATGTTACTGTCTGCACTTAGAATTGCAGCACATATTTTGCTCTCATAAACTTTATCTCGTTTTGGGAAATATTTATGCATTTTCTTTCTTAGTAGTCAGTCATCTCCTTCGTTGCTTCACTTTCTCATTCTTTTTTCTTTTTTACCATCAACTCGTATTTTTCATTTTGTAGTATCTATATAGGTGTAGGTGTTTATATAAAACTGTTAGAAATATATTCATAATATCACCCACTGAAATGTATTACACAATATGCTAAAATGTTATATAAGTCATGCTAAAATATTTTATACAACATGCTAATATAAATCTGGGGTTACTCTATGCGAAAATTATGCCTAAAAATGATTTCTTGTATGTTTCATCTATTTTTTTCAAATAAACATATGCAATATCGATCTTAAATGAAAGAGTATGAAAAGAGCTTTAATTTGATATAAGATTTGCGTAAATCCGATTAAAAATGAATAAATTATGATCATTTAAAGTTTTTAAGAATTTTTTCAAAACATGACGATGTCACTTTTTTTAAAAGTCAATTGTTCCAATTTTACCCTTAATGAAACGCATGAATTGAAAATTTTTATTTTAATTACAAAATTGCCACCGAAAATTTATTTTGATCTGGAGCGTTCATATTTCGGAATGGACGGCTGGGATCGGTTTCCGGTTCTCACCAGATCCCATCCCTATATATATATATATATATATAAGTTTAGTTTTCATATTTTTGTTATAATTAGAAATTAGCTAAATATAATCATAAAGTAATTTAGTTAAATAATTAAGTAAAGGACGTACATTATATAGTTGCTACCATAATTCTTCTTCTTTAATGGCTTCTTAATTTTTGTTTTTACATTTTTCTTATTTGTAATCTGTGTTATCCATGTTACAGAGACTTCTTCCCACTTACAAAATAAAAGAAATAATAAAAACTGATTGATGAGTTTTTCGAGTTATTTGTTCAAACGGTTCACATTGGCCCATTAATTAACTTGGTATATATTAGATAAAAACAATGAAGACCACTATGTAAACAGAACATGTCTCCAGTTTAAAACTCTCCTCTTTCTTTCCCCTCAATATCACCTACAAAATTAATTTAGCCACCCTACTAAAATTCCCCTCAATATCACCTACATCATTAAAAAGTAAGACGTCTTGTAGTTATCTTATACTAGTTTATTTAGTTTAAATTGTGATTTTTTCTATTCCCATTAATGTTTAAAGTTTAGGAGTTCATGATTTTTTTAAGGTTCAAAGTTTTAGGGTTCATCGTTTTTTAGAGGTTTATTTTGTGTTTTTTAGGGTTTTATTTTGTGCTTTCTAGGATTTTTTTAGAGTTTTTTAGGGGTTTATTTTGTGTTTCTTTAGAGGTTTATTTTTTTTAGAGTTTTTTTTAGGGGTATATTTTGTGTTTTTTAAGGTTTTATTAGAGGTTTATTTTGTGTTTTTTTAGGGTTTATAAATTTCATTTTAGGGTATTAAGTTATATTTATTTCAAATACATTAAATCAATTTATTTTAATTTTAGGGATCACTAATTTTATTTTAATTAGGGTATAAAATTTTGAAAAAATAATTTAGCCACTCAATGTCATTACTCATTATACTCCTAAATAATTACATTCCTTCTAAAGGGTCGTTTCATATACTTTGAATTATATATGGGGTCATTTAATAAATAAATAAATAATTCATACGTTTAGATGAGAGTGAGATTTAGCGAATCGGTTTTTGCGGTTCAGCTGATTGTGCATCTAACTGACACAACAATGTACTTGATAATCAACCGTGAAAATAAAGGGCAAATAGATTTGATAATTGGTTTCTTTCGATATGTAGAAGTATTAATGAAGACTAATTAATTGATACTCAAACTGACAAGACTAAAAAGATCGTCTTTAATTTGTAACAATACAATATTTTAGTTGCAACCAACTTTTTTAATTTATAACATGTATTATGTATAGTTAGTTAACCCCTAAACAAAATGAAGGGTCCCTCACTACTCACTAGTCGTGGGTACTGGGTAGTAGAAAGAGAAGAAAATCCTAACTACCAGACTAAGACAAGAATCAACATCCACCATTTTTAATGTACTAAAAAAAAAAATCCACCATTTTTAATTAATTTTAGTGTAGTCTTTATCCATGAGAATAAAGGTTATACACGTGTATTGTCATTTTTATTGACAATATAGTTGTATTGAAGGAAATTGAAGGAAATTGCGAAATGTTGGTTTGATTTTATGGTGAATTGAGTTGGGACCATATATCACAGCCTGTTATATATGTGCATCCACTCAATTTTATTTTATTACTTCATTCATCATATCTTCACCACAACCAATCAACTCCCCACCCAATTAAATATTTTATTGGTGGAATGGTGTAAGTTTGATGTCAAAAATTTCGAATTCAAATCTTATCAACGCTGCTAGGTGAGATTCTATCACACTTAGTTTTTCAAATATGATTTATTGCAAGTCATTATATCAGAACGAAGTTTACTCAGTGCGTATCTCGATAGAGGCTGCGGGTTACCTCCACATAAAAAAATAAACATTTTACTAGCTAATTATAAACTAAGAGGGAGACACATGATGCTCTATAATTCATAATCGGAGCATTCCAATATCAAAATTTTCGGCCATTTTTAAAAAATAATAAAATAATATTTATTTTTTCAAAAAATTAATAATTCTACTGATATTTGATCAATTTTACAGCCCCAAAAATCATACGTAATTGATTGTATTTTAAGATTCATTTAAAAAACTTTTGAAAAAATTGATACTGTTTTGTTAATTTTAAAAAGTGAATTATTTTTTTACAAGGAACCCAAAATGTAAGTATTAAAGTGTAATTTGCCCTTCATATTTTCATAATCGAATATAATATAATGGATGTATATGAAATATTGTTTTGAAACCGGATCGGTGACTTGGGTTATTGGTTCAACTGGTTGACTTGGCTTTAAAAAAATGTTTAGCATGTATTATTATGCCAAACAAAATAATTCAATAACATGTTATGGAATAATAAGTTTTTTTTTTTTAACTCACACACTCGATCTGTGGTATTGAGGAGATTTGAACCTGAGACCTTTGGTCTCCAAGCAACCCCACTCCACCACTAGGTCATCCCCATTGGAATTTATGGAATAATAAGTGTAGTTTTCATATTTTTGTTAATATATATATATATATATATATATATATATATGGGGTGGTTATAATGCAAACCAATCCTAGTGTAAGAACTAGAAACCCATCTCACACCATACAATCAATAAAGATCAATGGTCCAGATTTGATTAAAATGAGTGGTGGCAATTCTGTAATATTTGAAAAAAAAATTCGCGCGGGGTATTAACGTAATTTGATAATCCTTATAAAAATCGCGGAGGATATTTGATAGCATATTGTCATGCTAACGAAGCGTTATCGTTATGCTAATGAAAATTTTTCTCATATTGTTAACGAAAAATTAAATTCTAAAGTGTAATTATAAATTCTAATGGGATGAAATAAATCATAATTCAGATATAATAAACTCCAATGATCTAAAAATAGAATTAAATTCTAAAAATTAATTATAAACCCAATTGGATGGAATAAACCATAATAACAATATAAATATACAACATTAGCATAATGATATTGTTTTATCAGCATTGCGAATAAACTATGTTAGCATATGACAATTCATCGTTAGCATAAGTTATAAACCATAAATGAATGAAGAAAACTCTAACTAATATATTCTAATTTGATGAAATAAATAATATATAATAATCAATTTATAACTAAAACATAAAAACTAAATCATAAAAAATAATTATAAGTCATAATTGAAATGTAATAAATCATAATAATAATATAAGTATGTGTACTACGTTAATATTATGATAATTATATATATATATAGGGGTTAGATAAAAAATACACATTTCCCTGGTGTAGGAACTAATAACCCATCTTATACCGTACACCTAGATGATCTAATGGCCGAGATTAAATGTCAAAGTCAAGGCAAAAAAAAAGAGGCGGGAGTATAGTTGTCCAATCCCCATAAAAAACAGCTGATGTCATCACTTTTAAAAAAAATCCTAAAAATTTTGAACGACCATAATTCACTCGTTTCAAATCGGATTAACGCAAATAATATACCAAATTAAAGATCTTTTCATGCTCTTTAATTCAAGATCAGTCATGGATATATTTGTTCAAATAAATATAGATGAAAAATACAAAATATACATTTTTACTCGTATTCAGCGCGAAAATATTTTCGTTAGCTTTTAAATAATGGTTCGTCAGCATTATGATAAGTTGATAACGTATATTAACGAAGCATTTGTTATATGCTAACATATTACATTCATTGTGCTAATGAATGATTATCATAATGTTAACGTAGTACACATACTTATATTATTATTATGATTTATCACATTTCAATTTTGACTTATAATTATTTTTTATGATTTAGTTTTTATGTTTTAGTTACTAATTGATTATTATATATTATTTATTTCATCAAATTAGAATATATTAGTTAGAGTTTTTTTCACCCATTTATGGTTTATAACTTATGTTAATGATGAATTGTCATGTGCTAACATAGTTTATTCGCAATGCTGATAAAACAATATCATTATGGCAATGTTGTATATTTATATTGTTATTATGGTTTATTCCATCCAATTGGGGTTTATAATTAAGTTTTAGAATTTAATTCTATTTTTAGATTATTGGAGTTTATTATATCTGAATTATGGTTTATTTCATCCCATTAGAATTTATAATTACACTTTAGAATTTAATTTTTCGTTAACAATATGAGAAAAATTTTAATTAGCATAACGATAACGCTCCGTTAGCATGGTGATAATACTTTGTTAACATAACGATATGTTATCATATATCCTCCGTGATTTTTATAAGAATTGTCAAATTACATTAATACCCCCGCGTGAATTTTTTTTCAAATATTACAGAATTGTCACCACTCATTTTAATCAAATCTGGACCATAGATCTTTATTGATTGTATGGTGTGAGATGGGTTCCTAGTTCTTACATTAAGATTGATTTGCATTATAACCATCCATATATATATATATATATATATATATATATATATATATATATATATATATATATAGGGAAGAGATCAAATGAGAACCCTTCCCCCAGGTAGGAATTAGGAACCAATCCTAGCCCTTGTTTGACTCAATCTGGATGGCCCAGATTAAATCAGATTTAAGTGGATGGACGATGACATTCCTGTAATTTTCGGCAACTTTGTTGGAGGGGAGGGTAATATAGTAATTCAGTAATTAAACTTTTCTTCTTCAGATTTTTTTCCCGTATTTAATTATCATTCCCCTTCTCTTCTCTCTCTCTCTCTAATTTATTTCGTCTTCCACGTCTTCATCGTTCATAATCTGCGTTTGGATCGCGTTTTTAATTTCTCAACATCCTTTTATTTCTGTAATTATCTATTTGTCGTGAAGTTTCTACATCTGTGATTCGATGGAGACTCCAGGTATGGTTTTTATTTTACATTGTTTGATTCAGTTTTGAAATTTTAATGTTGATTAATTTCGCA
This sequence comes from Perilla frutescens, assembly GCA_026008535.1. Lineage (NCBI taxonomy): Eukaryota > Viridiplantae > Streptophyta > Magnoliopsida > Lamiales > Lamiaceae > Perilla > Perilla frutescens. The sequence goes on from BRKX01000005.1 coordinate 47,386,886, forward strand.
ATTCGTTGTATCTGTATTGATTTTACAGTTCGTTCTATTAGAGTTCATTACGGTTTTATATTTATGTTTTTATGTTTGACTGATTTGATATGTTTCGTTCAGTTTTGTGTTGTATCAGTTGTTTTCTAATTGTTAGGAATCCTAGGGTTTAGTACGAGAATATACAGAATAAGCATTAATTTGATCTGTTTATTTGTTTTAGCATTTTAATGTATTCATTTTAACTTGTCGTCACATATGCTTTAGCATGTTAATGTATTCTTTTTAGCCCGTCGTCACATATGTTTTAGCATCATAACATGCTGGTTTAATGTTATTTCTACTGCACTCTATGAAATATGTCATACAAAACATGCTTTACTTTTTTTGTGTTGTGTGTGTGTGTGTTTTTGTGACTCGGCTACAAAATGTTACAGACACCATGTAAACATTAGAATACTTTGGTGCTAAAATGTATGTTGCATGATGCTAGAATGGTACATACATAATGCTAAAAATCAATTTATGTGTTTGAACATCTCTTGATGTGATTGTATTATTATTTTTTACCTTGTTCAATTTATAATTTTTTGATTTTAATGTGTCAGCTTCTTCTGTTTCAAATGACCGTAGTAAGATTACTCAACTGGTGATATGGATGGTTCTACTTCACATAGCAAGACAATGATGTTTGAGCAATTCTACGGTTTACGTGCCCCTTCTGAAGTTGTTGTTCATCCACCTATTCCAGTTAAAACAAAAGGTATCGACAGTCATTTGATATCTAAGAAGGAGACAAGGAAGAGAAAGGAGAACAAACCACTCAGAATGTGCAGCAATTGCCACAAGTTGTCAGATCATGATGCTAGGAACTGTCCAGCTTGATGTTATTATAGCGATTGGGCATAGTTTACTATCATATTTTACCATGCTTGTGAATTGTTTTCAACACATTCATTTTTAAGAATATATGTGATTTTTAATAAACGTGTTTATGACATTTTATTTGCGGTAATTATATTACTATTAAGTTTTATTAACCATAATTACTATTTAGAATATAATGCTAAAATAACGGAAGCATGAGGTTATATACGTTGTCAGATTTCCATTGCATATTTTGTTTATTAGAACATGCTAAAATGAGAAATGAATGAGGCTAAAATGAGCGAAGTAGGAGGTTAAATTTGATGTGACATTTTTCACTAGGGTTCACCGTTCCCAATTAGGGTTTATTACGTTCCAATTAATAATTATCAGATTCCCATTAGGGTTCACTGTCCCCAAATAGGGTGTATTGCGTTTCATTCCAATGAAATCACCGTTCAATATTTGTTTATCAGAACATGCTAAAATGAGAAATGAATGAGGCTAAAATGAGCGAAGTAGGAGGCTAAATTTGATGTGACATTTTCCACTAGGGTTCACCGTTCCTAATTAGGGTTTAATATGTTCCAATTAGGACTCATTTGATCCCAATTAGTAATTATCAGATTCCCATTAGTGCTCACTGTCCCTAAATAGGGTGTATTGCGTTTCATTCCAATAAAATCACCGTTCCATATTTTGTTTATCAGAACATGCTAAAATGAGAAATGAATGAGACTAAAATGAATGAAGTAGGAGGTTAAATTTGATGTGACATTTTCCACTAAGGTTCACCATTCCCAATTAGGGTTTATTACGTTCCAATTAGGGCTCATCTGATCCCAATTAGTAATTATGAGATTCTCATTAGGGTTCACTGTCCCTAAATTGGGTGTATTGTGTTTCATTCCAACGAAATCACCGTTCTATATTTTGTTTATTAACACATGCTAAAATGAGAAATGAATGAGGCTAAAATGAGCGAAGTAGGAGGCTAAATTTGTATGTTACTGTCTGCACTTAGAATTGCAGCACATATTTTGCTCTCATAAACTTTATCTCGTTTTGGGAAATATTTATGCATTTTCTTTCTTAGTAGTCAGTCATCTCCTTCGTTGCTTCACTTTCTCATTCTTTTTTCTTTTTTACCATCAACTCGTATTTTTCATTTTGTAGTATCTATATAGGTGTAGGTGTTTATATAAAACTGTTAGAAATATATTCATAATATCACCCACTGAAATGTATTACACAATATGCTAAAATGTTATATAAGTCATGCTAAAATATTTTATACAACATGCTAATATAAATCTGGGGTTACTCTATGCGAAAATTATGCCTAAAAATGATTTCTTGTATGTTTCATCTATTTTTTTCAAATAAACATATGCAATATCGATCTTAAATGAAAGAGTATGAAAAGAGCTTTAATTTGATATAAGATTTGCGTAAATCCGATTAAAAATGAATAAATTATGATCATTTAAAGTTTTTAAGAATTTTTTCAAAACATGACGATGTCACTTTTTTTAAAAGTCAATTGTTCCAATTTTACCCTTAATGAAACGCGTGAATTGAAAATTTTTATTTTAATTACAAAATTGCCACCGAAAATTTATTTTGATCTGGAGCGTTCATATTTCGGAATGGACGGCTGGGATCGGTTTCCGGTTCTCACCAGATCCCATCCCTATATATATATATATATATATATAAGTTTAGTTTTCATATTTTTGTTATAATTAGAAATTAGCTAAATATAATCATAAAGTAATTTAGTTAAATAATTAAGTAAAGGACGTACATTATATAGTTGCTACCATAATTCTTCTTCTTTAATGGCTTCTTAATTTTTGTTTTTACATTTTTCTTATTTGTAATCTGTGTTATCCATGTTACAGAGACTTCTTCCCACTTACAAAATAAAAGAAATAATAAAAACTGATTGATGAGTTTTTCGAGTTATTTGTTCAAACGGTTCACATTGGCCCATTAATTAACTTGGTATATATTAGATAAAAACAATGAAGACCACTATGTAAACAGAACATGTCTCCAGTTTAAAACTCTCCTCTTTCTTTCCCAACTCAAAGAAGTAGAAGAAGGTATTATTAGATTGTCCTCACACGAGTTCGTACAATTGGTTGGACCTATCAGTCCAATCTAAATTTAAAAACACTCTCATGTTAGAAACAAGCTAATATAGTGTAGACAAATAAAATGGTTAAACTCTTGATACTCACACGTTGAGCTATATGCCGTGGTTTATCTTTTTTTTTTTTTTTTTTTACTCATACACCCGACCTGTGGTACTGAGGAGGTTTGAACTCGTGACCTTTGGCCTCCGAGCAACTTCACTCCACCACTAGACCATCCCCACCGGGACATATGCCGTGGTTTACTTTTTCTACTAGATTTTAGGAATGAAGAAATTGAGAACCGTTTTCATCCAATAAATGGAGAAATAAAGAAGAGAGAGAATTTAGGTCATGATAAATATGGTTTGTATATAAAAACATATTCGTTTAATTTATAGTTGTTTTGGATCGTTTTATTCTGTGAATAAAAATTTACCAAAATGAGATGTAGAATAGTGATTAATGTGATGTAAAAAAAAAAGAAACACATTTTAAGTATTTGGCACTTGTATTTAATTTCAGATTTATATTAGGGCATGCCTGCTATGAGCCTATGACTGAATAGAATGAGAATGGAATCATGATTCCCACATCTATTTCTAATTTTATGACTTGTATATTTTTTCAATTGCGAATCGTCATTCCATAATGAATCCGCATTCCTATAAATATGAGATTAACCATTCTCCCCCTCCCCTATAATATTATGTATTTTTAATTATCAAAAAATAAAATTTATTTTTTATTCTACAAAACTATGCTTGTTTATGTCATATCAACCATCCATTTAGTTAGAAGGATCCTCTTAATAATGTTGCCAATGTCATATCAAGTTTTTACAGTACTATACTTATTAGTGATGTGAAAGGAACTAAGAAATAATGGAAAAAAAACATATCTTTAAATTATTTGACAATAATGTGACATGTTTTGTGTGTATGTATAAATTCGAAAATATATGAAAATAAATATAAATGTTTGGGAGGATATGAGAATTGTTTCTGTAATGAGAAAATTCCTCTCGGTGTATTTTTAAGTACGTAAGATATCATTTTATTTATTTATCTCTTAAGCGAGTTATATAATATTAAAAAAGGAGAGAGCTACAATATTATATGATTATATCTCTATATTATGTACTAATGCAGGCCCAATCATTCTAGCATCAATTCGCAAATTGGTTAATTAAAACTTAACATAAGACATTGAAGGATTATAGGGAATAAAGAATTAATGTGCGATGGAAAATTAATTACTTAAATTTCCACTCAGACTCAAAGTAGTCTTACAATTTGAACAGTCTTAATGTAAATTAAATTAATAACTTGGGACCAGTTCTATCTTCTTTTTAGCTATATTATTTATATGTATGGTCCATCCAAAATGATGAACTGATGCTGTGTGGGAAGTTGTCATAAGTTCAGTGGGCACAAAACTATAATTAAATAATTCCTTTAGACAAGGATTCAATTTGGAAATGGACTATATTAATTCATTTTCGGTAACGTCGAATTAAATATGTAAGATATATAGATACTTTTCTTTTTTTTTCTTTTTTTTTTGGATTTTGAATCGATAAAATTCTAAAAGTTGAGTTTATACACATTTTTTGAACATAAGTACATAAATTCATGCATCTCGTCTTACACACACACACATTTATAATTATTTTTTATAGAAGGTTAGATATATGAATTTATATACACATATTTACGAAAAAAGTGTATAAAAGACAAAAAATTATTTTTGGATTTTCATCGATTTAGAACCTGAGAGATATAAAATGTTAACTATATCTTGCGCGTACTCCAAAACTTATATATTTTGAATTATTTTTATATTAATTTTCGATGAATATTCCTTTACCAGTTAATAGTTATCCATTAGATTTAGTAAATTATTTGTTAAAATTAATTAAAGATAAAAGAAAATAAAAATACATAATTTTGGAGTTTCTATATTGATCGTTTTCAACTTTCAGACAAGGTTCTAGATTTTATAATTTTATATTTTTGATCTCAAATTAATAGATAACCTATTTTTTGGATCTTGAATTAATAAAGTTTTACGTAGTACACTAGTTCGGTTGAAAGATTACGCTGCATTTAATTATAGAGTTTCATGAGATATTAAAGTTTGAATACTGAAAATGAAATGAGATGCATATGCAAGCATTATATGGTGCAGGTTGGTGCAGAATTAATAAATGTAGTAAAGGACCGAATTTTTATTTTATTTCTTTTTTCATAACTTTGGATAATAAAATATTGGCTGTCTCGTTCACCACTCAAAATCACCTCCAATCCAAGGACAGAGTACTCCTCCAAATAGAGCTACAGGATAAGAGACAACCCTACATTAATATCTTTATACATATGTATGTATATATACGTGAACACATGTCTTATGTGTAAATTGTGGACGAATTATATATATTCATTTATTAAGATCAATGATCATTATTAGTTAGAAAGGAATTAAACAAAATGTTATTATTTTTATAGTAAATGCACTTAAGAATAAATAAACTCAGAAATTGCACACCCCTTAAGAAATATATGTTCTACAAATGTTCACAGTAATGTTCTTGAATGTTTATGATAAAGTTCACAATAAAGTACACGAACGATATTATGAACTTAACAGTAAATGTAGAATGTAAAACACACAATAAGTTGGTAACTCTGTTTGATCAATTGATCTATGTCAGGGGACTTGTTAGGTCCGTAAAAAATAATTCATTACTCCGATACAACATTTACTTGAGATATTACATGCAACTCACCCTCCGTCACTCGACACCCGTTCTACCGTACACCATCTTTCGATGAATTGGACTGTAAGATTTCTTCACAGCCTAAATTCTCTCTATCTAGTAAGTTACCACATGTATTCTCTCTTGAGAAACCTTTGACAGTACATGAAAAGTGTTTCATTACACAATGACCAAAACACTAATCTGCAGTCTAAACTCGACAGCCGAAACCTTATGTGGCTCAAATAAAGTTCTTGCATAAACTCTCTAGTTATGTTCTTCTCTCAGTATATTCGGTGTCATCTAACAAATTCTGATATTAGGTTATTTATAGAACAAAAGCATAGCCTTAACATGAAAATCAGAAGTCTTAATCTAACTAGAAATCTGATAAGAAAACTTTCATTATTGAAATCAAAACTGAGGAAAATACTTGTTATAATTCTCCCATCTTTAGACTTCTGCTTTATCTTCAATCATGTGCTCTCCAAGTTGATTTAAGGCATTTTTTAGAACGATCTTGAATCTCTTCTTGATTGGCAAACTTCAAACAACTTCATCAATCTTGGAAGAAACAATCTGGACAAAGGACATTCATGCAAACTTTCATGAACTTTGCAATGAACATTGTTGATCTTGAACTTTCACACTAGGTAGCACAACGGAATATTTTGTCTATCACTCAAGCTAGCTGACAGTACTCAGTGTGTTGAACAATCTCTATTGTGTCTCAATGCACAATAATCTTTATCTTCAACTCAATCCTATCTTCATACTTGAGCTGTCTTTATGAAGTTCCAGATCATATTCTTGTACATCCATGATAACGCTATCCAGAATAGTGTATTTATTTTGGAAAACCCAAATACTTAGTGGTAGGGATGTCAAACGGGCCAGCCCGTCGGTTTCGAGCCAACCCTATCGGGTTATCGGGCTATTCGGGTTGGGCCATTTCGGGCTGAAATTTTTTCGGGCTAAAAAATCTTGGCCCTAACCCTAAAACCTCAGTTTTCGGGCTAGCCCGTCGGGCTAACATGTTTATGACATAAGTTAAGTGTAAGGAGAATACTCTTTCAAATAGTAAGTTTTCATGTCCTATATTAGATCCAAAACTATAACAGAGACACCATATGTATATACAAGCATCATACAATTACAAACAAAGTTGATACATGAGAACTTAAGCAGCACAGTCTGTATAGATGCATAGGTTAAAATCCTCACATAATCTACAGTTCTATATTACGATGCATTACAATTTATTCATTGAGGAATTTCGTCAAACAATGGAACTACGCATTCTTCAGTGTCGAATTGATTGCAAGTTGTATTATATTTTTTTTACTATATTCTATAGAAGAGTTTCCAAAACATATATTCTAATTTATTTGATTGGATTTATCTCTCCCGCAGTAGTGACCATTTCTTCAACAGTAAGATTTTTTTTTTTTGAGAAATTTAGATAATAGATAGTCGACTGAGAGCATAATCTAACTATTTTATAATAATTCATTTGTTTATTATAAAAAATTAAAATCCAAGTTCAACAGAAGGAAAGAAGAACAAAGAATGGTGAGTTACCAGTTGAAAGCATAATCTAACTATTTTCTAGTATCCATTTGTTTCTTATCAAATAATAATAAGAGCAGATTAAAAAAAAAAAATCAGCCCTACGGGCCAACCCACGGACCTAGCGGGCTAGCCCGTTTAGCCCGTCGGTCCGTTTGGACGGGCCCGTTCAGTTAAAATTTATTTCGGGCCTAAAAAATATGACCCTAACCCGCCTTTTTTTCGAGCGGTTCGGGCCAGCCCATCGATTTCGGGCTGGTTTGACATCCCTACTTAGTGGTGATTTTATACCATAAAGATTAATGACTATTAATCACAACTACGAGTGCAAAGTATAGCACTTGATAAATACTCAGTGCAAAACATGGCACTAACAATATCAAATCACCATTTTTATTTTTTAAAAGCATCTTCAATGTGAAAAAACATTATGAAATAATACATTAAGTATTATGAAATATAAAAATAACATAACAATATATTATGTCATTATTCTCTCCAAATTAAATTACAAGCATCTTTGATGTGATGGAGATATATATATATATATATATATATATATATATATATATATATATATATATCAAGATTAGATCTTTATATTTTATTTATATTATATTTATTTTCTATTTAGATTACGTTGTCAATTAGGAATTTTATCTAAATTAAGTTCTCTATTTCTTATCTTCCAAGTTTCTCCTATATTATAAATAGATAGATCTAGATTGTTATTGGTGGAATTAAAATTTAATAAAAAGTGTGATATTTACGTGCAATTCAGTTTTTTTGTGAGAATCAACGATGTTATTTTTTGCTAATAATTAAAATTTTTAAAAAAATTATATCCTAATTATGGAATAATTAGCCATAAAAATCAATTATTAACTAAAAATATGAAAATTATATTCTAAAATGTAATTATAAACTCTGATTGGGTTGAATGAATCCTGATTAATTAATAATTATACAATTAAACTAAACCAAGAAAAAAATAATAAAAACTAATGATGTGGTTTTTATATGGACGGTGCCCACAAAGGTGTGTAGGATAACAAAACACACACACACACACACACTCTCTCTCTCTCTCTCTCTCTCTCTCTCTCTCTTATATATATATATATATCATTCATTTGTGAACATTAGTCTAATGTGTAATTTGTAGATAAATCATATCAATTAGATTTGTTAAATAGATGATTATAATCAATTTTATTTTAATTACTTTTTTATAATTATTTTATTTATGTTATTTTTATGTTTCAGGATGCTAAAATAAATCATAATGCTCTTTTTTTTCACATCTACAATGTTTGTAATTTACTTTATAGGAGAATGACATAGTAAATATCGTAACGCTTAATTTGTGTATTTCTTCATGTTTTTCACATTGAAGATATTCGTAGAAAATAAAAATGGTGATATATATATATATATATATATCCTTAAATGCATCTACAATGAAAATAATATCATTTTACTTAATTCTCTTCAAACTAATAATGACATTTGATCTTAACAAATTAATAAATACGATCCATCTACAATTTACACATAAGACCTATATTCACATGCTAATGCTCTCATGTGTGTGTGTGTGTGTGTGTGTGATTTGCAAGCTAATATGAGACCATCATTTTTAATTTGATCCCCCAACATTTATTTAATCATGTTGGTCGGATGATCAACCGAATCGCTGCCGTGTCAACTGATGCCCAATGCTCGCTTGATGACCAACGACGGCTGGTCTCTACTCCGTTCACTCGTTCTTTGTCCAAAATCATTGCTTTTGGTTCACAAACTTGGAATCTCGCACTAAGTACATACCACACTAAGGAAAATAAATACGTAGTCAAATACGAGTAATCATAATCGAAAATAGTGAAAACACACACACAAATATGACAAAATAAACACGAGAAAATAACATACAAAACGACTAAACACATGTCCGACTATAGAACGTTTGTTATTCTGTTGCTAGTACACACTACTTCGACTAAAAAATTTCATCGCAAATGTAGAATTCATTATTTTTTATTAAATTATGTGGCAACATAAAATATTATCTAATTAAAAACCATAAAAACTAAGAATTAATAAAATACTAAAATATCATAAAATTCAAATAAATATAATTCATAATATCACATACAAATTGAATATGTATATAGTAGTGTAACTGTCAAATACAATAATAATCAATCATTAGATGAAGGTTGAGATGGTCTGGGCCCAAACCTAACATACATCTAATTGAAAAAGCCCTTTAGTTGCTTCTCCATTTTGCACTGCATGTCCAGCTGCATCTGGGTCCATAACTCTAGTTGACTAGTAGCATATGTCGCTCCATTTCAATTTGAGCTTCTTGTTATTGTTGTTGCAACTCTTGCTGCATCTACTCATGTAATTGATGTTGGATTTGAGCCCTAATATCCTCATGCTATGTTTGGAAGCTCTTCTGCATATGAGTACACGTCTCATCAACTAATACGCGCGCGCGCATACACACATTGCCATAAATTACACAACCCATACTAACACATACACACAACACTTATAGAAACACACGCTATCACATAACAAACACACACAAACAAAAGCAATACACACACACAGAGCCAACTGCTATTGGAAGATATGTCGGGAAATGGGTTCATCACCGAAGGAGAGGAAAATGGAGGTAACCGTAGCCGAGGATTGTTGGGGAGGCCATAGCGCTGGATAGAGCAACAACGGAGGCGGCGATTGTCGGGATTAGTCTTTACCGGATGAGGAGCATTCACCTGGGGATGGGGAGTTGCGGGGATAGGGTTTTTAATTGGGGACTTTTCTTATGTAGACCATGACTGATTGCTGGTCTATTATACTTTTTTTAACAATGAATTAATCCGTCGCTAGATCCTGCATTGTAGTAGCGACAGACATTATTCGTTAAGACCCTTCCAATTTACCAGCAACAAATTATTTCCATCGTTAGATAATTATATAATATTTAATAAAAAAAATATTTAACGACGAAATATATTCGTTGTTAGTATTCGTGTTAGATATTCCGTCATTAATCGGTCATTAAAAATAGGCGTCAAACCTTTCTACCACTGTTTGTGTCTGACATGTATACTAAAGAATACATCATCGCAAATCTGTCATTAGTGATGACGAAACATAGTCCCTCGTAAGTTTCCATCACTAAAACATGCGTTTCTTATAGTGTAAGCTTCGGTAATTTTTAAATGATTTACAGATCAACCGAATCTTATGCTCAAAGTAAATAAAGTATGATGCTTACAATTGATCAAGATTAGACAAGAAACCCACCCCATAGAGTGACCTATTGGTGGTGTGGGATGACTTATGGTCAAATGTCTGAGGTTTGAATTCGGGTGGTGCTTTATAAGTCTAGCTTGTCGTGTGGGATTTTCTTAGTTCAATTTGTCTCTCTTGTGTGGTTTGTAAGTCTGCAAAGTGGTGGTTTACTCATAACACATGAGTGATGGTTTATCCAAAACACACTCTTAATATTTTATCTAGATTTAAACAAAATAAAATGTCTTACTTTTAAGGGATTAACTGGGCTAAGTTTAAAGTTCAAGAAATTAATTGAACTAAGCTTGAAAATTTAAAAGACTAATCAGAATCAAATTTAATTTAAGTGTTAGAAAGCTACTCTTGAAATAATTTAAGGCTCAAATTGAACCTTAACCTATTAATAAAATCAAACATCGTGCACAAGAAAAGAAAAATGCTATGTTATTCCATTCTAAGTTCCATTAACGATCAAATATCGTGCTCAAGAAAAGAAATGTGCTTTGTTATTCCATTCAACTTCGTGTCATATACTTCGACTGAATATATATATATATACACCATAAAAGGTTTATTCCATTCAACTTCGTGTCATATTAAAGTAGCCTTAACCATAGGGAGAAATTAAAAATTAACTAATCGACCATAAAAGGTTTATTGTAAAGTCGTGAAAGATCGAATATATAATTATTGAGAGTTTTATATAAAAAATACCAACTAGCAAAAAGTGTTGCAGATTTCGTGCGGGATTTATATTCATAATACCCTGATCGTATCTAATTAGACAGTCAAACAGATCCTTAATTTCCCAATCGCTCCAGACTAAAGAAATTTTACATCAAAACATGTGATTAATTTGATCTAGAAACTTAGTTCAAAAAGCTTGCAATTATTAAATTAGAAAATAGTACTTTGTTTGTTTTAGGCATATGTTATTTTTATAGTGACTATTTTGGTTATATACCCCATGTTTCATAATGTCTATTGCGTTGGGATTTTAATTTAGAATTAACGATTAATTTGTTGGACTAATATGCCACTCATTTTTATATACATAAAATCATATTCACTTATATTTTCTTAAAAAGATAAAATTTTATCCATCTTTTCTATATATATCACACAATTCTATTTACTTGTATTTTCCTAAAAAGGAAAAAAATTATCTCTCCATATATTTTTAGAGTTTTTGATAGAGTTAAAATTGGGAGAGAGGGTGAGAAAATATTTAAAAGAACAAATATTTTGACACAAAATAAAATTTGTAAAACAACAAATATTTTGAAATAAAAGGAGTTTATTTTTTTCTCAAATAATAGGGTGGAAGAAAAGTGGGCTTTCAATATTAAATAGGCCCAATATCCACTTGGGTTGACATATCATTCAATTATCAATCCACTCGTGTAAGTCCATTTGATTTGAGTGTTTTAAATGTCTCAGTTTTCTACTTTTCTTCGTAAAAGAAAATAAGGATTGTTAAATGCTCTTCATATTAGTACAATGTTTGCTTGTTCCAATTCGTGTCTTATTTTTTGGGCATATGTTACTTGTATGATTGCAAATCATTAATTCACACGATTCAATCATAGATGAAATCTTGAATGATGAAAATATAATTAAAAAAAAACATAATGTTGTAATTCTGATCTAATTAATGTAAGAGAAATCCGATTTTAATTTTTTATACCTTAAAAGGGAAAAAAAGAATTATATATGACTCTAATTTTATCTACTTAATGTTAGAATTTAGTAAAAATCTCCACACAATACTAATTTGAAATCTCACTAAAAATGTATATGCTTAAGTCTCCATCTCTCTCTCTGCATAACATAGTTACCAAATTTTGATTTCAGCAGTCTCTTTGGCAAAATTGAAAACATCTTGTTTAGTGAGAAATTTTATCAACGAATGATTTTTCTTATTGGTTGAGGGAGATTTGTTCATTTGTTGTTAGCCAATAATATAACTTCTTTTGACCTTTAATAATAATAATAATAATAATAATAATAATAATAATAATAATAATAATAATAATAATAATAATAATAATAATATAAGTCTATTTTCTTTAAAAGAAATGTTTTGATTTTTGCAGAGGATAAATTATACTTTAACACTTACATTTTAGGTACTTTTTTAAAAAATTACCAACTTTTCTAAAATTTTTGCAAATCTAACATTAACCAATTTTGCGGTCTAAAAATCATGCGCAATTGATTGTTTTTTAATATTCCTATGCTACGTAGAGAAAAATCATCCAATTAAGAAATATTAAATTACAATCAATTATATTTTCAGTTTGTTAATTTGATTAAATGTTAGATTTACAAATTTTTTTTTTTTGAAAAAATGAGTACTATTTTATTAATTTTAAAAAAATACCCAAAAGTAAGGTTAAAAGTATACGTTGGGCCGAATAGTTTTAAATGAATTGAAAGAAATGTTTGAGGTATATTTTATTGGGTGCGGCGAAGGTACACAAGTAAACCGTACGGCGTACTTAGCTCTCCATAAACGACAAAAGCGGTATTATTGGGTCCCACAACGAGGTGTCCCCACACGTGGCGCAGCCTGCACCGCCACCATATTATTTCCTTTAATAGAAAAATCACACCATTAAATTACCCGAGTAAGTTATTTAATTCCCCTCACATGATGTCTATATTTTAATTCTACTTCTCCAACCACTTCTACTTACATTAATATAAATTTCAAATTTTGCACTACTAAAATATGCTTCTAATACTTTTATTTTTGCAATATAAATATTATTTTGCTTTTAGTTTTTATTCTTTTTTGCCAAATACAGCATATATATCCACATGGTGGTTTGGTATTTTCGTCTTGTTTAATAAAATCAACACATGTATTTGTATAATGTGAAAAATGTAACTATGATACTAATGGGACCCGTATGATTGTTATGATCTTTTTTTTTTGGTGACGAGATAACTTGTAGCTTCTATACGGGGGGTGCACTTCTAGATAACATGCAAATCACATCAAGAAAATCACACGTGATATATATTCAATTAAAAGATGTTAGTGATATTTAAATTTTAAATTTTTGACCTCAAATTGTCTAATTTCATAAGTAGACCATCTTCAAAAAGACGAGTGCGAAGACCTTTCATTAGTAAATAATGAAGTCGAGAGGGTTAGTATTCTACTACTTCGGTGGAAGCATGTAATATGCAAATTGATTAAATTTGAGAAAAATGGTGAACTTCAACTATTCAAAGACAAAAGAAAAACATTATATATAGTGTCCTTTGGGTATGACCGTGGTGGAATTTAAAATTGAATGTCTTGAGTTTACACTTCACAAACATAATTACGTGTGAGTCTGTCATGTCTAATTTTACTAGTGTGGTTTGCAAATTATTGTATGAGAGCATGATTTACTAAGTACAAATCATTGAATAGCGGCTGCAGTGCTGCAATAGATTAGAGAGCATGGGCGAGCTATCAAAATAATTTAGAATAAAAAAAATCATCTTTCTTGCCTTTTCAGTGGTAAAATTATTTATTAAAATTTTATAACCAAGATGTTTCAACAACTCACCCTTAATAGCTAACAGACTAAAAATTATAAAATCGATATTCTATCAACAAGTAAATTAAACAATCAATCAAATTAAAGATTGTAGAAAAAACAAAATGATATAATTATTTATTAAAATGTTATAATAAAAAATCAAGGCGTTTACTCTCAATAGATAATATATTATAAATTATAAAATAAATATTTAATCAACATGTAATTCAAATAATCAATAAAAATAAAGATTGGAGAAAAAAAAACAAATTAAAGATCTAGATAGAAAGGGTATTTGAACCCTTGTGCATTGGTGGAAACGGAGAAGCCCCAACCAGCGACGGACGCAGGAATGTTAATTTGGGGGGCGAAATGTAGGAATTTCAATTTTCAGGAGGCGAAAAATAATATTACAATATAAAGTATATATATATATATATATATATATTTCTTAACCGTCAAGGCGTCAAGGTTCCGGTGGGGATGGCCTAGTAGTGGAGTGAGGTTACTTGAAGATCAAAAGTCACGGGTTCGAATCTCCTCAATACCACAGGTCGGGTGTGTAAGTTAAAAAAAAAAAACCGTCAAGGCGTCAACAATAAATAACATCTAAATACTCTACCTACATATATTCATGATATGCTAAAAGAGGCCGGAATTACATTGCCAGTGTTATTCCCCGGTGAAAATTTTCATGACTAAAAATATCTTATAATTATATATATCCATATGTATATATATTATTTAATTAAAATAGACATTTATACCAATTGTACCATTTTTTTATAGGATATGCAAAATATACTTTAATTATTATTATTATTATTATTATTATTATTATTATTATCATTATCATTATTATTATTATTATGACAAGGAAACACATAAGTGACATTACTCCAAACTGTAAAGGATAGACAAATCACACGTAAAAAATTTAATCTGACAAACTAAACTTATAAAACATTAATGAGATTTGAACTTTAGATATTCGGCCACAAATCGTCCACTCCAGCCAATGGCGGAGCCACATAGGGCCCGGGGGGTCATTGGGCCCCCCTAAAATTTTAAAAAAAATAGTATTATAGTAGTATTTTAATTAAATACTTAAAAATAAAAATAAAAAATATATTATTCTACTCCTAGTCAGCAATCCCACATCCTGCAACCTAGAGTTCAACCACCATACCCCAAATTTAATTTGAACCATACTAAAAGAAAATCGGTCAACTCCTTTTCATTCTCGTTTTCAATTCTATTTTACTAGAAATTAACCTCAATTTCATATATATTGGTAGTTACTCTTATCTTCTTTAATGCTCAACCCGTTTCACAATAAGTGTCATTCTAATACTTTAATTTTATTTCACACAAAGTGTCATTCTACACAATCAAGGTAAACATTTCACATTTTTCTCATAGTTGCCCTCATTTAATGTATTAAAAAATAATCATATTTAACACATTTAATGTATTAACGTAAGGGTATATAAGGTAATTTGATTATCTAATTAATATATTTATTAATATGTGTGTATTCATCCAGAATGATACTTATTCAAAAATGGAGATAAATCCTTCAAAAAAATGGAGGGAGTATATTTATTTCTCGCCTTAGTGTTAAGTTTTAAATTTTAGGGTTCATTGAAGATTCGAGCATTGTGATGCAATTTTAAGAATATTAGAATTTTATAAATTAAAAAAATATTTTTTTTATATTATGAATTGGGCCCCCCTAAGCAACATTCCTGGCTCCGCCACTGACTCCAGCAGTAGGCTACTGCAATAAGGTTACTTAATTTACATATTATTAAAGCATATATTAGTTGTCAATTATTGAATATATTGCCTGATTACTAATCATTTCCCGCCTGACTATTGAAAGTCATATACACACATATATTAAATGTACACTAACAACTTAATCATCGTAAAAGCAACAAGATTAAAACGGCAAATTAGCATGTATAGAATAATTGATCGTGTATCATACGACAAACTAATACTATTATATTAAAAAAATACAGAAAGATCTAATTATAAGTGAACTTTTATCGATTCAAAATCCGAAAGATAGATTACCTATCAATTCAATTCATGATTTAAAAAATGAAAATTAATTATCAATCTAGAACTTAAAAAATCATGTATTCTGATTTTTTATTTTTATATTATTTATCAACAAAAAATAATGTATTACGTACTTTCCAATTAAATTCAATAAATAATTTATTAAAATAATTTAAAAATCAAAATACATAATTTTTGAAGTCCTAAATCAATTATTTTCAGCTTTCACGTTAATTCTGAATCGATAAATATAATAACCCATTTGTTTTAATTTGGTTAATTGCAGAATTTAACACAATATTTGCACCATTTTGTAATGTCGCACAACGTTTAAAATTTGCCATTCATATCACAATCTTGAATATTTTTGCAATTGTAACATCCCCAATATTAATCCCGCAAGTTTATCAAATGTGTCCGATTTGTAATCTACGTGTGCAACTATTTCCGAGTACCTAAACAATGTTATTATATAAATTCACTATATACAATAAGATTCTTCATCAGTTTTATCTCCATAAAATGTCATTTTTTGATGTCCTATATATAATAATAGAAGTCGTACATTTAATTAAAAAAAATCATCAAATTCATCCAAACCATGATTCCACAAACAATTTGTCATATATCAAAGAAAAAGGCTAAAAAAAATAAAATAAAAAATTGAAGGAGCAATAAAAAAGGGAAGAAAATGAAATGACAAGGGCGTGTATGATGTTTAGAATGATTGAAAAATCGGAAATGAGGAGACAAGAGGGGAAAGGGGATGGGGGCCAATCCTGCCAACCAAACAACCCCTTGTCTAATTAACGGACCCATTTGTGAGCTGGAATACGACAATCCCATTTTTAATCGATGCCTCAATTCAATGTGTATGGGAACAAAACATTTTTGTGCCCCTTTTATTTCTTCTTTCTACATTTTTTTTTTCTAAATTAGGTTCATTGTAATTCCAACTACCCCTTTTTCTATTTATGTGACAGGAATCAAAATTTCCATTTTTTTTAGTTGGGGGTATGGAGTGATTGAGCTACACCCTTTCTCGATTTTTAAATTCTTTTAGAAGTCACAGGCGTAAATTTAATTTAGATACATTTTTCAAGCTCATAATACAAAAAAGAGTTTTCATATACATGAGAGATTTTTTGCAATATAATTCAAATTCAACTATCAATTGAAGAGATCTAGTTTATGAAATGGGTGAATTCGGAATGAAGAAGTCGTGTGTTTGAATTTACCAACACTTTTTAATTTGAATCCGTTACATGAGACTCAAATTATTTATGAGTTATTGCAAATACCATAAAAATTCAGGAAAATGAGTGACGTTAAATTTACAACTTTTATGAAAATGTAATGATTATTTTAACAATTAATCATATTTTTTATTGGATTAAAGCAGATGAAGCACAATTGAGTTGTTAATGCTTTCCACACATACGAGATATTATTATTACACACAATTCATCGTACAACCTAGCTTATAGCTACCTGTACATACATATGTATGTAAACGTATTATTATCGATTTATAATTAACATTAATTATTCACCACGGGCAAATCAAATATATCCACATACAAGCACTCAAACGCTACCTACCGTTTTATACATACTATTTTGATAAGATTTTGCCACGGAAACTAATCCTATGCCACATCAATTATTTGTATTAATTATTATGATAAGTATTTGGAAGACCTTTTTTCTCAAAAAAAAAAAAAAATCTTAAAATTAAAGTGTACTATAAATGCATAACATAATATAATATATATGCAAATATTCCTATTACACATACGCATACGCATACGCATACACATACACATATGCACTGATTAACTTTAACTCTAACCAATTATGAAAATATTTAAAAATAATATTCTATTTTCTATTAACAAAATCAATAACTTAATTTGATACACTTTTATAAAGATGTTTATAAAAAAAAGAAAGAAAAGAAAGATGTTTATAAAAAAATCATATTTTAAAAATATACACAAAAGATTTTAAATAAATTGTATTTATAAAAATAGAAGCTCAATAACGATCAAATAATATTAACTTTAAGCATGTAGATATGATTTAAGGTCTATGGTTAAGGAAAATTATATATAAAAAAAACAAAAGGAACAAATTTTTAGGAATAAAAAGTCATGAAAAATTAACCTATCGAGTCAATCTTTAATCGAGTCCAACATGAATCGATCTCGAGTAATTTGATATTTTATACTTGTTTGTTCTATTTTTACTTATTAAGTTTGAGTTTGAGACAAGCTATGAGTCTTTTCAAACATAAAATTATGTTTAAACTAATTTGATATGCTTATCAAACCGAATTTTCAACATGCGATCAAGAATCGAATTATTTTATTTGATTTTTAGACCTATTAACAACATCAATATTGTGAACATGCATTATTGTACGTACTGATATAATAAAAATCAACAAGTTATCTATGAGAATATATATCTGATTTCATCGGCCACGTGGAATATAAAAGCTCAGCACATTAATATTGATTATTTGTTTAGAAATGTAAAATAATGTTTGATTTAGGAGAATTAAATTGTAGTGAGAGATAAAAATGGTTAGAGAGAGAACGAGTGATCCGAGAGTAAGAGCACATGATGGCAGAGAGCATTTAACCTTTGACTGCGACGATGAAACCAAAGCCCCATCAAAGTATCATGCTTCCTGCACTCTCATTTACCACTCTAAATATAATATAATTAATATTCGTCTTAATTAATTTAATCAAGTAATTAACGTTGTAATCCACGTCTCCAAATTGCCAGATAAGATCAATGTGCGTGTGTTTTCAACTGATGATTCCCATAAAATCTTTATGTGTTTGATCGATGACACTCTCGTGTCTTTCTCTCTCACAAATTCATTGAGAATTTCAAACTACCTTTCTTTAATTAATTTAATGCAACATGCATGTCCCCCCTTAATTATTTTACTTAACTGGGATCTCATTTCGTATTATACTCCCTAATATATTTGTTTAATTTCCATCCTACAAACTAGACCAGTTCGAATTCCGTGACTCGGTATTTCACTATCCAAATTTTAATTTTAATAATAAGTATTATTAATATTAAAAAAAATTAATTATGATATAATGGACCGCGCGTATTCAACACTAGCGTTCCGCTGGAATATTAATTTTTAAACAATTCATTACTCTTTTAATTTATGGCTGTGCTCTACAAAATCAATATACAGTAAGTTATATATATTTTATGTATCTGAAGATCGAATAAATTTATAACGTGAATTAAAAATGCTATGACTTAATTTTGATTTCATGCTATAATTGTATTAAAATGTAAAAAATTCTAATTATTTTAAAACTAAAATTCGTAAAAGAGGTTCATCATGCTACTGCAATTAACCCTAAAAAGAACTACTCTGTGGCATTATATATAATTGTTTGTTAAAAGGAAATCTGAGGGAGGATAAGAATGAACAAGAACTGAACATTGGAATGAGTAAGAAAATATATATCACAAGCCCAAAACTAGTAGTAGTAGTTAATTAATAAGTGTTTGTTAATTAAATTAAGCCCAAGAAAGCCATTTATTATAAGATTGAAGTGTGTGCGCACGTGCATACATGTGTGCATATCTGTTGGAAATTCTGAATTGCCATATGCACACGTGCAGACATGTGTGTGTGAGTGCGTGTTCATTTGGAGTGGAGAGGAAGTGAGGGCATGTGAAATTTAATTTCACAAAATTAAATCTAATTCATCTTAAATTTTATTTTAATTATCAATATGCAAATAAGATCGTATATCTACTAATTAATTGGAATGTGAAATAGAGGATCGTGTATTTAATTAATTTCTCTAATTACAATTAGGAGACATAATATACTGGTTTAAGGACTCCTGCACAAGATGTTCCCTTTTGAAAGCATAACTAGTGAATAATTAATAAGGCCCATTAGGAACATAATCTTCTAGTTTAAGTGCAAATTGCAGTTTAAGCTAATTAATTACACAATTAAGTGTTTCTTTTTCAGGCAAGAAAAAAAAAACATTTTTTTGAACATCTAGTAGTCAAACTGACCTAGTTTTTGACTGACCCATATGTCTTTTCTTGATCCTCTTTCTTTTTAAATTAATCTGGCTACATAGTACTAAATTAATATTAATTTATGTGGAGCTAGTTTTGGAACTAACACTTAGAATAAATAATTGCAGTGACCAACAATAGTAATATTGTTTAATTTAATTAGATAAAAAATGTTGTCTTTTACTTGACTAGTATATGATGACGCAAGTGGTAAGCAATAAAAGATTTAGCAACTTCCACCAAAAATATGATGATTTTATTTTGCTTCGATGGGTACAGACATTGGCTAAATATCCGGATATTAATATAAGTGTTAATTATGAAAAAAGTATATCAACTTTGAAACAATTTACAAGCTAGACATAGATTTTAAAAGTTTGCAATTATAGAACAATTTTAATTTTTGTTGCAAAATTAAATAGACACCAAAAAATTCCATCGAGCAAAAAACTAATATGTAACATGAAAATTTGAAAAAATTGTATACATATAAGACATAATAATGATTTGATTTTTATTAATACAATAAAGATCGGCATACAATATTGTGTTTGATTTTCATTTTATTACAAAATTGTGTCTATTTTGCAACAAATTATAAAGTTATATTGTAATTTCAGTGTTCGTGCCTAAAATGCAAATTAAATGTTTCAAAATATTTCGAATATTTCATCAATTAATAAAATGCACAAATATACAGTTTAAAAACAGTTTATATTTTTTAGTCTACAAAATCAATTTATAAAAGAATCAAAATTATAACAATACTGTGAAAGTGTAGTCTGAAATATAAAATAATTGTAATTATGTTGGTTTTAAATTACAAAAATACTAAAATAATTAACAAATGAACTAAGCTACAAAAGTACTCATTCGGTTTCTGAATAAGTGTCATTTTGGATGAATGCGCATAGATTAATATATTAATTGAGTTACCTAATATACCATTGTGTGAATACATTAAATGAGTTAAATATAAATATATGAATGCATTAAATGATGACAAATATGTGAAAAATGAGAATTTTATGTATCAAATTTGTAGAATGACACTTTTTTTGAAACAAAATTAAAATACTAGAATGACACTTATACTGCATTCGCTTCAAATTAATTGTCATTTTAAAATTTTTAGTTCGTTTCAAAATATTTGTCGTTCACTATATTTTAATTTCACACGCTCGATCTATATCAATTGTAACCCTGCATTGCATTTATAGGGGATAGAGAAAAATATGCATTTATTAGCGAATACTATGATTTAATATATGGTGGAGAGAAATAGCTGGTTGTGCATATTTGTCAAAGTTATTACATATTTATTCTATGGAAAATTGTAAAACGACAATTAATTTTTTTTTTAAAAAAAAGAAGGAAAATTGATATAATTTGAAAAATAGAAAAGATGTGGGCGTAAAATTTGGATAGCAGAGGTTTTGTGCATTTAATCGCATGAGATGAGATATATATAGTGATAGAAGTTAGAAGGAGAGGCATTATTATTTATTATTTATTATTTATTATTTATTACTAGTATTTATTAATTATTAGTGAAGAAAAGGATGTGTGTCCAAATAGTGAGGAAAAGAGGATGGAGGTTGTACCCCGTTTTGGTCTGCCTCGCTGTCTTCCATACGTACGTACCCCCACTTTCTACATGCATTATATTCATATTAATTCATTCCCCTTTTAATTAATAATTAATGTCCCTACCCTATTCTATTTATATATATATATATATATATTGCCTGCCCGTTGCATGCAATTTACACATAAACCCCCCCGTGCCCAACTGGCACATTTTGATTCATTCTCGGAGCTAGCTACAGAGTTTAGTTGAATATATATATATATAGCTAGCTAGCTAGGTCGAGACAAAATATATACTTGTGCTTAGATTAATTCACTCTGATTTTCTTTCGTCTCTTCTCCCCTTCAAGCCCCCGGTTTTTATCCTCGATCAATATATATCTAGTCCACAACCTAAGAAGATCAAGATTTATATATATATATATATAGGTAGAGAGAGAGAGAGAGAGAGAGAGAGAGAGAGAGTACGTACAACTAAGAATGAATTACATGTTCGGAAATGAAGAATGCAGCAGCGGCTGCGAATCAGGTTGGACTCTATACTTAGAACAGTCTTCAATTTCTCGAGGAAACGATTCCCCCGGCGATTGTCGGGTTTTCACAGATGCAAAAAGATCGAACGATGAAGACGAAGACGAAGATGAAGATTTGTCGATGGTGTCGGATGCCTCATCCGGACCTCCACATTTGCATGAAGAAGATGAAGAAGGGTATGGTGGAATTGGAAATGACAAAAATGGCTGCTTCTATAACTACGCAATTCATCAACAAGTTCCTTTGTCTCGAAACAAGCTAATTAAAAGAAACAAAATTAACAGAGAAAATAATCGATGTCGAAACAAGCCTCAAGATCACTCTTCTTTGCTCGATGACACTGCTAGCTCACCTTGCAATGTGAGTTCTTCATTTATTACCTTACATTATTGCAATTTCTTTCCTTTTGTAATAATCACATATATATATATATATATCTGATTTAATTGTATATGTATGTATGTATATGTATATGCAGAAAACTAGAAGCCAGCCATCATCAGTGGAGAATGTGGTGGAATACTCACAAGGCTACTCCACAACTCAGTTTGAAGTAGGACAAATTTCTAGCTACTTCTTTCTTTTCGTTTATGAAATTAAAATGCTCTCATTTTTTATATGTAATGTTTTATAATTTAATTTGAATTGAATATATGTAGGTGAGACCTCCATATCAGGAGCATTATGATTTCTTTCAGTCAGGAAATCAACTGCAGCAGCAAAACCAGTTGAGTGTTTAATCATATCTCTGGGTCTTTGTTCGTAATCTTGATAGAAAGAACATGCTCTTATAATAAAAATATTATATATCAATTATTTTTTAGTTTTAATTCGTTTGTGTTATATATGTAATTAGTAATTGATTTTAATAATTTGTTTTGGGCCGAATCTGTAGCAGGTGGTTTGAAGGTAAAAGGTGGTGAATTAGCAAATGAAATGACATTCATCAAACCGTCCTATGTTATTGTTAGGTGATGTAATAATGTTGGAAAAAAGGGATGTTTTTATAAAGCGAAATTGAATCTTGAAAAGGGGATTTTGTTTCCCTTTCTTCTTCTTCCCTCTCTTCTTTTGTAGCTGTAACTGAAGTGGGAAACAGCTTGTAAGAAACAAACAAGTGAGAGAGTGAGAGAGAGAGAAAAAAAAAGTGGTGGAATTTCATTTTCAATATTTTGTTTAAGATTCAAGATTTATTTTACTGTCTCAGAAATAATGGCAACAATCGAGCTACTTGTTTTTTTCTGTTAAATTTTTAATTGATATGGAGCCCCTTTATGCTCCCTTTTCCTTCAACATTCAAGATCTCTAAAATTTGTCTATGTTAATGGTAACTCTCAACACTTGGAATATATTCAATTAATTTATAATCTATGAAGTATAATATATATATATATATATATAAATCCACATATATAATTTTTATTTTTTTTATAAAAGTGATAGGAGCTATACTTAATTTTGATTAGTACGTAGTGGTCCAGTGGAGTTGGTGCGGGACAATAAGAATAGAATATTTTAAAAGAGAAAATTGAGAATGATAAAAAAATATTTATCAAAATTTGGATAACAAAAGAAATTTTGATTTCACATTCGAATACTTATAAATTCATCAATCCAGCTTTAATGCGAATCAAGAAAATTAATATGGAACAAGGATAGAGTACAAGGGGACTCAATAATTATTGTCAGGAACCGAGATTTATTTAGTGTCATGTAATAATAATTGTCAGAAACTAGGATTTATTAGGTGGGTATATATATATAAGGTCCACATTTATCATTTAATTATATCCTCATGAGCACTTTGGACCTGAAATAACACTTTGGTGTATCACGACTGGAAATATAGGATCTCAATAGAAAATCGACAGGTGCTTGATGTATAAACTTTCAAATTTATAGCTCCAACCAAGGCTCAACTTCTGGAGTGTTCCTCATGGCATTAGTAGGAAATTAGAAAGATTTTTGAATCCCAACAAAACAATTAATTAATACCTAAAAAGAAAGCAACAAACAAAATACTTTGTATATAGCATTGAGATGATTGGGTTGTTCTTTGTTTGCAGTGAATTATGTTGGATAGGATCAAGAGGGTATGGAGGGAAACATTTTTGTCCTACCAACACCCACCCAAACAATGCCCACCAATCCCTATGTAAAAAATAAAATAAGAATAATTAATTAAAAGAAGCTAAATTTTAATTTATGGTCTCATCCTTCATAAATAATAATTTAATCACAAATCTAGTATATGATCAATTTTTGAACTTCTAAAAATTGACGTGTCATGCTCGAATCACACATGTTATTTTGGCCCAAATATTTAAATGATGTGGAATATCACTCGTGTCACATCTTATCCGAATGGCATAGGATATAACTCATATAAGCATGATGCGTCAATTTTTAAGATCCCGGAAATTGAACTTGTACTAGATTCATAGTAAGTTCAATAGGTCAAGTATTAAATTACCGAGGATTACATATTTGTTTTCTCTTTTTTTTTTTTCAAAATGTGAAATTAAATTTTCACCTAGGACTGTTCCCAATCTTGATGACAACACTCTTCCTCTCTTGACATAAAATAATATCTTCTACTCCTTATCTCTGCAGTTGCCAACTTTTTTCAGAGCTGTAGCTATTACTTCTAACATCTGCTTTTCTTGCAGCCCCACAGCCATGTGTTTTGTAGCAGTGAATTTAAGCTGGGAAAAAAATGTGTAGTGGGAGAGGTTCTTCACTAGATCACACTAGCTAGGATATTGAAATTTAGTGAAAACAATCCTAGCTAGGTTAATTTAGAGAAAACTTTGTGCTACTTTAGTTGATTATCACAAAAAATAGATTAAAAAAAACCATTAGCGAAAGCTAGGTTATTCATATACGCTTGACCCGCATGAGTGGATGTCATATTTCATTAGGCTACGAGACTCTCATACTTACTACTTATACTCTTAAACCTTTACGGTTCTTAAATTGAATTTAAAGACTTACAAAATACAAATCCCAAACCAACTAGATCCGATCAAACTATTTGAATTTCAACTCATGAGGAAAAAAATATGGAAATTAATGTTATACTAAATAGAAAATGACAGGCAGCTACTCGAATAGCTCACTTCACTCGTGATCCGTCTCTCTAGCTCAATCATCAAATGAGATTATAAGGGGCTTTTTAAAACAACAATCCATGGATTATAAGCTCAATCCACCTTGTACACAAATTGTACTTGTGAAAATGAACTACCAATTAACATGGGGAAAGTGTTGTCTCATAAATTAAAACATGAACAAACTAAAACTAGGTCAAAGATCCATTCGAGATCCTTTATTTCATCATCCACTTATCTATAATCAAATGATGTGTTGAGAGTGCGTGTTAAATCAAACATAATAAACTACCAACAAACATATCCTAAAAATACGAAAACTAAAATGTCAAACAAGACAACATTTTCTATCAATATAAGCGTTAAAGAATGAATACCAATAACAACAATATCGGTCCATGTACATGAATGTGTACAAATGATTTTAGTAGTGTTGTCACACATTGTAGATCATAATGCACCAAACCGAAATAATGTAATGCCATAACAAAATGGAGAAGGCCAAGGCAATAATAATTAACCAAGATGTATGTGGGATTTTTTATTTTAAATATATTTTGGATGGATGTATACCAATTTTATGGAGACAGCTGGTGCACCATCATAAAGGGTGATGGCAGGTATTAGGAAATTGATGAGATGAGACGATAGGACCACAAATCAAGTTGATTATGATTGAGCAAATTAAAGTAGAAATGAAATAAAGGGGGAATTTAATTGAATTAATTAAATTGAATCAATACATACAGTACACATACATATATATTGATGTTAGATACAGTGCATGCCTCAGACCAACCATCCATTATGCATGGGTGAGACTGAAACCTATCCCCATTTTAATCAATTCAGAATATATAATTTTCTTGTTTTCTTTTGTTCTTGTCTCCTCTCCACTTTAATCGATCGATCGATTCTATCTTTATAGTCTCAATTCATTACTCTACATACATTGATCAGTAACATTGTATATATATACACACATATATATGATTTGATTCAAATGAAAAACTAGTGCTTCGCGTGTAGACGTGAAAACCAGCTTGTTTAGTAATTTAATGATTTAATTTTTTACTGTATTTTGGTGCTAAAATAATACAATAAGAAAAGCAATAAAATTATCCTAAACAAGTTGGTTATCACGTTTACAGGCGAAACATGATCCCTATATATATAGATATATATAAATCTCTAGACTCCAGGGACTGCAGACGAGCAGCAGAAGCATGCATAAGAAGCATGGTTTTCTTTCAACGAGATCACAACTTATCAAATTAGAACAATGCTAAAGAGAATATGTAGCTAATTTTCCTTCATATTTCAAAACTCAAGGAGAGTTTGTTATCCTCTGTATTCATTTTTTCTTCTTTAGTTCTATCATTGTGTGGTTTTTTCGTTATAGTTTTAAGGAAAATTTTCTATTACCTCCTATGTTTTCTCAAAAAATAAAGAAAAACCCATTTATACTCTCTCCGTTTCTATATAAATGTCATTTTGGATGGATGCACACAAATTAATAAATTAATTACATTACCTAATACATTTTTGTGTGAATACATTAAATGAGTTAAATATAGATGTTTGAATGCATTAAATGAGAGCAAATGTGTCAAAAATGTCAATTTTCTATCTCGAATTTATAGAATATCACTTTTTTTTGAAACAAAATTAAAATGCTAGAATGACACTTATTCAAAAACGGAGAGAGTATTTAATAAATATCTTAAAATTCCTCTATGTTACCGTAAAATTCATCACTCTCCTCAAATACCCTAATAATCTAATTAATAACATTAACTTTAACATAAAATTTACATCATACCATTTTTATATTTAAAAAATAATACAAAATTTTGAAAATTTTCATAATAGCAAAAAAGTAGTTTTACCAAATATATAATTTTCAAATAATATAAAATAATTAAAATTGTATTTTTGTATAGCCAAAATGATAAAAATAAAATAAAAATTCCTTACTCTTTTTTTTTTTTGACAAGTTTGATTCACATATAATTACACTTAATTGTCAAGACATCCAAAAAATTAGGAATATATTTTGTTCAGTGATTTTTTCACTACAATTTAGTCCCACAGAAAGTGTGCAAGTACGAATATCGTATCCACCTAAACTAAATGGGTGCATTAGATCCATCACAAAGACGAAGCTGAACTTGGACACCGATCCTTGTACCATGCATGATTAGGGTATATGACTCAAGAGAGTCACAGTGGGAAGCTAAGTTTGGAATCGTAACAATTTACACATCCTAATTAAAGAATTACATTTTTCCATCTCTGATTGAATATTTTGTAATGGCTAGGTCTACTGGGACAACTGGACTGAAATATGATGCTTTGATATTGCTAATTATGAATGATTTCAAGACATAAGATTAGTCGAACTCCATCTTCTTCTCCACACAAAAGTAGCTTCCCCATTGAGGATTATGACTCGAGGGTCGGGGAAGATGAGACTGCAGATTTCTTGACAAAAGTTGCAAGGAAGTTGGTTTGAGAAGCAAATCATTTGATCAGCAAGATGCTCTAGAGCTTGATTGTGGATATGTTCATCAGTTTGGTGAATGTCTGACTCCAGTTTGATTCTTGATAATGAACTTACATTGAGTAATTTAGCAAAGTCATGTTTCCTTTAGTTGTTCAGGTTCTCTACCTTCGCAGTTTTCATTGAAAACAAAGATTTTGCCTGATAACATAAGCTCATACCTTATAGTTTTAGCATTCGAAGCTCCAAAATCTTGAATTCTGGCAATGGGTTGCTGTTCCTACAATCTGGTCAGCTAGAGGAGTACCATGTTTATAATCCCACCACAAAGTGAAAGCAATCAAGAAAGATAGACCTTACTGATAGTGACGAGTACACAACAGTTATGGGAGCTAAGCTTAGCATTTGCTCCATCAAAATCGCCCCATTACAAGATTGTATGTGTTAAGGCTACAAGGAATCCCCTTTCTGATCATGAGCGACATTGTTGGGTGGAGGTGTATGACTCTGAGAGCCTCACTTGGAGTCATTTACAGCTCCTATAGCAGCAAACTTCTCTTCTGGAGTACACTGCAATAACATGATTCACTGGGATAATTATCCTCGCGCACATCTATACTATAATATCAACAGAGATATCATAGGAAGTTTACCTCATGCTGGAGTTCCATGGCGTAGGAAGGGGGAGGTGCAGCTGTTTGTCGCAAACTCCAAGAGCCAAATGGATGCTTGTACCATTTCATCATAGTCTCACACCTTGGCGACAAATCAATAGCAGTCTACGAACTGCAAGAGGATTATTCTCAGTGGTTCTTGAAGTACCATGATGAATTTGGCCGGCTTCCTGGAAACTCCAGACGAAGGACAGACCTGCACTATCATCACACATGTCCCTGGCAAGATAACATCATAGAGGTTTCTCAACAAGAGCTCCAAGGAGCTTGTTGATTTGACAAATCAACAGTTTTAACTGGAACATTCTGTGCAGTTTGATTCAAGAGACGTTTCTCAGTTTGAAGAAAATCTAGCTCCTGTCTAGTTGATGTATGAACTTATGTCTCCTGCTGTTGCCCGTGTAATTCGACACTTTTCTGTTTCTCTCGAGTGATGTAGTTCTGACTTCTGCAATGCATATGCCCCAAAATTGAAATCTGAAGTATCAACCTTTATGATACTTTTCTATTGAGGGAGATTCTCCTGCATAACAGTGATAATATTCCACTTATACGCAGAGGAAATGAATATAAAAAAATATGGTTTACAGAAAAGAAAATAATCTACTACAAATCCCTTGCTAAGCCTCTCATCTATCTAAACATACATTTAGTATTAATGTTCCAAGAGTTTGATTTTCTCAAGGCAGTTTTGCATCTGTTGTTGAGCAGTGGTTGAGAGGCGATCTCCAACTGATAATTTGTACTGTTCATAATTGAACTCGTCACACTTCAACGCAGCAGTTTTGCAGGCTTTGATACTTCCTTAAAGATAATAAAATTGAACATAGAATTTTCTTAGTGAGGCCTAGAATGTGTGTAATCATAGCAAGAGTAAAAGCCAGCTAAGTTCCAAGTAGAAGCTAGTTTTAATGCTAATATGAACATATCACACACAACAATGCAGCACACCAAGTTGTAGAAAGTTCAATTACACACAAAAGCAAAAAGATATAGGATTAAACATATTCACGTGACAATACAAAATAATCATTGAACAGTTAAAACTCCTCTTAGAGACTGCTTGGCTTAACTACAAAAAAGATCATCTCGATAATTTAAATCCATTCAATCTGAAGACTGAAGAAGTTACTCCACTGACCTATCAAAATAGGTGAGTTATCATATGAATTTCCTAAATATGACATTAACCACATGCAATGCAACAATATGCTTCCCGACAAATTAGTGAGCCTACCATAAACATCTCTGACATTGTACCATACTTGTAAGCATTACTGAAAGAGCATAGTTAAAATGATTTACAGAAAAATGTTCTCTCTTTAACATAAAAATCATAATATTTTATTGATGTCTATATATGATTGAAAACTTAAAGCATGCACAACTTTTAAGCATCCCCCATAGAAAAACGGCAGCCAAGATTTGAAAAACTGAACCAGTAAGTTATCACAGATAAAGAATAATGAAGTTATGGAACTCACCACTAAGGTCGAGAAGATTGAAAACCACAGGAAAATTTCCTACACTTTTAACCATTGTAATTGCAGCCCATATCTTCCGGTAGTCCTCTCTTGAAGTTCTTAAAA
Organism: Perilla frutescens; assembly: GCA_026008535.1. Lineage (NCBI taxonomy): Eukaryota > Viridiplantae > Streptophyta > Magnoliopsida > Lamiales > Lamiaceae > Perilla > Perilla frutescens. Next base: position 47,417,198 of record BRKX01000005.1, read on the forward strand.
TGAAGAGTTTTGTAATTGGATTCACATACTTCACTGAGGGCAAAAACCCCAAATTCAAATATGATCAGATAATTTCCATGCTGACAACTCATTGCAATGCTAGAGCTACAGATAATGTGATAATAAATAGAAAAGTAACAACCTCACCTGGAAATGAATTCATCAATGAAGCTAGACCACATTCCCCAAAGTTCCTGAGAATGCTATCTTTGATGGATACCTCTAAATTCGCCTTAGTGATTATAACGGGTTCATCCACAGAAAATTCTTTATTCGGATCCAGAAAGACCTCCATTACCAAGTACCTATTCTTAAAGCCTACCATGCTGTTTCACCATAACACATTAAATCAGCTCAATGTTAATCAATACACAAATGCTAAACCAAAAAACCAATATCCAATAAAATCACACAAGAATATCCATGCAAGGAAGCAAGCATGTACAATCTAATTGTTAGAGGCTTAGAGCAAAAACGTGTAAAATTCAAGCTAGCACACAACTTGGTCTATAAGTAAACGAGAACAAACACAATTCTTGATGGTCGATAACAATTAAAACAAACTTACATTGTTGTGTTAACTCATTACAACCCTAACCGTAGCACCTATGTATAGAATAAAGGAAAACATCTACAAATACCAACACACATCAGTCCAAAAAATATGAAGTAAGAACGTTCATTACTGATTAAACATGCAGAGAACATACAAGTAGGTATCAATCAATTTTTCAACTAAAATTACCCCCAAAAATCATTAATTTATCCCGGCAACTATATTCCATTATCAAACAAACGCCAAATCCTCAGAAATCCAATCGAAGATCAAATCAACACCACGTCAATTCGACGAGTGTTCATACGGCACTTGCATTCGAGCGATTCATCATCGGATTTAGCAGAAGCATGCAAATATTCGCGCAATAACAGAAATCATATATGCACGTATATGCATATAATTTAATCGTTAATTGATGGCGCGAAATTGAAAGAACATTACTTATTTCAGAACCAAAATCGAAGTAACCAAATCTCGTCCGATAATTCTTGCGCAGAGACTCGCCGGCGATGAAGGTGGAGGACGGCAGAACGGCGTGGGTATTATTTAACGAGGGTTTAGCGGCGCAAAGCTATTTCCGGAAAATTGTCCTAACCTAAAAAAATCGAATTTCGAACCGAATTGAACTGAAGTAAGCTCGGTTTATTCAGTTATTCAGTTTTATTTTTTTTACAAAAAATTAGTTCGGTTTGAAATCTTGCAAAATAAAAATGAATTAACAGAACAAATTGAAATTAGTCCGGTTCAGTTTGAAATTAAATTTTTTCGAATTCCTTCTAACCCTAGAGTCGACGATTTCGGCCAACAATTGTGTGTCGATCCATCATCATTGGTTTGGAGGCTAATGTTTAAATATAAAATAGGCCCACAATAAGTATAAATTTAATAAAATTTTGGGGCAGTCTTATTTTATTTCACGTTAAAATAAGGAGAATTAACAATTCAGAATCTGAAATATGAGTAATTTATAAATTAAGAGTTCGAAAGATGAAAACTATCAATTTAGTACTTGAAAGATGATAATTGTCAGTTTAAGACCTCAAAATTCATGAATTTCGATTTCTCTTTATTTTTAATGAATTTTTAATAAATTTAATAGATAATTAATCAAGAAATTTTCATTGAAAAATAATAATAAAAAAATTATAAAATAAAAGGATATAAACATTCATGAGTTTTGAGATCCTATATTGACAATTATCATCTTTCAGGTTCTGAATGAATAATTTTCATACTTCAAGTCCTGAATTAACAATTTTTCTTAATATGTACTTGGGCAAACATAGAAATAATTAAATAAGTAGAGTCTTTTTTTATAATTACTACACTTTATTTTCAAGTACCATTTTTACATAAGAGCAGATCTCCTGGCCAACGACCTGATGGGCCTGACCCATAAGATAGGTTAGCCCATCAGCCCAATAAGATGTGACGGTCAAAACTTAGTCTGTCAAGGGCACGTGCCACGTGCGCCACGAGCGGTGCGCTCCTCTTTTTTATTTTTTTTATATTCTATTTTTTAGTTTTTTTACAAAAGTTATATACTCTAAAATGGAAATAGTGAACCATAAAATCAAAGTGAATTAATTTAATTTTCTGAAATAAATATAAATGTGTACCTTAAAAGAATTAGTGAACCCTTAAATTAAAGTGAATTAATTCAAAAAATTTAAACATAAATATATACCCTAAAATGGAATTAGTAACTCTAAAATTAAAGTTTTTTTTTTTTTGAAATATGACGACTCTTGCAATGTTATTTTTTGTTGAGTATTATTAGCCAAGATGGGCCTAATCCAGTTCACAAGTGTGACTAGAAATGTGAGAATGAAAATATGCTTCAGAAAATGTATCGTTGCAAGCTAACCGGGTTGACTAGGGATGTCAATCGGGCCAACCATTTCGGTTTCGGATTTATTTAGTTCGGCCCTATTTAGTTTTCGGGCTAGCCTGTCGGGCCGGCATGTTAACAAATTTTTTTCACATGTATAAATTATACCTTGATAATTCTAAAAAATGATCACCATCTCTTATTCTTGAAATAAATAAATACACAAAAAATAACATAAAATGAAAAAAAAATATGACGAATATAGAATTTCATTAACATCATAGTGCATCAAAAAAAATAAAAATCAACGGTACATGAAATGATAAATTACAATAATCTTCAATCATAATTTATTCTTTCAAAAATAATAATTTCAAACTAAATCATAAATCTAATTATAGCTTAATCTCCGATCTAATTTGAAGTATAATCTTCTTCTACTTCAACAATAATATTTGAAGATCTTTCAACTTCATGTTCATATTTAAAGTCTTCATTATTTATTAAAAAAATAACAACATTATAATATTATACAATTAAATAATTTAAAACATGATAAATAATAGCTAGCTAGTAAAAAAAGATATGAGAAAATAAAAAGGGTAAAACTAATATAATTAACATCACACACTAAGAACATCCAAGTGGTAAAGAAAAAATCAAAATTATGTACATTTCATGATAATAATGTTCAACCTTAGTTTATTTTTTCAAAAATAATAATTTCAATTACATCACAATAACTATGCTCAATCATCGATATAAATATTGGAATTAAATTATTTTTCTACTTTAAAGACATTTGATGCTTCAAATTACATATATCTTTGTATTCTTTCTCATATATTAAACAAACGATAATATTAGAATGTATATAAAACTAAATTATTGAAAACATGATAAATAATATAATTTTAATACTTTAAAACATCAATACTATATAATAATAGATGGATAATGAGTGAAAAATAATTTTCTCAATAAAAATAAAATAATAAAACAAGTTATAGTCCTTATAACATTGATAAATGCAATAATGTATGTCATAAATGAAAATATAACATTTAATGAAAAATTGCATCATTGAATGAGACTCATTTACTATTACTTGTAACTTTAAAAATTCATAACTCTTAGCATACTTGGAATCTGATAATATATGGATGGAAAGATAATTGAGTTAGCTTTCCAACGCTTTCGACCGTTCGTGAATCGGATTTTTCTAGAAAAAGCTATGACCAAAATAACGGAGGCTGCCAGGGCAGCCCGACGGGCCAATCCGCGGCCCGACCGGGCCAGCCCGTTTAGCCTGCCAGCCCGACCGCTCTGGCCTGTTCAGATAATTTTTTTTTTCGGTCTGAAATTTTTCGGCTCTAACCCTATATTTTTCTCGGTCTATTCAAGTTAACTCATCGGTTTCGGGTTAAATTGACATCCCTAGAGTTGACACACATATGTGACAAAACTGTAATCAGAAAATTGTATATAATAATCATAGCTCCCTCTGCAGAGTGAGCAAATGGGCTTTTCCTTTAACACCAGTTGAGCAACAAGTTGTTAGAGGTGTCCGGAGGAAGCTTGATATATGCTGAGAATTCCTCTACTGAGTCTTATGCTTTTAAGCGCAAATAGTATTACAAATTAGATAGAAAACAATCAATCTTGAAAAATAATAATAACACAAAGAAATTGTTTACCCAGTTCGTCACGATATGACTACTCTAGGGGCCCTGCCAAACTAGATTCTTCTCTAGAGATATATATTTGGATTAGGTTTATAATTACATTGAGAGACTATTAAGGGAAATGGGTCAAATAAACCATTTATGTTTACATCAGAGTACAAATTAAATAAGCCCTCTAAGTATTTTAGGGTATAAATACACCTTTTATGTTGGCATATATTAATGATATACATGCCCTCTATAACTCTAATCCAATACTCCGTTAAGTTAATCGTTAAATTAAGAGTTTATTTAACTTTTTTTTATACCAAGTTTTACTTTATTTCTTTTATTTTGAGCTAGACTTTCGCATACTCTACGTAAACTCCTCAGCACCGCTGTACACCGTTGAAATGGGTTGCCGCCCTCAACACCAAATTTGTTCTCCATTCTCAACGTCGTTGGACACCATTGAAGTCGATTTTTGAAGAATCTGAAGTTTAATGCCTCAAACACAAAGAGGCTTAAAGTTGTGAGTTTTATTATATTCAGGATACATAAGGTGACTAGCGAATGTTAAAGTTTTCAACTTCATTATTGATATATTTTGTCATGATCTCATTTGCATGCTCATCGATATATAATTTGTTGACTTTTATTTTTACTATTTTTATGCAGTATGGAAATTCTTGTTGATTTACATTTTAATTTTGGTGATACATGGATGAACAACAATGGAAAACTTGAGTATGATGGTGGTGATGTGGATATATTGTCAAATTTTGACCTTGATTACTTGTGTTATGTATACATAAAAGAAAGGTATGTAAAACACATATGTATAGCTGAAATTAAAAATATATATCTGCTTGAACCTGATAAGGATTTGACTGGGGGTTTACTTTTGGTTGATGACGATGAATCAATTAAGAAGGTGTTATACCACTTGTAATAGTAAGCTGGGCTAGTGAAATACAATTTTATGCTAACCATGATGTTGACAAGCCTAATTTTTGTAATCTTCAATTAGTAGAACCCAACATCAACATCGAATCATTCATCTTTGTGAATGATCTCGGTATGAAAGGTGAAAGTCATAATGATGTTTTAAGTGAGAGTGGTCGACCGATTGGTTATTTGAGCGAAGAAGGTAGTGATGAAGATTGTGAACATGAGAGGAATATAACAGACTCTAGTTATGAAGAATTTAACTCAAAGGATGATAGGATGAGAGTAAGTTACATTGAAACTGATGGATTACCACATTTTATAATGGGAATGGAATTTGCAAATGCTAAGAAGGCAAAATTTCCAAATTCTAACTATTTAGTTGTTAAATGAATGGTATTGAAACTAAAACCTAATGAACTTTATAGAATTAGAGCTAAATGTAAAAATGAAAAATGTTATCCTTTTATTCTATTCATTTCAAAAGATGGAAGGAATCCAGGTTTTGTAGTAAAAAAGATTGATGAACAAACATAACAGTTTTAGGGAGTTTAAGATTTGTTAGACTTCAACAAGCTTCTTAGCAAATCATTATAAGGAAAAAAATATTAATGAATCCTAATTATCAAGTTAAAGATATGAAAGATGATGTTGAGATAAACCTTAATTTATTTGTGACATATCATAAATGTAAAAGAGCAAAAAAGAAGATTGTAGAAGAATTAAATAGTAGTTATAAAAAAGAGCTTGGATATCTTGAAGCATCTTGTGCAGCATTGAGAAAGTCAAATACAAGCACTAAAGCAGATATAGAATTATGTAAGGAAAGTTTGAAAGAAGGAAAAAGGATTTTCAAAAGAATGCTTATACTGTTTCATACTTGTAAAGTCGGATGGAAGTCATGTTGCAGACCCGTAATTGGTTTAGATGGTTGTTTTCTTAAAGGAGTGTGTAAAGGGGTCAGCTACCAGCTGCTATTGGAGTTGATGCTAATAGACAGATGTTTCCTATAGCATGGGTTGTAACTGATAAAGAAAAATTAAATAAATGGCCATGGTTTATATGTTGGTTGGCACAAGGCTTAGAGCTTGGAGATGGTTGTACTCTAGACATGCAAAAAGTAAGAGTTCTATTATATATCTATATATATATATATAGTTTGTGTGTGTGTGTGTGTGTTTTTTTTTTCTTGTTATTAATTACAAAAATGACTAACATAAGATTTTTTTGTTAAATAGGAACTGATTAATGCAGTGGAGAAAGTACTCCCTCTTGCAGAACATAGGTGGTGTGTGAGACACATCCATGCTAATTGGAGCAAGAAATTGAGGGGTGATATACTGAAAAATAAGTTTTGGGTTTGTGCTTGGAGCACATATGATGAACAATTCAAAAATAATTTGAGAAAACTTGGTGAGATAAGCAATAAAGTTGCAGAGGACTTGATGAAATGCCTACCCCACACTTGGCGAAGACCATACTTCAGTAGCAGGGTTAAATCAGATAGTGTGGACAATAACATATCAGAGTGTTTCAATTCATGGATCATAGATGCTAGACATAAGCCAATCATCAGTACGCTTGAGGATATTAGAACTCAGATTATGTGTATAATTAAGGATAACAAATTGTTGGCCAATAAATGGTTAATATGATTGGAGTCCATCGTGTATAGAGAAATTTGAAGGTAATAAAGAAAATTCTGTTGGCTGCAAAGTTATCTTAAATGGGAATGATGGTTTTGAGATAAGCGAAGAGGAGGACAAGCATACAATATGTATAGATAGACATCTTTGTACTTGTAGAGCATAGAATCTTATTAGAATCCTGTGTGAGCATGCTATATGTGCACTACGCCACTTGAAAATGGGCCTGAAGCAAACTATTTCCCCTCAGTATCATAAGACATCATACCGAATGTCTTATCAGCTTCCTCTTCTTCCAATCCCTGAAAAGAGATTCATGAGATGTGATGAGTTCTTGCCAATCGAACCACCAATTGTTACTAAAATGACAGGAAGACCAAGAAAAAAATGAATCGAAGGAACAAATGGGCTGAATCCAATTAGCAAAATGGAAAAGTTGTTAAAGAAGAGAGTGCTTCAAACTTGTGGTAATTGTCAAGAAGAAGGTCATAACAAAAAGTCGTGCAAGAAAATAATAACACAAGTCAGACTAAAATGACATCATTTGGGTACGCTAAAAAAACTATCATTATTTTCAGACCAAAATGATATCGTTTTTTGATCTAACATGTAATTAGTTATTTCATTTTATATCCACCTACATGGGCGGCGTGTCACATTCAGATTTTCAAAGCTGGATAAATAATCGAGGACATAATTGCAAAATTTTTGAAAAATTGCATATTATTTTATCAATAATTTTAATTTATATATATATATATTGTGTGTGTGTGTGTGTGTGTGTGTGAGAGAGAGAGAGAGAGAGAGAGAGAGAGAGAGAGAGAGAGAGAACTAAGAACCAATCTACATCTTTCAATTTTAAGATTGAATGGTCTAGATTTGATAAAAAAGACGGTGGCATGGTTGTAAATAAAAGGAACATAAGAAAAATACGGTGACATTTTTGTAATTTTGTCAATATTAAGGTAAAAAAATGAATTTTCTAGGCACGTGCTAACAAAGCTAGAATCATATGCTAATAAAGACATTGATGATGATAATATAAGCATTGATAATGCTAACAATAACATTTATGATGCTAACATTACGAGACTTCTTTAGCATTCTTTCATGATGAATTAGTTGTTTTGTTTGTTAGCACCGGGAAACTTCCAGGAACATGTAAAACCTAGCCTATGAACACCAATATTGGAACTGTCTGATGTAGCTGTACATTTTGTATTATTAGTATTATGGTTCACCAGTTTTAGCATTATCATAGCTAATGTTAGCATTAATAGAAAAACTTGTCATAAACATTATAAATCAACCATGAACAATGCTGTTAGAATTTTGTTGTATTAGTATTGTCGTTTGACAGTGTTAGCTTTATCATTGCTCATTTTTGCATTATCATAACTAATATTAACATCAACGGAAAAACTCACCTGGAACGTTATAAAACAACCATGTTATAATTTTATTGTATTAGCATTATCATTTCTCTTGTTAATGTTGACATTAGAAAAATATGATACACATAAGGTGAAAGTAACAACAAATGTGAAATTATGTTTAGCATTGACATATGCAAATTTTAGCAGTCGAATTTTTAAATAATAGTATTATCATATTGTATTATTTATACACTGTTAAATAGAGATCGCTAATTTTGTAACAGTCTCAACTTGACCGCTAACAAAGGCTGCAACGAAAACAGACTCATGAAGCATCCTCTATTTTTGACCTCTAATTGTGCAAGGACCACGAATTTCGACCTCTAATTTTGTGCAGACTTCTTCAGCTCGAGGTCGTGACTTTTCTTTGATCGTTGTACGTGATAGACTTCTTTCTTAGTCGTTTTAGCATCCATCTTCACCTAATAATCCATTTAAAGCTCATTTCCGCAAAAAGAACAAAAACGTGAAATTGCATAAGAAAATACGAAACTATGACCAAACACCAACTTATGCATGCATCAACCATTAAATACCATTCTAATAAACACATAAATACATACAAAAGCCAAGTTTATCAATAGTGCCTAGAATAGGTCATCGTGTTGGTCGTCCACCTATGTCGAGAGAGCTCGAGCACCATTTAAGTCATCATCTAGTGCACGCAGAAAATTTCGCACTAGATGTCATGGATCGGGGAACAATAGACGTGTATGCATAGCCCATGTACTTATTAGTGGTGTGGACCTGAATGCTCCTACCGAGGATGTTCCTACACGCAAGAGAGCGCCTAAGAAATAAGGAAAGAAACCTAAAAACGTACAAATCCCTATAATAAGGTGGATACATCAATGGTGGGGGCGTGAATGACCACCTCAAATATCAAGACACAGTAAGCTGACCATTGACCACACCAATCTAATGGGTCAACTCAGATTTCACTTCACAAGCCTATGTCTATAAAATAAATTAATAGACCAGGTATGTTTTGGCTTGATTTAATTACACATCACTAATTTATAATAATAAAGGAAAAACTAATTGCCAGGAGTGTCCATATCGGCCCATAGAAATGATACGTCCCGTGCCCTTTCCCGCCCATAGTCTGTCAAGACATGGGGATGATGCTGATGAAGTGTATCAGCATCTGGTATGAATATACCCCCATGGAAATGAATTCACCTATCGATATCCTCCATGAGAGCCCACACTCATGGATCTATTACCCAGTTCAGATCAAGGTAAAAAATCATCCAGTATACGAATAATATGTTCGCAATCTTCATATAATCCCGAGAGTCTCTGGCCATTAGCATGCTTGTGAATCTATTCTCAATCTGACAATGGGTAATTATATTCATATCCCATATTTTTACCGCATTAAACTTCACTAGGGTATAAACGAGCCGAGTATTACATTGATCGAACTCGAGCTTGATTAATTTTTTTAAGCTCGAGCTTGATTCGACTTGATTGAGATCTGATTTTTCAAGCTTGAGCTCGACTCAATATCAAACTCGCTAAACTCGAACTTAACTCGAGCTCAACTCGATTATTTATATATTTTATTTTAAAATCTGTAGCCCAACTGCATTACATATCACAATTCAATTTATTAAAATTTAACATTTTAATATTCACAAAAAAACTAATATTCATGTTATATTCACAAGAGAAAGAAGAACAAATAACTAAAATACAAATCTTGAATTTCACTACTCAACTCTACACAAAAAATCCAAGAACAACACTACTAATCATTGATAAATTGGGATTTTGCACTAGTTTTCGTACTGTTCAATGTTGCATTTTAATTAGTTTACTTGTGTTTTTATCCTAGTTTAATTAGATTTCATTCGTTCTTGGAGTTTGGTATGTTTATTGGATTTTATAGGTTTAGTCCCAAATTTTACTGTATTTTGGAGAAGAGAATAATTGATGATGTCCTGAGGTTGTGTATTGAAGAAATCAAGTCGAGAATGGGATGAAAATGTTGCAGAAGAGGACACACGAGCAACACCAGTGAGTCCAATCATGGGTCGAGTCACAGACCATCAAGGGGCCGACCACTGTGAGTTCACGTCAGAGAGGGGGTACAGAAGAAGAAAACCCACGACCATAGTCACGGGTATTGGAAGAGCTCACAGATAATGGTGCCACATCATGCCACGTGGACCCGCGACCCGAGCCGTGAGTGACTGGATTAAGAGCGAGGTTGCGGGTTGTCTGGGCCAGTCTGATTCTGTGTTGGTTTTGGACTTGATTTTACTAAGTATAAATAGGGGTTTTGTGCCAAAATTCTAGACATTCCATCATATCTTAAAGTTGCCACCAGAGAAAAGAGGACGTGAGGAACAAGACTAAAGATTTCAAGAGTTTTTAAGATTAGAGACAGATTTAATCATCCGGATTTTATTTATTCTATTTTTGGAATTATCATGTCTTCTTTGTGGATTATTTTAGTTATTTATTTTGTCATAGATAACTAAAACCCTAGTATTCTATGGTTATTAATGATTCGGCTATGAAGTTCTTTTAATCTATTTATTTTCTTATGTCTATTACTTGGTTTTGTTTTGCTTATTCTCGTCCTTGTCCGTATTATTTACTTGATCATTAAATGATGCAATCTGACGTGTTAATTCATAAATAGAGAGATGAGTTTTAACACGTTATTCGAAATAAGTAACTGGTTAATTAATATCACTCGACAGAGTTGCGGTTAATTTAGAGAGCAAAGAACCTTAGGAGCCATCTGAAGTTGCATAGTAGATAATTGATGAACACATTGTTATTTAATTTGTGATCTGTAGCCTATGCACTTCGAGAGAAAGTTTAGAGTGCAAAAGTGGTTGCTCTAGCATAATTTAAGTCCCAACATAAGCATAAGAATGAAATGGTTAAATGAATGGATTAGTTGATGATTATTCAATCCTAGAATACATCTTTTATTCACTGTTTGATTATCTATGTTTATTTCTGTAGTGTCATTATTTACTTTAATATTTTTATTCATTTAGTAATTAAAGTTCAACCATATTAGGTAGTCTAGATAACTATAGGAAATTAATTTAGATAATTAGTAGTTTAATCATTAAGTCCCTATAGATACGACCTTGTCCACTGCTACACTATAAATCTCACCATGCACTTGCAGTTAGGTTAAATAATTACCAAACAATCATGTTAGATACCTAAAAGACAACAAGAACAAAAAAACTCAAATTAAAAATCTCAAATACGCAAAAGATAAAAAGAACAAAAAAAACTCAAATTAAAAATCTCAAATACGCAAAAGACAAAAAGAACAAAAAACTCAAATTAAAAATATCAAATCTCACTACTCGAGCAATTTATGAAGATACTGAAAAATTTTATGTGAAAAACATTCTCAAACATCTAAAGCAATTTGACAAAACATTTTGTTAAGATTGAAATTGGAGAGCAATAACTCTCCTCGTTGAATGTCTTGGATGAGCCATCAAAAATTCGAGAAAATGTGGTAGTTGTCTTGGTGTTGACGAGAGAGAAAAGAAAGAGTGAAGAAACAAAGAAGTGAGTTTGTGTCACCATTGAAAGATAAGAGGGGATGAGAGTGATCGGCTAAAATTTAGCACAACCCGCAAGAGGACGAGACTATGTAGACAATGGTGAGTAAGTGTTGTATCCATAGAGACTAAATTAGATCTAATTATGCGTATTATGACATCGGATTTCAATCATTATCTAGATGATGAAAAAAGAGGGAAACTAACTAATCTAAACTAAGAAAAACAATGCATAAATAAGAAAAATAAATAGAGAAGAAAACATGAAGGCAGAGGTACTCTCGGGATTGATTTATTCGGGTACTTAGCACTAATGATTCCAATGAATGTCTATTTGTGATGTCAAATTTCATTAGGGCAATCTCTAATGCATACTAAGCTCTCTCTCAAGAAACTCAAGTTGTAGGGTACACGCTAGGTTCATCGTCTCTAATTGAATCCTACACATGTACTTATCAAAAGCTCCTAAGATTTCTAGCCCTCACACTAAGTCTTAATTCTCTCGAATTTATTGACAAAGGTGTCTCGTGCTTAGGGTTCGTCTGTTGAGACTCATCTCTCGAATTATGAATCAATAGATGAAATCGTGTCAATTAGTGATCAATTAACCAACACTCATACATAGCATAAGCACAAGAAATGAAATAGGGTCATAAACAATTAATAGAAAAAGAAATCTATAAATACCCAAATAATCTCAATCCAAAAATACAAAATAATCTAACCTAATATAATACAATGCATGGACTAAATTATCTCTAAGAAAAGAAACTTGGTACAACCCGGAAGTTGGACCTCAACTCCTCTCTTACTTCATCTCTTCTCTTCTTTGCTCCATTTTCAAGCTCTAGTTCCTTATTCACCATAGCTAGATAAAAATCCTAGCTAGGGTGTGGATTTAATGGGTGACTAGGGTTTTAAGGTGTAGAAGATGAGTGATTTATGTTTTTTGGAATTGGGTGTGTGATGTGGTGTGTTCTATGGCTCTTAGGGTTCTCTTTTCAATTTTCATCCATGGGTTTTTATATAGAGTGGGGGAAAAAATGAAATTGAAGAAAATAAAAAATGGGTGAAAAATGATAAGAAAATCGGGCCAGAGGACTCGTGCCTACGGGCACAACTGGAGTAGTCGCGTTGAATGCTCTCACTTCAAAATAGGCAAAAACAGACTCTGTATCATCACTCAAGTCACATGGGAGCTCGGGTCATGCCTATCGGCGCGAGCGCGCTGGTCGCGCCTCCACTCGCGTTTCCACCGCTGTTCCGATACCTTTCACGATTTTACTTCGTTCTTCCTTGTTTCTTGTCTGATTGAGGTGATTCAACTTGCAGCGCGCTCCTCATTCAATTCTATATCTTCCAGTGGCATTGAATAACTCAAAAAATCATTTTTTCATCCACCATTTCCTGTAAAACTCAAACAAGAAATAAAATTTCCAAATCGAGAAGTTAAAAAGCAAAATGGAATGAAAACACATATCTAACTCATCAAAAGACATCATTTCAAGCTCAAAAATGGTGCAAAAACCCCACTCATCAGAGAGGAAAAACGACAAGTCGTCGCCACTGGAGAGATGATAGGAAGAGAGAGAATTGAATGAATGGTAGAATGAAATGAATTAGGGTTCTCTTTTTTTTTTTATAGTGGGGTATATCTTGTAAATAATTATAACATTAGGGGTAAATTGTAAAATTAATGCAAGCTCGATTAGGCTTGCGAGCCTGTCGAGCCCGGTATAATTGAGCTCAGTAACTACTCGAACAACTCGAGCTCGACTCAACTATCTTCAAATATTTTCCGAGTTGATCCCAAGTAATTCGCGAGTCAGATCTACTCACTTACATCCCTAAACTTCACTTTATACATTGAATCCACAACATCAATCTTTAATCAAATAGTTCAAATTTCCCAAATAGTGTCCCCAAGAATCGATGCTTTAAAAAATTAGAGTAGCAATTATTCATTGAATTTTACAGAATGGGCTCAATAATGTTGGGGCAGAACTTGATCACTTCATCTCTGCTTATCTACATTACTTGTAAAAACTTGATATATATTTAATTTCATAAAAGCACATTTTTCAAATCTATAATATCCACAAATTTATTAATATAATAATACATTTAGAATAGTAATAATATATGAAAATTTAAATATTTATAATATATATATTATATATATTGATATTAAAATTATTTTGAATTTTAAAATTTGATGATTCGATGATGAATTCTACATATAAAGATCGAACTTTCATTTATGGTGATTTAATATTATAAAAAATGAGCAAGATTTATGAATTTTAAATTTGTTTAGATTCTCATTTTCATAACTCATAAATATAGTGATATTAATTGATTTGTGGGTACATTATGCCATTGAAAATGGACTTGAATACTTAATTGTAAATTTGAAATACACGGACGATATATAGATTTTAGATTAAAATAATTTTATAAATTATGTCATTATATATATATTATAAATATTAAATTTTCATATTATTATTATTATTATTATTATTATTATTATGTGTTTATTATTATTTTATTAATAAATTTATGGGTATTTATTATTTCATTAATTAGTAACCATGATTTAGTAATTTGTTGTAATTTGGGTTGATTTCTAAAATTGTTTATAAAAGAATGTGAAAATGTCATATATATATAGTGTATGAGAAAAATGTGTGTTGATGTGTGTTTGTTAATGGTGTTAATATTTTCATTCATACAAGGGACAATGTGATGCCATTTTATAAAGTCGATGGGCTAAATGAATCAAATAGTCAAAGATGGAACAATGTTAGTTTATGAGAATAGTCAACGGTGCTATGTGGCCCTTAATCCTAAAATAATTTATTATTATTATTTTTTAATAAATATTTTCTAATTACAATAAATCTTATAACTTGTAACACCCTAATTTTATAAACCTAGAATGCTATTTATTTTATAAAAACTAACATATAAAATAATGCATGAAAGAGAATTTAAAACATTTTCTCAAATATAGAATAAAACTAATACTAGAAAATCATAATAATACATAAATAAACTTCTATTTAAGAAACTTACATAATATATAATTCATCTATCATAGTGTGGAAGCGTTTTTAAAAAGTTTAAACATCTAAGCATATTTAAAATTAGAAACACACACTCCAACTGAAATATAAACTAAAGTTTAGTAGTCAAATGAGTTTAGTAACTTAAATATTTAAATAAAAACTTAACTATCATCCATCTCCTCACTGCCATCACCAAACTCCTCAATCTGAAATGTTATAATGAAGGGATGAGTATAACGAATACACTCAGTGGAGAATACGCATTATCCAAAACATATTAAACGAGTAACTCATATTCAGACATTCATGCCATATTGCCATGCCACATAATAATAATTGTTTGAACAGTGGGGAATCAGTCCAAAGGCAACTTATCACGGCCTCAGACCTGTTAACAGTCTCTGAATAAGTATATGCATACACACATGCACGGTGGGCGACCCAAGGACAACTTTTACGGTCCCGGACCTATGAACGGTCCCTGACATACTTTAACTTTAACTTTCACATAAACACACAGTCGAATAATAAATCACAAGATCAATATATAATGGATAATAAATAACCACGTGCGTATAAAATTCCCCACCTTTACTTTGAAGACTTTTGACTCGACTTTTAATTGCAAAATGCTAAAGACTTGCAGGAACTAAATCGCCTTCACCTAGCAGAGAAATTAATTAATTCTATTAAATAATTAAAATTATTCAGATATTAAATGAATATTTATTTATTTTTTTTATTAGAAGATTAAATTTTTACTAATCAGAAACTTCAATTTTCGATAGATAATTACTATAAATGTGTTAGGCAGAATTAGAAATGTAGAAATATCTCATATTTACTCAATTACATACAAATTCCAAATAATATTCGTGACTTGAATAGTTGATGGGATACAAAAACTTAATTGCTTAAATATTATTTAAAGGTTTTGGAGTTCAGACTATTTATGACCTAGGGATTGTGTATATAATTAAATAAACAAATAATGTTTCAAGAAATAGATTCCCAAATCAGTACTTCTTTTCTTAAATCTCGCCTCTCTCTCTCTCTCTATTCTCATCAGACCCATCTCTGCAACTCTTCTCTACCTCTTCCTTCACTTTCCTTTTCTTTTTACATCATTTAATTTCATTTGATTTCTTCTCGGATCCTATTTTTCAGCATTAACACCTCCCATTAAATCACCTAGATCTAGTAGAGATCGAGAACATAGGGCTAGAGTTCTAATTAGAGATAAATTTCCAATTTCTTTCGATTAATAAGGGTGTTGAATTATATGAAGGAGGCACAACAACTTATTTAAATTTGAAGGTCCAGCATTAGTTTTCAATGAATCTGAAGGATTGTTTCCTAGATTGGTTTTACAAAGCAAAACAGACTCTATAGGTATTTTAATACTTATATTTTGTATTTATTATTAAAATTTTACATTTCAATTAATATTCATGAAAATTGAGAAATAAAAATACGGTGGTTTAATGTAGGATATCGTCGGATTTTGAAGGCTTACCCGTTATGAAAGTGACTGGAATTTCTTCTCTGATCAGAATAGAGTGTTTTTCTGAATTTCTCTGTGGTATAAGAAGGGGAATAGAAAATGAATGTATAGAAAAGAATGATATTCAGAAATTATATGGAAACTTTGTTCGAGTGTATACCTGACTTGGATTTTTGGTTTGAAACATAAATTTCAACTCTTATTTCGAATTGCTTCTTGGACATTCAAATGTAGAATTGTAGTTTTAAATTGAAAGATTTGATGTAAACAAAGAGATGCTTCATCGTTGCTTCAAAGAGTGGTTCTTAGAATATTTTTGGTGGCTCAAATGAGTTCAATTGGTTTCTAATGAAAGTAGTTTGACAGGGAAGAATAAACTGCTAAGCAGCAGTTGAATTTTTATCGTGGAAGTGAGGATGAATTATTATTATTATTATTATTAAGATTTTAGATTTTAGAATAATTATTGGATTATAATTATTTTAATCCCGTAAGGATTTATGGATTAACATCTTATTCCATTATGAGTAATTCGATATTTAAAATTTAATTTTCTCTGCCGGCGCGGCGTGACTAAAATATAAATTATTTTATTTAAGACAATAATAACAATAAGATCAAAATGCTATAACTAAATAAATAAAAATCTTTCAGAAACGGGTCGTTACATAACTTTAATTTTATCCTTTTAAAAAAGTTTTAATTATACATAATAGAATACATTTCTTTTAGTAAAATTATACAAATTAGATGCAACACACGTCCTATCATCGCTGCTAAATATGTAAAAATACAAATATACGGTACTTACATCAAATATGTAACAATTGAATTTAAATCGTACTGACGAAAATCTAGTACAGTAGAAGATAAAACTCTAACAGGTGTAATATATAATTACATGGCCATCCAGTCAATCAATCTCTCAACTCGATCGGTGACTTGGTGCACGGTTGACACAATCTTCTTTCTTGCATGTGCTAATTTGTTAATTGTCCATATTGATTTAGACCTCTTTTTTTTTTTTTTTTTTTTTTCCATTTTTTAAGCAAAAGTCACGAATCAAGACTATTAATAAAATAATATCTATTTTTTCAAACTTTTGGCAAATCAATCCCACTGATTGATTTTCTAGCTTCGGAAATACGACGTGGTGCGGATTCTAATTCAATAAATAAAGTGACATTAGATTAAATAATCTATACATATATTGAGGCAAAATCGCGTAATAAATAATAATTTTGATGAAAATCATTGTCTATTATACATTTTATTTTAGACAATAATTTTTGAATAATAGATAACAGATTTGAATTAATAGACACCATTAGTGACATTTATTATTGTATTTTTTTATTTTTTTTTTTCTTTTTTGCATTTTCCACGACAGTTTAGATTACAACCGTTGTATTTTAAGAAATTTTTGCAATCTTATTTATTATTTTTTTTACTTGAAAAATTGAGATTTGTAACATTTTTTATTTTATTTTTTATGCATAAATGGATGATTTGTAGTACTCTACATTTGTCACCTAAAAAAATTTCATTTATATAATAATAATAATAATAATAATAATAATAATAATAATTTGTTGTTTTTTCTATTTTAATTTCATCATTTAAAATAATTAAATAATTATATTTTTTTATATATGTCATATATTTAAATAAACCAAATGTTCTATAATCGTGGATAATTGTACATTGTTATTTATAAAATTGTGATATTGGAAATATTTCAATTCGATCTTTCTAACATGGATTTTCATTTAGTTCCTAAAATTTAATTTTCTTTTTGTTTGGCGTAACTATACAAAATTGATCTTCTTGTTTAATTAATTAACGCATGTGCATATCATTTTATTAATTTTTAAAAATTAAACACAAATAAAATTAAAAAATAATCATAATATTACAAATCTAAAAAAATAATAATTATTTGTGCATCATACGGGAGAAATACTAGTTACATGTCAAATCAAAATAATGTCGTTTTGGTCTGAAATTAAAAAAAATATATATATAAAACATCAGTTTAAGTGTGTCTCTAAGAGAGAACAAGCAGACATGTGTGTAAGAGATAGTCTTGTGTGTGACAGGCAAGGATGAAAATATCGCGAAATATCGCGGATATTGATATTGCGATACGGATATTGGGGGGAATATCTTTTTTCCCGAGTATCGATGAGAAATCGCAATATATCGCAAGATATCGCAATATATCGCGATTTTTTTAATATTTCTATAATATATTTTGATTTTTATTTAATACTATATATTTTTGTGATCTTTTTTAGGTCTTCAATGTAATTATTTGAGTTACAATATTCTTTGCTTTATAAAAACATTCACTTTGCAAAAAAATATAAGAGAAAGAAGACCGGAAAATCAACGAATGTCTTAGGAAGAAAACTGAGATGCACGTGCACTGACTTTATTTTTTTATTTTTTCAGTTAGAGGACATGATGGATAAATCACTAAAATTTTTCTCCCCATATATCACACGAAATTGAAATCTAAGATTGAATATAAATTATTTGCCAAATCTTGATTCTATGAATATGGGTGGCACTGATCATAGTGATATGTCCAAGATTCATATGCTTCTTACACATATGGGAGTTCACAAATTGATTGGACTACTCAAAAGTGTATCAACAAAATAATTGGGTTAGTGGACATTATCCAATTCATGGTGAAGCTGTTGGAAGAAATTAAGAAACATATCAAGCGCACGTGCATAATTATATCAATAATTACTCGAACGTGATAAGTTGGTACCAATATTGTTTAGAACAAGATGACATTCCATCTACTATATTTGAACCTCATAGATCCTCATTTTGGTATTAATTGTACTTTATAATGTTTATTTAGTCATTTTATGTTGTATTATGTATTATTATGTCAAATGTATTGTCTCAGACGGTATTTATATAATGTATTATTCATATATTTTCTTTCAAAATACAATTCTATCAAAAAAATTAGTGGAATATGTGCATAATAATATGTCATAATAGTTCCTAAAATTTCATGCTAAATTTTCAAGATTTTAATATGATTTCCGTCATTTTTTTCAATTTTCTGCGATATCGATATACGATATCGATATATCCGTAAAATTAAAGTTACGATATATGTTGCGATAGCGATATTTTTATCCTTGGTGACAGGTGAGCAAGGGCGGAACTAAAAAAATTTCATTAAGTGAGTCGAATTGTTCTTTCTCTATAATACTAAGTCAGTTCCGCCCCTGATTTGAGGTGAGGGTGTTGTGTAGTGCTCCAAAAGAGAGTGACTAGTCTACCAAGAGAAACAAATTATGTTGTGGTCTCGAGTTTTAGGTGTTTTCCTTCCCGAACAGTTTCAAACAATAAGGTTATGTCCATTTTAATTATACAAGCATAGTCTTGACAAAGAACACAGCATAATTATTCAAACTAAAAATTAGGCGAGAGATCGAAATTGATATTAAATATGATCCAATTCTTATTCAAATCCCAACACTCTTATTAATTTATTTGATGATTTAGTTCATCAAGTTATATATGTTGCCGACTTGTCGTCACATTTTTATTTTTTATATAGAAATGCGTGTTTCTTTCTTCGAAGGCCAACCAATCATGGCATATGGCAGCTGCTGGTAAACGATGTTGTTAAAAGATAAAAATAAAATATTTATTAATTAAGGGAAATCGCTAAAAATTATTTATACCTGATCATAATGGCCATAAGTCAAATCTAGGTTGAAAACGTGTAAGAGTACCCATCAATAATCTACCACAGATCAATCTATCAATAAAATATTATTTTTTTCTTTTATCTACACAATCAACTCAATAATTCAAATTCACAATCTTTTAACTTTATCAACAATCATCTCCAATTCAAGATAATATATTTTATTTAATTCTTTATTAATATCTATCATCTATAATTATTTTTTATTATGTTTTTTAAAGTTGATAAATTATTTTATATTTTAAATAATTAATTACAATAATAGTAATATATTCTTCATATTTTTCAAAGTTGATAATTTTTGGAGTTCAGATAATTTTGGAAATTTGTAAAATAATTTGGATCCATAATTTCAAATGAAAAAAAATAAGTGAGAATTGATAATTTTTAGTGCGATTCAAAATATGTTAAAAATATCTCATTTTATAGACAATGAAAAACTACGAATTTTTATATAATTTTTATATTTTTTTAATACATTATTATCCACAATAATAATAATATAAAATTTTATTCAATAAACATATATTTGGCCAATAAAATATTATCACGTGGCAAAAGAGGGGATTGTTGGAGGTTTGGACCAAACCTCTCAGCAATCGATTGAACAAATAAATTGAATTTAACTTTTTTTTTTTTATTTATTTTTATGTGATAATCAGTTGGGACCGATCGAATTTGAAAAAAAAGGCGTGGAAGGCATCAACGAGATCCAGTATGTTCTAAATTCTAATCTATCTTTAATCAAACATTTCAAATTTCCCAAAAAGTCCCCAAGATTACTCATCAATGCTGTAAAAAGTAGTAGTAATTATTCTTCGAGATATTTTTTTGAATGGCATTTTACAGACTTGTCACTTGTGTAATAAATAACTTGATATGTATTTCATAAAAACACATTTTTCCAATCTGTAATCCCCCACCGACACCAAGATGTCGCCGTCGCCGCCGTGCTTCCGCCTACTCGCCTCGTTGTATGTCGTATTTTGGCTGACGGCTACGGTTATGTCGCAGTCTGTGATTGAGAATCTGCCAGGTTTTCCAGGCAAACTTCCATTCAAACTTGAAACTGGGTATGCCTATGGCTATAAACATATATATTTGTTTTATTTTTATGATCTTTAATTTATTTCCTTTTCTTTGAGTTTGATTTCAATTCCTTGTTATTGTTGTAAATGAAGGTATATTGGTGTGGGAGAATCAGAAGAAATACAACTGTTTTACTACTTTATTGAGTCTGAAAAGAGCCCCCAAAACGATCCTCTTTTTCTTTGGCTCACCGGCGGCCCCGGCTGTTCCGGCCTTTCCGCTCTTTTTTATGAGATTGGTATATACATACACATACATATACATATACGTATATATATATATATATGTATATATGACGTTAAGTAATTACGTACGTGCAGGGCCTATCCACATTGACTATGCTAACTCTACTGGGAGCATACCTGCCCTCATATTAAATCCATATTCATGGACTAAGGTTTTTAATAATATACTATATATTACCCAAAATTAATTAAGGTTTTTGTGGTAATTAATTTGATCTTGATTGAAATTTATTTATCTATTTATTTAAATATATATGTGTACGTAGGTGGCCAACATAATATTTCTAGACCAGCCTGCGGGCACTGGATTTTCGTATGCAAAAACAGCAGAAGATTATAAATGCAGCGGCACTCTTTCAGCAAACCTCACCTATCTTTTCCTCATTAAAGTATCAATTCATATTTATTTTTTGAATAAATTGATCATTTCTTAAATCCCAATTATATTAATGTTGAACATATAGTACTAGCTAGTATTAATATTAATGTTTTGAGTTGATTTAATTAACTTCTTTTTTTGGATGCAGTGGCTTATAAATAATCCCAAATATCTCAACAATCCACTATACATAGCCGGTGGCTCTTATTCTGGCATTACTGTCCCACTAGTTGTCGATCAAGTTTATAATGGTACACACACACACACACACACATATTTATCAAATTCATAATAAATACATAAACCATTGTTTCTTACATATCTATGTTTAATATATAGGTATTGAAGCTGGGAGCCAACCGCAATTGAATATCAAAGTAATCTACTAACCCTGCCTTGGAATTTTAGCTATTAATTTGGATTTCTTCCTTATATATATATATATATATATATATATATTAATGTTGATTACATAAATATGCATTATTAATTGTGTTGTGATTGAGATTTGAGAGCATGCATGAATGCAGGGATATATACTGGGAAATCCTTTCACTGATATGTATGGAAAATTGGGAGAATACAATGGAAGAATTGGTTATGCTCATCGAATGGGACTCCTATCGGATGAACTCTACATGGCATGCATATATATATATATATGCACTTCCTTACCCGATCTCTCTTTAATTACTTGAATAATCTACATCAAATTAATCATTAATTAATAATTTCCAATTATTTTCTTGTTCTTGTTTTATTGATACATGTCTTAATTCTATGTTGTTGTTTTTTGTTCAGTCTGCAAAAGAAAATTGCCACGGAGATTACCTTAATGTTGATCCAGACAATGATTCATGCAATGAAGATCTCCAAAGAGTAACTCAGGTGCTCAGTTTCTGTAAGTTTGAGATTCTATTTTCTCACACACACACACACACACTCTACAACTAAAATGTACTCACTAGTTATGTTTTATGTTACAGTGTCTTGAAAAGATATATACATTTCATATTTTAGAACCCCAGTGTGGCCCCTTACTGCTTGATATGCCTCCATATGCTCGACGTTTTCTACAATCTGCAGCAGCTCCTCTTCTTGTCGAATCATGGTGTCGCGTAATATTATTTAATTTCCTCTTCTTTTTATGGTATATATATGCAAGCCAACTTTTTTTTAGCTACATCAAAATTTTAAAAACTTATTTTAGCCACCTATTTTTAAACATATTTATTTTAGCCATTTTGGATTATAATACCCTTTCTACCCATTTTTTAAAAGATAAATCAAAAAGAAAAAAAAGAGAATATAAAAAAAAAAAAATCATCCATTTCTCTCTTCGTCTTCCCATTTCTTAAATATAAATTTTCGTTTTGGTGAAAAAAAAAATTGGTGTTCTAACATGTGCATTGGACATGCGCGCTTAGTTCGGCACCCAAGTCCAGTGCGCACATAAGTACACCAAGTATCAATTTTCCCAACTAGGCTGTGCACCTGTGGATAGTGCGCGCTTCAGGGCCTGTGTGCGCCCGGGGGCCGTGCACACCCAATTTTTGAGCAAGTTGAAATAAAACAACAAATCATGCATATCAATGGTTTAAAAAATACCTCTAATGTCAATTCACGTGTGTTATGCCTAGGAACCTTTCAAACACTTCTTCTCCATTTGCCATTTTTTTTTCCAAACTCTTTAAAATCAAACTACAACCAACAGCATTGTTTATCTCTCAGAACTAAAAAATGGTAGATCTTAGAATGAAAAAAAAAATGATCCATTGAAATAGAACAAAAAAATGGACCCAACTACAATATTACCTTTGTCAACAACCACGAGAAGAGGTCGAAGGTGTGGGCAATGACTGCGATAGTGATAGGTGTTAGAAAATTGGATGTAATAAATTGAACTGTGACTCATTTTATCCGATTTTTGGCGACCAAGCTATTTAATTTTGGAGAAATTAAATAGCATACGATTGATCTATGTTTGTAGTAGATAATCGTAGTATTTTTTTTCTCAAATCCGATTTTCGGTGAGTGAGAAATTAATTGTTGAAATCGGTCACATTATTAGACATTTATGGCGTGTAGGAAAATGTGCTTAAAGCACATTTAATGATCCCATATTGATTTCTTAACCTAGTTAAGAAGTGTATTTAAGTATTTTGACACTTAAGTGTAATATCTAAAGTACATAATGATATGAGCCATGAGCCCACACGCGCACACGCACGCGCCCGTCCGTGCCGATGCTCGGGCTCGGCTTGTTCTCGAACTTAGATCTTGGCAATTGAATTTTGAGTGTACATGGGCTTTCGTGGCTTAGCCGTTATAATTTTATGGTTTAGAAACGGATGGGTCGTTCAATAGGTTGGAGACGAAGCGGTGGGTCGGTCATCTGATCTGCGGGTGCACATAATGGCTCACACTAGCATTCAAATCCGTTATAATTTTATGGTTTAGAAACGGATGGGTCGTTCAATAGGTTGGAGACGAAGCGGTGGGTCGGTCATCTGATCTGCGGGTGCACATAATGGCTCACACTAGCATTCAAATTCGTAAATCCCACCTGGAGCTGGACTAGTTAGTGGGCTAGGGAATAACTGCTTTTACCTGGCTATCTGGTTGAATGTAGAGTCAATATTGTCAAACTTGGATCTTGGCAATTGAACTTTGGGTGTACGTGGGCTTTCGCGACTTAGCCATTATAGTTTTATGATTCAGAAATGGACAAGTCATTATGGTTCAGAAACGGATGGGTCGTTCAACAGGTTGGTGATGAAGCGGCGGGTCGATCATCGGATCTACGGGTGCACATGATGGCTCACACTAGCATTCAAATCCGTAACTTCCACCTGGAGTTGGAGTAGTTAGTAGGCTAGGGAGTTACTGCCTGGCCATCTGGTTGAATGTGGAGTCAATGTTGTCTCAATACTGTAGTAGTGGAGCTGGAGTAGGTCAATGTTGTCGGCCATCTGGTTGAATGTGGAGTCAATGTTGTCATGACCGACCCACGGGTGCACATGATGGCTTACACTAGATTTCAAATCCGTAACTCCCACCTGGAGCTAGAGTAGTTAGTGGGCTAGGAAGTAACTATGTTTACCTAGCCATCTGGTGGAATGTGGAGTCAATGTTGTCTCAATACTGCAGTAGTGGAGCTGGAGTAGGTTAATGTTGTCTCAATGATGCAGTAGTGGAGCTAGAGTAGGGAGCTGAAGTAGTTAGTGGGCTAGGGAGTAACTGCTTTTACCTGGCCATCTGGTTGAATGTGGAGTCAATGTTGTCTCAATAATGCAGTAGTGGAGCTGGAGTAGGTCAATGTTGTTGGCCATTCGGTTGAATATGGAGTCAATGTTATCTCAATACTACAATAGTGGAGCTGGAATAGGTCAATGTTGTCTCAATGCTGCAGTAGTGGAGTTGGAGTAGTTAGTGGGCTATGGAGTAACTGCTTTTACCTGGCCATCTGGTTGAATGTGGAGTCAATGTTGTCTCAATACTACAGTATTGGAGTTGGAGTAGGTCAATGTTGTCTCAATGCTGCAGTAGTTGAGCTGGAGTAGGTTAATGTTGTATGAATACTGCAGTAGTGGAGCTAGAGTTGTTAGTGGGCTAGGGAGTAACTGCTTTTACCTGGCTATTTGGTTGAATGTGGAGTCAATGTTGTCTTAATGCTGCAGTAGTACTGAAGGCTGATAACTAGTTGAATGTGGAGTTAATGTTGTCTCAATGCTGTAGTAGTGGAGCCGAGTAGTTAGTGGGATAGGGAGTAACTGCTTTTACCTGGTCATCTGGTTAAATATGGAGTCAATGTTATCTTAATGCTTCAGTAGTGGAGCAGGAGTAGTTAGTAGGCTAGAGAGTAACTGCTTTTACCTGGTTGAATATGGAGTCACTATTGTCTCAATGTTACAGTAGTGGAGGCTGATAACTGGTTGAAGAAGTAGTTAGTGTGCTGGGAGTAACTATTTTTACCCGAATATCTGGTTGAATGTGGAGTCAATGC
Source organism: Perilla frutescens (assembly GCA_026008535.1). Taxonomy (NCBI): domain Eukaryota; kingdom Viridiplantae; phylum Streptophyta; class Magnoliopsida; order Lamiales; family Lamiaceae; genus Perilla; species Perilla frutescens. Next base: position 47,442,869 of record BRKX01000005.1, read on the forward strand.
ACAACATCGGGCTATCTGGTTGAATGTGGAGTCAATGCACAACATCGGTAGAGTGGTGCAACCGACACTTGGTCTCAATACTGCAGTAGTGGAGGTTGATAACTCCTGGAAGTTACACACCTTAGAGATTGGTAACTCATGGACATTGGTGGAGTGGAGCTGGAGTAGTTAGTGGGCTAGGGAGTAACTGCTCTTACCTGGCCACCTGGTTGAATGTGGAGTCAATGTACAACATTGATGGAGTGGTATAACCAACATCTGATCTCAATGCTGCAGTAGTGGAGGCTGATAACTCCTGGAGGTTACACACCTTGGAGGATGGTAACTCCTGGAGGTTACACTCCTGAGGAGTAATGGTGCTTAATAACTCTTGGAGGTCACTCAGCTGGTTTGAATGTCCTCAAACCCTAATTGCTGATCCCAACCTAAAGTTGGAGGGTGCTATATATAGGACATCCCAGACATGCTAGAGATACTGAAAATTCGAGATCAATCATTCTGCATCATCATAGTCTAGTCTAGTGTTTGCTCCCAGTCCCGCTTTCTTTAGTTCACCAGAGCCTTATCGGTGTTATGGTGCTACTACCAGAAGGACGAAGTCATTTCAATATAGTTTCTGCATTTGTTTTCTACTCGTTTCTTTTCTTCTACTTCAAATTTGTGTAATCTAGAAGTATAGTAATTGGTTTACAACAATAGGAGGGGAGGAGGTAGAGTGCGAGGGTGACAGTGAAGACAATTTGAAAGGGACTACATATTTTTTTTCTGATTTGAAAATTTCGTAGACGGGCGGGTCTTCAATTTGTTTGGAAGAAATAGAGAAGTGAGTAAAGAAAGAATTTAATTTTCCTTTTTTAACAAATATTTAAAATAAGTAAATAATTTAAGGGTATTATAGTAAATAAGGACAAAATAAATATATTTAAAAATTAGTGGCTAAAAATAGTTTTTTAAACTTTTGAGTAGCTAAAATGCCATATTGACACACACACACACACACTGTCTTCATGATTTTTTAAAATTTAATTTGTTGTCTCTGTAAACCAGTATACGAACATGATCTACTCCAAGAAGTGGGCGAATACTGAACTAGTCCAAAAGGCTCTACACATTCGTGAGGGGACGATAATAGAATGGGCTCGATGTAATGAAACCATAAAAGAAAACATCTTTATATATGATGTCAGCTCCACCGTCGATTATCATAAAAAGTTTACTCAAAAACATTGTCGAGCTCTGATATTCAGGTTAATTAATTGGGTTTTTTAGAGTATTGTATGATCGTTTTCCTTTATGTTTCTTACCAATGATTCACATTTGAGTTGAGATGGTGAAATGGTAAAGCAAATATTGAATTTGACAGCGGCGATCATGACATGGGGGCTCCTCACACGGTGACGGAAGAATGGATAAACTCTTTGAAGCTAGAGATTGGAAGTAAATGGAGACCTTGGTTTGTGGAAGATCAAATTGCAGGGTTGGTTTCTTCATTTCTTCATGCATGATTTAATGTTTATATTTGAAATGTGTTCGTACCTATTTCATAATGGCTTTTTAATTTGGTTTTGTAAGGTATACGACTGCCTATTTTCACAGTGGGTACGAGCTAATGTATGCTACCGTGAAGGTAATAAATTACTGGTGGTATATGAAAAGTGTTTGTGACGACGACCAGAGTTTGAGTTTGAGTTTATTGCAAATGTTTCAGGGGGCGGGACATACACCAGCAGAATACAAGCCCGTGCAATGTTATGCCATGATTGAGAGGTGGCTTAATCACAACCCCTTGTAACACAGATATTCACTAGTACTACTATTGTACCTCACTCATATTCTTCACTTTTATATGGTAAGTGATCCGAGTGTAATTTTAATTTAATAAACACAAACTATAGTGTACTGAATCCAAAATATTTTTATGTGGATTCAATCATTTAGTTTTCATCTGATTACTCTCTTTAGGACGATCTTCAAGCAGAACGCTAATTTGAAGAAATGTAATCCTAAATTAAATGCTAACTTTGGGATGAATATACTTGAATCTTGTTAGATAATATTTCCTTATAGAATTTTCTTTCAAATTCTTAAGCTTTTGAACAAACTTTTTGGTGTGATTTTCAACTAGTACATATACTTGTATTTATAGTTATAGGAAGAAGCATATAGTTATGATGTGACAATATTTAATTGGTTCTCTGAAATTTGATACATATCATTATCAAATATTTAGAGATTTTTACTTCTTATAAAAATAATTGATCATTATCGTATAATAATATATTTCTTCATGTAATGTTTTATCTAATTCTTAATTTTATTAAATTTCAAAACTAATTAATAAATATAAAAAGTCAATAGAAATATGTGTTAATATAAATAAAAAATAGTCACTTCTACTTAGTAAATTAGGTGGGTAGCCACTTTTTAAAAAAAAAATTAATGTTATTAACTATTTAGAATGAAAATGTCAATCTCCTTTCCCGCTCTCACTCTCTTCTTCCACAAACCCCAACCGCCTCCTCTCTCACCCCCTCTTATACCCTCTCCGCCCCTCCACTCTTTAAAAATATTGAAAATTTGTATTTGTTATGTTTTGAGATTTGACGTAGAAGACAAATTAATATGGTTAGTGATGTAGTAATTTATTTTTATATTGGTGCACGAATCGACGAAGAGGTTTTAGTAACTTGTGCACATGTTCAATTTCAAATTGGTGCACAAGTGGAAACTCTCATATATTCATGATTTTGCATTGATGGGTGAGTTGATACCCTCGTGTATTTGTGTGTTTGTACTATTTTGCACTGGTGCATGAGTGAACGCACTCATTTGTCCGTGCATCATGATCTGTTCAAAATTGAACGTGTGTACAAATACATGAATGATTTCACTTGTTCACTCGTGCACCAATTTAAAATGAACAATTGCACGCTTTCACGAATACATTCAATTGTGAACTCATCTAGACGTTAACAAATAATTAATACACGAGTAGTTGTAACGATATATTCATGCAATATTTTAAAAATTAATACATTGCCACACAAATACATTAATGGATTTATTCATGTAGTAGCTTATTTTTAAACTATACAAACGAATAACAATTTTTGTGTATCAATCGAATCAACTCCAATACTCATGTAGCCATTAACAAATAAATTGCCACACGAATCAACTCTAATACTCGTGTACCGAACGAAATCAATCCGTGTACCAAACAACTTTTAATTTTTTTCTTCCATTCTAAAGAAAGATTAAAAAATAATTAAATATCTGCATCGATAAAAAGAGTACAAATACGTGAATATCCTACCTTTAATACCGTTAAAAATGATACGATTTCTACAAAACTTAAAAAAAATTGAATTTTGCAATGAATTCCTTATTTTCAAAATTGCATCAAATAATTTATTATTGATACGGCAGATTAGAGATAAAGGAAAGAACCATTGTAGTTTTGTTTTGATTGATAAAACATAGAGTGATAGATCAGAGAAAGTGAGAACGCGGATGCAGAATAGAGAGAGAGTTAAATCTTTTTTCCTAATATTATTAATATATGATATATGAGAGAGAAAATCAGATCTTTTTTCCTAATATTATTGATATGAATATATGAATAATAATTTTTTAATAATAAATATAGATATAAGGGTATTGTATATTATAATGGATAGAAACATTGTTTTTTTTTTGAAAAAATAGCTATTTACATGAATTACTAAGTAATAATGGTTATTTAAAAATTTTCCTCTAAAAATATTGTATATGATGTGTTAATTTTCAATTTCCGCCATGTACACGGAGTTTGATTACCAATATCCTATCCAACTAAAAATAAAGGGTAAATAGGCTTCAATATCACATACTGTTGTTGAAATTTCAATTCTATTATACTATTCTAAATATTATTTTTTTTACATGAATTATTGAAAAACTATCCAATTATTCTCATAGCTATATATTTTTGGGCACCTAAAAAAGGACATGGCAAGTTCTTTTATGATGTAGAATTTTCTTAAAGGAGCTTACACATTTTCCATGTCAATTAAACAAACGATATCGACGATCCCTTTTTTTTTTAATAGTTGGAGAGAAAACGTCATGCCATTTTTAAACAAAAAATAAACATCACAAAATAATTAACTTGATTCTCATCATGCCATTTTTCAAGTGCCGAAAAAGAACTCACCATTAGAGGGATATTTTTTAGTAGTTTTCAAATATTCGGGGTATTAAAATGATATTCAGATGATAAGATTGTAATTTCGGCAATGCCACGAGATATTAAAAGCATTTACTCAAAAATAAAATTCATTTGAATTTATCACCGTGTTATGCTTGGTCGATATCTATAATTCCGTGAGCATACCGGTACAGGGTTGTCTGTGGGGAACAACAAGAAGATGCGCTTGTTGAGGCAATTGAATTATTTAGAATCAAGCTAGGATCTGGTTTTTATTTGGATTTGCATGAGACTTTTTATGTTATACCTTTAAGACATAATTTATTTTATTTTATTTTATTTTTACAATAGTAAACTTGCAGCCATTAACGGAACTGGGAGAGCTAGTTGGAGCCTCGGCCCTCAACAAAAAAAAAAAAGCATGTTAAAGTTATATAAAATAAAAAAAATAAGTATATAGGTTTATTACTAAAGAACAATTTGACTATCGATGAAAAATTTATAGTTTTCGCCCTCCTTGCAGCCCCGACATTTGGAAAATCAATTGTGAAAGTGTCACAACTACTAGTGTTGGTATGATTTGAACTATTTTTTTTATCATACCACTCAATCTCTAGGCCATCATCACCGAGAATATTTAAGTTATGCTTCTTTGTTTTTTTTATGTCGAGGTAACCCGCAGTCTCTACCGAAATATGTGCACTAGGTTAACCCCACTCATGTATAATAATCCTGCAAATTACACATGGAAAATCAGATATGACAAGCTCATATAGAGTTGTCAAATGGGCTGGGCTAATCCAATCCAACCCGGCCTAAGTCCGCAATGGACCGGCCCAGCCCAGCTAGCCCATGAAAATCACGGGCTAAGTGGGCTAAGTTTGCCCTGACAAAATGGGTTCACATGGGCCTTTTTTTCAAACCTAGCCCAGCCTAGACCCACCAAAGGGCCGGCTCAGGCCTAACCCAAGTCCATTTCAGGCTCATATTAGTTTACTTTATTAATTTATTTCATCATATATAAAAATATTTTAACATACTACAATTTCAAAATTTAATACCATAAGATCATATTACTAATTATATCTTGTCATATAAATGATAAATAAATTCACTGAGTACAATTATATAAATTAATGTCATCATTGAAAAAATCAAAGCTCCTCTTAGGTCCGGCCCAACTCGACCCAGGCTCACATTAAGCCTAGTATATGAGTTGGGCTGGTCTCATATATATTTAAGAAAACTTAGCCCAATCCAGCCTGTTTCAGGAGTGGGCCTGGGCTGGGTTGGACCATTTTATCCCAAAGTCCACTCGGGCTTGGATCGAATCCCAGTTGACAACTCTAAGCTCACACCTAGTGGTGTTGGTGGTGAAATTCAAACTTGAGACTTAATTCACCACTAGAGTATCCTCAAAGGGACCTTAATTTAAACAAACATCGGTTATTCTTATTCGTTTAGAAATAGAAAATTTGTTTTGGTACAAAATTCAAATATTGTAGGTACTCAAACCTTAGTTGATAATCTATATGAATATATATTGTAATACATACATAGCCAAAAATACGCATAAAAAATTGTCGATTCCCTTTGAAAATTAATATATGTTAATATATGAATTATGCACGCTAAAAATTGCGGAATATGAGAATCACTAAAACAAGACATGGATAACTTCTCATCATTTCTCCCATTTCTTCCAACTCCTCAATAAAGACCCTGCTACTTTATATTGTACCTCTTGAATTGTTAGAGTTGTACATTAATCTGTGTTAGAGGGGACCGTGGCCGAGCCACCTCTCGATTATATCAAAACATTGCTCGGGGTTATACTCCAGTGCTGTATGGTCTGCCCCCTAAACATGTCCGATAACAAACAATTTCACCGTGTGTGTTTCTATTAAAAAAATGCATTCATTATCTTCACGGGTCATAGTGATCTTGGGAGTACGCCACCGTATATCTTACAAACCAAAATAGGCATTAGTTTACTTGAACTACATCTAGGGAACAAAAATTTGAACATTAATAAACATGAAATAGACAAACCAATTACCCTGCAATTTGACCTTCCACGAACCAAGGTCTCCATTCATTTCGAATCTGCAGTTTCAAAGCTTTTATCCACTCTTCTGTCGTCGGGTGTGGAACAATCAAATTAAAATTGAAGTATACTGAATAAATTATAGGGATATACAATTTCCAAATGAATTACTATATTTGACTTATTTTGCAATTCAATATGGTTTTTAAAACGTTTCAATAAAATCACCATTTTTTATTTGTATATTCAACATTCATGGTATGCAAATTCAACATTTACAAATTGATATTAAAAATACATTTAATTTCTCAAATAAAAAATAGATTTTTTTTAAGTGAATACATATACAATGTATTTATGGTTAATTTATAATTCATATCTAATCAATATATATGAATTAAGGATATAAATGGATTGTCTAGAATTCTATATTAAATTAGAATATGTAACTGAAAGAAATATAGATATACATATATATGAAATCATCCGAAATTAACATCATTTTATTTTAACTCACTTTTTTTAAAGTGGGCACTCTCTTTCCTATCACTATCAGATATTCTCCCAATGGGGTTTTAGTCAGCTATGTTTTAATGAGCATGTCCCTCCTGTTTTGAGCATTTGGTGTGTTAGTTTTTGGTTGTAATGGTTTGTTCATTTTCCCTTTTTATCAATAAAACACAACTAATTCAGACATCATTCGAAATTAAATATATATTTTAATATTATGGATCCAAAAATAATAATGTCTTAATGACTTTCATGTATCATTTTCAATGAAAGCAGTACCAATATGGTCAAAATCTCACATATGAATATTTTTTTGTCAATAAGAAAGTACATTGGTTTTTTTTTCTTAATAAAACGTATATGTAACTATATTATATTATTCTATTATTTTTAGATAAATGTATTATAAGGAGATAATAGGCAAACTAAAATTTACAAAATTCTTTTTATATAGTAGATTATATATATTTATCAATAGTAGATTATATTTCTAACTCATATCAATATGTGGATTATATTTTGATATTACTAAAAAATTAATAAATATTGTTAATAAAGCACAATTGAGCTTCTTATCTTATGTTCTCTATCAATATGTGCTTTTAATGTCTTGGTCGTTTTTTTTTAATAATATTATAGCATTTCATGAATTTTATTTAAAGAATAATATATTTTATTAGTTAAGACTATGAAATATTATATATAAAAAATGGTAGCAAATTATAAATATATTGATTTTTCCTTTTTAATTTCGTGGACAATTAATCTTGTATTTAAAGTAAAATGAGAATTTAATTAGGTTTTTCATTTGATTGACTCGTGGTTTACAATATTTAGTATTCATGTGAGTTTGTTATTAATTTGTAAAAATAAATTGAAGTTCATAGATTATGAGGTTGTTTCGAAATTATTAAGTGATATGATCCTGAAAGTTTATTTATCCCATTTTTATTTTATCTTATACATGTACAAAATTATAAATTTTAATATTGTATTTGAATTTAAATTAATTATTTTAATTATTATGCTATCTTGATAGGTTTTTAACGAATTAGAATTTTTAGGGGTGGAATATTAAAATGTAATCATAGATTAGTTAGTAGAATACAAATAATAATTGAATATCAAATAATATAAGATTATTACATTATTACCCTTAGATAAAATTTAAAATAAGGTTATTATAGATAAACTCAAAATTATAAAATAATTAGAATACAAATAATAATAAAATATTAAATAACATTAGATAATTACATTATTGCCCTTAATTAAAATAAAAAATAAAATTATAATAGGTAAAACCAAAATTGTAAGATAACATACTTTTTATATTAAACAAGTATAGATGTCATTGAGACATAATTTATTTATTTTATTTTATTTTTTATGACAATAGTAAATCCCCAACTGGACATTTGGAAAATCAGTTGTGTGACAGAATCACATCTAGTGTCGATGTGATAAAAACTCATAAAATATTTGATCTTTAAGTTATGCCAATCCACCGCTAAATCATCATCACAAATGATACTTAAATGTTATATATGTGTGTGTGTGTGTGTGTTTGTCTCAGAGGTATGTTTTTTCTTTTTATGTCAAAGATAACCCGCAACCACTACCGATATGCGTACTAGATAAATCTCACTCATGTGGAACAACTTACAAACCACATACATAAGAGGGGAATCACACTCGAAAAAATCAAATGTGATAAACTCACAACTAACGGTGTTGGTGGTGGGATTCAAACATGGATTGTTCTTGTTCGTTTGTGGGGGGATGCAACATGAGATCACAAGTAAAGAGTGAATTTTTTTGAAATCAAAACATTGCTCGGGTTTATACTCCGGTGCTGTATGGCCTGCCCCCTAAACATGCCCGACAAAAAAGATCTTCACCGTGTGTTTCTACAAAAAAAAAAATGCATTCATTACCTTCACGGTGGCATATGTCAGGTCATAGCGGCCATGGAAGTATGCCGCCGTATACCTTAATTACAAAGCAAAATAAGCATTAGTTTACTTGAACTACAAGGAGGGAACAAAATTTTGAACATTAATAGACATGAAATAGACAAACCAATTACCCTGCAATTTGACCTTGGACGAACCAAGGTCTCCATTCACTTCGAATCTGCAGTTTCAAAGCTTTTATCCACTCTTCTGTCGTCGTGTGCGGAACAACCATGTCGTGGTCGCCGCTGCCAAAAACATTGTTCGAAAAAAGAGTAACTTAAGTTGTTGTGGAAGCAGCAAGTCATGAGCTAGCTGCATAATGCTAGCATATATACAACGATGTACCTGTAAACTAGAGCCCGGCATTCTTTATAAGAAAACTTTTTGTGATCATCGACGGTGGACTTGACATCGTATGTAAACACTTGAGTTTGATTGTAGTCCAAATCATATGTAAGAGAATCATTACATCGTACCCATTCTGTTATTGTTCCCTGTTGATTGCAGTCCGTTTCATCGGATTTTTCCATAAATTAATAAAGACCATATAACCTAGCTAGGTAAGTTTATTGATCTCACATACATACCTCTCGAACGTGTAGAGCTTTTTGGACAAGTTTTGCATTCGCCCACTTGGCCGAGTATAGATTATTGTCATCCTACACACAAGCAATGAACAATTAATTAAAGTGCCGTAATATTCCTCAACAGAGAAAGAAAATGAAATTAATTTTACCCGACACCACGATTTTGAATGAGGAACAGATTGTAGAAAACGTCCAGCAGTTTCATTTGTTTTCTGTAATATGTCTCCTGCAGTCCACTGATTTTCACACCAGGGTTCTAAAATATGCGGCTTGCGTATTTTTTCAAGGCACTGTGTATATACATGATGACAATGATGATGAAATAACTAGTACATTTAGCAAATTAAATGAAATACAACATAAACAACATATCTAATTAATGATCATAAACCAGAAATTGAAACTTGGCAACTCACCTGATTTAGTCTTCTGATATCATCTTTGCATTGGCTGTTGCTCGGGTCAACACTTAAGTAATAACCATAGCAATTTTGTTTTGCTGACTGAAATATATGGCAAAGACATTGATCAATGTGACGAAATAGGCAGCATTAATTTTTCACAGTGTAAATCATTGAAATAACAGAGATGAAGATATTGCCAAGTAGAGTTCGTCTGACAGTAGTCCCATTCGGTGTGCATAAGCCACTCTTCCGTTAAAGTCTGCATATACATCAGTAAGAGGATTTCCCAGTATATATCCCTGCAGCTTACACAAAAATTATTAACATCAAAACCAAGAAACACAAACTAGCTAGTTTCCAAGTAGTGTTCACTACTTTCATATTCAATTTTGGATTGCTCCCAGCTTCAATACCTATCAACAAAATACAGAAAATTGTGCTATTTTATTATTCATATTCACATATATGTTCGATCCTGAAATGAAATGCATAGATATCTATAATACCATTTTCTTTTTTATCTGATTCACTACAAAGATAATATATATGATTACCATTATATACTTCATCAACAACAAGAGGAACAGTAAGGCCAGAATAAGAGTCCCCGGCAATGTAGAGCGGATTCTTCAAATACCCCGGGTGATTCAAAAGCCACTGCAAAAACCAACTACAAATTAAACAACTCATCGCGTCTGCTTCATTCTTAACTTAAATCGAAGATCCATACAGTTGAAACTAATACCACAATTTTCTAACCTTCTTAAGAAATTCATAATTCTGCCTCCCTAAAAGAGTGTTGCTACATTTATAAGCTTCCCGAGTTTTTGCATAAGAAAAACCAGTGCCGGCAGGCTGGTCTATAAATATAATGTTGGCAACCTACACATAATTTAATCACAATGCCCATGATCAAGAAAATTAATTAAACAGCCCAAAATCATTTATGCTACAACCACAAATTAGTACAAATTAAACAGACCTTAGTCCATGAATAGGGGTTTTGTACAAGTGAAGGTATTATGCCATCGGAATTAGCATAGTCAAAAATAAAAGGCCCTGCATTGCATTGCATAACCACAAATTTCAAGCACAAATGTTGGATTCAAGAATCTGTATATTTGTTGTAGATAATGATATTACTAAAAGGGTCAATTACACTTTACTGTCCAATATTGTTTAATGTCACTAACACTTTTATCACAACATTTCAAAAGTTAAAATATTAATGCTCAGTGTTTGTTGCATAATCTAATAAAATTTAGCAAGAGTGCAAATTTCCAACATCCCATATCTGACATAGTTTAACGCAATAAAGAAAATTGATATATATTTTAGGGATATCCAGCCATAGTGTGATCAAATAGTATTACCCATATTTTAGTTAGTTATACACTAATCTATTTGATTTTGACATATGACGTCAGATTTGAAATGTGGAAAATTTACTGTTACTAGATTTGTTATGAATTTCTAGCTAATTTTTGAAATATTATGAGAAAGTGTTAGCAACCTAAAATGTTGGGCATTAAAGTGTAATAAACTTGTTTCCAAAATGGGAAGATTGAAATGCTACAGATACCGATCTCGTAAACAAGGCCGGAGAAACCAGAGCAGCCGGGGCCACCGGTGAGCCAAAGAAGAAGAGGATCGTTTTCAGGGCTCCGTTCAGACTCAATAAAGTAGTAGAATAGTTGAACTTCTTCCGATTCTCCCACACCAATGTACCTTCAATTACAACATATCATACATTGTAGAAAAGAAATCGGAAAAATGAGATGAGAAAAACAAATTTTAAGCTCAATTTTGTTTTCCTAACCCAGTTTCAAGTATGAACGGAAGTTCGCCGTCGAAGCCCGGCAGGTTCTTAATCACAGACTGTGACAGAGCCGCAGTTGTGAAGAAACCGGCCATCAGCAAAATCGTGAAGTTGAGTGATATCAGTTGCCGGAAATGCGGCGGCGACATCTTGGTGGAGCGGAGGAGAAAGTCTCGTCGACGGCGCGTTGTAAAGTGTAAATAATTTTTCAGGATCATAAAGGTTCTGAAAATTCTAAGGTAAGCATCCCCACCTATTTACAAATCACCTGTTGCATTTCCTATTACATTTCTCATTCCAAATTTTCATTTTAAAAAAAAATATATATATTTTTTAATTTTTAATTTATTATAATTTAATTTAATTAAAATTTTTCCTTTAGGGTTCATCCATCCCCAATCAAGATATATTAATATTTTTTTTAAAAAAAATCTAGTTATACAACACCAAATAAAATAGGAATTATAACAGAGGATCTGATCTGATTTACAATAGCCCGGGCTACCAAAAATAATGAGAGCTGTAAATATCCAAATATAAATAAACCCGATACACATATCAATTACTGAGATGAATAATGCATTACATGTGTTCTATATTAGAATTTACCATGAAAGTTCGGAATAGAATTTTTCGTCACTTACATACACTATGCTTACCTTTCTAACCTTAATAAATAAAAAAATATATATTTTTTATACCATGTGTTTTGAATTATTAGCGTTGTACCAAAAATGCCGTGAAGTGTGGTTAATTACACTTTTTATTTTGAACTATCCACGAAGTAATAAATTTGTCTCAAACTCCGAATTCTGAAGACTGACAATTGATGCGGGCGGCTACCTAGATGCTGAGATGGAATCAAAATGACGTCATTTTTAAAAAAAATATTAAAGAAATTGATTTCACAACATCATCTTCGTCCCATCCATCAAATTTATAAATTGGATGTCTCAATTTTTTTTATATCAACGAAGCATCAAGTAAAAACAATTATCAATTAATAACTTCATATTTAAATTAAAATATTACTTGATAACTTAATTTTTGATGACTATAAAAAATACTAGATTAAACATTTATTAAATAAGATAAAATTACACCGTTCATTATTGTTGTTTCGATGTTTGTCATGTAATTTGTTTTCATTACTCCATTTTTTTATGTTGTCATGTAATTCCATGGTATATCATATATTCCTATTTTCATTTTTGAAATGTGTTCTCTATTTTAATGTCATTGTTATAATTGTAATTTATATGCGAATATTATAAATTTAATTAAATTTGATGTCATTCTTTAAATTTAATTATTCTCATATAAAAAATTTAAATACGTATAAGTAAAATATATAAATAATAAAAATAATAATTAATACAAAACTATTATAAATATATAAAACATGAAGAACAAATTTACAATTTCAATAGAATAAAAAACTGATTTGTGATTGGTTTGGGTTTGTACAAAACGCAGGAGAGAGGAAATTCGATCAACACCATTTTGCAGTTGGATTGGAGAGAAAAACTCACCGCACAATGGGATTCACAGTACAATTGGAGTTGCTCAGTCGTTGACGAAGGGGAAGAGGTCATAGCCGAGCACTACCGAGCAAATCATTTATTTGGTGCCCTAGCAAAAGCGAGTAAATCATGGTCTGTAATGGCAACTCCAATGTTAAACCCCCATTTGGTGCAGATTTTGTATCTGTACTAAATAGATGCAATTTTAACATTGAGTAGTGATTTTTAACCAAATTCTGGCTAGCCAGAATCTTTTATTATTTTTAATAATTAATTAATTTAATTAATAAAACACTAATTATTCAATAAATTTACATTGATGTCTTCCATAATAATTATGGCAACTCTATATGCGCTTCAATTCAAACAAAATCAAAGATGGAAAAAATAAAGAAGTGAAGAAAAGAAAGAAGATGAAGCTGCGCTCCTTTCTTCCGATCCGCTTCTGGAGTGATTTTAATAATTAATTACAAATCACTAATTTCATGACAGAAGGATAATATAGTAAAAACATAACATTTAATAATTAACATAATTAATTTATTAATAATACAATTTTATTAATCATCAAAAAATTAGATTCTGGCTAGCTAGCATCATTCTTTAAGATTAATGTTTTTTTCAACTCCAACTCTCTGTAATAAATATTATACTTATATCATACAAGAATATTCTCAAAAATATTATATTTTGTCTCATAATTAAAATGATAATTATTCAAAATTAATAACTATTAATTATATAATTTTAATTTTATATATATTATTTAAAAAATATAATATATAAATACTTCTAATAATAAAAGTATTTTAAATGATCATAAAATTCTTACAATTAGTGAAGAATATTACGAGAAATCAATCAATCCGGTAGTTAAGTACAAGGGTGTGAGGATTCTTCAAATATTTTCGGTCACGCCAACACTCCTGTGCATAAGGTGCATGGGTCGGCCCATCAGATGACCCGCTCCGACCCGCCCAAAAAAAAAAAATCGTCACTCATTGTACCATTTTGAACACTAAATAGTACCATTTCATGTTTTTTAGGGTTTTTTTTTGTTTAATTTTTTTTGGGTATTTTTAGGGGTTTATTTTGTGTTTTTTGGGGTGTTTTTAGGGGTTTATTTTGTATTTCTTAGGGTTTTTTTGGGGGTGTTTTTAGGGATTTATTTTGTGTTTTTTAGGATTTTTTGGGGGTGTTTTTAGGGGTTTGGGGAGGGGGGGGGGGGTTAGGGGTTTATTTGTGTTTTTTTAAGAAAAAAATAAAGGAAAATAGAAAAAAGAAAAAGAAATTTTTCTTTGCAAAAAACGTAAAACAGAAAAAGAGAAAAAAAAGAGGCAGGCGCGTGGCGCACACCTGCTCGTCTGATATGCGACGCGAGGAGGGGGGTGGTGCACAGGAGACCTCACATTTCGGTCAATATTATAATTATATTAGATGATTTATAAATGATTTGCAATTAATGTATTTTTCACATAGTTCATTATTATGTTATTTGTAGTGTATCATTTGTGATGTGACTTTATTCTATGCATCATGTGTTTACTTTAATTTTGTTTTTATTGAAACTAGAATGACTCATTATTCGATGCATGAATAAAATATTTGTAATTATTGTCTCTAATTAGGAATGACATAGTGGTGGAATAGCGTAAGCTTGAGATCATAGATCTCGGGTCCGAATCCTGCTAACACCGCTAGGATAAGATATTTACAATTATTAACACTTGTGAATGACCTAGTGGTGAAATGTTGTAAGTTGAGACCAAAGATAATGAGTTTGAATCTGACCAACATAGCTAGATGTGAGTTTGCCAAGTTTGAATTTCACCAACACCGCCAGATGTGAGTATGTCACACCTAGTTTATAGTGTAATTTATCTCTTTCGTGTGGATTGTAAGAACAAAGAAACGACTTTGACCCAATACACACCCTCATGTAGCAGCTATGAGTTACACTTGCCATAAAAAAAATATTTAAAATTATTATCTTCTTAGAAATTATTATATAAATATGAATGAGTCTAATAAAAATATTTAAAAATATTGTAGATTATAAAGATAAGTTTTTATTGGTTCTTCTATAACAACTTAACACACATGTGTAAAACAGAGACATCTCGAATTCAAAATCTGCTACTCCCCATTCCCCCAACTAAAAAAAAGAGATAAGTTATTATTGTGTATTTAGTGTTTTTATTTTATACAAAATCTAATAAGATATGCTGATTTTAAAGCATTTATTTTTAAAATTTTACATAAATTTAATAATATTTTTAATGCATAAAGTCCAATGATATCTCCCTACACTATTTTCGGATGATAATTAATTATATGTATGTTCAACTTTAATCCTTCAACGTATATTAACAATATTTCATTTTTCTTTGAGTTATTTTTCTTCCGTATATATCATGTGAATTTTCTACAATAAAAAATTATATATGATAATCGATATAATTATAACCTATATAATATTAATAAAAGATGGAGATTTTTGGTTTAACTAACTGTATAATTATAGAAACTTATAGGTTTGCTATGTTTATTTATTTGTAATTATTTCTAGTGGAATTATTTTTGTAATTGATTGATCGATTTCCTAAAAAATGATCGAGATTCATATATGAATATAACATATTTACTATTTAATGTTTGCATGATTAATTAATATTGATTGCTTGACATTTATGGAGGTAGGAAATTATTTTTGCGTGGAAATGTTGATATGACATTTTTGGGCGGACTTTTTTAACGGGAATACTATGCAATCACTACTTCTCTCTCTCTCACACACACACACACACACAAATATACACACATATTATTGAGATAATTTATAATTTAAATTAAATGATTATATAATTTATTGAATAATTCATCTACTAATGAGTTTAAATAATATCTCCCGTTTTATTTTATTTGTTGTTTTAACTTTTTTATTTTGTGTCAAAATATTTATTATTTTATATATTTTACGCACTCTCTCTTTTATTTAACCCTATCACAAATCATATTTTAAGAAAATATAATTGAATAAGATTTTATGACATATATGAGAAATGTGTATATTTGTCCACAAAATTAATCGTTAACTATAAATAAAAAATATAAAATAACAAATAAAACGAAATGGGGAGAATAGAATAGTTCCTTAAATGGCGTGGGACCCATCAATAGTTTGATACTACAGTCATTTGGGACATGATTAGAGTGAAATCTTGTTCAAAATTGGTGTTCTGGTACAATATTGAAGTTGCCTTGAGGGTTGGGGAGGAATTTCTGTGATTCGACTTAAACAAAACAGATATAGCCTCTTGATGCACGGTCTTGATTTTGGATGCAAATGCTGAGAGAGTGAGAGAATTTGGATCTGTGGTGGCAGTGGTGGAGAAGATAATGCATTGGGAAAGGGACAGAGGAGAGAGATAGATAGAGAGAATGAGAGAATTCTGACATGTGGCGGTGGTGGAGTGGTGGGGAGATTGGATGGATGGAAAAGGATGACGACATGTATTAATTCAATTTTTTATTTTATCTTTTTCTTACCAAAATTTTGCCACCTCAGCATCGGTGAGCAACGTTAGTTTTCCATCATCGGAACTTGGGTCTATGGGGAAATTTTTTACTTTGTTGATAGTTCAAGCATAAGGTTCAAAATAATTTTTTTGTTTCAATCCCATTACACATATGGTGTGATTTGCTCTAATAAAAATATTCCGAACATAATAATTTTATTTTTTTAAATGAGAGAATGGATAGCCGTGGATTTTGAGTTGAAGACGTCTCCATTTTACCCAAAGTTTTTCACATATCATCCCATAATTTCTTCGTGACTATATTAATGAAAGTGTGACAAATTTAGAATTATTAATGACAATAGATCTACAAATTAATTTATCAGCTCAATCTCAAAATTACTCGCGGATTGTCGGTGGACTCTCATCCTATTATTATTTAAGCCCACGTACATTTATAAAATAGGTTATAATTAAGGGAAATTCTAAACATAGCCCCCGTTTTACTATTCACAGCCCTCACTATTTTAAAAATTATAAAATAAATGCGATAAGCTTTTTTTACCCCTTAGCCCTCACTCCATCATAGCATCTACACTATAGCCCCATCATTTTACAGTGTTAAATATTGCTTATTGACATCATCTAAAAGTTAGCTTATGGAATTCGAATTACTAAATTAAATAAAACTCAACTTTGGATGGGAGCAAGGAAATATAAAATGAATATGAACAGGGAAAAACTAGAGTTTCTGTCACAGAGTAATATTCTTCTTAAAGGAATTGCTCTTAAATTTGCACTACATAATCTTCAGTGGAATTCTTGGCCTCCAATCTTTGTTGGATGCGATAGCAAGGGATTAATTGATGGCATTAACGACAAGGCCGATGTTGTACTTTATGGCGAAATAGTCATTGGTGATATAAAAAATATGGCTTGTTTGATGGAGGTGGTGGATTTCAAACATATCTCATGATCATGCAATACAGCCGCACATAATATTGCTCACGGACCAGATAATCAATGTTTAAGTTTACTTCCAGATCATGCTTTGAAG
Organism: Perilla frutescens; assembly: GCA_026008535.1. Lineage (NCBI taxonomy): Eukaryota > Viridiplantae > Streptophyta > Magnoliopsida > Lamiales > Lamiaceae > Perilla > Perilla frutescens. The sequence goes on from BRKX01000005.1 coordinate 47,460,481, forward strand.
GCAATTAGCTTTGATGTAATTGACTAATTTTCAGTTGATTTATATATTCAATTTTTGCGCTAAAAAATAAAGATGGATATCTTATTGAATTAACTTTCTCGCGAGTTCATCAATGGAATTAACTAATCTCCTAAAAATTTATTGAAAATCTGACGAATTCACATTAGTAGGTTCGAGGTTTTCCCACTGCCGACGAGATAACAATCGCAATTGCAATGAGATTTGGGATCTCCGATTGTGGGGATGAAGAGTTTTCAATTTCAATGAGATATGGATCTGGATCATTTATTCATCTTGGGTGACCACGTCAATACCGGGAGCCACTTTCAATTTAAAAAAAAAATACAAATCGAATAGAATATGATTTTATGATTTTTTGTATGTTCCTTTTTCTTTTTAGTTATATAAAAAATGAATGGAGGCTATATTATAGGAGGCTTTGATATAGTTTTAGGTTTTGGGGGCTAAGGGGTAAAAATGACTTATCATATTTGTTTTTATATTTTTTAAAATAGTGGGGGACTATAAAGAGTAAAACGGGGGATGTATTTAGAATTTCCCTATGATTAAACACTTTGATTTTTTGTCATTTAAAGGCATGTATGCTGTTAGTTTTGTATACTGGAAGACTTGTCTTTGTATACTTTTCTGATGATATGATGATATGAAATGAAAGTTATTGCAGTCACTGTTTGCATTTAGATTATGTTCTATATTTGTTCTATGCAATGTTCCATATACTTACATTGTAGATGATATGGTGTGGGGAGTCACACGGTAAGATCATATCATTAGAACCTTGTAATGTGTTAAAGAGCTCACGGCTTAGATGGTCCTGAACACACCATCGGTACACCGTAGAATAATCTGATAAGTTAGTTTATCTTGACTAACTAATTATTCTAGTACACTAGTTAGTGTACTGAGGAGGATCACGATAGGATACTATTCTCTGTCTCTGACCTAGTTACTGAGAGAATAAAGATCCACAGAGTTCGGGTTCTGAACTCATGTGATATTGGCGAGCATATGTGTGTGTTGTTATTACTTTGATTTATCAATGGGTGAGATCTTTTCGTAGATCGAATTCGATATTTTGGGTAATAACAATGTATACATGATGTCTCGAGCAGTATGCATGAGCACTGTGTCCTGGTGCGCCAGGTTGATGATGTTCTCTTGAGGAAGCACAAGTTCATGTTGAAACCCTGCAGTAGGAATTTATTCCGTACATGAATAAAGCTTGTGTGGTACTACTCAAGGTTTTAGATGTTAATTAATTATAGCTGTCAGAGGCTTACATAATTAATTAATGAACATTATATCTTAAACACAGAGAATGGCTGGACTAAAGGAGAAAGCATATTCGTAAATATGTATTAAATTGGTAGGTCAGTTTTACTTCTTTAGTGGAATAAAAGTAAAACTTAATTTATTTAATTATATCCTAAGTTTATTGGATATTGGATATTGAATAAATTAGTGGGCCAATTTAATATTCTTCTAGATCCCTGTTGTAGCCTAATTGACTGATAGTGGACTGGATATTGAACTTGAGATAGAGGCCCAAACCCAGTAGGGTTTGGAGATCTAATTTTCACCCCCCTCCCTATAAATAGGGGAAGGGGGGGGGGGGGGGGGGCGAAATTTACACATTATTATTCAGCCCCTCTTTGTCTCTCAAAGTTATCCACATATTTCACAACTCTATCTAGTAGATTTCAGCCCACTCTGAATCTAGATACAGTCCGGGAATACAACAGAAGATCTTGGAGTAGAATTTGTGGTGGTCGAAATTTTGAGCTAGGTGGCGCCTGTTACAGTATTCATTCAACATCAAGATTAGATCTTTAATCTTGTCCACAGACCGTCTATCGATTTGTAAGTAGATTCGTTTCTATGTCTTCCGCTTTATTAGATTCGAATATGCTTTGCATGCTTTTTGTATAGACTGTGATAAACATGCATGTTACATAAAATTATGATTTGCATGAACACGGATTAATGAACAACCAAATGGTCCTGCGGTGGTTTAATTCGAAAAAACCCCAACAATTGGTATCAGAGCGGGTTTTGGCACTGTTCTAGGATTAATCCAAGTATAAAAGTCGAACCACATGATTAAATTTGATGATGAATTTATGGTGTTTAAATTTTCATATTTAATTGGCTATGTATTTCGATTTTTATGGTATTCAAGACTTGGAAGAATTTTTGGATTGAATTCGAAAATTCTAGTTTTGAATTGTTGGAATTTTCGATCATGATGAGATGTAGATTTGGGATGATATTTGATGGTCTTCAAATTTACAGACTCTTGTCTCATAATTTTCGAAAATTTGAAGATCAATTTTTTCGAAAATTGATGTTATAAAATTCCCTAATTTTGTGTTAAAATTTTCGAACACTATAATTAAATTTGGATGGATTTTTTATCTACATCAAAATTTTCAAATTTAATTTGGATAGGGTTCGAAATTTTTGATGGTTAGATTTGGATTTGGTGATTTTTGATGTATATCAAAGATTGCCTAATTCTAATCTAGATAGGTTTGAAATTAGAATTTTAAATTTGGTAATTTTTGAAGTGGATCAAAATTTCCAGATTTTTATTCTTGAAAATTTCGAAACCTATAGCTATATAATTTGGAATAGTTTTTTGATTAATGTCAAAATTTCCAAATGTGAAATATAGTGTCATTTTCGATTTTTAATAAATTAATTTGGAGAAGATTTTGATGAAAATCAAATTTCCAGATTTATTAATTAATGTCGATCGAAAATTTGGTTGTTGGATTAAAGATTTGATGTTATTTGATGTATATCTTAATTTACCTAATTTTAATCTAGATAGATTTGAAAATAGAATATTAAATTTGGAAGAATTTGAAGTGGATCAAATTTCCAGATTTATTATTTGGATATTTTCGAAATCTATGTAATTAAAATTGGATAAGGTGGTTTTTGGATATATACAAATAATTATCAAAATCCAATTGTGATAAGAATTTAATTTTGGATAAGTTTTGGAAGATTTTGGATTGGAATCAAATCTCCAAACTTTATCTTTAAAGATTTAGATTCTTATGGATAATATTTGGATTAGATTTTTCATTTATATCAATATATCCAATTATTATTTAATTAGGGTGGCTTATAAAATATTAAATAAATTTGGTGGATAATTATAAATAATTTCCAGATTTATTTTAAGGATATTTTCGAAAATACAAGATTAAAATTGGTGGATAATTATTTTAATTTCCAATTTTTATCTTGTGGATAATATCGAATTAATTAATTTAATTAATTGTAAAATTCGATTATTATTTAATATTCATGCATAGATATCATATGTTATTTTATGTGGATCATATAATACATGATTGTTGGATTTGTAGACTGTGTTTGTTTGCAGGTTTACCAACTATCATGGCTCCTTTATTTTATGTGATGTATGTTTATGTTGAATGAATGTTTGGCCGTATGCCGGTTTGGCTACGTGTTTTTAATCCATGAGAAAATCCATGGATTAGGTCTAGGTTTTATTTTACGTTGTTTTAATATAATAGATATAAAGCTGTTAGGCCGAGTTTTTGAGTTGTAATTTTTATTCTAGCAATATTAGATTTTTCCTTTCGGAATAGATAGTCTGTATTGAATAAAGATCGGAGATCAACTCAAAAGAAGGAAAGTGGTTCAGCACCAAAAAGGAAGGTTCACCGGTTCACGTCCCGAAACCCTAAATGGAGCTAGGTTTTTCGGCGAGGCGCGGTGAAGGGGGCGGCGGTTCCTAGCCTGTTCCGGAGCTGACTTTCCAGTTTTATCTCATCAATCAACATGAGATATAAGCCATGATAGTTGGAATAATACTGTTGCTTATTATGTTGAAGCATGCAATGGATGTTTATCATTTTATGTGATGTTTGCATGTTCGATAATGGGATAAAATGAAACCTCAAACATAAATAACTAAGTGGGAGAGATTCATACCAAAGTATGTAGAAATCTCATACGGTCTCCATTAAAATCTGGTTTAATTGAGAAGTGATGGGCATGCGCGTTGACATCGGTCTTCCTCCATATCGGATGTGTCATATCACAGATTTCTCTAGAAATTAGATCTCCTAAATGGATAGCTGTAGAACACTATTAGTACTAACTGACTCCTCCATCTGGAGCGGTTAAATTCGAGTAGTGATCTTGGTGCGAAGATAATGATGTGCACACTTAGATGTAATTTATTGATAAACGTCCACACGATCATGGCTTATCAGTTAGACGATTACATGACCGTGTAAATTATCCGACTATTAATTTGCTTGTTGTAAGGAAACTCAACTGGAGGCAAATTAAAGGTTTAACCTATTTAAAGATGCTTTTTATAAACGTCCACACTATCGTGGCTTATGAAAGACATTTTTAAAGTGTCGGTGGAAAAGTATATAATTTTTATGAGGCTTTCGATTATATACTGTTTATCCTAAACGTGTTTTGTGACTGTACTGCATGTTTAATTTCAGTTATTTCATATCATCAATGGCACTCTCCAATCTGTCCTCAATCCTCAAAGAAAACAAACTTGTCGGTGAAAACTACAATGACTGGATTCGTAACCTTAACTTAGTTCTTGTTGCTGAGGGACACAAGTTTGTACTTGAAGAGGTTTGTCCTCAGACGCCAGATGAGGATTCTAACGAAGTCCAAAAGGTTGCATATGATAAGTGGGTTAGGTCTAATGAGATAGCGCGCTGTTACATCTTGGCATCTATGTCAAGTGTGTTGCAACATCAGCATGAGCCTATGAAAACCGCTTATGATATCATGTACAACCTTAGGCAGCTATTCGGTCATCAGAACCGCTCAGCACGCCATTTGGCAATGAAGAAGCTAATGGATGCGAGAATGTCTGACTCCACACCTGTTAGGGATCGCGTTCTCATGATGATGGGGTATTTATCTGAGATCGAGACCTTGGGTGAAGAGCTAGATGGCGACTCTCAAATCGACATTGTTCTTCATAGCTTGTCTTCGAAGTTTGAGCAGTTCAGGCTGAATTTTAACATGATTAAAAGGGATGTCAGCCTGACTGAACTGCTCATAGATCTTCAGGCGGCTGAATTGCTCCAAAAGAGCAATCCTGAGGCCCACATAGCTGAAAAAGGAGCGTCTTCTTCTGGTGGAAAAAGGAAGAAGAGAAACGCACCTAAGAAGGCTGCAGATGAGGCGCCTAAGGTGAAGAAGCCAAAGGCAAAGATTCCTCCCGAGGAATTCAAGTCGAAGACTAAGTGCTTCAAGTGCGGCCAACCAGGTCACTGGAAGACGGCGTGTCCTAACAAGAAGAAGAAGAGAAGTACATCTCACACTCTGGTTGTGGAAACATGTTTAGCAACTTGTTCTACCCAGTCATGGGTAGTAGATACTGGAGCTACTGATCATGTTTGCATGTCTTTACAGGGGTTCCTGGTAAAAAGACGGCTGAGTGATGATGAGATCACCGTCTACATGGGCAATGCTACGAGAGCGGCGGATGTTGCAGTGGGAGACGTTGTTTTACATTTCAGTAGTGATAGAACTTTGGTTTTGAAAGATTGTCTTTATGTGCCTGGTTTTAGACGAAACTTGATTTCAGTTTCTAAATTGATTATGGATGGATATTCTGTTTCTTTTGATAACAAAGTAGTTATCTTTAGTGGTAAACATTTTATCTGTTCTGGCACATTGGATGGACACTTATACTTTCTTAAACCAACTGAAAACACTACGCAAAGACAACTATTGAATACATCGATCATAAACCCTAACAAGAGAAAAGAACCTTCGGAATTGAATCAAACCTATCTTTGACATCTAAGGCTAGGTCACATTAACCTTAAGAGGATACAAAGGCTTGTAAACGATGGACCATTGTCTTCTTTGGTACTGGAATCGTTTCCTTTGTGTGAATCCTGTTTGGAAGGTAAAATGACCAAGCGTCCTTTCCAGTCAAAAGGAAATAGATCTGAAGGGCTATTAGATTTGATTCACTCTGACCTATGCGGCCCTATGTCAGTTCAAGCTCGAGGAGGGTTCGAGTATTTCATCACTCTCATTGATGATTACTCAAGATACGGTTATATCTACCTGTTACGTCGCAAGTCTGAATGCTTTGAGAAATTCAAAGAGTTTAAGGCGGAAGCGGAGAAATGAATAGGCAGAAGTATCAAGCCACTACGTCCTGATCGTGGTGACGAGTACCTCTCAAGTGAATTTAGGGATTACATGGCAGAGAATGGGATTACATCCCAGTTGACTATGCCTGGAACGCCACAACAGAATGGCGTGACGGAAAGAAGGAATCGTACATTGTTAGAGATGGTTAAATCGATGATGAGTTATTCTGAGTTGCTTATTTCGTTCTGGGGATATGCCCTGGAAACAACAGCCTATATTCTTAACTTGGTTCCATCGAAATCAGTTCCTGCTACACCTACAGAACTATGGACTGGACGAAAGCCCAGTTTGAACCATATTCAGATTTGGGGTAGCCCAGCACACGTGTTGGACAAGGAAGCTGATAAGCTGGCTCCTCGTACTGATGTAAGGCTGTTCGTTGGATATCCTAGAGGAACGAAAGGTGGTTTGTTTTATAGTCCTAAGGATCAGAAGATCATTGTTAGCACCAATGCTCGATTCTTAGAGGAAGACTATGTCATAAACCACAAACCAAGGAGTCACATCATCCTTGAGGAGTTAAGGGGAGGATCGAATCCTACACCGGTTGTACAAGAAGAGGAACTACCAAACACTGCACAACGTGTCACAAAAGTACAGGAACTGCCTCATCGCAGTGGGAGGGTTGTACGCCAACCTGATAGATTCATTGGTCTGGGAGAGGCTTCAGATTTCCCAGAGGGTCTCAATGAATTGGATCCCAGGACCTATGACGAGGCAATTCGAGATAAAGATACAGACTCTTGGAAAACTGCAATGGAGTCTGAGATTGGATCTATGGATCACAATCAAGTCTGGGAACTTGTAGAACCACTAGATGGGGTAAAACTCATTGGCTGTAAGTGGGTCTACAAGCGCAAGAGAGGATCTGATGGGAAGGTTGAAACCTTCAAAGCTAGATTGGTGGCAAAAGGGTATACTCAGAAAGAAGGGATCGATTATGAGGAAACCTTTTCACCGGTAGCCATGCTTAAGTCAATCCGGATTCTCTTGTCTATTGCCGCTCATTTGGATTATGAGATCTGGCAAATAGATGTCAAGACGGCTTTCCTAAACGGAAGTCTTGAGGAAAACATTCACATGAAACAACCAGATGGATTCATTGCTAAGGGCCAAGAGCACTTGGTGTGTAAGCTTAAGAGATCCATTTATGGACTTAAGCAGGCATCGAGGTCTTGGAACATCTGATTTGACGAGGTTATCCAGTCATATGGATTCGTGCAAAGTCCAGATGAGAGCTGTGTGTACAAGAAATGTGACGGAAACGTGGTGGCATTTCTCGTACTTTATGTTGATGACATCTTACTTATTGGAAACAGTAAGAAGACGTTGTCAAACATTAGGGTGTGGTTGTCCGAGCAGTTCGATATGAAGGATCTGGGTGAAGCCGGACATGTCCTTGGCATCAAGATCATTCGTGATCGCCAGAAAAGGATGTTATGTCTGTCCCAGGCGACTTATATCGATATAGTGCTAGCTAGATTTGGCATGCAAGATTCCAAGAAAGGTTTTATACCTTACAGGCATGGAATTCATCTATCCAAGGAAATGTGTCCCCAAACACAGTCTGAGATAGAGGAAATGAAGAAAGTACCATATGCTTCGGCTGTGGGAAGTTTGATGTATGCTATGCTATGCACTAGGCTTGATATATGCTATGCCGTTGGCATGGTAAGCAGATATCAGTCTAACCCTGGACAAGGTCACTGGACTGCGGTCAAAAACATTCTCAAGTACCTTAAACGGACTCGAGACTACATGTTGGTTTTTCGCTCTGATAGTCTAGTACCTTTGGGTTACATGGACTCAGATTTTTAATCCGACAAAGATCAGAGTAAGTCTACCTCAGGCTATGTGTTTACATTAGGAGGTGGAGCCATCGCATGGAGGAGCATTAAGCAGAAATGCATTGCAGATTCCACCATGGAAGCTGAGTATGTAGCTGCCTCTGAGGCTGCAAAAGAGGCTGTCTGGCTCCGCGGGTTCCTAGTGGGCTTGGGCGTGGTTTCTGATTTGCCTAAGACTATCACGATATACTGTGATAACTCTGGTGCAGTGGCAAATTCGAAGGAACCCAGAGCCCACACGGCAAGTAAACATATAAAGAGAAAGTACCATCTTATATGAGAAATCGTTAAGAGAGGAGACGTGGCGGTGGTCAAGATTGCATCTGAGGACAACCTGGCTGATCCATTCACGAAGAGCCTGGCGGCTAAGACCTTTGATGGTCATGTGGAGAAAATGGGAGTGAGATGCAGACCCGGTAGCGCAGTTTGAGTTGATAGTTTTAGATTGGAGAGTTTGCCAGTTAGTTATTATGCTTGAAAGACATGCTTCAAGTATAAGTGGGAGATTGTTAGTTTTGTATACTGGAAGACTTGTCTTTGTATACTTTTCTGATGATATGATGATATGAAATGAAAGTTATTGCAGTCACTGTTTGCATTTAGATTATGTTCTATAATTGTTCTATGCAATGTTCCATATACTTACATTGTAGATGGTATGGTGTGGGGAGTCACACGGTAAGATCATATCATTAGAACCTTGTAATGTATTAAAGAGCTCACGGCTTAGATGGTCCTGAACACACCATCGGTACACCGTAGAATAATCTGATAAGTTAGTTTATCTTGACTAACTGATTATTCTAGTACACTAGTTAGTGTACTGAGGAGGATCATGATAGGATACTATTCTCTGTCTCTGACCTAGTTACTGAGAGAATAAAGATCCACATAGTTCGGGTTCTGAACTCATGTGATATTGGCGAGCATATGTGTGTGTTGTTTATTACTTTGATTTATCAATGGGTGAGATTTTTTCGTAGATTGAATTCAATATCTTGGGTAATAACAATGTATACATGATGTCTCGAGCAGTATGCATGAGCACTGTGTCCTGGTGCGCCAGGTTGATGATGTTCTCTTGAGGAAGCACAAGTTCATGTTGAAACCCTGCAGTTGGAATTTATTCCGTACATGAATAAAGCTTGTGTGGTACTACTCAAGGTTTTAGATGTTAATTAATTATAGCTGTCAGAGGCTTACATAATTAATTAATGAACATTGTATCTTAAACACGGGGAATGGCTGGACTAAAGGAGAAAGCATATTCGTAAATATGTATTAAATTGGTAGGTCAGTTTTACTTCTTATAAATAGGGGAAGGGGGGGCAAAATTTACACATTATTATTCAGCCCCTCTTTGTCTCTCAAAGTTATCCACAGATTTCACAACTCTATCTAGTAGATTTCAGCCCACTCTGAATCTAGATACAATCTGGGAATACAACAGAAGATCTTGGAGTAGAATTTGTGGTGGTCGAAATTTTGAGCTAGGTGGCTCCTGTTACAGTATTCATTCAACAGCAAGATTAGATCTTTAATCTTGTCCACAGACCGTCTATCGATTTGTAAGTAGATTCGTTTCTATGTCTTCCGCTTTATTAGATTCGAATCTGCTTTGCATGCTTTTTGTATAGACTGTGATAAACATGCATGTTACATAAAATTATGATTTGCATGAACACGGATTAATGAACAACCAAATGGTCCTGCGGTGGTTTAATTCGAAAAAACCCCAACATATGCTTGCTAGCATATGTATAGTATTTGGTACGATTAGCATTAAGGATAGTGCATAGGTGATAAAGGGTGTTTGTAGCAAAAAAACAGAGACACACAATAACACAATATCTCTTCTCGTGTTTATATGCATACTATAACTTTTTTTCCTTTGCTAGAAAAGCGTGCTATTATTTTTTTTTGCTAGAAAAGAATTTTGTAATTTGTTTTGGATTACTTAAAAAGAGAATTAGGAAAGTGATGCAATATGTATATAGGGAATGAATCAAATGTAAACTCTTTACTAGTGTGTAAACTATAAACTAATCTTCCACCATCCATCCTGAAAAAATGAGCAGTCTAGATGAAATAAAAAAATAAGGTGGCATTTTTGTAATATTTAACTAGTTTTATGGAGGCAGGATTATTTATGTAATTTAATAATTCTAATTAGGGTTGCTCCCATTCTAATTCTCCTTTTCCATTCCCCCGTAAATAAATATGTTCTCTCTCACTCTCCATCGTCGATATCATCGCCCTTCTACCCATATGAAAAAAATCAACAATAGTAACGATGATGAATATTTGAATATGAGGAAAAACGTTAGCGATTAAAGCTTGTTTGGAGCTGTATTTTTCGTATGTTAGATCATCTTACATAATCGCGATTAACCTAGTAATTTTTCTATTCATTTTTGCGTATACCATCATTTGTTTACACTACAAGAATTCATCGATTTAGCGATGGAAATTTCCGTCGGTAAACCAAGCTTTTCCGTCGTTATTTTCAGATAACGGCGGATTAATGACGGAAATTCACCGTCGTTATTTCATTAGTCGGCAATCCAATTTAACGACGGATAACTATCGTCGTTAGCTTTAACGACGGACCCTATCCGTCGTTAACTCTAGTGTCGTCTATAGTTGTTACTTTTTACGACGGACATAACGACGGACTATGACCGTCGTTAATATTTAAAAATAAATAAAAAATAAAATGCGGATTAATTTAACGACGGACTCGGTCCGTCGTTAATAATTAAAAATAAATAAAAATTAAAAAACGGATTAATTTAACGACAGACTCGGTCCGTCGTTAATAATTAAAAATAAATAAAAATTAAAAAACGGATTAATGTAACAATGGACAATGTCCGTCGTTAATAATTAAAAATAAATAAAAATTAAAAATTAAAAAACATAACGTCCGTCGTTAATTTTTTTTTTGTTTATTTCTGTTTACGTTTATTTAATTTGTTTTTTGTAATTTAGATTATTGTTTGTAAATAAATTATGGAAAAACTGTAATAAAACGTTGAATAATATATATAAAATCTCCAATAAAATACATAAAATGTAATATAATATAATATAATAAAGAGTGTATAAAATAGAAATAATAATAGTGTCAAGATGAAAATGGAGAAGGGCCCCTAAAATACACCCGCATCAGCTCGAACATCTCGGTCTGCTGGCGCAGCATCTCCTGCTGGTGATCGATCTTCTCCTGCTGGGCTTGGAGAAGCGCTGCCTGTACGTCCATCTTCTCTTGGAGAGCCGCCTGCTGGGCAACTATCTTCTCCTAGAGAGCCCTGATGGAAGCCTGAGTGTCGGGCTGTGGAGGAGCTACAGATGAGACGCTAGGAGATGAATAACTCGTAGATCGACTGTCGAGCCCAAATACTCGATTCTTCTTCGAGTGTCAGAGGGCAGCGTCCACATATACGACGCTCATGTCCACGGGTGGTGGCGCCTCATCTGTGCCAGGAGTCAGCTGGCTCAACTCCTCAACCCGAACCAATACATCAGCCTATTCACAAAATCGAAAAAGAATGATTAAATATTTAATTTCTATGTTATTAATAAATTTATAAATATCGATAAATTAACTTACAGCTATACGGGCAGACTTCCCATCTGTGTGGGATCCATCGGGATTGTCGTGCAGCCTCCTGAATATCTTCCACGCCACGTCATTGGGCTGCACGCCCTTCTCCTTAGCCTATTGGATAGAGATGTTAGCACAAACATATTAAAAAATAAATAAATAAATATTAATTTAATTGCATATCAAAGCTGCAGCATGCGCAACTGCACTCCGAGAGCCTCCTCGATGCTTCACAATGCCTGTGCCAGGACCATCGGGCTCAGTCAGATGATTCTTCGATGCGATTGCTGACTTCTTCTTGAAGGCATCACTGTCCCAGTGCGCCTTGAAGCCCTCCCACATCTCAACTGGCATGAATGGAGGGCAGCCCTTAGTCCTATGCTTCTTGAAGGTATGGACCATGTCCTTATATCTCTGAGGAGCCCTGAGCTCCCATGCTGCCCAAATGGCATCCTCCAAAGTGGGATCCCAAAACCACTAGCTGAGGTAGTACCGCCTCCCTGCATCTGCAAAATCATATTAAGTTTAGTTTATGCAGTTAGCAAATTGCAACGATACTAAGTACTTGAATAAGAAAATATCTATATATATCAAATAAGACCAACCACACTAATCATCTATTTCATCATCATCACTTATACTGTCATCTGATAAATCGATCTCTGGTTCTATATCTTCTTCTTCATCATCTTCTTTTTCTTCTTGAATGTCTAATACCCCACCATCTGGATGATTTGGTATAGGATCGTCATTTATTGTGAGGGTATGCAAACCATCAACTTCATCCTCTTGAAAGGCTGAGGTTATGATTGTATTATCATCCTCTGATGGTACTTCAACATTAGATCGAGCCTTTATTTTGCAGACCGCCCACCAATCACTTCGAGAGCGATTTAAAGTTGGGTATTCACAGTAACACACTTGGATTGCTTGTTTAGAAAGCACAAATGGATCAGATCCATTATACTTACACTTATGATTTATAGAAACCATTTTGTAGTCAGGATGCACATTTGTTCCTTGTGTTGATGTATCAAACCACTCACATTTAAACAACACTGTCTTCTTAATAGGCAGACCAGCGTATTCCAACTCAATCACCTCCATCAATCGCCCGTAATATTCAGTGTGTGTCCCTTTAATGCAGACTCTACTATTTATTGTAGCTCGCTGTGAGGCGTGGGCAATTGTGTGAAATTTATACCCGTTAATAAAGTACACATGGTAGAAATTAACGGAACGAGAAGGTCCACTTAAAAGATCACGCATGATCTTGTTGACATTATCGTTCAATGAAATATAAAAATAATTCATTCAAAAATAGCGCTAATTTTTTAAAAAATTTCAGCAGCACCTATGTGAATTTCCTAGTCCCAAGTTCTCGACTCTACGCTAATTGATTTATGTTCTTCTAATCGATTCAAAACAACAAAAGCCAACATTTCAATAGAGAGGGATCCAGGGGCCCTCATCCCAAACAAAAACCAACAATTCAATAGAGAGGGATCCAGGGGCCCTCATCCCATTTAACATAATTAATTGACATATAAATGCATAAATAACATACTTAGCATGATAATTGCCTAGATTAAAGCTTAATTAGCCTAAATTTGCCAAATAAATTTAACATAATTAATTGACATATAAATGCATAAATAACATACTTAACATGATACTTGCCTAAATAACAAGCTTAATTAGCCTAAATTGCCCCAAAAAAAATTAACAAAATTAATTGACATATAAATGCATAAATATCATACTTAACATGATAATTGCATAAATAACAACCTTAATTAGCCTAAATTGCCCAAAAAAATTAACAAAATTAATTGACATATAAATGCATAAATATCATACTTAGCATGATAATTGCATACATAACAAGCTTAATTAGCCTAAATTGCCCAAAAAAATTAACATAATTAATTGACATATAAATGCATAAATATTATATTTAGCATGATAATTGCATACATAACATACTTAGCCTAAATAAGCCTAAATAACATACTTAGCATAAATTGACAAAATAACTATGCCAAAATTGCATACTTAGCTTATTTAATTGTAAAGCTACTAACTAACCTCGTATATATCAATGTAAAGCGAAGAATTCTTGTAGTGAACCTACACAAAAATATTAACAAATTATTAATTTGAATGATCGATCATCAATTATAACATGATGTAATATAGCGTCGTTAATAATATATGCAATTCATAAAACTTGAATGATCGATCATCAATTATATATATTAGATATAGCAGTATCTATATGCATTATATAGCAGTATATAATGCATTTACTTTGACATAAGTAATAGTATATAAAAAACAAAGATGCCAAAGAAGCTCGTTGCTTCCTAGGAGCAGTTTGCAAAGGAGAGCAACCAATTTAGTGGTCAATTAGTTTCCCACACTTCATAAGTGAGAGTTAATAGCAAGAGCAAACTTAATGTAATGTGCAGGATTTAATGCTATATATTTTGCAAACCTATGTCCCCAGTGTAATTAAAACACTTCTTAAGAGTTAACTGCAAACTTCATTCATTCATTTGCCAATTATGTTGAGTAATTTTATTGCTTTTCCAGGTTATATTATATTTTTATAAAATATGTCGATCCCTTCTAATTTTTTTTAATCTTTTCAGTTTTCTCATAGAAAAATTAAAGTGTTCAAAACAAAGTGCAAGTTCTACATAATGTAACAATTTCAAAACAGCAAGAAATTAATGTAACAATTTCTAAATTAATGTAACCGATGAATACAGCAAGAAATCAAGAGATGCAGAGGTAGAGAGAGACGAGAGGGAGAGAGATTCAGAGTGAGAGAGAGACGAGAGTGAGAGAGAGATGCAGAGGGAGAGAGAGACGAGAGGGAGAGAGATGCAGAGTGAGAGAGAGATGAGAGGGAGAGATTACCTTGCCGCCGCCGCCGTTCGCGGAGCCAGTCACCACCGCCTGCCGCCTTCGTCTTCGCCGTCCGCCGGGTAGAGGGGGGTTGGGGGAATTTGGGAATTAGGGCAGATAGTGAATGAAATTTCAGCGATTCAGACTCTGTTTAATCATTTTTTACCAACGGCTAATGACGGACACAGGCCGTCGTTAATATTTAATTTTTTAAAAAATAAATGCGGAAAAACGTAACGACGAACTCTGTCCGTCGTTAATTAAAATATTTTTAATAAAACTAATGCAGAAAATCGTAATGACGGACACCATCCGTCGTTAATTATTAATTTTTTTATAAAAAATGCGGAAAAACTTAACGATGGACTGTGTCCGTCGTTAATTATTAATTTTTTTAATAAAATAAATACGGAAAATTATTAACGACGGATATATCCGTCGTTATAAAAAAATATTTTTTTAAAATAATATTTCCAGAAATGATAACGACGGATCATATTCGTCGTAACTGTTAACGACGACTGGTCCATCGTAAGTCCGTCGTTAGACGTTACCGACGGACCATCCATCGGCATTCCGTCGGTAAAGACGACCCGAAAAATTATCGTCGGTAATTCTGTCGTTAATAAGCAAAATTCTTGTAGTGTTAGTGTTTTAGTTTTTGTAGATTTGATGGATTCAACAGATATATTTTATGAGATTTGGGAGTCCTATGTAATTTTTCTGAACTTTTTTTGTTTCGTTGATGTGCTCTTTTTCTTCAGAAATGATATTTTTATTAATGGTTTATGATTTCAGATTTGATGTTGGTGGTTGTATAATTATTATATACTCCCTCCGTTTCTGAATAAGTGTCGTTCTAGTATTTTAATTTTGTTTCAAAAAAATTGTCATTCTACGAATTCGAGACAGAAAATTCACATTTTTCACACATTTGCCCTTATTTAATATATTTAAACATCTATATTTAACTCATTTAATGTATTCACACAAGGGTATATTAGGTACTTTAATTAATTTATTAATTTGTGCGCATTCATCCAAAACGACATTTATATAGAAACTGATGGAGTATTTTTTTTTTTGTATTTTTAGGTTTTTGCTTTTTATTGAATATATGTTCTTACTTTTTAAAAATAATGTTTATTGATAATTTATGTTTTCAGATTTGATTAATTGTTGATTGAAGAATTAATATATATGTTTTTAGTGTTTTTGTTCGTGTAGTATGATATTAGCATGATACGATTTATCTGTTAGCATTATTATGTTTTGAAGTTAGCATTATATTTTATTGTATATGTTAATATTTGTGCTAACGAATATTGCTATGCATGCTAAGTAAGATACTTTTAAATATTGACGTTATAATATTATGATGACGGGTACGAACTCAAGTTTTGATGGTATGGAGAATAGAATAATTATGTGAGGATGTGACTTTTTATACCATATTAACACATGTCGGGCCCTTGCATAATCTTTGGTTTTAATATTATTATCAAAGATAGTATTAAGGTGTCATAGATATCTATCACACCCTTATACTATATAGCAAATAAGCCTAAATGGTAAAGTCCAAATATTTTCACAATTATATGTGTGATGAGCACTTTTGATCCTTAAATTAACTTTTGTCCCAATTCCAAAAAAATTAGAAAAAAAATTGAACTTAACGATTTTAAAATTAAATTAATCTAAATTGATTTAAAATTTTTATGATACATAAAACAATATTTTGAGCATTATGTTGGCACTTAAATATCTGAAAAGCAATTAAATGTTTATTTAAATAACATGAATAATCAATTCAATGCATAGTAATAGCCATGTAATGACGACACATATGTTGATCAAACCAAATATCAGAATAAATATCAACCCTAAACGGTATATATCTTACTAATGACACTTCTTAAGTTGGTCTTGTATCTTATATGTAATTTTTCAAGAGTCATAGTCATTCTAGGTATTCTTTGAGCAGGATTATAAATAACTTTCATATGGCATTCGAAATTCATACTATCAGAAAATTGAAGTCCTAATGATTCTTCATAAATAAAATAACACATATTTTCTCTAGCAAAAAGATGGTCAAACTTAAGAAGTTGAGAAGAGTATTGTGTACCCCCACCTTGGCTTTCAACGTTAATATTGCTTACCGATTGAAAGTTAAGTTGCGTTTGAGCCTTTGCACGCCCAAGTTTCACTTGATGATGATTGGTGATGTGCGACCAGTACGTCCCATAGTCTTTTCCGGCGCGAAACTTGTATTGCTTCGTGCAATACAAATCAAAAACTCCAGCTTCATCCTTCCTTGGAACCTTTCTGAAATGAATAATGAATAGAGCGGAGATTTAAGCGTCAGATTTCTCGGTTCATTGGGGACCTTCTCCTTGATCTCGGACTCACCAGATGTAATTCCATCAATGTTGTTGTAAGCACGAGATTCTTGATCTTGTTGTTATCGTTGTTGTTCAAATTGAATCAATCTTGCTATTTCTTCATCACGTTGGATTTGAGCATCTATTGGATCATCGTAAAAATCGCCAGTGACTCCGCTTGTATAGTGTTTTTGTTGTTGTTCCCAAGAAGACATCATATCAGGATCTGGAGTTTCTTGAATATGTACTTTAGAATAAATACAACGGCAACGACGTGGACCTTCAGAACTATCAACAACATGCAACAACTTGTCCTTTACCTTTATCGGCTCGGCTACCTCGGCCAGACATGATGGATTGAGGGCTTGTGGATGATAAAAGTAAGAGAGAGATAGAGGGAGAGTATTATAGAGTAAGATATTGATAGAGAATTAAATACTAGAGAGAGATTGAGATTTTTGGTGTGAGTGAAAATGGTGGGGGGAGATGTGTATTTATAGGCATACAATTGGAGAGAGGGGGATTTGAAATTTTGAATCTGGAAAACAAAAAAAAATGTCCAGACTACCGATTTGTGCTTCCTAATCGACGGTTCTACATCAACAATCCGGTGAGGATCGTCATCTCGACTGTTGAAAAAAAATTAAAAAAAATTATACAAGCCTACGGTTTGTAATCGGCGGTTTTTGAAGTTTGGGAAGGTAAAATCGAAACCGAACTAGCGGAATCCGATTGACAGTTACGTTACTGTCTCGACGGTTTTCAAACCGTCAGAAACCGACTTATCGATGATTACAAACCGCCGGTCCAGTTCCATTGGGTTAAATAAAATAAAGTAAAAGCAAGTGGTATTCTTTGATATTATTTATATCTGCACTTATCATCAGTCGCCAGCAATTGCTTGTCTTATTTCTACCAACTCTTCAATTAATAGTTAATAAATTCAAGAATTTTCCATTATTGTTATTGTTTTATTTTTGGTAGATGTGCCTGCATGTCATATTTAAACCCACGCCATTCACGGTTTCTCATAACTTTTGTATGAATTATTATTAAAAATGTTGATATAATTTTATTATATTTTGCAACAACTAATTAAAAGCAAATCAATCATACGTGTTTCGTCACTTCCATCTCTCCTCAATTTTCCACACCTTATAACTTGATATTTCAATATAAACAAAACCACAAACATTTTCAATCCGACTCCTCCACCGCCATCAAGATGTTGTCGCCGTGTCTCCGCCTACTCGCCTCGTTGTATGTCGTATTTTGGCTGACGGCGACAGCTCTGTCACAGTCTGTGATTGAAAGTTTGCCAGGTTTTCCCGGCAAACTTCCATTCAAACTTGAAACTGGGTATGCCTATGGCTATAAACATATATATTTGTTTTATTTTTATGATCTTTAATTTATTTCCTTTTCTTTGAGTTTGATTTCAATTCCTTGTTATTGTTGTAAATGAAGGTATATTGGTGTGGGAGAATCAGAAGAAATACAACTGTTTTACTACTTTATTGAGTCTGAAAAGAGCCCCCAAAACGATCCTCTTTTTCTTTGGCTCACCGGCGGCCCCGGCTGTTCCGGCCTTTCCGCTCTTTTTTATGAGATTGGTATATACATACACATACATATACATATACGTATATATATATATATATATGTATATATGACGTTAAGTAATTACGTACGTGCAGGGCCTATCCACATTGACTATGCTAACTCTACTGGGAGCATACCTGCCCTCATATTAAATCCATATTCATGGACTAAGGTTTTTAATAATATACTATATATTACCCAAAATTAATTAAGGTTTTTGTGGTAATTAATTTGATCTTGATTGAAATTTATTTATCTATTTATTTAAATATATATGTGTACGTAGGTGGCCAACATAATATTTCTAGACCAGCCTGCGGGCACTGGATTTTCGTATGCAAAAACAGCAGAAGATTATAAATGCAGCGGCACTCTTTCAGCAAACCTCACCTATCTTTTCCTCATTAAAGTATCAATTCATATTTATTTTTTGAATAAATTGATCATTTCTTAAATCCCAATTATATTAATGTTGAACATATAGTACTAGCTAGTATTAATATTAATGTTTTGAGTTGATTTAATTAACTTCTTTTTTTGGATGCAGTGGCTTATAAATAATCCCAAATATCTCAACAATCCACTATACATAGCCGGTGGCTCTTATTCTGGCATTACTGTCCCACTAGTTGTCGATCAAGTTTATAATGGTACACACACACACACACACACATTTATCAAATTCATAATAAATACATAAACCATTGTTTCTTACATATCTATGTTTAATATATAGGTATTGAAGCTGGGAGCCAACCGCAATTGAATATCAAAGTAATCTACTAATCTATCTTGGAGTTATATATATTGTAAATTACAGTATGCATTATTAATTGTGTGTTGCGATTGAGAGAATGCATATATGCAGGGATATATACTGGGAAATCCTATGACTGATTTGGTTGGAAAATTGGGTGAAGTCAACGGCAGACTTGCTTATGCTCATCGAATGGGACTCCTATCCGATGAACTCTACATGGTACGTGGTTAATTACACACACACACACACTAATCTCTTAATTATTTACGTACATAATCAACATCAAATTAATTATTCATAATGATCACACACACACACACACACACTCACACATATATATATATATATATATTGTTCTGTTTTCGTTTTTATAGTCTGCAAAAGAAAATTGCAATGGATATTACCTAACTGTTGATCCGGACAATGATTTATGCAAGGAAGATCTGAAAAGAGTAAATGAGGTGATGATGAACTTCTAAGATTGACATTAATCTAGTTTCATATATATATATGCTCTACAGTAGTCTATACCTAAATTAAAACATACTAGTTATATATATATATATATATGTTTTTATGTTACTGTGCAGTGTCTTGAAAAGATATATCTATCACAAATTTTAGAACCCTCGTGTAATGATATTGTTGGAAATCATGAGAAACAAGACGGCTTACTGCATCATCATTACCATATGCCTCCTTATGAGGAAACTGCTCGACGTTTTCTACAATCTGGAGCTCCTCTTCTTCGTGTGGAACCATGGTGCCGGGTAATGTTATTTTCCTCAAATTAAAGCTGTTCTGAGCTCTGCTATATTATATATATGTGTGTGTGTGTGTGTGTGTGTGTTATTTTAATTGTCGTCAATAATTAATTCTTGGATATGTGTGTATATATATATATATATATATATTACAGTTTGATTGTGATAAATAAATTTGTTGCATGCATGCATGAATGTGTTAAAATAATTAGACTATGGAGAAGCTGTACTCAATAAAGTGGGCTAATGTTGAAGAAGTCCAAAAAGCTCTACATGTTCGTGAGGGCACAATAACAGAATGGAGGCGCTGTAACTATACCTTAAAAGGAACCGACTTTACATATGATGTCAACTCCACCGTCCATTTTCATAGCAAGTTTACTCATAAACATTGTCGAGCTCTAATATACAGGTTAATTAATACATAATTATATATCATATATGTACTGCATGCTGTTTAATTAAGTTAACAACAATATAATTTACCAAATTAATTAATAACGTTTTTGATAGCGGCGATCATGACATGGGGGCTCCTCACACGGCCACGGAAGAATGGATAAAATCTTTGAAAATAGAGATTGGATGTAAATGGAGACCTTGGTTTGTGGAAGGCCAAATTGCAGGGTACGTACTATATACATACTATGCGTTGGTTTCTTCAATTCATGGTTTAATTAATTAATTAATTGTTTGAATTGTTTAAGTAATTAAGTCTTTTAATTGGTTTTGTAAGGTATACCAGTGCATACTTCCATAGAGAGCAGGAGCTAACATATGCGACCGTGAAGGTACGTATAGTAGGCGCGTAATTAAGAAATGAATATAATTAATGTAGTGTTAATTTAATTGTGATGGATGATATATATTAATATATATATATGATGAATTGATGATTGATTCAGGGGGCGGGACATACTCCGGCTGGATACAAGCCCATGCAATGTTTTGCCATGATCCAGAGGTGGCTTAATCACAACTCCCTATAACACATGAAGATATATCATATTCTCAACCTTTATATGCTAAGTGGTCGATCGGGTTATCTAAAAATATTCACTTCATTGTAATTGGAATCATTCAGGCTTATATATATGAATTAAATCTAGGATATGGTTTCTACGTATTCCAATTGAAAATATTGCATCAAACCTGTTATATGTTGTGTCTTTCAACACAATTTATATAATGTTATTCACTTTTTAAGTAATTTATTAATTATTTATTTTTCAATTAAATTTAATGGTGGTGTATTTAAAACAACCATTTTTTATTTTCAGTTCAGCAATAGAGACTGATCACTCGACTAAACAAAAATTTATGTAACAAATTAACCCCTACTACCCCCAACTGTCACACTCACACTTCGCATTATTCAAGCTGAAAATTTATGTAACAATAAATTAAAATATGAGACATAGTACATGATTATAAAATAAAACATGAGAATGGTGAAAATATTAAAAAAAAAAAAACAACCTATAGTATAACTGTATAAGCAATATTTTGGGAGAGCCTGCAGCAAATTCCTAGCTATTGCAAACTTATAGAAGATAGTATGCATATATATTCGATGATTTACATTTCTTCAACAATTTTTCACAAATTCATAATTCCATCAAAAAAAATAAAAATTTAAAGGAAAGATAGAACCAACCTTAAGAATATTTGAGTAATTAATTAAGGTAGATTTCTAATATTAATTGCAATATTATTAATGCTCCCACTTCTGGAATACAACTTGTTGAAAACATCAACGTCTTTGAAACAACATGGCTTGTCCTCATCAATCCTCCCAATTTTCCCAACTCCTCCGCCGTAGCTGCTCTCCGCCGCCGCCGGTTTCCTCCACACGATATTCCCCTCTGAATCAACATCCACCTTGGCGCCGCCACCTTTTCCCATGGAAAGTAGATGCATCAGACCCCGCAGATCTTCGCCGTCTATTTCCTTCGACGGTCCAACGTTGTATTTTCGAGTAGTTTGAGGAACAGTGCAGTTTACGACGCTTCGTCGCCGATCACAATTACACAGAGCCTTGCCGTAAATGTCTCTCGCTCTTGTAACAACTCCAAGTTTCTTCTTCCCCATGTCTCATCTATTTTTGTGCATGTAATTAAACTGTATCTATAATAACGTTTTATTTCAAAACACCTATATATATATATATATATATATATATATATATATATATATAGAACTTGTAGGTAGCTGCTGCGAAAAATTGGTGTGATGGTGATGATTTGGAATGGTATTATGGTTTTGATCGATGATATGAATTATGGTGTCAATGCAATGATTTGAATTATACGGCAAGGCTATAAACAGTCCGTTTGGAGGGTTATTTATATAGGGGATGACTCAGATGAGAACTCTTGTTTGGTCTGAGAAATATGAATAAATTAATCTTATAATAATTAATATATGAGATGGGTGGTGATAATTTCATGAATATATTGTACAAAATGTCAATTTATATTGGGGAGTAGGGACACCAGATAGTAGATGCAAAATAGTCAAATTATTATAGGGATCTCATCCTCCGAATTTTTAATTAGATGAAATTTTCAGACTTTGAAAAAACCTCAACAGCAGCAATTCCAAAATTTAATTTACAATCTATTATTTTTTTCCTCACAATCTATCATTATATTCCTATAAATTAAATCAGTGGGGCATCTGATATGAGCAATATGAATTCGATCTGAAGAGAATAACAATAAATTCTAAAAAGAAAATAGCAGTATGAAAGTGGCAAATGCACTAATTTCTAGATTGTGAAGAATATATATAGCAATGCATTGTTAGTAATATAACAATTATTCATTGAGAATAATACAACATGTACAGATGAATCGTAAACAATATAGCAACATATTGTCAAGTAATTAAAAAAGCAATGCGAAATTGAACACATACATGCATTAATCCTGTGACGATTCACCACTAAATTTTTAAACAAAACTCATAAATACACCTGTTATCTTGTGGTCGTCCGCACATATATATGGTTCCCATTCAACCGGGTATATATGTATATATCATTTTAATCTATATTATATCTAAAAACAAGATAGTTTCTAGAAATAATAAAATTAGTTTTTCCCGCCTAAATCACAATTCCAAATCTAGAAATCTAATAATATATTTTTTGCTTAATTTATTAATTTTGTGTACTATAATAATATGTGAATTAAATTGCAAATCAATAATTAATAGGTTAGTAAATATATTATCAAATAAAATGGATATGCACTTAATACATGTTACTATATTCATACTATTAGTCAATATATTACTAGATCAAAGCAAAATGATCGAATCGTAATTAATTGATTAACTATAAGTCTATAACCAATTGCGATATAATTTTTTCCCTCAAAAATAAATTACGGTGTAATTTTTATATTTTTATCTTATAAAAATAAGATAAAAGTAAGAAATTTTACAAGAAAAAACATTGAGTATATTACCATATTTAAATAAATTTATATAATATATAATAACAATACCGCATCCAAAAATAAAAAAAAAAAGTTAGTTTTTCCGCCCAATTTTACTTCCCGAAAACATAAATATAATAATATATATTATTTGATTATTTATTTTTATGTAAAATTATGGATATTATAAATATTGAAAATGCAGCAAATCCATTATTATTATTTTTTCCATGAATAATATGCTTCTAATTAACGTAAAAATAAAACAAATTAATATATTAATGTATAGATTTGCGGATCAATACCACAATGAACAAGATTGTGTTTTATACAGTATAAGGTATTTGGAAAATTCGTCCACGTGTATCAATATATCCTAATGATAAATATCCATCCATTTATATTTTTATGTGTATCTTATATTTACATTAATTTTAGCAATTTATTCTACATATGTAAAATATATAAAATAATAATATAATAAAAATATGTGTATGTATATATACATATCCACGCACAACTGTTAATCATATATGTTTCTATATTAATTATAATGTATAATCTATATCTATATAATATATATTAACAACACTACATCCGTAAAAATAAATTTTGTATTTTTCTTATTAAATTGCATTTATAAATGTATAAGTTATTAATATAATATATGAATGATTAATTATTTAATTTAATATAACTATATTCAAAATTTTATATACTCCGAGTCAAATCTACCTTTTATATATATATATATATATAGCGCCATCAACCCATCTAATAAGAAGATGAATACAACTAAATTAGTTTAACTATAATTTACCTGAATAGGTGCAATATATTGTAATATAAATATATAATGAATCATAAAGATTAACACAATCTTTGGATTTTAAAAATTAATACAATATCTTTTTTCCCTACAAAAAACTAAAAAAATTATTGTAATCTTTCTTCTCAAAAATAAAAAAGATTAACGTAATATTTGGGTAATAAGATTTATAATTAAGATCTTAATATATCTTTATATATAATGAAAAAATACCTTATCAAGCATAATACATATAAATATATTCTATATATATTATCATTATTTTTGGGCTAAAATAATATTCTGAAATGGAATAATAACAATCAACCGATTAATAAAATTTAAATTTTGAATCTTATTCACCCAAAAATTACGCTAATCTTATTGCATTAATTACGGTAATAATACCATCATATGTTATAGTCTAGAGTCTATAAATTGCACACCAACTAATCTCATAAACTTTATTTGTAGTGAAATGAAAATTGTCTCAATTTTATTTTGATAGTTTTGCGAATGTATTGAAAGCTTTAATTTGCAGCAATTTTCGTGAAACAAAAAACATTATTTTCTAATTCTCAAATAATCGAGTGACAGAAGGTAATATGTGATTCCAATCGGGTACTTGCCTATGAAATCAAGATTGTCGTACTAATTTTTGGAGTAAAACGGCATTGGACGTTGAGATTCAAAAATCGTAGAAGAATTGATTGTGCGTTGAAGGTGAAGGAGACTCAAGTGCCATTTTTAATAGATTTCCAGTTATGCCTTTTTTTATCTATAGAGAATTTGAAGATAATTAGATGTTTGTGCTTAGTGATTTTTTGTTTCACCTTGGAGATATGATTTTTTTTTATAAATATTTTCGTGTAAAATAGTATTTAGCATTGTAATCATCTAAATATTTATGGAATGATAGTTTATGTATTTGGTTTTTATATTGTTGAAATTGGTTGTCCACTAAATATTTAATATTCATATAAATTGAAAGTCATCTAAATATTTATATTGTTTACGTATCACTAATTACATGCTTAACACTATTTTATTTGTTTGTTTAAAGCACGAACCTAATTACAGTCCTACCTAATAGTAGGAAGGGGTTACTTGATACTAAAATTAAATCACAATATTATTGGCTTATTTGTACCTAAAATTGGCGTTATATGTGTGTATTTCACAATAATTTTTTTTTAATTTGTGTAAATATATTATTGTTGTTGTTGTTGTTGTTGTTGTTGTTGTTGTTGTTGTTGTTGTTGTTGTTGTTGTTGTTGTTGTTGTTGTTGTTGTTGTTGTTATTATTATTATTATTATTATTATTATTATTATTATTATTATTATAGCGCAAAGTCGTTTGAAATAAATGAAGTAATAAGAAATAACATATTATTTTTATAAAGTAGAAATATATTTATATTTTTTTATGATGATATATTATTCAAATAATCTATATTTATCAAACTATTTATTATTATTTTGAAATTTGTAGAAGAGGCGATTAAATTGTCATTGTATAATGACAATAATACATGCATACACTAATGCACATGTGAAATATATTTCTGGATATATATAACCGAAATAATAAATCTTTATTAATTATCATTTGCAGTTAAGAAAAACTATCCTTTTTGGAGTATATAAGAAATACTAAAATGATTACTTCAGAAAAAATAATATTATGTATGATAATGAAATATTTAATGGAATTACTCATGTGTATACCTACTAAGTATGGACGTACGAATATATGCTCTCTTTGAAATATTTATTTATCGATTTAAGATTTTCACAAAATTAATATATAAATATTTTGATTGATGTACATCTTCCTATAGAATTCTATTAAAATATATATTATTGCTAAAAAATATTAAGATTTCTCACTCTCAATATTAAAAGTAAAAGATTTTGTAGGAATTTGATAGGGTTAAAATTGAGAGAGAGCGTGTGAAAATATGTAGAAAGACAAATAATTATTTACAAGTTACAAAATCTAAAATGACAAATAAAAATTTACAGAGGGAGTACACACACACACACATATATATATATAATTATGTGTAGATTTTAGTAATAATGATTATGACAATGATCAAATGTATTTCTAAACAAATAACAATAATATTCCTTACCTAACATAATTTTCAAAGATTATTCAAAATATGAGTTCCGATGATAAAGTAGTTCAATTGAAATAATTTTCAGAGTGGATTGGTATAGGTGATGGAAGTGTTGGAGGTGAAAATGATGGTCATGCATCTATTCATCTTTCAAATGATGTCTTGCTTAAATATTTAGAAGATTCAATAGCAACGATTGTTTAAAGCACTTATCCTTCTCATACTACCAAATGACACTTCACATTTACAAGAAATGAGCAACAATTTCTCCTAGCTATATACCTTTGGTGTAGTTGATTCTATAAATTAGTACATTATTACTTTGAATGCGTGAGACGACCAAGTATATTAAAGTCAATATACTGCATTGAAGTCAGACTCTTACTGTGAATGTTTTGCAAAATGTGCATACACTTGAGTTCTTAAATAGTTCGAAGTGTTTGAATGTGCCAAATCATGTATTAATTTTGATAGTGAGAACTCCATTTCATGTTACTGAGAAATATTGACGATGCAAATTGTTTGTATAATGGCAGAAGATTGATTATTACAAGACTTGGCAATCATATTTTGAAAGCAAAAGTTATCACCAAACCTAATCAATAGTCCTAGCAGACATAAATGTTTGATACCAAAGATGTCATTGGCGCCATCAGATCCAAAGTTGTCTTTCGATGATAATTTTCTCGCACAGTCTCCTATATGAAATGATTATATATAAAAGTTAGATTCAATCTATTTCCCATATATGTTGGTTTGCTTTTTCTAAAAATAAAATAATGATGATCAATTTTACGTTGCTATTCCAAGAGTTGAAAGTGTCAAGTCATATTAGAAATCGTAATTTGTAATGATGATGATGTCGATAGCAATTCTACTATATAAATGTTGTATGTATGGAAGTATTCCAAATGTTGTAATGAAATTACATATTATTAAATTTTCTATAGATATATGTTATTTTGCTATGATTATAATATTCTCTATTTATAATAATTATTAATGTTGAATTACATTCTTATTAAAAAAATAAATTACTATAAATAATTTTCCGTGCATCGCACGGGTGTAATACTAGTTTATTTTATGATAGAAAAGGACGGCGACAAGGTACATCATCTTTCATTAGCTAGTAACGTTATAAGATATATCGAAACGTTTTCTATGTGGATTAATTATTTCATAAAAATGGCCGAATTTACTAATTGAAATAAATGTCAGTGTCATTCATATATTATACATTAAGTCCAATATTAGTAAAAGTTTCGGTCTAGCTGTGTACGTTGCATCGATTGAATAACAACGAGTATATTATTCATGGTCACGTATGACGTACAATTGCATGAACTTCTGTGTGTGTTTAAAAGTGCAAATTCAATTTCGAAAGTCAACATATTTATTTGAATTTTGTTTATACATTTATGTTTTCAAATTTAAAAATATAAAATGTAATATTAAATTTTAAATATATATATACATATATTTGATTATGAATTGGTAGATATTTAAATTCAAAAATATTTATGTGTATTTTAATATTAAACTAATAAGACCAAATACTATATCCTATCTCAAACTTAAAAAATTAGTGTTAGAATTTTATTATTGACCATTAGAATTTATAATATATATGTTCAAGCAGAACAATCTTATTATATTTTCGATGTGGGATATTTATAATTTATGTTTGCAAGTTTTCTTTTTTTTTTTTACGGAAAAATGCTTGTTACGGTTAAAGGATTTAATTAATTATATATATATATTAAGATAATTCCTAAACTTTGTTTAGAAAAAAAAATTATGTTTGCACATTTATTAGATAATTTGTAAATTTACAGAGTTTAGAAAGGCGTCTGCGTCTCAAATGCATATTACACCATTTTGGTGTGTTTTCGAATTTCGACGCCCAAATTATATAAATTTGGCACCAATTATTTTTCAACTCCAACTACATATACATATACATATATATATATATATATATTCACACTATTAATATTACACAAAATAAATTTATCTGGAATATTATATTTTATTGGAAAAATGTACAAAAACACATTTAATATATTGGTCCAGTCTCAATTAAACACTTAAAAGTATAATTGGGCACATTCGGTCGCTCAATGGCGGATCCGCGGGGATGCCCCTGCTGGATTATATATATATAGTAGAAGTCAGAAGGAGGTGAGAAATGGTTATTGTGCGCCGATAGGGTTTGTGTGAAATTTGGAGAAGAAGGATGGATGGTGTTTGAGTTTGAGAATTGGGGGAGACATTTTTAAAATGTAGATGAGACCCATATATAAAAGTGATTATCAATATCTCTCATTTAATCTATCTCCATTTCACATATATCAACGAATTTAATACTCTCCGAGTGAAGTTTAACATATGTGGGACATGTTTTTAAATGCATTACATTTATTTCTTTTAATGGGAATAATTAAGGTTATATTTACTCATTTATTTAATTTTGGGCTAAAGTGTTGTTGATTCCTTCCCCAATAATATCATTAACTTAAATAAAAAAAAAAATCTCACAAAAAAATAAACCCACTGTGTTTGAAATATAATTCTAACATTTTTAGCTTACCCAAATTAATTTTATCATACGTTAGATAATATATTTTTTTAACTATTTGTTTTTAAATAAGATAATACAATTAAATATGCATCTATATTTTGCTCATAATTTATGTTATTTGCTTAATATTCTTAATTATATTATTATTTGAGGTTGTTTGTAAATATTATATTATGGATTTTATGGATTGTAGTGCAAATTTTGAGTTTTAATATTTAAGTTGTGATTAATGAATGTTACAATATAATTAAAATAATTTAAAATTTAGAAGTTTATGAATGGTAATTTATATTATTAAAAATTAGGAGAAATATAAAGCAAAATATAAGTAGAATGATGTCACCATCTCTAGAAACGAATAAGATTAAATCTATTGCGTCAATAAAACAATATTGTTTTCTAACACTCATATAAAAAGAAATAAAAGACAAATGGGCTCACAATCATTCTTACAATTGTTTCTTTTTTTTTTTCTCTACTGTGCAAACAGAAGTACAAAATAACAATGGCTAAGTAACCAATCATTCCCCCCCCCCCCCCAAATGGATCCGCCACTACGGCCCCTTAAACTATTTTGAATTGTGCAAATAAACACTTTCATCAAATGTATTAAATTTTCGTTAGTAATTAATGTTAATTAAATGTGCAAAACTTTTACAACATAATTCCGAGTGATTCAAACGATAATATCATGCAATGCTGGGTATATTTGAAAATCTCTCATGATAAGCTTTCTAACGGTACCCTAATTTCGCCAATTGAATATCGGATAATGAAGTAATTGAAAGAAGAAAATTCGAAGGCGAAACTTTGTATTCATGACTTAGACTGAAAAGTTCGACATTAATTTAATGTTGAATAGCGAAATTGAATGAGGGTTTTGAAACTCCAAAGTGTGAGCTCAAAATTTAGCTTAAAATTTCAACGCCAAAATTAGCATGTTTAATTAACCTTAATTACTAATGGAAAATTAATATTAATATTTTTCAATGGAAGTGAACGATTAGGTCATTTAAAATAGTTTAAGGGGCCGAATAAATCATTTAAAATAATTTAAGGGCCAAATGAACTAAATCATACTTGAAGTGTCTAATCAGGACTGAGTCAATATCTTAAGTGTGTTTTTGTACATTTTTCTTATTTTATTTAATAATTTAATTATCAATATGCACCGTTAATTGTGCTTTTTAAAAAGGAAAATATTGAAACAATTTATTTGTATATTGATTGAGATAATTTGCCGAATAATTGAATTATGATTGAAATATACAATAATGTTTTTATGTATATCAATTATTAATAATTACACAACACATTATTTGATAATTATTTAAAGTAATTTAGGATTAATGATGATGTGATCGAGACCGAAAAATTATTAATGTTTGCACTTGTCATCACTAATTAATCAGCTCGTGCTTGTCCTATTTAAAGTTTAAACCAACTCCATTAGTATCATTATTAAGTAATATAACCTATATTACATATTTTAAATTGTTATTTAATTTTGAGTAGCTGCCAACGACTGAATTGTTTGAAACTGTCAGTTAACTCAAGCACTCGCAATTAAGCGAGAAGAAGTGGAGGAGTAGAGGCATTAGGCATATATGAAAATGAAAAATTTGTTGCATTTTATTGTTTTATTTCTTGTCGGAATCAACACTGCCGCATATGCTGCTGCACAGTCCATCGTCAAGACCCTACCCGGTTACGCTGGAACTCTGCCTTTCGTACTCGAAACCGGGTCAGTTCTTATCTTCCTAACCCATCTCTCTCTCTCTCTCTCTCTCTCTCTCTCTGGATTTGATGTTATTTAGATAAAATTGTGGGGATTAATTCAGATATATTGGGGTGGGGGAGAATGAAGAAGTGCAGCTGTTTTACTACTTCATTGAGTCGGAAAATGACCCGCGGAGGGACCCACTCATTCTCTGGCTCAACGGCGGCCCTGGTTGCTCTGCCCTTTCCGGCCTTGTTTATGAAATCGGTCATCATCATCACTCCTCTCTCTCTCTCTCTCTCTCTCTCTCTCACACACACACACACACAGTGATCTGATTTTGTCTTCTTCTATAGATTGTTGATGATATTATACGACAGTTGGATATGATTTAGTGAATTTCCAGCGAAAAAGTTGAACTGATTTATAATTTGATATGACTACTGGTAGGTCCACTAGCCTTTGATCTTGCAAACTTTGATGGAAGCTTCCCTTCTTTCACATTAAACCCATATTCGTGGACTAAGGTTTACATTAATTCAATTCATCTCTTCTTATATTATGTATGTTAATACTTATATATATTATATTATGTTATGTACTTTTTTATTTTACAGATTGCCAATATAATATTCGTAGATTCACCTGTTGGGACCGGATTTTCGTATTCGAACACATCACAAGGTTTTGCCACCTCCGACACTAAAGCCACTATAGATAATTACACATTTCTAAGGAAGGTAATTAATAAATACGATTCATCATCCCTTCATATAAAATTGCAAATTAATTTCTTTTAAGAGTGAATTGAAAATTCCTAAATCCTACAATCACTGACTAACATCATGATATATATCATGCATGCATAAGGCCAAAAACTTCGAAAAGCACTTCAATCCGGTGGCGGACCCCCAACCCAACATTTTTTTTTAAATAGGGTTATTTAGCCAAAAATTATTTTGCCCCCTAACTTTTTTTTTTAATTTAAGGTTCTTGTTGTTATTAGGCTATATATATATATATATATATATATATATAACTGGGCTTAGTTAATTGGGTCTCACTCAAATATATAAATAAATATTGAACAAAATTAAATACACACAAATCAAAACAAATTAAACAAATTATCTTCAATCTCTCTCCGGTCAAAACAAATTAGGGTTGAATTAGCAATTCAACTTTTATGAATTATATTACATATTTATTAAATGGATATCAACTTTAAATTAATAATGAATTATGATTGAATTGCATTATTTATTTGTTTTATTTTTTATTTGAAATTATTGATGAATGTTATTCACATAATTTATTTTATAAATTATATATTGAGAAGTTATCGTTTTATTAATTTGTCATCTGAATTATAATTTCTACATCAAATTATTAGTATGAATTAATTATTATTCCAAATTTTATTGCTAGTCATAACCAATTAAATTTCAATTAACTAATTAGTTCACAAAAAAATTCAATTCAAATTTTATTTTATTCATGTTATTATTTTTAGTTATTTATTTGAATGAAAACGACATTTTTTTCTATTTAATTTGGGGAAGGGAAAGAAAGACGGGGGCCTAAAATGATATCATTTCACTAGAGAAACAATGAACAAATAAAAATGGATCATTTCACAAACACACCTATAAAAAAGTAATTAAATGCATAAATGTTGACAATCGTTTCATTTTTAATATTCTTTCTTAGTGACATGAATAAATAAGAAGTACGAATAGCTAGCTGTCGCTTGGTTCCCATTTTTTTTTTTATGAATCCGCCACTGCTTCAATCATAAACAAAATTCTCGCATGAAAGAAACAGGAAATTCGTACCCGGAAATTTTTAACTCATGACTCCTTAACTAAAAAATGAAATTTTAATTTATTTAAACTCCATTTTGTTTTTCGATTTTTTTATTTCTCCCACCAAAATATACAATTTACCAGTGGGTTTTAAATAAATCATTTTAATGTAAATTAATAATTAAAAGTGATCTCATTGAAAAGTAATATTATATTATCATTTACGAGCTAAAATTTCAAAAAAAGAAAAAGAAAAAGAAAAAAAAAGCCTCCATCTAATGGAATCAACCAGCGGCTATTTTGGTTTAATAGTGAAATAAGGGGGATCGATCCATGCATCATAAATAGTGGAGTGGACTACTACTACTAATATTATTATTATTATTATTATTATTATTATTATTATTATTATTATTATTATTATTATTATTTAGTCATCGGTTGAAGCGTGTTATGATATTTCGGAATGCAGTGGCTGTCAGTTCATCCGACATTTGTGAAGAATCGGCTTTATGTTGCTGGTGACTCCTATGGAGGCAAAATTGTCCCCATGGTTGCTCTTCAGATAGCGAAAGGTGTTAATTAGTTGCATTCCAACCTTGAAAACTAACTAACTATACATACATACATACCATTTTATTTAATTTTTTGTTTGAAACGAATGATGATCGATGCTCCTCCAGGCAATGAAGCTGGACTGGAGCCAAAAATGTCGCTCAAAGTAATCAGTGTTTTTATTTTATTTTATTTTATTTTATTTTTATCTCGATTTCTTGTTTAATTTGTAATATGTTTTTGAGAAATGGGTACAGGGCTACATTATTGGGAATCCAGTGACAGATTCAAATAATGATGATAATGAAAGAATACCTTATTCTCACAGAATGGCACTCATTTCAGACGAACAATTTGAGGTATATATAGTAGTCGAAATCATTGTGCATGTTTGATGTCACTTGAATCTTGGTCGTGTACGTACGTACGTGTTTAGGACATCACGATCATTGATTATATACGTACGCGACGTACGACCACAGATCAATGGTGAAATTTATTCACAGATATATTATATATAGTTGTCGTACATGTTGCAGAATTGAAGGCACTAGTTAATTACGGCATATATGTATTAATTAATTTCAGGCAGCAAGAAGCAGGTGTGGAGGAGAGTATGTGAATCCAGATCCAAATAATGCACAATGCTTATTTGCTCTTCATCTTATCAAAGAGGTCAATTAATACACCTATATATATATAGTACTAAATCACAACACATGTACAGCTATAAAAACTTTTGTTCTTAAAACTTAAAAGTCAATTGATTTAGTGTTTAATTAATTAAGACGATAATATTGATGAATAAAGTGCATGCATGCATGCAGTGCACGAATCATGTTAACAATGCTCACATTTTGGAGCCAAAATGCAAAGTCATATCACCGAAACCAAGTTATATTTCTCCATTGATCAAACCATTGCCACTAGATGATCCAGTCCAGCTCCCAGATCAACTACAATGCCGTGTAATTTATATCCTTTTTTTTCTCTCTCTATATATATGTGTGTGTCTAGGTAGAGCAAATTAATTAAGCTTTCATCGTTTGCAGAATGAAAATTATGCGACCTCTTTTATCTGGGCTAACGACGAAGCTGTTCAAGAATCTCTGCACATCAGAAAGGTGCATGCATTCATAAACCGTGGTTTGTTAACTTTTTCCTGGCTAGCTAATATATATATATATATATATATATATATATATATATATCACTCGATCCGGACAACATAATATCGTGTTGTTTCTGAAAATTAGGGAACGATAACTGATTGGAAAAGATGCAGTAAGAGCTTAATCTACGAATATGATGTGGAAAGTGTTGTCCAACATCATCAGCTTCTTAGTGACAGAGGCTTTCAGGCCTTGGTTTATAGGTAAAAAAATATGTTACCTAACTATCAAGCTAGGTCTATATTGGTTTGATGGATGAGATAAATTAATAAAATTAATTGGATACAATAGTATTCCACTACTCGGATAAAAATAATTATGCATGTGTTTGGATTTTTTGATAGAGATTTAAATGATTTATGATATATTGTAAATATATGTTCTATTTGGATTGAATGAATATGATTAAAATGTAGGAGAATACCTAAATTATACTCCGATCCATAAATACCTAGAAAGGTCCGAAAATTATTTGGATAAGGGTTTCCAATTCCATCTACACTTATTTCATCCTAATTAAGCAGTGGTGATCACGACATGGTTGTACCTTACATGGGCACGTTGAAATGGATACAACAACTCAATGTCACCCTCGATGAGGAATGGAGGCCGTGGAATGTCGACGGTCAAGTTGCAGGGTTAGTTTTTCAGCTACAACTCATCATACTGAAAAATCTCACAAGTGTAGAATTATATTTGATCATTTTCAGATACGTAGAGAAATTCAAGAACAAGCAAGCCTATATCATGTTTGCTACAGTCAAGGTAAGAAAAATTAAGTTGCATTTTATTTCTGTAGTGAATTTAAATGAACAAAAAATGTACAAGTAAATGAATTTTGGAGGTTGCAATTTTGCAGGGTGCAGGGCATACAGCCCCAGAATACAAGCCTAAACAATGTTTAGCAATGACCGAAAGATGGTTATCTCTCTATCCATTGTAGAACATCCTCCAACATTTTCCCTCAACTTGTGCTATCGGTGATTCTCGAGTGATGAAGACTCACATGTAAAAGGAAGACGTTTCAGATTCGAGCTAGATTCATCACTCACCTTCCTCCAAATTAAATATAAAAAAAATATTTCTCAACTTTATTTATCTATATTCATTAAAGTTTCAATGTTTGGTTGTTTAAATTATGTGTGTGTGTGTGGTCAAATGTCCTAATCTTCTATTTCAATCATCAATTTCTTTGAATTGGGAACAAAGATGTCATGTGCATCACGGTATTCTAAATTTAAATTTATGAGTAAATTTATTTTAACAATTTCATAGGATTCCCCGATTTGCGGGGAACGCCCCTCTCAAACAATATGATGAGAAGACTGTCATCATCTATACGTTAAGGCCTCATTTACTTTAAGTATAGACTAATAGGTGGATAGATTAATTTGATGATAATTTGTATGATATGGATATCCTTGAAATTTAGTCCAGTGTTTACTTGGTATGATAAAAATATACATAGATGGGTATATTGACCAAAATACCCTTGTTTATGAAATTAGTTATATAGTATAATATTTAAAATCACTATTTTATATAATTTTCAAAACAAATTAAACTAAAATAATTATAATTATTTTTTAGTCGAACGGAATTTAGATCTGGATTCCAAATTGAAGCATTAAATATATATTTTTCTCTCTCCCATCTCTCTCTAGATGGGCTCAAACTTCAAGCCTCTGTATTTCCCTTTATTTCTCTCTCTATCGGAGAGGTTGCTGCTCAACCATTTTCTCATCTTCAACCCTCCCAAGATCCCACAATTTTTATTTCTCTCGCTCTTATTCTCAATTCCATTTATCAATAAATTTCTATTTCAACACCAACTAATTAAAAAAAAAGTAGAATCCTTGCTCTTATTTCGAACATCTGGACTACCACAAATTCATTGTTACACCAGATAACATAAATGCAAGAGAATAAATTTGAAGCGGCGAAGAAAGAAACTACGACGACAACGCGATTTGCTGGGCTGCGTTTGCTAGGGTGAACAGAAATGCTGATGGCATGTTGGAAACTTGTAGGGAATCCTTGGTGATAAGATAACATCTGGACGCTCATGACCCGGAATATAAAATAAATTTTCGATCGATTTTTTGGCCTTTTCATTTTCTCTCATCTCCAGCCACTTGTGAAACTTTAGCCCACTCTCTCTCTCTCTATTCCGATTTCTTCCGTCACGTCATATGTGGTTCATCGCTTTACCACTGCTACTTGAAGGTCATAGTTGTGACTAGTTCATTTATGTGAATCTGAGGACGAAACCAACAATCTGCACATTTCAGTCGCTTCATCATTGCTCTTTTTTTTTTAAATCGTATTTGGTTTATGTAAGAAATCAGTTGCTTGGGTTCCTTGATTTTTTTTTCATTTTTCTTTGGGTTTTTCTGGTTTTTTATTTTCATTAATTGTTCGTAGATTGCAGCGGGTGTAGCTGTGGTGTTTGAGAATGGCCATGCAGCAGATTATTTCTCAAGGCTGTTAGCTGCAGTTGAAGCTAATTAGTAGTTACTGATAACGGTTGGAATCTCAAAGAAACAAGACGTTGCCGTTGAGATTTGAAGTCATAACTGTTAGTAGGGCTAGGGATATATATATATGCATTCATTCTCAGATGATAGATATAGATTACTCTCTATTTTTCATGTAGATTAGTGAGTAGAGTGAGATCTCAAAGTGTAGCATAGCTTCGAGAGACAATCAAGTGTAATCTGTAAACTACAAGAATTATCAACAAATCAAGGCACCTCTTAGTGGATGTAGATCAAGTTTGATCGAACCACTCTAAATCTTGCTGTGTTGATTTATGTTTTTCTTTTTCTTTTCACTCATAATCAAACATTTTCTGTTCTCGATCTTGGGATATCAATTCTTGAGGTTCAAAGCTCAATAAATTGGCGCCGTCTGTGGGAAAGAAAAGCGACCAAGATGAGCTCCGCTAGGTTTGATGTGGAGAAATTCACAGACAAGTCAGATTTTGGCTTGTGGAAGGTGAAGATGAAAGCGCTCTTGATCCAACAAGGATTGGGAGATGCGCTCAAGAAGATAACGTCGAGTTCTTCAGGCAAAGACAAGGAGAAATCTGAAGATCATGCTCAAATTCTTGAAAAGCTCACAGTATGATCATTCTTTAATTGGGTGACAAAGCTTTGAGGGAAGTAGCAAAGGAAACCACTGCTTTGGGTGTTTGGAACAAGCTGGAGAGCTTGTATATGGTAAAAACCCTGGCAAACCGACTCTACATGAAGCAGAAACTCTATTCCTTCAAGATGATAGAAGAAAAATCCATTCTCAGCCAGATGGATTAATTCAACAAAATTCTTGATGATCTTGAGAATATAGAGGTGAAGCTCGAAGATGAAGACAAGGCCTTGATCCTGCTGTCTGCTCTTCCCAAGTCTTTTGAAAACTTCAAAGACACCTTGATGTTTGGGCTAGGGATATATATCTGCATTCATTCTCAAATGATAGATATAGATTATTCTCTATTTTTCATGTAGATTAGTGAGTAGAGTGAGATCTCAAAGTGAAGCATAGCTTCGAGAGACAATCAAGTGTAATCTATAAACTACAAGAATTATCAACAAATCAAGGCACCTCTTAGTGGATGTAGATCAAGTTTGATCGAACCACTCTAAATCTTTCTGTGTTGATTTCTGTTTTTCTTTTCCTTTTCACTCATAATCAAACCTTTTCTGTTCTCGATCTTGAGATATCAATTTTTGAGGTTCAAAGCTCAACAGTTCGTAGATGTTCATATAAGTGTTTGATTGGAATTATATGAGTAATGTTAAGTATTATATTCATCAATTAACATGATTATGCGTACCATTTCAAATGAAAATAAATATGAAAAATTGTAGTTGATTTTGCCTCTGGTGTGGTTTTTATGTAGTACGGCGTGACTTGGTTTGGCCATTTTTTCGTGTTTTCTTTTGGGTTTTTTTGTGTTTTCTATTTTCATTAACTATCGAGAGATGTTCATTTAAGTATTTGATTTAAGATTATATGAGCAATATAAATTATGTTAATATGTTAAGTATCAGTAAACATGCTTATGAGTAGACCTGTCAAAACGTGACGGTGAGGCAGGGCGGGTAGTCCCGCCAAGGTGGCGAGCCTGAAAAATAAGATCCTACCCACACCCACCTAGATCTACGAGTTAGTGGGTGGACCTATGGGCTTATTTTAAAATATCAAGCTTTCTCTGTTAATTAACCAATTGTTTTTCTCTGCAAAATTGACATGTTCTTGATGAGCATACCATCATATGGATACTTATCAAGTTATCCATGTTTTCATCTAAGACCCAAACATGTAACTCAAGAATCTACTCTAACTATTCATAAACTAAAAATCAATATTAATATTGTCAACATAATTTATTAACAATAACTTTTCATCCTTTAAATCCACCTCTTGTCCAAAAATCTTCCCAAGTCATCTAGTTTCTGTAAGTCCTCATGAGTCATATATAACCAACCAAACTCAACTTTTTAAATATTTTAAACCTTACTCATTGACAATATCCTCCAAAGTGTGACAATGATGAAGGCACGATAAGCATCAAAGAGTCAAATGAAGAGCTGCCATTAAATGGTTCCAAGATTGTTACTTTGTTAACAATTAAAGATTGGAGATCAAGATTTGAAAAACAATACATGATGATTAAGAGAATTGAAGTCACAAGTATATACATTGGAGGTATTTTGGACGTGCATGGCTTGCATGGAAGTTTTTGTCCCCCTTAGTTATTTAATTAAGGGATTGATTTTATTTTAGACTATAGTATTAATTAGATTATAGTATTTATTATTTTGGATCAGATTTTTATTTTTTTTATGTAATTTTTGTTCATAATTGAATAAGGTTTGACTAGAATTGTATTTAAGGCAATTTCCTACCTTGAATAAAATTCTAGTTTAGGTATTTTCCTAGTATAGTTAGGAGACCTTTTTGGATCAGTTTTGTAGGCCTTTTTAGACTTAAATTTCGTTCCTCATTAGTCTTATAAATAGGCGAACCAAATTACTGTTGCATTCAAGTTGTGTCTCAACCGTTCAAAGCTTTTGATTGTTTTCTGTCGAAAATCATCATTCTTGAAGCCTAGAAATTTCAAGTCTTATTCCAAGAGAACGTTCCAATTCACACGAGAAATTAGGGTGAACTCGCTAATCGAAGAATAACTTTGAGGTACATTTTTTGTAGTACGTTTGAGACTACGGGGGATTTATCAGGTTGCAATTCATCCTACCTTTATCGTCGCCAATCCGCCAAACACCAACATCCAAGAGACATCATCGTTCGTT
The DNA here is from genome assembly GCA_026008535.1 of Perilla frutescens. Taxonomy (NCBI): domain Eukaryota; kingdom Viridiplantae; phylum Streptophyta; class Magnoliopsida; order Lamiales; family Lamiaceae; genus Perilla; species Perilla frutescens. Next base: position 47,500,099 of record BRKX01000005.1, read on the forward strand.
TCACCATAATTTCATAAGTCTTCCGCTGTAATTCGAGTCATATCTGTGTTTTTCGGTATTAGTTAGAACCCTTACACCGTCGTCGTGCGTTCGTTTCTGTTGTCTACGTCTTTTGTTATTCTTTCATGTTTTCGAGCATGTCGGAATCATAAATTTGGCATCAGAGACACGTCAGCATAGCTGGTCGTAGTTCAATCCTACGTGTCAATTTTTTACTTCCGTGTCCGTCTACATGTTAATCGAGTTGTAATAGTTAGTGTTCATTGAAAAAAAAGAGTTCTGAAAAAAAATCCAAAAAAAAAACCGTGAAAAAAAGATCAGAATCTAAAAAAAAAGCACGATAAAAAAAAAAATCCAAATTGATTCATTGTTTCCTTTGGAGTTCTATTTTATTTTTGGTACTTTCCTTCTAGTATAGTTTTTTAGTTGGTAATTTCCTTTTGAGTTGTAATTTATTTTTTGTCATTTCCATCTAGAGTCTAGTCTAATTAAGGTATTTAGATTGTGTCACAGTAGTGGTACACACATCGAAATCCCTTTCTTTCCTTCTTATCTATTTGTTTCATTTTCTTTTCTAATCTTTTCCTTCTACCTTTAGGATTTATTTTTGGATTTCATATTCTATTTGGAACTTCAAAAATACATCTAATTATTTCCTTAACTAGCATTTATTCTTTCCTATCTAGTTTCTTTCTATCATTATCTCTTCTAATCCTTTCCTACATCACATATATCACCACCAAGCATCAAATTTTCATCTCCAACCCATAAGAGGTTCGAAAACTTGTTGCCTCACTCCATACACCACCCGTACACCCATATACACCATCCGAACCATACACTCATACACCCACACGGTTCCTACACCTATACACCACCCTATATACACTACATTCACACACTGTGCACTATATACTTGAGTGATACACGAGTGGTAAAATCAAGAAAGAAAATAAATGAGAGAAAGTGAGGATTGTGAGGTCCTTTATTTTTTCACGTTTGTTACTTATGCAGGTACTATGAGGCACGACTATATCCCTAAATTGTCTAGCAAGACAATCATTCCCGAGTTCGAAGGTCTACATGATCCAGATGCGTACCTAGATTGGGAACGCAGAGTTGATAAGATTTTTAAGTGCTACTACTTCCCCGTTCCAAAGAAGGTGCAATTAGTTTTCTTGGAGTTTAAAGGCTATGGAGCAACATGGTGGGGATTCCAGCAGAATCGGTGCCACCGAGATCACCTTCCACCTATCGACACATGGCGTGAGTTGAAAGATTTGATGCAAAAATGCTTCATTCCAGACCACTACCAATGGGAGTTGGAGGAAAATGTACACAAGCTTAGGCAAATTGATCGAAGTGTAAATGACTACTACAACAAAATGATTGAATAGATTTCTAGCTGGTCTACGAAGGGCAATTCGTGAAAGAGTAGCATTGTATCACTTCGACGAGTTGGAGGACATGGTGGAATATGCCATCCGAATAGAAAAGTGGCTAAAGGAGCTAGAGACAAGGTCCAAGAAAGTGATTCAAGTGGAGGCCCGTGAAAAGTTGTCAACTGAGTTCGTTGCCACCAACAAAGATTCTACTTCCAAGGTACCAATTTTAAACATTGTTGAAGCATCTATTAATGAGTTGTCATCTGTTTCTATGTGCTTAGAAGATGAGATAGTTGAAGAATCTAAGCCAGAGATGGAAGAGCTGCCATTAAATGGTTCCAAGATTGTTACTTTGTTAACAATTAAAGATTGGAGATCAAGATTTGAAGAACAATACACGATGATCAAGAGAATTGAAGTCACAAGCATGCATGTTGGAGGTATTTTGGACGTGCATGGCTTGCATGGAAGTTTTCGTCTCCCTTAGTTATTTAATTAAGGGATTGATTTTATTTTAGAATATAGTATTAATTAGATTATAGTATTTATTATTTTTTATTAGATTTTTATTTATTTTTTTATGTAATTTTCGTTCATAATTGAATAAGGTTTGACTAGAATTGTATTTAAGGCAATTTCCTACCTTGAATAGAATTCTAGTTTAGGTATTTTTCTAGTATAGTTAGGAGACCTTTTTGGATCAGTTTTTTAGGCCTTTTTAGACTTAAATTTCGTTCCTCCTTAGTCTTATAAATAGGAAAACCATGTTACATTGATATTTTAGACATTATTGATTAAAATTACTTTTGCATTTAATTTGTATTTCAACCGTTCAAAGCTTTTGATTGTTTTTTGTCGAAAATCATCATTCTTGAAGCCTAGCAATTTCAAGTCTTATTCCAAGGGAACGTTCTAATTCACACAAGGAATTAGGGTGAACTCGCTAATCGAAGAACAACTTTGAGGTACTTTTTCGTAGTACATTCGAGACTACGGGGATTTATCGGGTTGCAATTCATCCTACATTTATCGTCGCCAATCCGCTAAACACCAACATCCAAGAGACATCATCGTCCGTTTCACCATAATTTCGTAAGTCTTCCGCTGTAATTCGAGTCATATCTGTGTTTTTCGGTATTAGTTAGAATCCTTACACCATCGTCGTGCGTTCATTTCTGTTGTCTACGTCTTTTGTTATTCTTTTATGTTTTCGAGCATGGCGGAATCACATCAGGCAAATACTTTGTAAACTAAAAACCAAATGTTATATAACAAAAAAAAACTTGAAATCTTGATTCAGCAGTACAAAACCCCACTAAAGTCCCATTAATAGTTACATCGGTGAAAACTAATATTGATCATTCATAGATCAATCAAGGTCTATGCAACAAACCTTAATCAATTTGATCAAGGCCTCACTCTTCACTTTGTTCATTGTACACCCTGACGGAGGATATGAGAAGAGGTGTTTCTGGTTGCCGCTGCAGGTTGGAGGCTTGGAGCCAACGACGAGACTGATGAGAGAAAGAATCGAGGTAAAGATGAGATGATGGAGTATAGACTGGAGAGAGTGAGAGAGCAGGAGAAGCTCTGGTAGGCAGTAGCTAGTATGATGAGGTGAGCGGCGCTAAGTTCCTTAGTTTAGGTAAAGTTAGGGTTTAATTTTTTTCATTGAATTATAAAATAAAAAAAGAACAAAAAAAACAGGTTTACCTGCCCAGACCCGCCAGAAAAACGGGCCTAAAAATGAAAGCCCTACCCACCTAAAAAAGAGGCGGGGACTAGCTGACCCAGCGGGCCTATCCCATTTTGACAGGTCCACTTACGAGTATCACTTGAAGTAAAAATAAGTATCACATCATAGATAGTTTTTACCTCTTATATATTTTTTATGTGGTATGTGTATCTCTTTAGGGTTCAATCATTTTTTCATGTTTTGTTTGGGTTCATTTTTTTTTTTATATGTGCATACTTTTGCTCATTTTTTCTTGTTGTCATTAATTTTTGGGAGAGGGTAATCCACGACTTGAACAATATGAAGCATTCAAGTATTGAAGATAGTGTTTAGTGGCAGTTGTCGTGTTTTCTGGTAAGTGTTTTTAATAGCTTGTTTTATCATTTTTCATTTTTCATTGTTATATATTTCCTTCCATATATAGCGTGACGAATTTGCTATTAATAACCTCGATGAGATTCGACATCCAAAAGCCTCAGAGTTGAAATCATATAATATAGTTAATGTTGAGTTTCAATGGAATAAGGAATTTAGTGGGCATGATTGTGAGGTTTATGTGATGAGTCATATGTAGAGATTTGATGGCAATGTATATTTGTGTCCTGACTTACGGAATGTTTGAATTATTTTTATATACATTTTTCCTTTAAATTTTTTTTTCTTTTTTTTCCTAACTGATTTCTAACATTTTTTTCATTTTGCAGTCTTATATGGTTGAAAAAAGCTACTAGCACTATATTGTGCTCGTATTGCTCTTATAGATATGAATGACTTGAGATCTGAGATGCAAAAGTGTGTTCTTACATTCATAAATAGAAGGAAGACATGATTTAGGTTCTGACTGTGTATTTTCAAATAGTTTAGAGCAGAGATCTTGCAGGTGGATGCAAATTTTATTGATAGTATGTTGTATGATTATCAAATTTTAAAATAGTCGCTTAATCGCGCACCCCACCCAAGGAGATAAATTTATTTTAAATTTCATCCTCAAAATAACTAATGAGGGATATTTTAGTCCAAGTAGCTAGCTAGCTAGAATAACAATATTTTGAAGCTTATGACTAATTTTATTTTATTTTTTTCTCTATCCTAAGTCACTGTTTTAAAATTTAGCTCTACCAATCTTAATTTGTTTGGGGAAAAAAATCCATATTTTAACATAAGTACATAACTTGATTAGTCATGGATTCCCCACCATTCTTTGTCCCGTATATATTTTAACACAATCATATCTTGAATCTTGATGCTTTTTCAAAATGCGTTTTAAATAAATAATAAAATATTAGGAGATTATATTATTATAGTGGTTGCTAATTATATAGATGTCTGTTTAAACTATATATATAATTAGTGAGCCGTCTCCTAGCTACGCAGCTAGCCACCAAGATGTCGCCGCAGCCGCCGTGTCTCCGCCTACTCGTCTCGCTCACCGCCATATTTTGGCTAACGGCTACAGTTACGTCGCAGCCATTTATTGAAAATCTGCCTGGTTTTCCCGCCAAACTTCCCTTCAAACTTCAAACTGGGTACGTATGTATATGTTACGTATTTCAATAATTAAGATGTCTACTTTGATTTTTTACGAGTTCATTTTTCTCCTTCAATTCTTTGATTTTGTTTCAAGTGTTATAAATAAATGAAGGTATATAGGTGTGGGAGAATCCGAAGAAATACAGCTCTTCTACTATTTTATCGAGTCTGAACGGAGCCCAGAAAACGATCCTCTTTTTCTTTGGCTCACCGGCGGCCCCGGCTGTTCCGGCCTTTCCGCTCTTCTTTATGAGATCGGTAAATATATATTGAATAATGCTAGCCTACAATCTACATACATACTATTTACTTCATAAATTTTGTATTTCAATCTTCTCATTAGATGAATAAGGCTTTTTTTTTATGTATATATGGGGTGCAGGGCCTATCCAGATTGACTATGCTAACACCAGTGGAACCATGCCTGCCCTCCAATTAAATCCATATTCATGGACCAAGGTTTTTTAATAATTGCCCAATTTGAGTTTCCATAAAATTAGGGGGATGGATATTTATGCTTTTATTTTCAACTTCAATTTTAGTTTTTAGTATTTTTAATTCAATTTTTGAGGTGTAATTATTTTTTAAAAACTTAATAAGTTTGTTATAATTAATGATTGAATGTTTAGAGTTATAGATTTCAAAAATGAAAATACGTTTGTTTGATTATTTTTCTAATTTGAATTTATGGTTTCAAATGAAAAGATGCATATTTGTGTGGTTAGAATGAATTGGTGAATATTAATTAATAAAGTGATTATCCCACTATAATACAGAATCAAATGTGCTTTGAGTATTTTGCATAGGCAAATTTTCATTTGGAAATGAAAACAAACAACTCGAAGCTTTTTGGGATATGTTTATGAGAAAATGATTCAAACGCTCCTTCAATTTGTTATGGAAATTTTGCACGAAGCCCTTCTCTTTGTGAAATCGTGTCATACCTTCTTGTGTACTTTAAAAAATATGTGCATAGGCATAGCTTTCAAATTCCCAATATTTTTCCCAAAATACCCTTTATGTAAAGGCAGGAAATATGCAAAACCAACCTGTATATTAGAGGTAAAAAAATTTGGGAAATTATAAGTTGTGCATATATTTTTTGGAAACACAACAACTAGGAAGATTAAGTGCATTTTATTCTAATTATTTTTTATTTTAATCCCTAGCTTGTAATTTATTTATTTATTTAATTTATATATGGGAGCGACTATTTACACCACAAAAGAGAAAGAATTTTGAAGTTACTTAAATGCCCTTAACTTAAAAAGAGTGGTTCGAAAAAAAAAATTCGAACTCACCATGTTTGTTCGAAATTCAATTTTCGAGCAGGCATGATTTTTAAAGTATAATCTTGTTCGAAAATGGCTTTTGGAACAAACATGGTGTGTTCGAAAATTTATTTTTGAACGCACTTCTTTGATTTTTGTTTAAGTACCGTTCAGAAACAGGATTTCGAACATATCTAAATTGTTTGAACACACGATTTTGAGCGGAACTCGAATTTTATTTTATTTTTATTAGTAAGGGTTCGTAGGTAAATTTATAACTAATAAAAAAAAATGAAAAATAATTTATGGTGCAAAGAGTAAAAATAATGGTACGTGCATTTAGCAAGTCCCTTGATATATGTGTGTGCGTGTAGGTGGCCAACATTATATTCATAGACCAACCTGCGGGCACTGGATTTTCGTATGCAAAAACTCCAGAAGCTTACAAATGCAGCGACACTGTTTCAGCAAAGCTCTCTTATCATTTCCTCAAAAAGGTAATTAACAATATTATTATTAAAGGATAATTAAGTTTATGCATGTCTAAAATCACAATTAATAAACGTTGAATACAATTAAGTAAACACTAATATTTAATCAGCTGGTTTAATTTCTTGTGCAGTGGCTTATAAATAATCCCAAATATCTCAATAATCCGCTATACATAGCTGGCGTCTCTTATTCTGGCATGACTGTCCCACTTGTTGTGGATGAAATATATAATGGTATATGTATTATGATTTATATATAGAGAGAGAAGTGTTATGCTGCCCACCAATTCGTAGAAACATAACAATTCTTCTTAATTAATCTCTTTGTTTAATTAATAGGTATTGAAGATCGGAGCGAACCGCTTTTGAATATCAAAGTAAACTACTAACTAGATCTGCCTTGGAATTTTAGCTATTAATTTGGATTTCTTTCTTTTATATATAGATTGTTAATTAATTACATAATTATATATATGCATATTAATTGCGTTGTGATTGAGAGCAAGCAAATATATATATATATATATGCAGGGATATATACTGGGAAATCCTATTACTAATTTGAATGGAAAGTTTGGAGAAAAAAATGGAAGGATTACATATGCTCATCGAATGGGACTCCTATCAGAAGAACTCTACAGGGCATGCTAGCTATATCTCCCTTTTACTTTCATATTTAATCATGCATGCTTGCTTTATTTATTTATTTTCATCCATCAACTCATATATATATATATATATATATATATATAGATGCATGTTAACATAATTTTTTTGATTTCAGTCTGTAAAAGAAAATTGCAAGGGAGATTACCTAAATATTGATCCAGACAATGATTTATGTAAGGAAGATCTGAAAAGAGTAAATGAGGTATGTATATCGTGTTTTTTCATTAGATATATATATATATATATATATGTGTGTGTGTGTGGTTATAAATTAATTAATGATTAATTGATGTGGTGGTGCACTAGTGTCTTGATAAGATAGTTATATCACACATTTTAGAGCCTTCGTGTGATATTATTGGGAATGCGAAACGAAGCATGTTGATGCAGCATATGCCTTCGTCTGAGGATATAGCAAGACGTTTTCTAGAATCTGCAGCAGCTCCTGCACATTCATGGTGTCGCGTATGTCCTAATAAATACTATATATGTATATATAATTCCTTAATTAATTTTATTCCATAAATTCAATCACCTACTAGCTAGATTGCTCTCTCATATATATATCATTTGTTTGATCGTCATCATTTTACAACTTGTTTTCATGTCTGTAAATTAAACCAGGCTATGAACATGATCTACTCCACCAAGTGGGCGAATGTTGAACTAGCCCAAAAATCTCTCCACGTTCGTCAGGTATATATATATATATATATATATATATATATATATAGAGAGAGAGAGAGAGAGAGAGAGAGAGGTTCTCATTACTTACTAAAACTGGTATTTAAGGCTTTACATTTTTAGTTTTATTTATTTGAGCATGCATATGAAAGGATTAATGTATTTGACAGGGAACAACAACACAATGGTTGCGCTGCAATCTAACATTAAAACGTGACGACTATACATATGATGTCAAGTCCACTGTTGATTATCATAAAAAGTTGAGCTTTAAAGATTGTCGAGCTCTAATATTCAGGTGGCTAATTCAATTAATTACAGTCTTTAAGTTGTTAATTAGTCTTCTTCAATTCTGCATTAATTGATCATACCAATGATTCTCATGCATTATATTTGAATTGATATATATATATATATATATATATATAGTGAAGTTGTAAATTAAGCAATTGAATTACATGATTTTTAATTATATTGACAGCGGCGATCATGATATGGTGGCTCCTCACACGGCCACAGAAGAATGGATAAAATCTTTGAAACTAGAGATTGGAAGTAAATGGAGACCCTGGTTCGTGGAAGGTCAAATTGCAGGGTACGTTCGTAATTTCTTCATTTTAATGTTTGTGTTTGTATGAAATTAAATATAACTATTAACTACGTACGTGTTCATTGCTTGTACTTTGACTAATGCCTTTTTTTATTGGTTTGGTCAGTTATGCGACTGCATATTTCCACAACGACTTCGAGCTAACATATGCGACCGTGAGGGTAATTAATTGTTAATTGCTCCTATATTAATTGATTAATTACGTTATTAAGGTTTTCAAAAATGTTCTAAACCATATATATGTCTTCACTACTACTGATATATATTAATAAATTTATGCCGATAGTCAAATTTCAGTGACTGAAAATTGACATGGCTACCAATAATTTCGTGAAGAAGTATATATGTGTGAACTTAAATACCTGAAAAAGTATATGAATTAATTAGGGTTGATCAGACTTATGAGATTTTGATTCTCTCATTTCAGTCCCCAAAATTTGATTCGGTCGATAAATTTGTTTATTTATCAATAGTTTAGAGCATATGATAGTTTATTAATAAATTAGTCATTGTTCAAACATTTTTTTTATCGAAGTTTAATAATTTGTGACATATATTGCAATTTATCATAGCGCATGTTGTTTATAATTAAGCAAAGTCTGAAATATTTTTGGAGGTGTGGATTTAGGGGGCGGGACATACAGCGGCAGAACACAAGCCTATGGAATGTCTCCCCATGATCGAGAGGTGGCTTAACCACAGCCCCCTCTAACACAGATATATATCGCTTCTCGCCAATTTTTTTATCTTCAATTAGTTAAAAAATTACTGTGTTGATAAAGAATAACATTGAAGGCACTATATATATGTTTATTTGTTTGTTCAGTCCAATTAATGGATAAATTCTTGTAATTTTATTGCATATCTAAATTTTTGTTGGACATAGCCATTTAGAGAGAGATATTGGTCATTAATTGTGCAGATGCTAATGAATATTATATACTCATCATTTTGCAATCTTGTGCGTAGGCCAGATATATTTAATTAATTCATTTTCAGACATTATATATAAAATTCATTTTTTCCGGTACCCATAATATTTAAGAATTTATAGAAATTCAACCTAGGTTAAATAGAAAGATGAAGGGTTGGAGACATGGAGGTGTACTTTTATAAAAAGATTGTTGCTATTTGCACTACAAAAATTATTTCTTGCATCACAATTACTTTTTACATTACATATATTACTCTTTATACTACACAATTAGTCTTTTTTACCCTTCACTTTAAATATATTATTTAATTATTGTTAAAAAAACTGAAACAAAACTAAAGAAAAAATTAAATAAAAAATGAATGAATAAGCAAATTTAAATTCAAAAAAAAAAAGCCGCAGAACCAACCCGCCACCTCCCCCACCCATCTACTGCCTTCTTCTGCGGCGGCCGCCACCCTCCCCTCTCTCTACTTCTTCTCCTCTCAAAATCTACCTCTCTATTTATGCAATGTGAAGCCCTTGAGATGCCCACTGCTCCCACCATAGAGAAGATGAAAATGCACAATTCAACAACTATTTCGAAAAATCCAGTTCGATTTCCGTCACAAACGTTCGAAAATCATTTTTTAATGTACGAGACATGTTCGAAAAATTGTTTTCGAAGAGTGTTGGATGATCGAATAATAACATTTTCGAAAAATAATTTTCGAAGTTTTTACTCATTTTCGAAAAAAACTATTTCGAACCTATTGATTAACTTAAAAAATGAACCACGACTTGCTTTGATTTGGGATGAAATAATCAATTTGGGAATGGTGTTGGATCTCGAAAGAAAATGATGTTGGATTTGGGCCCCAAAATAATTGGACCCATTAATCTAATTAATTAAGGCTCAAAAAGGGCAACATGAGTTGGCCTCATTTGAGGCAATTCACGTGAGTGAATTGAAATTCACAATTAGTGAATTAAGAACAGAGACATAGCCGCCTAGAGCTGGGAGACCAAAAACAGAGAGAGAAAAATAGAGAGGAGGGAACAGAGAAAGAGTTCGAGATTTGAGTGATCAAATCATCATCGATCGTCTTCAAATTTCAGGGATAGACTCGTGGCAGCAAGAGCTTCGACTTGGGCATAGAGATCATCTCTGAAGCAGCTACGGGAAAGTTTTCCTATTTCTTCTCTATTTAATTCGATTCTAAGAATATGTTATTCTTGATGCATCTTGTTGTTATTGATGTTGTGATTCCCCTACTATAATAGGCAGGAGACATTGTGTAACTTGTGATTACATAGTGAAATTTTATCTGGACTAGGTCCTGTGATTTTTACCCTTAATTTGAGGGGTTTTCCACGTAAAAAAGTCTCAGTGTGTTAAGGAAACAGTGTTACACTTGACTGGAACTTGTTACAATCTAAATTACAAGGAAATAGGATGAGTAGAAGAACAAATGCAAGAATTGAAATGACACAAATTAAGAACAAACTGGAACTGAAGCAGGTTCCGGCAAGCCGAGTCGAGGGGACCTCTCTCCGCAAGACAAATTACGTCCCGGCTAGTGCTCACGGTCTGGCGATTCGTCTCTTAAAGATGAAACGGCTTTTCATCGTTCCGGCAGTAGCACCACAAGTCCGGCAAGGCTCCAGCGAACTAGACAATATCGAGAACTGGGAAACTGAGAAACGAAGGGAAGTATGCAACAATATGATGTAGCTTGTGCAGAATGTACCATTTTGGACCATGCAGGATGTCCTATTTATAGGCACATCTCCACTGCAGGGGGCACCACTAACTCCACCAGCTCCAGGTGGGAGTTACACATTTGAAATACAATTGAAGCCACTTAACTCAGCTAGGAGTTATAGACTTAAATGCTGGACATGCACCACTAAGTGCACCCACGACCCGGCGATCCAGATAGTCGATCTGCTGACCCGCTCTACGACCCAACCATTTCTGTACCGTAAAACTGGTACGGCTAAGCCCAGGAAGCCCACGTACACCCAAAGTCCAATTGTCAAGATCCAAGTCTGAGGACGAAGACGAGACGAAACGAGCACGGGCACGAGCGGGCGCGCGTGTGTGCGCGTGTGGGATCATGGTCCACATCCTTGTGCACTCAATTATTTCATTTAAGTGTTAAGAAATCAATGTGGGATTATTTAATGTGTCTTAAACACATTATCCCACACACCATAAATGCCCAACCGTGTGACCAACTTCAACCACTTATTTCTCACTCACCGAAAATCGGATTTGAGCAAATAAAAATACTACGATTATCTACTCACAACATAGAACAATCGTCACAAAAAATCGGATAAAATGAGTCAAAACTCAATTTATTAAACCAATTTTCCAACACGGTGTTATTTATATGCTTTGTGCGTGCATTGTTTGGTTTATTAGCTCGTAGTTGGATGCTTGTATATTGAGTGACAGATTTGGGGTGCTTTGATATTTATTTCGACATTCCACTGCGTCGATATCAGAGTTTATATTTTGTCAGATACAGTCTCTGCCACAACAGTGGTACCAGAGCGTTGGTTAGAGAGCATGAACTGTGGAAAATTGCAGTAGTGGGTCCATGATTAAATTGGTGTTTGATAATTATTCGATATGGAAGGCTATGATGGAGGATTTGCTTCATTGCAAAGATTTGTATGATCTCGTGGAGGGTACTAGTGCTAAGCCCGATGAGATGTCTGATAAAGATTGGGCAAAGCTTGGGAGAAAGACCATTGATACTATACGCCAATGGGTCGACATTAATGTGTTTCATCACGTGGCCAAGGAGACGGATCCATGTGAGCTATGGATCAAGCTCAGAGAGCTTTATGAAAGGAAAAATGCACAGAACAAAGCATTTGTGATCAGAAAATTGGTGAATCTGAAGTATAAAGATGGAAGCTCGGTGGTAGAGCACTTGAATGTGTTTCAAGACTTGGTGAATCAGCTTTCTACCATGGAGCTTGTATTCAATGATGAAGTACAAGCTTTGTTTCTTTTGAGTTCTCTGCCTGATAGTTGGGAGACGATGGTGGTTACACTCAGCAACACAGCTCCAAATGGGAAGTTGACATTAAACATCGTGAAAGAGAACATGTTCAATGAAGAGATTAGAAGAAAAGAGAATGGAGTCCATTCTTCCCTAGCACTCATGACAGAGGACAGAGGTAGAAGTAAAAGTATAGGACCTAAGGGTCGTGGAAAATTCAAAGAGAGGTCCAAGTCCAAAGAAAAGTTCAAGTGTTATCATTGTGGTGGAGCTAACCACATTAAGAAAAATTGCAGACTACTGAAGCAAGAGCAAAAAGAAAATCATCAGAAGAAGTCTGATGATAAGAATACAACGGCCATTGTTACACACTCTGATGATGATCAGACAGTTGTTTATGTCAGTGATGAGTGTTGCCACGTGGATGATCCAAATGTCGAGTGGATAGTTGATTCTGGAGTTTCCCATCACTGTGCTCCAAAGAGAGAGCTTTTCACAAGCTATCGAGTTGGAGATTTTGGCCAGTTGTATATGAGGAATAAGAATGTTGCACCAGTGATTAGGATTGGTGATATGATTGTTGAAACAGATTTGGGATGCACGTTAACTCTGAAGAATTTGAGGCATATTCCTCAATTGTGCCACAACTTGATTGCAGTGAATTTTTTTACAAAGAAGGATATGATCAGAAATTCATTGATGGGAATTGGAAGCTTTCCAAGGGTTCCTTGTTAGTTAGCAGAGGGAAGCTTTGTTGTACTTTGTATAGAACAAAGCTCAAGATCACTCAGAGTCAGTTACATGTAGCAGAAGATGAATCATCACCAAACTTGTGGCACAAGAGGCTGGGACACATGAGTGAGAAATGATTGTAGCTCTTGAATAAAGAATCTTTAATTTCAACGGTGCAAGGTAAACCACTCAACCCTTGTGATTATTGTTTAGTTGGTAAACAACATAGAGTTTCCTTTCGTTCACATTTTAAACGAAATATGCATGTATTGGAACTAATACATTCTGATGTTTGTGGACCGCTTAAGGTGGAGTCCTTGGGTGGTAACAGGTTTTTTGTAACCTTTATTGATGATGCTTCACGCAAGACTTGGGTTTATATCCTCAAGAGCAAGGGGGAGGTATTGCAGAAGTTTAAAAGATTCCATACCATGGTTAAGTGCAAACAGAAAAAATGTTGAAGTGTTTGCATTCTAAAAATGGTGGTGAATACACATCAAATGAGTTTAAATAATATTGTTCTCAGTATGGTATCAGATATGAGAGAATAGAGCCTGCAACCCCTCAACATAACGGTGTTGCTGAAAGAATGAACAGAACCATTATGGAGAAAGTTAGAAGCATGCTGAGGATGGCCAAATTGCCTAAGTCATTTTGGGATGAAGCTATTTTGACTGTCTGCTACCTGATCAATAGATCCCCTTCAGTTCCTTTGGAGTCTGACATTCCAGATAGAGTTTGGGGTGGGAAAAATGTCTCTTGGGTTTGATAACTAGCTTGAAGTTGGAGATTGAATAGCTTGATGTTCGAACCACATTTCTGCATGGGGATTTGGATGATGAGATATATATGAGTCAACCAGAAGATTTTGAGGTTAAAGGGAATGAGCACTTGGTTTACAAGTTGAAGAAGAGCTTGTGTGGGTTGAAGCAAGCTTCAAGGCAATGGTACATGAAGTTTGATTCTTTTATGACTAACCAGAGTTATAAAAGAACGGAGGCAGACCAGTGTGTTTATGTGAAATACTTTCCTAGTGGTAATTTCATCATTTTGCTGTTGTATGTTGATGATATGTTGATTGTGGGACAGGGCATTGGTATGATTGGGAAGCTGAAGAAGGAGTTGCCTAAATCCTTTGATATGAAGGAATTAGGCCCAGCCAAGCAAATCTTGGAGTTGTCTACATCAATGGCCCAAATTTAAAAATTGAGGCGGTGGTATAATTGTAATAAAGTCGAAATTCGGTGCCCCTGAATCTTTGTAAGGGTAAAATTAGAAATTTTGAAGATATATGAATACTCAGAATTTACGTGTATATTTTTCAATTTAGGATTTTAGCATTGTCATTTCCTATTTTAGCATTGTCATGACTTTTTTTAGCATTGTCATGATTTATTTTAGCATGACTCTTTTTTAGCATTAGTATAAAAAAATATCATCGTCATTTAAAAAAAAATCATGAACAAACACTATTACATGTTGTTGAATTCTCAATATAGTGCAACCACTATTAGCATTGCAATCTCTCATTTTTAGCATTAACATAACTCTTTATTAGCATTGTGATTAAAAACTTTTCATGGTCATTACAAACTAATAAATGTGATTTGTGGTACTAGCATCATTGTTAATTTTATTTGCATCATCATATCTCATTTTAGCATTATCATTAAATTATAAAACACAATCATGAACAAATGCTATTACAGTTTTATTGAATTAAAAATGTCATAAATCCCACCTTAGCATTATTTCATGATGATTTAGTAGCTTTATTTTTTGTTTTTTGGTAAACCTTCAACTGTTGTCAATTTGTGATTTATCTGCACATTTTCTTACTTTTTTAGCACCATCGTTTCAGAGTTTAGCACTGTCATATCTCATTTTAGCATTACGATAACACTTTATTTACCATTAGCATAAATTATCTTAGAATTATCTTTGACACTATTGTTCATTATTTTTATCTTTATTATTAAATTATGTTTTTTAGCATTGTTATTTTTTTTACTTAACAGTATTATATAAAAAAATTATAGGTGTTAAGAGAACTACAAAAGATGAAACAACAAGAAGAACAAAAGCTAAAACTGTCTCCACTCATGAAGATGATAGATACAGCGGCGTATTTTACAAATATCTATCATTAGACGTAACAACATGACCATCAACTCTCTAATAAACAGTTAGATAACTTAATAAAGCACAACAGGAAGCAGTAATAAAATTGAGATTTGGCAGGATTCTTCACCCGTATATAAATCATTTGCCAGAGAAGATAAACTACTGGTTGTTTGAAAACTTTGATCCAGTCTCAAGAGAAATATAATTGGAGCACGGAAGAAGACTACGAATTAAAGCTTCTAATGTGTCTCTAATCTTTGCTTTTCCCAGAGGACCACGAAAGATATCAAAGAGTGTTAGAGGCCACACATGCAAGATCATATTGAAAGACGAGTTGCATACTAGCATTATCAAACCCTTTATTAACATTACAAAAAATGAATATAAGTTGTGTGTTTATTAACATTATACGAAATCAACATTTTATACTAATTGAAACATGCTATCATTTGTCTCTGTGAAGGGCATATTATTTTCTCAATTTGGTGCTAAACATATAACGTCATAACATGTTAATAACTAAACTTAATGCATTATCATTAAAGTAAAGGACTTATTAGCAGTATAAAGAACTATATTAGTAGTACAGACACTCTTATTAGCATTATCAAACTCTTTATTAGTAATGCAAAAAATAATATCAACTATGTGTATAGCATTACAGAAAAGAATATTAGTAGCATTAATAAAAAAATTAGTATGAGAAGTACAAAAAAAATTGTATCTACTGCTTCCCGCAGTTCCTAGAATCATGACTGCATTTTTTGTTACACTTCTTTCAGGTCCTTAAAGGTTTCTTTTTGCATTTAGCGTTCACATCTTCTTTTGATTTTATATGACTTCCACTACCTTTAGTCTTCACAAAATCAGGTGGAAGCACCTCAACTTCACTAGGTGCAGACAACCCATAAAATTCAGAAAATAATCCATACAGTCCTTGAATTTCTGAAGAACCCAGGAATAATATTCAGCATCCTCACCCGACATTAAAGCAGCACCAAAGGTGATAAGCCTCCCATGATTGTCATTTCTAGTAAATGGTGCAAAAATCATTGAATACCTGTCAACATATAAAAGATCACAAATCTTTGTTATTATAATGTATTTCTCATCATAAACAAAAGACTATAAATGCTAACATTGTCACCTACCAAATATTCAAACATCAACTACCAATGCTAAAAAGGAAATGGAAGTGCTAAAACTTCAACTACCAGTGCTAAAACTTCGTATGGAAATGTTAAAATCACAAAATGACAATCCAAATAATAAGTAGACTAACATGTTAGTCATATATGTTGCATCAAATGATACAACATACCCAAATAACGAAAGGTTCCTTCTTGATATTTGATCAGCCCTAAACAGACATCTCAACTGATCATTCTTATTAACTTCATAATCTAAATGTTTTCATAGGTCTAATGTTTGCCCTTGCACAATTCAGAATAAAACTTTGATGTGAAGGGTTTATATTCCTATTCAGATTCATAAACTCTTTGTGTGTATCCAAAATAAAAGAATGTGAATGTCTTTCTTCAAATAGTCCAACAGTGTACCCATCAGAACCAATATACTTCAACCCTATCCTAGCCATGCAGCAAGTCCTCTTTGACACACGACATCTTTTTTTTCTTCGATGTTTCACCAAAATCAACTAATGTGTTCTAAGTCCCTCGCAACTACACACAACATACTTCCAAATTATAGTACCATCTTTAAGCCTCTTTGTAGTAGACAAACGAATATCAAATCCACATGATGAAGCATAATCCTTGTAAAAGGTTATACCAGCATCCAAAGTAAGTAGTTTTGCCCAATGCAGGCTTCAAAGATGGTTCACAGTTAGATGTGTAAAATTCAGAAAATCCAGGAGAAAACTCCAAAGTGGAGCCAACACAATTTGCGCATTAAAAAATATACAACAAATCACGTTAATGCTAAAAAAATACATTCTTCGATCATGCTAAAAATGATCACAGTAGTGCTAAAACTAATCTACAGCAGTGTCAAAACTTGTAATAGTAGTGCTAATACTATTAAAAAATAAGCCATGTTGTGATGCTAATAAGTCTGCATAGATACAAGTACATATTAATAAGAAACCATAATCTACAGAACTGAAAGCACATGTTGATTGTGAAAATTCAAAAGTTCAACTAAATTAGCTTCATCAACATTATCGAACAAATCTAAAACAAAATGGATAAAAAAATCGTAGGAGAAGTATAACAAAACTGTTTTTACCCGGCGTCTTCATCCAAGAAAATCGAACAACAAAAATTCAAGGAAAAATCGTGTGAACAACGATTAAAAGGAATGTATTTCAAAGGGAATCGACTGAAAAAAGAAAAAAAAATCCCTTTGAAATCAATTCTTTTTAATCTTTCGTGGTCCTGGAGTTCATCTCCAGAAAAATCCGATCCAGAGGGGTTCTTCTATGCTCACTACTGCGACCCTCTTAATATTCATCGAATCTCTTCTCTCCTCACCATCCAACCTAGAAACTCAATGAGACTTTCCAGCTTGAATCCAAAAAGGAAAGAAATTTTCCCTTTGAAGTAGATTACGAAGAAAGGAAGAGATTTCAATCCAAAAATAATAGAATTCATAAATTACGAAAATATCATCAGTTCACTAAAAAATTACTAATATTACGATAATGTTATCGCGATTTTTAAATTTTTGGAATGTATCTTGACCGTTCAAATAGACGAGATCTATGACTCAAATTGATTCTCTGTTCTCACAAAGGAGTGTGGTTCTCATTTGATCCAATCTCTCTCTGTATACACATATATTGTTCTTTCTTACTAAAAAGTAAATACTAATTATTATATCTATAGTCGAAAGTAGTACCCGAACATGTGCTATTCTAATATTATTTAATTAAAAATTAACAGAATGCACTCGCCTAACAATTTGATTGATCCAAGCAAGTGATCAGGCTGTGGAGTGCAATTTAATTTGAATAATTTAGAAGTTGACATTACATAGCCTCCTCACAAGTAATGAAGTAAATAGTCAAACATTTTTTCTATTAGAAAGTGTTAATTGATTTCATAATATATATATACACATATATTATGAAATCAAACACTTCATTTTTAAAAAAATGTAGATGCCGTAACCCCTTCACGGAAAATAAAGTTCTGCATGATAGCAGCCATACCATATTCGATTACTAGAATATTTCAATATACAGTCGATGCCAAAAAAACAAATTAAAATCACAAATTCTTATCAAGATCATTCAAATTAAGAAAATTGATACTACTTTTTAGGATGCAATTTAGACTTCGGCTCCCCAAATCTACTATCTCCCAGTGTTTTACTTATTCCATTAATTCTAGATTAATTCTAGAGAGAGAGAGAGAGAGAGAGAGAGAGAGAGAGAGAGAGTCGTATACTATACATGTGCAGAGAGAGAGAAGAAGAAATAGAAAAAAAATTCAAGAGAGAGGCTTCTTGCCGGGGCGATCGGCGGCCTTGAGAGTCCGGTCGATGATTTTTCGAGCCTTGCGGCTGCGGATCTCAACCTTAACGCTCGAACTCTTGTCCATCTTCACGTACGGCTTCTTCGACTTCTTCAACGATCTAACCTTCGATATTATCGCCTCCACCAAATTCTTCGCCATTTCTTACACCAAACCTTTTCCCTGCTAATTGATCCGAGCTTCTAATCTGCTGTAATTTCGGAATTTTTGGATGAGATATATATATATATATATATATATATATATATATATATATATATATATATAGAGAGAGAGAGAGAGAGAGTGAGGAAAACGGCAGTCGGTGCTGTTTGGGGAGTGTGGTTCACCTTGTTGAGAGAGAGTGCGAATTGCGAAATGACTTTCGGTTTCCTTTGTGATTTAGCAGCGCTATTTATTATGGCCTCACTGCTCGTGGCGTGCTGAGCTCTTGCCTCGCATTTATCTTTAATTATTTTTATTTTTAGATAGAGCTCAATAATTGTAACAGTGCGAAGCAAGAGCTCATATAAAAAAATTAAAAGTATAAATGGAAATGTATTATTATTATTATTATTATTATTATTATTATTTAAAAGTATAGTTGAAATTGTAAATTGAATTTGAAATGATTATTGAAGTTGTAATTAACCTCTAAAATATAGTCTAATATTATATGAGAAATAACTAACCAGTTTATATAGACAGAATTACATAAATATGATGAATCGTGTGCTCCTCTTGACCTTGACCATTTTTTTGTATCATTTTTAGGTGAATCGGATCATAATTTGAAAAATATGCAGTGCACGACAGTTATCACGCAAATCTAGTGATGACGTGTTTAATTGAATGCAAAATTTATAATGAACTCCAAAATTAATGGTAACAATTATACCAGGTAATTAAGATATAATTTTAAATTTGGAGGTTATTTAACATTTCTATTTTATTTGATTTTTAGGGATGTGAATCTGAAATTCAACTGTTCTGACTTTTATTTTATAAAAATTGATGGTCTGTTTATAACGTGTTCAAAGAGTTGGGGCAAAGTTTTGGTGAGGCAGCAACGATGAGCGATCGACTGTGGTGACTTTATTATTTTCAGAAATATTTTTTTTTAACGACATAATACAACCTACAATGACATTGGGAGCTGGGATTAAAATGTGGAGCGGCCAATTGCGGTCGTGATCGACAAAATCATGGCAAAATTGATCGTTGCCTGTGCACATACAGCCATATTGCGCAACCAATTTAGACATCAGTTAGACAACGATCATAGTTTAAAATGTTGAGCATACTCTATTTCTTGATCCAAAGTCGAATTGTGGCTTAGTTGCGCCTTTTCCAACTAAAATTAAGATTTGACTCATCAAAAATTTAGATTTTTGGATAACGTCCTAATTAAAAATATAATATCTTAATTGTTTACTTTAAAGTTAATATTGAATTAGTGATTTATGGCAATTAACCCAAATAAATTTGCAAAATTATGAGAATGAATATTGGAACCGTTTCGTAGTTCAAGTAAAAGTTTTCACCATGTGACT
Source organism: Perilla frutescens (assembly GCA_026008535.1). Taxonomy (NCBI): domain Eukaryota; kingdom Viridiplantae; phylum Streptophyta; class Magnoliopsida; order Lamiales; family Lamiaceae; genus Perilla; species Perilla frutescens. The sequence goes on from BRKX01000005.1 coordinate 47,520,292, forward strand.
AAGTAATTACAAATGTAAGTCTAACGCCTAATCATCTCATATAGTAAATACACAAACACACACCCCCTACTTAAATCGGGGTAAATTACATTAACTATATACACTACCTAAACGAGATTATTCCAAGAAAGTGAAATTTGAACCTACCAACCAATATGGAGAATAAAATATTTTATGCTACCAAATCATGCTATTGCTATGCAACAAGATTAAACTAGAGTCAAATTTGACAGCTACAAATTCTTCAACAGTCGTCAGTCATTAATCTTACCCCTCATAACATCCAACGCAGATTTGCAATTTCAAAATTTTAATTCAGTTGAGGAATTTATGGTGGCTGCAGATTTCACATTTGATTTTTTTATGTCAACCCAAAATATATAGAGGGCTTAAACAATCTAACCAAAATGTAAGCTCATCAACAATTTCTATTGAAATGAAAAGTAAGAACCTTATCAGCCACATACATCTATTGCATGTCACCTTCACAAAAATAGTGTAAAAAAGCATCAATTTTCCAAAGGCTTGACTTTGATGACATCTCAATACACACCGCATTCCTTGGCCTTTAATATTTCGATTGAATAATAAGCAAAATTGACAAGAGTTGAATATTCATGTTCAATGTTCAAGACACCGCAAATATTTGGAAATCAAAGTCAATGCATATCATAAACATTAATGAATTTAATAAGACAAAAATGTAAATATACATACTTATACATGTGTACAAGGTTTTCTAGTCACTTAAGTATTCCTTTCCCATCACTCCTTGAAAAAATATAGTTTTTACTTTTTAGCCATTCTTTAGGTGGTACTTTTAAAATTTCATTATTTCTTTTCTTTTCTTTTTTTTCTTTCTCTTCATTGATAGTTTTTTGCTCTTTTTTATTGTTTCTTATTTGAGTAATAAAAATGAAAAGGTGAGATCCTTCATAATGAAATTGATTACTTGTCTATTTATGCCACGTAAATGCATGCATCTAGATTTCAGCTTATATCAGTATAACTCATCAAGAAAGAGTGCATTTCTCAAGGAAAATTGGATTATACATGCGTGGATACTGACCACACACGTGCAAAAGACGACACATAAATAAATAGGGTGTATGCAAAGTATAATTACATTTAAGCACGGTTGGTTGTGTTCTACTCTACCATAAAAGATTTTTTATCATGTAAATGGATGTAGCGTCCGCACTAGTATAATCGAATTTTCCATCTCTCATTAAGGAAAGATTCCGTTCAAATAGAGAAGTTTTCAAAGTGCAGAAACACAAAATAAACCTTCCCTGGATGAGCGAATTCCATAAACAATGCCAATTTAATTAATAAATAAATATTCCTACTGTGGAAGTGGCCGTTGGACTGAAAAAAGGGCAATAAACAACAATAATATTGCAAAAAAGGTCAAACACAGAATTTCCTCATAACATACTTAAAAAGTTTAAATATTCCAGACAGATAAAATTACTAAATGCAAAATAATGATGCATAAAATCCCATATCCATACATCAATTAGGCCGAAGCTTAATATTGTTCGAGCGTGTATAACTATAAAATCTAGTAGGGAAGAAAGTTTTAACCCCCACCCAAATGATAAAGAAGAAGAAAAGTAAACAGACATCATGAACAACTCGATATCAGAGGATTGTTAAGAGAAAGAAAATGGTACCACATAGACTCCCGTACAAGAATGCCAAAAGAACTGTCCCTGCAAATAAGTCAATTAGGTCATTATAATAACATTCCGGAAGGCAATGTTCCACGCTCAAATCAAGAAAACACAAAAGCATACAAAAAGTCTATTACTACCTGTCACTCTAGAAAGGCCTTATGTTCACATTAGGATTTCAATAACCTGATCATTGGTTATGGCAAACCTCCGTAGTCAAGTACAATAATGAGATCATCATTATCCTAAAATCCCAATTCAGTTCCATCATCACAAAATATTTTCATGTGTCTTAGTGTATCCACTCCTGGGGGAAAAATGTGGAACCTAACCAATACGAGAGAACACAGATGCTGGACTTTTTGAGTCAGATCACAATTGAAGTAGACCTAATCCAACTCAGCTGGCGTAATGAAACTGGAATGATAATATGATATGTTTTACTTTCTTCAGAACGAAGGGGGTCCCTATACAAGGAATGGCTATGATTGCAAACAACAAACTTTCTGGTATAAAAGAAAACTAACTGCAAGCATAAGAACTAGATTAAATGTTTTAGGGGGGTGTATTGGATTGAGATTTCGTTGGATTTCGTTGGACTTTTAAAATCCGGGTGTATTCAATCCAGACTTTTAAAAGTCCAACGAAATTCTGGTGTATTCAATCCAGACTTTTAAAAGTCCAACGAAATCTTGGTGTATTCAATCCAGACTTTTAAAAGTCCTTTAAAATTATGCGGTATTCAACAATCCACGGACTTTAAAATGTCATTGATTTCGTTGGATTTCAGCTGGATTTCACGTGAAAATTACAAAGGATGAATTCCGACCTCCAGTCACGAGATTTCGATGGATTTGAAAAACCCAGCGAGCGCGGTGTCCCAGCGGCCGGTGAGGAGTTAAAATCGGGCACCCCAGCCGTCACCCGACCCCAGCGGCCGCTGGCCTTGCCGATGATGGCACTCCAGCGGCCGCTGGGTGCCAGCGGCCGCTGGGATCAAGGCCGCTCGATTCCAGCGGCCGCTGGGTTTAATTTTTCTTACCAGATACACCGATCGTTGTGTTCCAACGAGCGCTGGCGAGATGGATTTGAAATCCATTGAAATCGTTCAAAATCGGTCCGAAATCTATACGAAATCCGCCAGACTCTGCGTGGAGTTGGGAGACTCCATGTGGAGTTTTGGGAGACTCCACGTGGAGTCTATGGATTTATAAAATCCATAGAAATCCATGGACATTTTAAAATCCAACAAAATCCATCAAAATCCCAATCCAATACACCCCCCTTAGTAAAGAAAGGAAAATTAATCTGGAAGTTTTAGAGTTTCATATGATAGGAAGTAACACTATGTCAGAAATATGGGAAATAAATTTCTGAGATAAGGAAGCCTTGCCTGAAGTGGCAATTAATTGCTGGCTAATTCCTGGGAGTCAGACCATAACATCAAAGAAGAAAGGAGAGCCATTGTAGCAGTTTCAACACGTAAGCGATGTGGGCCCAGACCAACAGCAGTTGCCCCAGCCTCCGTTATGGAGTTTAATTCCTTCTCAGTGAAGTCTAAGTATGGCAAGTCTTTCTATCAATTGCTTATCACAGTAATGAGTAAAGAAAAAGATGAACTTGACGTTCAGTGTCCCAGGATGCCATTTACAAGCAATAATCAATAATTTTCATTTACCAAAATGAAATATTAACGATGTGAAAATTAAAGTACTAAGTGCTAATGAGATTCTTCATCAAATTAATAAAAGTTGTTACATGCTTAAAGGACCCAAAATAGAAGAGTAATACATTTCTTTTTTTTTCTTTTTCTAAGGATCAAGAACAAAAAAAAAACCTGAAATAAGCAACCAGTTTTCAATAATCCTTTACTAGAATCAATCAAGAAGAAGACCAGACTTTATCTTTCTTGCTCATTTCTTTTTCTAAGATTACATCTTTGAAGCATTTTTTTCAATGATTTTTGTCATCACCATCAGGGAACATGTAACTTCTACATCTTAGGGCAGAACTTGTTCATACTTTTTTAATAGATACTCCAAGAAATGAGTATCTAAAAGTTGCAGTGTGAAACTTTCAGGCTTTCAGCTTAACAACCATAGATTATCAGAAACATTTAAAAAGGTTGGAGATATAAATTCAGAAAAAGAAAAAAAAAAACCTTCAAAATAGTAATGGGAATGTTAAAACTTGCAAGTCAAGGTTACTGAAAAGGAAAGAGAAATTAAGTAGCAATAGATGAGTACTTGGCAAGGCATGTGTGAAAATAACAAGTAATGAAACCCAAGCTTTTGTAAGGTCGTTCAGGATTGCAACGTGCTAGTAAAAATCTATCTTGATAAAAAGGGTGAAGGATTAAACTTATCCTTATTTCAGGAAGAGGTGGGGATGTACATTAAGTGCAGTGGTTACTGACCTCCTTCTGGTCCAATTATAATTATTCCATTAGGTTCTCTGTTTAAAGAACTTAGTGCATTAAAAACAGGAGTAGCCTCCGCCGCAGCCACAAAAGTTAATCTCGACTTAGCTACCTAAAAAGAAGATAAAGAGAAAAGCATATCAGGAAATGTAAGAATAAAGGTTGAGACTTAAATTTTGCATTAAAAAAAAGATAGTATGAATTAGTCATTAAATTATGATTGTAGAGAAGATACTTACAACAGGTAGGAGTTCATCCACTGCAATTGGAGGCTTCAAAATCATTTCATGCAAACGTTGACCTATATAGAAGGTATCATTTAATGAAACATGATAATGATTTCAATTCATAAACCCAATCTGAAAAGAAAGCAATGTAGGACGAAGCCACAGATTACATTGCTTTGCTGCAGCCATTATAACTCGCTGCAGTCTGTCTACCCGATTTTCTGATATTGACTGAGAACGCACAGTCAATAACGGTGTCACACTGGATGCTCCAAGCTCCTATGGCGCATAGATGGGAATAAAATATCAATAGTATCACTGAAATCCACAAATCAAACGAAGACTACCATCAAAAGAAGCTGAAGATCGTACAGTGCATTTCTCCACTAACCAATCAGCTCTCCCTCCCTTGAGTGTGCCTTAAATAAACAATGTGAATCAGTTACAAAAGCCCAGTGAACAGGGAAATTAGTGAATCTAGTTCTTCAGAAACTCACTAAAAGCAGCAAAAACGTGCCACTGTGTGGTTGGTGGAGAAACTAATGATGGGTTCTCCAGTGCTTCAAAATCTACCCCAGAACGATCAATACTCTCTATGCGCCCTTCAACCAGACCACCCTTCCCATTAAATAGCTCTACCCTTGCAAAGTGAAAAACTATTTAAATCATACTGTATTGATACTAAATGTCTAAATCAGAGACAATTAATTCCAAAGTTTCTACATCCCTACAACTTTGTCATTTTCATACCAACTACATAATCATAAGCCCTAAGAAGATGTTTCAAAAATAATTTTAGAAAACTTCCCAATTACTAAATTGGAGGTGTAGCATTGGTGATTGGATAATCCTTGGTTGCTCATTGCTTCAAATCCGAATTCACAAGAAGAAAATATGGACCATGCTCACATTATATCAATTTTCCATCTATACAGCAAACTATCAAAATCCAATTTATTCGACAAAATCAATAACTAATCACCAATTCATTAAATATATTAGACCTTAACCAAAAAAAGCATCGCGAAAGCCTACCTATCATCGATTCCTAGTCTTAGAACCTTGGTCATATGCCAGAATTCATCGCCCTTCACTCTCACAACACCACCCTACAAATGAAATAAAATAAAAAAACTGAAGTGTTTGAAATGTAGCTTCGCCTCACCAATAGACCGCGTAGAGGAAAGCACGTGCGTAAATGAAATGGGGAATGGATGTACCTTTGAAGAAGGTAAGGTTTCGGAGAAGAATCGAGGAAGTCCGCCGCGTGACTGGCTGGAATAGGGTGAAGATGAAGACGACGAGAATGGCCGTGCATTCAAATGAAAAGTTGAGCGGTTTAGTAGGCTGATTAGCCGAGGATTACAACCTAGGATTTGCATTAGCAGAGCTCCGCCTTCCTCCGCCACCAGGGTTTGTCACCGGCGACTCCTAATTCTCTGCAGAGGGTTTTGAAGGACGGTTTCTGAATTCTGACATCAGCCGCAGTTCACAGCGACTTTTGAACTCGATGGAATAAATAATAACGAAATTGCGTTTACCGCTATTTTATCCAAAGTCGCCTCCCTCAAAACATTCAAAATTAAATTATAGTTATAATATTAAAATCTCAAAATATAATGAATTAAATTGTAAATTGTAAATTGTAAATTATCCAAAATACTTAATTTGAAGACGGATGTCAAGTAGTTATTAGCATAGTTTATTATGATGTCATTTTATTACTGGGTTTAAGGAGTTACAATTTTTGTTCATACGATATGAATTAAAAAACTGAGCTTAGAAAATTACAATTTTTGTTAACACATTCATACGTTATGAATTAAATTATAATTTATCGTGTGAATGTGTTTGGGAAATTACAATTTTTGTTAGCACATTCATACGTTATGAATTAAATTATAATTTATCGTGTGAATGTGTTTTTCTTGTTGTAATAAAAATTAGAGTAAATAAGTTTTAATATCACATACTATTGCCGAAATTCTAACTATATTTGAAATGATATTTTTAATACCAAACTATTGACAAAATTACTAAAAACTATTCCTAAAACTATTTTTCAGCACATGAAAAATGACATTGTGAGTTTTTTTTGTGGTATGGGTTTTTATTTTTATTTTTTATGAAGGAGTTGACTCATCTTCCATGACAATTAAACAAATATTGTCGTTTTCTCTCTAGCAATTAAAAGAAAAACAATCAATGATATCATTTACTTAATTGACGTGGAAAATGTGAGTTGACTCTTTTTCAATTCAAGTGCTCTGGAAAAATAGTTTTGGAAATAATTTTGAGTAGTTTTTCAATAGCATTGGTTATTAAAATATTATTTTAAATAGCGTGCGATAAAGTCCAATGTTATGAAATATTAAAGCATATTTACCCTAAAAATCATGTCAAACTTCGTGGATAAAAACTATTTTTGGGAGGTATTTGTAGTTTCTGGTAAACCTTGGGACAAAATTTATTAGAAAATCAAAATATAAAAACTTGATTTAGTGGTTAGCATCTACAGAAATAATAAATTTCAAGTATATCAATCACAGGTTCACCTTCACTGGTATCAGCATGAGCCGAAAGGGCCAAAATAGGTGAAATAATTATGTTTCATCCTAAAGAAAAGTAAAATATCAGTTTCCACACTTGCTAAGTACGATTAACTTCCTTATTGTGTGATTTACAAATTATCATACATTACCACGACTCAAGTTTAGTCAAATTTACTCCATTGAGCTGTTTTTGCTCTCAAATTTTCATCCAATTCTTTCTCAAGTTGGTAACATGAAATGAAATTCCACTAAGATTTCACATAAAACACATAACATATACTACCAAAAAAAACAAAAAACATTGCCTTAGACTGATCTGAGTCCAGAAATATACAAAAGAGCACAAGGCAAACAAAAAGCAAAATATACATGCCCATTCATTGAGACAGAACATCAAACACCTAATCATCATTCATCACCCCCAAATCCACCCCCCATCTCACACACTCTCTCCCAAACCCCCTTCTCCACCGGCATAACCGACAACCTGGGCTGCCTGAACAGCGAGAAATTCTCCGCCCCTTTCAACTCCTTTTTCATCTCCGCCAGCCCCACCGCCGCCTTCATCTCCCCCACCGCCTTCACGTCCACCGCGCCGCCGTCCTCCTCGTACCACTCGCGCGACACCTCAACCACGCCCACCACGCGGCGGGATTTGGCGCCGGAATGATAGAAGAAACACAGATCTCCCATTTTCATGCTCTTCATGTGCTTCTGCGCCTGCTTGTTCTTTACCCCGTCCCATTTCGACACGCCGCCGTTGGCAGCTTGGTCGTCCCACGACCACTCCGACGGTTCCGTTTTCAGCAGCCAGTAATTTATTTTCTTCCCCATTTTTTTATTAGTAATTTTCTTTTTTTGTTTTCGGTTCTGGTTATTTTATTTGGTATAATGCATTTATTTAAGAGGGCGGGAGCTTGTTGAGGCGGGAAATATGGTCAGAACTCAGAAATAATAGTTTTTGGCGCGATATTCATTTTAGCAAACTATATTTATTTTTATTCATCCAACTATTTACTTTTTTCGCTTTGCATCTAAACTTTGTTTGAGTTTCTTATTTTAATTTTATAACCGATTTCTATTCAATTTTTTTTTCCAAATACCCCTAAATCCTGATGAGTTTTATATAGTGGATTTAATTAGTCTCCTTAACTTTTTTATTTTTTTAAGTGATATTTTTTATACGTAATATATATTGTCACATTATGGAGATATTAATTATATGTGAAGCGATATTGTCTTTTTACTTAATCCCAACGACATTATTTTTTTAAGACAATATCATCATTAAAAAAAATTAAATATTATTAACATATATAAAAAAAATATCGTTGCATACATAATTAATCTCGCATTAATATGACGATAAAGATTGCATGTAAAACATTTAAAGAAAACATTGTATAAATGTGTATTTTGAATTTTTCTAAAAAATCCGAACAGCACCCGTGTGGACTACATCGACTCTAGATCTACCCATTTTCAACTTTTTTTTTCTAAATTCATGGCCTAGCCCGAGACGTTTTGCGCGGTAGGCTAGGCTAGATTTGTGACATAAATGACGGTGGCATTGTAAGCAATGCGATATATACTTAAAATTATTACATTTTTTTTTATTCACACATCTGATCTATGTTATTGAGAGGATTCGAACTCATGACATTTGATCTCCAAGCAATCTTACTCCACCACTAGATCATCTCCACTAGAACTATTTAAAACCATTACTTTGACACACAATAATTCAAAATAATAACTAATATGTATGATCAACAACCGTATATTAAATTTATTGATAATGAGACGAAAACATTACAAGAGATAAGAAAAGGATATTCGATAATGTACAATTGACAATTGGCAAAGAGTAATTAATAGTATATGCATGCAAGCAGCGATTCATCTCTGGTGGAAGAATATATATATAAGATCATGGCTTGTTGTTCTTGTTTTGGGTGTAGATATAATCAAGTTGAGCTTCAACCGTTCTCTTCATCAAGCACTCGTCGTCTCCGAGTCCCACGCAGTTGTCTTCATCCGCTACCTTCTGCCCTTCCTGATCTTCACGCCACGTACCATCATTATATTATATATTATTTATATTAATTGCTAACATATATATGCATTCCAATTCATTCAGAGTTTTCTATTTAACGCCAGAACTTTACAAAATTAGGAAACCAAACTAACTAAACAAAGCACACCCGCTACAAAAAGAAAAGCCGTTTTAGCCATGAAATTTTCCCTCATTAAAAACCTCATTGTTAGTCATTTTAACAACATAATTTATGACCGAAAAAACTTGACGACAAAGTTATGATGAAAAAAAAGAAGAAGAGAGTTTAGCGACATAATAATTTGTCTCTAATATAAAAAAAAATTAAAAAATTAGATGTTTAGCAACAGATTTTTCCGTCTCTAACTTAGGGACAGAAAAATCCGCCGTTAATATAAAAATAAAATAAAATTAGAAGTTTAACAATTAATTTTTCCATCGCTAAGTTAAAAGATGGAAAATATACATCGTTAAAAGATTCGAACTTAGTTTGTCTGTGTGATCTAGTGACGGAATATAATCTATCGCTAAATTCGTCATTAAAACGTGTTTTTCTTGTAGTGAACGAAGAACATAAAAAGACTAAACTACCCCGCAAAAGATATATGTATGCACATGTGTGATCAAAAGACTCACCGCACGTTGATTCTCAATGGGCGTGACGTCGTGAAATGCAGGCCCCGGCCGGGCGAGGACACGGGAGGAGGTTAAGAGAAGGATGAGGGTTGTAATGCAAAGGATGGTGCTGGTTGTGGTGGTCTTGCCCATGGTGTTCAATTCTAAGGTAATCTAACGTTGTGGGGGAATTAAATTTGGTGTATATGTAGTCGGTAAGGGAAGGGCAATTAAGTCATTCCACTACGGACGACTAATGTTGGAAAATAAATGTTCCGATATTAGCGTCGCTATAAGGGTGCTGTGCCTTTGTTTTCATGGAAATTGGAAGTTTCATTTGGATACATCCAAAAAATAGATAAAAACATTTTTGCCCAAATTACCCATGCAGAAGACATTGTGCCACGCATCCTACTCCTACTCCTAGACTAATGAAAAAATACATGTATATGAATGAATCTGTGGAATTAGAGAATGAAATTTTATTTAGGAGATGATGCTATATATAATTTGTTGTTGATTCATTCTCGTTTTGTGTTCTTTTGCGTTATTTGCAATATTGTTTAACAAATATGTGCTCTCTAAAGTCTAAACTAAGCAATCCATATTGTTTATTGGGTGAAAAATTATATTTTTAAGATACTTTTTTTAAAAAAGTTCATAATATACTCACGGTGACCAAAAAACTCAACATGATCAATAATGCAATAAAACTTGCAACATAAAACAAAAACAGCACAAAATCTGCATCTTAGAAACGGTGTAAAATACCTAAAAGGAAAAGCTTACAATGATAAAGAGCTATACAATTCAGATACATATATATACAGAAACACAAACTATAGCCCTAAAACCTACAAATCACCCCTGAAAAATGGTCCTCCAAAATATGAGCTAGAAGTCCCTCCAACATTAGGGAAGAGAGTGAGGAAACATATGAGGAAGAGCACACAGCCCCAAGCAAGCCTGTCGTCCCCCAACGGCGTAATCTCGTCCTTTGCAGGGATCTCCTCTCCCCCTCGGAAGAAAGTCGCAAACAGTCCCCACGCCAGACACAGTACGCTTCCACTTAACCCGCCAATCCCTAACAGGAGTGAAGTCGCGAAAGATAACAAAGTCGCGGTGTTTCTTCCTAACATAGCTTGGGCGATGCGCCCTCCTTCGAGTCTCCCGCATGGGAGCAAGTTCAAAGAAGTCACAACCATGCCGTGGCAGATTAAGGTATGAGTAAAGACAAGATATGAAAGCCATGTCCAGGTTAAAAGCTTCTTTCAATTTTAAGTTGGATTTCTAATGTGAGACAATTATAAATCACAAAAGCTTGCATCCGACCGTCTGATTAGTCAAGATCCGTCACACAGTACTCATATCCGGTGACATATTTTTCATTTTGATGGTGCTTGGATCCGAGTATGTATACAGTGTGACGGATCTTCAGACAGATTGACACAAGACTCTTCCATTATAATTAAGTTCAAATCAATGTGCAGGGGAAGAAACATCAATTATAATAAATCACTAGGAAACTGACCTAGCAGTCCAGCAAAAGCAAGAGGATCCACAGGGACTCCCACACCTTCAACTGCATATGGCAGCACATTGCCAAGGTCGTCCGTGTATGGCCCGACCACATATTGTATAAATGAAAGAAGAGGATTGTTATAAAAGAACTGAGGTCTTATATATCTGCATATAAAGAAATAATACTGGCATATTGAGAAACTATCCAGATATCAGAATGCAAGCACATGCCTGCAAAAACAGATCAGAATGTGAAAGTAGACGAGGTACACAAATGTATGAAGGAAAGCAAAGTTGCTTACAGTGCATTGTCGCCCCCATTGAAGCTGCCATCGGCTATAAATGCAGCAACAGTAAGGACCAATGATGTCAGATAAGCACTGGCTGTTCGTGCGACGGGAATATCAAACAAGGCCTTCTTATTGGGCAGCAGAGACTCGTAGTTATTCATAACACCAAGGCATCCAGTCCAGGTTGAAGGAACGAGAAAGGATGGACTGAGTTTAACTCCATAGCGCGCTGCAGTCACTCTTGTCGCAATCTAGAAAAGAAAGCAAAGAAACTAAATAGAATACTTATCTGACAATTTTGCAGCTTCTAAGCTTGTGCAAGTATCTAAATAACAGTCTTCTTATCACAGAAAGGGAAAAACGAAGAAATGAGTATGCCAAACCTTACGCGCCAAGGTCTCTCAGTTTTGTACTAATTTCAGAAAGTAGTCCTAGAATGCAAGTATAATCAAAACTGAATGATTCCTTCAGGAAGATGTAACGACATACACGCGAAGATTGTATAATACAAACAAATACACGACATAGTATAATCAAAACATAAGTTTCATAACCTGACTAATTTGTAATAGTCAAATGTAGCAAATTACCCATGTCCCAACATTTCAACAGGTAACTCAGACCTAACAGAAAACATGATCCTAAACTGACAACTAAACTTTCCATCTAAATATCAATCACCAAATAACAACAATTTGCTTCATTTTGATGCAAAGAGTTGCAAACAATAAACCCGACACATTTCATAAGTGTACGACTCATCTTTAGGACAAGAAACACAAGAAATGGATTGGGCACATACCTCAGAAACTGCCAAAATTGTCAAGAATCCACCAAATAAAGGTGCAACATTATTCAAGTAGTCATCAATGGTAGCATCAGGCTTGAGGAAAAATCCACTTGTCAAAGCACATGTCCCAAAAGTTGTAACACATAACGCTACTGCACTAAGATAACCCCACGGAGTGCTTAGTTTCGTAGATTCAAATTGGAGATCCATCTCAACCTTAGGTTGCACTACACATGCCTAAAAGACACGATTCCAAGAGTCACAAAATGGTACAAGAAGAGAATTCTAAATACTTCTAACCAAAACAAGAAGCAACCACCACTGCTCGATGAAGTTCTAGACAACAATAAAATTAAATCTAACACAAGACATTATGAAGAAAACAACTCAATTCATCCCATGATTCCGATAACAAAAAAATTGCATAAGCAAAAGTCTTGAATTACCTGTTTTGTGATGTCATCTGTTTTCTCCTCCATAAACCACAACACCACTTCCCTCCCTGCAGCTTCCGACAACTTCTTCTCCAACTTAGGTATTACTTCTTCTATCGGTTTTCTCAAATTTCCAACAAAAATCCCACCATCTCCAAACCTCCTAACATCCGTGGCGAAGAACGTATCAAATCCAAAGCAACTTTTCAACTGCAATTCACACAATCAATATGCTTAACTCAACAAAAACCCTATGTTTTTAAAGCATGATTAAAAGTTTAAAACAAATAACAGAAGCAACATCTGATCACCTTGTTAAGGTCAAGAGCTTTGAAAGTCTCCTCCGCTTTCTCCAACCTCTCTCTCTCTCTAGACAGATTGTCACGAACCAAATTGTTGAAGAAACCAATCAAAGGGTTATCGCTTCTTTCTCGATCAAGCTGCTTCAGCTTCCGATCAGCCCTCTTCTTCTCAAGCTTGATAGCAGCCTCAATCGAAGGATTCCCCATGAAATTCTTGAACTCCTCGTCAACTTTCCAGTCCATTTCTTGCCGTTTTTCTCGCTCCTCCTCCTCCTCCTCCTCAGCCTTCGCCTCATCCTTAGTTGAATCGTTTTCTACACGCAAATCTTTCTCCGCATTAGGCTCCTCCACCGCCATGGACGAAGAGGGCTTATCTGAATTCTCGGATTTCACAAAAAGATTCAATCTTTGGCGCGAGAACCTTGAGCTCTTCCCAAAAGGGTGTCGGGAAAAGGAAGAGTGAGAAGAGAAGGTCGATATATGAAGCGCCCTTTTCTCGATAACCCGCGAAGAAGAGGAGCATGGAACTGAAGTAAGTAGAGCAGTTGCCATTGTAGTAATGTGATCAAAGCTTGATCGAGAAATGGTGTGATTATGAATTGAAGAAAGAATAATTGGCTAAACAGCGGCTTTTTAGAGAGGAGCATGATTCGTCGAGAAAGTTGGAGGAGTTTCTGGAGGGAATAGGAAGTTTGAACAAACCCCACACAAAACAGAGAAATGGACGACGTATTTTTTTCACAATAAAAGAGTTCAATTTTTGTGGATGAGTTGATATATACAGAAAATGAAGAAAGGTTAATGGATAAATGAATCTGCCCAGCTTGTGCCTCAATCTCCACGTGTAACCATTACGATTTTCTTTTATTGTATTTTTTCCAAATATCATATCATACCAACTTTTGTAATTTTTCAAAAAAAAATCGCTTTTTTTTTGTTCAGAATGCTTTTCGAATGATTAATTAACTTTTAGACGGCTGCAATTTTTTATTAGAATAAAATTTAAAAAAAACACTTAAAAAATTAGAAATCTCGTTGTAATTAACTATAGGTTGATGCATATTTGTAAAAAGCTCCAAAAGTTACAATATAATATTTGGGGGTTTTTTATTACTTTCATAATTTCATATGATTTCATTCTATATCTATCACATAGTGAAACACTTTTTTACAATATAATATTTGGGGTTTGTTTATTTTACTCAGTTAAATTTGAACTATCGGGGCTTCCTTATCACCGAGTGCCAAAGAAAATAAAAAAATCCGGATTTGAAAAACAAAGATTATTAATTTAGGACCAAAAATCATATATTTTGATTTTTCTTTTTTGCCTTTTAAATATTATATATAGTTTTAATAAAATTACTATTAAATAATTGAGACTAAAATTTAATAAAAGGGCCGACGGTAGATTTATCATTTTGGATAGAAGGATGGCCGAGCATAAGAAGAAGGGGAAATTTTATGCCGCACTATCCATGTGCCATAATGTGATATTTTGTGTCACAATAAATTTATTGTAACACATGATAGTTTCACATTAGGTCTATTGTGGCACATGACACACTACGTTCTCACGTGTCATAGAATTTCCTAATAAGAAGATAACGCAACAGAAGACTATGGCACGTGGGAGAAGGGGAGGAGGATGGCGGAGAAGAAGAAGAAGCAAAACGCAGCGGATGATCCATTTTTTATAATTATTAAATGTTTTTATTTTTATTTTTTAAAGTGACAAGATAAAAAAAGACATTTTGTGTGGTGTGAAAAGTAAAATTAGTAGAGAAAATTGGGTGCGGTGGAAAAGGTAATTTTCATAGTACAGATTAAAACTCCATATGTATATTTGTAATCACAAATTGATTTTTCATGTTCAATTTAATTTCAATGAAAAGTTGAAAACATCGTTAAATTTTTTATGCACAATTTTAAATGGATGGTTTCAATCATCTAGACACTAGCTTGATATTTTTCATCATTCAAGCTTCGCATTAAAAGTTAATTTATATTTATATTTCGGTTGATGAGATAGATAAGATTGATTGAATAAAGTAGTATTGCGATATTCATACAAAAATATAGTTTGATTGATATTTTCATGGTTTATGATAGATTGTCAACACTTTGTTTGAATTGAATGATTATAATTAAAATGTAGTTGAATACCTAATTTGCCTTCCACGTAACTTTGCATTATTAATTTAAAGTTGCAATTATTTTTCCTCAAAAAACTTGAAATTAAAATCACAGACAACTAATTAAATTTCAATTATGTATTTAGTAGAAACTATGAAATTATGAATAGAATTACGCGATTTCATGAGATTTGAATTTAAAGTTGCAATTATGGATTTATAGTAAATTTTACGGTGCATTATTATTCTTATTTTTAGTGTTTTTAGTATTTATTAAAAGTGATTTAAAGAAAAAATAGTTTATACTATATAATATACACTTGTGTGAATATTTTCAAAATCGAGGGTACAGATATTCAAATATTATTTAAAAATGGATAATTGATTAATTTTGAATTTAACCAATAGTGAAATGGATTTAACACCATGATTTTTGGGTGACGAGTTATCATTCAAATGGGTGATACGAGTATCATTAATAGCGGACTCCTGTCATGCAAACCAAATAATTGATTACGTCAAATTATTTTATCAATCGACTCTTATCCCACCTAATCATGCAAACCAAACACGCGTTAAAGACCCATTTGATTTGGTTAATATGATAAATAAGATTGATTAGATAAAGTCGGATGTACTGTTGAGACAAAAGAAATCGATAAAAATTTGTATGAGACTGTCTAACGGGTCACTTACGTTAGACAGGTCAAATAAAACTCAAACCCGCCCAAAACCCATTTTCTCGCGCAGGTGCGGGAGACACACGCGCGGCCACTCGGGTATCACTAGGTATAAAGTAAAGTATCACTAACTGTGAATCGAAGTATCATTAATTATGAAGTGAAGTATTATTAGATATAAATTTGGCGAAATATCATTAACTATTAAGTGAAGTATTATTAGATATATATCTTGTAAAGTATCATTAACTATGAAGTGAAGTATCATTAGATATAAATTTGACAAGATATCATTAACTATTAAGTGAAGTATCATTACATATATATCTGGTGATGTATCATTAATTGTCATGCGAAATATCATTAATTATGAGATGATCATTAAATTGGAAGTGGAGTATAATATGATATTATTGATGATTAAACATTAATTATCGAATCAAGAAAAGATAAATGTCATTAACTATGAGTGGAGTATCATTAACTCAAGTATCATTATTTATGGGGTGAAGTATTATTAACTCACATGTGAGTATCATTATTTATGGGGTTACCTATTAAGTGGAGTCTCATTAATGTGGAAAAAAAAATCACTAATTACAAAAAAAAAATATCACTAATTAGAAAGAAAAGAATCAGTTTAAACTCAAATTGAGAATCGGGTCTATGAATACAATAAAAACTCATTATTGAGTGAAAAATATTTATTTCATTATTATAGACAAAAATATCATTGATTACAAAATAAGGTATCACTAATTACGAAAGAAAGTAACACTAATTACAAATAAAAGTATTATTAAAAATCTTCAATATGATCTCGATCTTCCACACCAACACAAGTGACAACAGATCTGCTACGAACTCAAAACCCAAAAATAGATCTAAGAATTTCTCAAAACAACACAAATCGAGCATACAACATGCCTTTTTCTAGAATTTTAAAACACAATTAGGAATATGAATAGGTAAATCTAAATCCAAATATCTACTACTAAAAAACAATCCAATCCTATACATAAAACGAGGTCCAACAATGCCCCTCACCAAAACTGTAAAACCCATAAAAAAAACGGCGACATAGACTTTAAGAGAGCCGCAGCCTTGGCGCTGGTATCTGGCGAGGCTCCACGTGTTCTGGTAGACGGTGGTGAGCTCGGCGACGGTGAGGACGGCGACATCGTTGTGTCCGAAGAGGAATTGGCAGGTGGCGAGGACGTAGAGCGTGGCAAGGTGGTGAGCGATGAGGAGGAGGAGGTCGGTGGGGGATGAAGATGATGTCGTGGAGGAGGTCGGCGGAGAAGTAAGCGACGCTGTATTCCAGATCTGTTACATATATATATATATATATATATATATATATATATATATATATATATAATTTTTTTTAATATATATATGATCGGGTCGGATGGTGATCCGTTTAACGTCAGAGGTTAGACGGTCTCACACAAGTGTGCCCCAAAATAATCATATATTTGAATTGCTTGATTACGAATTTATTGATTTATAATAAATTGTCAATATTTAGTTTGAATTGAAGAATTATGATTAAAATATAAGATAATACTTACATTATCCTCCATAAAATTCTAAAGTTTTATTTGGATGTAAATAAATGGGTAATTACACATTTTATCCAAGAGTGTCGAAAATCATCTCAATATCGGGGGATAATTATCATCTAAATGGGTGATAGAGTCCGACCATCAACAATAACTTCAATTAAGTGAACTAAGTATGTGATTAACCTGAATGATTTTATCAATTAACCCCAATCTACTCTAATTAAGCAAACCAAACGTGGCCTAAATGGATAGTTTATTAAAAAATAATTAAAAAAATGTACGGATATGCGTTCGGTCGTCCAGTCCTCCCCTATATTTTTCTCTCTCTTCCTATTCTATCTCACGCATTTCTGAAATCTAAGCTTAGAGTAGAAGCCATGAAACTCAGAGTCAGACCATTCCAATCCAAAGAAACCCTAAAAATCGAAGTCCCAAATTCGTGCACTCTCCCCCAATTCCGACAAATTCTCTCTCAAACCCTACCCAATTCACCATTCCCTGCTTCAATTCGCCTCTCTCTTAATCGGAAAGACGACCTCCAATCTGATGGCCCAGACAGCCTCCAATCTCTCGGCATCGCCGCCGGTGATCTCATCTATTTCTCCGTTGAAGAGCCGCCTGCTTCTGCCGCTTCCAATTCCCAAATTTCCCTTTCCCAGGTGACCGACTCTACTCCAATACCACGCTCCAATGATTCCATTTCCGAATTTTCGACGAGTTTGAGTCCCCAAAATACCCTCCCCGAAGTCGAGAATTCTAATTCCGTGATGGAAGCCGACGTGTTGGAGAAAGGTGAAACCCTAGGTACGGGTTCGCAAATGGAAGCCGATGACGAAGATAATGAGAATGACCATATTACTGATGAATCGTTTGAGATTGTTGATAAGTCCTTTTCCGTGCCTGGATTTTTGCGGAAAGTATTCGCGGCGGAGCTGGGCGACGACGGCGGCCGCGATCACAAACTGATCGTGATCGCAGTGCATGCTGTTCTGTTGGAATCGGGCTTTGTGGGTTACGATGAGAAGGCAAATGCTGTTGTTGATGGTTTCCAATTGCGTAATGAGTGGCCGTCGGGTCTGTTCAGGGTGTCTCTGTTCTACACTCTGCCTGAGAGCGCTATGAAGAGTGTTGTTTTGAAATTTCAGAGTTTGGGGAAATTCATAAATGTTTACGGAACATTAGGCAATGGATCGGCGAAGAGAGGCACGCACCGTGTGCAGTTGAATGAGGATGAATTGGTTCCTTTTTTGAATGTTGTGTGGGCGAATTGTGGCGTAATGGAGAATGTGAGCGGAGGAGATGGAGAATCTTCGAGCACATCGCCAGAGAAGGAGGTGTTCAAGTTTTGGAGGGCTGTGAAGGATAATCTGGCGCTGCCATTGTTGATTGATTTCTGTGAGGAGGCCGGTTTGGAGCTTCCTCCCTGCTTTATGCGGCTACCAACTGAGCTTAAGTTGAAGATTTTGGAATCACTGCCTGGTGTTGATGTAGCGAAAGTAAGCTCCGTGTGCTCTGAATTGCGGTATCTGGCGTCGAGTGATGACTTGTGGAAGGTGAAGTTTGGTGAGGAGTTTAGCAAAGAGAGAAAAGAAGGCCAAGTGAGTTGGAAAAAGGCGTTTTCAATGGCGTGGAGTAGGCGGGACGGTAGGAGGCCAACGAGCAGAGTTAGAGCTTCGCCTTATTGGCCAATGCCGTATTGGCCTCAACCTAGGAGGAGAAGGTATCCCAATCCTCTCATATTTCAAAGGGTGCCGCGATTTGTAGGGGACGAGTATGTGGCACCACCACCTCATGGAGATGATTTACAAACTTGGCTTCATGATCCCATGAGGAGCTTTTCACCACTATGTAATCTAGGCGTTCGCGGTGGTAGGTTTCTCTAGGTGATGTGTCGTGTGTATAGTTTAATGTTTTTGAGGCTGCATATTTTGCTTATTAGGAAGCTGCAAGTGAATTTGGTGTTCTTATTTTCTTTTTTTGTGCGGCTCGTATGTTCAGTTCTATTAAACAGTATGTTGGTGACTTGGTAGTGTAATTTTGTTCCAACACTGCTGCTGTATATTTTCACCTCTCTTGTTTTGATAATGCTAATGTTAATGCCTTCTTTTATCAATTTACTGCATTGTTCGACCTGTTTCAATGATCTTATGTTGTTGCAATTTGTATAGTATGCTGCCTATGTTATATTCTGTTCGTATATATAGCATCATGTACTGAAATTTGAAGGGATCGTTGCTGAGGTTTTTGCATTGCGCTTGCCATACAGTAAACGGTTGTTCTTTGCATATCTCGTGGCTTTGAATTGTCTTTTATTATGTTTCTTCGCTTATAAGATGATACATTCTTCTGAATTGGTGAGAATCTCTCTCTCTCTCTCTCTCACACACACACGTATATATATATATAAGATGTTTCTGTATATTGTATAGCCGTAATCTCACCAAGCAATGATGCAGTTGCGAAGAGTGGCACGCGATGATGATTGACTTTGGTTTTTCCATTTCTTTGGATTTTATCTTATCAGTATACATTCTAGTATTGGAGAAATGAAATATTGTTGATCTCTACTGCCTAATCTGTTGTAACCAGAATTGAGAAATACTTTTACAAGGTTCATTAACCTTGTGGTAGCTACGTAAGAACTAACAAGTTTATCTATGAATGTTTTGAGTAGTTTGAATCCTCACCTAATTGACTAAATTAGCTTGAAATGATTATCGGCTTTGGATGCTCGTGCGCTCTCGTGTAATTGGTAGTTCTTAATTATGTAAAATTACTCTCCTTCCTGTAATTTCTTTATACAAGAAATGACAATCACAATAACATACTACTTCAAAGCTTCACAATGGCTTTACAATAATAGTCATGAAAATGGTGTGAATTCAATATGCATATATTTTATTTTATCTTTAGAGAAAAAAAAATCTAACCTTTTCTCTGATTTTGCATATCGAATGAGAAAACTGAACAAAAGAATATGTTTTTTTCGTTTAGCGAAAAAGAAAAAAAAGAACGAAAGAAGAGTTTCGTATTTCTCTTCACGGGAAAAAGAATGAATAGACTTTTTCTCAAAAAAAAAAAAAAAAAAAAAAAAAGAATGAATAGACTACAGTCTTCTACAACCAACCAAGTACAAATAGTGAAGTAGCTAATAAGTAAATAGTGTGAATATAGAAAACTAGCCGTATGAAATTTTAAAAAACTTTTTTTAACCACAAATTTTTAAAACTATTTATTTTAGCCACTATTACTAAAATACCCTTCAATTTTTATTTTAAAATATTTTACTTATTATATTAAAAAATAGAAGGAAAAAAACAAACAAAAAAAAATTATCCTAAATCTACTGTTGGCCATCAACCCCAATT
This sequence comes from Perilla frutescens, assembly GCA_026008535.1. Classification (NCBI taxonomy): domain Eukaryota; kingdom Viridiplantae; phylum Streptophyta; class Magnoliopsida; order Lamiales; family Lamiaceae; genus Perilla; species Perilla frutescens. Next base: position 47,540,925 of record BRKX01000005.1, read on the forward strand.
ATCCCCCCCACCGCCGGTTGCAACAGACAAGAGCAGCGCTGCCGCCAAGTAGTGAACTTCAACTAGCGCCGACCATACCTCTTCTTTCTTTGAGCCACCCCATCGTCGTCGGACTCAACTCGTTCCTCTACCTAGCCCACATCGTCGTTGGAAAGGCCCTCCCCTGCGTCGCCGGAAACAGCCCGTCGTCAAATTCCGACAGGAACTCCGCTGCCGAACCTGCGAAATCATGGAAAGACTTGAGGCGAGCACTCGAGCATTTAACAACTCCTTTATTCTCGGCACGAGCGGTTCGTGGCGAAGACAACGCCGATGAAGATGGTACTCGAGACGACTCGTTAATTCATCGGATTCTTGCTGCGCAATAGAGGTTCGGGGACTCAAGGAAGGAAGAAGGTGGAGAAGCTAATGACTCCTCGTTCGACATTCAGATTTGAAGGCGGTTGGAAAATTTGGATATTGAATTTTGATGGTTGCCGGAAAAAATGGCATCGCGAAGTTTCCGTCACGCAGCACAATTGCGCGCAGGCCCGGCGCATAGCTCTTGCGCGCAGGCTCGGCGCGCAGCACCAGTCACGCAGCACTCGGCGCGCAGCCCAGCGCATAGCCACTGCGCGCAGCACCCATCGTGTAGCCCCGTAACTCAACTCCTGCGCGCAGCACTCTGCGTGCAGGCTCGACGCGCAGGGAGCCTGCGTGTAGCCGCCCAGTCGCCGGAAATGTCTTCCCGAACGCCGCCAGTCCCCTCCCCTACCCTCTCTCTCTTCCTCAGTCCTTCTCCATCGCCGGAAAGACCCTTCCCCTCCACTTTTGTCTGCTACTTGGTTGCTCATTGCAGCCCGCTTGCCGTCGTCAAACTCCGACGAGACCATGCTAGAGATGACGCCGATGAAGATGTTGTTGGAGAGTAGAGATGTGGGGTGGGGGAAGAGGGTGAGGGGGGGTGGGGTGGCTTGGAGAAGTGGTCGAGAAGGAGAAGACGATGAGCAGCACAATCCAAAAATCTAATTTAATTTTTGTTTTTCATTTTTTTATTTTTTATTTTATATATAAAGGTATTTTGATCTAAAATGGCTAAAATAAATATATTTAAAAATAGATGGTTAAAATAAGCTTTTTAAAGTTTGACGCGGCAAAAAAAAAAAAAAAGTTGACTCTAAATAATAAGTACCAAACTTTTCCCAAATCTCAGAATAGTCCCCCAAAAGTTGCCAAATTCATCCCCGCCATCTCAATCTCAATGCAGTGAATCTGCACAACTCCGCCGACGCAGAGCTCCTGCCGCCAGTGTTATGGCGGCGATAGCCGTCACTCTCCATCTTCACCCTCTTTCCTCTACTCTTCGAACGCTACATCACTATTCCTTCATCAATCCTCATATCCCCATCACTGCCACTTCCCTCCAGTTCCGGCGCTGTCGCACGAGCGATTCTTTTCTCCCTCTCGAGGTCAGATTTTGTATGGAAGCAAACAACTTCAAAACATGATTCTATGGTAGTTCGTCAAATAATTGGCCTTTGATTTTTACAGAAATGCCGGAATTCGATCCACGAAGCTCGCGCTTGGAGCGCGAATCCTCGACGTGGTATGGTGATGGGTGACTACGGCGATGATATCGATGAAGATGATGATGATGATGATGATGAAGAAGAAGAGGAAGATAGGAGCTTGGACCTTTTGATTAGGTTTGTGGAGAATGTTTTCAGAAAGGTGTCCAGAAAAGCGCGCAGGGCCGTTAAATCTGTTTTACCAGTCCCTATCTCTACCAGATTGGTAACACTAATTGATCTACAAATTGCCATTAAATTTTATTTTTTTTATGCTTTAATTTCTAATGTTTAGTTCAACTACGGAAATTAGAGCTATAGTAGCCTGAGCTTAAAATTGAATTAATTCTGGTGTTCTGGTTCTGAGGTGCATCAAGTTTGTTTTGAAGAACATGCATTAGTGATTTTTGAAGAGCAATTTTCATGGGCTGTTATTTGGTGCTCACAATGATAGAAATGCATTTGATCAAACCTTTTCGAATGTAGACATGAATATTTGGAAAAATGCAAATATAGTTGGCAACTGCTTTATTAACAGATTATGCACATTGGGTGGAGCTCAATTGATTTCATCTAGCGTCCTTGAAAAATCATTATCAGAATTCGGGCCACTACAATCTTGCAATATAGGATCCTGTTTTGTAACTAAACAGAAGCTACTGGTGGTGTTGGTGTGAATACTATCTGTTAATCTTTTACTGGGAACGGTTTCATCTTGTACAAAGACCTTTGCTTGTTTAGGAAAAGATAAAAGATGGCTGAACCTCATTTTCTTATCTCAGCCTGGGTGTAGGTTAGAATTGTGATGTGGAATTGTCTAGGAGTCTTGCATATGGATTTCAGGATTCAGTTTTACTCTACTAAGATGTTAATATAGTTAGAATAAGTAAACAAAGATTATGATCATGGCAAAGTGAATATTTTTTTGAACTAAACATTTTAACTGCTATTTGATCTTTTAGTTTTCCTTGTTTCCTGGAAGTTATTCGTGGCTAATAAGTATGTAGTGTAACTTTTCCAATGATGCTCTTTCTAACCTTGAGTTGTTCTCTCCATTTTTTATGTAGGTCGGATTTGCTGTGAATGGAACCATAATTTTGACTTTTTTGTGGGTTCTGAAAGCTTTTCTTCAGGTAATGCCTTTGTGAATCTTGCTTTATCATGATATCATTAATTTAGTATAGTAAGGTTTTAGCCACTAACCTTCAGGAGTAATAGAAATGAATTGTTTAACCTCGTCTTTTCTTATGTTGATCATTTGAGAATCTTACAGTGCTTGGCTGATTCTGTGTTTGGTTATCTGGCTATTTAAAGCACTTCATTGTTTGTAGCCCTATTGGATCATAAAATGGCAAACTGTACAATTGATTGTGTTTGTATCTATGATAGGGTTGATTGTCCTCTCTCTATCATACATGCATAACAGAGGTTAGGAGTGACAAACCTATTAGAGGGTTATTACTGAGAGGTTACCATTTTATCTTTTACAGTTGTCTAAATGATAGTTTCCTCCACTATGTAAGAAAATGTTCTTTTAGGTTGTTGTTGTCATTGTTTTGACATAGTGGGATTAAATTAATCATGTATGGAGTAAACATGTTGATTTTAAGGCTGATGCGTTGCTCATAGCAGTGCCTGAGCTCTAAACAATAACGGGAGGGTGAAATTATTGATTATAGCTTCTAATGAGAGATGGGCAGACTTTTGTTCTGCTTGTTTTCTAGTATCTAGCTACATATATAATGCTCAACAATTATAATGTGATTATTACGAAGTCCGCATTTTTTCTTATCATCAGAATATATTGTCCGGGGTTCCATGATTGATTATCTTCTTTTTTTTTTTAATTTATTTTTTCCCTTTTCCTAACTTAACTGGTTCAAAGGCGATGGCACTTCAAAATCTATTTCATTTTTTATCTACTGAGTTGCACCTTTGTCTTCACTTTGCTAGATATGACATGCTTTGTTTTCCCAGTGTCTTGAGTCTTCTGTGCTCTGGCAAACTTGAGTTCTGATACCATAAAATGAAGTATTTTATGATAATATCGTGCTAACAAAATATACAACTCATCTTCTTAGGGAGATAGGGAATTTTAAAGGTTTTTACCACCTGGGGGTGGGAGTTTATCTCTGAATGATAACCTTTTCCATTCTAGTAATGACTTCTGTCTTCAACTCAAACATATTGTCAATTTTCTTTCAGTTTTCTGCATCTATTCGTAGGAATTTCTCATTTGAATCAGAAGTGATGTTAATTTGAGTCTAATTTTTTTCAATTCCGTGTTCCTTTTTCTGTACTGCATGTCATTTCAGGTGATTTGCACCCTTGGGACTGTAGTTTTCGTCAGTATTTTGATCATCCGTGGAATATGGACTGGGATTTCCTACTTGCAGGAAAGCCGTAGTTACAGGGCATATGATGATGAGCCCCAGTCATGGAATCGCTCTCAACCTGCTACATAGATTAGCTTTTGCTCTGAGAAGAAAATACTTTCTTAATCTTCAACAGGGTTAGTGGCACTGGCACCCAACACAATCATAGTAATGTAGGCTGGTATTGATTCATGTACTAATTTGTAGAGAAACAGCATATACAGTTGAAGTCACAAAGCCATATCTCACTAGAAGATCCGAAGGGGAAAGGATTTCTTTAAACGGGGTAGAGTTCATACTGTTAAGAACAGATAGTACACTCGATTTTGCCAAAAATTTGTAACAAATTATACCACACACCTGATTTATTTGTATCCTTTTTTCTGCATTCCCTTTCTACTGAACAACTGATAACGCAACTAATATTTGGTCAAGCACAGAAAGGGGAGTGGCGCCAGTTTAAGTGAAAAGGCCAGGAACAAGAACATAAGAGCATCAATAAAGCCAACAAAATAATAATAATAATAATAATAATGATGATGATGATGATGATGATGATGATTGAATGAATGACAAATATGACATGAGGATTCAAGAGCTTTAATTAGTTGTCAATATTTGTTTGCATCTAAAATAATAGATAACACGAGAAACTTTTATCATACTGTTGGATCATCGATTTTGAATTGATTCGATCAATTAAACTTGTTTCATCATCAATTTAATTGTGAAAACAACACAAAATATAGATGCTAAATCAAATCCTATAAAGAAGAGTAGGATGCATTAACCTGAAATGTCACATTGCCACATTAGTAAATAGATCACTAATTAATCTATCCTAAAAAAAAATCCCTAAAATTAATGATTTATCGAGGGTTTGAATTGAATCCAGCAAATATAGAGGAGGTTAATCTCAAATCGAGCGGCAACTCTAGACTTTCAAATTTAAAAGAAAAAAAAATCCTATTCAAAAAAATTGACCATGGTTTAGTAAAGAACAGTCCATTTAGGCATCCCACGATTTCAACAATTCAACCATCTCACCATGGTAAAACTGCCCCCTCGCTATAAATACAACCTCAAGGTTATAACTCCCTTTTTACATCGACAAACGGCGTCTTGATAAACGCCTCTCTCCTCTTTCTCTCTCACGCACACACTTGCGATTTCTGTTTTCGTCGGACGTTTGAATTTCCATTCACCATTCACCGTTGAAAATGAGAGAGTGCATCTCCGTTCACATCGGCCAGGCCGGGATCCAGGTCGGAAACTCGTGCTGGGAACTTTATTGCCTTGAGCACGGAATTCAGGTAAATTCTTCTCTCATTTCTAGCCAGTTCTGTATTTGTATCTATGTTTTTCTTCATGTACATTGTGCGTATGCTAGATCGATGCGAGCATTTGCGAATATTTTGATTACATTGCTGTTAGGTTAAGTTTGAATACGGTTCGTGAGAATTGGTTTACTGGATTTGTTTCGTTTGTAAAGACGTCCAGATTTAGTATTCTGGCTGTTCTGCTTAAATTTATAGTTATTGCGCATATGTTTTTGTGAATGTTTTGAAAATGCCATTGATCGGTGAAATTAGAATTCGCTTCGTAAGAACTGGTTTGAAAATTTTATCTGATTTGTTAAAACTGTGAATTAATGGCGAGATTGAGGACGCCAGTGTTTCCACTTTCGAGTGACTGTCTAAATGAAACCACGGATCTGAGTAACAATGTAAAATAGAACACAAACGTTGTATACTTGTATCTAAATGAAAGTCTAAGGAACTTGCATACATTTTTTTTTTTGATATACGGAACTTGCATACATAATCGATAATCCATGTGCATTTCTATTTGGAAGAGTTAGAGTGTGATAGATGATTGAATGTTTGGCTGGTTGGGTTGGGGTTGGCCTGTCATGTTTCTTCAAAAGCAATTTCTAACATCTGTAATTGTTCTTTCATTTCATTAGAACTTTGGCTAAAATTTGATAATGTTCCTGTAGCTTAATTTTCAGTAAACATCGGAAGGTTGTGAAAAGATTTGTCTCACTTGTGTTGTTATTGAAACTGTAGTATGCGATGTTGTTCAGAACCTGCACACTATTTTCTGATAAAAGTGTCATTTTTTTGAAGTTGCCTCTGGTTTCAATGTTCATTATGATTAATAAGTCAATTTTGGATCAAATAGGAGATTATTTTTCGTATTTCATTTAGTTGCTAAAATGTTAGTGAATAAGGTATTTCATATGACCTGGCATTTTATCTCTCTGCCTCAGCCTGATGGCCAGATGCCGAGTGACAAAACTGTTGGAGGAGGCAATGATGCCTTCAACACTTTCTTTAGCGAAACTGGTGCTGGGAAGCATGTCCCTCGTGCAGTTTTTGTGGATCTTGAACCCACTGTGATTGATGAAGTGAGGACTGGAGCTTACCGCCAACTCTTCCACCCTGAGCAGCTCATCAGCGGCAAGGAAGATGCTGCCAACAACTTTGCGCGTGGACATTACACAAGTAATTTAGAGTTTTTTTCAAATTAAACTATTACAGTCCATTTGATTTAGCTACTTCTCATTACTTAATGTCAACTATATGTGCAGTTGGGAAAGAGATTGTTGATCTCTGTTTGGACCGCATCAGAAAGCTTGCTGACAACTGCACTGGTCTCCAAGGTTTCCTCGTCTTCAATGCAGTAGGTGGAGGCACTGGCTCTGGTTTTGGTTCCCTCCTGCTCGAGCGCTTGTCTGTTGACTATGGCAAGAAATGCAAGCTTGGCTTCACCATCTACCCTTCCCCACAGGTCTCCACATCTGTTGTGGAGCCTTACAACAGTGTTCTCTCCACCCACTCCCTACTTGAACACACCGATGTTTCTGTACTTCTCGACAATGAAGCTATATATGACATCTGCAGAAAGTCTCTCAACATTGAAAGGCCTAATTACATCAACCTTAACCGCCTCATTTCTCAGGTAAAATTGTCTTTTTTCATCAATCGTTCATTTTCTTGCTTTCATTTTAGCAACTTCTATACACTCTTTCGGATTGCAGGTCATCTCTTCCTTGACTACATCACTGAGGTTCGATGGCGCCCTTAATGTGGATGTGAACGAATTCCAGACCAACTTGGTGCCATACCCTAGAATTCATTTCATGCTTTCCTCGTATGCACCAGTGATCTCAGCAGAGAGAGCGTTTCACGAGCAGCTCTCGGTGGGAGAGATCACGAACTCTGCCTTCGAGCCCTCATCTATGATGGCCAAGTGCGATCCACGCCATGGCAAATACATGGCCTGCTGCTTGATGTACCGAGGTGATGTTGTGCCTAAGGACGTGAACGCAGCTGTTGGCGCCATCAAGACCAAGCGTAGCATCCAGTTTGTGGACTGGTCCCCCACCGGCTTCAAATGTGGCATCAACTACGAAGCGCCGTCTGTTGTCCCTGGCGGTGATCTTGCAAAGGTACAGAGGGCTGTTTGCATGATCTCCAACTCCACCAGTGTGGTTGAGGTGTTCTCGCGCATCAACCACAAGTTTGATGTGATGTATGCAAAGCGTGCGTTCGTTCACTGGTATGTTGGTGAGGGGATGGAGGAGGGTGAGTTCTCGGAAGCACGAGAGGATCTTGCTGCTCTGGAGAAGGATTATGAAGAGGTTGGAGCTGAGGCAAATGAGGACGATGCTGATGCCGACGATGACTACTAAGGTGTTGGAAAAAAGGTTTTACTTTTTGGACCTAAATACTCGGTTCTTTTTTGCCATATATGATAAATAATTGAGATTCAGAAACTTGTGGTGAACTGGTAATGTGTTTTTTTTGGGTGGGTATATTCGCAACCACTGCAATTCTTGGTGTTTGAACAAAGTAAGTCTAACTAACAGTTCAGTTTGAGCTATTTTGTGGAGGTACGGGTTAGGTTTGGTGCAGACATCTGAAAATACAGTAAAATTCTATCATTTCATAATCTTCCAACCATGTGAATTCTATCGATTTTATTATTATTATTATTATTATTATTATTATTATTATTATTATTATTATTATTATTATTATTCTAGCAGATTTGTTTTTTTATTGTGTGTATTTTACTAATTAATGTTCTTTCGTGTGCGTACAAAATATATGGGATTTGTTTTCAATTAAAAACTAGTTCCCATCTCATTCCTTATTTTCATCATAAAAGGGCAATATGGATTCCCAAAGTTTTTATGTACTTGAAAGTGCAGTAATCTCATACGAGATCACGTGTGTGAAAGCGCCTGTGGGAGTTCATTATAATTTATTGTTCGAAATTCATGGGTAATGATTTACTGTTTAAAACTTATGGTAAATATCTAAAACTGTTCTCATTCAAGATTTATTAATTTAATATTAAAATATCAGTGATGGATTCTGTTGCTTATAATGTAGCTAGCAATTAGGCATTAGTAAACATGAAAAGTGACGCTCTTAACAAATTCACGATTTTCAACAATTTTAGGATTTAAAGATAAATCAAGAACCCCAGTACCTTATATTTTCATGTGCGTCGCACAGTGCGAAATTGGTCGAATTCAGCATCCTCGTCAATATCTCTATATTATTGGGGGTGTGAAAAAGTAAATCGAAATGGAAAAATCAAATCCAAAATAAATTTCATTTCTTTTTATCAATACTAAGTAGTAAGTTACAGCCTTTTCAGTGCGAAACCGGATTAAATTTACTTTGAGACAGCTAATTCAATTCAATCGGGCTTAGATTTTTCACTAAATGCAGAGGATTGATAGGTATTTTACCAAATGCATTTCTGACCGGAAGAAGACATAAAGATTTAACGCGGTGCTCTGTATTATATTTTTCAAATTATGAATTCTTTTTGTATGTTTTTTTTTTCAATTTCAATTATTATTATTATTAAAATTTATATTTTTGTAATTCTTTTCTTTTGTTGTTAATGTTTACTATAATTATTTACCTTAAAATTAATTTTTATTTAATAATAAATATTATTAAAATTATAAATTTAATAAAAAATGGAGTGAAATACAAAAAAAGTACAATAAAAAATTTGAACCGGGAAGAATACATCTCAATTGGTTTTTTTTATATATATTTTTAAATCTCTCCGGAGGAAAGAAGTTTGAAGTTTGACTGGCTCAACCTCACCCTTTAAAAAGAGGAGATAGCGTGGCAATAGCAAATATATCATAATATTTAAAGTTAATTACACTTTAGTATTTAACATTTGTCAGTTTTCTCACTTTTATCTCAAAATATCAAAAGTTGCACTTTAATATCAAACATTTATTAAATTAACACTTATATCATTGATGTAATTTTTCAGTATCACAAATATTGACACGGAATGTTGAAAACCTTACGTGGAATTGTGGATGGAAAGATGTGGAGGCACTTGGAAGTGAGAGTGGCATTTCGTATCAATATTTGATGCAGCAAAAAATTATTTACATACTATAAATGTTAATTTGTCAAGCGTTGAGTATTAAAATGTAACTTTTAATACTTCGGGATAGAAGTGAAAAAACACACACACGTTGGGTACTCAAGTGTACTAAACCCTTATATATACTCATGTGAAAACGTGAACTTTTGAAAATACCTCTGGCTCAATACGAAGCAATTAGAAGAATGACATTTTATAACAAGTCTACGACATGAGAGAGATTCTTTTACACAATTAAGGTTGAGGTAAACAAAATATACGTGACATGGGAGATTTACAGTCGACAAAGAAGGGAAAAGAGGGGAAACCCAAGCTTTGATCGAGTGAAAATGCTGCTATACACTTTGCTCCGACTCCGAGTCCTTCAATTTAGAGGGGGAGCCGCTTTATATATCCTCTCTTCTTCAAGTAGTTCGTACGGGTCCACGTACTGGGGCGGAGAAACTGGTTTTGTGCTTCCATCATGAACAAATTCTGCCCCGAAGTACTGCACAAGAGTACGGGGCAATGATGGTCAATAGTGTTGAAAGCAAACATAACTAAACACCGGCTATGCATAAGTTGCTTCACGTCTATTGAAGAGAGAGAATATTATGATAGAGAATATGACGTTCATCATCAGAAAAACGCCACTGAAGATCAAGAACTGGAGCTTACCAGATACAGCGCAGTGAAACATGTAACAGTTACAAGGATCAATGGCCAGAACGCCAGAAAAAATGTTCCTCCGAGTGTAAGCAAAAGTTTGGCACGCGGGATCAAACCCTGAATTATGAGCAAAAAAGTCAAATAAATAGCAAGAATGATAAACTAGGAGGCTCAAGTGAAGAAGTTACTGCAGATGTAAAGGCCAAATCGTCTTCAAGGTTCAGATATGCGTTCATGGTTTTAGCTATATAAATTGGTGGGTGTTGGAATATAAATGATTTCTTTTGGGTGACAAGGAGAAGTCTGCAGCACGACCCAAGGGTAGTAAACTTAACTCCTATCTGATAACCCACAAACCCCAATTGGCTCAACCTAGAAAGCATTCGTGGGATTCGAACTCATAACCTCCTTATTTATATTGTTTTACATCCAGAGGTTGTTCAATAGTCAATAGACTCAATTACTCAGTTTCTACAACCTGCTTGATAACCCATCACCCATTCCAGGTTCGCAGGTCTCATCTTTTTTATAAAAAAAAACCAAGTTTGTGTCATTTGTTTTAAGTCTCATGATTTATTTAACAACTAAACATTGCAATTTCAGATTTTGTAAAATTATATTGAATAATTTCTCAATGGTATGCAGTTCTTAAAATAAGAGAACATTATTTTTTTCTTAAATTAATTATCATGCATTTCCCCAATGTTGACCCGAATGCATTTTCCAACCAAACCATGAGCCAAAATTGTGTACTAACTAAGCCTACGCTCTATGCACTAAGTACCAGCAATAGTGTCGTTCGATGTTGCCATACTTGTCCCTTAACCCAGATTGCACCTCAATCCAGATAACTATGTGTTGCACACTCTATTTTACATGGAACCTTCTCAGTTTATACTCTGAACTTGTTTAAATGTTAGATAGACTGCCTGGCATAGAATTACGAATACACATGGCAGGCTAAATATAGTTGTTATTTACTTTGCACAAAATGGTAGACATCCCCAAACTTAAATAAAAGAGGGGGGAAAGAAAGAGGAAAACAAAAACCAAACCAAAAATGAATAAAATGAAGAAAGAGCGCTACCAAACTGGCACAGACCAAATTCACATTTACTTGTATAAAAATAGAGTCCCAAACCAAGCACAAAGCCACAGAAGTCCAGGTGAAAGTGGGAGAGTGGCAAATTGAGAGGTCTTTCATAGGGCAGGAGCATCTCAGAATGTCTTTTCAAAGTGAGCAAAAAACATATAATAGTTTTAGTTAATGTGGCTAACTTTCTACTGACGCTCAATTTCATTAAAAAGTAGACTTAATATCTACAGTAAGGAAACTAAAGAGCACAAGATATTCAAAACCAAAGTAAAAAATGATCCTAATGAAATCAAGGGCTAGTTTCTTTTTGTTCCTCATCCTTGAAAAAGGCTCAAAACCAAAGTAAATTTCAATTTAAATGCCTGCCTCTACTCATCTTTATCTGCAGCTGAGGACTTATTGTTTTTTGATCTCTTGTATGTGTATATATATATATATATATATATATATATATATATATATCTCCTTTTACCAACCATTTTTCCTAGTCATGTTAATCGTCTTACAACTACAAATTATCAAATTAGCCCACCTGTACTTCCCACCACCATCACCCTGTGGTTAAATATTTTCCTCCTGGTGAACTTAGCTCTCTTCAAATAAGTGACATAACATATCTGAGAATCAATATAATGTAAGGAGTGAACCAATAAATGATTATGTTCTCTTGTGGCAGCACACTAGCTTAGAAAGCTGGAGTGCCCCTTGTGTGCTGAAGGGGAAGGATCTTAGGTGAACTAGCTAGCTAGGTCAGGCAACAAATACATTTAAATAGGAATATTTGACTCAATAAAATAGCTGGTAATTAATTAATTTGAAACTCAAATTGTCCTACCTCAAGACCTTCACTATTAAGTGCCATGGACTTTGCCCTTTGATCAGTTAGGTTTGTTTCAGCACCAGTTGTAGTGCCATTTCTTCTCGAGTAACTCCATCCCCCATCTTCTTCCCTGAACTTGATCTCCTCGTCTCTATCAACACTTCTATTCTTTTCCTCAAGCAAAGAAGTAGGTGTCATCCCTCTCCTTCTTAGTTCTTTCATAAATAAAGATTCAGGAGGTTCTTCGGCTGAGACATAAAGGCACAAAGTTTTTACACATTTGACAGAATCAGCAACCAGATGAAATTAATCAAACACATATGCAGGAAATGCAATCTTTAATATGCAAAGAGACCTACAATGTAAACAAGAAATTGCATTCCCTTCCGACATTTGTGTTACTACATTGTAGATATAGTCCTACATATCACTAATTATCATGTTTTTCCATCAATCACATGGCTTACAAACGTGCTGTGATTCACAAGATCAACAACAAACAATGCCCTTTCTGTAACTATTCTGTCTCCAGTCCTAAAGGACTCAATTCAATTGGCGACGATCACAATCTGATACGATCCCACATCGGATCCACAAGCAATTGTGGATGGATACTTAAGTTGAGGGTCAACCCTTCACCCTTGAGCTAGCTTTTGTGGTGGAGTTAGGGTCTTTGGCTTGAGTTCCTATCACAATCATCTACAACCTCATCCAACAACTAAACGTGACGCTGAACAATCCGTCAAGCAAGTTCCTAATAAACAGCAACATCCAAATATGCTAACATCAAAGCTACTACTCAGTCACACACGGGCTCATGATCACAGTAATAACTCATCAAATAGTTTTTTTTTTCTCTCTTTTCTTTTCCATTTTTTTCTTTTCTTTTCTTCTCTGGTAGCTCGATTTGGACCATGACCATTCAAGCAGTTCGAAATGGTAAATTTCAGAAAAGCAAGCCCGTGACATCAATAATTACCCATAAGTCCCAACTCAAACATAAACAAACAATCACTCATAACTTATACACGATCATACACAGTAATATACGTAAAAATTAATAAATAAATAAAAATCAGCGTAATATTTAAGAAAAAAGATCACAACGAACGCACCTACTTACCATTACTTTGCTTATCGCCGTCTTCTATTTTACAACTAACCCTAAATCTCCTGTAATTATTTGCAATTCCAAAATTCCGAAGCCTAATTCTCCTGCTCTGCAAGCTGAACTCCGCGCAGAAATAACCGAATTTCGGTTGTGAATTTGACGGAGTTGATTTTAACAGCTGAAGGCAAGCCATTACAGCTACGAAAATATTCAAGTTCAAATTCCAAGATTCGAAATGAATTTTGTCAGAGGTTGAGTGATAATCAGTGGAAAATGCGAATTTTGCTACGGAAGAGAGAGAAAGCGTGAAGGTGTGTGTGAGAGAAAGAGCGGTGGACGGCTCTCGAGTAGAGGTCGCACCCTCGGCGTATTGTAGAAATGGCGAGATGTCGTTAGCTATTTTGCGCCAGATTTTTGTTTTGTGGCGGCATTTTTGTGGCCAGAAGGCGAGCTGAGAAGCTGACGGTCTGGAGCCGTCCGATGTCTACGAGATGACGTGGTATTATCACCTACTTTCTAAAAATTAAAAATAAATGCGGATTTCATAGCTATTTTGCATCGTCACCTCATCAATTACGTTATTTCATGATACAACTGTGTAATTGTGGTTAAAAGTTAAAACATGAAAGATACGTATTTCCATTAGACGGGTCAAAATTTATATTTAAGTATAATAAACATTATTAGAATTATAAATATGTCATTAAATATATGTTTCTATTAGAATTTTAATTCATCTTTATGAATTTTGATCCCTAATAAATCTCACACAACATATTGTCTTAGTAAATTACATTGATAAATTGCTAGTTTGCACTTACACCTCAATACGGACAATGTTATCCTCTTAGACACATCTAAACGATGAATGTTCTATTAAAACATGGGCTAGGTTCAAAATCTATACTCCCTTTTTCAATTTAGGAAGTAAATGTATGTGTAGATTTTATCATTAAAGTATTCAATATAATCAACCACAATGACGTAAAATAAATACTAAGTGTAGATGATTAAAGGAATATTGTTTGGTTTGTGGATAAAAGTACAATAACTAAATTTACTCATAGCATGCTCACATCATAAGTGATCGTAGTTTTCTACTTTCTCTATTTCCAATTAAGTGTTATTTTGGATGAATGCACACAATTAATAAATTAATTGAGTTACTTAATACATTCTTGTGTGAATGCATTAAATACGTTAAATATTAATGTATTAAATGAGGGATAAATGTGTGGAAAAAGTGAATTTTCTATCTTGAATTTGTAAAATGATTTTTTTAAAAAAATAAAATTTAAATACTAAAATGACACTTATTCAGAAACGGAGGGAGTATAACATACAAAAAAAATCTAAACATTTAGATTTTCAAATTTTCAAAAAATAAATGTGGGTCCAGCATAAGGGCATTTATTAAGTTTGGTTAAAAAAATTGTGTTTTATGTATATAACAAAAAAAATGCTTTTTTTTATCTATGATAGCTATTTTAACGTTTTAGTTTTTACATTCTTTTTATATATGTTACATTTATGTAAATACAGTAATAACTTTCTCTCATTAATATATACACAATAATGTAAAATATACGTGATTTTCTTCATCCACCTAGGAAAGGAGTATGAACCTTACCTTCTTAAATTAATAATCCATTGGTTTCATGATATTTGATGTTTTAACTTTTTTATTTTATTTCAAATTATTTGTTGTTTTAAACTTTTTCACAAGCTTCTCTCAATTTTATCATCTATCAGAATACTATAAAATTTCCTTCATTAATTTATTTTGTGGTATATTTATCACATTTTTTTACTTAATATTATGAAACGATGGAGGGCATGCATATATACATATATTAAAATATGTGGGGCCTCACGTGAAAATGTGGTTGAGGTGGGTGCGGGGTAGAGATGGCAATGGGTAGGGTACTATGGTACCCATCCACATACCCGCATTTAAAAAAAATACTCGTACCCGTCCCCATACCCGCGTGGGTAGCAATTGTTGTGTCCGTCCCATACCCTCTGGGTACCTAACTGTCCATACCCTTTACCCATTACCCACAATTTAACTAACTATAAAAAATTATAAATTTAAAAACATTAAAAAACTAAAATCATAATAACCATTTGATTAATACAATCTTCATAAAAATTATATTAAATAAATAACCCTACAAACATTACAATACTATGAATAATAAAAAAATCAAAGACATTTATGTGAACCTGTAGCAGAAAATCAATTAATTTTATTTATTTCTTGTATTATGTGTTTCAATTAAAAAAATCAACTTGAAAAAAAAATACGAAATAAATCATCTTCAATTAACTTCTCTAAAATTATAATTACGTAGACTAATGAATACAAAATGTCTACAAATTAGGCGGTGGTCATATACAAGTATAATGTTGCCTTATTTTCAATTATCAATAAATATTTTCAAATTTTATAATATATATATATATATATGTATGTATGTATGTATGTATGTATGTATGTATGTATGTATGTATGAATTAGTAATTTCTTTAAAAAGTACAAACTAGGAAACAAACTAAAACATAATATATATGAAATAAAATAGAAAATAAAATCAAATTTAAATATTTATTATTTTATGATTTATAGCAGTAACATTAATAATTTCCATAAACATAATTATATATAAAATTATATGTATAAATACATATATGGGTATGGGGCGGGTTGGGTACTAAGGTACCCATACCCGCACCCGTACCCGTAAAAAAATGCGGGTAATTACCCGTATCCATGCCCGTTCCCATTGACTGGGTAATTACCCTACCCATCGTGGGTAATTTTTACGGATACCCATAGGGTCTGTTATCCATTGTCATCCCTAGTGCGGGGATCCGAATTTGGGATTCTTTGTTGGAAATGGCGGTAGGCAACGTTCTTTCACTTCTTTGTCTCTTTTAATTCGCTCGTCTCATATCGAATTTTGCTTCTTATTTTGGAAATTTATTTAGATTTTTGTTATGTTGGCAATTTGAATGCAAAGTTTTTAAACAGTATCGGGCATTCGATTACTGGGTTACTGATTCAATCGATTGAACTGTTTTAAAAAAATCGGATAACTCATTATAAGATATTTATATATATTATATGTATATAAATATACACAATAAAACATAATAAATTTATATAAACTGATATCATGATAAATATATTAAATAAGTTTAAAAATACACCAAATTTATATCAATGTAAAGAAGTAAAATGTTTAATTCATCAATAGTTATTCCATAATTTAAGTAGTTAAAAGTAGGAGAATTATCAATTCAGGACCTGAAAAATGGGTAATTTATCGATTCAGGACCCGAAAGATGAAAACTCTCAATCCAGGACTCGAAAGATGAAAATTCTCAATCCAGGACCTCAAAATCACGAATTTTGATTTCTTTTTATTTTTTAATTAATTTTATATTAATTTTCAATGAAAATTCCTTTATTAATTATCTATTAAATATAATAAAGAAATTTTTTAAATCAATTAAAAAATAAAAAAAAATCAAAATTCATGATTTTTGAGGTCCTAGATTAATAATTTTCATCTTTCGGGTCCTGAATTGAGAGTTTTCATCTTTCGGATCCTAAATCGATAGATTACTCATCTTTCAGGTCTTGAATCGACAATTCTCCTTAAAAATATAATATTTATAAAAATAAATGTTGAACATCAAATACTAGATTTTGAGAAAAAAAAAATATAATTAAATGTCAAAAAATTAAATATTAACTTTAATTACAAAGAATACTACACGATAATAATTTAAAACATTGCTAATCATTATTTCACAATCTGCTATTTTAGATTTTAGTTATTCTCTCAATTTATTTTAATTAAAATGAAGATTAGTTGTTTTCACTTTGTAAACATATAATATATATATATATATATGTGTGTGTGTGTGTGTGTGTGTGTGTGTGTGTGTGTGTGTGTGTGTGTGTTATTATTATTCAAATAATAACACGAAAGTGTATTGGCCTAGTTGGTTGAGCACATTGTACAAAGTTATCCAATTTTTAGAGGTAATGGGTTCGAATCCTTCAAGTTTGAGGGAATCACCATTTGAATGTATAGTACTAGTATTTGTTGGCGTTTATTAAGTGTCGTGTTAATTTTGGAAAGTAATAGGTGTATAATTTTAACATCACACGGTGATGCGATCCTCGTCGATAGATTGGTAATGACGATAATCTATCCCGGAGTATAATTTTGACATCACACAGTGATGCGATCCTCGCCAGCAGATTGGTAACGACAAGAATCTACCCCAAGAATATCAAGTTACAATAGGATAAATGATGAAATTCCTCGACTCATAGTGATGCGATCCTCACCGACAGATTGGTAACGACAAGAATCTACCCCGAGAATATCAAGTTACAACAAGATAAATGATGAAATTCCTCGACTCAAGCCTCACAACGCAGACAAACTGTTGATATATTAAATTCACGACCCTATTGTAATTGAAGATACGAACCTTAGAATATAGATGAAGACACCACAAGCAAATGTGATGTTCTATTTGATAAGTTAATTTTGAACTCACAGTACTTGTGAAATTCAGATAAAATCTCTAGAAAGAAAACTCACAGAACATATTGATAAAAGAAGAGTTAATTTTCGTTCACATAGCCCCCTTTATATAGGGATGGTAGAGAATAAATTTCCTAAACATAATACTAGAAGAAAATGGAAACAAATATGTTAAATAGATAAATCTTATAAGGAAACAAATAAAAAACATAAAATTAAGGCTAAACAAATTCAAAAAATAGTAAATAAATAAATAAGTCTCCTGATTAAAATAGAACAGCGGATCCAACTCTTTCAATGGCCCATTAGACAACTTTGGGATTCATAATTCTTGAATAAGCCCAACAGACACTTGGACTGCATCTAACACCACACCACTTAAGATCACATCATTCCCTTCCTCTTGAAAATGATTTGTCCTCAAATCCAAGCCTCCTGGATCAAAGTCTAACACGAACCGATCATTAAAAAATTTCGGCACAAGCTGCACAAGACACCTCTTCAAGCACATGAATAACCAGCATGTATCAAACAGTTGCAGCTTCAACACCATAGAATGCCCAGATATAAGATTCAGGAACAAATCTGGTGGCACTTCTATGTCTAGTGGTACATCTTCATCAACCTGTAAAATAAAAATATCACAAGACACTTGTTGACAACAAATGTTAGCATTCGCCCAATCCACAATGTTTGATTGCACACGTTGCTTTTGTTCTACAGTCACTCCACTAATTTCGTTCCCCCTTTCAAAACATGACAATGTTATCAACTAATTTCCTTCACTTTCCTTTTTTAATGGCTCTACGTCAGCTTGCTCTTGTACTGCCTCTTCTTCGTGCTTCAATGGAAAACTTAATGATTGACTATCTTCCAATGTAAACTCTACATGGGTTGAGTCGTCCACCTCTCCATCATCCTCTGACTTAGATTCTACTTCGACATCCACGATTTCTCCAACAACTTGGCTAGGGAATACAAGCATGTCGGAAATTGTTGTAGAAAGACATTGTTGTTCCTTCTCCTTCTCCCTCTCGGTCGACTATAATATAAGTGTGAAGGCACTCAAATCCAAATCCCATGTAGAGGATTTTGACGGTGTCTTAGTCCTCCACCTCTGAAACCGCTTTTCAACTTTGATTGTCCTTTGCACCATATCTTCTAATTCTTCAGTGATGCAACACCACTTTTTCTCAGATCTCTATGCACAAACCTGCTAGAAATCTATCCATCTGGATATTTCTCCACATCAGCTCGTTCCACGACTTGCATAATTTTCTTAAAGTATTCTTCTACTCCATTTATTCCTTGTCTCAGGTTCTCCAATTTCCTTTCCAGCTCTCAATGATAGCGATAAGGTACATATCGAGCTCTCAACATCATCTTCATTTTTGTCCACGTCTCTATCGGTGGTCTTCTACGATGTCGTCTAGTGGATATGAATTCATTCATCATTTGACAGCATCATCACATAATCCAATAGCTACTACCTTATCTTTTTCCGCTCGGCATAGCTATGGCAGTCAAATATCAACTCCATCTTTCTTTCTCTCTCACTCTAGATATAGTTTAGGATCATTATTTCTCTCGATCCGTTATGTGGCCATATCTACCACTGTATCCACCAAAGTTGGTAGAATTGTACATTTTTTTCTCCCCTTCTTTTTTTCAGCTCTCTTTTTTTGGACCTTTTTTTTTGCATTTTTTCTCTCAAATGTAAATAATAGTAACGGAAATAGTACTAAAAGAAAAATCAAATACAAAATTGAACTGAGACAAACAGTATATTTTTTTATATCAGTTTTTTTTGGATGATTTTTTTCTCTTATTTTTGGATGACTTTTTTTTTACGCAACTACAAATAATAACAACTACAATAATACTAAAAGAAAGTTCAAATACAAAATTCAATAAAAAACAAAGAGAAGTTTTTTTTTCTAATCAATTTTATTTTTTGTTGATTTTTATTTCTTCAGCTCTTTTTTTATTAGCTTCTCTTTCTTCTTCTTTTTTGTTGATTTCGATTCTCTTTTTTTTCATTTTTTGAGAATCACAAAGATTCAACAGAAACTAAAAATAAATAAAATTGAAACCTGATACAAAGTTGTAGTTTTGATACCACTTGATGCAATCCTTGCCGGCATATTGGTGAGGACGAGAATTTATTCCAGGAGTATCAAATTACAACATGATACAAGAAAGGAGAATTATCAATCCAGGACCTGAAAGATGGGTAATCTATTGATTCAGGACCCGAAAGATGAAAACTCTCAATCCAGGACTCAAAAGATGAAAATTCTCAATCCAGGACCTCAAAAATAACGAATTTTGATTTCTTTTTATTTTTTTAATTAATTTTAAAAATTTATTTATTAGATTTAATGGACAAATAATGAAGGATTTTTCATTGAAAATTAATTTAAAAATAAAAAGAAATCAAAATTCGTGATTTTTGAGGTCCTGAATTGATAATTTTCATCTTTCGGGTTCTGGATTGAGAGTTTTCATTTTTCAGGTCCTGAATTGATAAATTACTTATCTTTTAGGTCCTGAATCGACAATTCTCCTAAAAGGAATTTCTAGACTCAAGCCTCACAACACAGACGAACCGTTGATATATTAAATCCACGCTCTACTGCGATTGAAGACACGAACCTATGAAAACGCCACAAACAGATGTGATGTTTTATTTGATAAGTCTTTAAACTCACGGTACTTCTCGTGAAATTCAGATAAAATCTCTAAAGAGAAAACTCAGAATATATTGATAAAAGTGTTAATTTTCATTTACATAGATCCTTTATATATAGATGGTAGAAAATAAGTTTCCTAAACATAATACTTGAAGAAAACGAAAATAAATCTGAAAAAGAAATAAATTTACTAAGTAAATAAATCTAATAAAGAAATAAATAAAAACCCTAAAATTAAGGCTAAACAAATTCGAAAATTGATAAATAAATAAATAAGTCTTCTAATTAAAATAAAACAGTGGGTCCAACATCTTCAATGGGCTTGCACAGCTTTGTAATTCATAAGAACAAAAACAAATATTTGGCAATAGGGTATGGTTCTCAAGAAATATTCTCAAGTATTTAAGTTTTGCAGACTAAATCTGTAATTTTGTTCTTTTTATTAAATTTATTTGGTCCCCTTATATCAGTGGCCGCACACTTCCAAATTTCAGTTTGCTTTTTGCAGGTAAAATCTCCACTTGAAGTCGAACAAACTACTTTTCAAATTACAGCCATTTTATAGCTTTACAAGGACAAAAAATAAGTTGCACCTTTTATTTCTCTTTTTTATTTTATCGATGCACATAGTGTACACGGTTAAGCTTTTATCACCACATAAGTATGATTGTTTGATTTGAAGAAAAAGTGAACGCATATTTAGCCGTTGGATTTTTTTTGGTGTCCAGAGATGTGAATTTACCAATCTGGATTAATTGCAGATCAAATCTCTAATGTTAATCCGTATTACATTTATTGTGTCAGAACTGGTTTTATTATTATTATTATTATTATTATTATTATTATTATTATTATTATTTAAATTAAATCATAATAAATTAAAAAATTTGAAATAATAAAATAAAAAATAATAGGTTTAGCACATGAGATGTCACAACAAATGGCACGTGATATCGATTAATTGAGATATAAAAATGCGAACAATTAGGATTAATTAATAAATTATTAATTACAGTTTAATTCATAATATTTTTAACATAAATGACTCGATATTTTAATATTTACAAAACATTTCCTCATATTTCCTTCTTAATAAAAATGTCTTCCAATCGACTTTTCTACAGCGGGCTCCGGCGGTCGAGTCAACGTTAAATTGCCGAAAAATCGACAATAGGGCTTTTTGTTTAAAATAGAAAATTCTAGGAATTATTAAAATATGTGGAAATACCTATTTATACTCATAAATATAGAATTTCCTTCAAAAATACCCACAAACATAGTAACCATTTACTATATACCCAATTTATCTATTTTACCTTTAATTTCCCAACTTTTTCACAAATCTTACACAATCCTTACACATGGTACAGACTGCAATTACACATGGTGGGGACTAGTCCCTATCGGTTGGAAATGGTCCCTATTGGTGGGAACTGGTCTCTGTCGATAGGTACTAGTCCCTGTCACCACATCAAATTAAACTTTTGAGGGTGATAGAGTAAAAGTGGGTATATATTGAATGTAAATTATTTGAGTGGGTATTATTGATTTTACACTATTCAAAATGGGTATGGAGTGATTGATCCCCTTAAAATATTGGATGTTAAAAAATCGACTACAGGGCTTTTTGTTTAAAATAGAAAATTCTAGGAATTATTAAAATATTGGGTGTTAAAACATTTAAACATTGGAAGTTTTATTGTAATTATTAAAACGTAGTATCGTTTTTTTTAAATGCTCAAACGTTGAGAATTAAATTATAATTAACTCATTGATAAATAGTTCGTCCATCATTTCATAATCTTTTTTATTATTTTTTTAACGGTAGATCTCAAACTAAGAAGGTTCCTTTTAATAAAAGAGTTTCAACAAATTGGATGTTTCCGATAGCACAAATCAGCTTAGACAAGTTTATAACACAGTTGTGAATGTTAGTAATCTATCCGCCAACGCTTACTGTTTGTCGCTCTCCATAGGATAATTATTTTTCTGGTTTAGAGTGAAAGATTAGGTTAAATATTATATTAATTTAACAAAATAAAGAAGCTTGGGCTCTATTAGTCAATTCCATTGACCCCCTTGGGCCATTTTAAAACTAGTTCTTAACACCAAATCATGAAACTTGGCTACCTACTTTGGATGGCTTTCTTTGATATTATTTTTTAGTGATTAGATTAGAGATATTATATTATTCTAGTGATTTGAATGATTAGAGAACCTAATGAAATTGAGGATAAGTTCGAATATTTTTCTAGCAAAAATGATACCACATAGATACGTCTTACATTCTTTCTATCACATTCGGATTCAAGTCCAAATCTGATGCCATATTTATAATCATATGGCAAGTGTTTAAATTCATATATGGTTATAAGACCGTCAGACCCACTCTCACGACATTGTAAATATTTTTGTTGATATTATAGAAAATTGGCATTACATGATTGAGGCCTTAATCAAAGGCAGCCTTTCTGGAGAGAGAGAGAGAGAGAGAGAGAGAGAGAGAGAGAGAGAGAGAGAGAGAGAATTCCAACTATAGGTACATTAAATCAACTTGATATATATATAAGTATATAACCATGTCTATAGAAGAAAAAAAAAAGGAAAAAAAAAAAAGAAACAAACTTCAGCATCTAAAATCCAAGCAGACCTGCATCTGCCTTTGAGATCATTAGCACACCTACACAATAGTTTTCACCTGAATCGACTGAAACACAGTCTGCGTTGTTGTGGTTGGAATGATGTCTGAGACGACTAACACTGTATCTCCATTCTTAATCAGTCCTTTCGTCTTTAAAAGATCGATAGATTTGGCAATGTTAGCTTCCATATCATCTGAAAGATCAACCAGAAGTGGAGTGACTCCCCATTGTAAAGTTAGAGCCATCCTGGTATTGCTGTCGTTTGTGAAGGCAAATATGGGAGGATTTGGACGGTTGCGTGAGATCAGAGATGCCATGCACCCATGCCTCGTGTACACAAATATTGCATCCAGGCCTAAGTTGTTTGCTGCAATCACAAGGGATACAGCATAAGCATGCAAACATGCACTTTTAGAATGAAATGATTTAATTTTGCAAATTCAGATATTGATCATATCAGAATATCAGATATCTTCATTTAGCAAAGGGAATGAATTTGGTAGTGAGAGATTGGGATAGTGACTGCATACATACCCATTCCTGCAGCAGAGCTGCAGATTTGCTCAGCAATTTGGTCCGGCAAAGATGATCCGAGGCTATGCTGTAACAGAACATTTTGCCTGTTCTCTTCACGACTCCATAGCTCCATCCGACTACTGGTCATCCGCAGCACAGAAAGAGCTTTCTGTCCAAATGGCCCAATAGCTGATTCTCCGGAAAGCATCAGTGCATCAGCATATTGGCGAACAGCTTCTGAAACATCAGCAACCTATAGCAGCAGCAGAGCAGCAAACAGCAGTGTCATTTTTTTTTTCACATTTTGCTTAAACTGCAATGTTGAATTTAGAAACTGTTTTTTTTTTTAAGATTCAACGAGAAAAAGAATTAGCTACCTCAGCCCTTGTCGGGGTAGGATATTCAACCATCGACTCCAAAAGCTGAGAAGCTACCACTACTGGCTTATTAAGTTGCCTGCATACATAAGTGATCTCCTCCTGCACTGTTGGAATTTGTTCTAGTGGGATTTCGACACCAAGGTCTCCTCTTGCTATCATGATTCCATCAGAAGCTGCAACGATTTCTTCTAATTTATGAAGAGCCTCCATACTCTCTATCTTTGCCAATACTTTTATTGATCTGTGATCAATAAATTTTCCATCATATTCTAAAAAAAGCAAATAAGTGACACTGACACCTAAATAAGCAAATGACTGGTAACCTCCAGTTGATGCTGATGCACATTCATAATTCTCACAGCAACAATTGAATAATTTGAACCATTAAACCATATATATGCTAGACGTGTGATTTTATACTTACAATATTAATGGACACGAGAAGTAGTGAGAGTTAAAGACGATGCTTATTCAAATTTTGTGATCCGATAAAATCCAGAAAGGACTACTTACTTGGAGGACCTGGTGGCAATGTAATTCTTCAGATGCGTGACAGCATCAGCATCGTTCACAAATGACATAGCAATAAAATCAACATCTTCAGAAATTCCAAATTCTATGTCAGACCAATCCTGATAAAGGAAACAGATATATCTCAGACAAGATACTTCTATAAACCTCCATTCAAGCAATTCAATGAACGAATTGTTAATGCTGATATGGAATTTCACTTTTAGTTTGTTTATCAACTCTTTTTCGCCATTTGAACTTTGCATAAGAACATGTTTCTGATATCACCAGATCTGATTATCAAGATACTAATCATCAACATTAATATCTCAGAAAGGATTGTGTTAGCATCAGTTTCTTTACTTATTATTACAGTTTATATCATGGCAATATATGCCCCAGCTGCCTAAAAAGATAATAATTACATGAGAATCCAAATAAGTGGATTTTGCTTCACCTTAGTTGACAGAGTTGGAAGCTCATAATTTCTCTCCACAAGCATTCCATCTCTCCAAAAGCTAAGTTTAGCTCGTGGCAAGAGCAAGCCAGGGTCCGTGCACTTACAACGCAAATCATTCCCAATCTTTTCTACCACTTCGAAGGTTGCCATTCCTCCATCAAAAACGATTTCATCGCCCACTTCAATACCTGAAGAGTACAAAAATAGTAAAAAACAAAGACAAAAATAGGCACCTTTTTCCTGCTACTAGTAATCTTTACTAATCCACTTTCATTTACTACATACCCTCAGCAAAACCTTCATAATTTGCTTGAATTGTAAATGGACGCGAGCCCTCAAATTTTTCGTTAGTAAAGAACCAGATTGAGCCATCCTAACAATCCAACAAACACATAAAAACCATCAGAACACCAAAAAAAAAAATTAATAACAAAAAAAAAAATCCACTCTTTTTCTAGAATGTTCAGTACAAAACATTTGTGACATAAATTGTTGATTAAAATTAATACCTCTGCTTTAACAGAGGAAGGAGCACCATGATCAACCACATGAATCTGACTGCCTTCAGTATCAATCATCAAAGACACACAATACCCCTTTTCTTCATTCAACTTCTTAATCTTCCTAATCAAATCCTGATGCCACTCCCTAGTGTTGTGACACATATTAAGCCTAGCCACATTCATCCCTCCCATTGCCAGCTTCTCCAAATCTTCCAATGAGCAGCACGCGGGCCCTATCGTGCACACGAGCTTCGTCTTCCTCAACCCCAAGAACCCCTTCTCCCTCAACTCCACTTCTGTAACCACATCAAACCCCAGAGCCCCTTCCAAACTCTTTGAATCTTGATAAACCCCTGCACTCTCCACTCCCACTTGCATAACTGCCTGAACTCCACCACCAGTTCTGAACTTCCTAGGATTAAGTGCACACAAATTCTTACCGTCCCTCCTAATCGGGACACCAAATACACCGTTCTTCAAATCAACACCCCCCTCTTTCTTGATCATCCCACCAAACTTAAGAGCTAAATCCCCCACAACAGCCATGATCTCTTCTTAATGAGTTAATTCTAATAAAAAGTTGCCAAATATAAAAGGAAGCACACAATCAAAACTTGCAGCAATCACGAAAACCAAAACTGATCTAAAATATCAAAACTTGCAGCAATCAAGCAAAAGGCAGTGGGCTAGGAAAGAAGAACAAAGAATTTGTCAAATATTTAGGCAAAAAATAGTCTTCGGTAAACCCGTCTAGACTTTGTATTTCTCCTAAGATTTTCGGATTTTACAAGAAAAAATTTGGTTGTGTGCTGCTTCTGTGTGTGTGTGTGCATATATACATACATATATATATAATATATATAATGTGGTATATATATTATTTTGTGAATTGAGAAGAATTATGTTTGGAAACTCCGAAAACCCTAAAAACAAATGAGTTGTAAAATAATTAATTTGAAAAGTAGGGACAGCTGAAAAGGGCGGTAGAGTACACACTCTGTGATGAAATGGGGGCAGCCGAATTTAACGGTCAACTGCCCTATCGACGGCTAATATGAGCCGTGGCGTCACTGTCACCACACTCTGTAAATGCTGAAGAGTTTTCCTTTTTCTTTTTTTTTTTTTTCAATTTCTTCTTTGCATGGACCCTAGAAAAACTAGTTAAAAAAAAAAAAGATGAAGAAGAAGAAGAACTGGTTTGCTATGATTTTTGGAATCTATGAAAAAAGAATATTGTTAAACATCTTTGTATTTGCTGTATTCTATTTAGGGTAGATTACATTAAATGTCTCAAATTATTGAAATTTTCACAAAAAAATGTATTGGACTTAATTACACATCAACACTACATATTCCAAAAAAAAAATGTTATGATAGTTAAATTTTAGAATGCTCATTTTTAACCATAAATTCATTTTTCTTCATGTATCTGGATTTGATTCTAACTCCCTCACAGAATAATTGACAACCACATTGGTTTATAATTGTTGGAATTAGACTTTCAGAATAAATTTATTACTTTATCAAAAGTTTGGGTTATATGACGTAATTAATTATAATTTAAAACATTTTTGTGAAAAAATTAATAATTCTCAACATAGAATGTCATTATTAACATGGAAGATAGATTAAAACAACCAATTTGGATTAAAAGATGGTTAATTTTTTTACTACCTATGAGAGTAGGGCTGTTTTTTTTTTGTTTTTTTTTATGTCGAGGTAATCCGCAGCCGCTACCGTGGTGCGCACTGGATAAACTCCGTCCATGTGTAATAGCCTGCAAAACTAGACAGAGGAGGTAAACCACACGTGGCAAGCCAGGTGTGACAGGTTCACACCTAGTGGTGTTGGTGTGGGTCGAACTTGAAATCTTTGACCTCAAAAAATACTACTCCACCACTAGGCCATCCCCAAGAGGACAAGTAGGGTTGTTTTCTTGTCCAGCCAAATTAGTGCCCGAGAGTGTAAGACAGGGCGCGTGACATCCACGCGCAAGTGCCCATCCTTTTTTTTTATTTTTTTCTTTTTTTTTCCCAAAAATCATATATCTCTTAAAGTAAAATTAATTTATTTAATTTGACGACTCGCGTCGTGCACTCATCTGACGCTAACGCGTGAGCTCCTGTACTGCACTTGATAATTGATTTTTTTGAATTAAATATATACCCTAAAATAAATTAGTGAACCTTAAAATTAAAGTTTTTTTTTTTTTTTTGCGGCGATTCGTGTAGTGCATTCGCTCGATGCTAACACGTGAGCTCGTGCACTACGTTCGATAATTAATTTTTTAATTAAATATAAACCATAATTGATACTAATAAACCCAAAAAAACCTAACCCAAAAAAAAAACCATTGCCCCCTCCAGAAAAAACCCTAAAAACACTAAACCCTAAAAAACCCCTAAGCTCTAAATATTAATTGAGATGGAATAAATCATAATTTGAATTAAAGAAATTCATATACGACAAGTTGCAGGCCTAATACTTTTTATGATTACAGGTGATATTTTTTGTACTTTGGACTAATATTTTTTTGTGTTAAGAATGATACTATTTCTGGCGATTTTTTTTTCTGGGTGGGGTGGGTTGGGTCGGGTCAGAGTTGACCCGCTCGTTGAATCGCATGCCTCGCTTGCCCGACTGTCTGATTTTATGCCTTTTGTGTTCAAGAGACTTTGTGATAAAAGCATAGGTTCTTTGGGGTTTTTTTTTTCAACAAAACTGAAAATACATTTTTTTAACTTTCCGTTAAAAAATTAAAAATATTTTTTTTATTGATTTTGGTGACGGAGGGACACCGACGTGGAAGGGGGACGTCACAAGTTGGGGGAGACTGTGAAGAATGGTTAGATTAGGTTCGTTGGTATGAGAAAACGAGAAATATTGTGGTAAGTGTTGTTATAAATTTATATTTTTATTCAAATTAAATACTTTTATATAATTATTCAATCGGTATTATCTGTATTATATATATTATTTATTCGATATTACATCTATACAAAGCTTCACAAGAAGATAGTCATCCGATATTATTTTTTTATACAACGTTGGAATACGTATAACGTAGCACCACTTTGAACAAGTTTAAACTCTATAAAATATATTTAATATTAAATAAGGGAACATGAAATGAGTGAGAAAAAAAGGGGGAGAAAAGATCTGAGCAAAGAGAAAATTTTATTTTTATTTCATATATTCAATAATAAATTACACATCTCTGTCAAAAAAAAAATAATAAATTACACATCAACTTACGAGGGCAATTAATTGCCGACTCCTACAAGACTAAAACATTAACCTTAAGTCTATCTTATAAAGTAAATATTTATTAAATAATAAACTAAGCTTATCTAAATAACAATAATAATTATCTAATGATGCACATTCATGTGATATCGTCTAAAGGATTTTATGATTAGAGATTTAATTTTGTGTCAATCAACTTATCCCTAGTGATGTTGTAGTTGAACAAACTGTAGTACTTCTTGTATATCTATCGTAAATATGGTAGCCTTATAAAAAGATGTGATTAAATCCAACAAATGGTACCAGAACATCTCTACTGTTGAATCTCTAAGAACTAATATTAAAGTTTATATTTCTTGATTTTCGGTTGAATTTCACAACAAAGTTAATAATTTATTGTTGATTTGGTTAATCAAAATTAAGATTCAGATGAGTATAGTTCAATTTTGATTAAAAAATTTGGTTCGGTTAATTAAAAAAAATGGTCGTTTTGGATTCGATTATTGAATGGTTGTTATTTTTGTTTTTTGGCTTCAAAGTAGTTGTTCGATTTCAATATAGAATTGTGTTGAATTAAGGTGCAGTTATTCAGATTTAAAAAAACAAATAAAATGAAGAAAAATGGAACGAATAAGGAACCTGTAATAATTTGAAAACCTGGACTGGGGCGGTTGGCGACGGCTAAGGCGAGGCGGCGTGTGGTCGGCGGTGGCGAGGGTTTGCGGCTAAGGCGGGTTCACGGCACTAGGGTTAAAAAATGATTTAGGGGAAATGAAAGTGAAGCCCCGTTTATTTTTTTCATATCAGAAATTTACCGACGGACTGCGACGGACATTATATGTCATTAAATTTAATCTGAATTAATAAATTTAAAAATTGAATATTAACGACGGACACAATCTGTCGTTAACTTTAATCTGAATTCATAATTAGAAAAATCAAATATTAACGACGGACACTATCTGCCGTTAAATTTAATCCGAATTAATAAATTTAAAAATCAAATATTAACGACGGACACAAATCGTCGTTAAATTTAATCTGAATTAATAAATTTAAAAATTGAATATTAACGACGGACACTATCTGTCGTTAAATTTAATCTGAATTAATAAATTTAAAAATCGAATATTAACGACGGATACAATCCGTCGTTAAATTTAATCTGAATTAATAAATTTAAAAATAGAATATTAATGATGGATGCAATCCGTCGTTACAGTTAACGACGGTCAGCCCATCTTTATTCCGTCGTTAATTTTACGCGTGAAAAAATTCCGCACTTTTTAATGCCTGAAAAGTGTAGCGACGGACGTTCCGTCGCTAAACTGTCGTAACTAATGACGAACAAGGATTCATCTCTAATATCCGTCGCTATGTCGCGATTTTTTTGTAGTGCAATTAGGACTAATGGAGTTTTGGGGTCATGGATTTATGGCAAAATTCCATTCGTTTGAGAAGTTTATTCCAACAATTGATTGAGGGGAAACCCTGGTCACATTGAGACGAGCGTTTAGATTTATGAATCGACGACAATCGACAACGAAAAGTAAGTTTTCACTTGAAAAATGAGAAGTGTGTTGTTCGCGCATAGCAACAGCAGCGTCAACTTCAAAACCCGATTCCCGTCGTTCCAAAGAAGGCCGGATTGAGACGTGCGACCCACCCTTTGAAAGCTCTTGAAATGTAGAATGCATTGGGTGTGTGTTTCGGGACGATTGATCGCCAATTCAGGATTTATTTTTACGAGAACATCCGCTGCCTGAAAAACAATAATGTGAAGTTGCATGTCGAATTTTGGGAGTTTCTAGAAACGGATTGCAAACCACAGCCACTCCAAATCTATGGTCTCAGGATGATCTGTCTAACGATGTTCTCGATTTCAAGTTTCGTTGACATTTTTGCGGGTCAATTGTGGTGTTTTTTGAACTTAAAGTTTGCTGCAAAATTAAGATAATTAATTAAGGAATTTTAAATTTTATCCTAAAATTATTTTTTTAGAAATTACAATTAAGTTATGAGATTATGTAGAATTCTTAAACGATCTCCAAAAGTAATTTGATTTTGCAATTAAGCCCTTACATGCTTAAATCGATATGTATTGTATGGTGCTTTTATGTGGTCAATTAATTTGGTATTATTTGATGTTATCAACGATGAACTATATGTTATGAATATAAAATTTTGTAGCACCACCCGGTATAATTTGGTTTAATTGTAAATTTATGCAAGTAAAGTAAGGTTTGTGTGCCTATAGTAAAGTTTATTTGGTGCTCCAACACTAATTTAAAGATTTAGGCACTTGTCCCCCAGATAAAGTTTATTTATTATTAATCAATTATTTATTTTGAATTTGTATGGTGCACCTCATGTTCTTATTTTATTTTATTAATATTTAAGATGAATTAATTGAAATAAGAAATCGCCAAAGTGACCTCTCTTGTGGAAATTTATTTATTGACAATATTAAGACAGTTGTGTGAGTGTATGTTTATGCAGATATTAATCGGTCTAAAAGAAAATAAATGTTTGGCCCGAAATACACAAAGACCCGCGGTGGTGTATCATGGTTAAGCAACTAGCTCTGACTTATGAAATTTTATCTTTCTCCTCTTAGTTTATTTTTTGATAAATGGCTAACCTTCTTCTTTTTTTAGTTGGGGAAGGGGGAGTTATGAGATTTACACAATGTCTTCTTTTACACAAAAGGCTCCACTACTTGAGTATTCCTAAAGAGACATGTTCTTTTGTTTCTACTTAAACTATATGATGATTGAAAATGGCTAATCTTCTTTTTGGAAGAGGATTATAAATTAATTATTAGACTGTAAAAACAAATTATTTACTACTCAATTTAAATTTGAAGGTTGTATGTTTGTTCTGTTTCATCTAATAAATATAAGGATAGTTTTAATTATCTTTTAAAGAAGTTAAATATAAAGAGAAAGATTAAAACTTTTTTAAAGTTGACTCGTGCTATTCTAAGTAGAGTTTGTTAAATTGACAAAACTTGCAATCACTTGAATAATAATTGATTTATTGCATTAGTTTTGGTTGATTATTGTTGGGGCACACAATATCTTCTTTTACATTTAAATAGACAAAGCAAAAGGACGTGGTACTTTTTAAAGCATTTTTTCGTGAATACAAAAAGTGTGGTCCACATCCCATTTTGCTCGTTTATTTTAGGGTTTGTTTGGTTTTATTTCCAACATTAATTTTCAGTTTTTCAGTATTTTCACTTCAATTTACGAGGTGTATTAGTTTTTGACAATTAAAAATAGACATACAATTCCGAGAATAAAAGACTTGTTTGATCAACCAAAAAGCTCAAGTGTGTTCTCAAAGATCAATTTAAGATCGTGTTATCACCAATTAAATATTAAGGAAGGTGATAGAACTGACATTTAGAACTCATTATGGACATTATAAATCCATTCTGATGTCTTTTGGGTTATCAGATGCACCAACAATTTTTATGAATTTGATGAAACTCACGTTCATCTATACTTAAATAAATTTGTGATCATTTTTATTAATGATATATTGATTTTCCCAAATGATAAGAAATAACACAAATAATATTTTAGAATTGTCTTTGAGACACCTAGAAAGGGAAAAAAAACTATTTGAAAAGATCAAGAAAGGTGAATGTTGGATGGACCGATGTTTTCTTGGGACACGCAATTATTACGTAGGGAATAGAAGTGGACCATGTTTAATTTGAGGCCATAACAAATTGGAGTATATAGGTGAATGTGAATATGTTACTATTGAAGTTTTATTAATAATTTTTTCAAAGATTTTTAGATCAATGACACAATTAATTAGAAAATTAGTAAGGTTTGAATGGTGCGATAAGTGTGAAAATAGGTTCAAGAGTTAAAGCATCGACTAATTCCAATACCAGTTTTGGTTGTACCTGAAGGTTCGAAAGACTTTGTAGTCTACTGTGATACATCGAAACTTGGACTTGGTTGTATTTTGATGCAACGTGGTAAGGTGATTGCATATGTCTCAAGACAATTGAATATACATGAGCTGAACTACCCTACACATGACTTGGAGTTAGCTGCTGTAGTTCATGCTCTAAAGATATGGAGACACTATCTTTATGGTGCCAAATGTGATATTTATACCCACCATAAAAGCTTAAAGTACTTCTTAACCCAGGAAAAATTGAATATGAGACACACAAGATGGTTGGAACTTGTAAATGATTATGATAGTACCATTCACTACCAATATGGAAAGACAAGTGCAGATATTCATGCTTTGAGTCGAAAGAATAAATGTCAATTAGCAGCCTTACTAAAGAATCAAGAACAAATGATCGAATACTTGACTAAACTAAGGATTGAGATAGTGGTTCCACCAAGCAGCACGACAACAGTGTTGGCAACATTAATAGTTAAACCTACTTTGAGAAAAAGGATAAAGCAAACTCAAATAAGTGATAAGTTCTTGAAAAAAACATGAGGAATATTGTTCTTGCTAGAGATATTAAAGAGCCTGCATTAACCGATGACGGTACCTCAGTGTCTGAATGAAGGTTATGTGTGTCAAAAGACAAAAGTCTAAGACGAGAAATTTTCGATAAAGCTTATACTGTTCACCTAAGAAATATAAAGATGTACCAAGATTTACAAAAGATAGATTAGTGGAGAAATATGATATATAGTATCTATTATATTTTTCGATGAAAATGTGAAATTAGATTTGGAAAGAGAGGAAAGTTGAGATCAAGATTCAATGACCCTTTGAGATACTTGAGAAGATTGAAAATATAGCCTATAGATTGAGCTTGCCGCCAAATTAGCGGGTATACACAATGTATTCTGTATTTCTCTGATGAGGAAGTATATTCATGATCCAAGTCATGTAGTCAACTATAAGTTTCGGGATGTTAACCAAAATCTCTCGTATAAGGAATTCATGTAGTTGTACTTGAAAGAAAAATCCATAGTTTAAGAAATCGAATGATCCTCTTATCAAAGTTCAGTTAATTAGACAAGGAAAAGATAATGCAACACGGGAAAGAGAAGATGAAGTGTTTGCAAAGAATCCCCAATTTTTCTAATCAAGTAAGTTAATTTGGAGGACGAAATTTATTTAAGTAGGGGAGTTTGTAACGCCCTTTTTTTTAAAAAAATCATTTTTAAATATAATCTTTTGATCTCGTCATTACGAGTGATTTAATATTTGATATATTATATTTATTTTAGTCCTTCCATCTACAGAGAAAATTATAAGATAATATCAATAATTCATAATATAAATAAAAGTATTAAAATACCATAATTTATAATTCCAAATTACATAACTAATCCAAAAATCTAGATAGTCCCGGTGAGAATGGCCTAGTGGTAGAGTAAGGTTACTTGGTGACCAAAGATTACGGGTTCGAATCTCCTCAATACTGCAGATCGAGTTATTTTATAGTAAACTTCCATAAAGCCACGTTCTCAATTCAACTGCGCAACCGTGCAATTTTCATTCATAACAAAATCTTCAATTAATGTATTAATCTCCTACATCCTTAAACTTTAATTTTATATTCTTTATCATCCACGGAAGAGTTTGGCAGCCGAAAGTGTTGATCAAATCAAACAAAATGCAACTACTCTTTGTAATTGGTAATTCTTCAATCCCATACCTAATATCAAATATTAGATATAAGTATGCAAATTTTCATGTATTAGTGTTATATATTGACTTAATCTGTGAAGAACTCTGAATCGATGGCTTAATCTTGAGTTGAAACTATAAACTTCATTATACACTTACTTTGAATTGAATCTTGTTGTTTGTCTAGCCTTCAACCACAAACCAACCAAGATAAATCACAATACTTGTGATTCGAAATTCTCTTCTGATTGCGTTTGTTCTTTCACTTATCATTTTCTATATATTATCTCTCTCTTTCACTCTCTAAGTATTTCTCTCTCCCAATTTGCGATATGACTGAAAGGCATAAGATTTAACTTTGAAAAATGCCTTCATTTAATTATTCTTATTATTATAATATAATCAAAAATAGTTTTATATACGTATTCTTTAATTAAGCTCAAATTACTCTTGATGTCATTGAAAAGTTATTGAGCTTATTAACTAATCAGATTTTATAATAGAAGGAAGAAACTCATTTTACAGATTGTATATAATTTGATAAATGATTAATATTTCAGCCTGTAAAATATATAATTTCTATTAAAAGATTTAGTTTATTAAAATAATTAATTATTTCCTCTGCTAGGTAAAGACGAATTAGTTCATGCAAGTCTTTAATATTTTTGGCATTGAAATGTCGAGTCAAAGGTCTTCAAAGTAAAGGTGGGGAATTTTATACGCACGTAGTTATTTACTATCCATTATTTATTATGCTTGTGATTTATCGTTTGACTGAATGTTTATGTGAAAGTGGAAGTTAAAGTATGTCAGAGACCGTTCATAGGTCTAGGACCGTAAAAGTTATCATTGGGTTGCCCACCGTGCTTGTGTATATGCATATAATTGTTCATGGACCTTTAATAGGTCCGAGACCGTGATAAGTTGCCTTTGGGCTGACTCCCCACTGTTCAAACAATTATTATTATGTTGACATGGCATGAATGTCTGAATACGAGTTACTTGTTTAATATATTTTGGATAATGCGTATTCTCCACTGAGTGTATTTGTTATACTCATCCCTATATTACAACATTTGAGGTTGAGGAGTTCGGTGATGGTAATGAGGAGATGGATGTGAACTAGGTTTTTATTTAAATATTTAAGTTATTAAAATTGTTTGACTACTATATAAACTTTTAGTTGATAGCCTGTTTGTTTGTGTTTTCTAACTTTAAAAATGCTTAGGTGTTTGAAGTATTTAAATCGCTTCTATACTATATTGTATGAATTATTATCCTTGTTTCTTCAGTAGAAGTTTATTTAAGTATTATTAAGTTTCGTATTAGTTTAATTAAATATTTGAGGAAATGTTTTAAATTCTATTTCATCTATTATTTTACATGTTAGTTTTTATAAAATTAATAGCATTCTCAGTTAATAAAATTAGGGCGTTACATTTTCTCTCTGGAGATTTTATCCGAATTTCACGAGAAGTACCGTGAGTTCAATATTGACTTATCAAACAGAACATCACATTTGTTTGTGGCATCTTCATCTATATTCTAAGGTTCGTGTCTTCAATCATAGTAGGGTCGTGGATTTAATATATCAACAGTTCGTCGGCGTTGTTAGGCTTAGGTTGGGAATTACATCCTTTATCCTGTTGTAACCTAATACTCTTGGGTAGATTTCCGTTGTCACCAATCTGCTGGCGAGGATCGCATCAGTTTCCATGATCTATCGGGATTGTGGTGCTACAATATTTATTTATATTGTAACTTTTGTCAAATTAATACTTCGCATTAAAAATAAAATAAAATTAATGGTATTAACTATTGAACTAATATTATTAAAGTTAAAAAATTAATGATAAAAACATAAATGACCAATAGTAACAATTATATACACAAACAGACAAACTAATTAACTATATATATACATATTATATATAATATAATTATCTTATTTACAATTTTATATGGTATACTAGTATAATAAATAATAATATGAAATATGAAATGATATTATATTAATATTATCGAAATTAAGAAATTGAACGTTCAACAATAAATAATAAGTAATAAGAGAAATTATGAATAATATTTACAAAATAATATTTCTCAATTCATTGAATAATAAATATGAAATGAAATCAATATATTAATCCAATATTATCGACATTAAGAAATCAGATGCTTAACATTAGTGTAAATGAGTAATAGAAGAAATTAAAGAAAAAAATAATTAACAATATATAGTATATAATAAATAGATTATAGTCCATCTTAGATTAATAGTTAAAACTTACAAAAATATAAGCTAGAAATTATAAATTTATAATATTAAAAAAATTACGATTAATATTGATAATTTGACAAAACAATATTCATCATTAAATATTAATGCATGAAATGTAATCAATGATATCAAACTACTATTTTCAAAAGTAACAAAATAATAAAGGAAAATGAAAATTAACAAAAATTAAAAATAATAAAATGTTCGAGAGTCATAATATTTAGCACCAATGTTCTATAGTTAATCTAAAACTCTTAGTTATATATATACTATCGTCTATCGATTAGTATTCTGGTATATAGTCAATATTAGTTAAAATGTACATATAAATAAAAGGAAAAAAGAAATTAACAAAAATTAAGAGTAATATTGACAAAATAATCATTCTCAATTCGTTAAATAAGAATTTTGAAATGAAATAAATGATAATGAAAACATAATAATTTCTCAAAAAAATCTCATCAAAATTAAGAAATCAAGTTCAAGAGTAATAATATTATTATTTATTACCAGTTAGCACCAACGTTTTATAGTCAATCATAAATTATTAGCTATACATAGTATTTATATTGTAGTATGTAGTTTATATTAGTTAATATGCATATACCAATAAAAAATAACGAAGACTAGCATTAAATAAGCTAACCTAAGAAAAATAATTAATAAAATTAAGAATTAATAGTCTCTTAAATAATATAGAATCATTAATTTATATATTGTCTTATAAATATATTGGAATAGAATATGACTTATGTGTCATGATTAATGATTCATGATTTATGAATCTTACGACACACACTCAATAAATTATACACACACATGTTATATATATGTGTGTGTGTGTGTGTGTGTTTTGGTTCAGGTGAGAAATGAGAATAAATAGTGATTGTTGGATCTAATTTAACCAATGGTTGAGATTGTTTTACTCTTAAATGCTCATTTAACCGTTACTGCAAGTTTTTTAGATTTTTTTAGGAGGCAAGGTTATGCTGGTAATTTTCTCATGAATTCCCTTAAATCTAGCTATTGCATATCTTACGTGATATGAATTTTTTTTACTTTATTTAATAATTTATTTTTTTAAGTTTCAATTTATATTCTTCATTTTTTCCTTCAATTTATATTCTTTATTTAATTTAATCTTGAAGGTTTCTTTAATTATTATTACTATTACTATATCTCTTTATTCAAAAATTCATGTTTGATAATCAACAAAATACCATAAGAAAATGGGTCGTTATAAAGCAATGAATATGTACATACAAAATAATTAATTGTCTTCATTAAGCAAATGATTTGTTTGTACAAAGTAGTGGATTGATTGCTATAAAGAAATTAATTGTTTCTTTATTAAACAAGTTTTAGTGTTTGTTTTTATATTTTTTATTTCATATGTTTCGAAGATTCGATAGTATAAAGCAATGTAATGTTGTTCATATAATAAGGATTTATTATATTGTTAGTAATATGTTCAATATATATCAGTCTATCATGTTAAATAATAAATTATGACACATTAAGCAATGAATATTACACATATAAGCAAT
The DNA here is from genome assembly GCA_026008535.1 of Perilla frutescens. Taxonomy (NCBI): domain Eukaryota; kingdom Viridiplantae; phylum Streptophyta; class Magnoliopsida; order Lamiales; family Lamiaceae; genus Perilla; species Perilla frutescens. Next base: position 47,578,932 of record BRKX01000005.1, read on the forward strand.
GTAATATGTATGAAGAAATAATTAACGAGCTTTAGTTACACAAACTAATATACCTTAAGCAATGAATATCACACAAACAAACAATAAAATAAATGTTGGCATGTAGTTTTTATATCCAACTTAGTTAAAAATTAGAAAGGCGTGTGAAGCAATGAAATTAATATATACTAAGCAATGAATATTACGTAAATAAGCAATATAACATGTGTCAAAAAAATCACTATATACACTAATCAATGACTTGGTAATTCACATAAGCTAATACTACCTCCGTTTCATAATGTTTGTTGTTTAAAGTTTTTTTTTTTAGTTTCAAAATGTTTGTTGTTTTATATAATTTGACATCCTCTCTCCCAATTTTAACCCTCTCAAATCCTACAAGATTTTTTAAAATATATGGAGAGAGAAAATATTGTTATTTTTTAGGAAAATATAGATGAATTAGATTTTATGGCATATATAAGGGATGGATATATTTGTCCACGAAATTAATTCTTAATTCCAGATAAAAAAACAAAACAACAAACATTATGAAACGGAGGTAGTACATATTAAGAAATCAATATAACGCAATCAATCAACAAAATATTATGAATTAAGCGATAAATATAACGAAAGTAGGCCGCACACTATTGTATATCAAGCAACAAATTGCTATACATTTAGCAATGATTTGGTATGTAAAAAAGCAATATCAGTGAGCAATGGATTTATCCATATAAAGCAATTAATTAATCATTTATTATTTTCTCACAAACTAATATGCATTAAGCAACGAATATTAATACAATCAAACAACAAAACACTATAAATTAAGCCATGAAGATAACAATAGTGTGCAACAATAGTTTGTTATAATATATATATAAAGCAATGTCGATAAACAAAAATATAGGTTAGCAATGGTTTGTTATAAATAAATATTTGCTTCACAGAATTTAATATTCGAGGACGAAGCATATAAATTTTTTCCTTATTTATTTCATGTAATCATATATTTCCTATTACAATATCATAATATTTTTACATTAATATCCTTGTATGTTTTTGTCACTATATGGAGAGTTGCAAATTTCCATTTGTTCCACCAACCCTAATTTAAAAATCTGCCATTGATCTAGTGTAAATAGACGGGTGAGATTTATTCTCATTTCTCACCTAGAGATTCTTTCTCACTATAACCTAACCACATATATATATATATATATATATATATAATATGCGTGTCAGTGTGTGTAAAATAGTAACTATTAAACATACAATATAAATTTATAAACATAAAAGAAAATGAAGAATATAAAAGATATCAATATTGAGAAATAAATTTCCTCAAAAAAAATATTGATAAATAAATAAACGAGCCGAGCTCGAGTTCGGGCTTGAATTTTAAATAATCGAGCCGAGCCCTGAGACAAGCTCGAGCCCACAAATACTTAAACGAGCCAAGCTCGAGCTCAGTGGTACTCGGCTCGGCTCGGCTCGTTTACACCCCTAACTGTGATAAGCAAGCTCCAGATATCTATTCTTATGACGAATGTTGTAAATTGTTTTTATTGTTGACTTGTTATTTGTATAACTTTTCTGCAATGCTGCAAAAATTTGCTTTGGTCGAGTATGGCTCGACGACAAGCTAGCAACTAACTTTTCCTCATCAATTGTTAAACGACCGACATATGTGTGACCTTCTAAGTATTGTGCAATTGGATGATTGTGAGACGCACAAATAACCTCCAATAACCATCGATCATGCTCTGAAAAATAGCGGTCATTTAGAAGAAAATGACATCCACATTTTTTAGTTCCAGATAACCTTTCATTTTTTAGTGTCTTAAATTCATTTTTCATATCTTCACTTTCGTCCAATTTTCCTATTATCTTATCATAAATAAGTTTTGATGGTTTCTTCCCAGGTTTACGGTAGTGCCCGCTTCATTCACATGCCAACTCCGAACGAGGAAGTCTTTTTTCATTTCTCATTTCCAAAGATTTAACAACGATAACAATTCCAAGTGGAAGAGCTCTCTTATGAAACCAATTTATTAAGCTTCCCCATGAACAAAATCACTCCATAGTGTGGAATACATCTCAGTAATCATGTGCTAACTCATACATTGGGCCAGCAACACTATTATATATTGCCTATAAAATTGGTTACAAGTTGTTTGATTCTGAAATATTTGAACATATTAGGGTCAGAAATAGATTTTTGAACCTTCCTAGTTAACATTGAAAAATAATTTATGACCTAAATGGGTGATTTCAGAAAATAATTTCTGACTCATTGTATGATTTTCGAAAACTGTTTTTTGAAAGATCTTTCTTATTTTAGAAATATATTTTTGACGCATTATTTACATGGTCGAAAATATATTTTTGACACCCTGTGACGGGTTTCACACTGTGTTTTTCGAACACTGTTATTTGATCGGAAAAACTGCAAAAAATAATCGAAAAATATACGGCAAATGACTTACATTGTCTGTTTCTTCACTCTTTTTCGTGTTCCATGGTTGATTTCCACCAAAAATCTTTATCTAAATGGATTTTGGAAACTTTTGAGAATGACTAGGGTTTGAGAATGGTAGTAGTTGAATTCTGCTCCATTTTTGCTTCGTTCTTCGGTTCTTTCTATTTTTACTCCAGTTCCAAATTTAATTTTTGATATATCATGTATTGTTTTCTTTTAATTTATGATTATTGGTTTATTTTTTTTTATTTTATAGATATTAATTTATTAGATTATTTAGTAAGGGTATTTAAGTAAAATCATAAATAATTACTTTTCAATTAATTTAGTGTGTAATGTATAAAGAAAAACTTATAGTGTGTTTAGCAACCCCCTTAATTTAACTTAAAATTTTTATTTAAAATTCACCATTCTATCAATTATAGTATATTAAAAAATTGAAAAAAAAAAATAGTTTTAACACAGGAGATGTTGATATAGATATCTGATCTGGGAATAGATGAGTTTTTCACCTAAATTAATTGGAAAAGTTGTTTTTGTTTTTTAATCGGGGGATGGAAATTGGAATTGAGATTGAGATTAACACCAAGTCTCTCACCTTATACAATATCAATTCGTTTCCTTTAGGAAAATGAATTAAAGTTTATTATTTATTCGAGACGATTTTTTTTAAGCCCAATTTTTGTTTAGCTTCCAAGCCCAAATTTCTAAGGCCGTAATATTTAATTATGAGCTAATTTTCTAATTATTTCTGAGCTGATTTTTACGTCCCAAAAATAACTGTCACGTAGCGGCGGCGGCGGTCCAGAAGAAAGGAGAGCACGGTGAAGGTGGTGCATGTAGCCGCGGCGGCGGTCGGAGAGGGTGTTGCCGGCGAGAACAATGGAGAAGAAAATAAATAAGAGAGAGAGAGAGAGAGAGAGAGAGAGAGGATGGGCCAAATCGCTTTGGGCTAGATTATTCTATTAAAGTTCATGCATTTATTATTTTAAAAGTTATAAAAAAAAAATTATTTCGTGCATATTTTAGTTGCTACTTTAACCGGGTCATTCCATCCGGGTATATAAAATATCTCGTTATTTTTTCTTCTTACATGCATATTATAAATTTCAAATATTTATTTTGATTAAATAATTATTTTTATATTGATAGACGAGATGTGCGCTGGGACTTTATTTAATTGCAATATTTTTGGAGTTTATTTAGGTACACCGTGTACCTCTCATGTTTTCTTATTAATTATTGTGACATGTATTTTAGTTTTTAGGGAACTTTTCACTGACTTACTATGTTGTTATTGGTGTTTAGGCGTTGATTATTAGATTTTTTTTATTTGTTTACTTTATACTTTAGTTGGATTACTTAGTAAATATCATAGATATAGTAGAAACTCAAAGTGGATATAAGAAGTTAATGATAACTAAAATAATTTATATGTTAATTAAATCATAAATGATAGTAATAGAAAGATACTATAATTCATCAAAAAAAAAAAGAGAGTGAACAATGAGTTAGAATGAATGTGCTGTTGTAAAAGCAAAATAAAGAGGAAGTGAATTTAATATTGATCGGATATTTTATTTTATTTTACCTAAACTTCTTAGGTCCCGAGTTCTGTATTTTATCATTCGAACTCTACAATTTATTGAGTGTAATGTTATATAATTGCACTCTCTTGCAACTTACAGGTTAACTTCATTTTTATTTTTATTTTTATTTTAAGGAGACACCTAATCATTTTTTAAAATAATTAATATGAGACATCCAATCTAAATAAAAAAGTAAATAAAAGTATATTCTACTGAGTCATAGTCAAACTAACAAATACTTCTATTAATAAAAAAATAAATATCAATTAGATCCCTACATTTTGGTAGTCTTTTGTAAATATGTCACACAATTTTTTTCCAACTTCCAAAATTTGACATGTATTGCCGAATACGTGCATGGGTGTAGCATGAAAAATAACTGACTAATCACACATCGTTTCGATTGAAATTCTTAAAATTAATTAAGAAATATGTCATTATTTTCAATATTTTATCAAACGTGTGATTACTCAAATTTTTTTTAACTCGCACATTCAATCTATGGTATTGACATATTCAACATGCGACACTGGATTTATAGAACACAATAAGCAATCACATGATAACTTTACAAAAGTTCTGAAAAAATAACGGTTATTTCGTCAATAATTTTAGTTTGAATAATTCTTGAAAAAAGGATCAAAATGCAGTTAATGCTTAAAATGGTTCAGCAACTCCACTAAAACATGCTAGAGCTGCACTTGCGCACAACACAGCCTTCCGTGCAGCTATTTCAAGCGGGCGCGTGGCCCCACAAGCGCGGGCCCACGCGCGGCACGTGAGGTTCACGCGCCCGTCTTTTTTTTTTGCGATTTTTTTAATTTTTTTTATACATGTTTTTATCATACTTGATACCTTTTTTCTTACCATATGATACTTTTTATTATAGTTGGAATGATGATAGTATTAATCTCAGGTTAATACCTGTCTTTATTGTACTTGATACTTTTCTTCTTATCACACGGTACTTTTTATTTTACCGAACTCGTGTTTTACTTTCCTTTGCAAATTCTTGGAATGATGATTGTTTTAGATTAATCTCAACACATATAATATAAAAACTGAAAAAAAAATCAGAATTTGAACTAAATAAACTAGTATAAAATAACTAGCAGACCCCTTACTTTTTAATGATACAGATGGTACTTTTCGAATGTTTTGTGATACTTTTTGATAGGAAGGTTGGTACTCACTTTGGACAGTTTTTTTTTTATGGGTTGACCGGGTCAAAAGTGGGTTTGACCAACCCGTTTGATGCGTGCAAATTTTTACCAACATGTGGTAATATTTAATGAGAGGTTTTCTAAAGAAGAATTTATGCGTGAATATTGCAAAATTCCAAATAAAATGAAAAGGGCAAAAATGTCCGCACAATGAGCTCCAAATAGAACATTCCGACCGTTCTTCTGCACAATATATCATCACTCTACACATGCACTCTTCCCATGAATCTGTCTATATATATATATACACCACACGCATATATACCTTCGCACTTCGACTCTGCGCATTGATCCTATATATTCGGTTATTTCAAGCCTTGTCACATTGAAAAAGAAAAAGTGTGTATCAATCAAGAATTTGTCGATTTAATTCTTACCGATGATTTTTGTATAGGGGAAAAGGTCATTAAAAAGGCTAGAAGGTTCAATTTCCTCCGACCTTCGGGAATTTGGCATAATTTTGAAATTTTGAATCGAGTGTTTCTCTTTGATTGGTGAAGCGTAACTGCCCATGAAATTGAACGGGGCGATTTCGTATTCATGCGTGGGTGATTCAAAAGAAGAGGAAGAAACGCCGGCGTCGGAAACCTCGCCGCCGCCGGCGAGTATTGTAGTGGGCTATGCTCTTACTTCAAAGAAGAAGAAGAGCTTCTTGAAGCCGAAACTTATTCGCTTAGCTCGGTACTCGTCTGAATTTTCTTTTTTGTTTTTTATTATTTTCTCCTTTTTTTTTTTTTCCTTTTTTCCTTTTTTTTTCTTTTGTATACAGACATGCAGTGATCCATCGATCAATTTACCTTGCGTTCTTGTCTAGGTTTTCTCAAATCTCTGGCTAATTTATGTGTTATGTACTGTTTTTGCCTCCTGCGACGATTAGTGGCTTCTGTAGTTCCATTTCCTTTGTGATTACGTTAATTATCTGTCTAAATAAACACATTTTTTAGAGTGGGATAGTCTTTTTAATTTTATTTCTAACACCGATGCATGCAGATGTTTTTCTTGGATATTTTGATTCCGAAAATGGAATAAAATGGCTTATTGTTTTAGTTAATTTCTCCCTACTTGAAATGGATAATTTTTTATTTGGTATGTGTATTTCCTTCATTATGAGGTCTTATATTATTACGGCGATCACTGTTATGACTTATGAGGCCCGGTGTGGACAGTTTGTTTACAACTGGTTGTTTGACTTAGCTAACACCTTCAGTAGTTTCAGGAGGAATCTTGTATGTGAAAATTCTTATTCAGAGGGAATATTCCATAATATGTGCTCTTAAGATTACAGTCAACCTATTTTATGACCTTGTGTATTCAAAATCAATCCTATTGCTTTCTCACTGCAGTGGAAGATTTGGTACTTAATGCTTGTCCCTACTGCTTCCTATAAGAGTTGGTTTTCCACTGAAGAATTCAATTAGTGATCCCCACTTGTCATATTTTGCGCACTAAAAATGGATAGAAATCAATAGATGAATTGTAATGCCAAATTTTTCCTTCTTGTGCTAACAGAGAGTTGCGGTGATGGCTGACGTAGGCTAGATCTATATAAAGCTTTTGAAAGTATAATTTGGCTAAAAATTATATGGCTTGAAATTGAACTTAAATGGAATATCCCCATTTCCAGTTTTTGCTCGAATTGTGACCTTAAGACTTTAGTGGGCCAGCCCTCGCTAACTTATTTCATAGTGTAATAGCTCATCACTTGCTTTATTTGCATTAAAATACAAGCATAGTTCGATACTTTTTTTTTATGTTATGCTATTAAGTATTAACTTGTCTGTAATTAAATAAGTTGGAAATGGGAGTTTATAAGTTCTGATTTGATGATGCTACAAATGTCTGCCGATTCTTTCTATTCCAGTTTTTGGGTATCAATATTGTCCATGAAACTTCAACTTGTTCCCCATGTCTCTTGAAAGCCATAATTTTTTCTGTTAATTTACTAGAAAAGGTGTGCTGGATGTTTTGGTATGATATCAATTGTCTTTTCTGGTCACTTAAGGGGTCATATTATCTAATGCAGAAATAAGGGAATTCAGTTTGTTCCAATTGATCTGAGGAGACCTTTATCAGAGCAAGGTCCATTCACTATTATCTTACACAAGGTTGGAGTTATTACAGTCAAATTCTTATTTTAGTTGTTTGGAAATGCTACTACAGATGCAATGGTCAGTACTGCTATTTTGGATGTTAAAACATAATTATTGATAGTCATTTTCGCTGTCACGTTAGGGATAAATTCACCATTGAACCAAATCTTTTCGGCTGCCTAATTTAGTGGAAGATGTGCCCAACAGGATCCGAAGGTTGATTTAATGAGGTTGAAAATGAATTAAGGTTTTTCATTTAGCCCCTTGTACTGCTAGATAAATTTGGGCTACCTGTGTTCTACTGATATTTACTAATAAAATAAAATATAACATGATCTGATGGGAAACATCATAGCTTCCCCCCTATCCTTAGTTTTAGGACTCTACAATTTCTCAACTTCAGTGCCACTGCCGCTATCCCAACTTCTTTGAATAATTGCAAAGTCCAAAACCAAACACTACAGAAGTCTATTCCTATATTCTCTCCTTCATTGCTAACTTCATCTTGCCCCACTCGACGGCCACACTAGCGAGGTCTTATGGAACGAGAGACGTCCATGGAGATGCATCTCTATCTAGCCATCAAAATTATTTTTCTGCCTCAATTTTGTTTATACAAAAAAGCTAGCTCAGGTTTATTTCTGGTACTGGACATTACAACAACTATTCCTCATGATCAGTGAATTTCTTGACAGTGAGTTGTTTGAGATTTCCACCAGCATAAACCAACAGCTTCAGTAGTTAGGAATTAGAATTTTTTTTTTTTCACTATCTGAGAGCCAGTTCCTTATGGTTCCTTTCCAACATGAAAAATAAAAATAAAAATAACATATATTAAAATCAGAAGAACCATAGGAGGAACAATGAAGATGTGGTAAATAACTGGCTCATTTTGTTAAGTCTTGTAAGCTGCAATTATCAATTGTCTTCAGAGACTTGCATATATTTTCTTTAGCTACTTCAACGCTGCTAATATATTTATATAATTGGTTTATTGGTAAATATTGACTTCTAATAAGACGAGGCTTCTGTCAAAACTCAAAGGGATAATACACACACACACACAATGCACAATATGATACTTCACTGTCTTCATCCTTATTGATTGATTGCTCATTTTGATCTCAGTTAGAAGGGAAGGACTGGTCCCAGGTTATTGAGGTTTGTGCTCCCAACTTTACACTGGTTTATGAATTCAATGGTGTAATTGTGCTGTTGTAGAATTTCTGCTATGAAAACTATGCCACAATTCTGAAAGTTTAGCTGTTTTCATGCTAAGATAGTATATTGTGTCCTAATACTTAGTCTCATAGGTGATTGTAGTCTAAAGGTAGTAGGTTGAAGTTGCAGAGCATCTGAGGCTTAAAAACTTATTCCTGTCTGACATAATTGCAGAATTTTCGCTCTCTCCGTCATGAGTCATGACCAGATAGATGTGGTTTGTCCCCGAGAATCAAACAAGTGAGGATTTTACTTTCTGGGGTCTAGTATACTTGTGCAGGTGTAGTAGGTCTGATGAACTTTTGCTATAGTGAGTAGGGAACTTCTCTTCATTTTGGTTGATTATTAATTGAGCTGATTTGACTTTGCATTTGAATTGATCAAATTGTTCATTTAATATTTTTGTGCTAACAAGATGATTCTGTTGTCTTGTGTTGACATGAGCCACCTTGATATCTGTAGTCTTAAGATGCAGAAACTTTTGAACTCCTTGCTACATGTGGTGCAGTGAGCAAATAATCCAATCTAGTTGAAACTCAAAGCTATGTAAATCCTTCCTTTTAAGCTTAGAACAGTCAAATGCTTCAGAATATTTTCATGGTCTGTTCATAAGTCTGATAGAGTCAAGGGTACTCATATTATGAAACAAGAGATTAACACCAGAAAAATGCTGAATTTGAATAAAAAACTGAGAAATTTCCCTTCTTTCCAACCCTAATTAATGACATCCACCATATTTAAATACTAACTAGCCCTATAGGCCTAGAGTCAGTCCATTACAAGACCAGCTCAAAAGGACCCTTGGAAGAAATAAAACTAGCAACTTAATTAAATATAATAGTAACTCATAAAATAACTCCAACTAGTTCTCTTCCATCTCCTATGTACGGCTGATTCATATCAAATTATCAATGTTTTGATAATAAATTAATGAGTTAGATCTTCACTCAAAAGAATGCCCTTTTGGCCTTATGCTAGATGGCTATTATAATTTTTAGTAGTACGGAGATGCATTGCATTTCTGGCTGCTTGAGTTGCTAGTATGGCTATTTTGGGAAGCCTCATAAAGCTTCTTATTACACAGTTCTTTGATGCAATATCTCAAGCTGGCTTTTCTGACTTGATTTCAAGATGAGTTGAACTTATATAGGTACTCGCTAGTAGGTTTCCTCTGACTTCAGAGAATTCTAAGATCTCTCATTAGATAACTCAGGACAAGAAAACTTGTTTAGTGTGTAATGTTGTTAAAAACTAGAACTGAAGATGAGGTCAATTATGTTATGTCCTCTTATTTCATCATTACTGTAGCATGCATACAGAATACTTGCATAGGAGATGCAGGGTGGCATTCATGCATCTCCTTTACAAGAATGAAGATGATTGTTAATTAATTGGGTGAGTGCTTGCATCTCCTTTACAAGAATGGACCTAATAATTAGCAACCTGGACTTTATAATTTATGATCACTTTTCACCATGGATGAATTCTTAGCCAAGATGGGAAAGATAATTATTCTACATGCTGTAGCATCTTTCTTTCAATCTCATTCTATTCCATGTTTGCATTGAAGGATTATCAGAGATTACATCCGGAGGTGACAGTTGTTGATCCTCCTGATGCCATTCAACATGTACGCAACCGTCAAACAATGCTTGAGGTGGTTGCTGATCTGAAACTGCCAGACTCTTATGGTATTAATGCACCACTATATTTTGTTTTCAGCATATGAAATATAGCTCATTCTACCTTTCTCTTGCACTCTGTGCTATTTTTCTGGATGGGACCTTTTTCTCCTGGCTCAGATATGATCTCTGTCTGTAATGCTATTTTCTGGTGGATGAGTTTCAAAGTTATGCGGATCTCTACATGCTAAGTTACCTGCTGCTTTTTGTGTATGATTGTTGTAGGCAAGGTTTGCACTCCAAGGCAGTTAGTGATTTCAAAAGACCCAACTTCGGTACCAGATGAAGTTGCTAAAGCAGGTTTAACAGTACCTCTAGGTACTGTGGACAAACTAATTTAAAATGGTTTGTGAAGGAATGAAATATTGAAAATAATATGTGGACCCCCTCTTTTTTTCCTGTCACTAGTGAGAGAATGTGGGTACTGTTTGTATAATAATTGTCATACTATGGCACTGCACTCCCTTTAAAGTAGGATTTCTTCGGAATTGTTTGGAGCCATAACCTCATACAGTTGTATTGATTACAGCAACCCATAATGAACAAAATTAATTGTGCTTTTCTACTTACACTTATAGAAATGGTAAATTCTTTGTCGGGATAATGGCAGGGTAATAATGACAGTCGGGCTATCTTGCTGGGTGAATCACATTCAATTGAATGCTAATCTGGATGTCGTCATGGGATTGTGATAATATGCTAGTTAGATAATACATTGGCAATAATATTGCAGATTATGTAGTTTTCTTTCAATCAAAATACATGATACTTTCTCTTTATTTGGATTCTTCCTCAAGTTATGGGATTGTGGCAGGGTAATAATGACAGTCGGGCTATCTTGCTGGGTGAATCACATTCAATTGAGTGCGTAATCTGGATGTCGTCATGGGATTGTGATAATATGCTAGTTAGATAATACATGTGGCAATAACATTGCAGACAATATATGTAGTTTTCTTTCGATCAAAATACATAATACTTTCTCTTTATTTGGATTCTTCCTCAAGTTAAGCTAGTTGTGTTATTATCTTTGTAATATAGATTTAACCTTTATCAAATTCTGCTGTTTCAGTTGTGAAACCACTTGTAGTGGATGGAAGTGTAAAAGCTCATGAGCTTTTCCTTGCATATGATCATATTTCTCTGTCTGAATTGGAAGCTCCGATGGTTTTGCAGGAGTTCATCAATCACAGTATGGAATTTCATGTTGTTATCTGTCTTCAGGTATTGCGGTATTGCCTACTCAACTAAAATTAGTGAATCATTTACTTGTTCTATTGTAGGTGGTGTCCTCTTCAAAGTTTTTATTGTTGGCGAGTCTATTAAAGTTGTCAGGCGTTTCTCTCTTCCTGATGTAACTGAAAGTGACTTATCAAGAACTTCCGGGGTGTTCTGCTTCCCAAGGGTTTCTTGTGCTGAGTCATCTGCAGATGATGTTGATCTGGATCCCGCTGTTGCTGGTAAGTTTGATTTCCTCCTCTGCACTAATTACATCATACCCCCCCCCCCCCCACAATTGTGAGTGGGGAACTTTGTACACACGAGATCCCTTTCTATGGCATCTCCTATGCCAAACCTTCTTTTTAAAAAAAAAAATATTATGATTTAATTTAATTTTTTTATTTAGAGTTCATCCTAACTCAAATACGGTTTATTAAAAAAATTATATTAAAAAAAAAAACCTAGGTATGGCACACGGAATGTAACACGGTTGGGCACTGGGGATCTGATCCGCACTTTGTTGTTGCTCCTTCAAATCTGTTAGGCAGGATTGTGATCCTCATTCTGCAAATCAATAGAAGGATTTATGATAGTGTAAAACTATGAAAATAGACTATTTTTTATTCACCCTTTGCTGCTTAAAACCTTGTCCCTTTATCTTGAGGAGATGTTGATCCTATTTTTTAATTTCGTTTTATGTAATGCAGAACATCCTCCGCGGCCTTTGCTTGAGGTGCTTGCAAGAGAGCTCCATCATCGACTGGTAAAATTCATTTTCATTGAAATTTGGCTTTCACCCATTCTGATCTATCAATTTGGCCCCATGCTCACGTTCCTTCTTTTTTATTGTCCGAGTTTTGTAACATCAGGGACTTCAGTTGTTCAATATAGACATGATACGCCAGAAAGGGGTCAAAGATATGTACTACGTCATTGACATCAATTACTTCCCCGGTTAGTGTCCACTGATTCTCAGCCGTGATCTTTGATGTGGACATTGTAGCACGAATATATTCCTAGCCGTTCGACCCCTTAACTCATTAGATCATGGTTGCTACATAAATAAATAAAAAAATGGCAGTTCTTATCACTTTATTCATATCAATATATCATTCATTGTTTTCGGCTCAGTTACGTTTACATTTGGTTGTGGCAGGGTATGGGAAAATGCCAGAATACGAGCATATATTCACAGATTTTCTTCTAAACCTCGCTCAAAGCAAGTTTAAACAGTGACAAGGTGCATGACTTGGAAGAGTAGATATTGTACATTGTTTGTGTCTGGTTGTAAAGTCCGTTGGTCGGAATAGGTCGGGTTATTTCGGTGAATATTGGGAAAAAATTAATTAAATATTTTCCATTCATTACTTTCCTTTGTGGTGTACGTATATTTGGGTTCCTGTACTTTCAAATATGTCGGAGACAGACCAACATTTCACTTACCTAGCTCAAGTTGTCACTAGCAGAATTTGGTTAACAATTTAACTTTGCCAACTTCATCTAGTTTTTCAGCACGGGGTGTTTTTTTTTTTAAGGCTTTCAGCATGGGTTTTTTATAAGGGTAGTCTTTTCTCTTTATTTCTCCCATTTTTATTGTTTCTTTTTTTTTTTAATCCCACCATTGCCTGAAAATATACATGTCGATCGGGACCTAAAATATGAAAACTATCTATAAAACTTTAAAAATCGTGTATTTTGATTTTTTTTAAAATTTTTATATAATTTTTTATTATACTTAATAGATAATTAATAAATGAGTATTTATTGAAAACTAATTAAAAATAAAAAGGAATCAAAATATATGGTTTTTAGAGTACTAGATTGATAATTTTCATTTCATATTCCATCATCTTTTTTAAATTCTTTTTCATTCTCATTTGATTCCCTTCATGCAATCTTCATATAGTTTTTTTTTTTTTTTTCAAAGTTCAAATATATAGTTTTTTTTTTAGTACAAATAAATTCTTAAATACCGATTGGTGTGCGGAAATAAATTGGATTTGAATTAAATAAACTTAAAATGGAATGATGATGGGAAATGACTAACATATTCATGTGCTAATATGCTAACAATTCATGAAATAAAGGATCTGATATAAATCAAGTTGTCATTTGTTTGTTGATGATTACACTGTAACACAAATTTCGCGTATTTATATATTATATTAATAAATGCTGAAAAATAGTACATAAAAATATTTTTGGATTGGAATTACAATTGTGGTTCGATTCTCCATTTGATCTTCTCTTCAAAATTTGATCATCGTTGTTCTTCAAAATCTTCAAAGTGGATTTGCCTCTTCAATCTTCACGAATTTGATATTTAGGAGTTTATAACTTTGATTCAGATGGTCAAAATCTTAATTCTAAATCAAACTATGAATTTGAGATGATCTTGACGAAGATTGTGCTGCTTATTTGAAGAATGTGTTGAATCTTGTAAGAACGTCTTGAAGATTTTGGGTTGATGATGTCAATTCAAATGGTTGGGAATCTTAATTCCGGATCAAACGGTGGATTTAAGTTGATCTTGACGAAGAACTTCTTGAATCTTGTAAGAACAACTTGGAAATTTTAGTGATTTTAGTTTGGTAAAGCTGATTGAAGGGTGAAGCACCTTGATTCCAGAATAAATATTGAATTTGGATGATTCTAGCGATAAATGCGTTTATTTCCACGAAGAACGGCTTGAATCTCGCAATAATAACTTGAAGTTTGAGACAGAAATTCTTTAAGGAACTTTCTCCAAGTCTTGGGCTCTTGAATTGTGTTCCTCCTCTTTGGCCAAACACTTTATTTATAGGCAAGCGAGGGTGAATTATGGTTTGCGTGGCGTAATATCATTCATGCTTGTTTTAGGGCTTAGATGACACAATTTCATTTGTGCCTTGTACTTTTGTATTGATTCCTTGTGTGAGCTCGCCATTTATCGCATTTTTATTGGTTGCAATATTCCACGTATTCATTTATTTTTATAATTTATGAATTAAAATTCATAAAATATAAATAAATAATATAATTTAGATATTTTAATTATTTAATTTCCACGTGGCACCGTTTAATTTGTGATTACAATTTAATTGCTTACATACACCATCACTGTTTTTAATTAGTAACAATATATAAACAGGACAAGTTTTATCTTTTTTATTTTTAGCAAAAGAGGAGTTTATGAAGACCACATCCTATCAGAAGATACAAGGTCTAACAGCCGATTAGGAAAATTCGACAAGCATTTTGCTTCACAACCTAAGGAGCGAAAAAATTGAGTTAGGGAGCGTGCAACATTATTAGACATACTATACATATGAAACACTCTCGTGACAAAAACCTAGATTCAAAATTTCCATCACCCCACTTCTATTTAATGTAGTTTTCTCCCCCCTCCCTGTATTTTTACACAGAGGCGGGGTTTACTCAGTGTGCACCACGGTAGCGGCTGCGGGTTACCTTCGATATCAAAAAAAAAAAAAAACAAGGGCATGAGACATCATTGTCCATGCTCTGTTACAAAATTTATATATGATAAATTAGTTATCTATGAATTAAATAAACTTAGAAATAAAATAATGACGAAAAATGTGTTATGTGTATTGTAATTTATATGAACGGTAACATCATGATTTTTGAAGGCAAACGACAATTGCATGTATTAATATTGTATTGTAATTTATATGAATGGTAACATCATGATTTTTAAAGGTAAACTATGATTGCATGTATTAATATTGAGAATCATAAGTTACAATAACTAATAGCGGCGTGAAGATTTGTTGAGATTGTATACTAAAAACATATATGTTATGTATATAATTATTTCTCTTTAATTATGAATGAGAATATCGTTCATATATTTTGCATTTATTTTATATAGTAAATAATGCAAATCGTCATATCCTTAATAATGTAGATAATACGGTGTGTGGAATGCACACAAAAGATCATATTATCGGTTTCTTGTAAAGTATGAGAATAGGTCACAATCTAGATGGAGTTAGACGAACCATCGGTATAGTTGTAGTATGATTTGTAATTAGTTTACTATTCTTGGTTGTGAAATCATACTAGTGCACTTTTGTAGTGTATTGAACTGGATCGCAGCAAGATAATTCTTATGAACTGACATTACATGAGAATATAAATATCAGATACTCATAATTCTCAATCTTTGTATAATAGTAGACATTTGTATTTTAATGTACATTAATTTGACCCATCAATAGGTGAGATTCTAATTAAAGAGTCAATAAACCCGATATATTAAGTAGTGACATTTATATATATGATGTGCTACTATTTATAGAAGAAAAATGTGTCTTGGTACGCCGAGTTGATGATGTCCTCTGAGGAGCTAAAAAAGGATTATCATGTTAAATATTACAAGTGGATTTTTAATCCAACATGATAATAAAGGTTGAGTGGTACAACTCATGGATAATCAATTAATTAAATTGAGTTGTTAGTATACTCGATTTAATTAATGGACATTCGATATCTTAAACACGAGGAATTAATTGAGTCGAATGAGCCATATCCGTAATTATGGAATTGAGACGGTAGTGTGGTACTAATTCTTTAGTGGGCTGAATTAATATTAATGAGCTTAAGTTATGTCTGAGCTTGATACGGAGAACTTAAGGCCTGTTGAAGGCCAACCCTAATTCTCCTTTAAAATCCTTGTTGTAGCCCTATATATACCTTATGAAGGGAGACGAAAAACCCTAGCCACCAAGAAAATTATTTTCAAAAATTTGGTTCTCCAAAAAGCCATGGAATTTTTTACTATAGTCTAGTATGGTTCTTCATCTCCAACCTTCTACAAAGTATAGAGGATCGTCGCCCACACAGCGTCTAGCTAGATCGATGTTGTGATATACAACATAGGATCATGGAGTGGATAACATGAAGAATGAAAGAGTTGCGGATTTTATATCTATGTCTTCTCAACTGTGTTTCTCAAATTACAAGGTAATCGATAATCTCAATTTTTTGCTGCGCATGAGATTTAGATTCAATTTAAGCATGCAATGGGATGTGTGGTCGTTTTGATCAAAATGTTTTATTCAAACAACACACGTCCAAATGGTCATGGCTTTGTTCCAACAAAACTATATATTGAAAACAACATATTTATTCAATCACAAAAGTGTATAAGTAGCCAAAACATGTGCCACCAAAATTGTACACACATAACACAAATGAAATTATCCGGTCCATTTTTTCTGCCACACTTTGATATTTTTTTCTCCCGTAAATTCCGTTAAAAATAATATAATGTTATTATCGTTTTAAGTTTAGGAAATATTTGATGACATGAGCATTGACCGATTTGACCATCTCTCTCCCAAGTTTGGGACTGAGCTTTGGCGACCTGACTCGGTCTCACACAAGGCTCTGTGTAACACGTGCACACAAGAGCCGTTCTATTAGGAGTGCATAATATGTTAATACCATCAAGGATGTGAGAGATGATTAATATTATCTTAATTTACTAACGATGTGTGTAGGACTATGAGATTTTGAATGAATGTGTATATATTATGACTTCACTATCCTTTTATTCCTACGTAATAGTAATATATTTAATGATGTCGGGTTGGATATCCTTTTATTCTTACAACATAGTAACCTACTTAATGGTGATGATTTCACTATCCTTTTATCACCGCACAATAGTAACATATTCAATGTTATCATATGCATTATTATATTCATGCTCTTCTATAAATATATAAATATTTGTTGTCAACCCAACTATATATTATCTAGAATCTAATTAATATTGATTGGCGGCAGTAAATTGAATCGACTTTATTGAAAAATACATGCATAAATATCTATTTTATTTGTTTTTGCATGTGCACAAATATAAATGGTAAATTCAACCGCGTAATGATTACATACCTGTCATCGCTCTTGAAAACCAATAAATTAATAAATTAATAAATTTATAGTCAATGTAGTTATGATATAGACAAAGTGTGATTAGAAGTACACATTGTTACTTTGTCTATATTGAATTTCTTTTTGTACCCCAAAAATACATGGGTGTATGAGTAAGTGTTCTCATACCTTTGAAAAAATGACAAGCCTTAATACTTCACTATTTAAAAATATATTTTGCACCTCAAGATATATAAATAATATATTTGAATTTTTGAGGAAACAGTAAGTGTATTTGACCATATTATTCAGGTTTGCTTGATTTTTTTATGGATTATATATATATGATATTAATCTGATATAAATACAAGGAAATATTTTAACCTATGTATAAACCTTCAAAATCAGAGAAGAATCCATTTCAATCACGTGGTAAAATTAGAAAATATGAAAATTTCCCATAAATAATAATAATAATAATAAAAATAAGAATAAAAATATACTAGGGGAATCCTACTTACAGAGGGTTTTTTGGCTGGTCGATACAGGTAGAGCATCCATTGAAGAGGGCTGCTACCCGCTTTCTCTCTCTAGAATTCCACCAAAGGATTATTTCTGTATTCACTAAAAAATTCACCGAATTCAGCTAGTTGATCTTCTATCTTCGTAAGCCTAATTGTTGGAGATTCAAGATTTTTCGTTAGGTTTCTGCGGAATCTGTACGCCGCGTAGCATATTTGTTGCAGAGTTTTCCCACCACACTCACTGTAAATATTCGCGAATTCTCTTTAGCAGAGTTCTTTGCAATCAGTTATCTTTAGCAGAGGTCCTCGCGATTGGGGTTAGGGTTTTGAAATTTTTGCTATTAGAGTGCACCTGCATATATATACATGAAGTCATGAACATTTAGAATGGCGCTCGCAACGACGGCACAGTCAATTCGCTACATTGCACCGGCGGCTTCCACCGGAGCCGGCAATCTGGACGCTCTCAATCGAGTTCTTGCTGACCTGTGCATCCGTGGCAATCCCAAGGTCTGAAAAATATTTGTTTTACACTTTGGCATGCTCTATTTCTTCTACTTCTTCTTCGTTTGTGAGCGCGATTGTTTGAGTTGAGTGCATAAAGTCGTTTTTTCGTGGCTGAAAGTGGTGGCAAGTTCTATTCCTCATTATCATGGTTTTAAATGAGCTAATGCCAAGGCGTGAATTCTACAGATCGCAGAACCATGTCTCTCTCTCTCTCTCTCTCTCTCTCTCTCTCTCTCTCTCTCGATTTTGTGGGGTGCGTGGGGATGGGAGTTGGCCTGTGTCAGGATGCTTGAAGGATAGCAAAAGTTTTTATTTTTTCTTGTAGCTTGATGTGTTTGCAGCTCTTTAATCTACATTAAATAATTTCAATTTTTCTTTTTAGCACTCGTAAATATGTAAAATCTATTGGGTATGTCTAACAATGAAACATCTATTAGGATGGAGCTGCCCCAGCATTGAGAAGATATGTTGAAGAACAAGCTCGTGATCTTAGTGGTGAAGCATTTTCGCGTTTAATGGATCAGATGTATGATCGTATTACTGGCCTTTTAGAAAGCAATGAAGTTGCTGAAAATTTGGGTGCATTGAGGGCCATTGACGAACTTATAGATGTGGAAATTGGGGAGAATGCAGTCAAAGTGGCGAAAATAGCAAATTACATGCGAACTGCATTTGAGGCAAAACGTGAACCTGAAACTTTGGTTATTGCTAGTAAAGTTCTGGGCCACTTGGCCAGAGCCGGTGGAGCAATGACAGCTGATGAAGTGGAAAGGCTGGTATGTTCAATTTGTTTTCTGCAATTAGAGGCACAATACCTTTGATTTTTTTCACCTTTAATCCCTGTTTCTCTCAGGTAAAAATCGCATTGGATTGGCTTCGTGGTGATAGAGTTGAATATCGCCGTTTTGCTGCTGTTTTAATTTTAAAAGTACGTCCCACCTTCTGCTCATATAGATTGTTGATTAATCAATTACTAAAGTGTTGAAGCTTACGTATTTTAATACGCGAACTTGGATATTATTGTTGCAATTCTACCTCCAACCCTAAAGGCCTTTGATAGTGTGAGCCAGGGAAGAAAGAACGTAGAAAGGACCAGAAGATGTATAAATGTTAATAATCTATGGTTTCATTTGTATAATTAGAAAAAAGTAATTCTAAGCTCTTAATTGTGCTCAAGGACCTTTTATGTTTCATAATCAGGATTTGGTTCTAGTATCTTTAGTTGAAGTTCACCAAAGTTCTGACCTCCATTATCATTGTCATTACTATTGTTTTTGGGAAGAATGACCTACTGTCGATGTTTTGGGGAATTTATTTTTTAATTGAAAGTGAGGAAAACAATTACAACTGATACATAACAGTTGCATTTCTTTTCTTTTCTTTTATTTCCTTATCCCACAGGCATTAATGGTGCCTATATCACATTGAGAGTGATCCCCTAGCTTCTTGCCATATTTTGACTTGGAGACCGATTTCCAATTAGTTGCATGTACATGATTGGAGATAATAAGATTCTGGTCCCGTTGACTAGCAAGGCTAGTTACTGTTTTGGATGTGATATGAACACGGAACTGTTTTGGAGAAGTAGGACATTTGTGATGTGATTATGTGTTGTGTAATGAATCTTGTAGGTTCATCTAGTGATGAAGTAATTAAGATGATGTATTTTGGGAAAGGAGTTTGACAGAATGAGAAAGGGTTTAGCGCTATTAACAGGCATCACTGTCACATCAGTCTTAATTCATGATGATGATAGGTTTATTGGGAACAGGCAGCATCAGCACACATGGGCAAATATAGGTTGTTAGCCTAAAATATTTAAATAATGTTGTCTTGAAAACCTTTCAAGACACCATTTAAGTGAAACTAAATGATTTTTTGTTGGTAAACTAATCCAACGCAGGACTTGTATGGACATTGCTCGACTTTCAGGCACTCTTTGTTTTCAGCTGGACCGAATTCTTATAAATTTGCTTTTTAGTTCACTTTTTTTTTGGTCAGCAGGAAATATTCATAGTAGTACAGTAAACCCCACTTTTAGACAAAGACTCTTTAGATATCCTCGTAGTTCATTCTTCCTGTAGTTTTGCTTGTTAAAGTTGATCTGCTCCTTCATGGCTTGAGGCATGTATAATAATTTCATATTATTCTCATAGGAAATGGCAGAGAACGCATCAACAGTTTTCAATGTACATGTTCCGGAGTTTGTTGATGCTATCTGGGTTGCTCTAAGGGATCCAAAACTGGATGTTCGAGAGCGTGCTGTAGAAGCATTACGTGCTTGCCTTCGTGTCATTGAGAAGCGTGAGACCAGATGGCGCGTCCAATGGTAAGTGTGCTAGTTACCAGTATGCTATGCTCAACTATTTATGGTGATTCGAACAATTTCTATAAGTTTGGATCTGTGATAGACATTCTCCCGCGCTGATTTAAAAATCCTAATCCACTAATCGTGTTGAGGGGCTCTGGAGATATCTTGTGGATGTGTAAAATAATGCTTGGTTTTACAACTCTACCATAAATTGGTTGTTTAATTTTTCAGATATTGAGTGCATACTAGATGGTAGAGAAGTAAATATTACTTGGGAGTTTGTTTTGTTCTTAGATTTTAAGAGGATCTTTTGCTCAATCAATTTCCTTCGCTTCTCAATGTCGTCCTCTGCATCAGTTAACTACACTACTTTTTTGTTGTTGGTCAGTACGTCAGTGCCTGACATTAATTAAGATATCCATGTTATTCGGCTTACCATTTGGTATTTCTCATTTGGAGATCTGTGATAACAAAAGTTGACTGTTTTTTTCATCTTGGTTGCTTACATGATGATGATTCCTGTTTTATTCTGATATTTAATATGTTAATAGCATCCTATTTTCACCCTACCAGCCTTTCACATCTTGATTCTTGTGTATCGAGATTCTCAAGGGCATGCCTTCTTTCCATTTGTTAAATGTGACAGTGATACGAATTAAGAAGGCATTTTCTTACCCCTAACCATGTTTACATGGGGAGATTTCTGCACCTGATCTGGTGTCTGCTGAATGCTGATCCCAAATTTTTCCTAAAATATGGTTTGTCAATATAAGTTATAACAAATATAGGTGAATTATGGGAAAATTACTCATCTGGACATTTTTTGGGTGTCTGGTTCTATATTGGAAAAATTGCTCGTGGCATGTTGTTGTGCAATCAAGAATGAATTTTTATTAATAAAACCTTGTCATTATTGAATGTTTTCAACTAATCCATAGTGAGTTCTTGAAACATGAACGGTCCCATTAGTTGGATACAATTTAAATTTCTCCCTTTGTCCCTGTAAGATTTGCTATATATCGCCTTTTTATAGAGGGATAAGTAGAATAAAAGAATGAGTTCCCAGTTTGATTTTATGTAGACTCAATGTGATAGCATTATTTTTTAATTCAAAACCATAATATGGCTATGAAATATTAGATCCCTTTTATAAAGTCACCAGCAATCTTCTAATTTGTGGGTTGATTGATGGACATGCGGATTGAGATAATAATTTATGAAGAAAAACCTGTGAAGGAACAGAAAGCAATAAGCTAAGAAAACAATTGAAAAATATGTGACCCAACTTCAGGATTTATACTGGAAAATTGCTTCTCTTGTGGCCCATTGAAAATTCAATATCTTCTATTTAATTTATGGTCTTTTCATGTTCAAGTTATGATATATGTATTGAAGAACTGAGGCTGGATTCTTAGTTCTTGGAGCCTTTATTAAGAAAAGTTACATTGATAGATGTCTGGATGAGTTGTGAAGATAACATAATTTTTTATTTTCCTTTTGATTGTGAATTGCTTTCAGCTGTTTTTATGTTGGGATTTCCATTTGTTGAATGATGCTTATGGCAGGTATTATCGTATGTTTGAGGCTACACAAGATGGATTGGGAAGAAATGCCCCTATACACAGCATACATGGTTCTCTGCTTGCAGTTGGGGAACTGCTGAGGTAGGTCTAGATGATGAGCTTTTTGTCTGCAGAAGTTAGGTGTGTGCCATTATATCTTGTGAATGTATGAATTTCCTTGATTCGTCATTTGTGCTTCATCATGGCTTGCAATCCTCACATGTTTTTGATTTTTTCTGTTATAGTTTATTTGAACTTGATCATTCTCTAAACTCCTTTTATAGTGCATTTCTAACACCTGAATTCACATCTACTGATCTCTCCCCCCTCCCCTGATTTTTCCATGGTCATACAGAGTGAATAGTGAATTCTTCTGCCTCATATTTCTCTTCCTTCAGGATTTTTTTGAAATTTATATTGCTAGTGGGGTATTACTTGATATTCAGTCACTCCTTTTTGTATGTGCTGACATCTTGCTGCAGCATTTCATGCTTATTTTTCTTCATGGTGCTCTTCCAATAGGGACTGGCCTTCAATTTGGTTGAGTTGCTCGATTATGTGATCCATCTCTCCAAACTACATGATTTCAAGCTCACTGCAATATACGATCCCTGGGTCCTGTTTTTGTTGCAACTTATTCAATCCCCAAACATTGGAATATAATGTTCATATCATTTATTAATTCTAAGCACCGTTAGCTCCATTTTCTATATTGATTTATGCTTTGTGTTTCAATTGAATATATCCATTAGTTTTTAGTGCCTTAGATCGATCTGTTTGTGGCAATGTGACTTCATATTTTAGAATTTGTTTTGAATGCCATAGCACTTGGTTCACATTGCATTTTCTTATTGGAAATGCACGAACCTTGACTAAGGTAAAATTTTAGAATTTCCTTTAGTAAGGGGGTTCACTGTTGGAACTAAATAGAAAATTCTCAATTATTTTGTTTCTGTTTGGCAGAAATACAGGCGAATTCATGATGTCTAGATATAGAGAAGTTGCAGAGATTGTTCTTCGATATTTAGAGCATCGGGATCGGCTTGTTCGTCTCAGCATAACTTCCTTGCTTCCTAGAATTGCTCATTTCCTACGTGATCGTTTTGTATCCAACTATCTGACGGTCCGCTATTTTTCCCATGCAAATAAATATGTTCAATTCAATGTTTAGTTTACCACATTCTGGCTGATATATCTTTTCTTTTACAGATTTGCATGAAGCATATACTTCATGTCCTTAAAATTCCTGCAGAAGCTGCTAGTGGGTTTATTGCTCTTGGGGAAATGGCTGGTGCATTGGATGGGGAACTCATCAATTATTTGCCGACAATAACATCTCACCTACGTGATGCGGTATGAGTTAAGACCTTTAAATATCTTAAAATTCCGCCGGAGCTGCATTATCTGTTTCTGTGAAGTATATATAGCACAAACAATCCAACATGGCCTTTTTTATAGATTGCTCCACGCAGAGGGAGACCTTCCATGGAGGCTTTGGCTTGTGTTGGAAATATTGCAAAAGCCATGGGGCCTTCTATGGAGCCTCACGTACGTAGTCTCTTGGATGCAATGTTTTCTGTTGGGTTGTCCTCCACCCTAGTGGAAGCCCTTGAGAACATAACTACCAGGTCTTCAGCAAGACATTTTCTGTTGTGCTTGTTCTGTCTTTCTTAATATAACAGGGGACCTGACATGAGTTTTCCTGTGTTGCAGTATTCCATCTTTGCTTCCAACCCTTCAAGTACGTTTATTAGAGTGCATTTCAGGAGTTCTTTCCCGACACCAACAAGTTCAGTCAAGGCCTTCTATTGCTATCAGTCGAACTAGTAGCACAGCAGCCACTTTGCAAGTATCAGAACCCAGTGGGTCTGCCCTTGTTCAACTTGCCTTGCAAACTCTTGCCCGATTTAATTTCAAGGTTGTCTCTTCTTTCTATTGTTGTGCTGCTTGCTTCTTTCTTATGTTTTTGGTGTTTCTTGTTGTACTTGCTTTAAAACTCTTGCTTGATTAGTTTTACAAGTTAATTTGACTGTACTTAAGCTGCTACTTGCTTTCCCCCCTTTCCCCTTAACATTTAGGTGTCATTGTTTCAGGGTCATGATCTTCTTGAGTTTGCAAGAGAATCTGTTGTGGTGTACTTAGAAGATGAGGATGGAGGTACACGGAAAGATGCTGCTTTGTGTTGTTGCAAATTAATGGCAAATTCTTTATCTGGCATCCCCTCTGCCCAGTTTAGTTCTGGCAGGACAAGTCGTGCTAGTGGAAAGAGGCGCCGCCTTGTTGAGGAGGTTTGATTCTGTCCAAATTTATCTGAATCTCATTATATAACCTTCTTGCCTATGCAATAACCATTTATAATCATTTTGCCTCCATGAACTTGAGTAAGTGCTAGATTCACACATTCATGTCTAGGGAATTTGCTAATCCTCGAGTTTTCCTAGGTTCTGTAGTTTAATGGTAAGTACTTGATCAATTTTGCAATGATAAGTGTTAATGATAATGAATTCTGCATGTCTCTTTTCTTCTTTAGCATGGTATTTACATGGAGTATTGAATAATCAAATAGTATTGTTGTAATCGTTTTTATTTGTTCATCTCTTCGAGTGCCTCTTCTTCCCCCTCCATTGTATATGCGGCAATGGAGTTGTAGAGAGTGAGATTTGATACGTCCAAATGATGTTTATGATCATGTGATCATTATAGTTCTGATATGGGTTACCGGCTTAGCTAGAGATCTTTTGAGCGCAAACATTTGTATTTGTTCGACAAAATATTATCTACCTGAAAATGTACGGTGTAGATGTGTTATATGGCAAATAAGAGTATCGTATCCATAAGGACCAATGACTTAAACACACAATTACTGCAATATCGACTTTCTACTACTATCTAGACGAACCAAATGTTGGTTTGGTGTAATAACTAGATTAAATTTAAACAATTAAGCAAGTCAAAAATAGATTAAATTAGGAGGAAGATCAAGTAGAAGAAATATTCTAGGGGTTCGATTCCATTGGTTTATTAATACGATTTCATTCCAATTAAATGATTATTAACGACTTGGCTTTTTAGGACAATTACGCAAATAGTTTAAACCCTCTTTCAAAGTATCTAAACCGCAGATTGCAAGCTATAATTAATATATCTATTCAATTACTAACATGCATTTCTAAAAGATTCAAAGATTTAATGTCCTCACAAATAATCTCAAATCTCTCGATTTTATTGATTAAATTGTCTTTTGTTCTAGTTCTCATGTTAAAACTTTTATTCCAATTTATGAAATAACTCAATAAATCATGCTATTCCATGACCAATTATTGAACAAGCAATTAAACTCAAGAACACCAGAAATAAAAGGTCATAATCATTTAATTAGAAATCCATTGTATATCAAAACCAATTACTCTTTAATTCTAGAATACGAAAGTTTTAATACTCATGAAATAAATAGACAAAAACTATCCAAAGAAAGACATGGTTGAGTAAGTAAACACATTAGTAGCATCACAAACTTCCACGTCATTAATATGTTTGCCCGTGGCGATTGACATCGACTATAACCCCTAGCCTTCCAAGCTAACTATGCAGGTATAAACTAAATAAATGTTGATTTAGGCAATAGCAGGCTGGAAATCATGAATTGGATAATGAATACACGTGTGGCTGACTCTGAAACTAGAGGGAGTGGGGCTCTGGTGAAGAAATGTTTGTTGTCATGGAGACTGGAACTTGAGTTGTTGGACTTGATGGGATGTTGAAATTGAGACTTGAAAAAGATACACAACTCTGCTGTGGGTCCCTGCAGAATTTTTTTATTAAATATATTGGTCAATGACTCAATGTTACTGTAACTATATTGATTTATTAATCTTCTCTTGCTGGTGAAGGCCGTGGAGCCACTTTGAGAGTCATTGCCATTAATAACAATTAACAACCAAAGGGAAAGATATACTGCCTCTAGATTTCTGGTTATTTTGTTTTTTATCATCTACTATTTTCATCAATTCTATTACAAATCCAGCTTTTATCATGCTGAATCACTCTGTAGCAGTTTTTCATGGCCATGTCCATATTTTCTTCTCGAGTTCTAGTTCCTTGTTTTAGAATCTGTATTAAGCACACACATTTGATATTCTGCTGGCCCTTTTGCAAATATTATTTTAATGCTATGTTCTAGTGCAGATTGTGGAAAAGCTTCTAATTGCAGCTGTTGCTGATGCTGATGTTACTGTTCGACGATCGATATTCTCTTCTCTCCATGAGAGTGGAGAATTTGATGATTTTCTTGCACAGGCTGATTGTTTGACTGCAGTGTTTGCTGCTTTAAATGATGAGGTATTTAGCTAATGTCTCCTTGTAAGAGGCCTTTTCTTAAGCTGGTGGAATTGTCCTCCATAATAAACTGATATCTGAAGTTATTCTTGCTAGTTGGTCAGTAATAAATAGAGTTTCTCTTTGTTTAAGCTAGAGTAGCCAGCATGAGATACATATGAAATTGTACAAGCCTTAGAGTACTCTTTCTGGACGTGTTATATATTTGTATGCTTAAATTGTGGCTTGAGCTCCTTGAGGATGGACCATTTCATGTTTTAGTAGAACAGTATTTATAGCACCAAGTAAACTAGATGCTTAATTAATTTACGCAGAACCTGATATTTAAACATATTATGTTGAAATTCGTAAGTAATATTTTTGGTTGAATCTTTTTATTTTAGCATTAATTGGCCATATGAACTAGTAGTTGCAATTCTGAATGATTAGTCAGATGTTTAGTTGTTTTTATTTTTTATTTTTTTTATGACACAGTCCACCATGTTACGCCACTCCCAGATGGCTGTTCCTTATTGAGATTTTAATGCTCACACAAATTGAGCTCTTTTTTTTTTTCCTTTGAGAAGTGAGAGGTTCTGATTTCTCAAAATTTAAGCATGGCTAAAGCAGTGATTTATTTGGTTTGTGAAGATGTCTAAATCTTGTTCTGGCTTGTCAGCTTTATAACTAGCTCTACGTTGAATTTTGTGTCAGGATTTTGAAGTTCGGGAATTTGCAATTTCAGTGGCTGGAAGGCTATCGGAGAAAAATCCTGCATATGTTCTTCCAGCACTGCGTCGCCATCTTATTCAGCTATTAACTTATCTAAAACAAAGGTGTTGTTGAACACTTTATTTGTTTATAAAAATAACCTTCTTGTCTGTTTTACTTGCAGATCCTGTTGAACTTTATTTATGTTGTACCAATTACCTAATTACCTTTCTCCATAAATATTTACCATTTGCTATTGATATCACTCCTGCTGTTATCAGTGCCGATAGCAAATGCAGAGAAGAAAGTGCGAAATTGTTGGGGTGTTTAATTCGCAATTGCGAGAGACTAATACTCCCATATATTGCTCCAATACACAAGGTTAGATATCTACTGTGTTCCATTTGGTTTGAGTCTTGCTTCCGTTTTTGTAATTTATTTTGATTTTCAGGCCCTTATTGCGAAACTCAATGAGGGAACTGGGGTGAATGCTAATAATGGCATCATAAGTGGAGTTCTGGTAACTGTTGGAGATCTTGCTAGAGTGGTGGGTATTTTCCAGAACTCTTTCAATACTGCAATTTATAGTTTTTGTTAGTTGTTTATTGTTTTTCTCGAATAAATATTTGCTCTAATTGGTATTAGGCCATTTCTTACTTTGTATTTAATTTCTGGGGATAATACTAAATTACTAATTCATTTTGGTCTATGCAACTTCCTTAGGTTACTATATTAAATTTAGTACCTTAAGTTTTTTGCTTGTTCCCATTTCGCCCTTTTTGGAACTTGTAAAAGGCACACAATAGTTTTAACCTCATTTTCATATAAAGAAAGATGAAGACGAGCACATCATAGCTATTGCATTTGAGATGCTCAGCCCATACTGAGATGCATGCAGCTAGCACTACTGTTTCAGTTCGTCTTGTTTGGCTTAATCACTTCTATCCTTGTTGACATGCTTGATAATTTGTGAATGACTAACTCATTCATGTTTATAAGTGTGATTTCAAATTGTTCATGTGTTCAGGGTGGCTTTGCAATGAGACAATATATTCCAGAACTTATGCCCTTAATTGTCGAAGCTTTATTAGATGGTGCTGCCGCCATGAAACGTGAAGTGGCCGTCACAACTCTAGGTCAAGTGGTACAGAGCACAGGGTACGGGTCATTTTAATCACTTTTATTTTTATGTTATTTACACTGATTGTCACTAAGTTCCCTTCAAGTCTGTGGTTATTCACTGAAATTTATTCAAGAAAATGTATTTGGAAAACAAAACTGGGATAAACTGTCAGGGAAAAGTCCTGCCCAGCAAATTTGCCGAAATAACCGCCCAAAGGGATTCCATGCCTTACTCCTACCTTCTGCCTTATTTTATATGAAAGGGTCCATAAGTGGCTAGACACAGGCTTGAGATAAATACAAATCAAAGATACCTTCAGATGTAAATAGAGATAGAAATGAATTGACTCTTCCGCCCAAAGCCTAATCAATTGTTAAACACAACTCTAATTGGCTAGGCACAGAGTTAAGGTTCTTATCATATTACTTAAACGAATTGAGAACCGACATGTGGCTGGGCTGTCAGTTGGCGGGTATATCCAGAAAGGTAGTTCTAAAACCACAGCTCCCATCACAACTCCAATCACCACTTCCTTGAGGAGGCTTTAGGGTGTGCTAAGGAAGTTATTACATGCTGATAATTTCTTTTCTGACTATATGAAATCCACTACAGAGTTCCTAAACTTCAGATTCAGATGCGAAAGCAATTCCAGACTTTTTCCTTGTAGAACGACTAGATCGATGCGACCATCATCTCTTCCCATTTACAGTTCTTGTGGAAAAATTAATATACTTCCAGTTTTTGTTTATGAACTGTATTATCAATTCTTGAAGTAAAAGTAAATGTTTGAACATGGCAGTCTGAGAGTATAAAAGTAGTGAAGCATGTGTATGTGTGCATTTATTGATTATAAGAATAAACTTGTGCTTTCCCATCCAGATTTACGTTTCTTCATTATTTTGAAGTCTTAGGTATAAGTTGAAAGGGAGCATTCAGTAACTTTTTTTTCCTCTACTTGGAACAAAACGGACAATGTTCTTTTTCAACATTGTAACCGGTTAATATAGAAAGGACCTTTTCTTGCTTGGGAGAGGGTTTGGTAGTTTCCATAAAGAGAAGAATCTATCTTTCCTTGACAAAGGGATTGATCTTACTCTTCTAAAGATATAATTTGAGATATTTGACTGAGTTGGTTCTTTTTACTGGAAGGGTCAAAGACTAATGAAGCCATGGATCACATCAGAGACTTATTCTTATATTTTATACAAAAATTAACCATTAACATTGCTGGTAGTCGTTGATCTTGTTTTGATATTAGTTGATGTTAGAGCCTTTGATAAATTCCCATGAAATTGGTGTGCTAACATGATTTGGATGATTTTGCAGTTATGTTATAACTCCATATAATGAGTACCCACAATTACTTGGATTACTTCTAAAATTGCTTAATGGTGAGCTAGCTTGGTCTACTAGACGTGAAGTTTTGAAGGTATTCAGTGTCAAAATTTTGTTTCCACCATGTCAATAATATTTTGTTTCTTATAAAAAAAGGAAGTTATGTTCTGTGTGTGATTTTGTTCATCACTGTTTGGGTTTTTCTAGGTTCTTGGGATAATGGGTGCTTTAGATCCGCATGCACATAAACGGAATCAACTAAGCTTACCAGGGTCACATGGTGAAGTTGCTCGTGCAGCTGGTGATTCTGGTCAGCATATCCGGTCAATGGATGAACTACCTATGGATCTTTGGCCATCTTTTGCCACATCAGAAGATTATTATTCAACCGTGAGAATTTGAATCTGAAAGTAATGTTATTCATCATACTGAAATTGGTTATAAATTAGTAACATGGATCTGGTTCAGGTTGCTATAAGTTCCCTCATGCGAATTTTTAGAGATCCTTCACTTTCTAGTTACCACCAAAAGGTGGTTGGATCCCTTATGTTCATATTCAAGGTCAGTTCAATGTTATGGATATATGTTATAGTTGTTCGCCTAATTTTTATTGCTGCTACTGGTTTTTGTACCACTTTGCACGGAAAGCTTCTGGCTTGTTTATTTTTATTTCCAAATGAAAATTCCAACTTCTTACTATGCAAAACACAGAAAACACGGTGTTTTCATGTTTGTTTTACTCATTTTCAATTTCTATTTACACTTTTTCCAATCCTATATCATCTATTCAATCATATATATATATATATGTATCATTACATCCATCACTTAAATATTCATCAATTTATCCTAACCATACACGTATTATCTTTTCATATCTACCACAAATTCTAACCGGAAAAATAATCAAACATACATATTTTCATTTTGCAAACCTATAAATCTAAATATCAAATCATTCATCATAACAAAACCACTGCATTTTTTCAAAAACCAATGCACCTCGAAATTGAATTGGAAATAAAACCGAACATCCCCTTCTTCGGTTATTATGTGCTTCTGTTTGATTGCTACTCACTCTTGAAAATGCATCTTCACTTGTTTTATTTTTTTTTGCGAGGTAAGTCAATGGGTCTTGGGTGTGTTCCTTATTTACCCAAGGTTAGTTAAATGTTCTCTTTCAGTGAAATCCCTGCTCATTTTTGCTTCTCTTTTACAATTAGGATGATTTTCAAATGTACCTCTCTTACTACTCATTCTTGATATGACAATTGCTTGGTAATGTGTTAGGTTTAAGTTCTTGATACTTCGAATCAGAGATATTGTTCGGGAAACATCTACTTGAGATATAATCTAAATGTGCTTTGTGAGTGCATGAACGATATGGTCAGAGATAATGAGGACTGCTAAAATAGAAACAATATTGATTTTTCATTAGCTAAATGAATGTGAGGTTTGGATTCTTGCAGTTCTATAGATGTATAGCAGAGGACTATCTAATATATGTATCCCATTGTTCAGCCAAAGCTTGGGAAGTAATTACCCTTGTACTTGTGTTTATATGGATTGTGTGAATAACTTGTCTGCTACGTGTATGACTGCATTTTCTTCCCATTGATAAGATTTTCATTTCTTATCAGAAAAAATATGGTGACTTGGGTTCCGCTCATATCATCTTTTTTGACTTGTGGTCACCAATGCATGCTCTTTATTCTATTCTCTAGAGTGATTTCTTTTCTCCCCTCTCACCTCTCTTTTCTGGCCTCGTGTAGTTTTTTGATTGACAATTCTTTAATTCAATGTTCCTGCTACCTTGTACTTCCCCCTGATCAAATGGGTCGGCTTCCCAAGAATTTGAGAGAGGCTAAGTACATTATTTTATCATTGCCAGGGCTTCTGTTGGTAGATAGATGGCGGGCTAAAAACTAAAAAGTGAATGAAGCATCAAAATGGATGCATTAGGGTGTAAATGTTTCCTTTATTAGCTGGTTGAAGTGCATATATATGTACATAGACTAACTATTTTGTAGGTGCTGCTTGATTCCTGTTTTGTTTCTCTTCATAAGTTTTTCAAAATGTAACTATCCTATCAGGTTCTGCCCGATCTCCTTCATACAGTTCGTACCTGTGATGATTTTCTTAAGGAGTATATTACGTGGAAACTTGGAACTCTGGTTTCTATAGTTCGCCAGGTACTCATCTGTGCCTGTCTCTTGTAATGTTTTCTTATTATCTTGAGATCCTTTATATTCTTATTCTGCTGGTGCAGCATATTCGTAAATATCTGCCGGATTTGTTCTCTCTAATTTCAGAGTTATGGTCATCATCCTTCACTCTGCCTGCTTCGAGCAGACCAGTTCATGGATCTCCGGTAAATACTGCCGAGTCATATTGTTAATGCTTACAGCTGCAAATAAATATCTGATTGTTATGTTTTTGGATTTCATTTCTAGATTCTCCATCTGCTTGAGCAACTTTGTTTGGCTCTCAATGATGAATTTAGGACACATCTTCCTTTTATTCTTCCATCATGTATTCAAGTACTAAGTGATGCCGAGAGGTTTAAAGACTATACTTATGTCATTGATATACTCCGCACTCTTGAAGTTTTTGGTGGTTAGTATCTCCTCTATGGGATAATATTGGTAGACCACATTTATATCTCATAAATATTAAATATTTGACTGGAACTTTAGGAACCTTGGATGAGCATATGCATCTACTTCTTCCGGCGCTTATTCGGATTTTTAAAGCCAATGCTTCAGTAGAAGTGCGGTGTGCTGCTATCAGAACTCTTATTAGGCTGATTCCTCGTGTACAGGTTGAAGTTAGACCCATATACCTTTAAGCTTCTGTAAGATGCTGGTTATGGTTGAATTATCCATTGTCTTTCTTTCTTCTTTGTTTTTAACCAGGTAACAGGTCACATATCAGCTCTCGTTCATCACTTGAAGCTTGTCTTGGACGGGTCTGATTCCCCTCTCATTTTCTTAAAATAATGAAATTGAAATTCATCAAATATTTGACTGTAAAGATGGGTGGAGATCTAATCTTTGAGCATGGATATGTTTCTTCAGTTTTTTTATCCTGTTAATCTGAACATGTTATTAACTCCAGAGAAAGATTCGCATTGCATAAATCATATATTTTCATAATATATTGTCTCTGCATTTTGGTGATCCATGCGTATACTGTTTGAGTGATGTACTGGCTTTCTTAACCACTTATATCTTTTTTATTGGATTTCTGTGCACAACTGATAGCATTCTTGGATAAACAATTTGAGGGGTAGTGTGGGGTAATGGTTTTATAGTCGCTAGATGTTATGGTCAGAATGTGAACTAGAGTTAAATGTCTTCATTTATTCAGGACGACAAAATGGAACATGGAACTCTTTGTTTCTTTTTTTTCCCGTTCTCATCTTTAATTGAAAATTGCGCTGGGCATACTATAGTTTTTCAGTTTATCAATAGCAAGTTATTGAAATATTTTTTATCCAGGTTGTAAGAATAGATCTGCCTCTGCCCCTGTCCTATATAGAAATGAGATATTAGATTTTCCAATCAGAATCTTATAGTATTGAACTGTAAAACTGTAAACTTCCTCATATTCAGCATGAGGCTAAAACAAGGTGCTGAGCAGACCTTCACCTTCTTACGTTTTATGTGATTTTATGGAG
This sequence comes from Perilla frutescens, assembly GCA_026008535.1. NCBI lineage: Eukaryota > Viridiplantae > Streptophyta > Magnoliopsida > Lamiales > Lamiaceae > Perilla > Perilla frutescens. Next base: position 47,612,374 of record BRKX01000005.1, read on the forward strand.
AAGGTGCTGATCAAAATCTATTCATAATAGGATATCTTGATTGTTAATCATGAAATAAAGTGATCTGAAATCTAAGAATGTTTGATGATATTGAGGAGCCTGCCATTGAATATCAGGATATTATAATTAAAATTAGGGTAGTTTTATGGGTCGAAAAGCATAATGATTTTAGGCATTTGTTTGTGTCAGATATCGTGAGAGACTAGAGTCTAGCTATATGACTTTTTTATTTTTCCTTTGTTTTGTTTTGGAGTGGATATATTCCACTATTTGTAACTTTTAGTCAATAATTCTTAGAATGTTATATTTCTTATAAAATAAAAATAAAAATTAAGAAATCTTGTCTGATTGTAGACACTTGGGTCTAACCCTTCAGTGTAAGTGCTGAAGAAATGGTCAAAATATCATTGAGTACTTGGGTGTGCTTGGTGACAAATACATGCACTGCAATCTTATGCATGCAGTCTTCCTTCCACTCTTACATCATTGGCTTTGTCTTACTGGTTCTTAGTTTTCAAGGTAATTTTACTTCTGTCTCCATCACTTAAGTAAAGCATCTATTTTGCAGAAAAAGTGACGAGCTTAGAAAGGATGCTGTGGATGCACTTTGTTGTCTAGCTCAGGCTCTAGGAGAAGACTTCGCTATTTTCATTCCTTCTATTCGTAAACTTTTGGTCAAGCATCGGATGCGGGTACCATCAAAGCCTATGCCTTTAAAGTTTCTATTTTGTAAGTCAAGGTGATCCTCCTGTTTGTTAAGATTTGAAGTATATTGTTTTCTTTGCCAGCATAAGGATTTTGAAGAAATTGAAGGTCGCCTACAGAGGCGGGAACCATTGATTCTTGGGAACACTGCTTCTCAGAAACAAAATCGTCGGTTCCCCGGCGAAGTAATTAGTGACCCATTGAGTGATACGGAGGAAGAAGGGAAAACCGATCCACCGAAGCCTCATCTGGTACTTTCTTCCAAGTGATAGAATTTAAGTGGAAATTGATATTTTGTATTAACATCTTAAGTTTCTTAGGCTTGCAATTGGGTAAATATAGAGTACTTCCAATCTTTTCCACTTTCACCCGTCTTATTTACTTAATTGGTCATGGAGATGATAATCATGTTGTGTAGTTCATACTTTGTGTTATGCAGAAAATACAATGTTTCTCCTGTTGAAAAAAATGTAATTAAATCCCAACTTGCAGTTAATACTTTAATGTGAATTATTTCGCACTAGCCAACTACATAGTTGCTTAGATTCTGGTATTGATTGTTACTGTTTCATTCAAGTGAGGAAACAGTAGCCTTTGCCCTTAGTTCGTGAAATGATCTCCTAAAAGGAAATTGATGCTGTAGATTTTGGAAATTTTCTTGAATTTACTGTGATGTTGCCTTTAGTATATGGCAGAAAGATATGAATTTGTCAGGTTGATGCTGGACAAGTTGCAGGTGGGGTACTCAATCCTTGCATTTTTGGATAAAGGCATGAAAATTCCATTTTCTTGAGTGGTTTTCTTCTCCTTTTCAAATAATTGTGATGAATGTCACAAGAATAATTATTTGTTTATCTAAAGTTGTTGGGTGCAAAGCTTTTTTAATTTTTATTTTAACATTATCAACAAAAAACCATTAAACTGAGTTTCATTTTATAACTCAATTAGGTTAACGAATCTCGATTACGTGCTGCTGGGGAGGCTTCTCAACGCAGTACGAAAGAGGACTGGGCAGAGTGGATGAGGCACTTTAGTATTGAACTACTGAGGGAATCACCTTCACCAGCTCTGAGAACATGTGCCAAGCTTGCCCAGCTTCAGGTCAATCTCATTACTTCCTTCGTATTGTATTCAGTTGGCTCTTGCTTGACCAAAACTGTCTGTACCCATATATGGCACTAAACCAAAAAATGGAATGCATTTCCTCAATTAGTAATCCAATTCCTTCGGTTTTTGCAGCCTTTTGTTGGAAGAGAATTATTTGCTGCTGGTTTTGTTAGCTGCTGGACGCAGCTGAATGAGGCTTGTCGAAGACAGCTAGTACGGAGCTTGGAAATGGCATTTTCATCTCCAAACATACCTCCAGAAATTCTTGCTACCCTTTTGAACTTGGTATGCATCAACTCATTAATTCTATCCCATTCATGCTTTCTTTGCAAAATGGCTGCTCTTGACATTTAGGAAGCTGTTTATTGTAAGTTGATTGCTAAGGTTGGTTGAATTAAAATTGAGGTTTTCTCTTTGGGGGTGGGGCTAGTTTGATAATTCTTGGTGTACATGTTTAATGTTGGCCTTGGCATGATATCAGTGAAAAGTTACATCAAGAACTAGAATTGTCACTCTTCACATTGTTCTTAGAGTAACTGTTTGAAACTTAGGTTGATGGGATGTTCAACTATGAATTCTATTGTTAATGTCACTGTATCTACTTTGGTTTTTGGGGAAGTAAATTTGGGAACGACAAGCTGGTAGGAGATAACACAAATGCAACCTTTTTGGTGTGTACACCTGTGCTATCAGAGTGTTGAACAGTTTTTTTTCCAGGCCGAGTTCATGGAACATGACGAGAGACCCCTTCCTATTGATATACGGCTACTGGGTGCTCTTGCAGAGAAGGTAAGATTTTCTTGCAGCAGCTGTGTGACATGTAATTTAAGTAACATTGAATAATATGAATTCACACAATTTTTCTCTCATAACTCTTGCATTTCAGTGTCGTGCATTTGCGAAGGCTCTGCACTATAAGGAGATGGAATTTGAAGGTGCTTGCTCAAATAGGATGGATGGTAATCCTGTTGCTGTAGTTGAAGCCCTTATCCATATAAATAACCAATTACACCAGCATGAGGTGACTACCTTTACAGTTGGAGTTTCATGTCCCTTGATTATTTTCATACTATGTTCATGAAGTTCTGAGTTGTATTTTCGTGTTCAGGCGGCAGTTGGAATATTAACATATGCTCAACAAAATCTGGGTGTTCAACTGAAGGAGTCTTGGTAAGTTTCATCTTTAACAACTCCCAAGATCCAAGTATTGATGTCGTTGACTTGCTAGGTCCCTTGTTCTCCCTGTTCAATGAACTCTTAGAAGCTACTGTATCTGGTATATGAAAGCATGTGCATCCAAGCAATAGTAATTGATCGGCTCCTATTTAGTTTACTGAAGTGGAGTTGCTTTTTTATAGGTATGAGAAACTTCAACGATGGGATGATGCTCTAAAAGCTTACACTGTAAAAGCCTCTCAAGTAGCGACTCCGCATCTTGTTTTGGATGCAACACTAGGTGCGTATATCTATACAAGATATGGGTGTTTGTTAGATATTTAAGTTAGTTCAATTTGAATGCATTTGATGTCCTGATGAAGTTCCAGAGGAAAGGGGAAAGGTGTACCAGAAAATGTTGTTCAACATATAAACCTTCATCCAGTAATCAATTCTTGATTACATAGTATTTAGAAAAATGATTGACATTCTTCAAACAACTAAAAATCAAGTCCTTTTATCTGTAAAATGAAATGATTTTAGTGGCTTCAGCAAAATGATATCCTTTTGTTGGTTAAATGTTGTATGCTTTTAAGGTATCCTTGCCCCTCTTTCAGTGGCTTTAACAAAATCATTGAATTACTGATTATCTGCAGCATTGTACCTCTCTAACACAGTCATTTCGTATGAACTTTCAACTAATGTGTTTCCTGTAACAAGTTACAAGTGTATCAATAGGAAGGAGAAACCATGAGCTTTTTGTTTGGCCATTTAAGCTGCTAGGACTCTCCATAGTTCTACTCCATGAAGCCCCCCTCCTCCTCCTCCTCCTCCTCCTCCTCCTCCTCCTCCTCTTCTTAAAACCATGCTTGCTCAGGAAGCATTGGATATTTGGCTGTAACACACCTTGAAGTCAGCAGACATTAGTTCCTCGAACTATCTTTTACTTGATGATGGCATTTTGTGTTTCAACTGTTATGATTCATATAATAACTTTGTTTCCTTTCTTTTATTCTTTTGTCGCTGTAAGGGCGGATGAGATGCCTTGCTGCACTTGCACGGTGGGAAGAGCTCAACAATCTCTGCAAGGATTACTGGACACCTGCTGAGCCAGCTGCCCGACTGGAAATGGCACCAATGGTTTGTTTCTTATTTTTTTTGGGGCTTTTGAGGATCTGCATCCTCCATTATGTCACTGTATTTTTCCTGTCAATATATGAGATCTGAACCTGGACAGAAGTAAAACAGCTTCATTCTTTCCAGTTTCCACTATTACTCCAACACAATATTTTGGAGCCAGTTGAAATAAGAACTTACTTCAGTTAGATAAATGAAGAAAATCAATTAGTACTTAGTTTCTATTGTTATAAGGCCATGCTTCAATTCTTGAAATTAGCGTATGTAGTATGGTGATATGCTTGTGAGATTAACTTTTCGCACTACCTGAGCTGTTACTAAACTTATGATCTATTCATCTAGGCTGCTGGTGCTGCCTGGAACATGGGTGAGTGGGATCAGATGGCTGAATATGTTTCTCGATTGGATGATGGAGATGAAACCAAGCTTCGGGTCTTGGGTAACACTGCTGCTACTGGAGATGGGAGTAGCAATGGAACTTTTTTTAGAGCTGTATTGTTAGTTCGTCGTGGGAAGGTAACCCTTGATTTAGTTTTCTTCATTTTTTTTAAATAATTGCTTTGCTGGCATGTCTCATTGTTCTTCTTTTACATATTAGTATGATGAAGCACATGAATATGTTGAAAGAGCAAGGAAATGTTTGGCCACAGAAGTTGCTGCATTGGTTAGTTTTCTTCATCTCTTTGTTATTAGAAAGATAAACTGATATAAGCTTTCCTTATTTCGCAAAATTGTATACGTCTTAGAAATTGTATTAGAGACCTTTCTTAATATCATTTTTCTCATCTAAGTGTTCCAAAAGCTACTGCAGCTCCAACCTTTATCGCCTGCATTCTGGAAGCATAACAATAAGTGCTGTAGTTCACTTATCAAGTGGTCTTAGATTGACTATCTGCTGCATCATTTGCACTTAGTCATGGTATTGGGGAAAATACTCTTTAATTTTGAAATGAGATGCCCCTTTCTGTGACCTGACTGGTGGCTGTATATTCTGCTTATGCTTCTTAATTATATATTATTTTGTTTCGGCTCTTTATTGAATGCATCCATTATTTTGCTTTGCATAATTTGTCAATCTCATGATTTCATTGATGTCTTAGTATATCTAGATGCATGTTCAAATACACATAGTCGATGTCACCCTGCCAAGTTTATGTTTTGGTTTTTCTGAAATTATATCTATTTCCACTTACCAGGTTCTAGAAAGCTATGAGCGTGCTTACAGCAATATGGTTCGCATTCAGCAACTGTCGGAATTGGAGGAGGTACATGCTCTTGAGTCATTAAAATTCTAAATCTGTACAGTAATTGTAATATGATTCTAATGAGATATCTGATGGTGCCTCTTTTAATAGGTTATTGATTACTGTACCCTTCCAGTTGGAAACCCTGTTGCTGAAGGGCGGAGGGTTCTTATTCGCAACATGTGGAGTGAGCGCATAAAAGGAGCAAAACGAAATGTTGAGGTAAAACATCAATAAACTATATTTTCTTGTATCTCTCAATTTGGACAGTAATTTGAAGTTTCCAGTACAAAACAATGGTTGTTATGTCGACCAGATTGAGTGGTTTCCGCAAAGAGTTGCGATTTTTGCAAACTTTGCCTACTTTTTTTCTGATCTTCAGCTACATATTCCTGAGAAAAAGCAAATTTTAAGTTCTTTGCGCAGAGCGCTGCCATGGATTTGCTTAAGTCTTTAATTTTCTGCACCTATTTGGTTAATTGCATTGTTTTACAGTTGATGTATGAGGGATTCTAAAGTAGTCTATGAGAGATGACTGCATCTACATGAATTAAACATTAGAAATAAAAAGTCTCCCTGGCCATGTCTGGTATGGCTCTATTTGTTATAAACATTTTGAACAGTTTAGATTTTCTGGATGTTTTGTTCTCTTCATATTTTAAACCACACCAACTGTTTACTTTTCAAGCCCGAGCATTGGTTTCACCAACTGCCTTTATTCTGGGCTTCTACTTGCATCTAGCATTTCCCTACACCTCCAATATTATTGCTCTACATTATACTATGGTGTGACTCAAACTTTAAACTCACAGGTTTGGCAAGTACTTTTGGCTGTCAGGTCACTTGTTCTGCCACCTACAGAAGATGCAGAGACATGGATAAAATTTGCGTCGCTTTGCCGTAAAAGTGGCAGAATCAGTCAGGCTAGATCAACACTGACGAAACTCTTACAGGTTTCCTATGAATACGGGTCTTTGACATGTGCATGCTATTATATGACTTGTCTTTGTATCAATTTTACTCTTTTTATGGAAAGTGCAGTTTGATCCTGAAACAACTCCTGAAACTGTACGTTATCATGGGGATCCTCAAGTTATTCTAGCTTATTTGAAATATCAGTGGTCTATTGGGGATGATCACAAGCGCAAGGATGCCTTTTGCAGACTGAAGGTTCATATAATTATGTAAAACATCGCGCTTGTTTTTGTGTGATGGTGATGAAATGGATTGATATATAGCTGTACCCACAATTTCTATGTTCTAGGATTTGGCAATGGACCTTTCAAGAACCCCTGTTCTTCAACCAACCACGCAGTCTGGCATATCTGGTTGTACAAATGTGTCTCTCATTGCACGTGTTTATCTCAAATTAGGAACTTGGCATTGGGCACTTTCCCCTGGTTTAGATGACGACTCTATACAAGGCAAGAAACTGTGTTTGTTGTGCAACTTTATCTGCTTGCTACCATTCTTGGAGGAAACAACTGTTAGCTAATCTGATTAACGGTTGTTTGTTTCTGCTTCCAGAAATCCTTACTGCATTCTGTCATGCAACTCAGTGTGCTACTAAATGGGCCAAAGCTTGGCATAAGTGGGCACTTTTTAATACAGCAGTTATGTCTCATTACACTTTGCGGAGTTTCCCTAGTATTGCTGCTTCACAGTTCGTTGCTGCCGCTGTCACTGGATATTTTCACTCCATTGCTTGTGCGGCTCATGCTAAGGGAGTGGATGATAGTTTACAGGTATTGCTTTTTAGGGGTAATTCTTGTTGATTATGAGGCTACGGGTCTTTAAGTTGTTTCTCCAATGGGCTTCTGCATATTTTTAAGCAATTCTGTGTGCACTTTTGCTCTATCCGAGCAATCATCTGTAAGTTTTATTTGAGAATTCTTATGCGTACTGCTGTGCTTGGTTGTAATTTTATCTATTTCTATTGGTGCTTTTGTGTTCTTTATTTTGTTTAAACCATTATCTCCAGTAGATGTTAAGTCTTAATTTTATATGTTTCCTTGACAATCTCTACTTTGTGAATTTGATATTATTACTTTTTGATAATATCTGTTTGTCTTTATCATCTTCTTGCTTATCATTGTGATCCTGGAATTTCAGGATATCCTTCGACTCCTGACTTTGTGGTTCAACCATGGAGCTACATCCGAAGTTCAGATGGCATTACAGAAAGGGTTTTCACTTGTTAATATAAACACATGGCTGGTTGTCTTGCCTCAGATAATTGCCAGGATACATTCCAATAACCATGCAGTACGGGAACTGATACAATCACTATTAGTGCGAATTGGACAGAGTCATCCACAGGTTTGTTTTGAAATATGACTTATATAATCATATTTACGACAACCTTCATAATTAGTGGCAGTGCCCTAAAAAAAATTTATGCTTGTTTTGATAGGTTACAATTCGTTCTTTTTAACAATTTTGTTTTGGTTTTGAGATATAACTGGTTTAATGCTGCTGTTCCAAGAGACCTAGACCTCACTTAATAATGCCCTCTGATGTGCTTTAAGAAATTTATCAAACACTTTTGCTCGCAGTTAATTCTGATTTTTAGTTTCGGTGGATTGTTAGACTGCAATAATTGTGTTTGCTTCATTCTCTTCATATTTCCTGGTAATTTTGGTCATGCAGCACTAGTTTTTATATTTAGGGCAATTTTGTTTAGTCTCCTATAGGAAGGTGATGAGCTTATTAGCTTTGCTGCTTTCTGCTATGATTGGTAACATTAATTTACATTTCTCAAATTTAGGAAAAGCGGATAATTGATTCTATGAGATCACTTATGGTCCTGGAGGATTTGGTGTTTTCAAACAAGGAGTGGAATAAAAAACACTTTACAATTTCTATAAATGCTCGATCAAATCTTAAAATCTGCCCTAGAGGTCCCTTATCTGACATCAACACAAAATTGCTACTTGGCTAACATGAGCATGTTTGTGATAAGCCCAGAGCATCATAATTGACTATAATGCTAATAAGCTGGGAAGTTTGACCTTTTCTTAGAAAAAAAATGTACTCGATTCTTTAGAACTAGGAAGCAGGTCACTAAGAATTTCTGTATCGATATTTTGATTGCTGTGTGAGTTTCTTGATAATATTCAGTAACCGCTTCTAAATCATTATTGGTTGAACACTTTTATGTGACTATTTCTTAGAAAAAAAATTACTTGATTGCTGGGAAGTTTGACCATTTCTTAGAAAAAATGTACTCGATTCTTTAGAACTAGTAAGCAGGTGACTTAGAATTTCTGTATATTGATATTTTGATTGCTGTGTGAGTTTCTTTATACTATTCAGTAAACTGCTTCTTAATCATTATTCGATGAGCATTTTTATGCGATTTAAGACACCATCTGAACTTTCCACGTTAGGCTATTTGTGAAAGAATTTGAAGTATTATATTAACTTGCCCTTGGTTGAACTGCTAGACTGCTGTAATTAATGTAGTTTGATTCTCCTTTTCACAACCTTTTCAATGAATGAACATATCTTTATTGCATGCATAGCTAATCTAACTCTACTGTGCAGGCTCTTATGTACCCTCTTCTTGTGGCATGTAAATCTATTAGCAATTTACGGAAACAGGCAGCCCAAGAAGTGGTTGATAAAGTTCGACAACATAGTGGTGTACTAGTGGACGAGGTAAAATTGGAATGTTATAATGATTATTCTTTGGTGGTCATTTTCCTCCAGTTATCTGACATTTCTGCTTCAATTGCAAAGGCCCAACTTGTATCTACAGAGTTGATCCGAGTTGCAATACTTTGGCATGAGATGTGGCATGAGGCTTTGGAAGAGGCAAGCCGCTTATACTTTGGTGAACATAACATTGAGGGAATGTTGAATGTCTTAGAGCCATTGCACAATATGCTCGAGGAAGGTGCAGCGAGGAACAATACAACTATAAAAGAGAAAGCCTTCATTCAGGTAGTCCACCTTTTCACAGCTCAGCTTGTTTCAAATATTATGAATCAAAGTTCCAAAAACATGTGATAAGTTGGTTGTCTTGCTCTTATGGTTTTCATTTCACTTTTTCCACGTTATTCATTCATGTCATTATGCAAAGTGATCCTCTCTTGATAGTGATACTAATTGAAAGGAGGAAAATAGAACTTTTTTATTTGTTCAATCATTCCAGTCAATTCATTTTTGTTGTTTTGTTAATTGGACTATACCTGTTCTTCAGGCATACCGACATGAACTTTTGGAGGCCTATGAATGCTGCATGAGATACAGAAGAACTGGAAATGATGCGGACTTAACACAGGTATGGAATGAAAAAGAATATTATCATGTTTCCACCTTTTTTTGGAATAAGGTGTGAGTTTATTTTTACCTGGTGATAATATATAAAAAGATAATTGACCTCCACTAAGCATAAGCCTCGAGCAACTTCAACTGAAATGCTTCCTTGTCATTTTCACAATTCCACTATTTAAAAAGATCATCACTGCATTCCACAATTTAAACCCCCTGATTCAGTATCTTCCCAAACGGAAAATTTACTTTTACACTGGAAGACCTCTGTAAATACTTCAATAAAGCCCGCTATTTCTCTAGATCCATCTCTGTTAAATAGCTGGTGTTGAAACTAGCACCAGAATTAGCTGGTGTCGCTTCCAGGTAGCTCCTTGCCATTGCATGCCACATTTACAAGGAGAAATAACATATTGTCGGAGTAAATTGGCAAAAAATGAAATCATTGGTTTAATACATAACGAATTGACAAACTCTATCCTTTCTGTGAATTCCCCTAGATAGTGAGCTAGGCAATGAATGATTGTCTTGAAAACCTGTGTTTGTGACCAAATAATTCCGTGACAATTGATGTTTGAATCACAAGTTCTCAAGAAGTCCCTACTTTTTTGACAATTGAATTTCTTTACCAACAGACGGCAAATGTTCTTTTTTCAAACCCAACAAATAACAATGCCAGGTTGAAAAGCTAATTATGTAACCTTAGTGTTGTATATTCTGATGTATATCCTATTTATATTTAATTGAAACTTATCAATTATAAATCTATCTCAACAAGTGTCTCATTAATTAAATTATCAAGTTTTCACATAACTATGTTAATTACGTAAAACTCATTTGAGATTTAAGTTAGTGGTACTAAGTCATAAATATTCTAATTATCATACACCTAACTGATAAGATGTTCAATTTTTTAAATATTAATTTTAGGAAATAGGTTTTCAATATTGTAATAACAAGATAGTTTCAGAGTAATTGTCTTGAAAATAATATGTAATTTCAGTTTGGATATGTCCTTTGCTTATGATTGGGTACAATATGACAATTGGGAGTTAGAGGGGACAAAGGAAGACTCACCATTAGTCGGGGTACAATTCAATTGAACCTTTCATTTAAACTACTGTACAATTGGAATGACTGCCATAAACTTGAATAGGCATATTATACGAATTCATCCTTTAAGGTAATGGATTATTAAATGATGTGCAGTTCTTAAAGTAATTTTATGGTACTTTTTGGGATGCTCTACTGCTTGCTACAGTATGTTCCTTCTTTTATTTTCTTATGATGCCTTGCATCTGGAGTAGTTCTGCACCTTGGTTTCATCTCCATGTTAATGAACAAGCCTAATGAATTTTCATATTTTTCCAGGCTTGGGATCTCTATTACCATGTATTTCGGCGTATAGATAAGCAGCTTCAAACTCTGACAACTCTGGATTTGCAGGCAAGAAGCAATTTCTTGGTTTTTTTTGGTGCTGCCCCCCACCCCCTCTAATCCCAATCACAAAAAAGAAAGAAAGAGGAAACACCCACTCCATTCTTTTACTGGTATTTAGTTTTGTACTTTGAAGTTTGAACAAGTCTCTGATTGTTTTTTCTTATTTTTTGGCTGAAGTCCGTCTCTCCAGAGCTGTTGGAGTGCCGTGATCTTAAACTAGCTGTTCCTGGAACCTATAAAGCTGGTACATTTGGGATTTTTGTCTGGCTGTGTGTGTGTGTGTTGCCTCTCCACTCCCTAATGCATGTATATGATATAGATATGTGCTGATTACTATCTTATCTTCTAACAAAATCACTTTTTTTTACCAGATTCACCAGTGGTGACAATTGCATCATTTGTACCCCAGCTTGTGGTCATCACATCCAAACAACGACCTAGAAAGTTGACAATCCACGGAAGTGATGGGGAAGAACATGCTTTTTTGCTGAAGGGGCATGAAGATTTACGTCAAGACGAGCGTGTCATGCAGGTCTTTCCGATACTCTATATACTTTTTGTTTCACTCGACGAATGGTTCTTTTTCTGAGATCAAAGTGTCATGCTATAATTCTTGTTTCTATAACTGGAGTACTCCATTGTTTTTATTAACAACTAACATTGTGGAAGTTCTCCACCAGCTGTTTGGTTTAGTAAATACGCTGCTGGGAAATTCTAGAAAAACATCCGAGAAGGATCTCGCTATCCAAAGATATTCAGTCATTCCACTATCCCCAAACAGTGGCCTCATAGGATGGGTGCCAAATTGTGATACCTTGCATCAACTCATTCGTGAGTACAGAGATGCTAGAAAGGTTTGACCTATTCCACCTTTTTGAACATTTCTTATTTCTTATTTATGCGGGACCAGAGCATTTCCTGGCAGTTATGGTGATTATTTCTGGTTTTGTAGATCACTTTGAACCAGGAGCATAAATTGATGCTTAGTTTTGCTCCAGACTATGATCATTTGCCTCTTATAGCAAAGGTTGAGGTGTTTGACTATGCACTGCAGAATACAGAAGGGAACGACCTTTCAAGGGTATGGTTTATTCTCGAATTTACTTATTTTCTGTCCTTTCCTACATGCTTATACTTTGCTTCCACAAATGTAAGGTGCTCTGGCTAAAGAGTCGCACTTCAGAAGTTTGGTTGGACAGGAGGACTTGTTATACACGAAGCTTAGCTGTCATGAGTATGGTAATGTTTTCATAGAAACTTGTCCCATTGCGTAACAGAGTTTTGTTAATTATCGTTTTCTTTTACGAGATCAGATGTAATGTTTTCTGGATTGTCTTGGAATATGTGGTGCGTTATGTTTTCACAAGTATACTGTGAAATATTACCGTTTTACTGTTTTCTTTTAGTTTTTTGTGTGTGTGTGTGAGTTTTGCATATATTTTGTTTTATGGAATATGGAAGTCCCCCTTCCTCAGCTTTACTCTAAAATTTCTTTTAATTGAGAAGGCACATATCTTTAAATGAATCGTTTTTGGCTTATGGTTTCTTTTGGTGTACTTGACAATACCAGCCCTGTAAATGTGTCCTTAGAATTAATTGCGATTTGTTGTGAGTTAGAACATGGATCGATAGTTGTTTTTAATTGCAAAATCCGCATATACTTCTCCTATACGGGTACATATGGATTAGTACTGGGATGCTTGATACCTTAGTGTGAAATTTTCTTGTGCTGACAACCTTGAAATATGGTGTGAGATATTTGTCTGGCTTATTAATGAATTTAAAATTTCAAATAACGTAGATTGTAAGGTTACAGTTTTTTAGTTACACCTAAGAAAATCAATTTCACTATGCGAACTTCTCTAGCCTGCTGCACATTGTGAAGGCTTAAATCATACTCCCACCTTTTCCAGGTTGGTTACTTGCTTGGCCTGGGTGATCGACATCCAAGCAACCTCATGCTGCATCGCTACAGGTACAAAAGAAAAAAATAAAGCCATGATTTTTAATTGTGCGAATATTTTAGTTTATTTTGAAAAATATTTTTGGCAGTGGGAAGATATTGCACATCGACTTTGGAGATTGCTTTGAAGCTTCAATGAACCGAGAAAAATTCCCAGAAAAGGTTAAAAATATATTGCATTATTGTATTGTCAATTCTATTATCAGTGGAAATAAAAACATGCAGTTGTCTTAAATGACACGTTTTGGTTGGTTTAGGTTCCTTTCCGCCTCACTAGAATGCTTGTTAAAGCAATGGAGGTCAGTGGTATTGAAGGAAATTTCCGCTCCACTTGTGAAGGTGTCATGCAGGTTTTGCGTACTAATAAAGATAGTGTTATGGCAATGATGGAGGTAAAAAGTAAATTTGTTTTGGTTTATTTTATGGTGCCATAGTAAAAATGCCTTGATGCTGTCAAATCGAATTGTTTTCTGTTGGTCATGTGGTTCATGATTGTGATGTTAACCTTGTTCCTTTTTGTTCAGGATTCTGTTTTATTTATTTTTGAGTACTTTTATATTTCCTAGGGTTGCCTTGTTTCTTATTCTATCACAATCTAGGCATGCCATGGAACACTCTTTTCCTAATTTGTTCAACATTTGTTTCTTTGGATTTTACATTCTGCTGTTTACTAGCTCAACAACCCAGACGCAACTCTTGTGCTTGGACTACTGAGCTAGTAAATGGGGGTTCTCCAATGCTTCAACTAATTAGCAACTCTAGAAGTTTCTTTGGATATGCAACACTCCCATCTTAACCATAACTACTAACTAGGAAGTCTTTTTTGGCCGAGTAATTAAAAATATATTCATGTTTCTTTTTATCTGCATGATCTGCTGATAAATTGGCATTTTTACAACTTCATTTAAGTCCCTAAGGTGTACTTTCATATATTCATTTATCCTCCGAAATATAAGGACGCATGGTTGGTGTCCAGGCATTTGTGCATGATCCTCTGATAAATTGGCGTCTTTTCAACTTCAACGAAGTCCCTCAAATGTCTACCCTCACAAGTACACATGCCCAACCTGTTGTCAACGGAGAGGAATCTGTCTCGAGTAGAGAGATGCTTCAACCACAGCGCGGTGTTCGTGAGAGGGAACTCCTTCAGGTATGTGTTAATATTGTCTTAATTTTCTTGCTTCTTAGTAATGCTCATGATGTTAAACTAAACGATTTGCTATATAGGCTGTAAATCAACTGGGCGATGCTAACGAGGTTCTGAATGAAAGAGCGGTGGTTGTCATGGCAAGGATGAGCAACAAACTTACTGGAAGGGATTTCTCTTCCATACCATCTAGCTCCATCCAACATTCGCTTGAGCATAGTACCTTACTCTCTGGTGATATTCATGAGGCTGACCATGGATTATCTGTCAAATTACAAGTTCAGAAGCTTATTCTTCAAGCAATGTCGCATGAAAATTTGTGCCAAAATTATGTTGGGTATGTTTCATGTTTTAGAATTCGGCATTTCTTCTTTAAATTACTGCTAAACAAGTCAAATTCCCTCTCGATTTAAGTTCCCCTAATGAATCGTCTCATGAAGCAAACGATTGGCCTGAAGAATGCCAAATTGTTTGAACTCAACTGTTTTTGGTGAAGAATGCCAAATTGCTTAAACTCGACTGTTTTTGGTAATATATAGGGATCGAAACTAAATCCGGGAGATGAAAAGAATAATAAGAGTGGTGTATTGTGGGGTGTGTGTTTTTGTATCAGATAGAAATGTAATGTTTTAATGTTTCAGGTGGTGTCCTTTCTGGTAAGGCGTGGAGATGTTCAATTTGAAGAAAAATGAATGTTGTGAATACTCTCATCAGCAACAGCCACACAGGTAAGGTACCGTTTTAGTTGACAAATTATTTGTAAATAGTTTATTTTGCGTTCTAGGACCATTGCTGTTGTTTTCATGTATATATGTCAAATATTGTACAGATCACATATAGATAATAATTTGTAAATAATATTTAGTTTTTGCTACTCGGTGGTACAATTTGCTTTGTTTTGGTTAAGAGACTGGATATTTATTTATTTTACATTTTCATTCCGGGTGGTACAGGTTAATAGATTGCGATATAGGGTGTAAATAAATACTCGTAAGTCGAGATATTTTTGTGAAAACTTTAATAGTCTGGGACATAAGATAGTAATTTTCCCGGTAACATGTTCATTCCGTTAGGAAAGGATTAAGAGTTCAATTATAAACAATAAGGAAATTAGCTCTAGCGATCTGTCTTGGGCAAATGGTCCTTAGACCTCGACATAATTTCCTAATAAAATATAAATAAATAATTATTAAGAAAAAAAATCACAGTTGAAATGTCGTTCTATTATTTGAAATGATATGATGCAACTTGCATCCAAGGATGAAAATATTGCTATCACATCATATATCGCAATTTTAATTTTATTAACTATATCGCCGGATATATCGATATCTCGTATAAAATTGAAAAAAATGACTGAAATCATATTAAAATTTTGGAAATTTAGCATGAAATTTTAGAAACTATTATAACATATTATTATGCACATATTCTACTAAAATTTTTGATAGAATTATATTTTGAAAGCAAACATATGAATAATATATTATATAAATACCGTCTGAGATAATACATTTGACAAAATAATACATAATAGAACACACAATAAAGTTAGTTAAGCCGTAAAAATCTATACACAATTTTTATGGGGATGAGCATTAGATTAAAAAAAAAACAGCACAATACATAAAAAACAAGTTGAGAAGTTGTTACTTTTAATAATAGACCAAGAGATCGACGGTCAATCTATTTTAAAAAATTTAACTCGACATTTTATTTAGATATATATGTACAATACACAAATACAGGTGGATGAAACAAATGTATAATAATAATAATAATAATAATAATAATATAAAATAGTTACAATTTTAATAAAATAATTGGATGAAAACTCAAAGGTCGATTTCAATTCAATCTTGCTTAATTATTCTTATATACATACGGTGGAAAAATTGATTAATTTAAATCAATTATGTAATATGCAATTCAAGATTAATTGAAAAAGATTCATCTTAGACGACTCTATTAATTTAAGTAATAAATATCATAGAAGATTTTTGAACATAAATATTTTTCAAATTATATATATGATATTAGTAAAGAAAGATCAATAACCCCATTGATAATAATAAAAAAAATAAACATATAAAATTGAAAGTATATAAATGAATTTCAAGCAATATAAATAAAAAATAACCATAAATGTAAGACACCATGAAAACTAATTTCCTTAATGACAATAATTAAAAAAAAAACATATAACACTAAAATTAAAGGACATGAATGGCATCAGATTTCTTGTAGTGCTTATTTATATTCAATCTTAAATTTAAATTTCATATGATATATGTGGAGAAAAACTTTTTGTTGGTTTCTCGGTCTTCTTTCTCATATAATTTTTTGTAAAGTGAGTGTCTTTATAAAGCAAAGAATAGTGCAACTCAAATAATTACATTGAAGACCTAAAAAAGATCACAAAAATATATAGTATTAAATAAAAATATATTATAGAAATATAAAAAAATTGCGATATATTACGATATTTCACCAATACTCGAGAAAAAAGATATTTTCCCCCATATCCGTATCGCAATGTTAATATCCGCGATATTTAGCGATATTTCAATCCTTGCATATACTAGAAGCATAAAAGTTGTTCCCAAATAACTGGATTCATTTAATTATAATCACAATTCTTTTCCTCAAGAATTTTGATTCATAAGCATAAAAAATGCAAATAGAGCTGAAAAGAAAGAAGCAAACCTTTTTTTTAAGGGTAAACAAGCTCTAAACACACCATACAAATGATTTTAACAATCATCAAAGAAAAGACATTAACGAATAGACTACTATTGTCTAATTCACAATACAAACCACAGCTACTAATTCAGAAACTAGACTGTCTGATTCACATCAGTGATGTGCTCTGCTGCTACTAACTAACTAACTAACTAACTAAATAACACAAACAACCACCACTACTCCTCCGCCATCGCTGCCTGTCATGTAGAAGTGACCTGATGATGACTCCTTATTCTGCTGCTTCGCCTCACCGGAGTCATAATCTCCTCATCTACATTGGCCTGCATATTTATTTACACACATTATTATTCAAGATATATATATATATATATATACATCATCAAATAACAACTTAACTATGAAGTTGATTGATACTACTCACATTCAAGATATATACACACACACACACACACATCATCAAATAACAACTTAACTATGAAGTTGATTGATACTCATATTTATTCACACACATTATTATTCAAGATATATATATATATATATATACACACATCATCAAATAACAACTTAACTATGAAGTTGATTGATACTCACATTACTCTTGATGGGGATTCTCTCATAAGTGGTGAAGCTTCCATACGAAGGCGATCCCATAGAAAACTCCGAGGAAGAAGCCAACGACTCCCTTTTCGAATACTTTCTTGTCTTCCTCTCTGAGCTCTGCACTTCATCTCTCATACTCATGCGGTAAGATCCACTCCTCTGAAGAAAGCTGCTGCTCATGTCGGACTCAACACCACCACTAATTGCATCAACCTCTGTTTGCTGCCAATTCCGTGAAAACTCCTTCTCTTGGTGGATATGATGCATGGTGCTAGTATATCCATAATCTGTTCTCTTGTTCAACATTGGTTCGACTTGGACAACATTAGACGAAGACGGAGGAGTTTTCTTCATGTAGTGGTAGATGAAGGCTGCAACTGCAAGTAGGCCAGCAAATATGTAGGGTATTGCCACAGCGTGGAGTGCCAAAGAACTCTCTTCTACTGGTGTTGATTCCATTTCCTGCATTAGCTTGTTGAAGCTCGTTTGATCCGTTGAGATAGTGTCAGCAGCAGCTTCCGATTTCTCAGTTTCTAGCCTCCCCATTGCAGCTTCAACTTCAGTTTCTTGATGCTGGGAAGCAGCTGATTGATGATCCTCAGAGTTTAGCTCATTTGAGATGAGCTCTGGTTGAATCAGGAGTTCTTCAGACTCCAATTCAGCAGTAGCTACGACGTCTTCTCGCGTGTCGTGTTCTTTCACAATGTAGTCATCAGAATCAGCTTCTGCATATGCATATGCATATGTTCCCTCTTCAAATGTATCCATTTCAGTGTCTAGAACATCCTCATCAACCTCCTCATCTGCATATTCTTCCTCTTCAAACGCGTAGTCCATTTCATCATCCAACTCCTCTTCAAATTCATCTTCTTCAGCTCGTTCCAAGCTGGCCACAATGGTTGGAAAATTCCCCTCATTATTCCAAGGATTCTTCTCTTGCAGATCAGAGAGGTTCATGAACTGCATTGGGGCTTGTTTTTCGCCTTTTCCTAGCTCATTAGCAAGCTTAAAGATGAAAGATACAGAGTTGGCCGAGGCATCATTAACATGCCGTGCAAGCCGGCCAGCACTTGATCTTGCAGAAGCAACAAAAACTCTTGATTGTTGATACAAGTTACTGAGATCAGATAGGCTCAAATCCTTGATGAATGACTCATCAAATGAAGGCGAACGCATCACATAAATTGACACACCAGCTATCAAGAACATCAGAATCATCGAGGAACACACCAATCTGGAGAGGGTCCTCGGCTTCTTTTCATTGATATGAACAAATTCCTCCTCAGAGATTGCATTAGCTGGAGTTGTACTAACAGGTAATGATTCAGAACTCAGCTCAGAAACATGAGAATCTGCTTCTATTTCTTCATCAACTCCAATTACCATATCTGCCGCTGCTGCTGCAGCAATCTCCATTTCTTTTTCTTCCTTCTCTGAATCTTCGGTCTGAGACTCATCTATACCCTCATCAGCAGAAGATTCTGAAAAGCTAGACATAATCTCTGCCATTAGTTCATCTGAATCCATCCCATTTTCTTTGTTCAAGAGCATTTCAACTCTGGGATTTGGTTTGTAACGAATGAATTGAGGCCTTGGAGACAAGTAATTGGTTTTAGGATCATATGGTGGTAACGATGGATCAGCATCAAGCGGGGCGATGGAAGAAGAAACAACCTTGCTCATTGAACTTGATTCTGGCCTCAAACTATCAGAATCGGTAATCACTGATTCATTTGAATGCTGTGAATCGATATGGGTGTCCGAAGATGAAAACGTCACCTTCTTACGAGGCCTCGAAACTGGATGACTGTCAATAACAGCCTTCTTGCTTTGGGAATCAGCAAGATTTGATGAGTCCAACGAAGTTTCAGTTTTTGCCTCCAAGTTTTCAGCGGCATTAGCCATGGCAGAGAAGAACATGGCTTTTCCATCAGACAATGAGATCGAGGTCCGAACAGCATCGTTCCTCTCCACCAACACTTTCTTTCTGGGAGATGGAGTGAACTTTGAGGCTGCAGAAATCGTTGGAGCCATGAAATTCTTGCAACCCTTAGTCGGAGTCTGCATTTTTGAAGCTTTCAGAACGTTATCTTTTTCGTCGTTCTCTTTTTCTTCGGAATCTCTCAGGTGAGAAGCCGTCCCTTCTTTTCCCAGAGATCGTCTTCTCGCAAAATCTGCAACATTCATCGAACACATTTAAGCAACACTCAACAAGTAACATAAAAAATAAATGAATCTGCTACAAATTCATTCAGAATAACAGTACAAATAGAAATTTGAACCAAGAATCAAGAAAATGTTAGATTAAAACCAGCAACATTCATCAAGCACACAGAAGCAGCAATCGAATTTGCCACAAAATCAAGAAACTGAAGCGGGTTCATCCAGAACAGAAGTATATATAAAAAAAATTGAACCATGAATCAAGAAAATTATAGATCAAAACCTGATGGGCTATTAGCAGGTGTAGTGGGGTCGAATCGTCCCTGATTAGTGAGAACCGAGGGTCTGGCAAAAGGGTTACCCCCATTGAAACTTCTGCGAATTGATGAATTGTTTTCTGAATTTCTCGGATTTGGATTGATCGGCCTGGAAGAAAGTGGGGAGGGGGATTTGTTGGAATGAGCCGCCATTGTTGATGCGATTTTGAGTTACTGTTTTTACAGCAAGCTGTCTGGAAATAGAAAGAATGGAGATGGAGGATTTTTTTAATTATTTTTTTGAAAGGAGATGAGGATCTTGAGATGATTTGATGAAGATTGTGATTCTTGTTTTGATTTGAACAAAGATTGTGAGTAATTTCGATTTCAATAGATGATGTAACGGCTAGTTTTTGAACGGGCAACGTAAATTCAAATATTTTGATACCGTTGCGATATGTCAAAAGGGTGAGAGCCGTTGGATTGGATCATAACCTTTTTTACTATCTTTCCCTTTCGTTATTTTCTTTATGATTTTGTTGGATAATGGGATTTGACATTACTTACCTATATAAAATTTAAATTTTCTAAAAGAATATATTACTAAAATACAAGACTTGTGATGTTTATATCATAATCCCAATTTAAATGTTTGGAACATCTTAATTATTCCATCAAAAAAATAGATAGAAATCTTGCCATGTCGTTTTACACCAAAATTTATATGTTACACGAGTATTTCATTATCAAATTTTTATTAATTTTTCTTTCATCATTTTTCCTAATTTTAATTTATATAATGTGTTTTGGTTTAATTTTTACAATTATTAATTATGCTTCATTCCATCCAATTATGTCATTTATAATTTTTTCCATATTTAATTTTCAGGTTTTAATTAGTCTATTAGTGCTGTTGATTATTTGATAACTAGTGTTTTTTAATTTGAATTTTTTGTTGATAAATGTTGAATATAGTCCATTATGTAATAATTATTTTTTATTTTTATAATATTTTTATTAAAATAATAAATTTTCTAGTGAAATATGGAGAGAAATATGAAAAATATAAGTCAGCTTTGTGCCGTAGAAAAATTTAACGGATTGTAGAATTGATATAAAATGGAAACGCTGGGGGTTGAATTGTTCTAAAATATAGATTAGGGCATTATTGATATATATAATTTGCTAATATTAGGGTATAAAGATTTTTGCACTTCGGGTTGTGAATCGCGAAACTTTAAAAGTTCAAGTCCCAAAAATCCTGCAGCTTAGAAGGTCTGTGGAAATCGAGATCGTAGGGGATAACCTTTTTGTGGTCGTATTTAGTTCTGATGAAGACCGCAAGCACGCTCTAAAAGATGGTCCATGGCATTTTTTCAATAGCTTGATGATGTTCAAGGCCCCAATTGGATTTCAAAATCCAAGGGATGTTCGGTTTGACGATTTTTCCGTTTGGATTCAACTCCATAACTTACCATTGGCGTGTATGAATTTAGATGATGTTGGCAAGATAGGAAAGCAAGTTGGAAAAGTCGAGGAAGTGGATGTTGGTGAAGGAGGCTCTTGTGTTGGGCAATTTGCGAGAGTTAGAGTCTGCAGACCCATTGCTAAACCTCTTCAACGTTGCGTACGAGTTGCTGAGATTTCTTCAGGGGAGAGTCGCATTGTCCTGCTGTTATATGAACGATTACCGGATTTCTGTCACGCTTGTGGCAGGGTCGGACATGTCTTCCGTCACTATGGAGAAGAGAGGGCTGACAAGGAAAAGCTTGGGTTTGGCAACTGGCTTAGGGCTAGTAAGGTGATGGACGTTCGCAGACCCAGGGGGCTGGGGGTCTCAAAAATAGGGGGCAGAGATCACTTTGAGGCAGAGGGGTTTTCTAGCAGTTCCAGGAGTGAATCGGGGGATAGCAGGGCGCTGCTAGAGGACAGCATGAGATCTAGGGCCAGGGTCTCTCCAAAGCAGTGTCCTAGAGAGAAGCCAGTTAGGAAGGGGTTCTCAGAGGGGGGGCTTCAGTGAGGGAGGAGGTTAAAAAGCCTCAAGCATCAGAGAGTAGTGAAGGGCAGTTTCCTAAATTACAAGGCTCAAAGTGTTTGTGGTGGAAAGCACGTTTTAATTTTGAGGGAATATTTGTGGTTGATGTGATTGGAAGCAAGGGAGGGTTGATGTTGCTTTGGCATAAGCCAGTGGATATTACAATTCGGTCTTACTCTCAAGGCCACATTGATTGTCAGGGTTGCTGGAAGGATGAGAAATGGAGATTTACGGGGTTCTACGGAAATCCTGAAGCCCACTTAAGGAGATTCTCGTGGGATTTACTTCGGAAATTAGCACTTGATAAGGGTTTGGAGGGAATGGTCTGGCTTGTGGGAGGGGACTTCAATGAAATCCTGTTCGAAGCTGAGAAAATTGGAGGCAAGGTCAGATCCCACTCCCAAATGGCTTCTTTTCGGGAAGCTGTGGAGGAGTGTGGCCTTTTCGAAGCATTGCAAGAGGATCAAACAATGACATGGTTTAATCGAAGGAAGAATGGTGAAGAAGTGTGGGAAAGACTGGATAGGTTTTTCATTAATGAGAGCTGGATGGGTCTTTTTCCTGAGGCGCAGATTCGGGTTTTAGATTTGTATGGGTCTGATCACCGGCCAATTTTTATCCGGGTGCTGCATCCAAAGCAACGGCACTTGATTGAGGGCTTGCGGAGGTTTCATTTCGAGGACAAATGGTTTTTGGACTCATCCTTTGTGCCTGACTTCCTGCAGCACTGGGATAGTAAGGATCATATTACCTAACTTCCAGAAAGATTAAAGCAGGTGGGCAGTTTTTTGAAACAGTGGGCAGGCATTAGATTCGATGAACTCGGGAAGAAAATTGAGAAGCTCAGATTGGAGAGAGTTCATCTCCTTGACAGCGGACAATATTACACGAGTGGTGCCCGGATGAAAGAGATAGAGGGGGAGTTGACGACCAAATTAAGCATGGAGGAATCCCACTGGCAACAAAGGGCTCATACAATTTGGTTGGCGCAAGGAGACAGGAACACGCCTGCCTTCCATGCTTATGCTTCGGCTAGACGCAAGCGAAATAGAATTCTCGGCCTTAATTGAAAGATCAAATGGAGAGTGGGTGCAGGAACCGCATGAGATGCTGGCAGAAATTTCAAGCTTCTTTGGAGAACTCTTCACAACCTCTGCTCCTTCTAAGGATGACATCACTAAGGTGATGAACTTTGTTGACTCTTAGCTCAGCAACAGCAGTCAAATTACTCTTGATGAGCCCTTCACAGCTGCTGAAGTACGCCGTGAGTTGTTTCAAATGCATCTATCAAAGTCTCCGGGACCCGATGGTTTCTCTGCACGTTTCTATCAAAAATTCTGGCCAGCTATCGGCGAAGCGGTAACTAATGCGGTCCTGGGGGTCCTTAATCACGGGAAGAGCTTACAAGACTGGAATAAAACTCTTATTGTCCTCATTCCAAAATGTGACCAGCCAAGGAAAGTCAAGGAGTACCGTCCCATTAGTTTGTGTAATACGGCATACAAGTTAGTCTCCAAAGTTGTTGTCAGTCGCCTAAGAAGAGTGCTCCACGAGGTGGTGGATGAAAACCAGAGCGCCTTCATCAGTGGGAGGCAGATCACCGACAATATCTCTGTGGGTTTTGAATGCATGCACTGGCTCCAGAATATGATCGTGTTGAGTGGGATTTCATTGAAGCCATCCTTACTCACATGAAGTTCTCAACGCGTTTTGTGCAGATTGTGAAGAGATGTATGAACTCGGTCTCCTACTCCTTTGTGTTGAATGGCCGCGTTTATGGAGATCTTAAACCAACACGGGTATCCTCTCTCTCCCTTGTTGTTTGTGTTATGTGCTCAAGGTTTCTCGTCTATTCTTAAGGGGCTGTGTGCAAGGAAGCAGATAACAGCCTATTAAGTTTGCAACCCAAGGGCCTGAAATTTCACACCTTTTCTTCGCGGATGACAGTCTTCTCTTCTTCCGTGTTGAGGATAAGGCTTGCAGGACTTTGAGAAATTGGTTCGGGCACTGCGAAAAGGCTTCAGGGCAACTTATCAACCTGGAGAAATCCTCGGTGTCATTCAGCCCGGCCACACCTCAAAGGGTCGCGGAGAGAGCGAAAAGAATTTTGGGGCTCCGGGAAGTTGATGGCCATTCTCTGTACTTGGGCTTACCAACGATCTCTCTTAGAAATAAAACGGTGCAATTTGGCTTCATCAGAGACCGTGTGATTAAGCGGCTTGGGAGTTGGCAAAATAAACTTCTTTCAGCTGGTGGTAAAGAGGTATTGATTAAAGTAGTGATTCAAGCAATCCCCACTTATACCATGATGTGCTTTAGAATCCCGGAGTCAGTCTGTCGTGCTATCGACCGTGCTTGTTCACGATTTTGCTGGGGTGATTCTTTGAAAAAAAAACAAAATGCACTGGGTAAAATGGGATCGTCTGTGCGACCCAAAGGAGTTGGGTGGTTTGGGTTTTCGAAAACTCGTCTCCTTTAACAAAGCTTTACTCGCAAAACAAGTTTGGAAGCTGGTTAAGAATCCAAATTCTTTCCTTGGGTGTGTGTTGAAATCTAAGTACTTCAAAAATTGTACGATTTTGGAAGCGAAAGCTGGTGCTGGTGCCTCGTACCTCTGGCGTTCAATCTGTTGGAGCCGACCTCTCATCCAAAGAGGTTTGAGGTGGAAAATCGGGCAAGGGAACCAGGTGTGGCTTGGGACAAATGGTTTCCTGGATAGAATCTTACATGATTTCCCACAGCCTCAAGAATCGAACAACCAGCTTTTCCAGGTAGAATTATTTATTACGGCGGAAAGAAAATGGAATCGGGATCTGCTTCAGTCTGTTTTCAGACCGGAGCTTGTCGAGAGGATTGTGGTTGTTCCCATTGAACGAGAGGGGTTGGATAGATGCTTTTGGACTTTTGAGGAAAATGGCAGGTTCACGGTTAAATCAAGTTACCTAGCAGAGGTGGGATTTTTTGAAACTTGTGGAGCGACGTCCACATCGACTCCTGCTGCAGCTGCCAAAGAATGGTCGAGGCTGGTTTGGGGAGTTAATATCCCTTCAAAAATGAGAATCTTTTTATGGAAAATGTACCACAATTTTCTGGCCACAGTGATGAACCTTAAGAACCATCATGTCCCTGTTTTGGGCATTTGCGAGGTGTGCCGCAAGGATTGGGGCTCTACAATCCATGGCATTTTCTTCTGTGATCAAGTTAAGACTTTCTGGAAGAATTCACGGTACTGGGAAGTGCTGAAAAAGGGCAGAAATCTCTCTGCGATTGAGATGGGATGACTCATTCTTAGAAAATGCTCAAAAGAAGACTATGAAATCTGGGTGTTTATGGCGGCTGAAGTTTGGCGGTTCTTATGTAAGAAAAAACACGACGAGGGAAGTTGCCAAGTGGTGGTGAGTGTTGACAGATCGAGAGGGCTGCTTCTTGCGTTCCAAGAGGCTAAGAAGAAGTTTCAGTGCTCAATGTCACTTGGGGTCGATGTTTGGGAGAAGATTTGGTACCCACCCGAGAAAGGCTATTTTAGACTTGACGTGGATGCAGCAGTGAACGTGAATGACAACCTCTTCGGTGCAGGGCGGTGGTCAGAGACTGGCAGGGCAATGTGAAGGCGTGTTTAGCAACACCAACCGCTGAACCTAACTCGGTTTTGGAAGCTGAGATCAATGCTATTGCCCACGGGGTTGATTTGTGTCTCCAGGATAATCTCGTCCCTTGTATCATTTTATGGACTCCTTACTGGCTATCAGATTGTTTAAAGGGAATCGAGGTGGCGACCTTTACTTGGAAGAGGAACAGCCGAGACTGGCAGAGTTGTTGGCTAATGGTTCTATTCGTGATTTCCGACGTATGTATCATGAGGCTAATCTGGTCGCTCACTCTATCGCCAGTTTTGGCGCTAAATGTACTGGTTTAATTACCTGGAACAAGGAGTTCCCCACTTGGTTGGGGAATCCTCCCTGATTTATAAATTTTGCAGTTTCTCTAAAAAAAAAAAAAAAATCTTACCCTTTTTTTATAGAGGGGTTTTGGGGGTTTCTTTGTAATTTTGAGAATTTTAATTAGAGCAGAGTGATGTCTGGTCTCTCAGTTGTTCAGCATTAATTTTTAGTTTTTCAGTATTTATAGTTCAATTTACGAGGTGCATTAGTTTTCGAAAAAATGTAATGATTTTATTATGATAAATGATTTAATGTTTAGAGTTATAGGTTTGAAAAATGGAAATATGTTTGTTTGATTATTGTTTTCAATTTAAGTATGTGCAGGGTTGAGATGAAAAGATAAATATTTGTGTTGTTGAGATGGATTGATGAATATTTAAATGATGAGTCCCACTGTAATAATATTTTTTTTTGGATGTCGAGGGTAACCCGCAGCCGCTACCGTGATGCGCACTGGGTAAACCCCGCCTCTGTGTAATAGCCTGCAAACCTACACAGGGGAGGTAAACCACACTTGGCAAGCCAGGTGTGAGTGGAAAAAGTAAAAATTAAAATTGAAAATGAGTATAACAAACATGTATTCAGTGTTTTGAATAGTAAAAAGTTAAAAATTTCCATATAAAAATAAAAATAAACAAGCCCTAAATTACTCATCATGACAGTGAGAAATTCAATTATACTTCTGCGAGCACTGCCCACACCAGTTCAAATTTTCTGTTGCACTTCTTTATTTTTCACTACGTGTTCCATTATTGAATTTATGATTTTAATAATATTTATTAAAAAATAAAAATTACTTATAACATATATAAATAATCATAGTCAACATTTATTAACAAAAAATGAATTAAAAAGGTTATAATTTGATTATATAATAATCAACAATAATACTGAATTTTTAATTGAAAATTGAAAATTAAATACTAAAAAAATAATTATAAACTCTAATAGGGTGGGTGGGGTGAACTCTAATAAACAACTAGTATTTCTCCCGTGCGATGCATAAAGAACATTTTATGAATTTTAATTTTGAATAATATAAATTATTTATAAATACAAATAAGTAATTTTTACAAAAATGAAGTATAAAATATATTGAAATTGTATAAGTGATTTTTGGATATAAGTAGGGGTGTGCAAAATTTAATCAAAACCAAAAACCGAACCAAATCGAGCTATTTAGTTAGGTTGGTTTGGTCATTTTTTCTTTAATTTTAGTTTGGTTTTGAATATTAAAACCAAAATTTAGTTTGGTTCGGTTTCGATTTAAGGAAAAAATATTTTGGTTAAAACCGAGCCAACCAAATATATATATACACACAAACTATATTTATAATTTATGATTTATAATTCTAATATTAATTATATCTAAATTAATAAATTTAAAAAGTATTTATACCTAAATAATATTAGTAATTCTAATATTTAGTTTCAATTTTCTAGTTATAGAATTTTTAAAATATTTACTTATTTAATATATGGTTTGTTATCTATTGAGTGCATGTTATTCTCTTTAGATATAATTATTTCGGAAAAAAAATCACTAAAAATTCGGTTAAACCGAAAACCAAACCAAACTAACCAAAGAATTACAGTTTGGTTTGGTTATCTATATTATTTTGGTTGGTTTGGTTTGATTTTTTTTAAGAAATTTTTTATTTAATTTTGTTAGTTTAGCTCAGTTTTGCACCAAACCAATCATTCGCACACCCCTAGATATAAGATAACATGAATTAAATAATTGTCCTTGTATTGGACTTGTAAGGAAGAAATATATTGTGTGCAATTTATTAATCTACAATATTTTATTTCCATCAGTTTTATTTATTGAAGACTACTAAATAATGTTATGAACACATGTAAGTAAAAAATAAAATGCATTACAATATTATGAATTATACATATATTAAATTGATAAATAATTAAAAAAGGAAATAAAAAAAAGTTATTTTGATTTTTCGAAAATATATTACTATAATGATTGTTTACAATGGTTTGCAGCAAAAGTAGTAAGCGCTTTTCTAAAATAATTTTTTGGGTTAATTCATTCTTAGGTCGCTAAACTTTTATATACATTTTATTCCAATAGATCCTTCAACATTTTTTTTGGTTTAGTAGATCATTCTGCTTCTATAATACATTTTCTCAAGTTCGTGTGTTTTCTAGTTATATTTTGAGAGGTTCGTGGATAAATTTTTATTGTTTTAATAGCTCCTTCTACGTATCTATTTGATCTCAGTTAGTCTTTATTTAATTGAACTAACAAAGTTGCTAACTTCTTTGTTGTTTAACCCAACCAATTTATTAAAAATTACTAATGATATTTTGATCAAATAATTAAAAAAATAAAACTTAAAAGAGAACACATAATTATCTCAAATATGATAAATTATATTATGGCATAAAATGAGGTGGATTATCTAAAAAAAATATGAAAAATTATTCAAATTAAATTTGTATGTGATAAGTTAGAATGAAAATAAGATAGAAAATATAATTCTTTACTTTGAAGGAAGACAATATTTTTTGGACAATTAATAAGTAAATTTTCATTTTTTTCCCTAAAAATGTGTTTTTTTTTGTTGCTGACTTCACAGGTGTAATGCATGTTGAAAAATGCAAATAATTTCTAAATATAAATATATACTATTAAAAGTTGGAAGGATTACTTAAATATGAAAATAATTTTTGTAGAGCAACATGTAAATAATTAAGAATAAAGAAAATCTAAAAAATTGAAATTGCGAATAGTTGAATATAAAAACATAAATAATGATTTCAAAACTGATATACATGCTCATATGCTCCTGGAAAACTAATTCTATTGTTCAAAGTAACTTCAAATTTTATTCGTAAGCTTATGCAACCAATTGATGTAAATTTTGTTTAAATGTTTTAATAGAATACCATAGTAATTTATGTTAGTTTGAATATGAATAGAAGAGCAAAATATGATTAAAAATAAAATGAAATACTTTCAAAACACTAACGTAGTGGCCCACAAATATATATCTTGGTCAAAAGAAATATGTGGATGATCAAATGAAAAGAGTAAAAGTTACACTGCATACAGTAAAAAAAATCACATCATCCCGACGTACATTCTTTAGTATTCAAAACTGTATGGAGAAATCTTCCATTATAAAATGAAAAAATTTAGAAGAAAAAAGGTTAAAAATTTAAAGTTAGAAAATTAAAAAATAGACCATCCAGATGAAACTTTTTGGATGATCCCACTATTGTAAAAAATAATTGAATCAATTGGCTCCAATTGACCTTCTCCTAAAATATAAAATTCAATTAACAAATATAAAATAAATAATTATTGTGATAATAATGTAGCACTAATATAAACAACAAATATAACTTAAGAATTTTCAATAGTTTATTCCAATTTCATCTTATACCTTTGAATTCATCATCCTAATAATTAAGAGCACACACACACACATGCATGCGTGCGCGCGCACACACTGTGTGAAACAAAGTCAAGAAAAAGACAATGATAAATGAAAAATATATAATATGATAAAAATGATTACTTCAAACAATCACGACCATCACTCTTTCAATTTGCAACATCATAGAAATCAAATAAAAAAGAGAGCAAAAAAAAAAGAAATAAATGTAATTATAAATGAATAAAATTTTGTAAACATATTATTATTATTATTATTATTATTATTATTATTATTATTATTATTATTATTATTATTATGAAAACTTACATTGCTTGATTAACGTAATTGAAGATTGTTTACATTTATATAAATTGATGATTACATGCTTTGATTAACAATAATATTCTTGTAGATTGACTAAAGTAATTGTAGGATATGTAATTTATTTTGTATAGACGTGATTAATATAATTATATGATAATATTCTAATTAGTTATATAGAATATAATGAAATTTATTAGGAATGAATGAATAAACACATGTTAATTTTAGTAGCACATAATTTGCATTAATTATTAAAATATTAATGATAGAAATTTGCATGTAATATTAAACTAAATACTTATTAAATTATTGTATTGTTAATTGTCTAAAATACTCTTATAAATGGGAGGAAGAAAGTGGGTTGCATGAGTATTTTATAGTAATATATATATATATAGATTGTAAAATCACATTAAATCACAAAAAAAGAATAAAAATTACGACAAAAATTCATAATTTGAAAATGCAACACAGAATAAAATAAAAAAAAGTGCAACAGAAAATCTCATGTGTTGCCCACACACCCAACGTCGATATATCCCATCATATCCTATTGGGAAGTCTCGCTCCAACTTCATAATATATATTTGAACATTTAATTTTCAGATAGAATATGAGATGAATTGCACTAAACGTGCAAGTTTAATGTGACAAACTCAACCCATAACGTATTAGTTAATTCGAACTCATATTACTTTATAAGAAAAGAATTGCACTAGACAAGTTTAATGTAACAAACTTAATTACCAAAAACATACTCCCTCCATTTTCAAAATTATGTATTTAATTTGTTTTAGAGTTTTCCACAAGATTAAGATATAATAATTTTAATAAATATATCACTACAAGAAAAAATGTCATACACAACACTAAATATACAACGGTAATTTTGAATTACCGTTACGTATATGAAAAATACAACGGTTTTTGAAAAAACTGTTACGTATGTGCGTGCCCCTTCTACTAAACATAACAGTAATATATATACCGTATATTTTCACAATACGCAACACGGATTAACGTTACTGTTGTATATACATATTAAAAAATAAAAATTAATTTAATTATTATTACAATAAAATGAAAAGATTTGGATTTTGGACCTCCATTTTATTCCCGTTCACTTCCTTCTCCCATTAGATGAGAAATTCCCCAAATCATCTTATTTATCTCAGTTCTCTCGGTCCCATTCATCGGCGGTCTCGGCCGGAATCACCGGCGGTCTTGTCGGATCTGACCTTGTCGGCGACGGAGAAGGTCTTCTCCTTGTCTTCTCTCATTCAACTATGCCCTAACCCTTTTTCTCTCTATTTCTCTCACTCAATATTATGCCCTAGATGAACATAGCTCATCGTCAATAGCCGACCCAGTCGACGGACACAGACCAAATCAACCACGCAATTTTTTCATTCTCTTCAAAATACCAAAACTATTATTATTATTCGTTCAACAGCTCATATTAATTCATCTCACAATTCTTCGAAAAAGGTAAACCCTCTGATTATATGGCTTCTCTTAATTTTATTGCTGCAAAAAGTAAAATAAAAATTTGTATGATTTTCGACATCACGAATTTGTGTTCCATCACTGTTTGAATTTCGCAGATCTGATTCATACTTTTGCAGAACAGGAAAGGAAAAACTTGATTAGCCAAATACTACGTTCCTATCGAGGAATCCGAGAAGCATAAGGTTGAGTACGAGGTAATTTCTTGTATTTGTTTTGTAAATTGATTCGATTTTATGACTCTATTTTCTAATTTCTGTTAGACTGTGTGAATCTTGAGGGTTCTTTTTTTTTTCACATTTTTTTATGCTGGTTGTGAATAGGGATCCTAAATTCACCAACTTTGTATCTTTTTTATGACTCTCAAGTACTTACTTAATTATTAGATCTTCTGTTTCAAATTCGTGCATGCATATATCTTTTAATTTATTGCAAGTGCTTAATTATTAGATCTTCTATTTCAAATTCGTGCATGCATATATCTTTTAATTTATTACAAGTGTTGATGAATATATGCAGGAGGACACACACTGGGTTTCTCCCATTGCTCTCTTGCAGCTTCAACGTCGAATGAAGATTGCCGAAATAAAGCAAATATATATACAAGACCTGATTTTTTGAGGTACAAATCAACATTCTTAATTGATTTCTATGACATGTTTTATTGGAGGATAATCAGATTTGCTGCTAGAAACATTTAATGTGATCAATCTATTTCTAGAAACATTTAATGTGATCTGGTGCTATTACTAGTTGTTTTATAATTTAAACATGAGAAATCTTGAACCAGACCTGCTCTTGACTAAACTTATTGCTTCTTAAGAGTTCTTCATGAATACTTCTGCAAAACCGTTCTTTCAAAAAGCATGTTAAACTGCATAAATTCTTTAAAATAGGGTACATATGCAGTCTCTTCTACTGTGACAAATGTGTCCTTGAGGTTTCTATCTTAATGCATCAATAATTAAGATTGAAATGCTAACAATCCTTTTTGTTTTAATCCCTCTTTAATATGTAGCAAGGAAGACATAGTGAAGCTGAAAATGAACTTGAGAAGCTTCTTGGAGCTTCTCACGCTAAGGATACAATTGTGGAGCTGTCAAAGACTGATAGAGGAGATGAAGTTGATACAATAAAACTTTCGGAGTTGCTCTGTGGCAGGCACTCAACAGGTACATATACTGATATACCTTTTAATCCATGTATCTGAAGCTACATGGGGCATATATGTGAAACTATAAGTTTTAGTTTTACCCAAAATGCTTTGTTGTTTACTCGATTCTTTTGCAGTTGTTTTTATTGGATCAACCCTATTTACTTTACAACAACTTTCTTTGAATAAATGTTGTGTTTTATTTCTCTTCATCTGTATTTAGACGTGTTGGAGTTTCCGCGAACCTGGAAAATGTGTCTGTGGGGATGGTAAATTTAATAGGTAAATACTTGTTTTCTCATGCACAGACGTCATGGTTTGAATTTTCGAAATATCTTCCTTGCTGACATTCTGGTATGATGAATACATGTAATTTTCTGCAGGTTCAATTATTGCTCTGGCATTGATGGATAAACTTGGAAGAAAGACCTCCTTTTGTGGAGCTTCTTTAGCATGGTTAGTTGATTGACAGTTCTGGGATAAATTTTGAATTTTGGGAAACTTATCAATGTGATTCAAGGATGATATTTGTTGGTTCTATAGTTGAGACGGTAAGTGCTTCTTACCATTAAGTAAATTTATGGGGTTTGAGGATAATAACTTCAAGTCACTAATGACCACGACAAGAATTATGTATATACTCAACACTAAATATTTAATTGGCCTATGGTAAATGTGTTAATATATTCTCCGCATGGTATATTGTGTGATATTTAGCTAAATTTGATTAGTTTTATAGACTATGCAGTTTCTGCCATATAAAATACTACTCAATTTATAGTTTATGATAAAAATGTAATTTTTTCTTTCATTTTATTGCTTTTATGTAGCTTCAAAAAAGACCATATTCTAAAGATGAGATCAATGAAGTTCAAGTGGAATGGCCGAATTGTGTGAGCGATCATTTGTAGGATCAAGGTATTTTGGATTTCTTGCTATCTACAACTAGGTTTGTTGGAGCATATTGTTGGGATGCATTGCAACTACTTGCAATTATTATTTTTTGGATTTTGATTATATCTCTTTTGGAGCTGTTTTGTATTAGATTTTAGAGATGACAGATATTTAAATGTTTTAGGTCATCTTAATATGTTTATGGATAATATTTCATGATATTGTATTTTTGGATAGTATTTGACGATGTTTTGGATGATTTGTGAATTTAATTTTAATTATTACATTATGGTGCACAGATGACGAATAACCCTAAAAATAATATATAACGGTTTTTATAATTCTTCCTCAACAGTAATTATCGTTGTCTATCATAATTATCTACAACACTAAAATATCCATTTACAACAGTAATTATCGTGGTATATGTAGAAAAAATACAACGGTAATAAAATATCACCGTTACGTATACTATTATTATACAACGGTAAATAAAAAAAATGTTGTGTATATTATTAATATACAACGGTAAATTTCATTTTTACAACGGTAATTACCGTCGCGTATGATTATATTATACAACGGTAATAATAGAACAAACCGTTACATATAATCACTATACACAACGGTAAATTTCATGATTACGACGGTATTTACCGTTACATATAAGTATCTTATACAACGGTAAATGAAATATTACCGTTATCTAAAGTACATATTACACAACGGTAATAAGAAGAAACCGTTACATATAGTGTGCATATACAACGGTATTTACGCAAAAGACAACGGTATATTACCGTTGTGTATTAGTAGAATAGACCACGGAGATTCTCCGTCGTGTAAAAATGGACTATAGACAACACCACTATATACGACGGTAGCGAAAATGAATAGACCACGGAGAATCTCCGTGGTGTATGACGTTTTTTCTTGTAGTGTATCCATCTTTTCTAATCATGTCAAATCATATTAAGATATATTTCACTAATAAATGTTAATTTATCTCTCTCTAAAAAATGCGCGGTTAAAATTGAGAGCGAGAGTATGAAAATATGTTAATTAAACTACAAACATTTTTATATAAATTAAAAACTCTAAAGCAATATATATTTTGAAACTCTTTATTTAATTAGTTAATTCAAGCTCATCAGTAACTAAGTTAGTCCGAACTATTTTCAGTCTCCTATCAATGTATCATCCCCATACATCCATTCATAATCAGAAATCTAGAAAAAGATACGAATTAATATCAGCAATTAACAACATTCCCAAAACAAAATTTCCCGCCATTTTAATTTCCTTTCTTATCTTATACATCTACTCAAGAAATAAAATTAAAATCCTATACGTACGTTTTTCCTACCAATTAAGGCTCAATCAAAACTTCAAATTCATTAATTTTTCTCAAAAAAACTTGAAATTCATCAAAAACCGCCACATTTTGATTTTGTAGTAGTGTCCGAATGTCCTAATCCACTCCCATAAATACCTCAAATCAGATCATTTTCTTGCAAACTCACAACCTTAAACCAAACAAATTAAATAATTTTCTCTCACATAATTAAATAAACATGAGTTCATCATCATCGAAGCAACCTGCAGCAGCAAGAAAGAGCAAAGGGCGGCAAAAGGTGAGCATGGTGAAGATGGCCAATCACAGCAATTTACAAGTCACCTTCTCCAAACGCCGCGCCGGCCTATTCAAAAAGGCCAGCGAGCTCTGCACACTCTGCGCCGCCGATGCCGCCATCATCGTCTTCTCTCCAGCCAACAAGGTCTACTGCTTCGGCCATCCCAACGTCAAAACCGTCGTCGATAGGCTGGCGCCGCCGCCGGAAATCGACCCTTCGCCGACAAACCCTCGGAGCCACCTCATCATAGAGGCCCACCGCAACTCGAGCATCCGCGAGCTCAACATCGAACTCACCCGCGTGGAGACCCTCTTGCGGGCCGAGAAAGCCCGGGCCGACGAGATCGAACGCCTCAGAAAATCCGGCCAGGCGCAGCGGTGGCTTCCCACGTCATTGGATGATTTGGACTTCGCGCAGCTTGCCGCGTTGAAGGAGTCCGTGATGGAATTCAAGAAGAATCTTGATGCGAAAGTGCAGAAGCAGATGTTTAGGGCTTCTCAATCTCAAAACCCTAACCCTAGTTGTTTCTCACTTGGTGTTGGAGAAAATATTAATGTTTCTCGTGTTCCCACATTTGATTTTCCAAATTTATCACTTGGCCTCGGTGATTTTTCGCCTTATTTCAATGGGGCGGTTGGGTATTCGAGCAACCGGGACGACCAGACTGGTCTGAATGACTTAGTTGGTCAAGTGACGGACTATCCCATGACAAATAGTAGTAGTAGTAGCGGCGGTGGTGGTGGTCATGATTATCTAAGGGGAAGTTATGGGTCGAGTGGTGCTATGTTTAATGTTGTTGGTGGGAGTAATGGTGCTTCTAATTCTTCTTTTGTTGGTGTTGATGATGACACTGTTGGGAGTAGAGGTGTTGGATTCGCCCTAGGCCATGGTCACGGGTTGTTCCAAATGTTTAATTAGTTTTTTTTGGCCGATCTCGTGAATTAATCTTGGTCTTTTTATGTTTTATGATTTATTTGATTTCGACGTTTGACAGATTGATTAATCTCTATTATTATGTTCTTTAACAAAGTGGTTTCTTATATGTGTCAATATGAAAACCAGCCACAATAAGTAGTATATATGTATTCTCATGATCTTTACAGAAACTATTTTAATTTTTTTTAAGAGTTGTTCTAAATTTCTAACGGGCTTTCTTTGTTAATAATATTTTAATGAGACACATGGTTTATTATTATTTATTCATACAGTTATCGAGAAATTTTAATTTTGCATTGACTATATAAATAAAATTTTATAATAAGATGCTTAAAAATATAATTTTTTTTGGGGGGTTGGGGATGATCCAATGATGAAACTTATAATAAGTAAAATTTAATTTTAATGACGATAATAAGGGCTATTTTCAATGCTATTGCGTGCGGTCATTCTCTAGGGATCGAGTTCAGATGCTTGTGCTCGTCAAGATTGAGCTATAACTCTTCCTACGCTATATAGGACCTCTTGACCTCGAATTCCATACTGCTTTTATACCATTTTATTGTTTGAGCACCAATTTAACATGATTTGTTGTGTTTTTCCACAAATTGAAAGATGACGAGTTTTAACACATGAACTAAGAACACAAGACACTTTGATAAGTGAAATTGACAAATTTGAAATTAATTTTGAGAACATAAAATTTTTGAAATTTTTAGGAGTTACATTCTAGTATCAAGTATGTATGGTGTTATACCTCTTCTGGCGCCTTGCCCCTAGGCACGTACGGTGTTGTTACCTGAGTGCAATTAAGGGCTTGTGCGCAAGTAAGAACACCATGAATACAAATTTTAATTTTCAATAAGAAAGAACAAATTACAATCTATTTATCCTTCAAATTGCATATATATAATTCAAACCCGTGAGTGATTGGGATCTCGTCGGCGGCATGTTAACTCGTGCTGCTTCGACACGGGGACTGGTCGCAGTAGTGGGAAGTGAAGGGGGAAAGAGAAAAGGGTGATTTGTGTTTTTTTTTTTTAAATTTTTTGTATGAATTTTTATTTTTTAATTTTTTTTGTCTTGTAGCTAAGGAAATTTGGATCCAATGCTATAATAAATAAATTTAAAAAATAGCGACTAAAATAATTTTTTTGAAAGTTTGACTAGAAATTGCCTCTTCTTATATGCACGAGCACGACACACTGGTAGTTAATTAAGTGTGGTTGAATTAATGCATATGTAAGTACTCATGAGATGAATTAAAAAGAAAATGAAATAAGAACACATATAATTGAGGGACAGTGATTTTATGTTTTTTTTTTGTTTTTTTTAACTCACACACCTGACATGTGGTAAGGACAATGATTTTATTTTAAAGACATTAGTTATGTTAATTAGTAATTACCACAACCTCTTGTGGGTGGAACTATGATGATGCCCTGGTCCTATTAACTATAACGAGCGCTTTACTCCTAGGATACAGAAAAAGAAAATTAGGGATAAAGTTCAATTTGATCCTATTAACTATTTATCCATGAATTACTCCATAATTATTTTTGTCCAAAATTGTCCCTACAACTTTTTCAATTGTCTTACTTCCCCCTTCATTAGTCCCTTTCAAAACATTTGTTAACATTAATCAATCTCTACTTGACTAACGGGCATTTTATGGTTATTTTCGTGGATGTGATAAGGTCTAAATTTGTTCTATAACTATTTTTCGATGAATACTTTGATACCTTATAAATTAAGGGAGTTTCTGTTTGCACCCCCATATTTACTCTTTGCACCCCTATAGAAAAGACAAAAATAAAATAATTAGGAATTGACTAAATTATCCTTTAATTACTTCCTTGTACCACTTTTTTTTACTCAATGCACCCCAAATAAAAATAAAAATAAATAAAAAATTAAACAATAGAAAATATATGATTAAACCTATGAAAAAAGAAAATAACCAGATCTAAACTCCAAAAAAAAAAGTTGAACTCAAAAACCTAGTTTGAAGTTGTGCAATTGTTGTGGCAAGAATGAAAAGAGATACAATGCCGGATGAAAATGAAGATGAACAAAGCAATGTAAGTCATTTTGATTAATGTGTACCGATTGAATTTCGAGTTTTTGCAGTTTTCTTAGACCTGTTTTCGCGTTTTGTTCGGATTTTACAGTGTGAACATTCTCCAATATGTTCGGACAAAGAAAATCGAACATAAAAATAATGTTCGAACTTTCAAAGTCGAACAACACTTCAATTTTTTTAAATGTGTTCGAACTAATATGTTCGAACTCTCTATGGTTGTTCGATTTTGAAATTTCGAACTTAAGCAATTAGCTCGAAGTTTCAAAGTCGAACAGAAATTGAATTTTTTGTGTGTTCGAACTAATATGTTCGAACTTAAGCAATTAACTCGGACTTTCATTTTCGAACATTGTTATAGAGCAGTAACTGATGTTGATTTTATTTGGAATAGGATCGAACTGAGAGCAGTGTTATGGGCCCAATCAATACAGAGTTGGTTCCTGATTTTACGGACATATTCCACACTATGGAATTGCTTGATTCTCGTGAGAGTTTGATCAGTTGGGTTCATGAGAGAGCTAGTCTAGTTGATATTGTCGTGATTGTGCGACACTCAGATGCTGGGAGTGATACTAGGAATCCTCGATTGGTATTGTCATGTGAACGAGGTGGGTATCCTCATGTGATTAAGAAGAAGCCTCCAACAGAACGTGATTACATACAATAAAATTTAGATGATGATGACGTTTCGGATGAAGGGAAAGAAAGAAAGAGTTCCAGAACGAGCTCAAGGGAGACTGGGTCGAAGAGAATTGGATGTCCATTTCGTTTGAAGGGGCAATACCTCCCAGAGTGTAATCAATGGATGTTAGAAGTTGTTTGTGGGGTTTACAATCATCCACAAGCACAATATTTGGAAGGGCATGCATACGCCGGTCGCCTAACATTAGATGAGGAGAAGTTGGTGGCTAGCTTGTCGAGTTCACATACTCGGCCGAAGCAAATATTGGCCGCAATACAAAGAAGCTTTCCCAACAACAAGTCAACAATAAAGACAATTTATAATGTCCGTAGTAGAAAGAAGTATGTCGAGCATGCTGGTCGATCCCAAATGCAGTATCTATTGGGTAAACTGGAGGAACATGGCTATTACCAGTATACGAGGTGGTGTCTACAGACTGACACCGTGAATGATATGTTCTACACGCACCCGACAAGCGTGAAGCTTCTTAGAGCTTTTCCTGAAGTGTTATTGATGGACTGTACGTACAAGACGAACATGTACAGATTACCTTTGTTCGAAATAGTCGGTGTTACCTCAACAAGCATGAAGTTCTCTATTGCATGCGCCTATCTGGAGGTTGAGAAGGAGGATAACTACATTTGGGTGCTCACTGTTCTTAAAGGGCTGATGGACCAGAGCACATCACCTAGTGTGATTGTGACAGATCGTGAACGAGCGTTGATGAATGCCATAGAGGTGACGTTTCCCACCACCCGACATTTTTTATGTCGATGACATATAAATAAGAACATCACTGCCAATTGCAAGAAGAAGTTTCGTACTAAAGATCAATGGGAATCATTCTTGAGTGCATGGAATGTGGTAGTGTTTGCTGAAACTGAAGCACGGTATGGTG
Source organism: Perilla frutescens (assembly GCA_026008535.1). Lineage (NCBI taxonomy): Eukaryota > Viridiplantae > Streptophyta > Magnoliopsida > Lamiales > Lamiaceae > Perilla > Perilla frutescens. The sequence continues at coordinate 47,651,760 of BRKX01000005.1, forward strand.
AAATGCTTCGGAGGTTTCAAGAAGACTATGCCACCAATCCTACTGTTGTGCTGCTAACAAAAAAAATTGTTAGGTTTGAAGTCCTAATCCCGAGCATACATCTGTTAGTCGAAATGAAAAGCCTTAGCAAACACTTTAAACATGCTCATATGTTAAAAACTCGCAACCTGTCTTTTCACAACCCAAACCATCTCAATTAAAATCAAGTTTCAACCTGTCTTTTCCGTCGCTAATTTATTGTCAAATTCTGTCGTTAGGAAATAAAAAATATTAAATTTAGTGACGGATTAATGACGGATTTTTTTTCGTCGTTAAAAAAAAAACTGAACAGCCGCGGCTAAGCCACCACAGGCCCTTTGGAAAAGAGGAGACACCTCTAACCATGTGGGTCACAGGATGTTTATGTACAGGTACACAAATAATATATATCTATATATACATATACAATATCTATTTTGATTGATTTTTTATTTCAAAATTAAATAAAATATATACTATTCATTTATTTAAATATCTATTACCATTTATATTTTTATCATAAAATATAATTATATTATATCATTATTTAATATTAAATTATTTTAATTATTTTACTCTAATATTATGTATTTATAATTAATAATATTTATAAAATTAAAATTAAAGTGATAAAATTATTAAAATAAAAAATTATTAAAAAAATATTAATTAGTAATTTCAAAATATATAAAAATATTAAAAATAATATAATAAAGTAAAAAAAATAAAAAATAAAATAAATCTAAAAAAATTAATAATATTAAAAAGATTAATTTCAAATTCATAATTAATTAGTAATTAAAAAATGAAAATATTAAAAATAATATAAAATAATTAAAAAATCAAATAAATCCATAAAAAATAAAATAAAAAAAAAATTCAAAAATTGATTTAAAATTCGTAGTTAAGAATTAATTGAAAAATTAAAAATTTAAAAAAAAATAATAAAAAATAAAATAATAATAATAAAAAAAAATCAAAATTAATTTTTGCTACGAAATTTTCTGTCGTTAAATCCGTCGCTAATATTAAAAAATAAAAAAATAAAAATTAAAAAAATATATTTTTAATGACGGATTTCCGTCTCTACCTTAACTACGGAAAATTCTGTCGTTAGTCCGTCGTTAACATTAAAAAATAAAATTTAAAAATTAAAATACGATGTGTAACGACGGATTTTAGCCATCGTTAAGGTAACGACGAAATTTTCCATCGTTAAATATCATAAATTTAATCCATCGTTTATCCGTCGGTATTTTAGCGACGGAATATGATCCATCGTTAAATCCATCGCCCGCATTTTTCTTGTAGTGTATAAGTCCTCCTAACTCTTCATACCTTACCACAACCTTTACCAAACCTCTACCAAATACCTTGCTCCACTTGCTCTAATATCATTGCAATTTTGAGGATTCTGAATCTAATTTTATGTGGTGGTGAGTCATGCTCGAAAACTCTAATTAATATGAGAAATTCTAGTCTAAATCCTACGAAAATAACCATCTAAAATTCTTTTGCCGGAAGTTTAACCATCATTTCAAAAGGAATTATCGAAATAACAAGAGGCAAAGTGGAATGTTTGAAAATTTTGGATTACTAATATTTTGGAACAAAAATTAGTTTAGAGAGCATACATAATACTCATCAATCGGAAAATAGTTGTAGGATCAAATTGAACTTTATTTTCCAAAAAACTAAAATAAGTTATTTGTGAAGAAGACCAAATTCGAAAGCTAATTAACAAGTAAAATGATAGGACCTAATGCTTTCTAACATTTTGTTTAATATTAAAAAAATGTTTTCTATTACTTAACAATTACAGATGGCTAAAAATAAACAAATAAGTTGCAAATTAAATTTATTAGCATTTCTATTTTTTTAGCTGTATACAAAGTTACAAACCCTGTTTAAATTTCAAGCACTCTGTTTCCTTATATATAACAGCAAAGACGTACGGCTCAAGTAAATTATAACATCTGTTTCATAAATCACAAATCAACTGTTACAAAAATCAATACTGATGATGAGACATTATATAATTATGTTGGTCTATTATGCATGCTTCACATATCGATCACAAAATGAATGTTAACGTTTTTGGGCGCAATTACCATATAAAGTACAATTACATTATAATTAAGCTCATTTATGTTAATTAATCTTGGGATTTTTCCCTTTGGGGAAGATTTTTAATTATATATATATATATATATATATATATATATATATATATATAATGAAGTGCAGAAAAGATAATATGCAAATGCAGAACATGATGAGTCTATACACGGCAAAGAACTCTTCTATATATATAAATGATAATTATCATTGCGCAAATAAATATTGTCATTGCCTATCTTCCAAAGTCACTAAGAATTGAATCTCGTCGGTTCAAATTGTTTAATTAGAATCATATCATCTTTATAATTATTTTATTCAATTAAAAATATATATATAATTAATTATTTCACATTAGATAAGTTTTTTCACTCTTGTTTATTACGCTCTTAAAGAAAGTTTATGTTACAAAGGGATATAATTAATATATGTTTAATTTGTCTTCATAATTAGCATCATTGTTAAAATAAACGTTTCTTAGTTGTGTGATTCTCTTCCTTGATTACTAAAGCAATGCATAATAAACAATAATAAACAATAACTAGGTTGACAATTGCAAAAAAATTAAACAAAAATCATGCTATAATCTCATCATTACATATCAAATTAACATATATATCTGACATAACGTTGACTTCAGCTCAAATTAAATTGTTAAAACAACATTCTTCAATAGTGACAACTAAGATACAAATTCACCTGAAAAAAATAAGATCCGCTCAATAAATAATGAAGATTTGTTTAACTCCCAAATCAGATACAAAATGCTAAAACCAGAAGTAAATTGATGTCACCCCAAATCTGAGTCACCTATAAATTTGAGGCAAAAACCTCCATTTCTCTCAAACCAACAAACATCAATCAAATCTTCACACAACAGCAACAAAATAAGTAAAAATAAACACATACACACACACACACACACACACACACACATATATATATACACAATCACGATGGCCAAAAAACCTAGCATGGGTCGGCAAAAGATTAAAATCGAGAAAATAGAGGTGAAAAACCACCTACAAGTGACCTTTTCGAAGCGCCGGTCGGGGCTCTTCAAGAAGGCGAGCGAGCTCTGCACCCTCTGCGGTGTAGAGATCGGCATCATCGTCTTCTCCCCGGCCGGAAAAGTCTTCTCTTTTGGCCACCCGAACGTCGAGTCCATAATCGACCGGTTCTTGGCAACCCGAAACCCGACCCCGAATAACAACGACCCATTCCATATTGTGGAGGCACAGAGGAATGCCAGCGTTAGGGAGCTGAACTTGCAATTAGGTCATATCCTTAACGAAGTGGAAGGAGAGAGAAAGAGGGGAGAGGGATTGGATAGCATGAGGAAGGCGAATCAGAGCCATTATTGGTGGGAATCGCCCATAAATAAACTAGGGTTAGAGGAGCTGGAGCAGGTGAAGGAGGCCATGGAAGAGCTCAAGAAGAATGTCAACCAGCAGGCCGAGAAGATGATGAATGCGTCGTCGGTTTTTGTGTCGAATCGGGCCGGAATTTTCGATCAGTACGAGACTAAACCTACCCATGGGATTGTTGGTTCCAATATTAATAATATTGCTGCTGCTGCCGCTGCTGCAAACAATAACTTTGGATATTGCCATGGCTTTTTTTGATCGATCTATTTTTTTTATTTGTTCAGTTTATGTGCTAGCTAGTATCTCACTAGCTTCTTATTATTGTGGATGAATTATATATGGTTCTTTTTAATTGGGAGTTAGATTAATTAAAAAATGGTTTAGGTTAATGTTTTTATGATTCGTTGTGTTTATTTTATGTTATTTTTATTAACATTTTGAAGGCTGGTACTTTGTGATTGTTACAGATTTTAAGCAATACTCGATCTGGAGTGTATATATATATATATGTAAAATAATCAATTATTAGAGTTTCATATTTCAGGAATATTGAGCATAGTCAATCCATTTCTTCAAGCACAAATTTGCAATTAATCCAGAAATTAAAGAAATGAAACTGTAGGAACATTATTATAAGTAATTAATACTTTCTTCAAGCACAAATTTGCAATCCAGAAATTAAAGAAATGAAACTGCAGCAACATAATTATAAGTAATTTATTGTCGCAATCTGAAGTAACTAGGGTGATAAATTAATATGTTAATAATTTGTATAAGGTGTAGAGAGATTTAAATCAATTTCGCTAATCTCTTTCTTCACATTATTTAACTACTATTTTATTTTCGAGAAACAAAATAATCTCTTAACTTTTATCGATCGAGAGTGGATGAACTTATAATTATATGTATGCTAATTGAACTTTCAGTCTAAGAAAGAAATAAAAAAAACCGTATGAAATACCTCTACTACACTTTGTACAACACTTGATGCTACACATTTAAATTTATTAATTTTTCTTCAATTTTTTAATTCAATTTCAATTTATTATGCTTTAATTTAATTTTATACTTATTATTTAGGGTTCATCCTACCCAATTAGGGTATACAATTATTTTTTTATTAAATAATCAATTATTAATTAGAAAAATGAAATTTATTATTGAAAATTAATTATATACCCTAATTGGGTAGGATGAACCCTAAATAGTGTAAAATTAAAATAAAGCACAATAATTGAAATTGAATTAAAATTTGAAGAAAAATTAATAAATTTAATTGTATAGTACCCAAGTGTTTGACAAAATGTAGCAGATGATTTCATCTGACAAAAAAGAGTTGGTTGGTGAGCACACCTTGAATGAAGTAATTAAGGTAAGACGAAAATTGTTATTAGTTCATCTTGCGAATTAAAATGGCAAAACACGGGTGAATTAAAATTTATATTAAGTGATATATTTATATAATTTGGTTGGTACGTACGGTGTTTTAATTTGATTATGTTTGGATCTGGATCTTAATTCATTTTACAGATTTTAATGCCCATGTGAATTAAAACTTATATTAAGTGATACATTTCTAATATTATTAGTCCTATGATTATGCTCAAATCTAGATCTTGATTGTAACATTTGGAAAATTGAAGTTGAGATAATAAGCCATAAGCATAACATCCTAATCATACTATCTCTCCATTTCTTTGCTAACCTTTGATATATACATTAAATCCTCCTGACCCTTCATACCTTACCACAACTTTTACCAAACCTCTACTAAATACCCTGTTCCACTTGTTCTAATATCATGCAATTTTGAGGATTCTGAATCTAATTTTATGTGATGGTGAGTCATGTTCGAAAATTCTAATTAATATGATAAATTCTAGCCTAAATCCTACGAAAATAACCATCTAATAACCTTTTGCCGGAAGTTTAACCATCATTTCAAAAGGAATTATCTAAATAACAGGAGGGCAAAATGGGATGTTTGAAAATTTTGGATTACTAATATTTTGGAACCAAAATTAGTTTAGAGAGCATCCATAATACTCACTGTTCGAAAAATAGTTGTAGACATCTATTTTTTTTTTTAAACTGCTCCTAAACTATTATTACGTGTGCACTCGTCCTGGTGGGGATGACTTAGTGGTGAAGTGAGATTGTTTGGAAACCAAAGATCACGGTTCGAATCTCCTCAACACCATCAGGTCGGGTGTGTGAGTAAAAAAAATACACTTTTTTTTAGTCCCGGTGGAAATGATCTAGTGGTGGAGTGAGGTTATTCGGGTATGTGGGTAAAAAAAAATACATTTTTTTAATCCCGATAGGGATGGCCTAGTTATGGAACAAAATTAGGTGTATAGAATTATGGATGAGACCTTGGAATATATATTTCATATATAAATTTGGACTTTATTTATTTAGTAATCCACCAAAAGTAAATTTTTGTAATCAAGGTATATATAATCAGATCATTGTTCCCTCAACAAAAATCATGATCATTGTTTAACGGATGGAATCTTCTATTCCAAATTTGATGTTTCAACCCGTATTTTATGATCAAATTTATAAATTTTTCTTCCATTTTTTTCGTCAATTTCAATTATTATGCTTTAGTTTAATTTTACGATTATTTTTAGGTTCACCCTACCAAATTAGGGTTTATAATTATTTTTTAATATTTAATTTTTAAATAAATGATTATTATGGTTGATTATTTTAAAAATATAATTTATAATTTTTTAAATTTCAATCTTTTGTTGATAAATTTGACTAGGTTGATTGTGTTATAATTAAATTTTATTTTTATAATATGTATTATTAAACTTGTGAATTCAATTGTGAAATACGGATTAGAACACCAAATTCGAAATAGAGGATCTCATCCCATTGTTTAGCACAATGAGTTCGTATAACGAAACAATAACATTTTATTAATTAAACACGAAACTAAAATTGCACGGATGACTTAGCTCTTAGGGAATAATAAAACTAGACCAAACACTTAAAACCACAGGGCAATAAGCAAAGCAAAAAATAAAGATAAGCAACCACCACAATTATAGTTAACACAAACAAACTACAACTCGGGATAGTCTTGTGTCAAATTGACTGACGAGTGAAGATCCATGATACAGTATCCAAACCTAGATCCAAACACCAACAACATAATAAATATGCCACCAGATATGAGTTTAAATTTATATCTGAACACCGTATAATGAATCTACACTCGTTAGACAGTCTGACATAAGTTTTTGCATTCAAACTCAGGATGAGCGATGATAATTGCCACGAAATCCGGTATTATTCCCCCGTGGGGCCTGAGGAGGAGCGGCGTCCGGGTTTGGATCAGAGCTCCCTGATGTCCCCGGATGATGCTGAACCACGGCAGCAGGATCAGTGCCAACATAATTGTAATGGGAAGCACTCGGCCCAACCGGAGGGTATTGCACCATGTATCCATAGTTCTCGTGGCTCGTACCTTCGACCGGGTAAGCAAAAGAGGGCCCACCGGGAATCACCGAATTAACATTCACACCATCATAACCAGAAACAGGAGGAAACCCTAACCCAGTTTGAGGGTGACCTAACCCAGTTTGATGGTGACCTAACCCAACTTGATGGTGACTACTAGCCGCATAATTCCCAGCAGCATTATCCCAAGACGAATTCCCAACAACATTACCCCACGATGAATTCCCAGCAGCATTAATATTACTATTCTTAACCTTCTCTTCAAACTCACGTTTGAAGCTAACAACAGATTTCTTCACTTGATCGAGCTGCTCGTAGTCAAGTTGGTCGAGCTTCGGAGTCGCGCTCGAGCCCTGGTTAGCCTTGGCTAATTCGTCGAGTTCCTTCTTGCGTAACTTCTCTCGCTCCAATTGAGCCTCGATGGCGATGAGCTCATGGTTGCGTTGGTGCATAGCGGCCTCTCCGTGAGCCATGATCAATTGATCGGCGTCGTTGGCTAGTTGATTTTCGTCGGTGTTGCCTGCATTGAGAAATCTATTAGCGACGGTTTCGACGTTGGGGTGGCCGAAGGAGTGTGGCTTGTTTCCCGGCGAGAAAGCGACGATGGCGCTCTCTGCACCGCAGAGAGTGTTGAGCTCGCTCGCCTTCTTGAAAATGCCAGCGCGGCGCTTGGAAAACGTCACTTGAAGATTTGTCTCATTTTCAATCTTCGCCATTGTGATTTTTTGTCGCCCCTTTCCTTTCTTCGGTTGCTCATTTTCATGGCTTGTGTTGTCATCATTCTGGTGGTTGTTGGTATTGTCATGGTTGTTGTTCTCGTCACTGTTGTTTCCATCGTCGAATGCATTCATTTTGGAAATATAGTGAAATTAATATTTCTTGAAATTAGATGATTATGCATTTTGGTGTTATAATCGAAGGTATTTATAATCGAGATGCATGGGGTGTGGATTTTTCGATCGATTTATTTCGGTAAGATGAAATAAATCAGCATAATCTGGTTGAGGCTTTTTTTTTTTTTTCAGAAATTAGTGTGATAATTATTTCTTACTAGGTTTTATATTGGTCTTAGTCTAGTCGATTCAAAATTTAAATATAATTGGTCTTGAAATCGATGCTACTATCTATATTATGGAAAAAAAATATTAATGCCGCATTAATAAATTGATCGAAATGAGTTGCAAATATAATAAGTTTGTTTTAATTTGTAATTGATCTTGTTGATTTTCGACGTAGAGAATTTTTGAAGAGAACGCAAAGATATATTATGATAGAAGAAATATAATTCCTTTTTGACTTGGATAAGTGAAATATAATTAATTTTAGGTCATTTCCTTAATTAATTAATTACCATTTATCAAAGTTCTTCTAAAATATATAAGAAAATCGTCCTTCCAGATTTTTCATAATTATATACAGTTCTCACCATAAATACACATAATCAGAACTTTCTTTACACAAAAAAAGGAATTTTAACTTGACGTGGCATGCAACTCTAGCAAATAAAAAAGATAAAAATTTATCATGAGATTGTTTTATAGTTCAAAATTCATTTTCAAAGTCATATTATTATTAGTATTTGATTGTGTTTGAATCTGAATCTTAACTTGTCTTATAAATTTTAATAATAAGACAATTTCATATAAGGTCTCCTTAATAAAAAAAAAAATGAAATTGTTGGTAAATGTGGGGCAGCTAGAATAATATATGCTAATATTCAAGTTAAATTGCACACAATTTTTGTGGATATCTTAATGTAAGAGTCCTTAAATCAAAGACAAAAACTTATGTCCCTAGTGGTGGAGTGAAGTTGTTTGGAGACCAAAGGTCACGGATTCGAATCTTCTCAATACCACCAAGTCAGGTATGTGAGTAAAAAAAAAAACTTATGTTAGATCATGAATATAATTAATTTTAGGTCGTTTCCTTAATTTATTAATAATTATCATTTATCAAACTTCTTCTAAAATATATAAGAAAATCACGCTTCCAGATTTTTCATAATTATATGCAGACCTCACCATAAATACACTTAATCAAAATTTTCTTTACACAAAAATAGGAATTCAAGCTTGACATAGCATGCAACTCTAGAAAATAAAAAAGACAAAAACTTATCATGAGATTATTTTATGGTTCAAAATTCATGTGCAAAGTCATATTATTATTTGTGTTTGTATTCGGATCTTAACCCGTCTTACAAATTTTAATTATAAGACGATTTCACATCATGTTTCCTTAATAGAAAAAAATACAATGAAATTGTTGGTAAATGTGGGGGCAGCTATAATAATATAGGCCATATTCAAGTTAAATTGCACACAATTTGGTAGACAAAAAAATACAATGACGGAAAAAGTATTATTTATAATACTAAAAAATGTTATTTTTAATTAATATAAAAATATTAAAATATATTTCTTTTAGGCACAAAAAACTGGTGGCATTTTTGTAAATTATTTGGATTGAAATTTTTTCTAATACTGTAAAAGTCATTTCGAATACTGAAAGATATTAGTATTTCTTTTTTCGGGAAAAGATGATATTTTTATAATTATTTGGATTGAATATAAGTACGATTTTTTATACTCAAAATTATCATTCCAATATTTAAAAGTATCTAGATCATATACGAGGGTCCATCTAACAGTTTGTGACCGTCAGAAGATCTTAAATGAGAGCCCTAAATCAAAATTGTATTGCGTGACTGTAGACTTTATAATTGATATTTTTTTTTCATCACGGGGTGAATAAAAGAATTAGGGTATGATCTGTATGTATGAATGAAATGAAATTATGAATGAAATGATGATGGAAAATGAATGGAAAAGTAATTACATTCTTATTGCTTGTAATTGATACGCATAAGGAATGAAATAATAATTTTTCCAAATAACAAAATTTTCTTTTAATTTCATCTATTGCGGGGTCGACGCCTTAAATCTTCTCAGAATTGTTAATTCTCATATTCAATTTATGTCGTCGCCACTCAGTAGTGATAGAATCATAAATTATTTTTTTCAAAATTAAAAATAGAAACCCGTCAAAAAATGAAGCATATGTTCTACAAATATCAAAAGATCTTCTCATACTTAATTGCATCTGTTGTGAGGGTCGATGCCTCAAATTTTCTTAGAAAAGGAAACTCTAAATAAAAGATAAAGAAATTCTGTAAAAATCCTGCGGAGAAAAGAGTAGAAATTTGATACAATTATATATTGCGCGTAACAAACCAAAAATTTACCAAATAAATTAACGAACCTGGAAGACGATGACGAATAGAAACTTGAAGACCTAAGAATTTCACGAGGAGATAATTAAACACGGACTGGGACGAAGGATAGAGATGTCTTAAGAATTAAATTAGGTTTTTTACGAGATTTGTGAAAAAATATACAAGAGTATTTTTGTGTTGATGACCCGAGAATTTCTCTAGAAGAGAATTAAACAAAGATGGGGACGAAAGATGACGATGTATTAATAAATTAGGTATTTTTACTAGATTTATGAAACACTAAACAACAGTATTTTTGTGAGAAGAAGGAAAAAAAATATTAATATCTAATGTCGTATGGGGTGGGGGAATGGTTAATTCCATTGGGGAAAACGTGCACAAAACTAGTAACGTTTACGTTGAGGAGCGAATTTCTCTTTAACGATTTTTTAGAGCAAATGATAGCCTAACTTTTAGTGGTAGGTGCAAATCCCGACCCCCCTTTCCCTTCCCTTCCCAAAAGTTGATTTTTGGTGGGAAAATACCATTTTATTACCTTTTTTTTTTCATTTTTTCATCCCTTAAAAATTATTTAATTTTGTATAATTTTCCTTTATTCTTTTTAAAAATATATTATTTTTCTTTAATTATAGACCTAAAATCATATATACACACACATGTCCATAAAATTTAAATTAATATTATTTAATTTTATCATTAAAGAGATGAATTTGTACTTTTGTGCATGAAATTTATTTTAAAAAATTATGAAAAATACTTGAAATCATATATACATATATACACACATGTGCATAAAATTTAAATTAATATTATTTAATTTTATCATTGAATAGATGAATTTGTACTTTTGTACATGAAATTTATTTAAAAAAATATGAAAAATACTTGGAATCATATATACATATATACACACACATGTGCATAAAATTTAAATTAATATTATTTAATTTTATCATTAAAGAGATGAATTTGTACTTTTGTACATGAAATTTATTTAAAAGATTATGAAAAATACTTGGAATCATATATACATATATACACACATGTGCATAAAATTTAAATTAATATTATTTAATTTTATCATTAAAGAGATGAATTTGTACTTTTGTGCATGAAATTTATTTAAAAAAATTCAAGTTGTAAGTTTTCCAAAAAGCACACTCTTTATCTGGCAGATTCCATCTATGTTGAAGATACTATATTCCTTGCCCTATCAGAAATCGTTTCATCCTCCAAATTGTATTTTCTGTGATTTTTTTGAAGTAACTGCCCTGTTTTAAGTCGTTTCATTTCTATTTCGTCAGATTTATTTCAAATTAATTGAAGAGTATTGTAAAAACCTATTATCGAGTCATGTTAGATTTAAAATCCGAGTATTTTGCATTTCTAATTGAAGTAAAATGAATAAAGCTCCAATTAAATTAAAGCAAATATTAGATTAATTCTGAAAGTTGTTATATTGATCATTGTAGGACTTGTGTGACTTACGAGAAAAGTGAAGGGTTGAATCTCGAGGTGGTTAGAGTAGTTGAGCCATAGGAGAATTCGGGAATGAATTCCGGACCATTGCTCCTTCCTCAGGACCGTGATCAAGTGTTGGACATTGTTAGGAATTCTGTATCTATAAGGTGAGCTTTTGCTAACTAAAACCTTTGTTTTTACATGCTTTCGTCCATATATGATTTACGACTGTTTTCGCTCATTGTAGATATAATTTGACCCGCATGATGAATCATGGCATGGTTAATTATATTGAAAGATAATTATGTGATCGCATCGATCTATATCCACGCATGGTTAATTGAGCGCATTGACTTTTGAATAAGTATATTCTTAAGCGCATTGACATGCGAATGAATATTGAATTGTTCGCTTTTGAATAAATATTCTTAAGCACATTGATATAAGAATACATATTAAATTGTTCTCTTTTGAACAACTATTCTTAAGCGCATTGGCGTTGGAATGGATATTTGGTTATTGGCTTTTGATATGATAAATCTTTTCATGTGTTTGGATGAATACGATAAGTCCACTGAGTATTTTCTGGCACTCAGCCCACGTTTTTTAAAATATTTTCACGTACAAGGTGTTGCTGACATGGACACATGGGTTCTTTATATTTTTTACTAAAATTATATTTTGAATGTCGAATGTTTACTTCGGTCAATATTTTATCATATTATGCTTCCATTAAATATTTTAAATATTTAAGAATATTAAAATCTTACACGTCCCGCCGTTATTTCAGACTCATTCAAATGTTAGACTTTCAACATTAACTGGTCGTTTGTGAAATATGTTTTTGTTTGGTTACACTACAAGAAAATGCTAAATTAGCGACGAAAAATTCCGTCGTCCGAGACTTGATTTTCGTCGACAACTTAACGAGCGACGGAATGGTGACGGAAAGCATCCGTCTCCCAATACTGGTCGTTAAAAAAGAAAGCGACACAAATTCTGTCACGAAAAATAGTGACGGAAATGGTGACGGAATTTTCCGTCACCATATTCTATCGTGTGAGAAAATAAAAAAATAAAAATAAAATAAAAAATTAGCGACGGAAACCATATGAACTAGTAAGTGTTTGTGTTATAATTTAGAAATAATACACACACACACACACACACACACATACATACAAAATCTATTTTGATTGAATTTTAATTTCTAAATTAAATAATTATAATATTCTTTATTGATTTAAATATCTTTTATAATTTTTAATATTATATGTTTATTATAAAATATAATTATATTACATCATTTATTAAATACTAGATTGTTTTAATTAATATTCTCAAATATTATATATTTATGATGAATAATATTTATAAAAATAAAAATAAAGTGACAAAAATCATTAAAACAAAAAATTATTTAATTAGTAATTTAAAAATAAGAAAAACTAAAACATATTAAAAATAATATGAAATGTTATAAAAAATAAAAAAATTATAAAATAAAATTAATCAAAAAAATTAAAATAAATAAAAAATATAAAAAATAACTTTTAAATTTGTAATTAATTAGTAATTGAAAATTAAAAAATATTAAAAATAATATAAAATATTTAAAAATTAAAGAAAATAAAAAAATCAAAAATATAAAATAAATAAAAAATTAATATATTGAAAAGATTAATTTCAAATTCGTAATTAATTATTAATTGAAAAATAAAAAATATAAATTACTATAAAATTAAAATTATTAAATAAATGACTTAATATAATTATATTTTAAAATATTATAGTATTGTAAAATATTAAAAATATAAGATAAAATATTAAAAATATTAATTTCAAATTCGTAATTAGTAGTAATTGATAAAAAAATGTTAAAAAATTAAAAATAATTTAAAAAATAAAAAATAGAAAGAATAAAATAAATTAAAATATTAAAAAGATTAATTTCAAATTCGTAATTAGTAGTAATTGAATAATAAAAAATTAAAAAAAATTAAAATAATTAAAAAAATCAAATTTAAGTTTAGCTACGGAAATATTCCGTAGCTAACTAAAAAAATCCGTCGCTGCAATAGTAACGGAAAAATCTGTCACTATTTCCGTCGCTAAATTTAAAAAATAAAATTATAAAATAAAATTATGACGTGTAACGACGGATTATTCCGTTGTTAAGTTAGTGACGGATGTTCCATCGCCATTTTCGTCGTTAATTTAATCTGTCATCATTTCGTCACTATTCCGTCGCTATATTGCTGTTTTCTTGTAGTGTTACTTGAAAAGTCTTCCCAAATGATGATTGGTGGATTTTATTTATAAGGATATTACCTTAAAAATATTTTCTTTTTAAAGATAAAATGGTTATGAAATTAGGAACTTTAAATCATCAAATTCACAGACTGCTGCGTGGTTATATCTAAATGCTTCACGAGCATTGTCACCACCACCTTCTTCTAAGAGCCCTATGAATTTTGTTTCTTCCAAAATTTTAAGCATTAGGATCGTTCTCAACATCAGTATTGATTCAGCATCTCATTTTTATCAGGAAATCATTTTCCTAAAGTAATCCTTGTTCATCCCAAAATTGTAGTCCATTTTCCTATATAAATGTATTAAACTTTCATTTTCTTTAATATACACATATTTAATATTCTTTGAAATTAATTAATTAACATTCTTTTTCCTTTTGAATCAATAAATAATGACATACTAGGAAACATTTATATAATTTTACTTTTCTAAGTACATTAAATGCATTTTTTTAATATGTGTAAAAAAGGAAGGATGACTACCTTTTTGGGACGGGGGATTAATATAGTTCCAACGTAACTACTTGCCTTCACATACAAATCATACTAATTAATATTCTTAAGTTCGACCCACCACCAACACCACTAGGTGTGAGCCTGTCACACCTGGCTTGCCAAGTGTGGTTTACCTCCCCTGTGTAGGTTTGTATGCTATGACGCAGGAGCGGGGTTTATCCAGTGTGCACCACAGTAGCGGCTGCGGGTTACCCTCGACATCCAAAAAAAAAATACAAAAATGAGAAAAAATATCATAACCATCATATCTACTTGTTAAGTTAAACAACAAAACAAACAAAAGTGGTGAAGAATAATTAATTTTGAAATTATTGTGAATTGTCTCGGACCAAATTTCTTGAACACGGTTCTTGGATGATGACGACGACGACAGCAACAATAATAATAAATAAATAAATCATACTCCCTTCGTTTCTGAATAAGTATCATTCTGGGTGAATGTACACATATTAATAAAAATATTAATTAGATAATCAAATAACTTTATACACTCTTATGTGAACACATTAAATTAGTTAAATATGGTTGTTTGAATGCATTAAATGAGGGCAAATATGAGAAAAATGTGAAATTTTTACCTCGATTGTGCAGAATGACATTTTTTGTGAAACAAAATTAAAGTGATAGAATTACTGTAATACCCCAAAATTCTATTATCTAAATTTAATTAGGAATATAAATCTAATAGTTAGAATAAGTGTAATATCCAAAACTTTTCTATATTAAAGGAATATAGTCTATGCTATCATTAAGGGTAAGTTAGAGAAGAAAATGGACTATTGTTGATCCCTTTCTAGGTGAAGTGTGTTGTTTAATGGGTTAGACATACCCAGGACATTTTTTGTATTTTTATTTAGAATCCTAAATATTTTTTTCAGGTATAATTATATCCGGGATTTAAGAATTATCTAAATATATATTAGTTCATTGTATAATACTTACATAATGGTAATCCACATATATATATATATAAATATATATATATATACACGCATAAAGTTGACATAATATTAATGATTGGTAATGAATATAATAATAAAGAAATAGTAGAGATAATATAGTGAAAATAAATAACTTGGCAAACATGCACAAACCTCTATGCATGTAGTTACATGTGGGTTTAGAATAGACAAGCCTAGTATAACTAATTGTAAATATAAATTGTGTATAAATATACATATATGCATGTGCCCAACTCTAGCTATGGGGTATGCACATATATTATTTCATAAATGAGAATGATTATTACACAAACAAAGTTAATAATAAATAAAAATATATATATAAAAAAAAGAAAGACATGCATTTGTAACGCCCCGATTCCGGAAGAAGGGCAGAGGACCGGTGCGTTATTGAAAAAAGGGGGAAGGGGTTATTGTATAAAGGTAATTATAGAAATAGGTTTAGTGCCTCAATCATTTAGGCAACATAACCTCTGTAACTGTAATAGAATCACGCACTAAAGCGTTCAGAAGGAATTTGAATGAATTACCAATCATCAAAGGAAACTTATCCCGCCAAACAATTACAAAGGAACATTATAGCGTAATGCCGAAATCGTAACATACTTCAATCAATTGAAGACAAGCTATATCAGAGTGAACGGAACAGGCGCAGAGCATCTTTATTCAAATCCAAGTAAATTGTTTCAAGTATCTAATTGTTTTAGAGTATTTAGGATCTCTAAACAACTCAAAAATAGCAAGCATATAACAACAAGCAAGCCCTCGTCTCAGCTCCGTCATCCTTCAGCCTGCCTCTCAACCTGAAACTGTTTAGAAAAGATTTGGGCTGAGTACTAGTGTACCCCGTGGGCAAATTTTGATAAACAGTTCACAATAATTTCATAAATATGAATATTGTATCCACACAAGTATAACAATGGAAAGATTTCAAATCTCAAAAGCATTCCATGTATACAAAGCTTCTTTTAACCTTACTTGCACTCTCTATCTCAACTGTCCCTTCTTATAGTGTCTTAACTTATATACATATCCTCCAGCCCAGCTATCTAATGAAGGATAGTGTATACGGTCCCAAAGCTTTAAAGGATCCGAACTCGAGTCTAGTTAAGCACTCAATATTTTCGTAGGATACTGGCGAACGTGAACAGTGAGCTAAATCATTTTGATACAAATATTCATGCTTCACAATTGAAAAACAGTTGAGCTTATTAGCTGAATATAATTTGAGAAAGATATATAGCCCACCTGGACGTCAGATTCGTAAGACATGTAAGCTTTTAAACTCTGGATTGGTCCTGCTCAAATTCAATTTTTCTCTTCTAGGCCTACAACAACGATGGCTTAGCTTTGTTAAACGACCCTAATTAAAACTAAATCAGTAAGCTTTCTTTTAATTTAGTTTTCCATTAAACTTTTGTATTTTATTACTTACAGTTTGACCACCCTCAATTATTTATAGTTTACACTATAATCCTAGATTTGGGATATTATATAATTATTGCTCGGCATATATAAATTTAATATTATGATTCTTACCTCTACTATTAACTTGTTTGCACATTTTAGATAATACTTAATTTAAAAGTATAAATTTTAATTCATTAAATATTATTGGTTTGAAATTGATTTCATTTAATTAATCTAATAATTTTTAGAAATCAAGATAGCTACCTATATCACATTCGTGATTACTTTTAACCTCCCTATTCAAATATTAGCAATTATAACACCTATCTTTAAATCAGAAGTATATAATTAAAAGGGGTAATATCACTTCCTATCATTTTTATGACAAAAGAATAATATAAATACTTGAAACATTAATTAATCACATGCTAAAAGTGCTATATTAAAAATCTACAATTTTTACAACCTGATTTAGTTAAATCAATTATGTGAAGTGGATTTGCATATTTTTCCTCAAACAGTTTCGTCTCCATTTGTTTCAATGAAATTGCATAAATATGATATGTATATCTTGTTAGATTTCCTAATTATAACAAGCAAACCATAAGAATTACTTTAGTTCTAATATTTGAAATTATTCGAAATAAAAGTGCTACTAACATGTTCTTCTTCGATTTCCTTTTCGTTTGAATTTTTAATTTGTTTATTTCCCTATTAGCTTATGTCTATATATATGTCACCGCCGTAATATATATTAGTGATTAGAATCACAATTTTAAAGTATAAGACTACATGGCTCTCTATTATTAATTCAATTCATTTGTTAGCTTTGTCATTCATCTTATTATTATATTTTTTTATTAACCTATAGTAGTGTACATCTCCTTGCATCTAATTTCTATTAATTCCCCTCAAGAACTACATGCCACTTACACGGTAATATACTTAGTGACTAAGTTAGCTACTATCTAATAAATAGGATAAATTATATAATAACATTCAATTTAGATAAACATTCAGTTAAATATAATATAATTGGATAAGATTTAATTATAATAATATATCATAGGATAATCATTAAATAAAATTATATTTATTTAGGTAATTATTAGGGCTTGGATATGGTTATATCCTAAACACATCTCTTAATACCCAAAGTGATAATAACAAATACCTTTTAAGCTTAAACAAAAATAAATGGCATCGGGATTTGTAATAAAAGTACAAGAATATATCAAATTATCTCTAACCTACTCATCAAGCTCACCTACCTAAAAAAAATAAAAATTTTAGGATCTATTTTCTTCCTTAACTTACCCTTAAGGTAATCATAGACTATTATTTTAATACTTAAAAGTTTGGGATATTACAGCATTACTCCATACGTAAGTTACACTTGTCAAGTGTTGGAGTGTCAATAAAAGGTATTGCGTGATGAGGATATTTGTAAATCTCTAGGATATGTATAAAATAACTTAATAAACAACAAGAAAGAAAATAAATTGAGGTGAGACCGTAGCTTTTTATTCATTTACTTGCTATAATTTTACTTAATGATAACTAGAGATGAGAAAGAAAGTGACGTGTTCCTTGGACTTAAGGAAGAACAATTGCAAGGTTAGTTTCAAAATTTATTTAAGGTGCAATTTTTATAAATATCCGGCAATAATTAGATATTTTAAGGAGAGGATAATATAGTTTATGTATTTGAGTAATAAGTCTTATTTTATTGGAACCTACATAGGAAAATCACGAATCATGGTATATAAGTTATTATCTGCAGTTTATTCTTGTCTAATTAATACAAATTCTCTGAAATTATAGATACATACATGCTATTTATGCAATTTTATGTACGCCAATTCATTACTAAATCTTCCTAGGTTTAAGAAAAATTGGAAAAGAAAGAGAAAGACCAAATTAATGAGTGATTACTTTAAGAAAGACATATTCTAGACTAATTTATTCATATGGCAGAGAATTATGTTTTTTTTTTACTCACGCACACAACCTGTGGTATTGAGGAGATTCGAACTCATGACCTTTGGTCTTCGAGCAATCTCACTCCACCACTAGGCCATCCCCACCGGGACATGGCAGAGAATTATGTTACTGTATACGAATCTAAGAGCATCAAATTAATTTTAAAACCTAAGAGCTGCTGAATAAAATACATAAGTTCAACTAAAAAAAAGAACTTTGGGATTGAGTTTTGATAGAGGCCCTTTGACTAACTAAGCCAAGACAGGTTATTGTAGGCTTAGAAGAGATATCAGAATCTAAGCAGAACTAACCCAGAATTTGAAAGCTTATCTATTAATTATTCAGATTGGCTATACTATCTTTGCAAATTGTATCTTTCCAGTTATTAAGCTCTATTGTGTTAAAATTGCATATGTGACTATCTGTATTAAATATTTACGTGCTACTGTATGTTGTCGGAGTCTCATAAACCAGCGTCGTGTCAATGTGAGTAGCTACAGTATGCGTGCATTATTCGTCATGCCCTACTCATTGTCGAAAGACTAAAATGAAACACTTATTGGTTACACTCATTGGTTATACACATAAACTTTACGCGTTGGTGATGTAGTACGAGTTGCGGACAGTGACTGGTTATACTTTTAAGTGCTTCACGATAAAATGTATTGGTGAACTTACGTTGTATCCAACTTTAAAACTTCCTAAGCTTCACTACCTGCATGCACACAGATAGATTACTTTTACAAAATGATTTGTATAACTTAAATTGTGAAAATTTGCCCACTGAGTGCATTAGTACTGTGGGTAGTTGGCCCAATTTGCTCTTACCTATTCCATGGCCCAAATTCTTTCCTACCCTCTATTCTATTTTCTTGACCCAGCTACAAGCCCAATTCCCCCGCAACCCTAGCCCATGACCCGACACCCGTATCCCTCCCATATATAAACCTCTCAACCCTAATTTTCCTTTTTTATTACTCACACTCACCTACAAAATACGGCGCCCTCTCTCCTCTCTCCTATGCCTCACGCAAGATACTCTAACCCTAATTCTTCTACTTCGAGCTAATCCACCGCGATCCTCTATTTCTCTGGCCGGAACCCTGTCTGTGGGTTCCTGTTTGGCCTGGGAGTTGAGGTTGCGGGTGAGTCTTGGGTTGAGGGAGCCTGTGAGAGCATCGAAGCCTTCTATCTCACCTTCCCCTCCTGGTCTGTGTCCGATCTGTCACCGGAGTTGTTGTTTGCCGCCGTTCCTGGGAACATTTGAGCCCACCAGTGCCTTTGCGCACCTTTTCTTCACAAATCTCTCTTTATTTTACCCATATATATATATATATCATATATATATATATATATATCTTTTGTCTATGTGTGTGTTTATATCTAGTTTTGACTCGATCTAACTCCTGCCCTTACTTTTGTCTCTGCAGATCTACACTTGACTTAGCTAGCCTGTGAAGAAACCACCCTAGATCTGTTTGATCTAGCGTCTGAGGCTGCACCTTGATTAAGAACTCTAAGTTCCAAGCTCACGGCTACTTGAGCAGTCAATGAGGCAGACCGCCGAGGCCAGGGAAGCAAGCGGTGAACCCCAGCCAGGTCTCGTACCACAACAGTGGTATCAGTGCCTGGTCCGCTTGGCCGAGGCACCCTCCTGCCTACATCTGCCTCACCTCGCCGCTGGTAAGGGCCGCACCAAGTCGCCCCCCTAGGCTTGAAGTGTTCTGGTCAGTCCGGTCTTCTCCTGCCTGAGAAGACTGGCTCTGGTATAACTCTCTAACTCTAAGCTCATCTATGGTACATTGCGATCCTTCTTTGCTTCCGCCCAACTCTCTGTTGTCCTTGGCATTCAAAGCCAAAAACCCTAGTTTCTTACCCCTGGTTGGTCTGGATTCCCTTTAAGGTCTCCTCGTGCTAGTTGTCTAGGGGTTGAGGCTTGGGAAAGGATTCTCTGAGTTGTTCTTCTGTGTTTCCTGCTGTTTATCTGTGTCTTGTGGTGATTATTCTTTCTGTTGGCCCCTGGTTTGTGAGTTATGCGGTTTTCTGGGGCTGAAACTCTGTGATTGTGAGTTTCAGTGGACTGACTGCGTTTCAGTCAGTTGATTATTATCTGAATTCAAGTTTTGAGGTTGCCCTGAGTGAAACCTTGCTCCACAGATCAATCTGTGCTGAGAACTGGGCTCTCCTCAGGGCTTTATCCTCCGGGTGCACTTGATTCAGTACCTGTGGTGGCCTTTTGAGCTGTTTTTTGAGGATCTCTGTGTTTCTGCCTGCCTGTTACTGTTTTGACTATTTTTTGGGGATATTTCTGTGTTCTCTGTGTGTTTTAAGGTGGATTCTTGCATTCTTGGTGTTTCTGTGATTTCTGGCATGATGAATAACTTGAATGCTGTGCATTTTAATGGCAAAGATGATTTTGGTGATTGGCAGACTCGAGTTGAATGCATTTTAACAAAAGAAAATCTGCAAGATGTAATTTATGAAAGAATTGGTGAAAAAGAAACTGATAAAATTCTCATTAATTTGAATGCTAGTGCCAGAGCCACTATCTTGTTAAATTTGAACAGTTCTGTTGTGAGAAAAGTGTCCCATCACAAATGTGCTAAAGACTTATGGGAAAATTTGACTTCCTTATATGTTGCTACCTCTGAAGAAGCTGCTTATTTATTGCAAAACCAAATTATGAATTTTCAAATGGATCCTTCAAAAGATGTTGATACTAATGTTGAGGAATTTTTTAAACTGTTAAAGGATCTGAAATTAGCTGGTGATGACACTTTGGAAAAATATTCTGGTCAATTTTTGCTTGGATCAATTCCTGAAACTTTTTCTGATGTGAAAACTGCTTTGAAATATGGTGGCTCTAAAGTTACCTGTGATATGATTGTTAGCTGCCTGAAAACCAAGGAGAGTGAGATTAAAAAACTTAAATCTAAGCCTCTGCAGAATGATATTATGTATGTGAATAACAGAAATCATGAGTTTAAAAAGCCTGTTGTTAATCCTGAGAATCCAAGTGTGTTCGTTGCTGAAAGACATATGAGAGAAATGAACATAAGACAAAACCAGTATATGAATCAAAATTATGCTCATTCTTCTCATTCTTCTGATCCTATGTATAATTATCCTGCTCATGCATCCAAACATGTCCCTGATCATGCTCATTTTCATAATTATACTCATAATCATGGTCATGCCCCTAATACGGCTACAAATCATGCATACAACCCCAATTCTGATCAAAAATCAAGAAAAACATGCTGGAATTGTGGTAAATCTGGTCATCTGTCAAATAGATGCAAGCAGCCTAAGAAGAATAAGGGTTATATGCATAATCATGCCAATAATGTGATGCACTATGATTCTCATATGTCTGATTTGAATCCCCATAACTCTGGCCTAATTTCTCATGTTCCTGAAACCCATAATATGCATGAAAGCTATGATGGTAGTGGTATCTATATGGTTCATGATGTTTATGACTTTCAGTTTATCAATTATACCAATGCTATCTCCAAAAATGTGCATAATAATGAGTGGTTGATTGATTCTGGATGTACATTTCATGTTACTCCTTTTAAGGACATGTTTTATAATTTGAACTTCATGAACTCTGGGCATGTTGCATTAGCTGATGGTCAAAACTGTGAAATCCTTGGAAAGGGAGATGTATGTCTAAAATTTGAAAATGGATCTATGTTAACTTTAAATGAAGTCAAATATGTCCCAAAACTAAAATTCAACTTGCTCTCTGTGTCTAAAATTGTTGATCACATGATTGATGGTTCTGCGAACAATCTGAGGTTCAAATTTGAAAAGGATTCTATGTTATACTTCAATGCTCCAAGAAAGGGTGATTTATATGCTGTAACTGCTGAATCTGTCCCTTTGCCTGTTGCTAATGTTGTTCAACATGATAAAACTGCTCTTTGGCATGCTAGGTTAGGCCACATGAGTAATAAAGGTTTGGAAATCTTGAGTAAAGCTGGTGCTTTTGGGAATGATAGGATAACTAATGTGCCTTTCTGTGAACCCTGTGTGCTTGGTAAACATCATAAAGTGTCACTGCCTGCTACTATTCCTTATCCAAGAAAGCATGTTAGTTCTGAAATACTTGAATATCTGTATGCTGATGTATGGGGTCCTGCAAGGGATCCAACCCATGGTGGAAATGTGTTTTTCTTGTCAATAATTGATGATTTTTCCAGGAAAACTTGGGTATTCTTAATGAAAAACAAATCTGATGTGTTTACTAAGTTTTCTAAATGGGCCATTGAAATTCAAACTCAAACCAATAAGAAAATAAAATGTCTTAGAACTGATAATGGTCTGGAATTTTGTAATCAAGCCATGGATCATTGGTGTTCTATTAGAGGAATAAAAAGGCATAAGACTATTCCTTACACTCCACAGCAAAATGGAGTGGCTGAAAGAATGAATAGGACCTTGCTTGATAAAGTGAGAAGCTTGTTAATTGCCTCTGGTCTTGGAAAACCTTTTTGGGGTGAAGCTTTAATAACTGCATGTTATTTGATTAATAGATCTCCCTATGTTCCTCTGCATGGTAAACTCCTAGAATTTGTGTTCTATAATAAGCCTGTTTGCTTGAATAATTTAAGAATATTTGGTTGTGTTGCTTATGTGCATCAAAAACTGAGCAAACTTGAACCTAGAGCAAGAAAATGTGTCTTCCTTGGTTATCCTGAAGGTGTTAAAGGTTACAGATTATGGGATAAGAGTGTTCCTGGCTTTAAAACTTGTATAAGCAGAGATGTGCTGTTTAATGAGCTTGATTTTCCCTGTCTACCTAAAATTTTACCCTCTGCTGCACCAAAGCAGGTGGAGAAATTGCATGAATTGAATCAAAAATCCTAAGACTACTTGTTTTCTTCTGATGATGATAATAAGGTGGATGATCCCACCCCCTCTCTGCCTGAACCTGCTGTGAATGATGTCTTAATTGATGATATTAACCCTGATGATTCTGCCTCAAATAATGAAACTGATTCTCCTGATAATATGGTTGTATCTGAGTCTGAAACTAACTCAAATGAATCTAAAGAACCACTTGAACTTGTGTCTAATGTGGATGACTTGAGTAATTATCAACTTGTTAGGGATAGACCTAGAAGAAATGTTACTGTATCTGCCAAGTATGATGATTATAACTTGTCTATGTATGCCTTTAATGTGTTCAGCAATGTGGATCAATCTGAGCCCAAAACTTACAAGGAAGCTGTTAATTCTGAGGATTCTGATAAATGGATCACTGCTATGAATTCTGTAATAAAATCTTTGCATGATAACAACACTTGGATATTAGTTGAAAGACCCGAATCATGTTCTATTGTTGAATGCAAGTGGCTCTTTAAAATCAAACAAGAAATCAATAATGTTTGATACAAAGCAAGGCTTGTTGCAAAAGGATTCACAGAAAAGGAAGGGATTGATTACAATGAGATCTTTGCTCCTGTGGTTAAATTTACAACTGTGAGAATAATGCTTGCTTTAACTGCTCAGTTTAATTGGGAATTGAAACAAATGGATGTTACAACTGCTTTTTTGCATGGTGAACTGGAAAACAACATATACATGCATCAACCTGAAGGCTACACTGATAAAGAACATCCAAACCATGTATGCCTATTGAAAAAATCCTTGTATGGTTTAAAACATTATCCAAGACAATGGAATATCAAATTTGATAAGTGCATGCAAAGTTTGAACTTCACTAGAAGTAAATTTGATCATTGTTTATATTATATGAAATCTGGAGTGCATGTGTTCCTTCTCCTTTATGTTGATGACATGCTGATTATTAGCCCTTGTCTGAACACTGTGAAGCATATTCAATCTTATTTGTGTGCTAACTTTGATATGAAGGACCTTGGTGATGCAAAGAAAATCCTTGGCATGAACATAGACAGAAATAGAGCAAATCACACTCTTAAATTGCATCAAACTGCTTACACTAAACAAGTTTTGAAAAAATTTAATATGGAAAGCAGTAAAATTGTCTATGTGCCTCTTGCCTCTCATTTTACCTTAAGTAAAGATTAATGCCCTAAATCTGATTCTGAAATAAAAGAGATGTAATTCATTCCTTATGCCAATGCTATTGGATCTGTGATGTATTTAATGATTAGCACAAGGCCGGATATTGCTTATGATGTGTCTTGTTTGAGTAGATTCATAGCTAATCCTGGAATGCCCCATTGGGAAGCCTTGAAATGGCTTCTAAGATATTTGAAATACACTGTGTCCCATGGCTTATTATTCTCTAAATCTTCTGATGGTGTTAAATGTGTGGGATATGTTGACTCTAATTATGCCAATGATAGGGATGAAAGAAAATCTACAACCTCCTATGCTTTTACTTTATGTGATGCATGCATTAGCTGGAAATCTCAATTACAGAACATTGTTGCCTTGTCTTCTACTGAATCTGAATATATTGTTGCAACTGAGGCTATGAAAGAAGCCATTTGGCTAAAGGGTGTCCTATCTGAGATTAAATATATTAATGATATACCCTGTTTGTATTCTGACAGCCAGTCTGCTATTCAGTTGTGCAAAAATCCTATTTTTTATGACAGGACAAAACATATTGATGTAAGGTTTCATTTTATCCGTGATGTTGTGGAAAAAGGAGAAATTCTCTTGGATAAAATCCCATCTGAGTACAATCCCGCAGACATGGGGACCAAAGTTCTACATGTGGCAAAATTGAAAGCCTGTAAAAAGGCTCTAAACATGGAAACCTGAAGATCTGAAAAAGGGTGGATCCCCTGACCACTTCTGTGGGATCTTGATCAGCCTAAAAAGGCTCTCTCTCTCTCTCTCTCTCTCTCTCTCTCTCTCTCTCTCTCTCTCTCTCTATTCTCTTCCTCCCCTTCTTCTTGGTATCTGGCTAGATAAGTACTCTGGACTGGGAAGGTCAAAATCTGACTAAAGTCAGTGTACTTGGGGTTGGTCTCAAGTTGTGTGAGACTGAGAATAATGCACATAGCATTATATCTCACCCTCTCTGATCTTATCTTGTCAAAGATAAGTAATGAGTAAAAATAAGGGCCGTGATGAAGATTCCCTAGTTCTTGGCAAGCAATTTCCTTGGTGACTGTGACAGACCAAATAGGGCCAAAAGTGGATATGTGGGTAGTTGGCCTAATTTGCTCTTGCATATTCCCTGGCCCAAATTCTTTCCTACCCTCTATTCTATTTTCTTGACCCAGCTACAAGCTCAATTCCCCCGCAACCCTAGCCCATGACCTGACACCCGTATCCCTCCCATATATAAACCTCTCAACCCTAATTTTCCTTTTTTATTACTCACACTCACCTACAAAATGCGGCGCCCCCTCTCCTCTCTCCTATGCCTCACGCAAGATACCCTAACCCTAATCCTTCTGCTTCGAGCTAATCCACCGCGATCCTCTGTTTCTCTGGCCGGAACCCTGTCTGTGGGTTCCTGTTTGGCCTGTGAGTTGAGGTTGCGGGTGAGTCTTGGGTTGAGGGAGCCTGTGAGAGCATCGAAGCCTTCTATCTCACCCTCCCCTCCTGGTCTGGGTCCGATCTGTCACCGGAGTTGCTGTTTGCCGCCGTTCCTGAGAACATCTGAGCCCACTAGTGCCTTTGGGCACCTTTTCTTCACAAATCTCTCTTTATTTTACCCATATATATATATATATATATATTTTGTCTATGTGTGTGTTTATCTCTGGTTTTGACTCGATCTAACTCCTGCCCTTACTTTTGTCTCTGCAAATCTACACTTGACTTAGCCAGCCTGTGAAGAAACCACCCTAGATTTGTTTGATCTAGCGTCTGAGGCTGCACCTTGATCAAGAACTCTAAGTTCCAAGCTCACGGCTGCTTGAGCAGTCATTGAGGCAGACCGCCAAGGCCAGGGAAGCAAGCGGTGAACCCCAGCCAAGCCTCGTACCACAACAAGTACTCAGCCCAAATGGATACTCTTTTGTATTATGGATAATTATAATTTAGTTTCCGCACTTATGATACTCTTTTGCTAAATACGAAGAGATCTAATCTTGGTATTATGGATAATTATAATTTATTATAAAGCAGGTTTGATTATTCTGAGTCTTTTGTTGAGTTTTCGTTAATTAAATTACCCCATTTCTTTCCTGCTTCTTAATTCCAACCCCCGTGGTGTCCATTTCCACAATCTTTAAGGATCGGCGCGCTACAGTTACACTTATTGTGAAACGGAGAAAGTACAATTTTTGCACCGGGACTTTCAATATAATTTTGTGATCAAAGTTTTCAAAGCATGTGATTATGTGATTTACAAAAAATAGGTAACGCAAAATTATGTGATTTACCAATATTTCATAAACATGTTCAAGTTTGGATGGTCTTTTAACATTTTTTTTTTCTTTTTTTATAATGTAGAAGGCGGGAGCCATAAGAGAAGGGGGTGGGATCCTTTTTATTATAGAGTTTTAAATGTTGTGATGTTATTATACTAATAATATTAATATTTTATAAAATAACGGGGCCCATAAAAAAGAAAAGAAAAAAAAAAGCATCCGAGCCAAGACTAAGTGCATATTTATTCAGCGTCAATAATTTAATAAGAGCCCAAAGCAAATCTGAGGAAATTTACTTCAAACCATCACCCTTGTTGGCTTGTCTAATCTGAGTTGGTAATGTGGCCTATGATTTTATGGTGGGCTAGGTTATGTAAAAAATCTGAGTTTATTTTAGTTCAATATTTTTGAATTCAGGTATTGTACATTGCATTGCAACAAATCGAAAGTTTATTACTGATATTGCTTAAAATAATAAGGTAAAATTGGCTCAAAATGGGGACAATCGATAACCATTTTACAATTAACCTTTAATTTATTTACGAGAAGCGAATAATTAATAGTATTCATATATACAAATATATTGAGTAGCGGTTGGAAATTTATATAACGCGTGCATGCAGGTAAGTATATTAAATAAAAAAACACTTTATTGATGTATAGAGATCTATATAGGAGAGTTAATACTTTATATTTTTTTTATTTTTTTTTTACTCACACACCCGACTTTGTGGTATTGAGAAAAATTGAATATATGACATTTGATCTCCAAACAACTTCACTTCACCATTAGATCATCCTCACCAAAATGAGTTATTGCCTTTGATGTATTATAAATTTTTATTGTTAAATAGAATGAGGTGTGCTACCTAACTTGAACAAAACAATCAATAGTATTGTCATAAGTAAGTATCAAATCAACCTAACTTCTTATGATTGGCGTTACTTTCAAACACTTTTCAACTATCCTTTTCCCGCAAATAAAACATGCTACTTTTCTATGTTTGTTTACATCCTTTTTTATAAAGGCAGTAATCCATAAATATATTTAATTATGGAAATAAGTTTTTTCTTTTACTTGATTTGTATTGACTTTTTACTCTTTGGAGAACTATACCCTTACGGTGGTAGGGTTGGTGTAATTAAGTGGTCTGAGATGTTTATTATAGTATGTGTATTTGATTTCAACCGATTCACTTAATTATTGAGAATTGTTGAACCGATTTAAAAAAAAAAATCAGATAATTTAGATATATAAAGTATTTATATATAATAACGCTCTTGAAATCATTAAGTAATATTAGTTTATTTATACCAACTTGTTAGGGTCGTCGAATTATAGAATTTTATAGATTAAAAGGTAAATATAATTGATTAAAAAAAATCTCATATTTAGTTGATAACTCGAGTTTGCATTCATATGTCAATGACCTTGTTGCACTTATGGTCACACTTAATTACTAGGTGACACCGGCGGATACAAGGGAGGCAGTTGTTTTTTTATACATATAGTTTTATTTTTTTGCAATTTTTTTTACATATTGTTTATTTATTCTAATTTATTTTTAATTTATACTTCGTATTAAATTATGATTAAATATCAGTTGTTTTTAATTAAATTTTTTTCTATTTTTATGTAGAATATAGAGATGTTTTAAAATAAAATCATACCGGTATATTTTTTATTTACTTTCAATGAAGTTAATATTTGTTAAATATTAAATTAGGGGTTGATTATGAATTTTAAGAATTATAATAGAATCGATAAAATAGGATCAAAATTTGAATTTAAGTTCTGATTCTTGAATGTTACATATTAGTTTACATTATTAAAATTAAAAGTGTGGATTGTTGTCAATTATTGGAATAAGAAAAATATATAGTGCATTAGTGAAACAACATTATATCTCAACCGTGTAAATAAACCCAAAAGTCGGTTGCTCCGTCATATATTAGTGTCGCCCCTAAAAAATAATTCTGACTCCGTCATATAACAATTTCGTCCTTCTTACAAAAAAATTCCTAGATCCGCCACTGCTAAGTGACGAACACGTTAATATGTTCATTGATTATATAAACAATCATATATCAAATTAAACGTAAAAACACGATAATTTTATGTGACATTATTAAAGTGTCCACATGTGCGGATTTAAGGTTGAGCTAAAGTGGGCTCTAGCCAGTGCAATCCTCCAAGAAAAATCTATATATATATATGTACATCTGTGATTTTTGCTTAATCCATCTGCCTTTCCATAAAATCAAACGCAAGCCCATTGCAAAGTACGTATAAATTCAAACTCATTCTACATATTTAACTTGAGCATAAAAATTTCAAAGCTCAAACTTAATTATTCAAACACAATTCGTTGTCTTTTCCACTCTAAAATATTATATTTGTCAAATTCTAGTGCTTAATTTCCTGTGAAAGAACTCATATAGCATACTGTCATTAAATGATGGAAGTTTTTAATTTTTTAATTTTTTAATTTTTTTTAATTCTTTTAAACTCACACACCCGACTTGTGGTATTGAGAAGATTCGAACCTGTGACCTTATCACGAGGGTAACTGCAAAACATTATAAGCAAGAAATTATCACGTTGTCTTTTTAATTCTAGTGGTATGTTAATGTTTTGTAAGCAAGAAATTATAATAAATATATGTCTATATAATACCTTACAAAGATATATAATAAATCGTATAAATGAATTAGCTAAGAATTCATAATATATTGAAATGATCACGATAGATTGGATATATGCTAATTGCTACGGAATACAATTTTGAGGAACTTTAGTTTAATTTATTTTTCTTTAGTTCTTGATAAGGATTTGAAACTCCTACATGCAATCTCTATCTCTACCTCAATGATAATTAACTTTGAAACAATGTTGTATTGGGAAAATAATTTTTTTCATATTCTATATTTGACCTATTATCGTTTTTCAGTACCCTAGGTATTGCATCTACCAATGACATTTTAACATTCTATGACTACTTTTACCCAAATTATATTTGTTTTTAAACACTAAATCTTTTATGTTCATTTAAATTAAAACATGGAAAATGAAACATAAAAAAGCAAAAATAAAATAAAATAAAACGTCAAATGCCCAAGTTTTGAATTTTTTTAATTTTTTTAGAGATTTGCATTTTCTAAGTTTTTAATTAAATATTATAAAACGTGAAAAAAGAAATAGAAGAGTTGGTTTAAAAAAAATAAATTTGGGTGAAATTTTTTGAACATAAATTTTGATCCGATAATTTTAAATAAAATGCAAAACAACAAAATCCTAAATTACTGTCGACTTAAAATTAACCAAGAGAAACATGTTATTCTAGGTTAGAATAAAAGTTCGAAAAATATTATTGTATATTTTTAACTCAATCACTAAGAATTAAGGATACATGACTCAACCATCTATTAAAGGAGGATACTTGACTCAACAATGAGTGATAGGAAAAGCGTGAGCAACCCAAAAAACACAATGTGAACATTATAGTGAATCCAAAAACAAGTGAAAAAAAGGTTCTCAACGTGCATACTTTTATATCAAACCCACAACCCAACCCAAATTTCTTCATCTCTTACCCTCTTCTCACCACTGAAACAATGTCGTCTCTGTGACGGGGTGAATCATTTTCTAATTAAGACTTTACCGAGTCAATTCATACTTCATTCGTTGTGTTTTGATTTTAAATGGTAGATTTGATATAAAAAAAGATAGAATGTTATAACAATTATAGCTAGATTAGATTACTGAGTTAAAACGTAGAAACGACAACGATGAATTATAGTGTATTTATATATGTATAATGCAATGTATAATAAAAGAGGTGAAGGAAGTAGAAGAAGACCTAAAATGGGAAAATGAGGTGAAGCAACAAGCTGGCATGGTAGATTAGAAGGAAGGTGTGGGTGGATATGTCCAACTCAATCTCCAACTGTCTCACTTGGGAACCCCAATGCAATGACTGCTGTCTTTATTATCTTTTAATTATTATTATTATTTTATTTTCAATTGAAAACAATAAATTAATATTTGAATGCACGACATTAGATATGGGTTGTCAATCTGATCCATCACATTTTCAGTTTACACTTCACAGCCGCAATTCCAGTTCATCCATCTATATCTACCTCACATAATTAAGAATAATATGATCTCCCCCCCCCCCCCCCCCCCCCGGCTGGAAATTTCATTCATAATTTATTTTATATATGTTTTTATATACTCAAATTCCATTCCCATATGACAACGATAGACAGAAATTCAAGTGTATGTTATTCGACATAGATACATTTTTTTTTTGGATAAATATGAATATATTTAAATTTAGATTATATGACGTATACAAAAACAATCTCCACCTCCTTAGCCTTCTGTCACACTTCGGTTTCATTTTCAGATTCATTTTTGGTAGAATGGAGATATTTTTGCTATAACTATACTTTAGTACCTAATATTTGGGGTCTCCGACACTTTTTATCTTCAAAATCAAATAGATTAGTATATATTTTAATTTAGTATGTATTTATTAAACTCAGCCTTGATTTCGGCAAACTACCTCATATTTAAGATACTGAGAGTGTTAGCTACCTAAAAAGTGGGTATACTAAAATATAATTAGCACGAATTAAAATATATTCCAGTAGTAATAGCTTTTTATAGTAACATGATGATGTTACTCTAAAAAATACGTACATAGAACATGATGATAACTATCTTAGAATATATATACCGCACTAAACATGTTAAAATATAAGTAGAATATTTGATTATAAACTATAAGCAGAAATATTGATTTGAATCTTTTTCCCTTAATGATGAAAAATTGATGAGGGTATATAATGAAAATGATTTCCTCCTAATTCACTTTCCTTAATTTTATTACTCCCAATTAAAGCATTTTGATGATGAGAGGGATTTCAGTCAGTTGCCACTACAAATTATCCTTTTTTCACCAGAAATGTTGATAATGGATTATAAAAGCTCGTGGATACAAATGCACTAACATATACTCATTTGATCCAATTCACACACACACGCACACATATATATACTCCTTCCGTTTCGTTTTATTTGTTGTTTTAACTTTTTTGTTTTGTTTCAAAATATTTATTATTTTATATACTTTCACACACACACACACACACACTCTCTCTCTCTCTCTCTCTCTCTCTAATTTAACCCTATCACAAAACCTATTTTAGGAAAATATAATTGAATAAGATTTTATGGCATATATGAGGAATGTGTGTATTTGTCCACAAAATTAATTGTTAATTATAGATAAAAAAACATAAAACAACAAATAAAACGAAACAGAGGAAATATATATTAAGTTCATGCACTATTAGTTTTCGTTTCATCACTAGACACATACTTCCTCCATCCCGCATGTATAAGTTAATTGGATTCTTCACTGGGACTAAAAAAATAATTAAAAAAGTAAACTTCATAATATGACCATATTTATATTTTTTTATAGTGAATTAATGTTTAATTCAAATAAAAAATCATTTACATGAATATTATTTATAGTAAATGAGGGAAATGAATATTATTTTATATAGAAACCATCCAATATATTAAGAAATCAAAATAAAAATAATAAAGTCTACATAAATGACAAAGAGAGAGTACGAGTTAATACTACATCACCACTCAGCCAGCTACAAGAGGCTCCCATCATCATCATTAAACATATCTATATATATATATATATATATATTACATTGACTCAAAAATATATAGTTCGAAATAAAAATAGAAACTTGAAGATGAAAAATTATATCATATCCTCCTAGAGTACTACTTGGCAAGTTACAAACTTTAGAGATCACGTCATATATATCAGTAATTCTTTCAAAAAAATTGATGACGTGGAATTCACCCTCATAGATTCTACATAATGATGATGAGATTCAAAAATAGTTTTAAAATGTTCATTTTAAAAGTGTGTTCAATCACTTTCATTTCAAATTGGAGCACTAATAAAATAAATTTTACAGTATTTTGTAGTGAAATAATGTAACAACAATTTATTTTATTGAGAAAAATCCATACAACCCTTTTCTCTGAAAAAAAACACATCGTTTAATAAATAATTTAAAAAATTGCCCTTATTGTGTTAAAGTTCACTATACTCTTCCCTAATACTCTAAATCATAATAATAACAATAATCTAACACCTTAACACTAACATGACTAACCTTTTCAAATTTAAGGGAATAAACATTTAAAAAATACCATTAAAACTTAAAAAATCCTTATGATAAAAAAACGTAGTAAATTAACCGGATACTATCATTTTCAAAATAATATAAAACATATCAAATATTTAAGAAAGTATTACAAATTAACTTTTTATATACTTCCTTCGTCCCAATAAAATAAGTTTGTTTGTCTTTTTGAAATGTCCCAAAATATAGATACGTTTATACATATATTTAGTTAATTTACTAATGTATACCCTTATTTAATATGTTTATACTCCCTCCATTTCTGAATAAGTGTCATTCTGGATGAATGCACACATATTAATAAAGACATTAATTAGATAATCAAATTACTTCACTCTTATGTGAATACATTAAATGATTTAAATATGATTGTTTGAATTCATTAAATGAGGACAAATATGAGAAAAATATGAAATTTTTACCTCAATTATATAGAATGACATTTTTGTGAAACAAAATTAAAGTGTTAGAATGACACTTATTGTGAAACGGAGGGATTATTAAATATTAATTTACTTTTAAAAAAATAAATAGAGGTATGTTAGAAATAGGCCGAAGTGAGTAGTAAAATAATCAAAAATAGGAAAAATGAAAAAATAAAATAAAAAAATATCTGAGAGTAGGGAATGGGGCCCGCCCGAGTCGAAGTTGTTTTGTTGAAGACTATCGTCCAATCCTAGTCTTCTCCCCACCTTTGGAATACAATCCCCTCCTCCTCTTACAGCTGTCTCCCATTTATCACTTCCTACATCATTAATAAAAAAATAAAAAATCCTACATCATTAATCTTAATCACCACAAATATACACACATTACACACACACACATTACTATTTGACTGTGTACTTTAGTATCCAATGTGGTGACTAACATTTTTATCCTAAAATTTTAAAAATTACATATTTATACCCAATATTAGTACAATCTAATAAATTTAGGATATGAAAAATTCTCAGCATTCCAAATATGAGATGAAATATTTGAATCAAAGGTATTGATATATGCTTCCTTAGTTTCATAAAAATTGATGTTTTAGATTTTACATTAAAAATTAAAAAATGTTGCAAATATATCATCTCTCCCTATTAAACTATACTTTCCTAATACATCTTAATTTATTTCTCATTATAATCTATATGCTTTTATATCTTCGTTAATTTCCTCGATGAAGAGGTTAAAACATCAATCGTTATGAAATTGATGGGTTATATTTGAGATGGTAACCATACATACCAATATGACAATCTCCTTTATTATGACAACTCACACCAGATTTGGATATTTGAATTTTACTTATAGCTTAGGATTATTAATTTAATCATGCAAATAGTAGTTATCAATATGTATTTTGTTTTCCTCAAAAAAAAAAGTATTTTGTGAAATATTGAAACAAAAATATTAGTAAGCCCAAACATTTAATGCTAAAGGGTGATTAATCTCTTATACTAATACTAAGTGAGTTAATTACACTTTAAAACACAACGTTTGAAATTATTAACACTTTTGTCCCAACGCTTCAAAAATTACATATTTATACCGATCAAAACCTACATAATCTAGCATGTTAGTAAATTTTCAGCTTCTCAAATATGACAAGTTTATTGAAAACAATGAGATTGACCTATATTTTTATCGATTATATAGTATTCTCTTTAGTTTGGATAAAATTAGATCTGACACACGTAGCTGAACTGAAACATTAGGTAGTAAAATGTAATTAGATAGAGAAAACGACAAAGGTTTAGTGCAAAATATGTAGTTAGAGAAACAGTGATTGACAGATGTGTATGGGATTCCCTTGTCTTCCCTTACCTTTGCTCGCTGGCACTTAGCGTACGTGCACCCCAGCTCATTACGCACGCACGCCCCCCAGCCAGCCTGTCTCCACCCCTTCTCCCATATATTCTTCATTTTCATTTCTACTTTTTTTAGTTCCAATCGCTCCTTACCTTTTCTTCTCTCTCAACATGGATCCATGCCCTTTCGTGCGCTTTGTAATCGGTAATTTAGCTCTCAGATTCCCCCCTAAATCCCACCTCTCTTCCTTCTCTTACTACTGCAAACTCAAATTCAAGGGCTTCCCCACTCAGTTCTCCGACGTCTCCTTCCTCTCCGCGGAGATCGACGCCGCCGCCGTCGAGAGCAAGGTCCACGGCTGCTTCGCCCTCAACAAGGCGGACCTCGAGAAGCAGGCCGAGAAATCGACCAAGTTCTCATCCCTCAAGATCGAGATTCACCGGCGGAGCGGCCGAGGCAGTGCCGGCTGCGGCTTCGTCAGCGGAGGGAAGCTGGTCGGCTGCGCGGTGGTGCAGTTGGATTTGAAGGGCATTCTCGAGAATATGGGCAAGTGTGTCATCCAAAACGGGTGGGTATTGCTTAGTGGGTCGGATGTCAAGCTGCATTTGAATGTGCGGGCCGAGCCCGACCCGAGATTTGTGTTTCTTTTTGATGGAGAGCCCGAGTGCAGCCCGCAGGTTTTTCAGGTCAATGGGAATGTGAAGCAGCCGGTTTTTACTTGCAAATTCGGTTTCAGGAATTCTGGGGAGAGGATCTTGAGATCGAGGTGAATTTCTTGATTTGGTTTTATTCAATTTCAATTATACGAATTCATTAATTCTGGATTTACTTAGATATTATGTTGTTAGTATAAATTTATGATACATTCTAGGATTGAAATACTAGGAATTTAGTCCAGTTCGAAACTGTGGGCTGGCCTAATAGTTCATAAATTCATTAGGAATTTCCAGCCAGTTTTGAGTTTTTTATTTGCTCATTGATTGGGGAGAAAATCTTTTTCATAAGGAAAGATAATTCTTATCTTTTTTGTTGATTATTTAAAAATGTTAGTTTTGAATTTGTTTGAAGATATATACTAGTAATTAGAATATAGCATAGTTAAAGATATTGTTTTTGGTTAAAAGCTTCGGTCTTGTCCCATTCGGAATAATATTATGAATTAGAACCGGTTTTCAGTGGAATCATGAAAAAAAAAAAAAAAGACAAAGTAGACGTCTAATACAAAGTTCTTGATTTTGTAAATTGTAATAGGATTCAAGATTAGACAAATTAGCCGTCTAGTAGTAAGTTCTTAGTTTTGTTTTCGACAAAATAGTAACCAAAAGTTATTAATTTACTATGATTGTTTGTTGCAATGAAATGTTTGTGGTTAGTAAATAATCTGTAATAATGTTTGTATTCTTGTTAAACTACAGATCTTGTCTATCAGAAGCAAGCACTTCAGCAAGGTGCTTTGGCAATAACGAGCAGCAGCCCTCGAAAGAGCGGAAGGGTTGGTCGATCACCATCCACGACTTGTCCGGATCACCCGTCGCCGCCGCATCAATGGTGACACCCTTCGTGCCATCCCCAGGCACGGATCGAGTCAGTCGATCCAATCCCGGGGCGTGGCTCATCCTCAGGCCGGGCCACGGCACCTGGACGCCGTGGGGCCGACTCGAGGCCTGGAGCGGGGGCGGCAGCGGCGACCACCTCGGCTACCGCTTCGACCTCATCCCCGACGGCGGCATCGACGCCATCACACTTGCCAACTCCAGCATTCCCACCAAAACTGGCGGGAAATGCAGCATAGACATCACCACCGGCCCAACGCCGATGACGAGCCCCAACAGCAGCTTCGACCTCAGCTCTGGATCGGGCTCCGGGTCAGATATCGGGTCGACTTCCGGATCCGGGTCGTGGGCTCACCTGCTGTATAGAGGGTTCGTGATGTCCTCGACCGTGCAAGGCGACGGCAAATGCAGCAAGCCGGAGGTGGAGGTCGGGGTGCAGCACGTGAGCTGCGCCGAGGATGCGGCGGCGTTTGTGGCGCTGGCGGCGGCGATGGATCTTAGCATGGATGCTATTAGGCCGTTTTCTAGAAAGCTCCGGAAAGAGCTCCAACAACCCGATATTGAATAGCCTTTTCGGGTCGGGTTTGGGTTCTTGGATTCTTAGTTGACCAAGAGCTTGCTGCAGTTTTTATTTTTTATTTAATTTTTTTTCCATGAGAGTGTACAGCCATCGACAGCTATTTGGTTTGTTTATTTTTTTTTAAATGTATTTAAATTAGTCATTCATTTGTACATTGAAGTCATTATTCAAATTTGAAAATTTTATTTTATTATTAGTTTTGGAATGGTTTATTATTTGTGTGGTCAGCTAAGATGAGAGAGAAAAAGAAATATTTGGTGACAGGCTGGGCAGAGTTGAGACCAGGTGTATTTGTTAGATTAGTTAAGTAAAAATTCAAAGTTTCAATAAAGTTGTCTAACCGCTTTGTTTCTCGCCACCTCGACCTTTTATTTTTATTTTATTATTATTACTTTTAAGCCGTCTTTCTTTTATATCGTCTTTGAATTCATTTTAAATCACCCTTCAATAAATGAATTATTATTATTTTTATTTTTTTTGCAGCCACTCACCCTTCTCATTTCCTCTCTTTTTTTTTTCTCCTAATCTACACTCTTTTTCTTTTTTCTTTTTTTTTTCAAATTTCTTTTATAAATCTCACATATATATAGTTGAATAAAACTAGAAGAATTAAGTTGTGAATCAATATAAATTAAAGGGTTAATTACATTTCGGTACCTAACGTTTGTTTCATTTTTTATTTTTATCAAAATTTCAAAAGTTACACTTCAATACTTGAAATTTGACGCTTATAACACTAAAATAAATTTTAGGTGTCCTAAACGATAACGTCAAATGCCACCTCCACTTTCAAATACCTCCACACCTCCACATTAGATTTCCGACTTTCTACATCAATTTTTGGGACGCCGAAAAATTAAATTAGTGTTGGAAGTGTTAATTTGTCAAATATTGAACATTGAAGTGTAACTTTTGAAATTTTAGGATAAAACTAAAAATGAGTGTGCAAAAGTCATATTCGAAGTCAAAATTGCAAAATCAATTGTGTTTATGCAATTGAAACATGTTTGACCATAGCTGGTCTAACATGACGGGGATCAATCGACCAACAAATGGTGAGGGACATAATCTAAATTAATCCAAAGAAATAGTATTATTTAGTGTATTTCGAGGGTATTCATAAAATCCAGGGGTAGAAATAGCTCCGTCTAGTATGTTTCATTTTAGGTAATTATATTCACAAACATTTTTTTTTTCTTTAAAAATCTCAAAATTAATTAAAATACAATTAATATGTTACTAAACGCTTTTATCCTTACAACCTCCAAACTCTAGTTCTTCAGTAAACTTGATGGATTAAATAATTTTTCATTGGTAGTGAGTTGTTGTTCTAAGTCATATATCATCGGAAAACCACGTGAATCAGTTTCCAACAAAAAAAAAAAACAGAGCTAACACATAATAATATGAATGATTATATTATAATCTTGCTATATTATTATTATTATTATTATTATTATTATTATTATTAGATACAAAAGTAATACATGGTAGAATATATATATATATATATATATATATATATATATATATGTGCGTGTTTTTTTTTTAATTATCTTGTTTGGCAAAAAACCTCCAATTATGTTTTGTTTGATTTACTGAGTTTTATATTGAAAATTCATTTTGCTTGATTTGCTGATTTTATTAGTGGTTGGCAGTTAAAATTGCAAGGCTTGTTTCTTGCCCACTATTTTGTGAGGTACTTATATTTCTGTTGACCTACCCACTATCTATTCTTTTTCATCAAAACTTAAAATAATATTTGACTCATATATATAATATAAAAGCATTTCGGAGTTATGTTAAGAAACAGGAAAATAAAATATATTTGAGAAATTAAAGTGTGCAAGTTTCTATTCGTAAAAGTTCTCACGCAAGGATTGGAAAGATATTGATTTGTGTTTGTGTCACTGTTGATGTGAAGTATATTTAGGGTTGTAGCTTTTGTGATATAATGTTGCCAGTCAACTTAACATATAAGTAATAGACCTATAAAATAATTTCAACAATTATACATTCAAAAAACAAAAAGAAATCAAATATGATTAATTGATTTTCAAATGTGATGCATAGTTGCAGCGATATTTTCACAATTCGACTGGACTGGCAAACTCTATCCATTAGGGTGAAAAATTATTTGAAATTCAAGATTTTCAGAGCCTTTTCATACTTCTAAAATTTAATGATCAAGAAAATACACCAACTTTACATATCTTTTGGTTTTTCATACGATTATAAAAACGTAATAGCATAAACATAATAATTTTTACGAGTATAACATTATTCACATTTTCAATCAATTAAAACCAAAATAAATCATGTTATAATTGTAAGGTTTTCAATTAGCCGAACAACATAGTTTCAATCATGTGAAAACAACATAATTTTAGTTAATTGGTTGGATATGTGAATAAAACTATAATTATAAAAGTTGTTGAGTTTATATTATTGAAAATACGTTTTTAAAATCCTGTGAAAAGTTGAAATCAGTACAAAATTCATGTATTTTTTAGGCAATTATCCCGATAGGTAAAACCAACTCAACTAATTTAAATAACTAGTTATCAATATCAATAGTATCAATTTAAAGAAGGTCGCGAGTTTAATGCTGGACTGAGTTTTCTATAAACAAGGTTAGATATATTTCATATTACTTGTTTGTTCATCAAATTTTTTCTAAGGATTGCTTTGAAGTTTTTATGTAGATAAGCTAAATTTTTGACTAAATAACTAAATTCTTCAATGATTCCAGAGGATATTGTATCCAACCTGTACCACAATAAGAGATTAAATTCCACTATGAAATATTAAATAATTTTGGCGCACCCACCTTTTGTCACACATCACCTATGTTGAAAATTGCATGTTTTATAAATTGGAATCAAGAAAACTAGTGCCATGGAAATAGCACTACCAACCAACATTGTAAGTTATTTTCAACCATGTCTTCTATAATCGTGAGGGAAAATATTACCGAAATAATACAATTTAACAATGATGACAAAATAATTCATATCGTATTAATTTGTTAACAAATACATACCCGACCACTTATTCAATGTGACAGTACCAAATTCCTACGTGAATTTTGACAAAAAAAAATGATGTGGAATTTGATAATAATAATAATAATAATAATAATAATAATAATAATAATAATAATAATAATAATAATAATAATAATAATAATAATAATAAAGGAATTTGGGGCATCTAGCCGGGTCAGATTTTAGATATGGAAAGAGTGATCGGAGGGTATATTTGTGAACAAATTGATACAATTAGGATTTTTTTAGTTATAATTTGGTTGAGTTATTTATATGAAAACACACGCAATCGATGAATTATTTTTGGGTATACATTTTCCCTATTTCTGA
Source organism: Perilla frutescens (assembly GCA_026008535.1). NCBI lineage: Eukaryota > Viridiplantae > Streptophyta > Magnoliopsida > Lamiales > Lamiaceae > Perilla > Perilla frutescens. The sequence continues at coordinate 47,692,502 of BRKX01000005.1, forward strand.
TGTAAATAGCTTTAACTAATGAGTAGCTAATACTATAGCTATTTACAGCATAACAATTGGGTCCAAACTAATGCATATTTGAGCCCTACATAGAGGAAAACATAGTCCCTTTATGTCAATGACATGAAATCCGTTGCTCTACCATGAATTCAAAGCTGAGTTGTGCACTAAGGACATGATTGGTACGGTGGAATGGAATGGAATAGAATGATCATCCCTATGTCCATTCCCATTCCACCGATTGGTATGGTTTAAAATCGGGAATCACCATTCCCGATGGAATCCCTAAGGGGAATAGTCATTCCACCTACCCCTCATGGGTTTAGCTATTCTCAATGACCAAAAAAATTAATATATGATATATTTATACATAATCATGTTTTATAATATTATTTTATCATATTTAGGAAAATAAATAAAAAATCAAATTAAATATTTTATTATTATTATTATTATTATTATTATTATTATTATTATTATTATTATTATTTCTTAATTATTTTTATATTATTTATTTATTTTCAAAATATAATTTAAAAATATATGTTAAAATCAAATTTTGATAGCTTTTATAATTTTGTTGAAGAAAAATGAAAGTGATGCCGAAATAAATATACCATAAAAATATGTTATAGAACAATATAAAATATTTATATATTTTATATAATTTAATATATTCAAATGAAAAATTGAAATGTTAAAGTATTTTTCTATGAAGTAAATGTTTTTTTATTAACTTGTACAAATTATTCTATATTGATTAATTAAATATTTTAGAATAAAGTTTTTCAATAAAATAAATAAATTATAATTTGCTAAAAAAATTAGAAAAAATCATATACTAAAAAAGAAAAATGACATTTAGAAATATAAAAGATAAATTAAAGCACGTGTTGATATTTATTAACTACTATATACACTTTATTCAATTATAAGAAAAATTTTAAAGCAAATAAAATATTCATTATATAAGATAAAAAAATGATATTTCATTCCGATCTTCATTCCGTAAACAAACCAATCATAAGAATCATCATTCCATTCAGACCCTCCTTCCATTCCTAAGTTCATTCCATTCATACCTAATTCCATTCAATCATACCAATCACCTCCTATGGAAATTAAAAGCTGGTCCAAACATGATTTAGATAATCATGAGACAATCATGCTAACTTTCTATACATTCCTATAATGTATGAAATATTGAATGAAAGGAGATAGCATGGTTGCAAACTTACTAATATAAGCAAACTAGATAAGTTGATTGTACAGATTATGAGCCAGAATCTGGTTGATCTCACCTTGCCTAAATATTAGGTGCAACGTTGAAAACGAAAGCTTAACATTTTGCACACAAGAAAAAAGACCCAAAAAAAACCTAGGAGTGCCTGATATTTGAGGGGAAAAACATGGGGAAAACTTAAATTCAAGGAAATTGATGGGATTAACAGTACAGGGTACCTATATGTTCATTCTGCAGCAACGTCTTCACTGTTAGATCCCTCAGTTTGAATCTCTGGGAGTGTGTCAAGATCTGTTCGAACATCCTTCTCCAGCATGCCATTGGATGTATCGGATATATCAATAGTGTCCTCTTGAAATTCTTCAGGATTATCAGTCAATGTAGATTCCAAGCTTTCATCTGTACCATCACTTGTGTCTGATTTCTCACCATCGAGCTCATTATTCTTTTCTGGTGAAGACTCAGTAGTGTTCCCTTCTTCATTAGAAGCCTCTAAACTTGAATTTTCTGATGCAGAAGAGTCTGTACTGTTATTAGATGAGTCAGAGAACTCCTCAAATTGTGATCCTGCATCAATTGTTTTGCCAGACCCCGTTGAATTAGAGTCCAAATGAGTAGTGCCCACATTTAAGATAGAATTACTGGCCTGCTCTGGATCAACAGTTGGAACGTCAGATCCTTCAGTAGATGTACCCTCAGTGGCATTTCCTTGATCGTGACCTAACTCGGGCTTGCTCTCTGTAGAATTATCTGAGGGCAAGTCATTGTTCTCTATGGTAACATCAGTTGTGCTATTACGCATCAAATGATCATTGGATCCTTCTGTTACTGCATCATTTGGAGTTGAACCATTCTCAGAGTTGTGTGACATATCTTCCTCGGCAGCAGAGGTAGTGTCATTTGATTGATGACCATCTCTAGCTGCCTCGCTGCCTTCCACCTCTAAATATTTCCTGTTCTCGCTTTCAAAAGTTTCTTCACTGTTATTCTCTTTCTTTTCCTCTTCTAAAATATTTCCAGGGCGTTCATCTGAATTTTCAACATGTTCATTCTCGTTTTCAGTCACAATTTGGGCATCATGTGTCACAGCACTAGAGGCGTCATCTGCCTTGTAATGTTCCTCACGTGCTTCATGGGCACTTCTATCATCTGCATCATGATCAGTATCATCAACAGTACTTTCCTTCTCCATCTGACCATGACCATCCTCAGAATCTGTTTCGTGAGTTTCATTCTCCTCACCATCTTCCCTCTCCTCACCATCTACCAAACCTTGTTCTCTATCGATTTCTGCATCAGATTTCTCTTGTTCATGCTCTTCAGTTTCATCATCTCTACCTCCTGCCTCATCGTCCTCCCTCTCTTCAACCTTCTTGTCTTGCTCATCTTCATCATGCTTATGTTCATCTACTTCTTCTCCAATAGTTTCCTCTTCTTCTGATGGTTCATCCTGAATCTCATTCTTAGAGTCCGTTTCATCCACTCGGCCACGGATATCTTTCCTTCCAAGTTTTACAAGTTCATCACTACTTGTTTTTTGAAGTGAGGTTTTCACATCAGTTTCATCAAATTCTTTCTTGTCATGTGAATGCTTAACTTGGTATATCAACCAAAAGCAAACAGCAAGCAACAAACAAATCTGCAGAACATTTTTAACCTTGATCCCTTTGGATCTCTGGTTCCTACTGGGTGATTGCCTATACATAATGATTTCACACGATGTTTCTTCACTTATTCTCCTTTCTCACTGCTAATTGGAAGAGCCTGCTGTTTAACACAAAACATCGTTAAGAGAGAAAAAAAACCCAAACAAAATCCAATTTTAAAATTGAAACAAAGCTTATGGACTCACTTTATGAAGTTCTCGTAGAATATTGCATCATTTCTCAAAGCTGTTTTGTTTTATGAAAAAGCAACGTGTCAGAAATTCACAGTTCCATGATGCCAATCACACTACTTAAAAATTCAGATGACCAGGAACCCTTTGCAGTTAAGAAATCATGGTATTGCAAGTTAGAAGATAATAGTTCATGGACGATGTTATCTCCCAGGTCCCAATGGTTCCTACTTCCTATTCAAGAACATGAATTCATAATTTCGGGTTTGTACGAGAAATACAATTTATAGACAGCCCCATAAAATATTTTTCAGATCATATTCAGTCTCAAGTACAAGCATATGTGAGACATAATTTTAATAAACAAACAGCATAATATCAATATGCTCAAGGTGAGATGGAAAAGATATCCTTCCAGTTTCTAGCCGGTCTCTCTTGCAGTCTTCCACAGGACCACAACAGATGATTTCCTGGTTCCTTTATTTAGAATGTATAATTTTGTTTTTAATCACTCATCAGTATTTGCACCAGAGTGCTCAAAGAAAGGTATGAATGGACAAAATTTTGACTGCACCAACATGATACTGAATAATGGAAATGGATCGAGCTTGAGCTTCTATAATAGGAAAAATATTTGCTGGTAATAGTGCTAACACACTTAGTCATCACCAGAAACACTTGAAATCACACTCTCCATGATCTGCCATCAATTGAGATGGCATAGCGCAAGGAGAAGGATATAGTGTAGAAGTAATTGGCTAAGTTGTATGTATGAACTGTAACACTCAGAAGCAAGTCTCGTTAGGATAGTAGAAGTGGAATGGAATTCAATAGTTGAAATAACAGTACCAAATATTTAGACGAGAAAACAAAACAAACCCCGCCCTTCTTCGCAAACAAAGGAAGACAAAGACATTACAATTTGAAGAAAGATACTAAACTCTCATCTCAATTATAAAAACAACTTCTGTGGAACTTGTACGATTCGGTCGCTTATTTTGCCATATTGCAAGTTGAAGCTTCATTGACTGACAACCTAAGTTACCCTGAAAGAAAGCAAGCTTGCATTTGACTGAACAAAGTTACTTTTCACATTAAGGCTAACCATGGGTGAATTAAAGTTCAAATCACTCTTCATGAAAGTAAATGCCGAAAGCTTCTGTTAGGTAACGCGATTAAATTGTCATTAGCCAAAATATAGTTTTGACAAGTCCCTAGGATTCCAGCAACAAGCCCCCCACCATCTCAATCTTAGGTTTTCTCGACTGTAACCTAAAAATCTAAAGAGAAATCAACGACAGAAAGTCTGAGAAGAACATGAAGTTAGGAATTAATTACAGCAGTCTATTGTAAAAGATCTAATCCCAGATACAACCATATAGAGAAACTAAAAACTTTCAAATTTTTATAACATCAAATATTAACTTCAAAACTTACTAAATCTTCAAAGTAAAATCACAAGACACTGAAGTCAGAATCGAATCTCTACAACAATACCCAAAATCCATTCCATAAATAGAAGCAATCTCTGTGCACAGTAAAAAATCCCATGATTCCGCTCAGTCACAATCCAATCCCACCACAAGTAACTAAACCATAACTCAAGTAAAAAAAAAACACTCTTACAAATAGCAAAGGAAACAATTAACTATAAAGATGAAGAACACAAAACAATGACGTACCTTAATCGGATAAGAGGTCCCAAACAAAATAGATGGATACTTCAAAACTACGAAGCAAACAGAAGCAGTAAAGAAGTGCTTGTAATCGATTATTCAAATTGCTAGGATAATTCTCTCAACTGTAAATAGGGGGGCCTAGACAGCTCTCTCTCTCTCTCTCTCTCTCTCTCTCTCTCCAGACTCTCTGTTTCTCTCTCTTCTCTGATCTAGTGATAATAATGGAAGAATGTTGTTCTTCTTGAAACTCCGTAGAGACAGAGCGGCTTTAATTACTTGGGGGTGTTTACTTTGAATTAGCGTTGTCCCGGTTTCGGGCTGACCCGTTTATCAGTGGGTTGTCTACGGTTCTCTTCCGTACTATATATTACAATTTCGCTATAACTCGCTAGCAAACTGCTGCATTATATCCATTTCTAATATAGCGCACGACTTTGAATTTGTGATGGAAATTCGTTATAAGGAAATTGTAATTTTAAGAAGGCGATAAAAATCCTAATTTTGTGTTTTTGAGAGCAAAATCTTTAAATTCAATATTACTTGAATCGTGCATTTGTTTATTTATTAATTTATTAATATTATTATTTTTATAAATACGGTCATTTTTGTGGTTCTAGATTATACATGTTATGTCCTCTTGTCTTATTACCATAGATTTTGTGCTTGTTTTGTTATCATAACATAATGCTTTCCTTATTGATCTAAATGATTCAGTTATATTATGTACAATATAATTTAATGATTTTTTTTGTGAAAGAAAAGGACGAAAAGTTGTGTATGCTTTTGAAAAGTTTGGATCATATATACACACACACATTATATATATAAAGATTCATTCTTAAATATGTTTTGTTTGGCTATTAGAGTGTTTTTCTAAAATTTCAGGATACATTTTCTCATTTTCAAATAGTATATTCTCATATTGAAAATAACCTAATATAAGTGGCTAATTGATGGATCTTTGTAAAATTATAAACAATTCTGTTTATATTTCTTTTTTTTTTTAACCAAAGGGGAAATATTTAATGATTCTAGTCCATTTCGAAACTCAAAAAAAAAAAAGTTTAACATAAATAATTGCTACTTGAACTTTCGTTTAAGTTTATTAAATATAACTTGTGAGTAGATTCGATTTCAATTTAATGCTTATAATCTGCGTTTGGTTGGTCCATGTTATAGTTATTACTGGTTTTGACTTATAAGTATAGCCCAACTGCTTTGTCACGGGGTTCTGCCAAATTAGCCACTCAAGTAGAATCGGTTAATAAAAATATTAGGCCCTTTCATATCGACAAAATACAATAAGGTCAAACACAATTACGAAATGATAATCATCTATCAAACCCGAACACAAATACAAAAATATTAGTTTTAACACAAAACTAATATTAGTGCCAATCCGTGTCGTGATAACAACACGAAATAATTGCAATTTTTATAAATAATAATATTAATAAATATTATATATATATATACACACACATTTTCACATATAATCGTATCACTAACATATCATAATCAGGTTATTGCGTTATTTACATATTTATTTTTATCGTGTCTAATAAATTGACACAAAATTATCGTATCCTTGTCATGTTGACATGATAACAACACAAACATTACAAGCCTAAATAATAATTAACTATTTTCATACGGTGTTAATACCGTGCTATCATAGTTGTATGAGTAACTGTCAGCCCTAAAAATATATATCAACCTCAACAAGTGACAAATTAACCTCCTAAGCCTACCAAAAAAAAAAAAATGGATCAGGCAGGGCCAACCTAAGAAATTTAGGCTTGAGCCCATGGGCTCCCTGAAAAAACCCACCTTTTGGGAAAGTTTGGGCCCAAAACAAAGTGGCCCGAAATTTTCACTTCGGGCTAGATCGGGCCATATTTTACATCGCCCAATGGGCTCGGGCCACCCAACCAAACCAAAATGATAGCTCTAATTAAAAGTAAGAGATTTTATAGGAATTTGATAGAGTTAAAATTAGGGATGGCAATTTAGGGTCTGGGTTGGAATTTTGTTGGCTTGAAATGACTTTGGTCCGATCCGAAAAATTGAATGGCCCGAATGGGCCTAACCATTTAGTCCAAAAATTGAATCTATACACTACGGCCCGCGGGTGGCCCAACGGGCCCAGATTGGACTGCCCGAATTGTTACCCTTAGTTAAAACTGAGACAATATGTGAAAATATTTAAAATGACAAATACTTATTTACGAGCTACAAATTTAAAAAAAAAAAAAAAAAAAAAGAGGCACTCTCTTATGCATGTGGTGTATGGGCTTGGACCCATCACACTAGTCCATGCCGAATAACAGATATCAGTAAAAAAAAGTCAACAATTGTAGGCGTGTGGACCCCACACGCGCCAGAAATTAATTTCTTTTTATTTTTTTGCTTTTTTATTATTTTTCAATTTATTTTTCCGATTTCTCAATTTTTTTTATTTTTTCCCCGAAATTATATACCCTAAAATACAATTAGTGAACCCAAAAATCGAAATAAAAATAAATATAAATATATACTCTAAAATTGATTTAATGACTCTCAAATTAAAGTGAATGGATTTTTTTAAAAAAAAATTAGGTGACTCACATAATGCACTTGCCCGACGCTAACGCGTGGGCTCGTGCATTGCACTTGATAATTAATTTAATTTTTTTAAAACAAATGTAAATAGTAATTGAAAATAAAAAAAATAAACTAATTTTGAAATAAATATATACCCTAAGTGGAATTAATGAACCCTAAAATAAAAGTAAATTAATTAATTTTTTTTGAAATAAATATAACTCCTAATTGAGATTAATAAACCTAAAAAAATATTGAACCCTAAAAAAACTAAAAAAAAAAACCAATAAAAAAAACCTAAAAAACCATGAACCCTAAAAAAATATTAACTCCTAAATTATAAACATTAATTGGAATAAAAAAAATCACAATTTGAACTACATAAACACATATATGATGAGTATCAGACCGATTACTTTTTAATTATACAAATGATACTTTATGAATTTTAAGTGATATTTTTAGTGTTATAATTGATAATACTTTTTGGCAGTTTTTTTTTACGGGTCAATGTTGGTCAATGCGAGCTGACCTGCATTGACCCCGACCTATCTGATTGATATATGGATCTTATTGAATTTGAGGTGATGTATAAGAGACTTGACCAAAATAAATATTTACGGAGGAAGTACTAAATTACTCATAAATACTTCTTAAAATTTTGAGAGAGCCCATATCCCCCCACCCGGCCGTACGTAGCTAGGTCCACCTGCAAACATACATATTAGAGCATCTCCAATGCTATGAGCCATGGATAAGTGAAACTGAAAGTGAGCTTTTATGAGTCTTTCAGTGTTGATACATTGGTGAAATTAGTTTATGTGATTTTGCTGCAGAAGGTGAGTTTTGAGGATACTTGTATGGGATTATTCGAGCATGAAAAAACTGTTACAGATTCTTCTTCTTTCTTGATCAATGTCAGAGCAACATGACTATCCACCGTCGCCACGTCTATACTATAATTTCAAAATCGTGTGTACTCGTATCCATCACTCCAATTTCAAGAAGAAGCATTAACACCGAATCAACTATGATGCTGATTCGAACGTAGGAATTTTTATTTTTTTTTCAATTTTGAAAAAAAAAAAATCATTTTGAAGGATCAATTTAATTGGTTGTTGGCAGCCATAATGTAACCTTCCTCTTACCGAGAAGACACCAATGCAATTTTTTAGCTCTGTCTCACTAACACAAATATACTAACACAATAGATTAGAAAATTGGAATACTTTGGATTATACCTTTTTTTCTTCTAATTATTTTATTCTCTATTCATGGAATTGTTCGCAATTCATTAAATCTTTCAATTGCAAAAATCAATTTGAGACTGAAATGATAAGAGAGATTTTTGTTGATACTTTTTAATGATACAAGTGATACTTTTGAGCTTTTAAGATTTTTTTTTGTGTTACGATTGATACTGATTTTGACAAATTTTTTTAACAATGCATTGACCGGATCAATGCGCGTTGACCGTCTGATGTGCATCTAGTGCACACAAGACATGTCCTTGTAGAAATAGAATGGGCGCCTTGAATGTGTTTAATTTTGCACAATAATTAAATACTTTATTATTATTATTATTATTATTAGATAATAATCATAATTATACATTTACAGAATTACCCTGCAAATGAGCGGGAAAAAATTGGCTACAAAACTTTGTTATAAATTTTAGGGCTGAGCATTCGGTCGGTTCAGGTAGGAACCGACCGAAATATGTGTAACCGAAAGCCCCACCGATGGCGGTGACCACCGACCAATAACCGACCGACTGTGCTCAAGCACCGAACCGAACACCGATTGTGTCGGTTCAGTCGGTTGACCGATTTACAAAAATGACAGTTTCGAAATTTGTCGTCAAGCAGCGGATGGCTGGGTGTGCAGCCGTGCAGATGGATGGTTGCGGTCAGCGAGAGTGGGGGAGATTGAGCAAGAAAAATTATAAAAGAGAGAAAACAAAGCTTAGTTTCAGTCGATCATCTCTTTGCCATCAACGCACTAAAAATCGATGAAAGAACAAGAGAGAGGAAAGAAATGGTTCCTGGCATCCCGTGTTGTTCTTGCCTTCATTCATGGTCGTCTACGGCAGAGAAGAAAGAGAGTAAAAATCAAATTAAAGGAGAAAAAATAGAGGAGATTGAGAAAAAAGATGCGAGATGAGTGTCGGGACTTGTGAAAGCCTCGTGAATCTGAATTGAGGGAAGGGGTAGGTGGATTTGTGTGAGTGAAGAGGAGAGAGAAATAGTGAGTGGCATAATTAATTTTGTGGGTTTGGAGGGGACTCGAGGATGGGGTAGTTCAAAGTGAAATATATATACATATGTACACTGAATATATATGTACACAGTACAATTCCTTCGGTCGGTTCGGTGCAACCATTTCTTCTCCAAATGAAACAGATCACCAACCGAGACCCCATCGATTTGCCATGCCGCCTACCGATCACCGCCCGCTCATTTTTTGGAACCGCACCGAACCGACCGAAATTGATCGATTCGGTCGGTCGGTTCGGGTTCGGGTGGCTTCATGCTCACCCCTAGTTATAATATATATACCATAAAATATGTATGATTTTTGTTTGAAATTATAACCATGAAAGAGCATAAAATATGAATCAATAAAACAAAAAACAATGTTACTCTCTAAATTTGTTTGCCTGATAATAATTTTTTATTACTTCAGAAATAATGTGTATGAACAAATGTAAGAAAAACCCACTAAAAAAATTCATACAATTATACATTTCCGGGAGATAAAAAAATATTCTCATACAATCTTGAGAACGTAAACTGATAACACTGAAATAACTCGATCTATGGTAAATTTGGATTATCTTTAAGCATCTGTCTGATATAGTTGATTAATGATTGCTTAAGACGCGAGTATATAAGCAAATAATTTCTTACCAAAATCAATCGAGTGGACTACTGGAAGCAAAAACACACAAAAAAAAAATATTTGTTAAAATAAACATTAAAAAATCAATATAATTTAAAAATACTATATATTAATCAATAGTATTTGTGAATAAAAACACTAATAATATTCGGGGAAGTCAATTATTAGGTACACATTAAAATAATACTATTTTTATAGGTGTGAAGAAATTCGGAGAAATAAGGCTTATGTAAAATAATTGTACAGTTATACATTTTTTGGGGAAATAATGTATAGAGCCGGTTTTTTTTTCTAGCACTTAAACTTTAAAAAAAATTATTTTAGCCAGTAAATTTTAAACATATTTTTTAATCATTTTGGACCAAAATGCCCTTTAGACATTAAAAAAAATAAAAAAAAATTGAAATATCCAACCTACCCTTACCTATCACACTTAGATCTACTTTTCATCTTCATCTTCATCTTCATCGTCAATCTTCATCTTTATTGTCGATCTTCATTTCATGGACCATAGTTCTCGTCGTAGTTCGACTATGCCGAGCTAGTGTAGTGAGCAACCAAGTTCAACTTTTACAAAAAAAAGTGATTTTATTCTTAACTGCGCACTGAATTATTCTTAGGTGTGCTCAAGGCCTAGCGTGCACAAGCCGTGCACGCATGTAACAACAAACATCGGCAGACATCTGCAATTATCGGCATAATATCAGTTGATAATTTTCGGGCATCGACAGAACAACAGTTGATAATTTGGCCTTAGGTGAACGCGAGTGGCCATAAAGCATGCTCACACAAGGTATAAGCGCGATTTTTTTTCTTAATTGCGTGTTGAATTGTTCTTAACTGCGCGCACAAAGCATGTGCGCGCGCAGACCTCGGCAGAACATCGACAGACATCTACAAAATATCGGTCAACAATTTTTGAGCATCGGCTAAACATCAACTGATAATTTGGTGTCAGGTACGTGCGTCCGAGCACAAAAAGTGCACACGCTTGCAGATGGCTACGCGCGCAATAACAAACATAGACAGACATCGGCATAACATCGGTTGATAATTTTTGAACGTCGGCATAACATCAGCTGGTAATTTGGTCTCGGGTGCACGCATGCGAGCACAAAACGTGCACACACAAGGCATGCGCGCTAGGCTCCACGCGCATGCACATCGACTACGCACTGGTAATTGCGCACTAGGGTCCGCGCGTAGTTCCAGTGCGTAGTTAAGAACTTCATTTTTCCAGATTTTTTTAAAGTTGCAAAAATCCTTAATTTTTTTCTAGATTCTAAAAGTTAATTATATTAGGGATGATTTTTAAGTATTTATATTGTCAAAGCATGTCTATTATGTCTAAAAAATTCTTCTACTCAATTTTTCCCTAAATCAAATTTCAAAAACAAACAACACCAAACAATCTAACAATATTATTAATAATTAGATTTGAACATACACGCGTTGGAGAAGGATTTTCTATTTCTTCTCTTGAATTTCGGAGGTCGACAATGGCTCGTTGGTGGAAAAATCTGGAGAGAAAAAAATGAGATTGTGAAGAACATTGTTACAGAGTAGTCGGCGATTTGGAGAAATCTTCCAGAGTGGTCGATGATTTCTTCCAGATTCCATTAGTGCTGCTGATTATGAAGAAGATGAGATTGTAGATGAGAGAGAAATTTTTCAAAATCTGATTTCAAAATGTGAATGGCGGCCGGTGGGGGAATTTAAAATAGGGTTTCTTTTTTTTTAAAATGAACATAAGGGTATTTTGGTAATTATGACTAAATAAAATATATTTAAATGTTAGTGGCTAAAATTAATTTTTTAAAAGTTCAAGAGGCTACTTTGACCCATTCCCACATAATGTATATGTAAAATATTAACTATTATTTACCAACAATCTATATATATATATATATATATATATAAACACAGTTTCTGCTATATTCAAAATTCGTGCAATTTTAGGGTATTTTTGTCAGTACACATTCTAAAGAGTGGAATTGCTCATGATTCACATAACTCACAAAGCAGTTTTATATTCAAAATCAAGTCTAACAAATTTATATTTGGTTCTTTCTCGAAAGTATTCATTTAGTGCAATTGGAATCTCTCTCTCATCACATTTCATGATTTCAAATGTCTCTCTATCTACTTTTCTCTTAGGCTCTCTGCATGGGAAATTGAAACTTTCCATCGATGGTACTGCAAATAGATTGAAATCGATGATAGTCGAACCTTAAAGCCAGCAACAAACGCTCTCTTCGCAAATGGCAGCGTCAACACGGTTGATACATGTCCCCTTTTATATATAGCTATTATGTATATATTTTTCAGTGGTGTATGTGTAATTGTGTATTTATACTTTGTATTTATCTCGATCTCTATTTTTGTAGTGCAATTACAGACTGAGATTTTATGTACTTGCATCCGGATCTTTGTCACTTTCGTATGCATAATGATTTCTCTGGATAATAAATGTATCTTCTCTCTCTTGTATTTCTGCTTACAAATTGATAATTTGATCAAGTGTGTGCCCATGCGAAGTCTCAGCAAAACCAACAACCCCTCGGCTTTCTGGGAATGATTTTCAGCATTCTCCTATCCCATTATAATGTAGTGACTTCAGATGATGTCTATGAGCCCGAAGAACCGCCTCTTGTGATCAGCCACACGTTTCCTGCTGCTGATCCTCAAGACAATGATGCTGATGTTGTGCCTCCTTCTATGCCACCCAGATCTGCTGCAAGGCCGTTTGTGAATGACGTGTTCTTTGAGCAGCACATTCTCTCACTAGAGCGTGAGGTCCTATTTCTAGAGAAAACCAACCGCATTGCCCATTCGTGCAAACAGCAGCTTGAATCATTGTTAATGGATCTCAAGGCCCGAGCATTTGGTTTCGCTCCACTTGCTGGTACACCAGGCCTTTCTGGTTCTCGACCTGCCATAGTCGCATCTGCTGATCCTAGCTCTTCAGCGAAACATGTTTTTGTTACAGGTGAACGTTCTGTTGCAACTCCTATGCCTGTTGCTACTTCTCAGTTGCCTCCAGCTGCTATGCCCGAGCCTGTCGCTTAGCTAAATCCAGCTGCCGTGTCCCAGCCTGCTCCTGTAGCTACAGCTATTGAACCTGTTGGTGTGCCTCTCAATGCACCTCCCGCCTGAGCCTTGTCATTTATGGCAGCCACTAAGGGGAAGAAGAAGTGAGAGATGAAGTGAAGTGTGAAGGGAAGAAAGAAAAAGATTGCGAAGACAGGGGAGAGTTCGTAGCTTGTGTGAAGTTTATGAACTTTTTAAAGTTTTTTTTGGACATTTTGTAATGGGGGATTTTTGTGTTGTCATTCCATTTTTATTTTTTAGTGTGTAACCATATTTGATCAACTACTTGAGCAGTCGAGACTGCAAGACAATGTCCGTGATTTGGTGAAACTCCTAGCGTCATTCCAATAACTATGCTAGACAGTTATATTTATATATCGTCTTTTGATATATATATTTGATCTGCAAATTATTCATGAGTTGTGTGGATTCGTGATTATTGTCCACCATAAACACCAAATGGGAGATTGTTAGTGTCATTTCATAGCACTAAGTTTGTTTTGATGATTTATGTTCGAGGAAGTGTTTGGGGACATGTTCCTGATCTGATTTGCTGATTCTGTTGTGCAAAGTAAAGAATAGGTGGTGAACTGTTCTCTCTGATGTTCCAGGAGCATCCCGACAGTTTAATTATGCCAGTTTCCTTACGGAAGAAGATCCGATTTGGATCAATTTGGGAAGCAATGAGCGATTGTTTTAACTGTCTTGTGGAGTAGATGCAAAGCTTATTTAGACCCTCAACAACATGGAAGACATCTACACTAACATGGAAAGAATCACAAACTCTAATCCACCTTCCAAGTTGATAAAGATTGGAGATCAAGTCAACAAGAAGTGTGAAAGTATAAGAAGGTCGATTCTCTTGAAGATCAGTGGTTCGTCCCCCATTATCGATTCTCTAAGTTTAGTGTTTGAGAGTCGTTGGTTTGTCATACTTGTAATAGCTAGAAGTTGTTCCTTAAACTATTCAACATGGTAGTCTAGCATTGAGTGTTTTGAGTGAAACACGTGAGGGATTTTTTATCCTTTTTTTACGTAATCTCGGGAGAGATTATAAGTTGAAATCGTGGGTAGCTAGAGGGAATCTAGTGTCATGATTGTGAAGGGATTTTATAGCATTCGTTTATCAAAGAGTTCGTGTTGTAAGAAAGGACAACATAAGAAGAGAGTCTTGTATGTGTAAGAACTTGAATAGTTTTCACAAAGGAGTAATAGACGAATCTTCAAGTTGGACGAAGTCCCCTCAGAGTAGATTGGTTAATCAAACTAAGTTATCAATTTCGTGTGTACTTTTACTGCTTTTATTTACTTGTTCTTATTTCTGTTCTTGTCACTCTCAAGGACACGTGTATGCAACAATCTTAGACACATAAGTGCACGGATTATAGTTTTTCAAAATTATTAAAATTATCAGAATTTTTCAATTTATATTTAGTAAATGATTTACAAAAACAAACAGAGAAATGAGAGATGAAAGAGGTGAAAAATAAAGAGAGGAGAAATAGTGGGATGAGAGAGAGAGAAGTGCACAGAGAAAAAATAAAAATACGTGTGGATGTTAGAGAGAAATAAATGGTGAGAGGGGAGAAAGTCATGTTTCAAAACATAAAAATTATTGAATTACCATAATACCATCTTTTACTTAAAATTGTAAATAATTACAAGTATATCACTTTTCATTTGATCAAACATTGACTGAATTGTGACCATTAAGATCTAAATCATAGATGAGTTAGATGAGTTCCTAATTTCTACATGGAGCAAGGGGTTCTCATTTGAACCATTCCCTATATATATATAAGATGAAACGAATATTTGAAATATTAATTAATGGACTGAAAAGAAAGATCCTTATAAAATTTTCCAGCTCAGATTATATTATAAAACAGTAATCCTCCTTGTCAGGTTTCCACTTTTCTTACACTTTCTGTCATCGGAATGTTATGAAAAAACCTATTATGTATGCCAAAAGCTTCGAATATTGCCAAAAAGGAAAAAAGAAAAAAGAGCCACATTATTTAAATTTAATCAGTTTTAATTAGTTCGAACATGATTACAGTTTGTTACTAACTAATTTAAGGTTGTCTTTTGATGTAACTCCAAGCAAACTTTAGCAAATCTAGTTACTGAAGCCGTGCTTAATTATGTTACACACACACACACACAGTATATTTCATTGCTTCATGCTAAAGATATTCTTGCTTAAACAAAAATCTTAGTTGTTCTCTTCACATTGTATCTCCCCCAGTGCCCCCACCATGCAACACCTATATATAATATGTGGTCTTTCTCTTGAGCTAGCTAGCTAGCCCTCATTCTTTATCAAACAAATCATGAATAATCTCTCTAATTTCTTCATTTTCATCGCGATTTTCTCAACTTTCTTGATCCTAGATTCGGCGGCTTCTGTCGTTTCAACAGGAGATTTTAACAAGGATTTCTTTGTGACATGGTCACCTAGCCATGTCAATACATCTGCTGATGGTCATAGCAGAAGCTTAATTCTTGATAAGGATTCTGGTAATTCTGTTAATTTCTTTATTACTAGTATAAATGTGAGTTGTATCATGTTTCTTTAATTGATTAGATTTGGTTTTTGTCCCTGCAGGTTCTGGTTTTGCTTCAAATGACATGTTCTTGTTTGGCCAATTTGACATGCAAATTAAATTGGTACCTGGTAACTCAGCAGGAACAGTTGTGGCCTTCTATGTAAGTATGCATATATGGATTCTTTCTAATGTCGTATTACATCTCGTTTTGACAAAATCTTCAACAAATAGGCATAGTGTAGGTACATGCTGAGCATTGATCGATCTTTCATCATTCTTGATAATTTTTTTGTGTTGCAATTGCAGCTAACATCTGATCAGCCCAATCGAGACGAGCTCGATTTCGAGTTCTTGGGCAATGTAGATGGGCAACCTTATACACTACAAACAAATGTGTATGCCAATGGCTTTGATGACAGAGAGCAGAGGATCAAGCTGTGGTTTGATCCAACAAAGGACTTCCACACTTATTCAATTCTATGGAACATTTATCAAATTGTGTAAGTCACATTTCTATGGAACATTTATCAAATCGTGCAAGTCACATTTTAATTATCACACCCAAATTTAATTTCCAGATTTTATTTGTGGAAGATTATTACTCAACCAACCATAACTTTTTTATCCTACGAAATTGTAGGATAATTAAGAATGTGAATGTTGCATGAAATAATAAGATTTTGGAAAAATAATTGTGTTTCTCTCTTTCAACTTTTGCCTTTGGCTTTGTTTAATTTTGACTCTTGCTTGCAAATGATCATATAACATTTTGTGTATTTATAAATGATACCCTACATGAACTGTAGTTTAATTCCTATACATTCATCTATCAAAAAATAAGAGACATTCATGTATCTTTCAAATATATAAGGCTTTTGGAATTAATTAATGTCTTTTTCTTGAACGAAAATCAAAGAATAAACTTCAAATTTCGAAAAGAAAAAAAAAAGCACTCCAATGCAAATTAAATGTGCTTAAAAGGTAAGTTTACTTCTTGTCATTCGTCCTAGCTACAATGCTACATTTCTTATGTGAATCTACACCAGCTAAAAAATATTAATCCGTTAGATAGTCTGATACAAGTTTTTTTCTTTTTTTTTTTTAATAAATAAAAACTGGTGGCCTGGTTGCATGCAGGTTCATGGTGGATTGGGTTCCGATAAGAACGTACAGAAACCACGCAGACGTGGGCGTAGCGTTTCCGAGATGGCAACCGATGAGACTGCAGATAAGCTTCTGGAACGGCGAGAGCTGGGCTACAAACGGCGGGAAAGAGAGGATTGATTGGAGTAAGGCGCCGTTTGCGGCGTCGTTCATGAAATACAAGATTGATGCGTGCATTTGGAAGGGAGATCTGAGATTCTGCAGTGGCGAGAGTCCCACAAATTGGTGGAACAAACAGAGCCTTAACTCGCTGACATGGCCGCAGAGGAGGCTGTTTAGATGGGTGAGGAAATATTATGTGACTTATGATTATTGTGAGGATTATCAGAGGTTTAATAATAGTCTGCCAAAGGAGTGCTTGCTTCCCAAGTATTGATGATAAGGTATAATTAGCGATGGATTATGAGAGTTTGCCGTGTCATTACTGATTGCTTAATATCAAATTAGTCTTGCAAATTGCAATCCAAGGCAAGCAACTGTGGTTTACTAAACCATTGACTCCTTTTTGTGAATTATCATAGGCATTAAACGACCTCGTTTCGATTTCAAATTTCTTTTACTTTTCATTTCATGCAAATTCAGTTAACAACAAGATCGACCTATCAAATTTCGCATAAAAAGACAAAAATAAAAATAAAAAATTGCATGCACAATCCATCCCTTAACACATGAATACATCATTATACTAGAATTGAGCTGCAAGTTGCCCTTAATTACACAATATCCGGCCTGCAAAAAGGCCTCAAGGATTAAAAAAGAAAAAGGAAATACAAGTACAAAATGTATTGTGAAGTAATTAATACATTTGTTCTGTTCTTGGCTATAAAACAGAGCCTTTTATTGATATTTCTATTAATTTTCAGTCCTCCACAAATTAGCTTAATATAATTATATTATATATCACTACGTACCAAGATCACCAACACGTGGCAATTTAGTTACCTTAAGAGGTTTCTAATAAGGTGACTCCCCAACCCAGTTACCCGGTTGCCAATAGCTGCAGATGACGTAGTACCAACCATTGTTGCAATGCACCCGGGCGCAACCAATCTGAGTCGAGTCATGCCACACAACCTGCGTATAGTGTAAGCACTGGTTCCCGCCAATGCAAGAGTTAGAGGTGTGATCGTAGTATTGCTTCTCGGCTGCCCACAGATTCACCGCTGTCACACCGGTGAAGCTGCTAGTGCTGCCCTTGGCTAGGTTCTCACCGTAGGGCCCGTTCGAGTGTGTCAGCGCGCAGTCGCTCACTCTTTGGTTCGCATAGATTTGGGCATACGAGGCCAACGTTGTGTTCCAGGTCACTAAGCCCACGCCCACTTGCCCCCGAGGGGTGTTGTGGGCGTTCACGTAGTCCTGCGCCGTGCTCTGGGCAGCGGAGGGCTTCGTTAGGGTTGATAAACCTACAATGAAAACGAGGATGGTTAGGGAAAGTTTGTAAGAAGCCATTGTGATTTTTTTGTGATGTGAAAATGGGATATGTATTTGAATGATGTTTGATGGAGGGATAACCTGGATATTAGGTATTTATAGGAAATAATTTGGATTATTGTATTTTATCGTTCCCTAAGATTTAGCAAATGGCATGTGCATGATTCGTTTGTACGTACCTCTTATATATGTATGGTACAACAATTTCAATTTTCAATCAACATTAATCCCACTACAACATTATTTTTTTTGCAAATTGGAACTCAATTTAGCTTTGCTAAAAGAAGAGATCAAGTGTTGCTTAAGTGAAGGATGATTTCTTTAATTGGTAAATATATAGGTTCATTGTAGTTTGTAAATATCCACTCTAATACCTAGAAACAGTAATATATAAGCTTTAATTGTTTACTCAGATGCAGTTCATCTGGGATTATTTTGAACTTTGACATTTGCTTGGCAAGAGTTAATTTGAGCCTACATTGACAAAATTAACTAATAAGTAATAATAACTATAGATTAATTACTTTCAAAATGGAAAGAGAAGTCAATGCATATGCATGCGTAGTATATAGGATACGTGAACGAAAATAATAAACCTGCAGTTGCATGAAATCAAATTGCTTATGGTGTCATGACATGTTTATAGGTTAAATGTCTTTAAAATCATTGATTTTTACTCAGTTTTTTTATTTTAAAAATCATTTTTAACTTTTTGTAATTTTAACATAAATTGATTTTTTTTAAAATTAGGTATCCGTGTTATTTCCGGTTGAATTAAAGCTAAGGGCATCTCCAATGGGGAGGTAACAATCTGATGTGGCGAAAAATTATACCTCATATACGAGTAACATTTGCATTAAAAATCAGGTTACATTCATATAAATTATATCTGGTAGCTTTATTGCTACATGGTAGCAATTGAAAATGCTGTAAAATGGCATACTCTCAGAAATTGGACGTGTAATACACCGCTGAAGAAGGAGTCCGGCGTGCCGCCCACTTGCTTGGGAAAAAAGTGGGTGATGTGGCCCCACACCTGCGGCTTTCTGACCACCATTTCCACTTCCTTTCTTTCTTTTTTCTCTCTCCTTTTTTGTTTTCTCCCATTTTTCAATTTTATTGTGTATTTTCTCCATTTCTTTTTTTTTTCTTTTACCATCGCCATTGCCATCTGCTTCTTTTCTTATTCTATTTTTTTGATAAATAAATTATTTCTTCTTCTTTTCCTTTTATTATTTGCATAAATAAATTAGCATATGATCATAATAAAATAAATGCATATATTGATTGAATGATTTATACGAATAAAAAAGAAAGATAATTTATTTACTTTAAATTGTATGCATATTATTTTATTTTACATAAAAGTATCTCGTATTAGTTGAGTCCTATTTATTATGAAATGTGGTTTGATTTAATTTAAATAAACTAAAATTTCAAATTAGTATTTAAAATAAATTTACTAAAAAATCTTGTCATAGTAAATTAATATATATATATATATATACTGAAAATTATAAATAATATTTTTAATAAATTAAAAAGATGTAAATAAAATAAGTGATATAATGGTGGAATCCCAAAAAAGTAATAATAATAGTAAGATAATTTATAATAATAAAATTATGTTTAAATAAATTAAATTTTCAAATTAATATTCAAAATAAATTTACTAAAAAAATATTATCATATTAAATTAGTATATATAATGAAAATCATAAATAAATTTTTAATAAATTCATAATATGTAAATAAAATGAGTGATGTAATAGTGAGGCCCTCAAAAAGTAGCAATTGTACCTAGATGCATTGGGGGATTTGGGTAGCAATTTAATGAATTTGGTAACTTTTGATGTGGCGGTTATTTGTACCTAAAAAATGATACATGGACTGGAGATGCCCTAATACGGCAGCCGACATATGCACACATATGTGTACTGACGTGTCTTATCAAATGACGAATTCCCTCTAAAAACACGACTTTTAACCTACTTTTGTTTTTTAAAACGATTTTTAAATTTTTGTAATTTTAAAATGAATTGAAATATTTTTGTAAATTAGACATCCGAGTTGTTTTCGATTAAATTAAAGTTGACATGGCGACATACGTGCACACATAGGGGTGTGCAAATGGTTGGTTCGATGCAAAATTGAGCCAAACTAACAAAACCATATATAAATTATCTTAAAAAATTCAAACCGAACCAACTAAAATAATATATATAACCAAACCAATCCAAACCACAATTCATTAGTTAGTTTATTTTGGTTTTCGATTTAACTAAATTTTCAATGATTTTTTTTTTGAAACAATTATAACTAAAGAAAATAACATGTACTCAATAGATAACAAACGATATATTAAATAAGTAAATATTTTAAAAATTCAAAATCTAGTAAATTGAAACTAAATATTAGAATTACTAATATTATTTAGGTATATAATATTTTTTAAATTTATTAATTTAGATATAATTAGTATTAGAATTATAAATTATAAATATAGTGTGTGTTGTGTATATATATATATATATATATATATATTAGTTAGTTAGTTCGGTTTAACCAAAATATTCTTTACTTAAACCGAAACCGAATCAAACTATATTTTAATTTTAATATTCACAATCAAACCAAAAGTAAAGAAAAAAAATGACCAAACCAATCGAACCATACAGCTCGGTTTGGTTCAACTTTTTAATTTTGGTTCGATTTTGCACACCCTTATGCACACATGTGCACCTGATGTGTATCATATCAATCCGACGCCATTTAATTAAAAAGGGCAAGTCTCTTTGCAAGCAAATGTGACCTATAACTTTTCTTATACTAAACGATGTCGTTTTGATAAGACACGTCAACTACACATGTGTGCGCGTTTGCCACATGTAAGCTTTAATTGAACCGGAAATAACTTAGATGTTTAATTTACAAAATTATTTTAATTTATGGTAAACTTACAAAAAAAAGTGTTGTTAAAAAACTGATTAAAAATCATGATTTTATAGGCAATTCGTCATTTCGATTAGACAAGTTAGTTGCACAAATGTGCATGTGCCCGATGCCACGTCAGCGTTAATCAATCACAAATACCGCTGGTGTTTAATTTATAAAAATATTTTAATTTTTGTTATAATTAAAAAAAAGTGAAATTTAAAACCAAAAACTAGTTAAAAGTCACCTAATTATTGATTAGAAAATTTAGCTTGTATGAATCGTTATCGGTTTGATTTCAGTAATGGGAGTCGTTTCAGCATGTTAAGAATACTTTTGTACATGCGATTGAAATTTTGTAAATAATACACTTTTTGTACCCTAGACCCTATATTATATATACTCGATCTATATATATAGGGTATAGAGGTAATTGGTCGTTTCGATAAGACACGTCAGTTACATTGTGTGTGCATCTATCACCGGATCAACTTTAATTTAACTCGAATTAAAGGGGATTTTCATTTATAAAAATATTTTAATTTATGTTAAAATTATAAAAATTTAAAAGTGATATTTAATTTTAGAGACACTTAATCCCTCCCCCCACACACACGAAGTGTTTTCAGAGAGAACCAACTATCTACACCCTTCAATTTTAAGATTGTATGATCTAGATTTGGTCAAAAAAGACGGCGACATAGCTGTAAATAAAAGAAACATAAGATAAACGCGGCGACATCTTCGTAATTTTGTCAATATCAAGGTAAAAAAAATAGATTTCCTAAATGCGTGTTGATAAATATGGATTTTATATGCATTTTGGTGTTATTCGGATGATATTTAATGGTTAATCCATGCATAAGTTGATGTTTAATCATAATTTCGCATTTTCTTGTGCAATTTCATGTTTTTGCTCTTTTTGTTGAAATTTGATCTCAAAAGGGGATAATTTTTTTAGATCCAATTCAGTTGGGAGATGAGCTAGAAGATAGAGGATCGAGTTAGGATTATTCTCCAACTTGAATCGGGTCAATCGGACGAGAAACGGGTAAGAACAGAGCAAAACAGTGGAGTATGCCAGAAATCAACGATCAACTCACCGATCTCTGGATTTACCCGCCGATTGGCGGATTCTTCACAGTGACTCGGCGAGCGTGAAATAGTTCAGTGGAATCTGCCGACCAACTCGCCGATCTCTAGATTTTACCCACTGATCGCCGAGTTCTTCAGTGCCGGTCGCTAAGTTTTTCAGAAATTGGTGTTTTACATATTTTTGGCCTGTAAACTTACCTTTTGGACCGAGTTTTTATTACTTAGTATAAATAGGTTTGTTTAGGGCAAAAATTAGAAGATTCTTTTCATTATATTTCAGTTTTATTTTAGATTTCATAGCTTCGTGGACGAATGTTTCTCTACAACTTTGAAGATTAAAGTTTCTTTTGCATAATTCAACTATGATTCCTTTAATATTTTGCAATTTCAATTATGTTTTTTAATTTCTTTATTTCTTTTTTTATCTTAGATTGCATTATGTGTGAGTAGTTTTTATAATTAATTCTAGGGTTTGTAGCATTGTATGAAATTATGTATTTATTTAATTCTTCATCAATTGTCCTTCCGATTATCGTGTTCAAACTTTCAAGTTTAGATTTCTCATGCACAATTAATGCCATAGTCATTGTATGCTAGCTAATTAATTTGAGTCCTGACGGAGATAATTAATTAGTGCGATTAAATTGAATGATTTGATACACATATTTGTGATCTGTAGGAGGTTTTAAATTTGTTAATCTATTGGGAGTTAACAATTAATCCAGAGACAAAAGTAATAGATAAATTGTTAAACTACTTTTACCTTGAGACCTGACGAAGATAGATAATTAGAATTCTGATCCTCCACCGATAATTGAATTAAATTGAAAGTTGATGAAATTAGATTAATATATAATGATTCATGTGTATGCATTCCCTAGAATTAATTATTTTATTTATTTGATACTTTACATTTTTAATTTCGTTCGATTTGCATTCATATGATAATTGAATTTAGGAGTTTAATTTTAATTATTTGCCTATGATTAATTCAACTAAAAAATAGTTAGCCTGGATAATAGAAATATGTTAGCTTAGTACTTAGTGTTAATCACAATTGTAGTTCATGTGGATACGATACTCAATTCGATTGCTTTATTGCCTTGACCTGTGTAGTTGTAATTAATTGCATAAAAAATAGTGCATCATGTGCTAACATAGATAGAATCATATGCTAACAAAGACATTGACAATGCTAATATAAGCATTGATAATGCTAACATTAACATTGATGATGATAACATTATGAGACTTTAATTAGCATTTTTTCAAAATGAATTAGTAGTTTCGTTTTGTTTTGTAAGCATCGGAAAATTTTCAAGAATATGTAAAACCTAGCTCATGAACAACGATATTGACACCGTCTGATTTAGTTGTACATTTTGTATTATTAGCATTATTGTTAACCAGTTTTAGCATTATCATAGCTCATTTTAATATTATCATAACTAATGTTAGCATTAGTAGAAAAAATTTATCATGAACATTATAAATCAACCATGAACAACGTTGTTAGAATTTTGTTGTATTAACATTATCATTCGATGGTGTTAGCATTATCATTGCTCTTGTTAGCATTAAAGAGAGAGAAAGAGAACTATGAAGGAAGATGAAGAAATATTACTTTGAATTCGATCTAGATAATCTTCAATTTGAATTCGATCTGAGTGATATTCTTTTTTTTCTTTGTGAATTTGTTTACCGCACGTTGAAATCAAAGAAGAGGGGAAAAAGAAGCGATGTAGAGTAGAGACAGAGAATGAGAGAGAAAAAAAAACTATAGTATTTTCATTAAATTTACCAAATTACAAAACTACCACATCCTCATTAAAATAACTTTTAAATTACAAAAATGTCACCTTGTGTTACTTTTGATCTGGAACCACACATTTTTTACAGATAAATAGTGGAGATTGATTCCTTATTCTCACTAGGACCAGGGTCAGCCCTGACATTTGGGGGCCTATGGCAAAACAAAAAATGAGGGGCCCTTGTACATATATTTTTTACAATCATTTTGAAAAAAATCAAGTATTGTTTTCATCTTAAATTTTGAAAAAATTTAATCAATTCAGTGTTGTTTTCATCCTAAATTTTGAGATAAAACGACAACGTGTAAATAGACTTTATTATTTTAAATATGATTCAAAATATTTTGTTGTTATCAGTCTATAATTTATTGATAATATTCAAAGATGAAAATTGTTAGACTCGGATAATAATGTCTCAAAAAATAAATAGATTGATGATATATATATATATATATATTATTAGGCTTCGTATTAAATATTTTAAAAATTATTTTTTTAAAATATAATATTAAATTAAAAATAAAAATTGGGAACCCTAAAAATATGAGGCCCATGAGCGGTGGGTCACCTGGCACCCCCATGGGCCGGCCCTGATCAGGACTTCATTCTCATTTAATTCATTCTTTCACCCCGTGTGTGTGTGTTCGCGTGTCTGTTATCCTGATTTCTTTTAATATTTCTTTCATACTTAAAAATTACAATAAAAGAAATCTCAGAGACGATCGTCTAGACTTCTCTAATTGAGTAAACGTATATTTCATCTTCTATATATTCCAGCCTAGCTTGCCACCACGTGTATTTTAAATATTCTATAATTTTTGCAATTCATTTTTATTGGATCGTTTCATATATTTTCAATATATATATGTGTGTGTGTGTGATAATTTAATATTTGGATAAAATACATTTTCTCAAAATAGAGGATTGTTTAGAGAATTCACCTAAAGGCTCATAACACAATGAAAGACTTGATTTGTTATTTATAATTCTTAAATATATCTGTTTGAATCTCATATTTTATTTAGCGATTAAAAAGAAAAGTTGGATCCTGACCGCAATTGAAGTAGCTAGCTAAGAGCTAAGCTAGAATATTGCATAGCAGCTTCTAAACAAGAAAATAAAATTGAATATTTAGGGGTGATTCAAGTTGAACAAATAAATAATTTCGCCAGGCAACTGAATTTGAAAGAATTTAATTAGTATACGTTAATATTATGGGAATAAACTTCAGTAGTGTGTGTGTGTATATATATATATATATATATATTCATCATTTGAATACATATATTAATTTCAAAAAACAAACAAACGATTTAATACTTGATAATTCAAAGAATCATATCACACAGTGGCGGATCTGGAATTTTTTTTAGAGGGGGCGAAATTGTTATATGACGTAGCAAAAAAAAAATTTAGGGGCGGCACTAATATATGACGGAGCGACCGACTTTCGGGTTTATTTACACGGTTGAGACATAATGTTGTTTCACTAATGCACTATATATTTTTTCTTAATTATTCCAAGAGTTGACAACAGTCCGCACTTTTAACTTTTTTTTTTCTAATTTTAATAATATAAGCTAATATGTAACATTCAAGAATCAAAACTTAAATTCGAAATTCGATCATTTTTTATCGATTCTATTATGATTCTTAAAATTCATAATCAACCCCTAACCCCTAATTTAATATTTAACAAATATCAACTTAATTGAAAGTAAATGAAAAAAAATACTGGTATGATTTTATTTTAAAACATCTCTATATTGTACATAAAAATAGAAAAAAGTTTAATTAAAAAATTGACATTTAGTCACAATTAATACGGAGTATAAATTAAAAATAAATTAGAATAAATAAACAATATGTATTCTATATAAAAAAAAATATGTATCAACTTCAACACACTTTTATACTTTAATTAATAAAAAAAATTAATTGGGAGGGGGGGGGGGGTATGAACTTCTCTCAATCTTACTTATTAAACATATGTAAAAAAATTGCAAAAACTAAAACTATATGTAAAAAAAATAAAATTGAACTTGTATCCGCCAGTGATATCACATACAGTATATAATGATATAAAGCTTCAAGTTCAGAAGCTATCTAAGCTTGAACTAGACATATATAGCAAATGATCAATAATATAATCATGCATTAATATGAAATAGCTTTAGGTTACCCTGAGGGGGTCGTATAATATTAATATAGGTACTTGAACTAAAACCTCCTATCATTTTTTTTAGTTGGTGCAAAGTAGTGAGTTTTGAACCGAGACGTCTCGACTCTCCATATACAATATTACTTCTAAAATATTTTTCCATAGACTCTAGCCAATTAATTTTTATTTCACTTCTTGGGGATATGCTAATTAACTGTGATAAATATATATAGGTCGGATCAATTTCGTACTAATTTATAGTATTAGATGCGACGTTGGGTACGTATATGTTAGGCCGATCATTTAACGTAATTTATTACGGACTGTGGCCATATATGTATATATGTTTGAAGGGTAATATTTATTTTTGTCCTCTAATTATGGGGTAGTCATTGTTTTACTAGTCCTCTAATTAAGTTCACGGAACTAAAATTTGGAGATGGTCTTTTAAGAAGATAAAAACTTGTGTAAAACCATCTTACGTAAGAGTGTAAACGAAAAGAGTCGATCATGAACTATTTGGAATCCGGTTTGAAAAAAGCTCGTTAATTTTCTAAATGAGTCGAGTTTGAGCCTTGAATCGAGCTCGGTAAAATTATCGAGCAGAACTCGAACAGAATGGTAGGCTCGACTAGCTCGCGAATTGAAGATGTCCGAACTCGAGCTTAATTAAACATGTTTGCAAACGTGTTCATGAATATTATAAATATTTCAAACAAGTAAATTAAATAAAACTTTTTTTTTTCAAGCTCGAGTTCAAATATGTAAATTAAACGAGCTTTTTTTTTCTCGAGCATCCGAGCTAAGGCTCGATTAATAAATTTTCGAGCATTTCTCGAGAGTCGATCGAGATGAAGCCGAATTTAAGCGTGACAAATATTTTTCTATTCAAGCTCGAACAAGAATAAAAAAAATCTCTAATCGAGCTCGAGCTGAACTCGGGGTCAAATATTTCTTAACAAGTCAAGCTCAAATATCAGGATATTCAGTTCGGCTAGGTTCATTTATATTCCTAATCTTAGGATACATATTTATAATTCTATTGGTATTTGGATCTCGATCTTGACAGTGCGTCATGTGAATGTTTGCACCTTAATGAAAAGGTTGACGCCTTGTTTATTTACCTTGCCAAAAGCATCTTTTCCAAATGTTAAACATAAAAACTGTCTTTAAATTTTGAAACCATTCGTCCATACATATTTATTTATACAACAAGAAAGCAAATCTTGTGAGCCCCACTTAGAAATTGAGGTTGAAAATAAAACCTAGCAAATTAACCCTATTCTAATAAAAAAAGTTAATATCAACTATTTAAAAAAACAAGTTTACATCGATTGATTATGTCTTCAATAAGGGCGTTGGCCAACATAGTTTCCCGGAGGATCATAGTTGCAAGAAACGAGCCACCAACCGTTGTTGCATCGAGCCCTAGCGCAACCGACACGGGTTGAGTTCCGCCATACGACCTGTGTATAGTGGAGGCACTGCCCTCCAACACAATAGTTGGAACTAGGGTTATAGCTAGCCCTCTCCTCCACCCACAAGCCCACCGCAGCTCTACCCGTGAAATCTCCATTGCCCTTGGCAAGGTTCTCGCCGTATGGCCTATTAGTGGAGTGCACGAGGTTGCAATTGCAAATCCTTTGCCTAACATAGTTTCGGGCAAAGTTTGCCACTTTCTCATCCCATGTTATGGGTCCGACACCCACCAATGCACGAGCGACATTGTGGGCGTTAAGGTAGTCTTGTGGAGAGTTTTGCCCTTCACATGAATGTTGTAGCATGGTGATCACGAAAATGAAGAAAATAATGGCTAAAGGAAACTTGTTAGAGATTTTCATTTTGATTGATGACAAAATGTTGTGCATGCATATTTTTTTATGTATGAGTGGGAGGATATATTTATACCGAAGAGAGTACAAGACTTCTACTATTTTGGTCTTGAAAATATCATCAAAACGTGTAAAATGACAAACACTATTTGTGCAATACATACATACATATATATATATATATGTGTACTCATTATTCGCATTTTCTGCCTATATGATTAAAAAGTAATTTTATTTATGTCCCTTTGGGATGGCATGTAAGCTTGAGATCAAGCAAATTCTAAGTCCATCAACAGTACTGCTAGGCATTTATATGCCACATTTGGTATTCCAACTTCTTCTGTGTGAATAATAATAATAATAATAATAATAATAATAATAATAATAATAATAATAATAATAATAATTTTATTTATTTTTAATTACACTACACTACTACTCTACTAGGTGTTTGATCATTACATTTACAAAAAAAAAAAAACAAGTTTTAATGAAGGAATTAGTGACGGATGATGATCTGTCTCTCAATTACAGACAGGTTACCGACGAATTTAGTTTGAAACTTTAAACAACCAAAAAATCCACCGTTAGTGTTAGAGAGAGAAAAACCGTCATTAAACGTCTACTTTTAATTTTAATATATTTTTTAAATACTAGCGACGGATTAGAGACATAATTGTTCATCGATAAATTAGCGATGAACAATTCCATCTCTAAATATTTAATTTTATTTTTTTTATGTTAGCGATGGAAAATTCTGATGCTAAACATAAAATTTATTTTATTTTTAATTTTTTTCAAATTTATTTATTTTTCATCTCTAAATACTTTTTTTTTAGTATCTAAGTATGGGGGTGTGTATGTGTGTGTGTGTGTGTGTTATTTTCAAATAATAATAATATAATTCTATATTGGAGACGTAATTTTCCATCTCTAAATATTATATCCAAATAATAACATAATTCTAAATTGAAAGACAAATTTTTTCAAATGTCTAATTTTTTTATTTGACATCCCTAAATTAAAAAAAAAAAAGATATTTAGAGACGGAATATTCCGTCTTTAATATTAGATATATTATTTATATTTAGATATGAAAAATTCTCTTTCTAAATATCTATTTTTTTTAAAAAAAATTCACCCTGAAAGTAAAAATCTAAAATAAAATAAGATATTTAGAGACAGAAAGTTTCGTCTCTAATCTAGATTTATGATTTTTTTTAATTCCCTATGACGGAATTTTCTGTCTCTAATTTTAAAGATGGAATTTTCTGTATCAAAATATCAAATGAAAAATTCATTCTATAA
The DNA here is from genome assembly GCA_026008535.1 of Perilla frutescens. Taxonomy (NCBI): domain Eukaryota; kingdom Viridiplantae; phylum Streptophyta; class Magnoliopsida; order Lamiales; family Lamiaceae; genus Perilla; species Perilla frutescens. The sequence goes on from BRKX01000005.1 coordinate 47,722,120, forward strand.
TGTAGATTTATGATATTATTTGAGGTAAATTACACTTTAATACCTACATTTTTAACACTTTTTCAAAAGTGACATACTTTTTAAAAAGTAACAAAACAATTTTTTATCGCCCAGAAATTGTACATAGTTGATTGTATTTTAATATTCATATTTCTCTAGCCACGTAGAAAAATCCCTTCAATCACTAAATATTAAAATACAATCAGTTACGTATTATTTTCGAGCCGTAAAATTGATTTAATGTTAGATTTGCAATTTTTTTAAAAAATGGACACTATTTTGTTAATTTTTAAAAAGTGGGTCATTTTTTAAAAGTACTTTAAATGTAGGTATCAAAGTATAATTTACCTTATTATTTGAATATAATGTTTATATTTCAAGATGAAAAATTCAGTCTCTAATTGTCTTTTTTTTTCTATCTCTAAAGTAAAAAAAAAAAAAAGTTAAATTAGATATAAATTCCGTCTCTAATATAAATTTATGATTTTTTTATCTCTAAATTAAAAAATATATATTTAGAGACGAAATTTTCCGTATCTAATTTTAATGACGTAATTTTCCAACTCTCAATTAAACATCATTAAAGTAAAAATAAAAAAAATTGACATCATTAATGTCTTTAATGTACATTTTTTAATTATACATAATTAAAGTAAAAAAAAGAAGATATTTATAGATGAAATATTCCAAATATAAAAATTATACATTAGAGACCGAATATTCCATGTATAAGTATCTATTGAATTAAAAGGGCTTAAGGGTCATATAGCACCATCGACTATTTTACAAGGGTCACATTGCCCCCTCTTTGACTATTTGGTCCATTTAGCCCCCTCGACTCTATAAAATAGCTCACATTGCCCTTTCTATGGATGGAAAAGTTAACAACATTAACAAACACACACTAACATACATTTTTTTCACACACTAAGATTTTTCACATACTTTTTACTTATAATCTTACAATTAACCAAAACTGCTACAAATTAATAAATTATGATTAATAGTTAATAAAATAATAAATATTCTGAATTTTATTAATAAATTAATTAACACTTAATAATAATAATAATAATAATAATAATAATAATAATAATATGAAAAATTCATTATTTATAATATATATATTGAGATAATTCATAAACTACATGGATGATAGTTTTTAGATTAAAATAATTTTATGAATTATCTCAATATATATATATATATATATATTATAAATCATGAATTTTTCATATTATTATTATTAAGAGTTAATTAATTCATCAATAAAATTCAGAATATTTATTATTTTATTAACTATTATTCATAATTTATTAATTTGTAGCAGTTTTGGTTAACTGTAAAATTATAAGTAAAAAATATGTGAAAAATTTTAGTGTGTGAGAAAAATTTGTGTTAGTGTGTGTTTGTTAATGGTGTTAACTTTTCCATCCATAGAAGGGGCAATTTGAGCCATTTTATAGAGTGGAGGGGGCTAAATGGACCAAATAGTCAAAGAAGGGGCAATGTGACCCTTGTAGAATAGTCAAAGGGACTATGTGACCCTTAACCCAATTAAAAAATCATAAATCTACATTAGAGATGGAATTTTCCGTTACTAATTTAGAGAGATGACAATTTCATATCTAAAAATCTTTTTTTTTGTTGCTAAAACGTTTTTTCAACTTCTTATGTGTATAATAATAATAATAATAATAATAATAATAATAATAATAATAATAATAATAATAATAATAATAATAATAATAATAATAATAATAATAATAATAATAATAATAATAATTTTATTTTTAATTACAGTGTTAGGTATTAGTCTGTCAAACTTGGTTTTCCCGTGTCAAATAATAATAATTATAATAATAAAATTATTCGTCTATCACACTTTGTTTTCCTGTATTATTATTATTATTATCATTATTATTATTATTATTATTATTATTATTATTATTATTATTATTAATTCAATTTCATTAATTGTAGGAGTCATGTTTCATTAATAGCAGACTAGCTAGCAGTTGCTATATGGCCGCTCGCCGGTAATTATAGCATCTTCAAATTATAGTATTAGATATTGACTTGAGCTTTAATATCATTGTACTAAAATTTAAAAAGAGATAAAATTGCGTATTATCAGATTATTTTGAAGATATAACGACAAAAATATTAAAAAAACTTGGGGAGAAAAGTTTATATAGACAATTTATTTTTAAAATTAATTTAGTTGGGCAAGTTTTAAGGGTGTAGGAGTTATATGGGCAATTTGTACTACATTGATCAATAAAATCTGAATATTCTCTTGTTTTTCTGAAAAGTGATGTGTACATTTGTACTTTCCATGCAAAAAGAATAAAATGTCTTTTGGAATAAAATCTCTTGGATATTATGCTGGACAAGTATATCTTTGGAACAAAATATATTCGAACTCAATTTAAGTTTGAAAAAATGAATCCGCATGTGAATCTTTTCATTTAATATCGTATTAAATTTCTGTAACTACCCTCGATCTCTAATCTCTCTCTCTCTCTCTCACAACTTTTTTCAATTTTTCCTCTCTTCTCATCGGCTGTATTAGCCCATTTCTCTCTCGCCGCTGAAACCCTTTGAAAAAAAAACACGATTCAGTCTCCGGACTCGGGTTGGAATCACCAGATGGAGGAAGAATGTGAAGATGTAGGCCGAGAGGTTAGACTTGCTATTTGTTTTAGTTAACGGTATCGTTGTGTAACGATAGGGTAGGAGTTGCATAACTATAGGTTAGTTGTAGATCTAAACGTTTGTTGATTCATGTATAACGATAGTTGAAAGATAGGTTTGATATTCCATAACGATATAGCCATAACGATTGTTGTTTTATCCATAACGATTATTGTTTTATCCATAATGATTGTTCATATTTAATGAAAATAGTTGATTTATCCATAACGATAGTTTTCTTCTCCATAACAATAGTTTATTTAGAAGTTTCGTTATGATTTATTTGAATAGTTGATCAATCGTTATGGTTCTTAGAAGTTTCGTTATGTCTTTTTTAATAGTTTCGTTATTGTTTATTTGAATAGTTAATCAATCGTTATGCTTTTTTAGTAGTTTTCGTTATGCTAAACTTTCGTTATTGGTAAAATTATACTTTCGTTAATGGTAAATTTTTATTCTCGTTATGCTAAAATTTAATCTTTCGTTAATGTTATCGTTATGCGAAATTTAAATTTCATTATTGTTAAAATCTAATTATCGTTATTGCTAAATTTAAATTTTGATATATTAAAGTTAAAACTTTCGTTATTGGTAAAATTATATTTTCGTTAATGCTAAATTTTTATTATCGTTATGCTAAAATTTAAACTTTCGTTAATGTTATCGTTATGTGAAATTTAAATTTTGTTATTGTTAAAATCTAACTATCGTTATTGCTAAATTTAAATTTTGATATGTTAAAGTTAAAACTTTCGTTATTGGTAAAATTAAATTTTCGTTAATGCTAAATTTTTATTATCATTATGCTAATGTTTAAACTTTCGTTAATGTTATCGTTATGTGAAATTTAAATTTCTTTATTGTTAAAATCTAATTATCGTTAAAGCTAAATTTAAATTTTGATATGTTAAAGTTAAAACTTTCGTTATTGGTAAAATTAGATTTTCGTTAATGTTAAATTTTTATTTTCGTTATGTTGAAACTTTAATTTTCGTTAATTTTATGGTTATGTTAAATTTAAATTTTCGTTATAGTTAAATATAAATGTTCGTTATCTTTAAAATTAACTTTCGTTATGTTAAATAGATTGAATGATAACTTTAATTTAATTAGAATTGATATAGTCATGCTCAACCAAAGCATATTGTACGGTTTTTTTTTAATAATAATATTAGTCTAAATAATACTATTAGTAAAAAATAAAAAAATAAAAAATTAATGATAATAATAATAATAGTCTAATTAATACTATTAGTAAAAAATAAAAATAACAAAAACATCTAATATAAACAATAATACTTTTTTTAATAATAATAATAATAATAATAATAATAATAATAATAATAATAATAATATTCGTGTAAGTAATCATAATAGTAAAAAATAAAAATATAAAAAACAATTAATATAAATAATTATACTTTTTTAATTTAAAAATTAATAATAATAATAATAATAATAATAATAATAATAATAATATTAGTAACAATAATAATAATAATAACAACAACAACACAACAACAACAACAACAACAACAACAACAACAACAACAACAACAATCATTAATCTAATAATAACAATAATATTTGCTAATTAATAATATTAGTAAAAAATAAAAATAGCAAAAACAATTAATATAATTAATAATTTAATAACAGTCTAATTTTCTATTGTGAAATTTAGATCGAGTGGATTAGACGCCCCCTCCAGAGGTTCAAGCCGACTGTGAATATGTACGTGAAGATGGAGTTAGTAGACAAGATTAAGGAGGTGCTACATCATTTCAGCGGTGAGGATACGATCCAGACGTTCAGATCTGGATGCTTAGGACACTTCGTGGACTTTAGGGGGGGTAACATAGCCCAGAAGGCGTTGCATGCATTGATTTGTCACGAAGTGCGTGTCCAGGATCCTGCACGCGAGGGTAGAGAGTGTTGGTTCCATGTGAGTGGAACGACACTACACTTTGGGCCCTCAGAGTTCGCACTGGTGTCGGGCTTGCAGTCCGCCGTCCAGTTTTGATCCGAATGCGGCTCATGTGATTCCGGCCAGTAGCATCTATCACCGGCTATTTGAGGGAAAGAAGACGACAATTACACAGATGTATGAGAAGTTCACGGCGAGGCGTCTAGTCAATCACCCTCCAGATTACGTGAAGATTGCGAACATCCTGATCGTGTACCGGATGTTATTTTGTCAGGACCCCGGACGTACGATCGATGACTGGGTGTGGGCCCTGGTGGAGGATGCTGATGCGTGGAATTCTTTTCCATGAGGGGATACACATTTCAGATCCTGATGCACTTTATCAGCATTCTCCCTATAGCTCGACGGGATATGGGCCCACAGGGGGACAGAGCGTATCATTGGTATGGACCTGTTTGGGCATTTCAGGTAATTAGTTGAATTTATCATGAAAAATTTATGTTTTAGTGATTTGATATTATACTTACATGATATTCTACGTTTTTAAACAGGCATGGGCCTGTGAGGTTTTCCCCGAGATTGTCCGTCATTTGGGCGTCCCTGGAGGTCAGATGACCACACCTCGGTTATTGAGGTGGTCATTCATAGCCCCGAGCATCGACTTCTCCAGATTTTTTGATAGACAGGTAACCTTTTTTATGTAAATAATTTTAATTATTAAATTGAAGTAATATTGGTTAATGTCAACATGGTGTTCGTTATTGATGCAGATGGATGTCCAGCGATGGTGCCATCAGCAGTGGAGCTCCTGACCCCATATGTTCAGAGCTTGGACGGAGATAGTTTGTTGGGTGTGAGGTACATGGTACCTCAAAAGGTCTCCAAGAAGAAGTTGCTGACTGGGGTGGCCCGTCGTGTGGTCCCGGGGACATGTGCGGGGATCTCTGACGTCGTCAACCCAGCACTACAGCGTAGGAGTGCCCTACTGCACAGCAGCAGGCTCCACAGACGACGCACCATTTGATAGACGAGCCGGATGAGGGATCTGGACCCTCAGAGCAGGGACCGGACCGCAGTGAGAGCCCTCATCGACCGACAGGCAGTAAGCGCCCGAGGAGGAGCCATGAGGGGAGCCGTGGAGAGCCCGGTCCACGTCCTGGTTGGTTCGATCGTGTTATCCACGGGATCAAATCCAACTCGAACTCACGACAATCGCAGGTCCGATGATGAAGATCGACCATAAAAGACTTCATGCCCACCTCTACTTTCCACAGGTGTGCTAAGGTCGCGCATCGAACGGAAAAACATCGTCCTTGCTTAACATTCTTGGATAACTTGTCGACAATGGGCTGTGTCAACACGTGATCCCACGTCTGCGCTACAGCTTGACGCTCAACAAACCACTTTTCCACAATTTTCTTGAACGACTCAAGCATTGAGCAAATAGGCAGTCTCCTAGCCCACAGTAGACGGGCATTGAGTGACTCAGCCGCATTAGATGTCATGAATCCGAAACGCCGTACGGGACACTGCAATCGGGACCAATGCTGCGGACCAATAGTACAAAGCTTCTCGTATGCTGACAAGTGCCTCTGGAATACATCTGTCCGATATGCATAGGCAGCCTCCTTAAACAACCCAATGACATTGGACCCGCACTTTGCCATCTTGGTCTGTAGATGATAATAGCACAATCCGTGTGTCGCTCTTGGAAAAACAGCCGCGACAGCATTCTTAATGCTCTTGATATCTAATCGATTCAGGAACCAGATCCAAGTGTCATCATTCTCGATCGGACCGATACCAACTGCAATAGGTAACACCTGTTCATTGCCGTCCTTCGTCACAGCAACAAACAAAATCCCCTTGTTCTTCCCCTTGAAGTGTGTCCCATCAATCACGACCACTGGTCTTGCACCCGCATGAAAGGCACTGATACACGGTCCGAGTGCCAAAAATGTATACTTCAGCTTATGTACGGTGTTCGTCTAAAACTCGTACAATGTCCCGAGATTGTGCAACTACAACGTGTATAGAAATGCGGGCAATTGCGCATAGGACTTATCAAAGTCCCCATAGATCATCTCAATTGCAATGTTCCTCGAGCGCAGAGCAAAACTGTAATCAATCTGAATCCCGTACTCACGTAGAAACTCGGAGACCATCTCTTTGGGCTTCAGAACAACCCCCTCATCGACCAGTTTACGTGCAAAATACTTTGCAATCACCCGTGCAGGCACCTGTCGTGGGGCAACTCGGCTCATATCCATGTGGCAAGTGTGAATGCCGTCAAACTTGTAGATTCTCCAAACAACTCCATCCACAACGGCACACAGCTTGAACGGGCACTCCCTGCCATGCTTGCACATGTAGACCAGCCGTGTCTTGTTCGATCGATACATGGCATACTCCACTCGATTCTGCATGTGATACAGTCCCACGGCCAGGGCCAAATCATCCTTGGTGCGAAAAATCGCACCCTTCTGAAGTTCATCCGTATTGGCTGTTGGCGGCTCGTCCCAACTCAGTGGGCCTGCAACGTCAATATTCTCAAGTGGAACAAGCCAATTGCTCCCACCCCTCTCAGATACATCCTCAGCCCTAGTGTTCGACGATGATGCTCCTCCGGTCATGCCTATCAATCGTCCCGTACCCCTGTAGAACGAATCCATCCCGTGAACTCTGTGAACACTGATTCGAGCAAGTCCGTTCTCACATTCTCCTCTGCTTCTTCATCAGTAGTAGGAATTTCTTCTTCTTCCTCTAGAGCCTCATAGTGCTGCATATCATCACGAACCTCCTCTCTGACCGGTTCTCTATGTTCGGGCACAGTGTCAGGGATAACCCTTGAGCTGCTGCGTCCTCTCTAAACAACATACACAATCATCTCTTGACTTTGCTCGTGGATCAAGTTAAGCAAATCAGCATCATCTTTCAGTCTTGTCTTGATCTATCTCCCGCTATTGGTGCTCGACATCCATGATAACTGGTACTCGACAGAGATGGGATCGGTCTCCAGTAACGCATGTATCTCTCTCATCAGTGTCCTAAAACAGATATCATCAGATGACATGATGATCAGCTCCTCCACACCATCTACATATTGAGCTCTCTCCCAACGGCCACTATGTCGTACAATTATACGACGTCTAACCATCTATGATAACAAAAAATTTAAATTTAAAGATAATGAAAATTTATTTTCATGTAAGCATAACGATAATTTCAAGCATAACGAAATAATTCAATTTTAAGCATAATGATAATTCAATTTATTTTCACGTAAGCATAACGATAATTCATTTTTAAGCATAACGCTAATTTCATTTTCATAATAACGAAAATTTAATTTGAGCATAACGAAATATTTATTTTTCACATAATGACTCATAACCTTAAACTATAACGAAAATCTTTTTATCAATAACGAAAGTTTATTTTAAACATAACAATAAATTTAAATTCAACTATAACAAAAATTCAAATTTAAAGATAACGAAAATTTATTTTCACGTAACGATATTTCAATTTTAAGCATAATGGATAATATCATTTTCACTATAACGAAAATTTAATTTGAGCATAACGAAATATACAATTTTAAGCATAACGATAATTTCATTTTCACAATAACGAAAATTTAATTTGAGCATAACGAAATATACAATTTTAAGCATAACGATAATTTCATTTTCACAATAACAAAAATTTAATTTGAGCATAACAAAATATTTATTTTTCACATAACGACTCATAACGAAATATTTATTTTCACGTAACGAAATATTTATTTTCACGTAACGATATTTCAATTTTAAGCATAACGAAAGTTTATTTTAAACATAATGACAAATTTAAATTTAAAGATAACGAAATATTTATTTAACACAATGATAACTTAATTTTAACAATAACGAAATTTATATTTAACACAACGATAATTAATTTTAACAATAACGAAAGTTTTATTCTTAACATAACTAATAGTCAAATTCAACTATAACGAAAATTTAGTTTTTAACATACTAAAATTGAAATTTAACAATAACGAACATTTAGATTTAACATAACGATGTTTAAATTAAAACCTAGAACAATTTTCTAACAAAACTTGAAACGTACCTTTCAATTTTGGAGAATTTTTCCGCGCAATTTCACCGATGATGATGTTTTGTTGACGACGATGATCTTCTCACTTGCACGATCAAACACTCATTTTTTATGTGAATTCAGCGATTTTCTTCACCAAACTCTCGAACTATTTCTTCTATTTGGGTGTGGGTTGAATTGATGCATTGGCGTAGTGTAAATATAGGTGAATGACACCAACCTCTCTTACAAAAAATTAAATGCATTAAATTTCATTTAATTTGGGCCAACTAATACCTACTTATGCAAATACAAATATTTATGCATTTTACGTACCTCATGTTGACCACACAGAAATGGCAGAATAATGCATTGATGCATAACGTTATAAATGTTTCGTTATAAATTTTCGTCATAAGTTTTCATTATATATTTATAAATTTTCGTTATATGTTTTTATACATGTATCGTTTAATGTTTTCGTTATACATAAAATCCTATATAATGAACTATCGTTTAATATTTTCGTTAATATTAATTTCGTTGTTGTTGTTGTTGTTATTATTATTATTATTATTATTATTATTATTATTATTATTATTATTATTATTATTATTATTATTATTATTATTATTATACTTTCGTTATTATCAATATATAATGAACTATCATTATTATTATTATTATTATTATTATTATTATTATTATTATTATTATATTATTAGTTATAGTTAGTGTTTACTTTCGTTATTCCTTATTATTAATTTTAAAAATAAATTGTGTATGACATATCATTATTTCGTTATTCTTATTATTATTACTTTCATTATTATCAAGATATAATTGACTATCGTTATTATTATTAGTTATTACTTTCGTTATTATTACTTTTGTTATTATTATTATTATTATTATTATTATTATTATTATTAATTTCGTTATTATCATTACTACTACTTTTATTATTACTTTCATTAGTCTTTAGTTATTGTTATTCGTTATTTACTATCACTTTCGTTATCCTTATCGTTATTCATTATTATTAATTTTAAAAATAAATTGTCTACAAAAAACGTTATTTACTAACAGTTTCGTTATTTATTCAGTTTTCGTTTCGTGAAATAACCGGTAGGGATCGATCATGTATTTATTTTTATATGCTAGGGTTTGTATATGTTAGGGTTTTTAAAATTTAGGGTTTTAGGGTGCATTTAATGTTTAGTTCTGAAAAAAAATGTAAAAGTACACTTCCCCAATCATTGGGTGTGGGGACAAGTGTGTCATAACTCCAAATTGCCCATGAAACTACTATACCCTTATATGTTGTCTTTTTTCCCCTTTTCACTTTTTTTTTGTCTATATTTATAGATTTACACAAAAAACTTTAGGTCAATTTCCGATTGAAACACAAACTCCTAATTTTTCCGATGGCCTAATGATAGCCAAAGAAAACCCAAACTTTACAAGTTTTCTGGATTTGAGTCATTTCTTTTAAAATCGTCAATTGAACCACACTATTGTCGATGTTGAATAAAATCATGATCAAATTATTATTTTGTCAAAATTAGATATCAATTTATTGTAACATTAACTCCACACATCTACCCACCGTGAGCACAAATTAACGTGTTCACCATTGATGTGACAATCCACAAGAGTGAGCGGAGATATCAATTTATTGAACCACTATGTTTTGGTTGTCATTTAATTTCTCATTTTCTAAATCTTATTTTATTTAAATTATGATTTTTAACTTTTATTTCTTAAATAAAATTTACTTTAATAATAATTATAATTATAAAATTATTACTAAATTGAGGAACACTTCCATGCACTACTTTTTATGTGCACCAATATCAGACGGGTGTGGCAAATTTTATTTGTTTGGGATGATTTTTTTATTTTTTTTTCAATTTTTTATATTTTCTTTTTCTTTTTTTCCCAAAAATTTTATACCCTAAATATAAATAGTGAACTCTTAAATTAAAGAGAATTGATTGAATTTGTTTGAATTAAATATAAATTTATACCATAAAATGAAATTAATATACCCTAAAATAAAATTGAATTAATTTAAATTTTTTTTACGACTGATAAACTGGGATTTTGTACTAGTTCTCGTGATATTTAAGTGTGCATTTTATATGATTTACTCGTGCTTTCATCCCAATTTAATTAGATTTCACTCATTCTTGGAGTTTGATATGTTTATTGATATTTGTAGGTTTTGTCCCGAAATTTGCTGTATTTTGGTCACGAGATAGTGGAGAATGTCCTGGGGTCGTGCGTTGAAGAAATCAAGTCGAAAACGGGCCGAAAATATCACAAAAGAGGACTCGCGATTGTGGCTCGCGAGTGCGCCCGCGGGTGTGGTCGCGGGTGATCAAGAGACCGGCCGCTGCGATGTCGTGACAGAGAAGGGGTCACGATGAAGGAAATTCACGACACTGGTCACGAATATTGAAGAAGGTCGCGAATAGGTTGCCACGTCACGCCACATGGATTCGCGACCGGAGTCGCGGGCGATGGAGTCGGGAGTGTGGTCGCGGCTGGTCTGGGCTTGTCCTATTTTCGAGCTTTTCTATACTTGGTATTTAAGGGTTTGAAGGCACGAACATTATAGACATTCTACCTTACCCTAAGTTTGAAAGCAGAAAAAAACAGTAGAGAAAAGAAGACGCAAAGAACAAAACCAGAGAATTCAAGGGTGTTCAAGACTAAAGCCATAATAGAATCTCCAGATTTTATTTACTTTGTTCTTAGAATTTCAATGTTTTCTTTGTGGATTATTTTAGTTATTTATCTCGTCATGGATAGCTAAAATCCTAGTATTCTAGGGTTTGATTATGATTTATTTATGAAGTTCTCCCAATTTAATTTATCTGGTGTCTATGATTTGATCATGTTTTGATTGTTCCTATTTTTCTCTGTATTATTTACCTGATCACTAAATAATATAATATGATGTGTTAATCCATAAATCGAGAGAGGAGTTTTAGCACGTGATCTGGAATAATTAACTGGTTAGTCAATATCACTCGACAGAGTTGAGATTAATTTGGAGAACAATAAATCTTTGGAACCATTAGGAGTTACATAATAGGTATTGAACGGACACGTTAATATTTGTTGTGTGATCTACAATCTAGGCACTTTGAGAGAAGGTTTAGAATACAAGAGTGATTGTTCTAGCATGATTTAAATTCCAACATAGACACTAAATGAATTGATTAGGAGAATGGATTAAATAATGAGTATCCAATCCTAAAATGAATCTTTTTCTCCAGTGTTTGATTATTTGTGTTGATTTCTGTTGTGGTAATTTAGTTTATTTATTATTTTAAATTTTTAGATAGTTAAATTCAACCATGATTGGTAGTCTAGTATAATTGTTGGGATGACAATTCAAGTCCCACATCGAAAATATATCCAAGAGTTGCCTTGGATATTAAGGAGTTCACCTACTCCATTAGTATGAGGCCTTTTGAGAAATGCCCAAAGTGAAAACCATGCGGGCTTGGCCCAAAGCGGACAATATCGTACTAATGTGGGAAAAGGTGAACTCACGGCCCACTAGTCCGTGAACGGGCACCTAACAGTGGTATCAGAGCCTGGTTCGGTGGGGATAGTGGGCCATGTTGGTGTGTGGGACGGGACGCCTCAAATGTGACCTCGTGGGTTGTGTCTTCATGACGATACCTCACGGTTGTGTCTTTATTACTGTGGTATCGCTGGATGGTTGGATATGTTCCTTGGGGGTGTCTTCGTGACTGTGGTATCGCTGGATGGTTGGATGTGTTCCTTGTTTGAGGGGAGGATTGTTGGGATGGCAATCCAAGTCCTACATCGGAAATATATCCAAGAATTGTCTTGGATATTAATTAAGGAGTTCATCTGCCCCATTAGTATGAGGCCTTTTGGAAATGCCTAAAGTGAAAACCGTGCGGGTTTGGCCCAAAGCGGATAATATCGTACTAATGTGGGGAAAGGTGAACTCATGGCCCACTAGTCCGTGAACGGGCACCAAACAATAATTAGTAGATTAAATATTAAATCTCTGTGGATACGTGTAACGCCCCAGTCCCGAGAATTAGGATGGGGATATTACGAGAAAAATACAAGGAAAAAGGTAACATGATCCAAAATCCAGGGGGTCCTCTGTAATTCCCGGTCCCAAAAGAAATAATAAATAAGGGTCGGGGTGTTACTCAAAAAGGAAGTGTTATTTAGAATAATCAAATGAAATGACTTTAGAACAAGAATATGTTATAGTCCCTAGAAATTTGGGCAGCATAACCTGTGTAACTGGAAGAAATCCACGTCTTTCAACATATCAACAAAGCCAAATGATTCAATCAAGTCAAAAGAATACCTATTCATAGGCCAATCAAATTCAAACAGAATCCAACAATTAATAGATAGGATTATGACTCTTCAAATAAACAAGACCTCTCCATAGGTCACAACAACTAAGACCCATCAATAGGTCAGAGAAAAATAAACTATTTTATTTCCCATTCATAGGACAAAAGCAATTAATCAAGATAAGACTCATTCATAGGTCAACTGAAAAATAAACAGAATCCAAGACTCAACCAAGTATGACCAACTCATAGGTCGACAACTGTAATGAAACATGTTTGGATTTATGAAAAGAAGTGGGACTTTATTTATCATGATTCAATAAATAATACAATTCAGATAAGCCCAAAAATAAAACATAGCATGCAATCATACTATGGGGCAACTGTTCTCTCTTGATTTCTCTTAGTCTCCAGATGATAATTGCTTGTTTATTAAGGGTACTGGGGATCAATTTGTGGTTTTACTCATCTATGTCGATGATATTCTCATCACAGGCCTTCTCTTGATGCCATTTGTGTTGTTAAGCAAGCACTTCACTCAGCTTTTATTATAAAAGATTTGGGTGCTGCTACATATTTCATTGGGGTTGAGATTGTTAGGGGTGCTTCTGGCACTTATTTAAGCCAGCGCAAGTATATTCTCGATCTGTTAGACTCTGCAGGGCTCATGGGTTGCAAACCAGCATCCACACCTTTACCCCCAGGTCTTCATCTTGATAAATCTTATCCTCTCATAGCTGATCCTGACTCTTATAGACGGTTAGTTGGAAAATTGCTCTATTTAAATCTCACACGGCCCGATCTTAAGCCAGTTTGTGTCTTCTCCTTCCACTTCACATTGGGATGCCGCACTGCACATGCTACGCTATCTCAAATGGTGTCCTTCCTTGGGTTTATTTTTTGGTGCTTCAGCCTCTTTCTCATTGTCAGCTTACTGTGATGCTGATTGGGGCTCCTGCCCCGACACTCGCCGGTCTCTCACCGAGTATTGTGTGTTCATTGTTACCTCCCTCATCTCCTGGCGATGCAAGAAACAAACCACCGTGTCTATGTTCACTGCCGAGGCTAAATATCGGAGTATGAGTTCTACTGTTAGAGAGTTGATGTGGATTCACTACTTGTTGCACTCTTTTCATATTTCTATTCCTTTGCCTATCTCTCTTTATTGTGACAACCAAGCAGCTGTTCACATTACTAAAAATCTCATTTTCCATGAGTGCACCAAGCATCTCAACTTGGATTGCCACTTCTCTCGTGATCATTATAAAAAGGGTTTCATTTTCCCTACTTTTGTGGCCTCTCAATGTCAGTTGGCGGATCACTTCACAAAATCACTTCCTAGCACCCATTTTCGTCTTCTCTTGTCCAAGATGAGCATTGCTGACAATCACCATTCTCATCTTGCGGGGGGTGTTGAAGTATTGAAGTGAAGTGGGCTTCTATTCTACTGCATGCTTTCTATTGCACGTGATGCTGCATGCATGCATGCAACTCATGCGAAGCCTTCTATTCCACGTCAGCATGAATTGTGCTTCCTTTCTTACCTATAATATATGAAGAGAGAAAAATATATGGAGAGAGAAAATATTGTTATTTTTTAGGAAAATATAGATGAATTAGATTTTATGGCATATATAAGGGATAGGTATATTTGTCCACAAAATTAATTCTTAATTCCAGATAAAAAAAACAAAACAACAAACATTATGAAACGGAGGTAGTATAATATTATTTTATCATATTTAGAAAAATAAATCAAAAATAAAATTAAACAATTTATTATTATTATTATTATTATTATTATTATTATTATTATTATTATTATTATTTCTTAATTATTTTTATATTATTTATTTTAAAAATTTGTGTTAAAATCAAATTTTGATAGTTATTATAATTTTGTTGAAGAAAAATGAAAATGATACCGAAATAAATATAACATAAAAATATGTTATAATACAATATAAAATATTTATGTATTCAATATAATTTAATATATTCAAATGAAAAATTGAAACGTTAAAGAATTTTTCTATGAAGCAAAAATATTTTTATTAACTTATACAAGTTATTATATATTCATTAATTAAATATTTTAGAATAAATTTTTTCAATAAAATAAATAAATTATAATTTGCTAAACAAAATAGAAAAAATCATATGCTAAAAAGGAAAAATCACGTTTAGAAATATAAAAAATAAATTAAGGCATGTGTTGATATTTATTACGTATTACGTATACTTTAATCAATTATACGAAAATTTAAAATCACATAAAATATATATATATATATATATATAGGGATGGGATCTGGTGAGAACGCTACCCCGGGTGGGAACTAGGAACCAATCGCATCCATCCATTCCACAATCTGGACGGTCCAGATCAAACCAGATTTTTCGGTGGCAAATGTGTAATTAAAACGAAAGTCTTCAATTCGCCCGTCTCATTAAGGGCAAAATCAGAACTGAACTCAGAAATTGCCCAGATTCAATTTTAGCCTCAGGCTTCGCTCATTTTAGCCCCATGCATTTCTCATTTTAGCATGTATTGATAAACAAAAATGGAACGATGATTTCATTGGAATGAAATGCAATACACCCTATTTGGGGACAGTGAACCCTAATGGGAATCTCATAATTACTAGTTGGGATCAGACCCCAAATCTGAACATAATAAACCCTAATTGGGAACGGTGAACCCTAGTGAAAAATGTCACATTAATTTTAGCCTCCTACTTCGATCATTTTAGCCTCATGCGATTCTCATTTTAGCCTCAGAACAAAATGGAAGAATTATTAAATTACTATATTACCCCTCCGCCCACAAAGTTGCTGAAGATTACAAGAATGCCACTGCCCATCCACTTAAATCTGATTTAATCTGGACCGTTCAAATTGAGTCAAACAAGGACTAGGATTGGTTCCTAGTTCCCACCTAGGGGAAGGGTTCTCATTTGATCCTTTCCCTATATATATATATATATATATAACCACCACCCTAGACTCCAAAGGAGAAAAAGAATACAAAGACCGTACCTCGTAAGATCCTATATTTCATATTTGTGTTCCAACATATATTCTATGATTAAATTTATGAATTTTTCTTTCATTTTTTCGTCAATTTCAAGTTATTATACTTTACTTTCATATTACACTTAATTTTTATGGTTGATCTTATTTAATTAGGATTTATATTTATTTTATAGCATTTACTCCCTCAATCCCAATTATATAGTCCATTTTCTAGTTGCACGTAGATTAAAAATATTTATGAAAACAAGAGATTATAGCTAAACTTCCAATATAATGATACCCTTATTTAATATTTATGACTTTGAAAATTTAAGTGGTTAGTATTTTAATTTTCAAGAATTAATAAGAGTGTATTTGTACAACACTATGACAATTAATGCTACTTTTAGTAATGAAATTATATAATTGGGACATCCAAAAATAGTAATAGGGACTATATAATTGGGAGGGGGGTAATTTTCAAATAAGCTATTATTATGGTTGTTTATTTGAAAAATATTATTTACAATTTTTAAAATTTAATATTTTGTTGATAAATATTTACAATTTTTAAAATTTAATATTTTGTTCATAAGTGTGACTAAGTTGATTATGTTAAAATTAATTTTTATTTTTGTAATATTTATTGTTAAACTCATAAATTTAATTGTAGAATACAGATTGGAACATCAAATGCAGAACATAACAGAAGATCTCATCCGCAAAGTCAAATTTTGTCTCGCGAATATATCACCATCACTCACACATGCATTCTTCTTCGAAAACTCAAGAAGATTAAAGATCATGTTCGAAAAATGTGGTATAAAATCAATAATGTGATTATTTAATTAAACAGAAAAAATACCATCATTCACGGGCGTTCTTAATTTTCTGTTTTACTCAAGAAAAAGATCATTATTTAACACAATTATTTCCAAATTAATTTACACGTGCATGCAATCAAGTTACGGTGTTATACTTTTGTATTTCAATATATATTTCTTTAATTATACAACCTGGAATATTAAACTTAATAATATAGATGTGCTACACGTTGGTCGTTGGGTCCGATCGTAGATAAATTAATTAATTAATATTTCCTAAGTCATGTGTGTGTCAAGATTAATTAGATTGATTTTAAAGAATGCACTCCGGTTAATTGTAGGATTTTTTTTTAACATGGTTATTTAGCTAAAAATTATTTTTGCCAACCTAACATTTTCTTGTTTAGCACTGTTGTTACACACCTGCTAGAAATAATAAAACTCTTATTAGCAATGCAAAAAATGAAATATCAGCTATGTCATTCATTTTTTAGCACTGATATTTGAATTCTGAAGTTTTAGCACTGGCATTTTGACTTTTAGCCCTTACAAATCCCTTTTTAGCACAGCTACTATCATATAAGACTACCAGGTTTGTCTAGTTAAAATTTAGATTCACAATTCTGAGTTTTCAGCAGTTTTATGTGACATTTAGCACTGATAATTGAGGTTTTAGCACTTGTCATTCCTTTTTTAGCACCGGTATTTGAATTCTGACATTTTAGCACTTTTATAAAGTATTTTAGCACTTGTAGTTTCTACTTTAGCACGTATGTTTCCTTGTTTAACACTATTGTTAGACACATGCTAGAAATATTAAAACTCTTATTAGCAATGCAAAAAATGAAATATCAGCTATGACATTCCTTTTTTAGCATTAGTATTTGAATTCTGAAGTTTTAACACTGGCATTTTGACTTTTAGCACTTACAAATCATTTTTTAGCACCGCTACTATCATATAAGACTACCAGGTTTGTCTAGTTAATATTTAGATTCACTATTCTGAGTTTTCGGCAGTTTTATGCGATATTTAGCACTGGTAATTGAGGTTTTAGCACTTGTCATTCCTTTTTCAGCACTGGTATTTGAATTATGATGTTTTAGTACTTTTATAAAGTATTTTAGCACTTGTAGTTTCTACTTTAGCACTTACGTTTCCTTGTTTAGCACTGTTGTTAGACACATGCTAGAAATATTAAAACCCTTATTAGCAATGCAAAAAATGAAATATCAGCTATGACATTCCTTTTTTATCACTAGTATTTGAATTCTGAAGTTTTAACACTTTTATAAAGTATTTTAGCACTTGTAGTTTCTACTTTAGCACTCACGTTTCCTTATTTAGCACTGTTGTTGCACACTTGCTAGAAATATTAAAACCTTTATTAGCAATGCAAAAAATGAAATACCAGCTATGCCTATTTAGCATTACAAGAAAGAATATTGCTATCATTAATAAAAAAATCAATATACAAAAAAGTACAAAAAATGAAATACCAGCTATGCCTATTTTAGCACTGTCATGACTTATTTTAGCACCGTCATGACTTATTTTAGCACTAACATGACCCTTGTTTAGCATGACAATTGTTTAGCGTTACAATAAAAAAATATCATCGGCATCTTTAGGGTTAAGCCCTACTTCATTGCTCCAAGCAAGGTTTTCGTTCCAAATTAAGCATGTGCTGTTGAAGTGAAATCACAAGAGATCTTTACCTTAAATGGATGAACTCAATTGAAGCCTAATTTTTGTTGCTTAGCCAACTTTAACATTTTCTTTAGATTGCTTCTCATCGAGTAGTTCTGTTTTATATGTCTTCCAGCAATAATCAAACGGAGTAGAATTAACTATTAAGCAAAAATAATTGTCATTTCACAGCTGCAGATTAAAGAAAAAATGTTACACACAGATATATATGCTTCACATATATGATCCTCTTTTTGTACAATGAATAGAATCAGCCTCAAGGAATTAATGTGTCTGGAAAAAAAAACCATATTTGCTATCTATCGTGCTTGAGAACTAGCTGTACTGCTGGTGAAGAAGTGAACTTTGATGAATGCCTAGGTCCTATTTTGACTTCCATCAAATCAGAAACAAGGCCAGGGCGAGAAATCTCAACATCTTGTGTATCAATCTCATTGTTCAACATCTTCAATAGCTCAGTTTGCAGTCTCTGATCCTCGTCAGGATGTTGATGTTCCTTAAAAAACCTTCATCCATTCAAATAAAATCTCATAAACATTAATACAACTCATCAACATACAAAATAAATCCAAAAATAATCCCATCTCCAGGGCCGTATTAAGAGATTTGGGGGCCTGAGGCGAAGTCTTAAAGAAACTTAAAAGCAGAAACACATGTGTATATGATATACAAGCACAAAATTCATTTAATCTTTCATGTCTTTTGAGCGGCAAAATTATTTATTAAAGTTTTGTAATCAAGATGTTTTAATAAATTACTCTCAATAAATAATATACTTAATCCATTCAATCTATCTTGTAACATGGTTAATCTTAAATAAAATTTTATTAATTTTAATTTTGAAAAACTTCTTTCAGCATAAGCAACTGTTATAGGTATAGTTAATAATATTCTATAAGCAATATATGCATTAGGGAAAGAATTTAATTTTTTTTATACCATTTAATATCTCAATTGGTTTATTTATTTTTATGTCCATAGTTTTTCTTAAAACTTTTACCTCAGAAAATAAATCAAGTCCGTTAATATCTAAATGTTCTTCAAATGTTAGATAATTCTCAAGTTTAATACATAAAATTTTTAGTTCATCGTCATCTAAAGTTCTTAACATGCTTTGAATTAGGATCATAATTAGGATTTAGGATATTTGTTAAGATTTGTTTATGGTATATGACCGTTGACACAAATTTAGAAGAAAAATATCAAAAAAAGATGGTGAAAAGAGACTAGGAAGAATCGAACTTGAGCTAAGTGGGAAACAAGGAAATTCTTCAAAAACACTACCACTAGGCTAAACGCTCATTCAGTATATAATTTACATACATTATATATATACATATACATATACATATACATATACATATACTATATAAGAAATTTTCGGGGCCTTCATTTTTTCGGGGGCCTGAGGCGGCCGCCTCATTGGAGACACACTCCAGTCGGCCCTGCCCATCTCATAAATCAGTAAAACAAACTCCAAAATGGAGCCAACATAATTTGCACATTAAAAAATATAGAACTAAGGCAAACACTTGCATGCATCATGATGCAAATAACACTATATGAGACGGGTCAGTCAAACCCGCTTTTGACCCAGTCAACGCGGGTCAACCCACTTTGACTGGGTCAACCCATAAAAAAAACTGTCCAAAGTGAGTACCAACCTTCATATTAAAAAGTATCACAAAACATTCGAAAAGTACCATCTGTATCATTAAAAAGTAAGGGGTCTGCTAGTTATTTTATATAAGTTTATTTAGTTCAAATTCTGATTTTTTTTTCAGTTTTTATATTGTATGTGTTGAGATTAATTTAAAACAATCATCATTCCAAGAATTTGCAAAGGAAAGCAAAACACGAGTTCGGTAAAATAAAAAGTACCATGTGGTAAGCAGAAAAGTATCAAGTACGATAAAGAAAGGTATCAACCTGAGATTAATACTATCATCATTCCAACTACAATAAAAAGTACCATGTGCCACGTGGCACACCCGCGTGGGGCCATGTGGCCGCCTGAAATAGGCAGAAATAACCGTTGTTGCACGCAAGTCCACCTCTAGAACTAATCACGTTAATGCTAAAAATATATTCTTCAATCATGCTAAAAATGATCATAATAGTGCTAAAATTAATCTACAGCAGTACTAATACAGCGTTTCTCGTGCAAATACTCTCGTTAATCTCGTGCTAATCAGATTGAAAAAAACTCTTAACTCCATAACTAAGTTATCTCCCATGAACTCAAAATCTCAAGTATCCTATCTACAAATTAAACCCAAAAAAATTATGAGTCTCTCTCTCAGTTCCTCTCTACTAAAGTTTAGCCATCTCTGCAGGACTACAATTGAATCACAGATCCAACGCGTCGTCTAGCTCATCGTCTTGTTGTTCGTCTCATTTCCACATCATCGTTTTTACTGCAACAACACACTCATATATTTACCGGCGTTTTCATCCAAGAACATCGAACAAAAAAAACTCATAGAAAGAAGAGAAAGAGAGGAAGAGAGAACTTACAAGAAGCAGGAAGAAGAGAAGAGGGAGAGAGCTTACAAGAAGGAGAGGAAAACCAGAGAGAAAACTTACGGGAAGGAGATAGAGAAGAAATTCACATGTTCTAATTAGAATTATCAAATTACATAAATAACCTCACAACCCTAAGATTTATCATAAATTACAAGATTGCCACCGAAAATTTGAAGCAATCCAGACCACTCAAATCAACTAGATTTATGGCTAAGATTGGTTCTTTGTTCTCACATGAGACTTTGGTTCTCACTTGATCCCATCTCTCTCTCTCTCTCTCTCTCTCTCTCTCTCTCTCTCTCTCAATATTATTTGAAAAATATTATTTACAATTTTTAAAATTTAATATTTTGTTGATAAATGTGACTAAGTTGATTATGTTAAAATTAATTTTTATTTTTGTAATATTTATTGTTAAACTCATAAATTTAATTGTAGAATACAAATTGGAACACCAAATGCAGAACATAACAGAAGATCTCATCCGCAAAGTCAAATTTTGTCTCGCGAATATATCACCATCACTCACACATGCATTCTTCTTCGAAAACTCAAGAAGATTAAAGATCATGTTCGAAAAATGTGGTATAAAATCAATAATGTGAATTATTTAATTAAACAGAAAAAATACCATCATTCACGGGCGTTCTTAATTTTCTGTTTTACTCAAGAAAAAGATCATTATTTAACACAATTATTTCCAAATTAATTTGCACGTGCATGCAATCAAGTTACGGTGGTATACTTTGGTATTTCAATATATATTTCTTTAATTATACAACCTGGAATATTAAACTTAATAATATAGATGTGCTACACGTTGGTCATTGGGTCCGATCGTAGATAAATTAATTAATTAATATTTCCTAAGTCATGTGTGTGTCAAGATTAATTAGATTGATTTTAAAGAATGCACTCTGGTTAATTGTAGGATTTTTTTTTTAACATGGTTATTTAGCTAAAAATTATTTTTGCCAACCTAACTTTTTATTTATTTATTTATTTAAAGTCCTTGTTGTTATTGGGCTTTATATATTTTTAAAAGTTATATGATATTAATATATATAAAACTGGGCTTGGTCAATTGGGCCTAACTCAAATATACAAATAAAAATTGAACAAAATTAAATTAAATACACACAAATCAAAATAAATTCTCTCCAATCTCTCTTCAGTCAAAACAAATTATAGTTGAATTAGCGATTCAACTTTTATGAATTAGAATATATTTTTATTCAATGGATATCAACTTTAAATTAATAATGAATTAGGATTGAATTGCATTATTTATTTATTTCATTTTTTATTTGAAATTAATTATTGTTGTATGTTATTTACGTAATTAATTTTATAAATTATATATTGTGAAGTTATTGTTTTATTAATTCGCCGCTTGAATTATAATTTCTTCATCAAATGATTAGTATAAATTAATTATAATTCCAAATGCAATTGCTAGTCATAACCAATTAAATTTCAATTAACGAAATAATTTAGAAAAGAATTCAATTCAAATTTTATTGTATTCATGTTATTATTTTCAGTTATTTATTTGAATGACAACAACATTCTTTTCTATTTAATTTGGGGAAGGGAAAGAAAGACAGAGGTGTAAAATGATCATAAAATGATATTGTTTCACGATAGAAACAATGAACAAATGAAAATTGCGTCATTTCGCAAACAGTTGCCGCTTCGCCCTCCCCAATTTTTTTTTATGGATCTGCCAGTGTAGAGGTCGTATATATATAATTGTAGAGTTTGGATCTTTTGTGTTGCACGTGTTATTCTGATCAAAGAAATTACATAAACGTTTCTTCTTTGCCCGTGGAGATGCGTAGGCTGATTATTGTGGCTAAACCATGCATCAGATGTAGAGCATGACTAGTCTCAAAATAATTTATTTAAGATGATGCAGTGATCGAAGGTTGAACATCCCATTTACTTGCCCATCCAGTCGTGACAAAGAGTAATGAAAACAAAAATAATTGGTCAGCTAGCTACTAGAAATTAATAACTTGTATATATTAGAAGATGAAGCATTTAATAATTTTTATTTAATTTTATTTAGGAGATCGATCGTAATTAACGAAGAGACCTGAACGAGTATTTAGTAGCACAACATGCAAAACAACAAGTACAACATCTTTATTATTGTAAGAAAATATATAAAACATGCACAAAGCTTATTAAAGTGAAATTAGAGGCCATATATATGTTAATGCCTCTCTTCACTTAATAAGGGCGTTGGCCGTTGAAGTTCCCCGGGGGGTCGTAGTTGCAAGAAATGTACCACCATCCATTGTTGCAGCGAGCCCTAGCGCAACCAAGTCGAACTGAGTTGCGCCATACTACCTGAGTGTAGTGACCACAAACCTGTCCCTGAGCACATGTGTTGGAAGGGTAGTTATAGTTAGCCTTCTCGCTTACCCACAAGTCCACGGCCGCCTTGCCAGTGAAATCGCCACTGCCCTTAGCAAGGTTCTCACCGTAGGGCCTATTGGTCGAGTGCACTAGGTTGCAATCGCCAACCCTAGAACTCACATAGTTCTGAGCAAATCTCGCCACATTTGCATCCCACACCATGGGTCCCACCCCTACTTGAGCACGGGCAGCATTGTGAGCATTGAGAAAGTCTTGTGGTGAGTTTTGCCCTTGGCATGAGCCTACTAGGGTTGTCACCACAATAATGAAGAAGAAGAGAATGGCTAGTGGAGGCTTCTTAATATGGATTAATTTCATTTTTATTAATTGGATGGTCACAAAATGTTGGGTAGAAATGTAGAATGTATGTATGAGAAATGAGGGGAGGGTATTTATAGGCAACAAACTACGATATTTTTGGTGACTTTGAAAATATATACCATCGGGTGCTTAATTATATATTGTGAATATTGAGTCATGAAGAATATTATGTAAATTTATGCACAATATCGCATGCAAACTAGCTAAGTGATTATTCGCTAGGTTTAGGTGGTAAATTTTGGGATACAATCCTCTAGTCCATTTTTCATGTCCCACTACTGTGTCCCACTATGAAATTTAATATTTTAAAAATATTTCTTACAAAAATAAATTTTATTATAGTATTAAAAATCATAATCAACATTTATTGCGAAAAATTAAAAAAAATTTAAAATTATATACCCTACTTTTGGAATAATCAATTATATTAACTAAAAAATAAGAAATAAATATTAAAAATAAACATAAACCCTAATTGGGTGGAATGAACCCTAAATAATGATTATAAAATTAAATTAAGCCATAACAAATTGAAATTGAAGATAAAAATTGATGAAAATCGAATAAAAAATAAAAACAGAACATCAAATGAAATAGAGAAAAGTGGAATAGAGGATCTCATTTAGTAAATTTTGGTCTTTTCTTATTTATAAGTTTATTAGTTGGAAGAGTCACGTTTCAATATCATCAATTGGAATTCCTAGCTAGGGAATTGATTGCCAAGACTATCAGCAGTTTAAAATCAAATTATCAAAATACACGTTTTCTCTTTTAATAAAATCTCAAATTGTTGACTAATTAATAAAAAGAGATGTAAGAGAAGATTCAAAACTAGTGACTTTTTTTTCCAGATGAAATGGTATGCTAGACTTTGTACAATTTATTAATTCTTTGATTTTTTATTCGAATTCAATTTATTGTGTTTTCATTTAATTTTTTACACTTGTTAAATTAACCCTAATGGGATATATAATTATTTTTCAATATTTAATATGATTTTATAATTAATAATTGATTATTTCATAATAATTAAAATAATTATATACTCTAATTGAGTAAAATGAATCATAACTAACTAGTGTAAAACTAAAAATCACAATAACTTTTAAAACTACTTATTATATTTGCATAATATAGTCCTATCACCTATGGGGTCATTTTAAAACTACACTTGTATTTGTCATGTGTGCCTCATGTGACGACTTTCCATTACTATTTGATCGGCTCGTTAAAAAAATGAGACTATATTTTCATGCTATAGCTCTATGGAATCATTTATGGGTGGGATTTATTTTTTACTTTGGACCAAAAGTGATAGTATTGGAATCAAAATTGAAGAGGGAGATATCATGTATATGTGGGACTGAAATTGTAAATTCTCTCAGAGACGAGATGATTTAGGTTTTATTGTTTGAATTAAAACAAATTCAAAATATTTTAAAAATTAGAAAATGATGGGGATTTTTGGTAAGAGTGGGTAAAACAAATAGTTTTAAAATTATATGGATGATTTTTTTTTAAAAAAAATTGTGGGTATTTTTCCCATTGACACTTTTTTTTTTGTAACTAGGGACATTTTATTCCAAAGTAGGTACGTATTTGAAAATAAGTTATTTGAAAATTGAAGTAGTAAAAAAAAATGGCTCAAATAAAATTAATATAAAATAACTAAAAACTTTATGTCCATTATTATTTGTGAATTTTTTGTTGTTCTCTTTTTTAACATTAAGAATAGCATTGTATATATCTATCAAACTAGAAACGGATAAGAAACAAGTGTTTGATACTCCAGCACCGGCGCGTTTTCCTCAGGCCATATCCTGCTACCTAGGTTTCATGTGACTTGGCCTTAATTTTTATGAAATAAATTATTTAAGTTTACATGGTTTTAATTTGGCATACCTTGACCTCATGAATTAATCCTAGTATTTGTCGGGGCGTTTACTTTGGATGATAAAATAGATATATAAGATTGACAATGTATGTGATTGAGTATTTGAAGGATTAATGAAACTTTAAAGTTGTTCATTAATCCATCAAAATATATATATATGTGGTGAACTAGACTATATTATTTTTATAAATTTAATCTATCCATCAAAGTAAACGCTACCGTGTCTTAGCTTTCTATTTTTGTACCTATTGTTGTAAAGGTCAAAAAACTCTACAATTGATCGTTCAAAGTAAATAGGGTCTCTACAATTGTAAAAGCACTACATGGGTAGATTGTGTTATAAGTCCAACTATATATATTTCTCATCTCTACAATATAATGATTCATTAGAGAAAATTTTGATTTTATTTGGTCCCACAGGACACGTCTCAATCCGCTTTTTGTCCCGAAACTATCTTTTTTGGTCATTATTAGAAAAAAAAAAATAACTCACTTTTAGTCTCATATGTTTAGGGATAACAATATAATTTTGGTTCCATGAATTTTAATGCTTGTAGTCCTAATTAACGGAAAGCTTTCCATGTGACTCACGTGCGGCGTAATTTTTAATCGATATTTTAACCTAATTGAGCCAATATCCCTAATTTCACATAGCATTTGAATTTCTCCCAATTTCTGAAGAAATTCCCAAATCGATTATGCCCTAATTTCACAAATCACACTCAGTTTGCACCCAAATCAAGATCGTCATGATACGAATGAAGTATTTCTTTGCCTATACCGCACCCAAATTAAAGTAAGCTTCGCCATTTCTCTTCTTTTTTTGTATTTCATCGTGTTTTTGCCTTGCTCAATTTTTTTCATGTTTCATTGTGGTTTCTCATTTTGCCATTTATCTTCTTGTTTTTGTTAGGTGTGTTTCGTTTCTAGTATACATTAAAGCTCAAGCATGGATGAATGACTATTAATGATTTGGGTGAGTTCAAGTATTTAGAGGGCACAATTAGTGCTTTTTTTCTTGATATTCATAGGTGGTATTAGAAGTATTTAGAAGGGTTGTGTGAACAGTTAGGTTATATGGTGGGCTATAAAATTTTACGGGTATGATAAAAAGAGGATTTGAAGCCTATGTTTATGAGCTGAGATTGATACTTGGTCGTTCTTGATATTTCATATATACTGGCTATTATTAGTGTTTTATGGAAATTAATACTTCAATATATACTATTTTCAACCAATTGAATTTTCAATGTGCGCCATTTTCCCATAGTCAGCACCATAATTTTTCCATAGCTATCGCCGCCCGTAATTACGGGTGTAAAGGAGTCTAGTGAAGTCTTCTTGAATTCAAAAATTAACTTAGTTTTAATTCAAGATTGAGCTCAAAATTGACTCATGGACGAGCTTAAAAAAATTACTAAACATTAAATTATTATTGAATGTGAAATTAATATTTATATATTTATATTATTTTTAATCAAGAAGATTACTTTCACAACAATTAAACAACACACTAATTAAAAGCATGTGATAAAGCAAATGCCTATTTGGACAAGAATTTGGGAGGAGCAAAATATATCATCGTCTTTAATCTTTCTTAATATAATGTCCAAGCTTCGGATGATTGATTCAAATAAATCATCGATCTAATCCAAACAATAGCAAAACTTAATGAAAACTTCATATAAAATTTTCAGCATTCACATAGATACTATTTTTTCAAAGAAATTTTCCCATTAAATTTGCGACGTAACCTGCAATTTAATGTCTTATTCTTCAAAACTTCGATTTAGTTCTTGCATCATTTTTGTGTGAAAGTAACGAATATATATAAACTGTTTCACAGATGTGATGTTATGAGCGAAGAACGTATCTATTTATTTATTTATTTATTCCTCTAAGATTTCTTAATACGGATGTGACGGTGCAGTGGGTGCTTTATTCTTTCAAAAATCGAACTTTAATTAATTTCCATGGTGATCCCCATTTTACAAGTCATAATCATTTTCACACGAATTCCATTATATATAACATCATACACTTGGAAGTTGGACCCCGCTGTACCGAACTGCCTCGGTTAGACGGAAATTTGTAATAATTTTCAGTGTTAAAACTTACAAGTAAGATTATGTAAGCGAAAAGAGTCGTTCATTCGGAGCTACGCTAAAAAAAAAAAAAAGGAAACTCATTTATTTAATTTCTAAACGAGCCAAGCTCAAACCTCAAATCGAGCTTGATAAAATTATCTAGTCGAGCTCGAACATGATATATAGTATTCGACCTAACTAGTTCGCGAACATGTTCATGAATATTATAAATATTTTGAAATAGAGAAAAAGTGTTCTACAAAATTATAGATTATGATTTGGATTTGCTAACAAAGTGTGTGTATATATCTTACAAGCTAATTAAGCATGCACATAAACTCCATATGAATGAAAAGCATATTTCTTCTGGTGGTGAGGACAAGAACCACCTTGGTCCCAATCGCCCCCTTCAAAATGCCTTGGTGGATTTTTCCACAAAAGATACCTACATAAATACATGCATTTTGAAGGCATAAAATAATAAACTATCAAACTAATTAAGGCCTAAATCATTTATTTTGATTTTATTTTATTTTTCAATTAATTTTTCATAAAACTTTTTATTAAATTTTATAGATAATTTGTGAAGAAATTTTTATTGAAAATTAATACTAAACTAAATAAAATTATATGAACATGAATCAAAATATATGATTCAGACTGATAGTTTCAATCATTAAGGACTTAAATTGCAGGATTGATGATTAATCCATATTTCAAGTTCTAAATTTATAAGACTTCATAAATGTATTATTATAGGTTGAAATAAGGGTAGGCTCGGTGGAAAAAATAGAATTTTCGTTAGACTTACATGCACTTAATTACTCTATTTGATACGTAATTAATTAAATACATATAAATACACCTAAAATAATTAAATATACAAATAAAAAATGTCACATCCAACCTATTAATTTAGCTATAAAGACAATAGTGGAAAAGGAAAAACCTTGTGGAATTTTTTTATATTATGGTCATGGAACCGGCGTGATTGGGATATTTAGGCCTTGTTTATCTTTATTTTCAAATGGTATTTTTTTATTTTTAACTATTCAAAATAATAAAAATAAGTTTGTTTTAATCATTTTTAATTTCATTTTTCACTTTTTTCAATCATATATCATCTATTTAATTAATCATATAAATATTATTACAGTGATATTCATCACTTAAATATTCATCAATCAATCATAACCACACAAAATATTTAACTTGGAAAAAATAATCAAACATATTTTTATTTTTCCAAACCTATAACTCTAGACATTAAATCATTAATCATAACAAATAATTACATTTTTTTTTTCAAAAATCAATACACCTTGTAAATTGAACAAGAAATACTGAAAATTGAAAATTGATGTTGGAAATAAAACTAAATTAAACAAGAGTGTTTAGTTAGCTTGTTTGATTTTATTTCCAACATCAATTTTTAGTTTTCATTATTTAATTTTCTATTTTGTCATTTTGCTCCAGTGCATCCTCATTGTTTTATTTTCGTTGTCAACATCCATAGAGATGCATGCATGGATGTGAGAGAATGTGATTGCAGAGAAAATGTCAAATTGAGCATGTGTTACATCATTTACTGGAAATCGTGTCAAAAATATTAAAATGAAGTGATTTATGTTATAAATATATTTACTATATATGGACATTATCTATTCTAGAGTTAAGTGTCTAACTGATCAATATATATCTTGTAAGGTTATATAGATCAATACACAAATAAATAAAATCGATCATCTCTCCCTAGTCTTCTTCTATTCTCGGTTTGAGTAGTACGTTATTCAGACGAGTGTCTAGTCAATTGAATTTGAGTTAATTAATTTTGAAAGTATTACGTTTTTTTACAATTATTTGATCATGTTATCAAACTGAAATTATTTTGATCAATGTGTTAACACATGTCTATAATGATTTCATGATATATGAATTCATGATTATGCGAATCATAATTTATTACATAAGGTTTTGCATCACTGTGAGATTTTTTTACCTTAATCTATCTAGTGAATGTTATCTTGACATAGGCTTTTGATATTGAACTTCACTTTTAGTGAAATAATTATAGCCCTACCTTCTGGGAAAGGCATTAGTATTTCGCCATCACCATGCAACTAAATCCAAATTAACTTGCAGAAAAATATTATTTTTTTCAAAAAATTATGCAATTCATGAATGATCATTTAATTCAATCACTCATACCCTAAATGGGGATGGAATCTTCTATGCATTTTTTGTGTTGCATTTTCTATTGCACACGTAATTTTTTTAGTTTCTTTTTTTTTTCAAATTCTTGTTTGTTTACACATATTATTTGAGGTTCATCCTTCTCAATTAACGTGTATGATAATTTTCAACATTTGATTTTCAGTTTTTAGTTACTAATTGGTTATTTAAAAAATTAAATACTAAAAAAAATTAATAAACCTAATTGGGTAGGATGAACCATAAATAATAAGTGTAAAATTAAACTAAAGCGCAATGAATTGAAATTGAAGACAAAAATGAAAAAACTAGAAAAATCGAGTGTGCAATAGGGAGTACAACACAAAAGGTGCAATAGACAATTCTGTGTTCCCTAGAAGTTGTTGAAGTTGGATTTTATAGTAATACGTATTAGTTTTAAATTTATTTTTCAATTACTCATTTCAATTTTCAAAAAAAAAATTATTTTACATAATAAAACTATTATTGTATTCCATCCACTTTGGACTAAAATACACTTAAATACAAACAACTTTTTTATAAAAAAAAAAATGAAAATTCACGATTTTTTTTCCGCCAGATCTCTCTCCCACTCCTTCCCAAGTCCCAACTCTTCACCATCAAGGATAACGATCTTGTGTTGTTCCAAAAAACACAGCGCCATATGTTGTATAGGAGTGGCAAAACAAGTCACCGGACTAATAGTCAAAATTGGGCCGTGGTGAAAGGATTTTGGGCTGACATTTTGGAAGCTGTCGGACCGTCCGCGGGCTATAGTGTATTTTTCAGGTATGGGGTAAGGCGGCCCCGTCCATTCGAGCTATTCAATTTTTTGGGCCAATAAAAAATTTTGGCCCAGCCCGACCCGACCCAAAATTTGATCGGACCTAATTACCACCTCTAGTTGTGCATATAGACCTCGTTTTGGTGAAAATATTATTGTCCTCATCCTATTTTTACTTGTATTTTTTACGTAGTTTGTAGGCTATTGCATGAAGTAGGGTAAACAATTTGGGCCCTCTCAAATAGTGTCTGCTCCTCGCCTCCTCATAACATATATATATATATATATATATATATATATATAGGGAATGGATCAAATGTAAACCATTCCCTAGCGTATAAACTGTAAACCCATCTCTCACCATTCATCCATTAAAAATTAGTGGCCCAGATTAAATCCAATTTAAGGTGGCATTTTTGTAATATTTAACTTATTTTATGGGTGGAGGGTTATTTATGTAATTTAGTAATTTTTATAGGGTTTGTCATTGATTTCTTCTCCATCTCCATTTCTCCCGTGAGTGGATTCGCTCTCTCCCTCCTTTCTCTCTTCGCCACCATCGCCGCGCGCTCTCTCTCTCCATCGCCACCGCCACCGCCACCACCACTGTCACCGCTACCATCGTCACCCCTTCCAACTCTCACTCTCTCTTCACCGCCACTGTCGTTGCCCCTTCCACTCATATGAAGAAATCTAACAACGGTGCGTAGCAGCGATTGATCTGTATATTCTCTCTATCTCACTAACCCTTCAATATATCATGAAGATCTTCATCGTGTTTTTTGTATTTTAGATCTGTTACATAATCGAGCAATTTGGTGTTTTTTTTTCGATTCATTTTTTTAATATACCGCCACTTAATTATGTGTTACTATTTCGTGGATTTGATGGACTTGCCAATGGTTTTGTAATTTCTGTTAAAAAAATCAAAATTGAGCTATTTATCGTGTTTTTTGTTTCGATTTTTGCTTATATTTAATATATGTTCTTTTTGCTTATTTTTTCAAATTTGACGTTGATTAGTCTTTAGTTGACGTTGATTAATCGTTGGTTAAATAATCAGTATATATATATATATATATATATATATATATTTGGTATATTTGTTCGCGTTGTACATTGTTAGCATGATGCAGTTTATCTGTTAGTATCATTATGATTTGTCGTTAGCATTGTGTTTTTGTTGTATATGTTACGAATTCATTTGGGAAAATATTTGCGCTAACGAATATTTATCTATATGCTAAGTAAGATGATTTTAAATGCTGACCATATAATATTACGATGACAGGTACCAACTCAAGTTTTGATGGTTTGAAGACTAGAATAGTTATGTGTGATGTGTGTTTTCTATGAAGCCACTAAATGGCATCTGGGTGTTTTTTTCAAATGAAGAAATCTGAACTTAAAATAGGCTAATTTGTTTTGTATTATTAGTTTTTTCATTAAATATGCTAAGTAGTATCAGCTGGTGTCTATCGTCAGTCACCATCATCGTCGTCGCCACTATCGTCATCTCTTCCATAAAAAACATAGTATAGTAATTATTTATGTATCATCTCTCTCTCTCTCCACTGTCGACATCGCTACGCCTTCCACCTACATGAGGAAATCCAACAATAGTAGTGACGATGAAGATCTAAAAAATAGAAAAAACGCAGGTGATTGAAACTCGTCTGGAACTGTGTTTTTTATGTTTAGATCCTCTCACACAATCATGATCAATTTTTTTTCTAATTCATATTTGTGTATACCATCGTTGTTTTAGTGTTTCATTTTTTGTAGATTTGATGGATTTAACATTTTTTTTTTATGAGATTTGGAAGTCATCTGAGTTTTTTTTTTTGAGCTTTTTCTTGTTGTGTCTATGTGTTCTTTATTCAGAGAAGATGTTTTTATTGATGGTTTGTGTTTTCAGATTTAAAATTAATTAATTGTTGGTTGAAGAATTAGTACATATATTTTTAGTATTTTTGTTCGCGTAGTATGATGCTAACATGATACAGTTTATCTGTTAGCATCATTATATTTTTCTATTAGCATTGTATTTTTGTTGTATATGTTAATATTCGTGCTAACGAATATAATCACGTATGCTAAGTATGATGTTTTTAAATATTGATGTTGTAATATTTTGATGACAGGTGCCAACTTAAGGTCTCATGGTTTGGAGACTAAAATAGGTATACCAAGATGTGAAATCTTCTATGAAGCCATTGAAAGATTTATAAGGCATCTATTTTTTTTCTTCATATGAAAGAATTTACGCTTTAAATCGGCTAAATTGGCTTGTATTTTTAATTTTTGTTATAGTCTTTTTCTGTTTATTTTTTATGTTTTTGGTACTTTTGTACATTTAATGTAGCATGAGCTAATATTAATTTTCATTAGCATATTGTTTGAATTACGCTAGAAATCTATTATATGTTGAATTTGTCTGACACAGTTATTTAATGCTAATAATGTTATATTATAATGCTAATTAAGTAATAGCATGTCGCTAACAAAGAATAATGTATTGAGAGAGAACAATATATATTAATGCATTAAACCATTTTAGCATTGGCTATCAATGTTAATATCTTATTACTATAATGCTAACGAAATAATAACATATTGCTAACAAAAGATAATATTTTGACAACAAACAATACATTAGTGCATCAAGATATTTTTTATATGAGAATGCAAGTGCATTGCTAAGATTAGCATTGTTATATGTTAATGAAAATATTACAATAATGCTAATAGAATCATGTGTCTTTCATATTACATGTGATGATAATACAAATGAATATTAATAATAACAAATACTAACAAATATGTTAGTATAAATGAATGCTAATTCTATTGTTAGCATTGTCATATGTTACTGTTAGCATATGATAATGCTAACAGTAGAATTACGTAATGCATATGACAATAGTATTATAATGTTAGCATTGTCAAATGATATTGTTAGCATTGTCAAATGATATTGTTAGCATTCTTGTCAAATGATAGTATTATAACGTTAGCATTATGATATGGTTTATTTGTTAATATCATTATGATTTGTCGTAAACATTATGTTTTTGTTGCATATGTTTAGAATTTGCTAGTGAAACAAAATCAATTTTTAAATGCTGAGCTTATAATATTATGATACAGGTTCCAACTCAATTTTATGAGGCATATGTGCCTCCTTTTTTTAGATGAAGAAATCTGAATTTGAAATAAGCTGAATTGGCTTATATTGTTAGTTTTTTGTTGTAATATATTTTTTTTCCAGGTAGTTTGTACATTTAATGTAGAATGAACGAATATTATTATTCGTTAACACATGTTCGAGTTTCGTTAAAAATGTATTTTGTGTTGTATTCGTTTGACACAGTTATTCAATGCTAATATTGATTTATTATAATGCTAATGAAGTAATAATATATTGCTAACGAAGAGCAATATATTGATAGAAAACAATATACATTAATGTATTAAGATGTTTTAACATTGGATATCCAATACTAATATCTTATTAATATAATGCTAACGAAATAAGAACATATTGCTAATGAAAAATAATATATTGACAACGATCAATACATTAATATATTAAGATATTTTTTGTATGCGAATGAAAATGCATTCCTAAGGTTAACATTGGCATATGCTAATGAAAACATTATAATAATGCTAACAGAATCATGTATTTTTCATACTATGTGTGATGAAAATATAAATGAATATTAATAATAGTGAATACTAAAATATTTGCTTTCATATACTAATATTTTATTAATACAATGCTAACGAACTAATAACATATTGCTAACAAAATAATAACAGATTGCTAAAGAAAAATAATATATTGACAACGATCAATACATTAATATATTAAGATATTTTTTGTATAAGAGTGAAAATGCATTGTTAATTTTAGTATTGTTATATGCTAATGAAAATATTATAATAATGCTAACAGAATCATGTATTTTTCATACTATATGTGATGATAATATAAACGAATACTAATAATAGTGAATGCTAAAATATTTGCTTTCATAAATAAATGTTAATGTTATTGTTAGCATTGTCATATGCCACTGTTAGCATATGATAATGATGGCAGTAGAATAATGTAAAATATTTGACAACATCATAATAATGTTAGCATTGATGTATGCTAACAGAAGCATTATACATTGCTATAAATGTTTATCATATCAATTTCAGGATTTTATAATTTAATTTTTGTGCATTTCATCATTTACTTCTATTAGCATTGTCATATGCTAATAGAAGCATTATATATATAATGCTGAAAGAATATATTTCATAATGCTAATAAAACAATAATGTAGTAGATTGGAGTCAAATTATTCAACTAATAACATTAAATAAAACAAGCATAACTTTGTCCACGATTAATATTTTTTTTTAAATTATTTTTTTGTTGAGAAATAGGTTTGACTAGGTTTCCAACCATACTAAACTCTTCATTTAATTATTTCATAACGAAATCAGTTTTGCATTTAAAGTTACGTATTGTGCATGCAATAATACTATTTCGTTAGCATATGATTATGTGTTCGTTAGCATTTGAGTGTGCCTTCGTTAGCATACGTCCGGAAGTCCGTGTTTTTTTTTTATTTTGATCTTGAGGCGAAAATTACCAAATTGTCACCGCGTTTTTTGAAGTTTCTTTTATTTATAAAAATGCCACCGCCTCTTTGACCAAATCTTGACCATTGGATTTTGATGGACGTGTGGTTAAAGATTGGTTTACAGTTTACACACTGGGGATGGTTTACACCAGAACCATCCCCTATATATATATATATATAATTTATTATTAATTCTATGGTTTCCGTGCTTCATTTTAATTTGCTATTGCTTTATGTCTATCAAGTAAAAACAGATAATTCATTTACCAATTACCATACGATTATTTCAAATTAAAATTATTTTAAGTACAAGTATAATATAATTCTCTAGTTCAAATTTTCCACTTACGTGCAAGTACTAGCTAAATAACTATAGCTAATAGTACATTCCCGGGCATGGCCCATGTGTACTGTGTGTGAAGATAGATTATTTGATTTGAAAACAGAAAGAAAGAAAGAAATAAAGATAGTTGATTATTTTATTATTTTATTTTAAAAAAAGATAGATTGATTAATATATATTTGATTTGAAAGAATGTATTTAGGTTAATTGTAGGATTGAAAGGTTTGCAAATTAGGACGATGAGAATGAGTTGCGTACTATGTTCTGCGCGAAAATATTATGAAATTGATATATTGTCAAAAATATATTTGTTCCTTGCAATTAATTCAAAATAATTCTACTTGCATTTTAATGTGGATGGTGTCAACATGTTATACACCGATGATAACAATATCACGTAAGTCACCACGTACGTAAGTCAAATTAAATAAAATTTTCATCTATCTAGATGTTATTATTTTTGTATTTGACTAACTAATATTCACTTGAAACCCATTTACTGGCGCAAACAAAGGGAAATTAAAAAAAAAAGTAATAGCTAGTTGACTTCTAGAAATTAATATATAGCTTATATTTCCCAGAAATGTTGCAAAACATATATACGAATACATGGGTCATTTTGTCTGCAGTTCTTGATGATAATTTTGTTAAAAAAAATAAAGGGTTAAATGTTTTAAAATTATGAACTTTACAAAAAAAAATTGAACACAACTGTACTTTAAATTCTTACATAAAAAATACAAAGTTAACACATTTTGAAAAATTAATATCAATTGAAATTCCACTCAAATTAACAGGCAAAATGCACACATTTGATGCACATAGCATGGAAATACGAACATCTTCCTTCTCATTTGCAAAATGCCCACACATTTGAATTGAAATTTGTAAGTGTGGTTTGGAATCATATGCTATTGCAGTCCCTGAGAATTCTAAAAAAAATAATAAGAATTCTTATAAAATACGAGGTCATTATCCACGAATTAGGGATTCTGATAAAATATATAGATCAATATGCATGTGGCAGTCGGGTTGAAATTTCCTGTTACATTTTATTGTGTTTCACCCCGTGTTTCATTATTAAATTTATGATTTTAATAATATTTATTATAAAATAAAAATTAATTATAACATAAATAATCATAGTCAACATTTATCAATTAAAAAATTATAAAACATAATTTTTAAAAAATAAACCATAATAATGAATTATTAATTAGAAATCAAAAATTAAATATTAAAAAATAATTATAAACCCTAATTGGGTGGGGTGAACCCTAAAAACAATCTTAAACTTAAACTAAATCACAAAAAAAATAAAATTGAAGAAAAAAAATAAAAGAAAAACTCGTAATTTGAAAGTGTAACACAAATAGTGTAATAGGAAATTTCAATCCGTGGCAGTCCATGTAGCTAGATAGCATACACGTATTACATTTTTCCCACGTCATTTTCAATATTGATTAGAATTGATATTAACTTTTCAAAATGTGTTAATTAAGATTCTGTTTTTGCCATATAAGGATTTAAAGTTAATATTAAAAACCAAAAATCATGTAAAGAACAAGGAGATGCATACGTTTGTTCAAAAATTAGTGAACCTTTGCAGCCTTCAAGAATGAAAACTTTTTTGTAAATTTTAACATATGAAACAAATTTTGTAGTTTTGAAGAGTAAAAATTTTTAGGCGCATTCTATATACATTGTTAAAAAAATATTTTATTAAATTGCGGACACAATTTTTAATATCTCAAAGGCTCTTGAAGTCACAGGTCAGCTCTATCCCTGAGTTTCTTATATTGTATGTGATTTTTATTCTGAACTTAGTTAATTAGGGTGAATATTTAGGGTTTGTATATATATATACAATTAGTTGGATAGATAGTTTAGTGAATATAAGAAAGGATAAATCATATCCCACCTCCTTGGGTGGGATATATATCCTCCATATATATAAGCATTCAAAAATTATTAATCATATCACGGGTCTTGCGCTATCCAGTATTTTTTAATATTTTGCAGAGTAAACATATGATATAGTTGAATAACTTATCAATCTCCATTATCCATCAAAGTAAACAAACCTTAATTATAGTGTAATTGCTTGATAAAAATTGAGTAACCGGAAATGGAGTCGCGAGAAGAAAATGAATAGGGAAGAAGGCCGTGGTGTCAAATTCAATTTATTTTTAATTTTTAATTTTATTATATTTTGTGTTATTAAAATGACGAAGTTTTGATTCCACCTCAGCCTCTGGTGTGCCACTGCACATCACTTTTCCGTCATCGAAATTTGAATCTTAGGACAAATTTATTATTTTATCAATAATCCAGAACATAGGGTGTAATTAGTCATAATTCATAACATTTTTACTAACATCAACAGTTGGGGAGGTGTAATTTACCGTCAATATACGTAGGTACACATTATGTATGTATATGTACACGCATACATCGTATGTGCAAAACCTAGTTACCACTACTATATAGGTTTAAGTAATTTTTGGTCTTTTCTTATTTATAAGTTTATTAACTGCATGGTGTCATGTTTTCCTGGCTAGCTAGGCCCGGTTACGGGTAATGTCATCGAATAGAAGAATTTTTTTTTTTATTTTTTTTTTTAGAATTCGAATAGTAGAAAATTAAATTGTCAGTAGACTTTATTTCTTTTACTAAAATCTCAATTTCGATAAACACAAAATATATCTATCTATCTATCTATGTATGTATGTATATGTATATATATATATATAAGAGAGAAAAGCTGAATAAATTAAAGGCGTAAACTTTTTCACGAAGTGTGAGTTCATAAAGTTAATTAATTTGATTAGCTGGGCTGTTCTTTCATCTCATACACTCTAATCGGCCTTGAAATTACACAATCTCTTAAAAAATTATCTGAACTTAATTACTTGTAAAAAGATAAATAAGTTAATAATAATAATAATAATAATAATAATAATACTAATAATACTACTAATAAGTAGTAGTAGTAGTAGTAGTAGTAGTCGTGGTGGTGGTGGTGGTGGTGGTGGTGGTGGTGGTGGTGGCGGCGGCGGCGGCGGCGGCGGCGGCAGCAGCTAGGAATTAAGTTGCGTTCGACTTAGACTCGCTCATATGTACGTAATTAACTAAATACATATAAAATGTCACATCCGATCGACCTAGTAATCTAGCAATAAATACAAGAGTGGAAAATGAAAAAAAGAAATCTATGTAGAATTTTTTATATGATCGATGGTCATGGATATATAATGACGAGGAAATGTCAATAAACCTGACCTAATTCTGGAAATTGATTTTTTCTTCTTTTTCATTTTCTCACATGCATGTTGTACTATTCAAAATGGGATTTTTCCTTTTCCTCAAAAAAATAGTAAAATGGATTTCTCCTCAATGTTTTAATTTTCTTTTCTTTTTTTCCATACCTATTTTCTTTTTCTTTTTTGGGGTGAGGAGTTAATTGCAGAATTTAATACAATATTTGTATCATTTTGTAATTTTTTCAGAACGTTTGCACCAATTTGTAATTTTTCACAACGTTTAAAATTTTACAATTCATATCACATCCTTTAATATTTTTGCAATTATAACATGCTCAATATTATTCCAACATAAAATGACGTCTTATGGAGATGAAATCGATGGAGAATTTTGTTGTATATAGTCAATCTATATAACAACGTCGTTTAGATATAGCCGGAAATAGCAGTTAATTGAATTGCACGGATCTCAAAAAAAATCAATTTACCAAAGATTGATTTATATAACAATTCATCCATATTGAGAGAGAGAGAGAGAGAGAGAGATTATATGTATAATTTGAATTTAAAAAAAAATAAGTCAAATCTTCCTAAAATGAAGGTATAGATGTAAAATGCTATTAATCACTAATTAAAGAGTTAATTAAACACTTATCATATATTTCAAGAATACCATAATTAGAAAATAATGGTCAGTCAATGTGGCCAAACACCCTATATTATATTTATCGTTTTTCTTCTCTTATATATTTTTGAGTGTAAAGTAGATCAATTACAGACATTGAAGTTTCATACTAGCTATTATTAGGGTTTTATGGAAATTAATACTTCTACATATACTATTCAACCGTTGATAGAATCAAATAACTAGGTCCTTATTTTGATAAGTTCTATTAATTCAATTGAGTTTTCCATGTGCACCATTTTCCCATAGTCAGCACCCTAACTTTTCCATAGCTATACCCGAACAGCCGCGGGCCACTGGGTGTAAAGTGTAAACTAGGAATGATAATGGGTAACGGACCTTATGGTATGGTGCCCGTGAAAATTATCAATGATGGTTATGGTAATTATCCGAGAAAATTTCGATTTTGGTCCCATAGGACATGGTCTAATTTGATTCTGGTCCCAACCCTATCACATTTGGTCCTATTTCAAAAATTGTTATTAAATCTGGTCCCATAGGACTTGGATTATCAATTTTGGTCCCACAATTTAGACGAAAAAAATAAATGGGGTAACGGCAGCTAATTTTGGGACCAAAATCGATAATTTGGGACCAAAAGTGATATGTTCAGTGAAACATAAATCCTAAAATGTAATCAGCTATGAACGATTTTTGAACCGAAAAATTGATCAAATGTTAGATTTGTAAATAGGGGGTACTTTTTATTATTATTTTTTAATTGGGTCATTTAAAAAAATACTACAATAAAAACGCGATTTAACAACGGATTATAAACTACAATAAAAACGTGAATTAACAACGGATTATAATTCGTTTTAAAATACAGACACATTAACAACGGATTAAGATTAAGATATTTAATGACAGATTTTCTTGTCTCAAAATTAACAAAGAACACACATCATATTTTAATTTTAATTTTTTATTTTTTTATGTTAACGACACAATAACGACATATTTTTTATAATATTTATTATTATTATATGTATATATTATTTTGCAATTACTAATTAATTACAAATATAATTTTTTTAAAATTTTTTATTTATTTTACATGATAATTTTTAATTTTTTTTAATGTTATTAATTTTTTAATTACTATATAATTATGAATTTGAAATCAATCTTTTTAATATTATTGATTTTTTATTTATTTTACATTTTACAATTTATTTTATTTTTAATGTTTTAATAATATATATTATTTTTAAATATTATATATTTTTCAATTACTAATTAATTACGAATATAAATTTTTTAATATTTTTATTTATTTTACTTTATGATTTTTAAATTTTTTAATATTATTAATTTTTTAATTACTAATTAATTATGAGTATAAATTTTTATTATATTTTTATTAGTTTTACTTTACGATTTTTAAAATTTTATATTACTTTATATATATTTTTATTATTTTATATTATTTTTAATATTTTGGGCTTGACTTGGCTCGCTTCCATCGCTAAATGTGAATTTTTTGTAGTGAAAGTTCAAAATGTAGGTATGAAAGTATAATTTTTTCCTAGATTTTTTTTTGCTTTACATTTTACAAGAATTTAATTATGAAATAATCAACCATAATAATGAATTATTAATTAAAAATTAAAATTAAATATTAAAAATAATTATAAACGCTAATTAGATGTGGTGAACGCTCATAAACAATATTGTAAAATTAAACTAAATAAAAAAATTACGTGCCTTTAGGGGTGTAAACGAGCCAAGTATCTTCTCGATCGAACTCGAGCTCGACAGAAAATTAAACTAAATAAAAAAATGGCTTTTTTTTTATTTAGTCGTTGTAATTTGATGGTTTGGTGAGTAGATATATATAGATGCATGTTCGTGAGAAATTTGGAACCAAATTAGGTTAAATTTCTACCAAATCAGTTTAATTTTGCCTCCAATTGAATTGCAAAGAAAAAAAAAATTCTAGTATTTTTCTGTTTGGGACCAAAATCGATAATTTTTTTAACAGAAAACTTGGGACCAAAATCGATATCAAAATGGGACCAAAATCGATAATTTTTTAAACAGAAAACGTTACGGCGGGACTAAAATTGATAATTCAATCGATTTGGGACCAAAAGTGATAGGGATGAGACCAAAATCGGACTAACCCATGTCCTATGAGACTAAAATCGAAATTTTCTCGTAATTATCCAGTCAATGGTGACGGCCATAACAATTGCTACCCAAGCGGGTACGGGTATTTTTTTAAAATACGGGTATGGGACACATGTAACATAGTACTCTACTCATTGTCATCCCTAGTGTAAACGAGTCTACTCAATTATTATTAAATTCAAAATTAATTTAGTTTAAATTCAAGATTAAACTCAAAATTGACTCACGGATAGACCTGTCAAAATAGGTCGGCAGGGCGGGGCGGGTCGCGGGCTCGGAAAGCCCACCCTTCGGCGGGGCGGGGAGGGGTAAGCCCGCCTATGCCGGCGGGCCTAAACATAAGGGCCCGATCCACCCTGTCTAGGCCCGCGGGCTTTTCGTTATTTTGTTACTTGTTGTCTAAATATTTCAAAATTTAAACATGATTTAAAAAAATTAAATTTACAAACTAAGATAGTCGAAATACTTTCATAATTTACCATTCTGAATTAATGAGGTTTCAAGCATCTAAATTGACATTTTGGTGCAAAGAGGGAGATCTTTCCATGAATATCAACTCTGGAATGTACACTAATACAATTTAAAAAAAAAAACAAGATTACAAGATATAAACTCACGATACTAAATAAATATAAAATATGCACAAAACTATCAATTTGCAAAATACTGCACAACATTATATACACACACACACTGCAATTTTGCACTACACAAAATATGCACAACACTTACGAATTGGGCCCAAATCAATTCGGACTTGATGTCTTTTCAGATTATTTAGGCTGAATTATTTATGAATTGGCCCAAGTCATTGTTGTTATCCATTTTTGAAATATGATTTTGGTAATATAATTTATAAATTTTGAAATGAGTTATACAAAAAAAAAATTGTGGGCCCATCCCGCCGCGGGCTTACCCACCTAGACCCGTCAAAAAAGGCCCTCAAAACTAAAGCCCTAACCACCTAAAAAGTTGACGGGGACGGGACGGCCCGACGGGTCCAACCCGTTTTGACAAGTCTACTCACAGACTTAAAAAAAAATATTAAATATAAATTATAAACTAAATTAGTATACCTGAATATTATGGTTAATTACAATCAAATACATGAATTTCAACACAATTTACAATTTAGATACGAATTTTGAAACGTTAAAAAAAATGAAAATCAAACACAATGTTTTATGTTATATATGATCAGTTTTTCATTCATTGGAAAAAAATCATAGATTATGTTTTAGTTGCAACGCTTCAAAGTCTTTATTTAAATTATAAATCGTGTCAAAATTTATGTATTTAATCGTTATTAATCCTAATTATGATTGAATGTGATATATATATATAATCAAGAAGATTACTTTCTCAACAATTAAATAATAAACTAAAAAAGTATGTGATAAAGCAAATACTTATTGGACAGGAATTAGAGGAGCGAAATATATCATAGTTTTCTCTCCATGTCATTCATGCACCGCAGTATACACACTAATGTCCATGCATCGATCGATTCAAATCAATAATCTAATTCAACAATACCTAACTTTTTAATTTTGTATATTAGAAAGTTTTGTCATTATGTACATGAAACAATATTAAGATAATATTGATTGAATAATTATTGCAGTCATTGAATGCATTTAATTATTTTTATATTTAATTGCATGTTCTACATATTTGTATTGTAGATGGTATGGTGTGGGTCAACACATGATAAAAGTTATATCATTAGATTCCTTACATTGTATTAAAAAGCCCACGACTTAGATGGTCTTAAACCTACCATCGGTATACATTAAAATAATCTGATAGTTAATTTATCTTGACTAATTGATTATTCTAGTACACCGACTTGTGTATTGATGAGGATCATGATATATACTATTCTATATTCTGATTTTAAGTGAGAGAATAAAGATCCACAGAGTTCAGGTTCTTAACCCAGATATATTGGCGGACATATATATGTTGTGTCGACTGCTTTGATTTATCAATAAGTGAAATTCTTTGATAAGATCAACAACCTCGATATTTTGGGTAGTGACAATTTCATATATAATGGGTCATGCATTATATATGGCCATTGTATCTTAGTACGCCAGGTTGATGATATCCCCTTAAGGAAACATAAAAATCATGGGAAGCCCTACAGGTATAATATTAATTTATTCTTACATGATACGGAAGTCGTGCGTACTACTCCCGGAACAAGATATTAATTAATTATAGTTGTCACAAACTTACATAATTAATTAATGGACTTTATATCTTAAAGTCTTTTTAGACCGTATACTATATGTTTCAAACTTGAAGTCTTTTTAGACTCTCTAGCTCTTGTATAAACGTAAAACCTCAACATAAAACTAGTTTGGTTCCTAGGCTATTTATAAGAACAAATTGTAGCCTAAACAAGGTAATC
Organism: Perilla frutescens; assembly: GCA_026008535.1. Classification (NCBI taxonomy): domain Eukaryota; kingdom Viridiplantae; phylum Streptophyta; class Magnoliopsida; order Lamiales; family Lamiaceae; genus Perilla; species Perilla frutescens. The sequence continues at coordinate 47,766,476 of BRKX01000005.1, forward strand.
GGATATGTCCTATTTTGAATCAAACTCTAATAAGGAAACTTTCCTAGTTTGATTTGGACATCTCTTGCTAGATTCCTTCCTTGAATATAACTTGCATTCTTCCATCTTGATCTTCATCCTGAACAATGCATCTTCTATTCTGAAATGTCCATCTTCAAAAGGAAACTTTAACTCCTTGAAATCAGCTTGGCATGTCTTTTAGAAACTTTCTGGACAACCATGTACATGATCTTTTTCAGGAACATGCTCAAGTACATTCTTCGATTTTCAATCAGATTGGCAGCGGAATGTTCATATCATAATGTCCAAAACATGATTTTCAAAACTTGAAAAATCAAAACCTTTGTGTTTTTTGAATTGTCATAAGGATTACGACGATCTAAACACCTAGTGCTAAACGATGGCACTAACAATCTCCCCATTTGTCTTTATCTATTAGCAAATCAGCTCCATATTTAAAAAAAAAAATACAATCTTCAGCTGAAGAATCATGTACCTTAAAACATTCTTGAATGTCCCTGTGAAAATCATATGATCATGTTGTTATTCACTCTCTTATTAACATGTTTTTCTGCTCTGTTATATTTCATTTTTTATCAGCAGTTTTATTTTTTAGCAAACATAATGATCATAAAAAAACTTGCAGATAAAAACATATGTTCAAAAGATATAATATCAAAATTTTCATATTACAGAGCATGAGCAAAAGATCTTGCAAAAATAATGTGTAAGATATAAACTTAAAAATAAGATCAGATCAAATTTTTAAACACAACATTACTCCTCATATTTACCACCGAGAAAGGCAAAGGAGTAATAGAGAACTACTCGAATTTGTCAGATGCTTGTTGTTGTTGTTCTTCTTCTTCACATTCTCCTTCATTCATCTTCATCATGTTCTGCTTCTGCAACCTCCTATTCATCATCATCTGCCTCATGCTCTTCTTCTTCTCCTACAGTGTCTTCATTTGTTGCTTCCTCTTCCTCTGCGTGATCATCAGGCTTTTCTTCACCATCAACTTTTAAGACAATCTATGGAGATCCCTCTTGAGTTGCAGCTACAGCAGTGCTAGAAAGCTTGTGCAAGTTACGAACATTATCAGGTACATCAGCTGCCGGGAAGGTAAAAGCATCTCAAGATGAGAGTTCAGCAATCAGAGCTTGAATCTTTATCTTCTCAGAGATATGCTCAGATATCAATCGAGCATGGAACTCCAGACCGTTCTCCAAAAATTTGAGCAGTAAATCCTTTTGTGAAGACTTCTCAACAGTTGCATCAGCACCTTTCATTTCTGGACAAAAAAAGGACTGCAAATAGCCCAAAAATGGTGGACCCGGGACACATGTCGTCTACAGAGCTGGTGGATGCACTACATGCACCTTATAGTAGAATTTACCCCATTCCCCCCTCCCTGGCCCCCTTTTCTTCATTTTTCGAGGATAAATTTCTTTTATTTTATTAGAAATGTATTCACAATTAGATTTTAGGACGTGATTGGTATGGTGGAATGGAATGAAATATAATGATCATTCTTATGTCCATTTCCATTTCGGTGATTGATATGGCTCAAAATCAGGAATCATCATTCTCGATGGAATCCATATTCCCAAAGGAAGGGGAATAGTCATTCCACCCACCCCATGGGTTCAGCTATTCACAATAGCCAAAAAAAAATTAATATATGATATATTTATACATAATTATGTCTTACTACCTCCGTTTCATAATGTTTGTTGTTTAAGGTTTTTTTTTTAGTTTCAAAATGTTTGTTGTTTTATATAATTTGACATCCTCTCTCCCAATTTTAACCCTCTCAAATCCTACAAGATTTTTTTATTCTAACTTACCTATAATATATGAAGAGAGAAAAATATATGGAGAGAGAAAATATTGTTATTTTTTAGGAAAATATAGATGAATTAGATTTTATGGCATATATAAGGGATAGGTATATTTGTCCACAAAATTAATTCTTAATTCCAGATAAAAAAAACAAAACAACAAACATTATGAAACGGAGGTAGTATAATATTATTTTATCATATTTAGAAAAATAAATCAAAAATAAAATTAAACAATTTATTATTATTATTATTATTATTATTATTTCTTAATTATTTTTATATTATTTATTTTAAAAATTTGTGTTAAAATCAAATTTTGATAGTTATTATAATTTTGTTGAAGAAAAATGAAAATGATACCGAAATAAATATAACATAAAAATATGTTATAATACAATATAAAATATTTATGTATTTAATATAATTTAATATATTCAAATGAAAAATTGAAACGTTAAAGAATTTTTCTATGAAGCAAAAATATTTTTATTAACTTATACAAGTTATTATATATTCATTAATTAAATATTTTAGAATAAATTTTTTCAATAAAATAAATAAATTATAATTTGCTAAACAAAATAGAAAAAATCATATGCTAAAAAGGAAAAATCACGTTTAGAAATATAAAAAATAAATTAAGGCATGTGTTGATATTTATTACGTATTACGTATACTTTAATCAATTATACGAAAATTTAAAATCACATAAAATATTCATTATATAAGATAAAAAAAAAACTTATATTTTATTTCGTTCTTCATTACGTGGACACACCAATCATAATGATCGTCATTTCATTTAGACCCTTATTACATTCCAAAGTTCATTCCATTCATACATAATTTCATTATATCATATCAATAGATGATATTAAAAGTACTCAAAAAAATTGATATTAAAAGTACTCAAAATAAAAAATTGATGGTATTAAAAATAATTTATTGTAACTAAAAGTATATATATTTGATTATTTGTCATTTCTCTTATTTTGAAAATCAAATTTAAATATGATTTATTTTTTATCACTAAAAACACTGTCGCTCTGAATGTAGATTAATAATAAATTTTTCACATAATTTATCTTATTTGAGAAGTAAAAACAATGTCGCTTTGAAAGTCAAAGCAGCAAAATTTGACATAATACGCAAGGGCAGACTTGGGTGAAACCGTCTCATACATGAGACGGGTCAATACTCACATGCGGAGATCATTATTTATGGGTAGAGTATCATTAACTCACATGTGAGTATCAATATTTATACCCGCATGTGAGTATCATTATTTATGGGTGAAGTATCATTAACTCACATGTATTGATCCGTCTCATGTATGAGACCGTCTCATACAAGTTTTTGTCTAATACGCATACTCTAGTTTAAAACATCCAAAGGTAAATATGTCATTTAAGCGAAATCTGAAACACTCAAACAAGTGACAAGCAAAACATTTCGACAACGTAACGTTAAATAAATACTTTCTTATGTGAACAGGAGAAGTTACATTTTTGTTCCAAGTCCACCTACAAAACAAAGTACAATTTCTATAATGCTAATAAAGATCAACAAAATTGTCAATTAAATCAACAACAGGAATGTCTTTTGTTGGTAATACTAGAACAAATTAACACATTCTGCAACGATAATTTAACAGTGTAGGAACCAAACATGCTGGATCGATCCATCTGTTTGCGATGGGGCGATTGGCCAATCAATGCAAGGATTTAAGGTGGAAAACTTGGCAGGCAGACTTGTACGATTGCTTAGCTGCTGCCTGTTCAAATTTCTTGTTCGCAGTTTCGTTCTCTTCCAAGCTCGTTTGGATGAAAAACCTAATCCACCATGATGAGCTGCGGAATTTGGCCTACGGAACAAACACCCACTTGCTAATAATTCAACTACTCAAGCAACCAAGTTTATCATTCTATAAGCATCATGTGATGTGATGTGTGTGTGTGTGTGTGTGTGTGTGTGAGAGAGAGAGAGAGAGAGAGAGAGTAGAAGCCGAATGCCAAATTGCCACGTAAAGAATTACATGCAAAAGAAACAATATATACTTACAGGGCGCCCGAACTTGGACAGCTCTGCTACTTTAGCCCTTTGATGACCTGGATAACCTACATTCATGTAAAATTGGTAAATTTCAACTGTGAATTAACAGTGCGATGGAATGGGAATGCAAGATCAGATTAAGCAGAAACTACACGACTGTTGAATATATTTGGATGTTAGTACCCATGAAGACGTGACTATGTATTATGGCTCAAGTTCTAACATGCTAAGTGCTAACAGTAATAGAATAACAAGGGCACAGCAGGCACCAAGCCATGTTATTCTACTAAATGACCCGCGGACTAAATCACAAATGGCATGATAACTGTGGCTGCAAAGAGGATTGGCGGTGTAACACCTGGAAATGACGAGAGCGGTCAGGACTCACTACCCTGTATCATTTGCCTAGAAAAGCTCCAACAAATGTGCCTATACTCACAGGCTGAATCACAAATGGCATGATAACTGTGGCTGCAAAGAGGAATGGCAATGTAACAGGACTCACTACCCTGTATCATATTTTTGCCTAAAAAAGCTCCAACAAGATTCCCGGGCTAGAGAGTGCCTGAATTTGTCCGTCATGAGCTTAGATGGGGATAACAGAATTCTCGTGATTACTTGACTAACTACTGGGTTAGTAAACACACACCCAATGCTAGAGAGCTAATAGGCATAGGCACTTTGGTATGGGACATGCATAGTTCCTGCAACTAGATGCAAGATTATGGCGATCAAAGCACTGACAAAGGTGTTCTATCATGTCCAAATGACTAGATGCTGAAGACTTAGCCAATCAAAGCACCTTAAGTAACATCCTCCACGTAGTTAAGATGGAAAAAAATGAACACATGCACACACAGACAAAATTAGAAAAGATTCAACCAATATCAAAGGAAATTGGAACTGAGGTCTCTGAAGATTACCAGATAATATAACTAAGCCATCAGATGCCACCCTCGCTAAATCTGGAACAGTCTTATTAAGATATTTTGGTGACAAGTAATCCAATGCATCTGACACAATGACAAGAGAAAATGACTTAGGCTTGTAGGGAAGGGGAAACTTGACATCTGCCACTCGTACAACACCCTTGCTCACAAGATTCCTGCAGTTGGCATCAGCATCATCTAATTCATATGGCTCTACACCCCAAACTTCAGTATCCTCTTCTTTTAATATTTGAGAAACTACTGAGCAGGTTTCAGGGCCTACATGCAGTACCTTCCGCATGCTGTCACCATATGCTTTCTTAAGGATAGGTATCAATCTTTGAAGCTCTAGATTGCAGGAAACTCCACCTGCACATTGCAGGAATGAATGAACCCAACAGTATTTCTCATATCAACAGTAGGATTTATTTATTGTCTGAAAATGAACCCAAACAAAAGAATCCTGAGAAAGACTAAGTGGTGCATCAAGAAACAATTATCCACACAGTTACAAAGTAATGGTAAATCTTCACATGCAGAATTCAGATCCACATAAATAGCATTACTAAGTAGATCAAATGCAGAATAGCAAGCAGGATTTGTATGAGTCGGTACAGAACCCGTCAGATAAAATTGCCTACATTTGCTAAGTATTTTACCATTCACAGATATCTATTTCAAATTCTCAATATTTGTGAAAATGAAGTATACTTCCTCTACATAATTACCAGGGATGCAAAGAAAAAAAAAAACGTAGCTAAAAATTATTGCAATACAAGAGACAGAATCTTCTTCAGTATCATTCATGCATTGCTTAATCCTGATTCTACTGGAAAACAAGCTAGAAATTAATTTAATTGAAGCAACATTGATGTAACAAAAATAAATAACCTTTACAGCAAACAAAGGAAAACAGAAAAAGGAATGAAACTTCTTAGAATTAAAAGGTGTGCGCTTTAAATTACTGGCAGTTACCCTCAAGTCTATTTAAAGAAGCTATATCAACGCTCCTGCCACCTGTCAGGAAGCAATTTAAATGTCAGAGACACCAAGAAAGAACTTTATAACAAATTCTTCAATGGAACAAGCTTATCAAAAGCAATGGTAACAATCATTAAATGTTAAAATTCTTGCCCTGGCATAATTCATATCTGATCAATTATCAATAGAATGTGTATTTTAAGTACAAACAGATTAATAACAAACCTGAACCATGATACATATATCCAACAATAAGCAGTGCTCCCTGAAAAAATGCAGAAAAGTAAGTCACCAGTTTTCTCAAAAAAATGAAATCAAAAGTTACAGACACAGTAATTATGAGAAGCAGATGTTCGGTCAGAGTAAGAAAATGTGCCATCATTCTTAAGCAATATGCAGGCAATGAGAGTGCACATATGGAGGTGCATCTTCAGGTGCACGTGCACTATTCCTGTGACTAGAGCATGCAACCCTGTGAACATGTATATAATCATAGTGCAAAGTTAAAAGGCCACGGTTTTTACCACCACAACGAGCCCTATAGATAATAGGGGAGATTGGCGAGACTTGTGATGCAATGCGCCCATAAAAGGAATGCTCGCACTGTCTGTAAAGCGGCGGGATGAATTGGGTCTCCTCGACATTGTTTACAGATGTAATAATCTGCTAGACATTGGATTAAAACCAATGAAAAATAAGTCCAACTCTTTGATACCAGAAATACTGAGGCAAAAAATATGGTAACACTTTCAGAAGCGTGCCCTTCAGTGACTAACTACTATGCAAAGATTCATGAATTATCTATCCATCAAAACCAGTATGACACATACAAGCAACAAAACCAATGAGAAACCAGCAGCTTTAAGTTGAATCATATAACACATTTCCATATATCATCTACGAGAACTTATTCCCAGCTGATGCTAGCACACGGAAGCTCAAAGTAGATTCCAGTTGCATATAAATATAAATCAATCAATAAAGCTCAAAAAGGTAAATTACATTTCTTCATTGACTGATCAACTAACACAATTTGCATCAACTGATACGATCGGGAAAGCAGCTGCGTAACAACTAAATCAATTTACCCCAACACGCACAAATCCAAAGCACAAGCCATGTGAATTTAAACTACAACGAAGGATCGGGCAATTCAAGTCCATGAATGGCGGGTAAATCCGCATTGCCGCATGAAACACCAAAACTATCAACTAAACGCACTGCTCTAGCAGCTGGATTTCACACAATCAAGAACCAACATCAAACAAAATAAATCCATAATCTAACAGGCAGAAAATGTAGAATTTCTTAATCAAAAGACACAATAGACCTAAAAAAGGATTGAAAAGGGAAAATATACAGAATTAAACGAAGAAATCACCTAAAATGGAAAACCTAAAGAGAAGAGCGCAAGAACTGGATGTGTGATCTAGATCTGCTCGGATTTGTTTTCTGCTACCAGAGAAAAAGCGCTCGGATTTATTTCAGTAGCATTTATCTATTTATTTGCTTTTTAGTTGATTTCCTTTTCTTTTTTTCTCCTTTTTGGCGGATAGTAAATGCGAAGATGAAGATGCTAATTACTACCAAAAGTTAATAGGATTTGGAATCATTTAGGTTGGGAATTTGGGATTCAAATTTATTTTTTCAAATTAAATGTCACACAACCAATAAGGTAGGATTTCTCTTGTTTGAGACAGTCACACATGTTAGATTGAAAATTTAGTTGATATTTTAATTGGATAAAAATGAAAATTAATATTGTAATTACTAAGTTTTAAAATTTGTATTGTTATCACAAAATTAATTAAAGGATTAATTACATTAAAAACCATGAATCTTGGATATGGTTATAAATATATCATGAATTTTAATGATAAGCAGTTAACACATCAACTTTTAACTTGGGTGTTATTCAATATCCCCATTTTTTTGTAAAATAAATTAACCTCCGATATAACCGTCAACTTGCACGTCTCTTCGAATTCATTATGATTCAGTAGTCAATTTTCAAAAAAAAAAAAGAAGTTAGTGTAGTAGAATTTAACAATCCCCATTTTTTCCCATTGATACGAGTGTGAAATTCGGTCATTTTGACTTCCTTTTTTAAAAATTTATGCTCAAACCACAACATGTTCAAAGAAATGAGCAAATTATCACTTGAATTGGAGGTCAATTTATCTTACAAAAATTTGGGGATAATGAATAACACACAAATTTAAAATTGGTGTTTTAATTGTCTACTTTTAAAATTCGTGTTAAATTTACAATCATGCTCGAAGTTCGTCATTTTTAAGCAATTAACCCTTAATTAAATTTTATAACTTTTTTAGACAATTTACCCTTGTCATCAACATGTAAAATTCAATGCTACTTAAGGTTAGGCATTACCCTGATTATATACAAAAACATCCAAAAAAAAAAATCATGCAATGTTTTTAAAAAAATATTTTTTATGCAATCCATATTGTCATATTAAGGTGATATTTGGCTGTTTTAAAAAAATCAATATCATTAGCATAACAAAAGGTAAAAATGAATAATGTATCACACATGATCAATATCGTCTTAATATGACAACATAAATTGCATAAAATAGTGTGGTGTTAGTAACCTGAACAATAAGAAGATAGATAACTATCGAACACAAAAAAATATTGTTATTAGAAACTCGAGGCCTGTGAAAATTACATTTTCTTTAATTTAAATTTGGTATATATGAGAGATTGCAGATTCCCAACATATAATATGTGAACTGGAACTTCTTCTAACTAACAGAAGTATGTACGAACGAACTTAAATTGGAACTTGAGAGAGAGAGAGAGAGAGAGTAGAAACGAGTGTGGGAGAAAAGAGGAGGATGTTGTGATTACGTGTTCTAAGTTTCACATTCCATCACCGAGTCTGTTGGAATTAAAAAACAAAAAAAAACAATTTGCACACAAATGGTGTGACATTCACTTACTCAGGTCGCACTCGTAGTCTCATACACAAGTCAATGGTTCGAAGCCTGAATTGAACCCTTGCGCATGCAAATAGCGAGAGCTTCCTCCACGTAATAGCAAAACCTAATAACAAGGGATTAATTCACCTATGTGGAACAATCACACTTTCACCCGTTCTAAGAGTCACACTTTAGATATACATTTCATTTATCAAAACTTTATTTTGAACGAGGTATACAGTCTCAATGTTCTCATGATGTAGAACACGATATCACGATATCTATGCATGCAAAATGAGCATTAGTATCTCGCTAATGTGTTCACTTTTCTTCGTAAGATTTGTCAGAATGTATTATGATGTGTTTAATTTTATTAAAATAGATAGATATACATTCTCTTGAATTCTAAACAAAATTAGGTTCTTCGTTTTGCCAAACAACTATGCTAGATGTTTAATTCGCAATAAGTGTTAAATTATTAAAGTTCATATGAAATTATAATTGCGGTAAAAGTTTGTAATTTTATTTGCAACTAACCCAAATTTCAACTCGACATTGACCTTCTCATTTGCTAGCTAGGTCAAATCAAAATGAGACGTGGATTGTAACCTAGTGACTTAAGTTAGAAGTGATTTTTAGACCCTCAATCAAATTATATATAAATATATAATGTCTTTATCTGTTTTAAATTATATTAAACAAGAAAGACTAGGACCACCTAACAAAATCTTGAATGTTGAGTGTAACATGTCTACGCCGCTATACTTTTCGATCGAATTATTATTATTATTATTATTATTATTATTATTATTATTATTATTATTATTATTATTATTATTATTTAACACCGTCATCGATTTCATCGATTATTTTCATATAATCACATGCTTTTGGGAGCGCCATGAACAAAAAAAAAATATGCTTAATTTACAATAGAATACAAATCTATTTTTAGAGGAAAATTTCATATACATACTCGTCTGTTTCTTCACGAAAATAAAATCACATGTTTAATAAATAGTCTAAAAATCCTCTTATGATATATATATGTGTGTGTGTGTGGGTGTGTGTTCTATTAAATATAACTTTTGTGACTCACACCTAACAAAGAAAAGACAAGGTGTGTATGTTTTAATATCACATACTATTGCCGAAATTATAATTCTATCTCATGCTATTCGAAATGTTTGAACTATTGAAAAACGACTCAAAACTATCAAAAGATCTAGTTTCAGCACCTTATAAAAATGACATAGACATTTGAGTAATCTTTCAATAGTTCGGACATTAAAATGTCATGTCATTTTTCTGATCTCATTTTTACCAACAAACCAACTCGTCATATTATTTTCATGTACCGGAAAAATAGTTATGGAAATAGTTTTGAGCAGTTTTTCAATAGTTTAGGTATTAAAATGTCATTTTGAATAGTTTGTGATAGATTTCAATTTCAGCAATAGTATGAAATATTAAAACATAGTAACTCTAAAAGATACTAATTGTTTTTTTATCATTTTTATTATACAAAAAGATAATTGTAACATTTTCATTAAATATAAATATATTTTATTATTTTAAAATGAGTGTATTTGGTGAAGCTACTATCTTTTTGCTATTGTGCGATTTTACTAAGTTTTTGTAGTATTTTTTTAAATTTTTATTTACTTAAATATGAAAAGGGTAAGTGATAACAATGCTAAAGTTATGCTAAATTTTATTTATTTTTGTAGTATTTTTTTAAGTTAAATTCTATTGAGAAAGTTATACTAAAGTTAACAGTGCTAGATTATATATTATGATATTTAGATAGAGTATGATTAAATTTATCTAATAGATATATTTATTTCTTTTCGAGAAAACACATATGATCGTATGATTTTTTTTCCTTTTTTTTAATATTATATTTCTATATGCATATATCAATTATTGATTTGATGGTATCACATTTCACGTTGTCATTTCAGAATTATTTGTACTACCAAATAAAATATAAGATTTAAGAGAATCATATCTGTTGAAGTATGCCTAATTTTAAGCGCTTTAATTTGAAATAGGCAGTTGCGTAAATGAAAATTGTGCCCAAATCTAAAGTGTCATTAACTCATAGTCAATAATATATAATCATATTTCATTAAGCATACATGGTTGGGATTTGGGATCACATGCTAATTGCTACCTAATATGATATAGGTGATGCTGCGGTGGCAGGCAACCTTTTTTTTTTTTTCTTTTTTAGATTTCACACCATATAATATTCTTCGGTATTTTTTTTGGGGGGGGGGGGGGGGGTTGGGATTTATTAATTATTCCATCCGTCCGATATGTGATTTTTTACGAGAATTAAGAAAAAAAATTAAGAAAGATAATTAATTAAAAAAAATTTAATTTGTTTCTATTTATTTAATTAATAGTGAATTAATATTTAATATAAATATATTAATCTATATATTATCTAAAAGTAAGATAGTTATAGGAAATAGAAATAACAATTTTTCCCACCCAAATCACTATTCCTAATTGAGCAGCTAATATTTTCTCTTAATATATAGATTACGTATGTATAATTTAGTGATAGATATTAGGATAGATAACTTTCATTATATATATACATAGATACCATTTCTATTTATAATAATTGAGAAGCTAATATTTTCTCTTAATATATAGATTACGTACATATAATATTAGTGATAGATATTAGGATAGATAAATTTCATTATATATATACATAGACACCATATCTATTTATATTATGAATTAATATATGAATATTAATATTAGGGATGAACAACTCTCAGCCGTGAAATATTAATATTAATATTAGAAATTTGTGTATATATTTATATGGATAAATTTGATTATATATACACACACCATATCTATTTATATTAGGAATTAATATATAAAATATTAAATGAGAATGGTATCTAGAACCTAATATTGGGTTGAGGATATATAAATCACATATAATGAACCTAATCTAATTAAATATTCCCCTTAAAAATTCTACTGATAATACACGCACTTCATGAAATGAATTTTTTTAATTCATTTATAAAATCTGCAATATCGCAATGTGAATGTTGTATAATCATCTCCACATTAATAAGATATTCTTGTAGGGGGTGAATTTCTAAAATTATTTTCGTACTTGGTTCGGGCTCTAGCGACCGGTGAGATTTTGCGAGGCCAAAGAATGAGTAGAATGAGATCGATTAAGGAATGATTGAGTGTCTAAAAGATCGGAATAATTTGTTTAACCAATGATTACTCGGGTGTTTTCGATATTGCTTTTCTTATTTTTCACCCCCTTTGCGATTTATATAGGATAAAGCCGTAACCCCTTTCCGATTTTCAAGGGATTTTCCGCTATCTTTGGGAATAGACCCTTATCCCCTTAAGGGTTTTTGACTGGGTCATACTTATCTTCCAACGTTCTTTTGACCTGGTCTCATTGTTCGAACTATGTTCTAGCTCCCCCCTTTTATGTTATCTCCTCTTCGGACTTGACTCATTCGATCTCTAAACCCTGGACTTCGACATGTGTCTACTAGGCTCTAAGACCCTTAAACGAACATGGGTCTTATTATTGGGCCTTAGGCCATCTCCAACAGTTTTCACCAGAATACAGTTAACTCTACACTACACTACAGTTAAAGTTACAGATTTTCAATTTTCATCTCCAACAGCATCACTCTACATTTCACCCTACAATGGAATATTCCCTTTTTATATTCTTTACTATTGATTTAATTTTTTTATCGAATTATTTAATTAAATAGGATTATATATAAAATATATATATATATATTAATATTCTTGCTCATTATTTTTTATTTTTAATTAATATATAATTAAAACTTAATTTTATTTTACAAAAATTAAAAGGTTCATGTAAAAATAAACAACTTATTCAAAATAAAATTCAACATTTCATAATAGATAATTCAATAAAACACATAAATTACATGTCATAACAATTACATCTCTGAATTTGAAAACTCCTCCCACAAATGATCAATCAAAGCATTACGAAGTGCCAAGTGAGCATCTTTGTCTTTGATTTTTTTAAATCGGCCCAAAAATGCTTGAAATTCATCTATTCCTTCGTTCGACATTTCAAGATCTGGAATTGGCACTTCTCTCGCATCATTAATTAGTGCATCAAGGTCTCGTTCATCCTCAACTATCATATTGTGCATAATAATACACGCAGTCATTATATCTTGCAAATCTTCTTTCTTCCAATAGCGTGCTGGATTTGCTACAATTGCAAATCGACTTTGAAGAACTCCGAATGCGCGCTCCACATCTTTCCTGCATGATTCTTGTTTCATTGCAAAATATTTTTTTTTCTGGGAACGAGGTTCATGGATTGTTTGCACAAGGGTAGACCATTTTGGATATATTCCATCAGCTAAATAATATCCCGTATTATACTCTTTTCCTTGTATGACATAATGTGCAGGTGGAGCGATACCTCGAGCAAGATCAGCAAATAAATGAGATCGTTCCAATACATTGATATCATTATTGAAACCTGGCATACCAAAGTATGCATGCCATATCCAAAGATCATAATCGGCAACAACTTCAAGAATAATACTTGGACTTCCACTACGACCTGCATATTGTCCTGCCCAAGCAGTTGGACAATTTTTCCACTTCCAATGCATGCAATCTAAACTACCCAACATTCCTGGGAATCCACGACTTTTACCAATAAAAAGTAGTCTAGCAACATCACTAGCAGTAGGGGATCTTAGATATTGATCAGCAAATATTTCTACAATTGCACGACAAAACCTCTTGACACATTCAAGGGAAGTGGACTCACCAATATTAATGTACTCGTCCACAGCATCTGCTGGCATTGCATACGCCAATATCCGAAAGGCAGCTGTAACTTTTTGAAGTGTGGACAAACCACGTCTCCCAGCTGCATTACTTCACTGCACAAAGTAACCATCATGATTTTTGACAGCATCAACAATGCGAAGAAATAAATTTCGAGACATTCGAAAACGCCTACGAAACATATTTTCGGAATATGTTGGATTTTCAGAAAAATAATCATTGAAAAGGCGTTGAGCAGCTCCTTCTCGATCACGATGGATTGTTCTATGACCAGGAACGGAACCTCCATGGATAGGTGTGGTATTTTGGCTATTGAGAATTGATGCTAAAAGATTATTGTTGGTGGAAATTTGTTGGAGTATCATTTGATCAAGATCATAGCTATGTACCAAATTTTCAAGCTCATCGTCAGATGAGCTTGGAGTACCAGAGCTAAAGAAATTGGGATTCATTTTTTCAAAGAAGACAATTGATGGTTAGGATGCAGAATGATTGACAATGCACCTTTCTTAAATAGGGTGCATTCTACACTTAATCTTGTACACCTAATCTTCCGCACCTAACTATTTTGTACACCTAATCTTCTACACCTAACTATATTGCACCTAACCTTCTACACCTAACTATATTGCACCTAACCTTCTACACCTAACTTTCTACACCTAACCTTCTACACCTAACCATTCTCTCTCAATTCTATAAATATATCCATCAATCTACACAATCTTCCACACCTAAATTCTTCCACATTATACACTATCTTCTACACCTCAATTCTATGGCTGCCAATAGGGCTAACAATTACACTGTTGATGAAGATATACATCTTTGTAAAGTGTATATGGAAGTATCTCAAGATCCAATACACGGTAAAAATCAGAAACTCTGGAGTCGTGTTACGCAGGTCTATAACGACTCCCTTCCATCTTCATCCATGCCGAAGCGACCTCAAAGATCTATTGATTCTCGTATGCATACCATCCTTGCTGCAATATCCAAATTGCAAGGATGCATACAACAAGTCGAACTTTTAAATCCGAGTGGTGCATCAGAATATGATATTGTAAGTTGTCATTATTATATTTGTATTATTTATCTTATTAATTTCTAAAATGTTTGATTCATTATGCAGATGATGCGTGCAAAAGATATGCTGAAACTAGACCCAAAATATCGAAAGGGTTTCAAGTTTGATCACGTGTGGAACATGGTGAAAGATCTGGTGAAATTTGATTGCCAGAAATCACGAGTAGAAAGACATCCATCTCAACCAGGTACGCCAGTGTCTGATTCTCCATTATCACCTGATGGATTATCTACATTTAATCTCAATTTAAGTAATGATGCCAGTGGTAGTGGACCTTCATCAAAACGTCCAATGGGTGTTAAAAAATCTAAAATGAAAAAAAAAAGAGTGAAGACTTGTCTGTTGCTCTTGAAGAAATTAGAGAAAATAGTCAAAAACTTCAACAATTATTTGAGTCTTCAGCTGCAAAAAAAGACCGCGATATGGAGATACAATTGCGAAGGATCGAAGCTCAACGACAAGCTACTGAAGTAAGAAAATGGGAAGCAGAAAACCAAATTTTAATGCTTGATACAGATACAATTTCTAATCCTGCTAAACGTCTATACTTCGAACAAGAACAAGAAAAAATCCTGGCGAAAAGGCAGGAACAATCCAACCAGTCTTCCCTACCAGATAATACTTTCGACATTGGAAGTTATTTTCCAGATATCCCCGGTGCAGGATCTGGATCCGGAAGTGGTTTAGGGGATTATTAGATAAAAATATTATGTTGTATTTTTAATATTTTACTCTTATTGTATTATGTTTGTATTTTTATTAATTATGTATTTGTATTGTTTATTGTAATATATTGTTGCTTTGTATCGATTATTAATATATTTGTGGCTTTGTATTGTTAAATGTTTATGTAATTCTATTTTTATTAATTATGTATTTTATGTTTAGTTAGATTTTTAAATTAATGTAATAGCATTTACTTAATTAATGTATAAAATAATTTTCAAACAATTGAAGAAATCTAATAGAAAATAAAAAAAATACACAAAATAAATTAGTTTGTATTATGAAAAAATAAATAAAAAAAAAGAAAAAAAAAATAAAAAAGTACCGAGATGAACAGTACCTCGGTTAATCAACCGGGGTACTGTTCACCCACCCCTAAATCTAGCGAGCCGTGAGCATCTGTTGGAGAAAGATTTTTTGGAGAATCACTCCACATCTGCCGTGTAGCGTCTCTCTTGGAGACGCTCTTAACGAAAATAGACCTCTACAATTAGCCCCTCATTACCTGAGGCTCGAGGATCATGTAATGAATGTTGTCGCGACGCAGAGGGACTATCATAATATATTTCGGATGATTTACGAAGCCCCAAGTTTGACGTTATTAACAAATGATCATGAGATTGAAAAAGGGTCGTGAAAGAAGACCTCGTAAGGCTCCAGACCTGAATGAAGGTCCCGGGGAGCTAAAAAGGGGTCGCGAAAGCAGACCTCGTAAGGCTCCAGCCTGAATGAAGGTCATGGGGCCTTACGAGGTCTGGATTTCTAATGATATCTATTAATCTACTAATGATATATATAATGTATAATATAATATGTATGAATATATCCTCATTAATTTTCACACGTTAAAGATATATTAGCACATATATTTTTTAGATTTGTGTGCATATATAAACCATATATAATGGAATAAATCCAATTCATCAAAAAATTCAATTCATACCATAAATATTTTTCTCCGTATGATTTTATAAATAGATCCGTATGCTACGTATACAAATCAAACGCTCTATTGCATTTTACAAGAAATTAATTCATTCCAAATCATAACTTCGTGTCTCCATTTTTTATTTTAGTTGAGAGGGTTAAGGAAACCGGTCATTCCATATATGAATTGATATTGAAACTTAGGTTGTTCGTGTGTACGAACAACCACCGTATGGAAGATCGCATGTTAAACCAACTCTCGAGATAATTCTCCATGATCGTGTCGGTGACCGTATACACGGTACCATGAGGAAGTCAGATCTTGAGCGGTTTAATATTGAATTTGTGGAAGGCGGTTTATATGCTTTTCAATTTTTCGATATACAAGATAATAGGATGAATATAGAACAACCCAACATTTGTTCAAATTCATTTCTTCTTCCTATACGAAAGTTATCCCCATCGTGGATGAAGGTTTTCCACACTACATGTTCTAATTTTGAGATTTCACATCTTTACAAGAGTTGGTCCATTTGATGAGGGTTTGCTTTTTGGTATTAACAATACTTCATATTAAAATTTCAGTTTATATTATTTATATTTTTTTGTTTTACTAATATATATAATTTTTTATTATAACATACATTATTGGAAAAGTTGAAAAGCACTCTGAACCCCGAGAAATACAACATAACGGACGTCGTACCAATTCATGATTTATATTGAAGATGTAAATTATACTTCAATTCATGATTTATATTTTACACTATGCATGAGTTTTGTTTCAGTACGATAATTGAAGCAATATTTTTTTTATTGTGATCATATTTTAATAAAATTTTAAATGTGTACCCCACTCTCCGTGCATCGCACGGGTGCAATACTAGTTAAGTCTATAGATTAGCATATTAGTTAAATATAGGTAGAAACATGTCTATATATACATCCTGAAAAGATAAACAAGCCTATCAATATGGGACGAAAAGTAATTAATTACATAGTTAATTAACTAATTAATTAATCGAATTAATCGAATTACCGGTCATCCACGTGGACTAAACCTAGCCCGGAGATTTAATTCATATTAAATTACCCACGCATTTCCTAAAATAAAAATAAAAATTGTTACCATGTACGTACACAGTTGCAGAATCATTTTATTATATTCAAAGGGACATGTTTTATATTCCAAAAAATGATAGAAACAAGTCCCCTTGGGGATGGCCTAGTGGTGGAGTGGTGTTGGGGATGGCCTAGTGGTGGAGTGGTGTTTCTTGAGGTCAAAGGTCTCAAGTTCGACCCACCACCAACACCACTAGGTGTGAGCCTGTCACACCTGACTTGCCAAGTGTGGTTTACCTCCCCTGTACGGTAGCGGCTGCGGGTTACCCTCGATATCCAAAAAAAAAAATGATAGAAACAACTATAAATTACTTTTAAAAACTTCTACTAACACATGTTCAGTTTTTTTACTTTTGGGCCCCCACTTTTATGAATACGGAATATGGCATCAAAATTTCGTTAAAAAAATTATGTGTGAATATATGTTTCTAACCAAATTTAACTTGTAAAATTCTTTTCTAACCAAACATTACAGACCATTCTTTTCTAATCAAACAAATTTTCAGTACCCATATTACCCTTAATAAATTGTGGACCTGGTCTGACCATGCCTTGAATTGAACACGGCTTGTTGTACACTGCTGAGTAATTATTCAAAAAAATTGACAGCTAACAAAAGTACACGGCTAACAAAAGAAATTGAATTCTTTTCTGTTAATTACTCAAATTCTATTGTATCAATTAATGAATTGATGGATTGGTTTGTTCACTAATTAATTAATTTAAAAGACACAATCTATTATTCTACACGGCCAATCAAAATTGAAAAGAGTAAACTTACAATTCTACACGATCTCTCTTCTTCTACACGGTACAGTTCTACACGGCCAGAATATATACACTAAACAATTCTACACAGCACTCATGGCTGGGAGAAAAAATTCTACACAGCGGCTGGGAGAAAAATTTCTCCCAAAAATTCTACACGGTTGGGAGAAATTTTTTTACACGGCCTCCACACCCAAAAATTCTCCCAGAATTCTACACGGCCTTTGCTCCAAAAATTCTACATGGGCGCCTCAAATTTATACGCGGACAAACTAATCAAAACATCGACGAGTGAAGATCCGCCACCGCGCCCGAGCTCCGCCGCGAAGATCCGTCACCCAACCGCTGTGAAGATCCGCCGCCGACGCTGTGCAGAGCCGCCGCACCCGACCGTTTCTCTGCTCATAAAAAATGGATGAAGAGGTAGGTTTTAAATTCTATATTTTCTTGTTAATTAGTACAATTTGTTCAATTAATTAGTTAAATCATGTATGGGTATTTGTATTTGGATTGTGGATTGGATTGATTTTGCCTGTATCAGTCGGATTATTGCTGGATTATTCATGTTGAAAAAAATCTGGGTAGAGACCGTCGACTGTGCACTACACGTGGTGCTCGATCCTTTTTTTTATTTGTTATGTCATTGTATTTGTAATTTTTTTGGTTTTGTGTATGGTGAATTCTATTCAAATCTTCTTCATTCATGAGTTATGTGAATCAATTTATATAATTTATGAAAATTGTAATTGTAATTTTTTTGGAGTAAAAACGCAATAACAATCAGAAATTTGTTCCATTTAACATCAGTGTGTAGGTAGCCGAATTATTCATTTGTAGTTACCAAGTAAGAATACTTCAATTCTGAAAATAATACCTGCAAAATTGTAATTGTTTCGACGTCCATGATTTAGCCCGTGAACAACCAATTTAAGAAATAATTCTTCACCAATTTAAGAGGATTTTAAAATTTAAATAAAAAACCTAATTGAAGAAAAACTAATTAAATCCTATTTAATTCACTTTTTCTATATTCGAATAAAATAAAAAATAATTTATAGAAAAACACAACATGAATGATTATGTTATGAATTTAAATAATTGTATTTAAAAATCAACATGCAAGACGTTGCAATTGTATTCCTATATTCACAAATAATAAAATCGTGATTGAAGAACATAATAAATTTTCAAACTAATTAATTCATAATTAGTGAAGGACACATTTGTTGTCCTTAGTATATAAGAAAATAATCTTGACAGTCCTAATTAAATTTTACAAAAATCAGAAAATGAATTTTAATTAAAGAAATTAAAAATAGTTAAACAGTTTGGTATAGCATTAGTACAGATTTAATTAACTTGTGTTTATATATTAATTAATTTGGTAATTTTTAGTTATTATAATTAATTTAGGTAATTAAGCTAATGTATTACTTTTATTTATTTATTATTTATTAATTTTTTGCTTGACCGTGTACTACACTGTACACGGTCAACCGTGTAGAATGTATGAAAGCACCGTGTAATTTTTTTTTTAATTTCACTATTTTAAATTTATTTTTCTACTGGAAATAGGTATGGATGTTCATATATACATGCTAATTTTTTTGTAACATCTTACAATAAAATTAAAAAGTTAAAAAATGTATTCCATAGCCTAATCTAAGAGATACAACTTTTTTCTAATACGAAATATAATGTTGCGGATTATCACATTTCAACCGGATGATTATGATTTTTACAATATTTTTCCCATAAATGATAAAATCTAAACAATTTAAACCATAAAAAAAAATAAAAAATTGAACATATCTTGCAATGTTTTTGCCTTTTTTGATTTTCTCGTTCCCAACTTTTCAACCAAAATCGTCCCAAACTTTTTGACAAAAGAGTATAATGGATTTGAAGTGCTAATCGTTCCAATTAAACTTTTCAACAACTATTATACTCGTTTGGTGTGTGTTATTTAATACCGTTCATTTAAAATCCAACCATACACCACTGTGAGCATTGAATTGAAAAGATGAAATAAATTAAAAAATAAAAAATTTACATTTTCATTGAACGTATTAATTAATTTATTTATTTCATCTCATTTAAAATCCAACTACCCAAGACTGTGAGCTTTGAAATGAAATAATGAAATAAATCTCATTTATTTACATTTTCATTGGCCATGTACAAAAATTTACATTAAAATTTTTTGGCCATGTACAAAATTTAAAAATAAGGCATTCGCTCATCAATCTCATTTAAAATTTACATTTTCATTGGCCATGTACAAAAATTTGACCGTGTATAAATTTAAAAAAATTAAATAAATTTGGCTGTGTATAATTTTGACCGTGTACAAAAATTTGGCCATGTACTAAAATTTGGCCGTGTATACAATTTAATGAACGTGTAAAATTTTTCCTAAAATGAACGTGTACAATTTTTTTCTAAAATGCACGTGTACAATTTATTTTTTTTAAATATTTTTTTTTTAGAAAAATGTTACAAAAAGAAAAAATGAACATGTATATTTTTTTTGGACCCATCGTGTAGATTGTTTTTGGACCCACCGTGTACAATTCATATATAATTTTCTAATTCATATATCATTCACCGTGTAATTCATATATCATTCAATGTGTATATTATTTTTTGGACCCACCGTGTACAATTCATATATCATTCAACGTGTATATCTTTCCATGAACGTGTACATTCTTTATTTTTGGACCCACCGCATGTCATCTTTGACCTTTTCAAATATTTACAAAGGGCAAATTAGACTTTTACCTATTTATTTGGTTAGAAAAGAAGACTTCAAAATTCTTGGTTAAAAAAGAATATTACAACTTGATTTTGATTACTTTAAAATTTCTCCCATTATATATTGACCTAATTAAAACAATTTTTTGGAAAATAATTTAAAATCTCATTGCAAATCAACAGAATCTCTCGTGCTGCTTTTGTTAATAATCGTAAAAATCACAATCTAAAAAAAAAAACTTCTTTTGAAATTACTCATATTATCAATTTAGGATTTAAAAGATAGATTATTAATTAATCAATCGAGGGCCTTAGAGATGACAATTATCAATTTAGGCCTGATAGATGAAAATTATGAATTTAGGACCTCAAAATTCATATATTTTGATTTATTTTATTATTTTTAATAAATTATATATTAATTTAATAGATAATTATCAAATGGATTATTAAATTGAAATTAATATAATAACAATTTAAAAAATATACGATATATGGAGTCTTAAATTGATAATTTTTATTTTTAAAATTCCGGATTATAAATTTTATCTTTAAAATTCTTAATCGATAGATAATATATGTAAACGATAAAAAATGGAAAGAATATAGGAATATATAAATGAAATGTTCTGAAAATGGACAAATATTTATAGGATATGAATTAATGTCTGTCCGAAGATTTAGCTGGCGAAGGAGGGGTCCACAAATTTAAAAAAAAAAAAAGTTGGAAAATCAGTGAATTGCAATTTGCAACAACAGTGATTGATGAATTGAGGGCCTCTGGCCTCGTGCATAAGTTTAAAAGTTGCCCACAAATTCTGCACTAGCTACCTCTCTTATTCTACAGTTGGGTGCACTGCTGTTCTTAGCGTCTTGCTCTTGCCGCCAAAATACACATCGCCCGACGTCGTTTCCTGCTCCTCCGACCAAACCCTGCAATTCCTTCTTCAGGTATGTATCTATATATATATATATGTATCTAAATTTATAACTGTTTTTTCTCAAGTGTATGTATATATGTGTTGGTTGTTTTCTAATTTTCTTATCCAGTAGTTTATGTATGGATTGTTTCTGTTGCAACTGATTTAATTTAAGATTCATGATAGTGGCTGTAATTTACTCATATAGTGTATTTATAACTTTTTAGAGCAATATAATATATACATATATTAGGATTTGGACACTTAACTTCTCATCTTTTGCAAATGAGTTCACGCAATGAAATAGAAAAAGATATTGTTTACAGTGTGATTTGAAAAGGCATCATTGGACACTTAGGCGGTGGCTAGTATAGTAGTATGAGAAGAGAATTAGATAAGAATGGAATAAAATATGTATATTCTTTAATTGATTTTGTTAATTAATTATCACAATTTGCAATTACTAATAAATGTGTGAATATTTGAATTAAATTTATTCACTTGCAAAATAACGTCAATGGAATCATTTATTCCTATATATCTATCTCATTTGCTCCCATTATGAATTTTATTCCCCCATTTTACAAAAAATGTCATTTTGAATAAATATACACATATTAATAAAGTAATCAAATTATTTAATTAACCCCATGTGAATACATTAAATGAGGCAAAAATTAATGTTTGAGTGTATTAGTGAGAAAATATGAATTTTTCACTTCAATTATATAGAATGACACTCTTTGTGAAATAGATAAATTATCAATTTTTATTCTATTTTAATTTTTTTTGGTTAGTTTAATTTTATAATCATTATTTATAATTTATAAGTATTTTTCAGTATTTTCATTTTCCTTTTTTAGTTAACATAATTGATTATTATGATTGAATATTCCATAATTAGAGTATATATTTTTTAAAATTTTAATTTTTTGCAATAAATATTAATTATAATTGATTATACTATAATAAATTTTATTTTTATAATAATAATTATTAAATTGTTAAATTGTAGTGTTCTTACTATATTTGATCCTATTCAAGTAAATATATTGATAAAGCGGAAACTAATTTAAAATAATTGAGTACTATATATGTGATATCACAATTAACCAATTCTTTTTACGACCTCAGTGAGAACCAAATTTTACTAAGACGCTGAAAGCAAGAAATAGTTTTCCATGTTGGGTATACAGAGATAAAATAATTTTAAATATGACTATAACAACTGAATAATTATCAGGAAATGACAATAAAAAATATTGATAGTGAAGGACGCATCTCATAAAATATTATGTTGGGAAAACAATCTAGACATATATTAAGGCAAAATCGTGTGATAGACAGCGGTTTATAGTAAAACTGTTGTCTATTGCACGATTTAATAATTATATTTTAAACAATACTTTTTATATAATAGACAATTGTTCTGGGTTAATAGACAACAGTTTTTGAGTTAATAAACAATAATAGTGACGTTTATTGTTGTAATTTTTTTTTCATTTTTCATGACGGTTTAGATTATATCCGTTGTATTTTAACAATTTTTATTTTATTTTTTTATACGTAGGTGGATGATCTGTACAGTACTCTACATTTGTCGAATAATAATAATAATAATAATAATAATAATAATAATAATAATAATAATAAATTATTTTTCTATTTTAATTTCATCATTTAAAATAATTAAATAATTATATTTTTTATACCTATCATATATTCAATGAAATCAAATGTTCTTTAATCTTGGACAATTATACATTGATTTTTATAAAATCGTGTCGTTTGAAATATTTCAATTTAATCCTTTTCTAACATGGATTTTCCATTTAGTTCCTAAAATTTAATTTTCTTTTTGTTTGTTGTAACTACAAAAAATTGGTCTTCTTATCTAATTAATTAATAGACGTACATATCGTTTTATTAATTTTAAAAATTAAGCACAACATATAAAATTAAAAAATAATCATAATATTACAAAATTAAAAAAAAATTATTTGTGCATCGCACACGAAAAATACTAGTAATAAAAAAACACAAAAACTTGCGTTAGATTGTCTAAATAGTCAAAATGCACATAACACAAATGTCCGACCTTCTTATGGATCTTAATCAATGAGACGGCTATATCCTCCTACATAACCCAAAACAATATTAAAAATGAAAGTAGATCGATGATTATTTTCTTTGTTAGAATTTGTTTTCTTTTTGTCTAGAGACGGATACTTATTTTACGAATTTTGACCCGTCAAACAGTCCCGCGCAAATGGCAAGCCAGTACAGTTGTTGCGAGCCACAATTCTTCATTTATATTGCGGTGATAATATTTTTGGTGTTGTTTGCGGGCCTAATGTCCGGGCTCACTTTGGGCCTAATGTCTCTTAGTCTTGTTGATCTCGAAGTTTTGGCAAAGTCTGGAACTCCCAAGGACAAGATACATGCTGGTGATGTTTTCCCTCTCTCTCTTTCTTCCTATCCACTTTGAATTTGTTTATGCTAGAGTTATCTTTGAAATGAAAGGATAAATTAATGGATTAATTATAGTTTGGTACCAAATATTTGAGGTTATTAACACTTTTTTCTCAATGTTTTAAATATTATATACTAATGCACCACATTCGCATTATCTAATAAATATACCACGCGAGTAAATTTTTTGCCTTCCAAATATGGCGTGGTTCACCCACATAAAAAAATTGGTGTATATATATATAAATTTCTTTGATCCAGTCAAGCTACGTCATATTTGGGATCCCGAGAATTTGATCTTGTGCTAGGTTAGGCAAATAGGGATTATATATGATAAAAGTGTTAGCATACTAAAGTGTAATTAATCATAAATTAATTTAATACTCCATATCACATTCGCAAGATGAAAGATTGCACTTAGGATTTTGATCAATTTAGATGCTGGGATTTCAAGAGCAATAGCTCAACAACTTGAGCAGTGAACTCTATTTGGAAGATTAACTTCTTCTTTTTTTTTTGGTGAAGTTTTCTATTGTTCTCAATTTTCAAATACTATACTTTCATAGCGTCGGTGAGTAAGGATTTTTCAATTTCTAAAATGCTATCTTTTTTATTCTAACGTTTGATTTGTCATTGCAGAAAAGATACTTCCAGTTGTAAAAAACCAGCATTTATTACTCTGCACTTTGCTTATATGCAATGCAGCTGCTATGGAGGTATATATGTGTGTGTGTGTGTGTGTGTGTGTTTTATGCTTCAAAATTCATCAACTTAATTATGGTAGAGTTGAATTGAGGTTTGTGATATTTTTTCTCTCAGGCACTCCCTATTTTCCTTGATGGCATTGTTTCGGCATGGGTTGCAATTCTTGTATCTGTCACTTTGATACTTCTGTTTGGAGAGGTAAGAACTGTTTATTTATTTAACGAGCTTAGTCTAACTATTTATATTGTGTATATGACAAACATTTTATTTAGAAACAAGGAAATCGTGATATTCATAATTTTACATGCATTGAACGATCATCTTTCATGTCAGATCATTCCACAATCTGTTTGTTCTAGGCACGGCCTTACAATTGGTGCCACTGTTGCCCCAGTGGTTCGTGTTCTCGTTTGGATCTGTTTTCCCATTGCATATCCGATAAGCAAGGTCACATTTCAGTCTTTGTTATCGAGCACACATTTACTTTATTTGAGTATGCATTTCACAAGTTCCTATAATTTTAAACCTCTGTTGTGTCTTTTTTTTTCCCCCTAAGTTGCTCGACTTCCTACTTGGTGATGGTCATAGAACTCTATTTCGACGTGCTGAGTTGAAAACACTTGTTAATTTTCATGGCAATGAGGTATATGAAAGTTTTGAATAATTGTTCGTTATTTGTAGTTATTGTTTCTTCATCAAATGAAATTCTGTTTGTTACTCTTTTGTTTTTTAAATATTCAGGCAGGTAAAGGTGGAGAACTGACACATGATGAGACAACTATTATTGCTGGGGCGCTCGAACTTAGTGATAAAACTGCTAGTGATGCCATGACTCCAATTTCTGAAATATTTTCAATTGATATAAATGCAAAGTTGGATAGGTAAATGGATGGTTTGTTATTCAAAACCATAGTCGTTCTATCTGTATACAATGCTATTTTTATGGTGTAGGTTCATGATGAATCTAATTTTGGAGAAAGGACATAGCAGAGTACCTGTCTATTATGAGCAACCTACAAATATTATTGGGCTTGTTTTGGTATTTGTTTCATCTTTTAGTTTTTTAGATTACAAGTTATTATGAAGTTAGATCTATGCAATGATTGAATTTTCAAGCTTGTTAGATTAATTTTCTATGCTAGTTGGCCTTAAACCAATATTTCATGTCTACTTGAATAAGGATTATACTGTAATCTGTTTTCATCAATCATCGTATAAAACATGGTTGCTTTTCTCATACGGTGGTGTTTTACTTTCATTGTTTATGCACGATACTTTAGTGTTGATGAAAGAGTCACAAGTCATGCTTTCAGTTCAACCCTTCTTATTTTCGATCTCTTGAATAACTCCCATGATCACGGTGAAACAATTATACGTAGCTCGTATCTCATATGTACTACTTTCTAACTTTTTCGTGTGGATTTCCATGACTTCAGGTTAAAAATCTGTTAACCATTCATCCAGAAGATGAAGTACCAGTAAAGAGTGTCACTATTCGTAGAATTCCAAGGTGTTCTCCAACTCTGAAGCTCTGCATCTGTTATCAAAAATCAATTACTCTATGCCTCATCGAGATGTGTGATACACCGTGTTTCTTTTCATAATTGTCTTGATTGGAGATGGTTGTTGGTGCTCTCACACTTGTGTGTAAATGTGTTTGTGCACAATGTGATATGAGTTCGGAGCTGGATACATACACGAATCTACACATACAATAACCGGGGCACTTATTTTATATCAGTATCTTTGTGTAACTCACTAACTCTTGTTTCAAACCTCTTAGAGTTGCAGAGACTTTGCCGTTATATGACATCTTGAATGAATTCCAGAAGGGCCACAGTCACATGGCTGTAGTTGTAAAACAGTCTACCAATACGATAGACGAGCCTGCTAAGCAAGCATTGCTAGATAGTAAGTTCTTTGTGTTGGATGATGGATTTATACACAACAAATTCATGTCTTCACTTTCTAATTAAATTAAACACTCTTTTTTTGTTTGTGTGCATGTGTAGATCAAGTTAAGGATGTGAGGATAGATGTTGATGGTGAAAAGAATTCGTTCGAGACGTCTGTGAAGACCAAAAGACCACTACAGAAATGGAAGAGTTTTCCAAACAATGGGAATGACTCTTTTAAAGGCACGCCTAGGAGCAAGAAATGGACAAAAAATATGTATTCGGACATTCTGCAAATAGATGGGAGTCCATTGCCAAAGCTCCCTGAAGAAGAAGAAGCAGTGGGAATCATAACCATGGAAGATGTCATAGAAGAGCTTCTGCAGGTGAAGTGTTTTATGCTTGTCCTAAACCTTGAACTTTTGAATTATGTCGGTTGAAAAAAGATGCATGTTATAACAAGATAAACAAGAAACATGTATTTAACGTGGTTCAATAACAATACATTATCTAAGATATATTATATTGTGCCCCCGACTTCCCGACTGTCAGGTTCAAGGCATTTCAACAATGCATCGTACATTATTTGATTGATTGTTTATTGCAGGAAGAGATATTCGATGAAACGGATCACCACGTCGAGGAGTCATGACCACATAACATGTTTATATGCGAAAGATATATAGATATTGTGTTGGAATTGTTGTTGTAACATGTTACTCTTTAGCTTTGATATAGGCTTTTGTTGATATATGTAAAAATTTTGTGGACCTTTTACAGCATTTAAAAATGGATAGGTTAAAGCTTAAGAGATTGGCCTAAAATGTACCATGTTAGAGGACCGGTTAACAGATTGAAACATTCATTGATTTATTGAACTCAGATTTGTTATGTCAAGGATCCAACTGGATTATTAAAGCTATGTTGTGATCATTTCTAATGTTTGGGTTAGTGTACATTGATAAATATGAGTTATACGTTCAAATTACTAAAATTTGAAAATGGATTGAAGTGGGAATATGAAAATGTTTCTAATGAAAGGATATTATGTATTAAAATCAAATTCAATTTGGTTACAATACAAATGATTTATATATGTTTGTATTAGGCTTGTTTTCATTTGATACTAAGTGAAGCCGAACACTCAAATTTATCACTTGAGATCCTCTAGTCCCAACTTGTGTGTGCCAACCGTGTGCCACACATTAAAATTATTACTTTTTTTTTATTTTTTTCTTCAATTTTAATTTCTTTTGATTTATTATAATTTTACATTATTATTTAGGGTTTATTCCACCCAATTAGGGCTTATAATTATTTTTTAATATTTAATTTTCATTTTTTTAGTTAATATAATTGATTTTTGGGGTTGATTATTCCAAACTTAGGGTATATAATTTTTTAAAATTTTAATTCTTGTACAATAAATATTAATTATGATTAGTTATGATAAAATAAATTTTATTTTTATAAAAAACATTATTAATGATATATAATTTTAATGGTGGCACACGATTGGCACACACAAGTGGGACTAGAAGATCTCTACTCCAAATTTATATTTATATTTCAAGTCAAAATTGGCTGACGTGGAATTATTAAAATAATGAACTTGCTTTGAATGCTCTTAACTTGTTATTGGTGAATGAAAGGGCTTTTATTTATATTATAATTTTGGTGTATGAAAATAGAATCGGCATAATTGTGGTGGATTGATTTGAATCATTCCAAATTTTATTAAATAGATTGATGGTTGGCGTAAATTGGTGAAGAAATTTGTGGAATAATTTCTATTTATTTTCACAATTTTCTTACTAGTGATATGAATTCACATGAGCTCAAAAAATGGGTCAAATAATAAATTTTGGTTTCAAAACTTGGGTCTAGAAAATGACTTCCCAGCCTGTGTAATAGAAATAATTTGAGATAGAAAACACAACTTGAAATAGGGAAATTTTAAATGCAGCCCGTTTCATTTTTCACAGGCACAACTCCCATTATTTTATAAAGGGATAATGTTCAATTTGATTCATAAACTATTTTTCAATGAGCATTTTGACCCTTAAACTAAGACAAAGTTTTCAATACATGTGGTGCACATAAGCCTTATGTGAGACGGGCGGGTCAAATTCGCGGGTTAATCCGTAAAAAAAATCAGGCAAATTCAGTATCAACAACAACATTAAAACGTATCACTCAAAATTATTTATTTTGTGAGACGGGTTGGGTTTTATTTTGTGTTTTTTAGGATTTTTTGGAGGGTGTTTTATTTTTTACATTGTATTTTATTTTCTCGTATCTTTTTTTTTATCAGCCAATTATTATTTATCATATTTTAAATTATTTAACTATAACATTGTAACGTTATTTTTTTTTAATAAACGATTAAGACTTTGAAGATGAATTCAAACATGAAGTTGAAGGAGCTTTAAATATTGTTGAAGTAGAAGAAAATTGCACTTCAAATTAGATCTAAGATTGATTTATAATTAGATTTATGACTTGATTTGAAATTGTTGTTTTCGGAAGAACAAATTATGATTGAATATTATTGTTACTTGTCATGTCATGTATTTTTTTATTTGTTTCAACTTAATGCACTTTGATCTTAATGAAATTTTATATTTGTCATATTCTTTTCATTTTATCTTTTTTTTTTGTGTATTTATTTATTTAAAAAAAGAGATGATGATTGTTTAGGAGAATTATCAAGATAATTTATACTTGTGATTTTTTTCTTTGTAAACATGTCGGCTTGACGATCTAGCTCGAAAATCAAAGGGTTAAGTGTAGGGCCAATAATTTTTAACACGAATAAAATTTTAAAGGCCCAAAACTGAACAGAACCATATCTATACGATGAAAAAAACCAGATACAAGCCTCCGTTTCTTTTTGTTAAAAGTTATTTTATCTTTTTTTTTATTTTTTCTTATATTTTAATATTTTATGTTTTAGTTTAATTTTACATTTGTGAAATTTGATTTTATTATAATATTTAATTATTTAAAATTTGAACCCTACGTAGAATTAAACTAAAACACAAAAAATTAAAATAAAAAATAAGAATAAAGAAAATACTAAAAAACTATTTGTGCAACATAGAATGTAATACACATTGCTATAGATCAAGGTTCCTAACTGGTTTTTATTTGTTTTCATACAATTTTTAAATAGCATGAGTTTTAAGGATATAAATACCTAATGAAATAATATACATATACATATATATATATATATATATATATATATATATATAGAGAGAGAGAGAGAGAGAGAGAGAGAGAGAGAGAGAGAGAGAGAGAGAGAGTTTTTCTAAAAGTGATGTTGAAGATGTATATACTTTTCTTAATTGTGCTTTAGTATTGTGCTTTTGGATTTATTCATTAATATGGTTGGCTGCCGGTAAAATGATTTTACCCAACAAACTTGAATATTAAATTACATTAATTTATACATCTTGTCATTATTATTATTATTAATTTATTATTTAACTATAATTTACTTATTTTATTTGTACAAACTATTTATTATGAATTAATGTTTATATATATATATATATCTCATAGTTTCAATTACACTAATAATTATAAATTGAATAAATAAATAAATTATGTTCATCACAATAAAAATACTCAATTCAGTTGTATTTTAGCAAGTATTCCAATCTTCATCTGAATGTACCGAAAATTTTAAAAATTCCAACATGCTTAAATCAATTGAAATAGCCGTAATGGGTTACAAAAATTAAACGGTTCAAAATAGCTCGTTCGAATGTTTAAAAAAATTTCAACTGTTTTTTTTAACGCAAAAACTTCCATGCAACGGATGTAAATAACACTATTTTAGACGGGTCGGGTCAAATTCGCGCTTTGACCGGGTCAACCCGTAAAAAAGTAGAAAAAAACGGTTAAATCAGTATCAGCAGTCTCACTAAAAAGTATCACCAAAAATTCAAAAAATATCATCTGTATCATTAAAAAGTAAGGGGTCTGTTAGTTATTTTATACTTGTTTATGTAGTTCAAATTGTGATTTTTGGGGGGTGTTTTTAGGGGTTTATTTTTTATTTTTTAGGATTTTTGGGGGGTGTTTTTAGGGGTTTATTTTGTTTTTTAGGGTTTTTTGGGGGGTTTTTTAGGGGTTTATTTTGTTTTTTTAGGGTTTTTTGGGGGGTGTTTTTAGGGGTTTATTTTGTGTTTTTTAGGATTTTTGGGGGGTGTTTTTAGGGGTTTATTTTGTTTTTTAGGATTTTTTGGGGGGTGTTTTTAGGGGTTTATTTTGTTTTTTTAGGGTTTTTTGGGGGGTGTTTTTAGGGGTTTATTTTGTGTTTTTTAGGATTTCTTAATTCTATTTAATACTCATTTCAAACAAATTAAATCAATGTATTTTAATTTTAGGGTTCACTAATATTTTTTTGGGTATATATTTTTGGGGAACAAATAAAATTGCTAAAAAAAAGACAAAAACAAGTACAAAAAATTGCCAAAAAAAACTGGGAAAAAAGAGGAAAAAATCGACAGAAAAAAAAATAGACGGGCGCGTGGGCGCGCGTGGCACGTGCGCATGGACCCACGCGTCGTCTGAAATAACACAATTTCAGGCAGCAAATCCACTGCCGCACTGAATACCATCTCTTTTTTTAAAGTTCGTTGGGATGTGTAAGTTTTTACAAAATAATTTCAATTAGTTTAAAATTCCCGTTGGAAATTTTTAAAAATTCAAATGAATTTCCATTGCATCATGTTTGCTTTCTTGTAGTTATATTAAGTATATAAAATTACATTTATAATTTACATTACATATAATTTGTTACATAATGATTCTCATAATCATCATAGGTACAAATTAATTTGTTCACCACTGATGTAATATTGCTACATGGACGAGGGAGTCAACTTCTTGAACTTCCATGTCCATACGTATGTGGCTCCTATTTAGATTTTTCTTTAAATTATTATTTTATTGAAATTATTATCTTAAAACCCATTACCTTAAAAAAATTATTACCTTAGACCTCAATGATGTCACGTATACATTGAAATAGAAATAGAAATATAGAATAAAGAACGCAGCTCACGTCATCAATCCGCGCCGACCTCAAGACTGAATCACAACCGTCCATAAAGTCTCATCGAACAAACCAGGAACATTCATCATATTCGCCACATCATCGATCCATCAGAGTCGTTCATGAAACAATCGCAGCCGTCCGTTCAAATTTCAAAATCTGCGTCCCGCCACTGTTTTTCCTCACTATAAATATGGACCAAGAATCCATTCCCCTACAAACAAATCAAATCTCAATCCCACCAAAGAAACCTTCCCTCAATCCTCCCAACCACAAACCCTAGAAATGGCACGAACAAAGCAAACAGCCCGTAAATCCACCGGCGGAAAGGCGCCGCGTAAGCAGCTGGCGACGAAGGCGGCGAGGAAATCGGCCCCTGCTACCGGCGGAGTGAAGAAGCCTCACCGTTTCCGCCCTGGGACCGTCGCCCTCCGTGAAATCCGCAAGTACCAGAAGTCGACTGAGCTGCTGATCCGTAAGCTTCCATTCCAGAGGCTAGTGCGAGAGATTGCACAGGATTTCAAGACAGATCTGAGGTTCCAGAGCTCCGCTGTGGCGGCGCTGCAGGAGGCGGCAGAGGCGTACCTTGTCGGACTCTTTGAGGATACGAATCTGTGCGCTATTCATGCTAAGAGGGTTACGATTATGCCCAAGGATATCCAGTTGGCTAGGAGGATTAGGGGCGAGAGGGCTTGATTTTAGTTTGGGGATTTCGCTAGAGTGATATAATTAGGTTAGATAGTTTGGTAATATGTTACTGTAGCAAAGTGGCTATGATTTTGATTTTCAGCTTCTTCAAAATTGAGTCTTGTTGTGTTTCACCTTTTCTCAGTGTTGTCATATATTAGTCATTATTATGAGAAATCTAATGTTGTTTTCCACATAAGATTTGCTTCAGTTTCAGTTTTATAAATTGATGTCAAAATGTCCTTGGAATTTGAATATTAATTAATATGATCTTCAATTCTCTCTCTAAATTATAATAAGATTAAAGTTTTATTTTTAATTTTTTAAATTAAAGGATAAAATTGTCTTTTGATGTGGTGTATAAAGAAAAATAAAAATAAATTTTTACATCACAGAAAAGCGAAGTTGAATCACTCGTGCAAATTAGCAGTATTGTGTGACTAGCTAGAACCGTGAAATGTAATTGAGTTAATTATGCTCAAGTATCTAATCTTCGTTTCATAACTGCCCTAATTTTTTATTCTACATACAATTTGATCGAAAAATGTTCTTTGATCTTACATTAGATCTTGAATTTTTGTCCAGATTTCCAATCTTATATTTGAGAAAGATTAGGGCAATTTTGAGATGTTGCGTATTAAAATGTAATTAACCCTATCGATACTGAACCATACATTGTGAATACGAGCCACCTTATTATAAGTCAGTGCATACATACTGGAAATTTTTTTTAGTCCTTTGGAGTAGTAATTGAAGAACACAACGTAAATAGATTTCACAATGTAAGTAGAGAGATGAAACAAGAGTTGTATTAATGTACACAACAAATTCCAAACATATCAACCAAAATATATGGAAATATTAACCGACCCTAAAACAAGGTCTAAGCCATATCTGCTGCTTTGAATCTGAAAAAATGTTACACTGCTTGAGGCGTCAAATGGTCATTTATGATGTTTACTTTTCTTGTCCTTCCTCTTCCTTTTCTTCTTATCTTTGGACCGCTCTTTTGATCTGTGTTTCCTGGAATGCCTCTTCCTTGAGCCAGCCTTAGATTTCTTGTTCTTGTGTGAACGAGGTTCATCATCCGATGATGATTCACTCGACTTCAAGGAATAAGGCTTCTCTGGGCCAAGCACGATTCTCGCTTTATTTAGCATCTCATTATGGCTCTCATACATGTTTTTAGGATCTGGGCTAAGGGGTAGATAAGGGCCAGTTTCATCCATCCTTGATCCAATAGAACCCCTGCCTCGCTTTGTCCTATAATTGGAAAGATAATGCAATTAGCTAAGGAAATATTAGGTCTACAAGGAAAGCTGCCAAAAGGCCCAAAATAACCAAATAATATTCAGAATAACACGGGTGAGCGAACAAACCTGGACTGCAAAAATTGGTCGATCTCATCATCCTTTAAACCTTCATCCTCCATCGGATTGAAATCCTCAACAGATCTTTTCTTTGAAGAGAGAGAAGCACTTGCACTGGTTTCAACTTCATTGCGTATTCTACTCGTACTTGTATGAGATTCACTAATGTCCCTGTTACCTCTCCCACTATTGCTTCCATTTCTGATGCCTCTAAGCTTGTTGTCCAGTTCCAGCTGTTTTTCCCTCAGTCGCCACATTTCATTAACTTCGACAGCACGATTAGCTGTTATGCCAAATTTAAAGGGGAGTCAGAGAGAGGCGATGCTGTATATGTACGTATATGATAATAGAACTGGCTAGAAAAGATGACCATGTTTGTGTGCAACTCGCTATTCCTAAAAAAAAAGCTACTTGCAGTCTCAAAACACCAACAGTAGCACAGCTTCAGCTTTCCAGACAACAGCTAAAAAAGTCAGAAAAGATAGGTTCAATTTACTGTCAGGCCCATAATATTCGGCAGATCAAACAAACTTCCAAGGTATGAAAAGTGTAACTTTGGCTTCTTTTAGTTGCATGCTAAATGCACAGATTTTCTCATCTCCATGAGAATGTTTCCACCAGCATTCAGTTAAAGATGTTGTGATTTGTGTAAACTAGAATGCTGCAATATCAAACAAATTTAGGACATGGGAGCTAAGCTGAGAATCTGCTAAGCAAATAAAATAGGTAAGAATAACAGCTTGACAAGCTAGCAGGAGCCTCCATCGACTTTGAGAAGAACAAGTAAGATCTTAAGAAGATAAAAAAGTTCAGCTTTATGATGCACACAGCATTTCATTTATAAATCTGATCAAATATCTGTTCGTACAAGTTCAATACAGTAAATAAAGCATAAGAGAAAAATTAATGACATTTTGAGTATAAAATGCGGAAAGGGCATTCCATACTAGCTAAAGGGAAGGCTATCTTTCAGTCCTTTATGAATCAGGCATAATGAGTATAAAAACCTCAAAAAATTGCCATCACCCTTGACAAGCTTACTTAGGTGAATATTATTAATTAAATAAGGGGAGTTTGTGCGTATTTGCTTGAGAACACCCTGTATTATTTCTGAAAACAAGGCAATTCCAATCCAACTAAGTTTTTATATAAGAGCACAATCCTACGGAACAAAAACCACTATCTCCATTTGTAAGAGAAGCTCAGATATATTTAAATTATAGCACCAATTTCCAACACTGAAAAGAAAAATTGCAGCAAAAACTAACCTTGTTGTACTCCACGAACAGTTGCTGTCAAGAAACGAGAATTTGGCCTATACCTAACAGTGGGCTCACGAAGATAAGCAAGTGCACCTTCCTTCTGAGCCTCACGACGCAATTCTGCTGCCTCCTTTAAAAGAATGGCAGCTATTCTGTTTTCCGTCTCCAAATCCATATTGAAACCTCAATAAGGATATCAATAAGCCAAGAGAAGAATTTCCTGCATAGTAGAAGCAGATTTAGAACATTTCTACATAAAAAATATGCCAAGTGAGCAAAAAATTTCCCATGCCAAATTCAGAGTGCAGAAACTTTATCAATACTCAACCGTGGGCATTGAGATTCCAACGAAACCAAATTTATTCCAGTAAAAAAGTAAAAAAAAAAAAAAATCATCTTTCATGCTCTTTTTAAATTGTTAAATATCAACCGTGGCT
Source organism: Perilla frutescens (assembly GCA_026008535.1). NCBI lineage: Eukaryota > Viridiplantae > Streptophyta > Magnoliopsida > Lamiales > Lamiaceae > Perilla > Perilla frutescens. The sequence goes on from BRKX01000005.1 coordinate 47,802,287, forward strand.
GCTGTATGAATATCAAATTTAAATTGGTAAATTTCAATTCTTTGAAATTGAAGAAAATAAAAAAGCATCCAAACAAAAACCCTAACAAGAAACTTGCCCAAGCCAATAGTCGGAGTTATAGTCAATGAACATACGTAAGGATTCATATTTTACATCGAAGGTAAACTGAAGATTGCAAAAAAAAAGCAAAGAAATTGGAGATGGGATTACCGTAGGTTGTGAAATTTCAACGGCTTGGACCGCACAAATCTGCGATTGCGATCCTTCCTTCCTTCAAATTGCTAAAGATTTTAGATAATCCTTTGTCCCTTGCAATTTATTCAATATTTTAGCGAGGGGGTTTGCGAATTAGGGTTGAGAAGGGGAAGGAGATGAAAGCGTTGATGGGCTTGGGATATCTTTATTTGGCTTCAAATTAAATATTTACTTTTAATTACTAAATTATTTCCCGTCCAATGATTTGAAGACTAAATGAGCCTTAATTTCATTTTTAATTAGATTATATATAAGGCGAATAAAATTACATAAGCACAATAACTCTTCAAATTCTGATGATTTTTCTGGTGGAAAAGTACAATTTAGTCATTTCTCCGTTTGTTATCTAATTTCAAGTTTTAAAATGTTAACTGCGTATTAATAAATATAGGTGTTTTTTTAATATGTATTTCTATTTCTACTAAAAAAATATCTTTCAGTAAAAAAAAATGGAACCCAATTTTCGAATCAATAGAATAAAAATAAAATTAAAGGAGCTTCTATTTGCACTACTGAATTTACTTTTACGCTTCACTTGTTTAATGCAGTCTTAATTTTACTCTTTGCAACATGTGCATTTACATTAATGCCTTTTAGTCTAAAAATATTTGTTTTAATTTAAAAAACAAAAAAAAAATATGTTCGGAAATATATTTCCGAACATGTTCACCTTGTTCGAGATTATTAATTCGAACAACTTCAATACTTAGAAAATTAAAGTTGGTTCGGAAACTAAAGTTTGACAAACCTCATTTTTTCGGAAAACGTTTTCTGAACGACACTTATAAATTTTCAGGGTGCAGAGTGTTCAGAGTTAATTTTTTGAACAACCTTCATTTGTTCAAAAAATGTTTCCGAACGAACTATGTTCGAAAATTGGAGTTCGAACCACTCCAATATATTCGAAAACTAAAATTCGAACGCCTTGAACTTCATTTTTCCCCCTAAGTGTTGTTTGAAAAATGGAGTTCAAACTATTCCAAAATGTTCAAAATTTTCAGTTCAAACGAATCGCAATCTGGACAAAAAAAAAAAAAAAACTCCACAACATGTTCTAAACTCGATTATTTTCGATAAATACACTCATACGCTAATTAAATAATGATTTTTAATTTATTTTTTTATTTTGAATTTGTGATACATTAAGTAATTATAGTGGTATAAACAAGTAATAAAAGAGTATTGAAATAATTTCACAATTATTTTATTTTTTATTTATTTTTTTATGGTGTAAAGAGTAAAATTAGTAGTGCAAATAGTCGCTCCCTAAAATTATTTTTTAAAGAAAATTTGTATTTTAGGGTATGATCCATCCTTATATATAGATGTAATAATTCAGAATAATAGATATATTTTGAGTAGAAGTACATTTTTAGTAATGAGTTCATGACGTGTAAACATAAAAGTAGGATTACTAAAAAAATTAGGGAGTTGCTAAACACACTACACATTTTTCTTTACACACTACATTTTTTTTTTATTATTTTATGTTTTTACTTTCCACACTACAACATTTTCCATCTTTACCTTTTACCCTAAAAATATATTTTAATTGTATTTACCCATAATTAAAATAAAAAATAAAAAATTTCACAAAATCAATTAACTCCCTAGGGCTCATTTACGGGAAGAAGAACGAAGAAAGGAAGAACTTCAGAACAGAGAACTTACGCAAAATAGAGCCAAAAATGCAGAAAATATCTCTAGGGTTTCGATAGGTTATTTCTGATTTAAGAGGGAGAAATCAAATTTGGAGGGAGAAGTGTTCTTCGAAGTGAGAATTCTTCGACCCAACCCGAAATCATCATGGAAGAAATGCGTAAGTTTGATTCGTTCTTAGTAGGTTTCGATAGCTTTCATTCGTTCTTAGTTCTGCATTTCTTGTTCTTCGTTCTTCATTTAATCTGTTTTAGTAGGGTTTCGATAGCTTAGATTCGTTCTTAGTTCTGCATTTTTTATTTTTCGTTCTTCTTTAAATCTATTCGTCAAACTGGTTTTTGTTGATTGGAGATGGTTTAGTCGAAAAACATTTTCTGATATGCTTACTTGGGATGTTGCTCTGCTGCTTATATTTCAAAAACTATTTTCTGATATTGTTCATTGAATTCGAATATTGTTTTCTGACATGCGTTATGATTTTCGGAAAATATTACCTGATTACATTACAATTAAAATATATGGACTGTTTCGTTTCGAATTTTTTTTTTCTGATATGATATCTTCATATCAGAAAACATTTTTCGATATCAAAAGAATGGTTCAATTTTTTTTTTCCAATATGCTGTCAAAAAATAGTTTCTGATAAGCTCTATTTCGTTTCGAAAAATATTTTCTTATATGAAATCTTCATATCAGAAAATATTTTTCGAATCGGTTGCTGTTTTCTCACTAATACGCACTCTTTTAGGACAATATTCTCGAAGAAGGCCAACAGCTTCGGCAAGGCGACAACAAACGACAACTCGACACTTACTTGGGATGTGACTGACTGCATATTCTCGAAGAAGGCCAACAACTTCGGCAATGCGACAACTCGACAATATTTTGTAGTGGATTTTCCTTTACTTGGGAATTTCTCCTTTTTTTATGTGCATGTATGACACTTAATTGGATGTGATTGACAACATATTCCATTAGGTATTTTTGAGGTGTTCTCTACTGTTCACTTTTGGAGATGGCACAAATATAATTTTCTGATCTGGTTTTTTTAAGCTCTTCTATAATTTTTGATCTAGTAATGTGATCTGCTTAAGATGAACTCCATTGATAATTATACAGTAGGTCATAAATTATTTTTTGACCGAAAGAGATTAGATCGAAAATAATTATTTGACAGACCTCCAATGATATAAAAAATAATTTTTTGACCGACCTGCAATGAGGTCGAAAATAATTTTTTGACCATAACATATGAGATTGAAAATAGTTGTTTGACAGCCCTGAAATAAGATCAAAAAATATTTTTCGACCGCCCTATAATAAAGTCGGAAATTATTATTTGACCGAAAGACGAGATCCAATACACAGTCTGTATCAAATAAACACATCCAAATCAAATGATCCAATACACAGTCTGTATCAAATAAACACATCCAAATCAAATGATCCAATACATAATCCGAATCAAATAAATGCAACCATTCGACATCAAAGATGTATTAACCAACTTATTATAAATTGAATGTTTCCCATCCAGCATCACATTCATCGTGATGATCCTTCCACACGCATGATATAGGGGGTAGTGGGTTGTCCGGAGCTAAAAAAACCTACAAACTGTTACCTATAAAACCGGTGATAAACTGTTAGATTCCAACGTATTAGAGTTGTAAATAGTTTTTTGAATCTTCTTGGTTGACATTGAAAAATAATTTATGATCTGCACTGGTTATTTTAGAAAATAATTTCTGACCCATTAATTGATTTTCGGAAACTATTTTCCGAAAGAGCCTTCTTATTTCAGAAATATATTTTTGACTCATTATCACATGGTCGAGAATATATTTTCGACACACTGTGACGGGTTTCAAATTGTGTTTTTCGACTTATCTGCGATGACCACATCTCTCTAATCGGAAAACTACAAAAAATAATCGGAAAAGTGGACATCAAATGACTTACATTGTCTGTTTCTTTTATATTTTCGTGCTCTACGGTTGATTTCCATCCAAAAAATCAATCTAAATGGATTTTGAGAATTTTAGGGTTTGAGAATGGTAGCGGTTGATTTCTGCTCCATTTTTGAAGTGTTCTTCAGTTATGACTAATGGTATTTGATTTATTTTTTATTTATGATTATTCAGTTATTTTTTTGAATTTGTAGATATTAATTTATTAGATTATTTAGTAAGGGTATTTAAGTAAAATGATAAATAATTACTTTTCAATTAATTTTAGTGTGTAGTGTGTAAAGAAAAAAGTGCAGTGTGTACAGAAACTCCCAAAAATTAAAGCGATGACACTACTAATAGAATCCAGGGTTTTGTATTAAAAATTTAGAAAGCGTAAAAATGATAAACCGGCGGCTCTGTATGGAATAACACTGACAGTGCCTCACTCTCTCTTCACTTCTCTCAGCTGACTTTGCAAAAATGTCTGCGATTCACCAAAATATTTCCACTTCTCTGTCCTCATCCACCTCCACTTTCCTCGGCCACAACAATCTCAAGAGCTTCAGGTTCCAAACTATATATATATTAATATATATATTAGCATTATTTTCTTCCGTGTCTTGCTCAATGCGGATTTGATTTGATTTTTACAGGCCTTCTCATGTCTCGGTAGCGGGGAGAATGGGCGCGGTTGTGAAATGTGTCGCCTCGCCGTCAGCTGAGAAAACTGGTGACTGATTCTCTCGTTATCGAATAATGTGGTTTTGTTGCCCCTTCCCATATTCTTTTTCGTGATTTTACTTCACGCATGTGTTAATTTTCTTTTTCAATCCATGGATATGTGTTTACTTTTGCTGAATTATATTTTAGCATCAAAATACAATAAGAAAATCACTAAAAATTAAAGTAAAGAAGCTGATTTTCACCTTTACAAGCGAAGCACTAGTCCTCATTATAATCATTCCCTATATATATTTCCAGAATACATACTCATGTGTTTGAAGGTGCTGAGTTTATGCTAGGATTCATTTTGTAAAAGTGAGAAACATTGGAAAGATGAGAGTGAGACAACTCATTGACTGTAAATTTTAAGAACACTGTTTCACTGCTAGGAAGAAGAATGAGTTAGTTCACTACACTGACCAATTTGGGAGAGTGCTATTCCATATAAGACAATATGGAGGTTAAAATAGCAGAAGACAATAAGGGAACTTGGCAGCTATGGATATGTAGCACTATAACAAATACAATGAACTAATCAGATAAATATTGAAGTAAAACTTGGAGAGAGTGTTTTGCTGATGAGGATGAACATGTTATTGCTGAATGCCCTCTGATTGGTTTCTTCCAACTCATTGTTATTATATATGAGTTTTTCTTTGTGTAGTTACTTGATATGAAAATTGATTCGACATTTAAATTATTTGAATATGCTGACTTTTTTATGCTACTTCTGATGAAGCTCATAAGACGAACGTGGCACGCAATGAAAACCTAGCTAAACTGCAAGCTGGCTACCTCTTTCCCGAGGTCTGTTTCAGGACTAATGTTTCTGATTTGATATTCGTTTTAATTATGGTTATATCTGATGCATGTTTTAGTTAATCTGAATTTCCATGTGTTTCATTTCTACATTAACATTAGAGAGGATTCCATTCTTAATTTTGTGTTCTTGAAATTATATATATTGGTACTTGAATTAGTAGGAAGCTTCTACGAGAAAGCATAAACTGTTCCTAAATTAAGCTTGAAAAATGCATTATTCAGAGTTTATATCATATCTTTTCACTCTGGATCATATATAATTTCCACATTCCTGAAAGTAGTGTAGCTACTCCAATTTCAAAAGGCAAATGTCCATACATTGAGTCAAATGAAAATTTGATGTGCTCATTTCATTCTTATCTTCCATGTATGATATTATGACTGTTACATTTTTTTTTCCTCTTTGGATTTATGTGGTAATGAGGAGGCAGACATTTGAAGTTGTTCCTTTTGTTTTGGATTAAAATGCTCCTGCAATTTGTTATTCTATTTTGTTTCTTGATGTAAAATTTGGATTGAAAAATGCTCCTTTTGTTTTTATTAGATAGCAAGACGAAGAAATGCACACATAGCTAAAAATCCTGATGCCAAAGTTATCAGCCTTGGAATCGGTGACACAACTGAGCCGATTCCGGAAGTCATTACTTCTGCCATGTCAAAGGTATTATTGTTCTGAACCTTATCATTTGCCTTGTATTTTTTTGTTTTGTGGGAATGATTTGGAAGTGTTCATCAAACAACACCATATCCTGCCTCTGGGTATGAAAGCTTGCTGAACTTGGGGCTTTTATTGTGCTATTATATGGGTGTGTGCTTAATCCCACTTCCCCGTGTGGTGAATTTGAGGCAAGATTCCTGTCTTCTATTAGTTTCAACATAAGTGTTGTTTGCATCAATGGAATTTATGGTCCAATTAAGCTGCCCATATGTAACTAGATTCATCCAAATAGGTAAAAAAAGAAAAAAAAGTTAGTTAGATTGGGAAATTGTTGTTCTTAGATAGATAGGTCGGTTATTGATGCTTTTCCCTGATGATCACGACTTTGTTCTCATATCAGAGATCAGATGCGCTGTCAACAGTCGCTGGTTACAGTGGTTATGGTGCTGAACAAGGTGAAAAGGTTGTTTTCTTGTGCTCTATGTGTTGTCTTTCACCCCCTTTTCTCCATCAGTATTTCCTTTTCCTGCAATTGATGTTTTTGACTTCCATTTTTCTATATCTGCCGTAACAAAGACACTCATTTTTTAATCTGATTCTTAACAGAACTTGAGATCAGCCATTGCTGCAACCTATTATGCAGGCCTTGGCATTGAAGAAGAGAATATATTTGTATCTGATGGTGCAAAAAGTGACATATCTCGCCTCCAGGTTAGCCTTTTTGCACTTCTCGTGTGGGTGTATCTCAGCAATATATCGGGTTTTTTGTTACTGGATGTACCTTGCAGTTGCTTATAGTTGTTTGTGATTCTTGTTTGGCAGGTCCTTTTTGGATCTAATGTGACAATGGCTGTTCAAGACCCATCGTACCCGGTAAATATGTTATGCTTTATTTCATAAATGTGAGTCAACTTATTATTACAATTTAATTAATCTTGATGTATGAGTCTTCGAACGGTAAAATGTAAGGCTCTATATGCTGATGTTGCCATCTTCTGTCATGTCATTTTGTTAAAAATTGTCTGCATCTGAGAATCACCTTTGTCTTATTGCACCTTAGCAAGATGAGGATTTTTTGGTGGTTCTGTAAATAAGTTCTACCTGATTATCTTGCCCTTTTTTGGAATTTTATGAAAAATAGGCTTATGTGGATTCGAGTGTCATTCTGGGTCAGACTGGGCTGTTTCAGAAAGATGTGGAGAAGTACGCAAATATTGAGTACATGAGATGTACACCAGAAAATGGGTTTTTTCCTGATTTATCCTCTGTTCGTAAGACAGACATAATCTTCTTTTGTTCTCCCAATAACCCAACTGGTTATGCTGCATCAAGAGAGCAACTAACGAAGCTTGTACAATTCGCTAAAGAAAATGGTTCAATCATAGTCTACGACTCTGCTTATGCCATGTATGTGTCAGATGATAGTCCAAGATCCATTTTTGAGATTCCTGGAGCCAAAGAGGTTTGTCTTTAACCAAATTTTCTAGTCCTAAAGAATTATTATTATTATATTATTCTCTCGTGTTTATGTGATGTTCCTAAGATTCTCAGTTTATTTTGTTTCTTACAGTAACTGTAATCATGGTTTTTGCTTGTTATGGGATGGATGCTTTCTTGTGCATTTGGTAGTCTTTCGTGTTTTGACACTCCAGGCCATATCAAAAGAAAATGAAAATGATTTTTATCTTTTGTACAATTATGTCCAGTAGCAGAATGTATTATACTGTCATAAGTTGATAGGAGAGCTTTTGAGACATTATTTGTGCAGAACTGGTTCAACTTTTGTGGTACATTGTGTTTATCTTGCATTGTTTATTTTTATATCCACAAACACCAATATTTTTCAAGAAAAGAATGCTTATGGTTGATGACAAACTCATGTTCTCAAATATAGTTCTGATCAATTAATCGTTGTTGCTCTTAACATTGGTTATTTATATTGCTTCGTGGAAATAAATATGATGGGAGATTTTAGTGTTTTTTTTCCTTCATACGCATAGTTGGCAATAATAATTTGCGAGAAGCATGAATTAATTTGTTCTTTGTAATGGTTGCAGGTTGCACTTGAAGTGTCTTCCTTCTCCAAATATGCTGGGTTCACTGGAGTTCGTCTTGGTTGGACAGCAATCCCGAAAGAGCTTCGTTATTCTGATGGATTTCCTGTTGCCAAGGACTTCAATCGCATAGTCTGTACTTGTTTTAATGGTGCATCCAACATTGCTCAAGCTGGTGCTCTGGCTTGTGTTTCGCCTGAAGGCATTAAGGTCACTCCAGATCTTTTTCTTTTTCTGCCCCATTTTCAATGTTAAGCAGTTTCTTTAAGAAATGACAGAATTAAGCGGAAAACACACACACGTACTGAGAAACATCAAATTTGAGAAAGCTGAAAAATGATGCTTCAAATAATCACCATGAATCTCTATGTGCAGGCCATGCATGAGGTGGTCGGTTTTTACAAGGAAAACACTGCTATTATAGTAGACACCTTCAATTCGCTTGGTTTCAAGGTTTATGGGGGTAAAAATGCACCATATGTTTGGGTCTACTTTCCTGGCCGTAGCTCGTGGGATGTGTTCAGTGAGATTCTGGAGAAGACCCATGTCGTTACCACTCCAGGGAGTGGTTTTGGACCCGGTGGTGAAGGTTTTGTCAGAGTCAGTGCCTTCGGACACAGGGAAAATGTTTTGGAAGCCTGCAGAAGATTCAAGGAGTTGTACAAGTAAACCTGCCTCTGCATTCACAACTGCGGAAGAATTGGACTAGAATCGAGCCTTACATTATCAATCTCATTACGTATATCAACATTGTTGTAATGCTTGATGTTTTTGTTGGACAGTTTGATCCATGTCTTCTCCACCAGTAGCCTGTAAATCAGGCAAAAGCCAAAAATTGCAGATACAATTTAGTCTCGTTTGCGTTGAATAATGTATCAAATCCAGTCCTACCTAGTCAATTTTACCTGATAAAAACGCTTTCAAACTGTCAAAAGCCCAGAAATAGCAAAATGCCAAAAGAGAATGTACAAAGAACACATCTTTTATGTTCTAGCCACAGTTGAACTACAACATGAACTCTATATATACAAGACGTTCACTATTCTGTACCAAGAGGGGAAAGCGTAACCTTACACCAGAGAGAGAGAGAGAGAGAGAGAGAGAGAGAGAGAGAGAGACTAAATTACAAAATTGAGACACCTAGATTTGTTGTTGTTGATGCATACTCTTACAAACATCAGATTTGCAAGTGGACTTGTAATGTCCCGTCTGATTGCATCGACTACAGTGGACAGTATGCTTCTCGCGATTGAGATCCTCCACACACATTCGTTTCTTCTCGGGGCGTCCAGGAGGCCGTCTTACCTTAGGAGGCCTTACAGTCCTTATTTCATTGTCCATGATGGTTTCACTCTCACCATCCTTCTTCCACTCAATCTTACCGGGCACGGGATGTATTTCTTCAGCATATGCAGCAGCGTAACTAGCAACAGTGAAGTACTTTGCTGTGAAGGCATAGACGTGGTTCTTAGAGGAGATGAGGGCTGCAACAGCATGTGAGCATGGCAATCCATACAACTGCCAATCACGACAAGAACAAGAATGGGTTCTGATGTTCACAATGTCTGAACGCTCAGCTGATAGAACCTCAAACTCCACCTCATCTGATCGAAGAACTTGATAAGTGGAAGCACGATTCATGGCCTCAATCACGTGCTTATCAGCAGACGGAGCAAGAATGGAGAACCATGATTTACACCTTGCACGCCTTTCCTCAAATTCCATTATCAGTTTACAGTGGATCTGTTCAATCACCTGAGTTACCGGTAGCTCCCGAGTTTCAAGAATCCATTGATTGAACTCCTCAATATTTGATGAGAGATGACCATAGCGTGTTCCCTCAAAATATATCAATGCCCAACGAGAAGGTGGATACTGTTGTAGCCATCTGGTTGCTTCTGCTGAAACCTCCTCAAGTTCAGCCATTTTTTCTTTGAATGCTGAAGTAGTAGTGGCGTATGCTGCTTTCCACAGCAGTTGGACAAGCCGAGGATTCTTGAATTCTCGAACAATGCTTTCACTCAAGTGTTTCATACAAATGGCATGACAAGATGTTGGGAACTTTCTTTTTACAGCATCCCCTACACCTTTCTGCCATTTGGAAAAGAAGGTAAGATGTGGTATCATCTCTATATGTGTCTCAAGAGCCTTGTGTAATTCCGACAAGAACCACATCCAACTTTCATCATTCTCTACATCAACAACACCAAAGGCGAGAGGAAACAATCCACCATCAGCATCAAAGGAAGTTGCTGAAAGTAACGTGCCCAGATATTTACTTTTAAGCGGAATTCCACCAAGCCCAATGATAGGGAGGCAACCCTGGAGGAATCCCTTTATAGAACCATAAAAGGAAATGAACACACGCTGAAACCGGTTGTCAGAACCAGCAGTAAACACCTCAGCAACACTTCCCGGATTGTTCTTCCTTATTTGCTCACAATACGCGGGAAGGAGGTAATACCCTTCTTCAGAAGAGCCATATATGGCTTGGAGACCACGCTCCTTGGCACGCCAAGCCTGCTTGTAGGGTATGGTTATCCCATATTGTTCATATACATCGCGCAAAATATCTTTCGGCTTGTAATTTATGTTGTCACGCAACCGTTCCTCTATGAAGTTGACAATCCAGTCTACAGAAGCCTGATGATGCCCTGCATGTGCATTTTTCCCACAAGTATGTGTTCCATCTAGACTTCTTATCGTGAAAGTTGTAGCATTCGGAAGCTTCACTGCACGTATGCGCCATGGACACCCTTCCGCAGCACATTTAGCTATGTACCGGATGAGATCGCTTTTAACAATACGAAGCTCAAAGTGTTGCGCAATTGCAGCCTCTTTAATCGCACTACGGAAAGCCTTAACGTCTGAAAACTCTTGGCCAACAACAAAATCGCGATCTTCCATACAAGGGAGTAGGTTTTGCTTATTCAACACAACCATCAACCAATCCAATCACCTTATCCAATTCACAATGTCCTCATGAAATGCCCCCAAGCAAGTATATAAAGTCTACAAAAACATACAGAAGATTAAATTCAGCAATCAACACCATACTTATGCATACAAGACTACAAGTGGTAGTTAAATGATAAAAATAGCATATTTTTTCACATAAGACGTCAATTATCCAAAAAAATTACACAAATAGTAGAATAATCATTGCTAAACTGTCAACATTCATACCAACACGACTATGAAAGTTGAGCACGAATTAAGCTCTATATCACAAAATTAGAGCGTAAAAAGCTCAGAGATGTTCGAAATTAAGAAAATTTGCTTAATTAAACCTGCAACTAACATAACAAATTCAGTGTTTCGTAAAAAATTCCCGAAAAACCCACAAAACAGCAACTTGCATAAAATCACAGAATAACATGAACAAAACTATTTAGTTGGTAAACAATCAATACATAGAGTTAAACAGCCACGTTACTCGATTATGAGTCTAACCTGAACGAGTTCGAGTGGAGAGTGATCGATGAGAGAGAGTGAGAAATTCAATTGGATTGGGATTCTGAAGAAAAATAATAGGGCTCAATGAGCCAATTGAGGTTATAATTGTAACTTCCTACGCCGCGAGGGTTTTTTTTTTTTGGGAAATCATATTCTTTTTTTTTCTTTTGGAAACAATATAATTTCTGTTTTAATATTCTCAAAAAATAAAATAAAAAACCTATAAGTTTTGTTTTACATTCCAGATTTTATCCTGCGTCTTTTAATATTAGTATCACATCACAAAAATATATTAAAATTAAGATGAATTTGTTTATGTAATTTGAAAATCCATCATTCTCTTAAATTATCTGATAATTCGCGATGCATGACATGCACGATAAAAAAAATAACGAGAATATATTTAAATGTTAGCAGCTAGATTTCCTCATCTTTGATGAACATTATTATTATTTATTTTAGGCGAAATACATCATTAGGTCCCTTTACTGTCACTTTTTATTTCATTAGATCCCTCTATTATATTTTCGTTTTAATAAGTACTTATACTTTTATATTTGATTTCATTGGGTCCTTATTTAACGGATCTAACAAGTTGGTTAACTTTTTCCGTTAGTTAATTAACACATAATATCGAAATTGGAAATTGAAAAAAAAAAATAGAAAAGCTTAATTATATTGTGACAAATCAAAAAGACGTAAATAAAATGGAATTAAAAAAAATATCGAGTATTAGCTTTGAATAAAAATCCTACTACTCGTCCAAGCTACTTCGCTGACGATGAATAATTTATAGTTATGGTGTCCAACGATACCTCATCTGTTAGTTATTCTTGCAATAGTTTAATATTCACAAGGTCTCTCGTATTTGGGCAATGATGAAATCAGAAGCTAATCATTCGATTGCAGCACAATAAATTAAGGAAAAACTAAATTTGAATGCCACTGAATTAGCAAAATAAATAGTGGTGTTCCCTAAAAAAATTAATTCATCAAAAATAATAAAGTATCTAGCAACAAAACTAACAAACAGAAGCCTACTTCACACGTAAACACTAACCGTGAATTTGTAAACCTTATTAATACCTCAAACCATCATTTGAAAGGTTTTAAAGAGAAGAAATTAGCGAACAATCAACTACGAAAATTAAGAGTAGCAATCCTTATGAAGGAAAATATTAACTTATCCTTGCACTAGGCTGGGCATTTCGTTGATTCAACTGGATTTTAACATCTCTGCTCAACCTCCATACGAAGCATCCTACTTTGCTATCATCAAAACTACATTCTTAGTTATTGATAACCATGAAATACATCTTTCTTAACAATACTCAACTTTAGGGAAGAAAAAAAAAAGTCGCATCTTACAACATTTCTTATTGAACACAGTTCACTTTTCTTCTACTCTTCCCCTCAACCCCTCAAATTTTCTTGCAGCAGCCCTGCTAGACGAGCAGTGGGAAGAGCAGTAGGAATTTTTTCAACCTTTCTCTATTTTATATTTGTAAATACCGCTTTTGATTATCACAATTTGATGCAGAGTTTTTTTTCCCTCAATTTCCCAATTAGGATATGATGTGGATGGTGATGTGTGAAGAAAAGTTAACCAATTCTTTAGATCTGTTAAATAAGGACCTTATGAAATCGAATGTAAATGTACAAGGACCTACTAAAATCATAAAATAGTACTGGGATCTAACCATAAAATAGTACAGGGATCTAATAAAATAAAAAGTGATAGTACAAGGACCTAATGATGTGTTTCGCCTTTATTTTATTTTTTCCCCTGATGTGTTTCTGATACTCTTTGTTGCGTAGTTAGCTGCAAGTTTATCCAGTTTGATTGAATTTTTGTAAAAATAATTCAATTTTATTTAAGACGGAGTCATTTGAATTTATTTTGAAATGTTGACTCAAATTCTATAAAAAAGCCCAGCAGTGGATATGGGCCCATTAACAGCCTTTTAATTACCCCAAATTGTTGATTTCATTTCTCCTCCAGTTTTGATATAGAAAAATTATTGTCAATTATTAAAAAACTTCATATTCTTAGAACTCGCACTTTTGTTCTTATCAACCAGTTTAAGGCACATATATCTTAATTCTTAGGATGGTAATTTTTAAAAAAAATAAATTCAGGAAATGTTGTGCTATATTCCAAATTTGGATTCTCACATAATTTTTTTATGGGTAAATTACAGTTTGATACCTGATCTTTCGACCTTTTAATAAAAATATCCCGGCCTTTATATATTTACAGTTTGATACCCAATTTTATAATTTTTTTTATCAAATATATCCCATAATCAACTATCTTGTACTTTATAGCATATGTGGACTACTAGAAATCTTATATGGATTTTTATGATGCCACATCATACCTAAAAAAAATATTAGAAACTTAAATTTTCATATAACTGAAATAAATTACCCTCACTTTTAAACTATATTTTATGTAACTCAAAGCCAAAATTATGTCAATTTATTTTGATCCAAAATTTAAAAGAAGAGAAAATTGTGCATACTTTCAAAAAATGCAACAGAGTTCAATACAATTTTTAAAGTACAAGAAAATTTCGCACAACATTCCAATGAAAGGAAGAGAATTACACATTTTAGCCCCTGCACCACAAAATAAATATATTGTCCTACACTCCTGCTTTGATCAACTCTTCCCCCACCAAACTTTTTATTGGTAAACTTTGACCTACCTAGAGTGTTTCTGTTAACACTATCATTTTTTCCCAATGCACCATAATTATTTCACGCATTAGTATTTTTTTCTTTATTTTTCTCATTTCTTCTCAACACACCACAGTCCACACACAATACCATTTTTGTCATTTCTCTTAAAAACATTATATTATTTTATTAAAACATTAAAAATGTGAATTGAAATTAAATGAAAAGAAATAGCAATATCCATTTGAAAAGGCACGATGTATTCGAACTGGAGGAGGTGAGAAAGAAGAAGAAAAAAAGAGAAGTGCGTGGGTTCAGTTGAAAGTTGAATTTTCGAAAAATTGGAGCAGCAGCAACAACATGGAGTCTTCAAACCTCATGGATTCTATCGAACATTCGATCTCCATTGAATCTTTTGGTAAGTTGTTTAGGTTTTATTGTTACCCCTGAACCTCTTGGTTTCAATCTTGGTTTAGATTTAAGTATTTTAGGTTTTTATTTTGGATATTCGAAGCCTATGAAATTGTTACGTTGCTTTGAATTTAAACCTAGAATTGATGATTTGGGAAAAAATCACTATTGGAATCATGTTTTTATTCGAATTGTATATTGTCGATCGATTGCCTAAAACAATCAAAAAATAGAATAGTGAACTAAATATTTGTCATTTGGAAAATCGATTTGTCGAATCTATTATATTGCGTTTAACAATTAGTTTTTCAAACTGACTCAAAGTGGTTTAAAAAATCAATTTTCGATCCCTGAACAGACAGTATGGAAATATATTTTTTGAACCAACTTTATAGCATATGACAAATAGTTTTTCGAACCAATTTAGAGCGGATAAAATTGTATTTACATCTCTTTTATAATATTTCAGCATCATGTTGTCGATCCTATTGTTAATCCTAAGATTCATGGACAACGAGGACTACATATTTCTTCCCCTTGGGAAGGCTACAAAATTGGAGATGATTGTCTAGAACCAGTGTTGACGCGATAGAGGATTGATGATAACTTATCACTTGACATTGTGATGCGTCAGGTTGAACAAGCTCATGAGTAGTTGTGTCTCCAATATCAGCAGCAGAGTGAGTCTTCTAGCCACTATCCGAGCTCATGAGTATTATGTATTGGATGTGTTGGATATTTTGTATTGAATGTGTTAGATATTTTGGATATTGGATGTGTTAGATATTTTGAACATATTTTGTATTGAATGTGTTGGATATTTTGGATATAGTGTGATTAGTGTTTGGGTTTAGAAAATATGTTTTCCGAACAAACATAATTCCTGTTATCTACATAAAAAAATTCAATTCATTATATAAGTTACAAGTCAATACATGTGAAAAAATAAATTGACAATAAACTACAAGTTCTTAGATTCACAATACACCAACAGTATTTGTAACTTCGTTAATGTCCACTTCGTTCACAAGCCAATACCAAACGAGGAAGTCTCCTTTCACTTCCAATTTCTGAACAACGAATGACTACAACAATTCCAAGTGGAATAGCTCTCTCACACACCCAATTGATCAATTCGTCCCGAGAATCAAATAAGTCCAATGTGGTAAATGGATCTTGATAATTTGGAAGTAAATTGAATTGAATTAATTTAAAATTTTGAATTAAATTATTTTTTTTGTCTACCATCTCGCATAGTGTACTCGCCCAATGCTAACAACATGAGCTTGTGCACTACCCTCGATAATTATTTAGGGTGAAATAGATTATTTTTTTGAAAAAGAATAAAAAATAAAAAATAATTAAAACAAAACTGAAAAAAAAGGAGAAAAATCTGAAGAGGGGCGTGTGGGGAAGACTGGGGCAGCTGGACCTAGGTGGGTTTTGGTTTATTTTAGATAGGTCTGGATCCTATTTAACCTGTTAGACGATCTCATACTTTAATATATGTTTTTTTCTAATTTTTTTCTGAAAAATGCATATTTTAGGTAACCATAATTTCATATTGAATAAATATTTGCGTTTTGGTCTTTTTTTTTTTTGTTAAAGTGTGCTATTTGAAAATAATAATTGTTCTAATTTTTAACATAAGCAAATGAACTACATAGATTTATGTAGTGTCACGTTTATTACTGAATTACATCAGAAAAAAACATAAAAATATTTAAATTTAATTTTTATTTCCATTATATTATTAATCTTATGTCACTTTATCTAATATTTAATATTTTAATTTGCATTGTAGTGTATTCACAAACTTTTGGAAATTTTTACAGAAGTTAAGAATCAGATTCTTACTCTTAAATAAAATAGCCAACAATAACTATATAAAGTATGCTAAAATTTTGAGTTGGGGGAGAGAAATTTGATGATTGACTTCGATTATTCACTAAATTGAAATATTAAAAAAATTGTGAAACATGGTCTAAAAAAGAAAGTTGTGACAAAATGTCATGCCACATAAAAAGTCAAGCTAGCTCTATTGCAACATCGAAGCTATCATTTTTATACGGGAAAAGGTGCAAAAAATTCTCGGATTATTATGTGGGGAGCTTAATTCTCTCTCTTTTTGGCTCAAATAGTCTCTTCTAAATAAGATTGGACCATGTGGATCCTTATTTGGATGGAAAAATAAGTGGTGTTAACAAAAATACTCTAGCATATGCTTTTCTACATATATTTAGATCTTTTCACACACTAACACACTTTTCATACACATGAAAATTGCAAATAATTTGAAAAAAAAAAATACAATTTGTTAGAATATATGACCCATTTTAGTGGGCTTCTATTATTCAAGCACGACCTCTTACTGCCCGGCCCATCTGAGGAAGGCCCATTCTCAAACCTTACTCACCGACCTATTTATGTGAAGCATCTCATATGTTTACACACAATACTCATTCTAGTGTGTGAACGACTAGGGTTTGTAGAGAGAGTGAAGATCTGAGACGGTTATAGTGCTAAGCCTTTGTGAATCTTCTTCCTTCTCTTCTACTTCTTCTTTGTGAGTAGAGTATTTTGCTATGTGTGAGTAAAGGCTGTGGAAGTGGTGCAACCCAGGTGTAGTCGCTGGTGGTTTGAGGCTTGTGCCGCCGTGAGTGCTTTGTGGAGTTCACGGCTCAACTATGGAGATCTAGCATTCGAGTTCTGAGCCATAGCTGCCTTTGGATTCTAGATTAGGGTTTCGTTTATTCCAGTCTCCGGCTGTAATTAGGGCTTTATACGAGCCGAGCTGAGCCGAGTATCACTGAGCTTGAGCTCGGCTCGTTTAGGTATTCGTGAGCTCGAGTTTTGACACGGGCTTGAGCTCGGCTCAACAGAAAAAAATCGAGCTCGAGCTCGACTCAATTATTTAAAATTCAAGCCCAAACTCAAGCTCGGCTTGATCTCGACTCGGGCTGGAGCTCGATCTCGTTTACGTTCACAATTATACTGTAAGTCATAAGTCATATCACATCTAATATATTAAGATAATTTATAAATTAATCATTCTATATTATTTAAGAGACTACTAATTCTTACTTTGTTTAATTATTATTCTTAGTTTAGCTTATTTAATGTTAGTCTTAATTTTTGTTAATTTTTTTATTAACTAATATAAACTATAGTTATATAAACTATATACTATAATACAAATAGTATATATAACTAAGAATATAAGATTAACTATATAACATTTGTGCTAACTACTAAGAAATAAGAATATTTTTAATCTTGAAATATTTGATTTCTTAATTTTGATAATAAATTTTTGAGAAATTATTATGTTTGCAATATCTTTTATTTCATTTAATATTTCTCATTTAATCAATTGAGAATGGTTATTTTGTCAATATTAGTCTTAATTTTTATTAATTTTATTTTTCCCTTTAATAGCTATGTATATTTTAACTAATATCAACTGTATACTATAATAGACGCTAGTTTATATAACTAAGTGTTTAATATTAACTATATAATATTGGTGCTAAGAATATTGTTTCTATTGAACATTTGATTAGTTTTAATTTCTGTTAATTTCATTTTTTCTTTATTACTTTGTTACTTTTGATAATATTAATTTAATATCATTGATTTAATTTCATGTATTAATATTTAATGATGAGTATTATTTGTCAAGTTGTCAATATTAATCTTAATTTTTTAATATCATTTTTCCTTTACTACTTTATGTTAGTGCCATCATTATGCACTAATGTTTGTTTCGAGTTTGTTTTGACGAGATATAGAAGATAATGTGTTCTTGGGTACGTACCAGAAGATAAAAGTTCCGTTGTGCAAGTTTTGAAGAACTGTTCGCTCTGATGTTCCTGACATATCCAGGAACAGTTTAATTATGGCAGTTTCCATAATATGAAGATCTTGTGTCGATCCAGTTTGGAAGGTCAAGATATGATCATTTGACTGCCTTGTGGTGTAGATACTGTGCTGAATATAACCCTACTACACATGGAAAATATCTACACACATTTGGGAAGATCACAAACTATTATTCGCTTGCCAAATTATCGAAGATTGACGACCAACGGTAAAGCTATATGAAGACCGATTATTGTAGCAATCAGTGTGGACTTCATTAGATTCTCTTATCATATTATTTGAGAGTCATTTTCGTTTGTGATCCATGTATTAGCTAGTAGTTGTTCCATAAACAGTTCAACGTGATAGACTAGTTTTTGAGTGTTTTGAGTGAAATACGTGAGGGGTTTTATTAATCCATTTTGTACACAATCTCGGGAGAGATTGTAAGTTGAAGTCATGGGTAGCTAGAGGGAGTCTAATGTCATGGTTGTGAGGGGATCTCACAGCTTTCGTTTAGCAAAAGAGTTCGTGAAGAAGAACGGGTGACATAAGGAGGGAGTCCTGTACGTGTAAAATCTTAAATACACTTCATGAATGAGTAACAAATGAATCTTCAAGTTTGGGTGAAGTCCCCCTAGAGTAGGTTGATTAACCGAACTGGGTTACCAATATCGTGCGTTATTTGATACTTTATATTTTCTGTTCTTACGTCTGTTCTCAACATATCGTAGAACACTTGTTAGCAGTTCACTTTAAATACCTTTGCACGGATTGTTGTTTTCAAATTGGCACCAGAGCGGGTCACCAGTTATACAGGTGTAATCTTGGGATTTTAACCCGTGTTTTTATGTTTGATTTGTCGAGATGGACACGATGAAAGAATGAGCCTCGACGGTGCGACCTCCGCTCTTTGATGGCAATAATTATGCTTACTGGAAAGCCAGAATGACTGTGTTCATTCGTTCAATTAATGAACGTGCCTAGAAGATGGTGACTGAAGGATGGAAGCCTTCCACAAAGAAAGATGACAATGGGAAAATTATGATGAAGCCTGAAGAAGAGATATAGTTAGAAGAAATGTGGTAAGACGTATAAGATTTGCTGATTGCAACTTATTTGATTTTGCCTACAATGTATATGAATCTTTGATAACAGTGAGCCTAAGACATATAAACAAGCTATGAAATGTGTTGATCTACAAAATGGCTAACTGCTACGGAACAAGAAATGAAATCTTTGCAGGTGAATAAAACTTGGGTTCTTATCCCAAGACCTGCTCATTGTTTTGTTGTGGATTGTAAATGGATATATAAGATAAAACCTGAATTGCATTCCACCAAATTCAAGGCTAGGTCGGTGACTAAATGTTTCACTTAAAGGGAGAGAGTTGATTATTCTGAAATTTTTGCTCCTGTTGTGAAATTCACCACTGTGCGTATTATGCTTACATTAGTTGCTCACTATAATTGGGAATTAAAACAAATGGGTGTTATTATTGCTTTTTTTTTGCATGGTGATCTTGATAAGCCCATCTATATGAATTAGCCAGACGACTTTGTTAACTGTAATAAACCTGACTATGTGTGCCTATTGAGAAAGTCTCTTCATGGTTTAAAGCAATCCCCTAGGCAAAGGAATATCAAGTTTGATAATTGCATGAAATCTTTAAAATTTACTAGAAGTGCTTATGATTGTTGTTTATACTTTAAAGATGTTATTATTGTGCTTATGTTTCTGTTGTTCTATGTGAATGATATGCTCTTAGTGGAATATCAAGTTTGATAATTGCATGAAATCTTTAAAATTTACTAGAAGTGCTTATGATTGTTGTTTATACTTTAAAGATGTTACTACTGAGTCTATGTTTCTGGTGTTCTGTGTGGATGATATGCTCTTACTGAGTTCTTGTCATGAAACTATAAAGCATGTTCAAAAATGTCTAAATGATAACTTTGAGATGAAAGATTTATGGGATGCTATGAAGATTCTTGACATGAATATAATAAGAGATAGAAAGAATAACAAACTTATCTTGAGTCAGTCAAGTTATATTGAAAAGATATTGTCTAAGTTTGCTATGTCTGAAGCTGAAACTGTTACTGTACCTCTTGCTTTCCATTTTATTTTAAGTAAGGATTAGGCTCCTACAACTAATTCTGAAATGAATGCGATGAGAAAGGTTCCTTACTCCAATGCCATAGGATTTGTGATGTATCTCATGGTAAATACTAAGTCATACATTGCTTATGATGTTAGCTGTCTTAGCAGGTACATGTCTAATCATGGTATGCCCCATTGTGAAGCTCTTAAATGGTTATTGAGATATTTGAAATATTCTATGCATGTGGGGTTGTGTTTCTCTAAGCATATCAAGAGGGTGGCCTTATCTGATTATGTGGATTCTAATTATGCAAATGATAGGATAACATAAAATCAACTACTTTCTATGTGTTTACCCTATGTGCTCCTGCATAAGTTGGAAATCTCAATTACTGAACATTGTTGCTTTATCTACTAAAGAATCTGAATATGTTACTATTAATGAATGCATGAAAGAGGCTATCTGGTTGAAAGATGTTATGACTGAAATTGGTTTCCTTAAAGATAAAGGTTACTGTATATTCTGATAGTCAATTTGCAATTCAGTTGTATTTCATTTCATCAAAGATGTTGTAGATAAACAAATTATTTGTTTTGAAAAGATACACACTGATTTAAATCATGCTAATATGGGCACTAAGTGTCTGCCTCTTGAAAAATATGTATCCAACATTATAATTTTCAATTTTGATCCTGGTTAATTGTTTTGCAGGTTTTCCTTATCTAATATGGCAGATGAACTTCAATAATAACCTAAATTTTAGACATACTTTGTGTTAGTCTTGAGGTTTTTTGTTTATTATTGAAGTTTTATCTTCTGTATTAGGAAATGAGGAGGGTTACTTCAATCACAGTGATGAACTGCAACTTACTATGTGTTAGTTGTGATTTCTATTGTGACTGAAGTTCAGTGTTTCAACGATTTATTTTTGGTAGAAGACTGTCGGCCAAAAAAACATGAACCTTTCACTTTCGGGTTTATGCTTTTGTTTGTGTCTCTATTTTTCTTGTGAAACTATTATTTTTTTAATTAAACATAAGTAAAAAATATTAATCAAATATTTTTCAAAGACCATCATTTTTAGTAAAAGGATAAATATGAGATACCATTAAATTTGATTAAAAATGGTGAAATCATATTTTGGTTAAAAAAGATTTTTTTTTCTATTCACATTTGGTCTAAAAATTCATTTGCACTCACTCATTCGAGGTCTGAGCGTGCGTGGGTGTCGATGCATGTGAGCTTGGAGCTGGTTTTATGTGCGTGTGTTTTAGCTTTATTTTGCTCGATTTTTGGAGATTTGGTAATATTTTGGTTTTTGTGGTGATCGCTGACGGGGGTTGAACCTATTTTCAACCTTTCAATAAATTTGGGGGCTCTAAGCAGAATTTGATAAAAGACAAAAGACAAAACACGTGCAAAATATTGGAACCAATTCTCATCAAGACAGCTAGAAAAAAGAAAAGTTAATAACAAGAGATATCAAAAGACATTTAGGATTGATTCAGTGCCTACCTCTAATGTTTCTTAAGTGTGCTATGAGCAAGTCATTCCATGTATCGGTGAGTCCTGGTAAGCACCAGTGCATGCAATCGTCGTGTCTTTTCCCACCAGCCGTGGATGGGTGGGCATCAGCTCTGAACTCGCTCATCCGAGTTATGTCCAATATCTGGAATTTCGAACCTTTAAGGGCCCTGTATAGATGCTCGTTTACAAGTCGCGTCTCCACATTAGTTCCGTTGTTCTCAATAGAGAAAAGGTGTTCTACCTGGCGATAACAAAATAATAGATTATGGTTTGGATTTGCTAACACAATGTGGTATGCAACTGAAAATCTTAGCCTCAGGTGTATCCCGTTGCTCTATCTTACAAGCATGCATATAAGCTCGATACGAAATGTCCGGATAACTACAGAAATATGAACCACCACAAGGAAAAAACTTACTTCTTCTGGTGCTATTGGCTGTTGGCGAGGACAAGAACCACCTTGGTCCCAATCACCTCCTTCAAAATGCCTTGGGGATTGTGTTCGAAAGAATAAAATAGCAGTTTTCCGTGCATTCTTTTCCACAAAAGATACCTACATAAATATATTTTGAAGGCATAAATCTTCTAATAAGAACAAATGATCTTCCATATTGCATGTACAGAACCACCTTACGAAGCATGACAGTGAAAAAAAGGGCAGAAGTAATAAACAATAAAACTATCATGTGTTGAGCTTCAAAGAAAACAGATTCATTTCTTATGTGATAAGAATTAATGTAGTCCGGTTGGGTAATAGATTCAATGCTAGGCATCTGTAAAAAGAGAAGCCTACAGTTATACCATGTGCTGTAACACCATATCAAGACCAGCATCAGGTGCAAGTGGAGGAGTCACAGGTACACCCTTCTCAAAGAAGAGCATGGGAGATGTCACAGGATTGAATTTTGAAGGAGCCCACCACCTAAAGCATTAAGCAAAGAACCAAATTGGAGTCTATAAAATATAATCTCATATATGATGACTGCAAGAAGCACATGAAAACAGAAAAACAAGAAAAAAGAAACACAAGTATAAACATGCAACGGGACAGAGAAAGATGATGCTGTAGCTTTCACAAGATGATATTTTATCAGTCCAGCTTCAAGACCCATCCCTTGCCTTCAAATATATTCATCATTCACTCAGCAAAAAATATAATGTACTATTGATCTCTAGCGGCATGAAATGAAAAACAAGCTACCATCATACACTTATTTTAGCGATTTGGGGAATATGGTTTAAGATGATTCATTTGACAGCTACATTAGAGAAAACCAGAGTTTCTGCTTATCACACAAATAATCATAGATGAGCAATGCAACTGTGCGAGGAATCTGAGGTCTCAAATGAACTTTCAAACAGCATTTAATAAATTGATTCTAATTACTTCACAAGCTAGGCAAGGACTTCAGCTTCACAGAGAAATATTCTATGCAATATCAGTAGTAGGTCCCAGTTTCAAGAACACAGAGCCATTAAATGGATTAATGGAACATTAACAATGGATCAGTCTAGTCAATAAAACCACATTGAAGCCTGAATTACCAGTGCCCTGTATTGAAAATCAGTATGTCATGGAAATGTGGAGCCTCAGCCCAAGTCCCATCTGGTATATCAACATCAATTCTATAGCCATCCCTATAACCTAGAGACTCAAGTATACCACTGGTACCACCCGACCACCTGGAAAGAATATAAATAAGGAACTACAGTGTCAAAAAAGCACGAACATATAAAATAGTAAAATTTCTATCTCTGAGTCATTGTTATATAGTAGGGATGAAGCAAAAAATACATTAATCCAAACTCGTGTAAAAAATGTAAGAGCAGGTCTTATTTTATAGCTTAAGAGAACCACAAGTTCCTCAATACAATAAAAAATATTCTAGAGTAGTTTGTGATAGATATTCAGCAGAGCTAGCTGTAACTCAGAAATGGATCTATATGCAAGAGAAAACTCTATCAGGTTCACATAATATCTTAACAGTAAAACTCTATCTCCCTGTGTTGTCCAGCTCCTTAATATTCCACATGTATGAAAACTCAATAATCTCCACTAGAGTTTAATTTTCTTATTTCAAATTTATGACTACATTCCAGACCTCAAATAAAAAACTTTTTCTTCGCGGAGCAAGTAAGGTGGTTGGGTTTCATCTACCTTTAATTCAGTTTTCCTTACCTGCACTTAGTTAAGTTAATGTCAGGTAAAAGCTCCTAGATTTTTCAAGTCTATATGAAGAATTGTGCAATGAGAGACAAATGTTTATAGTTTCTAAAAGCAACCTATATGGTACAACTTATTTAAGAAGTGATGAATGAATGACCTCCCAACACAATATCATGATTTAAACTTTAGGCACCTATTTATCTTTATAAACATAATTAGGTCCAAACGCTGCATGTCTTCTCAAGCAGAGCAATCAACACAATGTCTGTGTGTGTGTGTGTAATCTCCTGGGGATAAAAAAAAAAGCCAAGAAACACAACAAAACTACTTCATCAAAGGGATCATGCATAACTCAAGTGATCGTACTCAGCTTACCTACCATAACGAGCTAGAAGATTGGTCCGATGATATGCAATAGTGAGGTTGTACTTAAGGAAAGTAAAACCGCGATCAGCTCCAGCAGGACGCCACTTTTTCACCTCGCCGGAAACCTTTTTTAAAGCACAAAAAAGAGAAACAAACATGTTCCTATTCAAGGAGTCCCCAACGAATCCTGCACTGTTAAAGATCCATAAGGTCTACAAGCAGCACTAATATTAACATGAC
This sequence comes from Perilla frutescens, assembly GCA_026008535.1. Lineage (NCBI taxonomy): Eukaryota > Viridiplantae > Streptophyta > Magnoliopsida > Lamiales > Lamiaceae > Perilla > Perilla frutescens. The sequence continues at coordinate 47,827,224 of BRKX01000005.1, forward strand.
ACATAACAACCCAAAGCCCCATTAAGCATGGAAAATGAAACACCTATGCAAATATGATCCGTTTTCACTATGGAGTTAAAAAGTTAAAAAGGTGGCAATAAAGTTAACTACCACTGCTCCAAACAAAATACCAGAAAAAAATTCATCTAATTCTACGATCATCAAACAGTATAAATCTATCTGAGATAACTTCTTATAGTACAGTTTCTAAATAACTAAACATTAAAGTATAAATTCGAAATATTTTTTTCTCTACTCAACAGCAATTCTCTCATGAAAAGCCTGTAATTCATCCAAATTAATACCATGAAGAAGATATTCAAAATTCCGAAACAAATTGATGAAAAGCATAAAACTGGCAATTTAGTTAATGCGGAGGCGCGAATGATCAATTCAGAGGTGCACTTACCAATGCTTGTGTCTCGAAATTTCTCAAGGAATCTCCACGGATCAAACGGCGGAAGATCGCAGCCGTGGGGTTTCCACTGCCACCTAAGAATCTCGACGGCGTTCGATTTGTTGCCTGCGATGCAATTCCATCCTTTGAATATCTCCTTGCACGTGTGGTCATACCGCGGCGGAGATCTAACCGTAGGATCGTAGATCCACCGCCCAGACGAGTAGTTGCAGTTACCATTGATCTTCTCAGGCACCGCTGAGTAGGCTAACGACGGCGGCGCCACCGCATCCTTGCGGAAGAGAGAGAAGCAGAGGTAGAGAGAGACGGCGCAGAGGAGAGAGAGAACGGCGCGGGAAGCGAGTGAATAACTGGAAGCAGCTAGTTTCTTCGAGGTGTGATGGAGTGCTCTAGAGGCCATGGAGGATGCTCTAGCGCGGACGCAACTCCGGCGCACATTAGCACGCCCTCGCCCCTTCCCTGTGATGCGCTGTGCAACTTAGAATCACCGACAACATTTTCCGGTAAATATTTACATTGTAAGGGGGTGCAATGCTCCCTAATATTTGTAGCCAATTTTGCCCCTTTTCAATCTTTAACCGCCGGCAACAAAATAATTTTAGTTTCGAATTATTATTTATTACAATAGATAATTAAAGTGCAGCCTTTTCTTTTGGCTGAAACTTTCATTTCTGGATAAATAAAAGGCGGCAAATAGCCAAAAAATGGTGGCCCTGACATGTCACCTGCAGAGCTGGTGGATGCACTATAGGCACCTTACAATAGAATTTACCCCATTCCCTCTTTCTTTTTTTGATTTTATTATAAATGTATTCACAGTTAAACTTTAGGATGTGATTGTTACAGTATAATTTAATGTAATAGAATAATTATTTTTATATCCATTTTCATTCTGGTGATTGATATGGTTCAAAATCGAGAATCACCATTCCCGATAGAATCCATATTCTTAAAAGAAGGGGAATAATCATTCCACCTACCCCATGGGTACAAATGATCAAAAAAATTAATATATGATATATTTATACAAATCATGTCTTATAATATTATTTTATCATATTTAGAAAAAATAGATAAAAAATTAAATTAAATTATTTATTATTATTATTATTATTATTATTATTATTATTATCATTATTATTATTTATTTTCAAAATTTAACTTAAAAATATATGTTAAAATCAAATTTTGATAATTTTTATAATTTTGTTCAAGAAAAATGAAAGTGGTGCTGAAATAAATATAACAACTACGAGGGTCAGCTACCCAGCTAACTTTCATAATTAAATACCGTTACTGTATAGGCGGGTCTCATTGTGAAAGACCTGTTACTGTATAATTCATGGGTAGAGCCTGAATTCAAACTAATCAATCGAATTTGAGATTGGATTTAGATAGGACTAGAAAAAATTGGTGCATTTTCGCATCTAAAAATTAGACCTAAAATGAATAAGTTTCTGTTGATTCATTTCGAAATTTAATTGAGATATTATTCATATTGGATACTAGAAGGAGCTGTGAGACAAGAAAATATTATCATGATCTGTATATTTGTTTATTTTCATACACCCTATATATAGATATAGGGTGTATCTAATATAGGGTCTAAGATATATAGAAAAAGTGTATTATTCGCAGAATTTTAATCGCGGATACAGATGTATTCTTAACATATTGAAACGACTGCCATTATTGGTATCAAACCAATAACGATTCATACAAGCTAAATCTTCTAATCGATAATTAGGCCAAAGAAAGAGTTTTAATTTCATTAATTGATTTTTCTCTCTATCAAGATGGTTATTGTCATGTAAAACTCGGCTGCTGTTTTTTACGTTCTTTCCATTCCAAAATACTGGATTTCTATCTATATAAATTCTATTCTTTGAATTGAAATAAATTAGAATTCTCACTTTTCTACGGCGTTTAAATGATAAAATATTTTCCGGAACAAGTAAATCAAAATTGTTTTTGTGTTATAATACAATATAAAATATTTATATATTTGATATAATTTAATATATTTAAATGAAAATTTGAAACGTTAAAGTATTTTTCTATGAAGTAAAAATATTTTTACTAAATTATATAAATTATTATATATTCATTAATTAAATATTTTAAAATAAATTTTTTCAATAAAATAAATAAATTATAATTTGCTAAAAAAATAGAAAAAATCATATACTAAAAAAGAAAAATGACGTTTAGAAATGTAAAAAAAAAAAGTATGTGTTGATATTTATTACATATTACGTACACTTTATTCAATTATACGAAAATTTGATATTACATAAAATATTCATTATATAAGAAAAAAAACTGATATTTCATTCTTTTCTTCATTCTATAGACATATCATTTATGATTCCATTCAGACCCTCATCCCATTTCTAAGTTCATTTCATTTATACCTAATTTCATTATATCATATCAATCACCTTCTCTCATTTCATTTATATCTAATTTCATTCTATCATATCAATCACCTTTTTTTTTTTACTCTCACATCCGACCTGTGGTATTGATGAGATTCGAACTCGTGACCTTTGATCTCCAAGCAATCTTACTCCACCACTAGGTCATCCCCACCGGGACATATCAATCACCTTCTTAGACTTAAATAGATGATATTAAAAGTACTAAAAAAAGTAGATGGTATTAAAAACCATTTATTGTAACTAAAAGTGTATATATTTGATTATTTGTCATTTCTCTTATTTTGAAAATCAAATTTAAATATGATTTATTTTTTTATCACTAAAAACACTGTCGCTTTGAATGTAGATTAATAATAAATTTTCCACATAATTTATCTTATTTGAGAAGTAAAAACAATGTCGCTTTGAAAGTCAAAGCAGCAAAATTTGACATAATACCCATACTCTAGTTTAAAACATCCATAGGTAAATATGTCATTTAAGCGAAATCTGAAACACTCAAGCAAGTAACAAGCAAAACATTTCGACAACGTAACGTTAAATAAATACTTTCTTATGTGAACAGGAGAAGGTACATTTTTGTTCCAAGTCCACCTACAAAACAAAGTACAATTTCTATAATGCTAATAAAGATCAACAAAATTGTCAATTAAATCAACAACAGGAATGTCTTGTGTTGGTATACTAGAACAAATTAACACATTCTGCAACGATAATTTAACAGTGTAGGAACCAAACATGTTGGATCGATCCATCCGTTTGCGATGGGGCGATTGGCCAATCAATGCAAGGATTTAAGGTGGAAAACTTGGCAGGCAGACTTGTACGATTGCTTAGCTGCTGCCTGTTCAAATTTCTTGTTCGCAGTTTCGTTCTCTTCCAAGCTCGTTTGGATGAAAAACCTAATCCACCATGATGAGCTGCGGAATTTGGCCTACGGAACAAACACCCACTTGCTAATTCAACTACTCAAGCAACCAAGTTTATCATTCTATACGCATCATGTGATGTGTGTGTGTGTGTGAGAATTACATGCAAAAGAAACAATATATACTTACAGGGCGCCCGAACTTGGACAGCTCTGCTACTTTAGCCCTTTGATGACCTGGATAACCTACATTCATGTAAAATTGGTAAATTTCAACTGTGAATTAACAGTGCGATGGAATGGGAATGCAAGATCAGATTAAGCAGAAACTACACGACTGTTGAATATATTTGGATGTTAGTACCCATGAAGACGTGACTATGTATTATGGCTCAAGTTCTAACATGCTAAGTGCTAACAGTAATAGAATAACAAGGGCACAGCAGGCACCAAGCCATGTTATTCTACTAAATGACCCGCGGACTAAATCACAAATGGCATGATAACTGTGGCTGCAAAGAGGATTGGCGGTGTAACACCTGGAAATGACGAGAGCGGTCAGGACTCACTACCCTGTATCATTTGCCTAGAAAAGCTCCAACAAATGTGCCTATACTCACAGGCTGAATCACAAATGGCATGATAACTGTGGCTGCAAAGAGGAATGGCAATGTAACAGGACTCACTACCCTGTATCATATTTTTGCCTAAAAAAGCTCCAACAAGATTCCCGGGCTAGAGAGTGCCTGAATTTGTCCGTCATGAGCTTAGATGGGGATAACAGAATTCTCGTGATTACTTGACTAACTACTGGGTTAGTAAACACACACCCAATGCTAGAGAGCTAATAGGCATAGGCACTTTGGTATGGGACATGCATAGTTCCTGCAACTAGATGCAAGATTATGGCGATCAAAGCACTGACAAAGGTGTTCTATCATGTCCAAATGACTAGATGCTGAAGACTTAGCCAATCAAAGCACCTTAAGTAACATCCTCCACGTAGTTAAGATGGAAAAAAATGAACACATGCACATACAGACAAAATTAGAAAAGATTCAACCAATATCAAAGGAAATTGGAACTGAGGTCTCTGAAGATTACCAGATAATATAACTAAGCCATCAGATGCCACCCTCGCTAAATCTGGAACAGTCTTATTAAGATATTTTGGTGACAAGTAATCCAATGCATCTGACACAATGACAAGAGAAAATGACTTAGGCTTGTAGGGAAGGGGAAACTTGACATCTGCCACTCGTACAACACCCTTGCTCACAAGATTCCTGCAGTTGGCATCAGCATCATCTAATTCATATGGCTCTACACCCCAAGCTTCAGTATCCTCTTCTTTTAATATTTGAGAAACTACTGAGCAGGTTTCAGGGCCTACATGCAGTACCTTCCGCATGCTGTCACCATATGCTTTCTTAAGGATAGGTATCAATCTTTGAAGTTCTAGATTGCAGGAAACTCCACCTGCACATTGCAGGAATGAATAAACCCAACAGTATTTCTCATATCAAAAGTAGGATTTATTTATTGTCTGAAAATGAACCCAAACAAAAGAATCCTGAAAGACTAAGTGGTGCATCAAGAAACAATCATTCACACAGTTACAAAGTAATAGTAAATCTTCACATGCAGAATTCAGATCCACATAAATAGCATTACTAAGTAGATCAAATGCAGAATAGCAAGCAGGATTTGTATGAGTCAGTACAGATCCCTTCAGATAAAATTGCCTACATTTGCTAAGTATTTTACCATTCACAGATATCTATTTCAAATTCTCAATATTTGCAAAAATGAAGTATACTTCGTCTACATAATTACCAGGGATGCAAAGAAAAAAAAAACGTAGCTAAAAATTCTTGCAATACAAGAGACAGAATCTTCTTTGGTATCATTCATGCATTGCTTAATCCTGATTCTACTGGAAAACAAGCTAGAAATTAATTTAATTGAAGCAACATTGATGTAACAAAAATAAATAACCTTTACAGCAAACAAAGGAAAACAGAAAAAGGAATGAAACTTCTTAGAATTAAAAGGTGTGCGCTTTAAATTACTGGCAGTTACCCTCAAGTCTATTTAAAGAAGCTATATCAACGCTCCTGCCACCTGTCAGGAAGCAATTTAAATGTCAGAGACACCAAGAAAGAACTTTATAACAAATTCTTCAATGGAACTAGCTTATCAAAAGCAATGGTAACAATCATTAAATGTTAAAATTCTTGCCCTGGCATAATTAATATCTGATCAATTATCAATAGAATGTGTATTTTAAGTACAAACAGATTAATAACAAACCTGAACCATGATACATATATCCAACAATAAGCAGTGCTCCCTGAAAAAATGCAGAAAAGTAAGTCACCAATTTTCTCAAAAAAAATGAAATCAAAAGTTACAGACACAGTAATTATGAGAAGCAGATGTTCGGTAAGAGTAAGAAAATGTGCCATCATTCTTAAGCAATATGCAGGCAATGAGAGTGCACATATGGAGGTGCATCTTCAGGTGCACGTGCACTATTCCTGTGACTAGAGCATGCAACCCTGTGAACATGTATATAATCATAGTGCAAAGTCAAAAGGCCACGGTTTTTACCACCACAACGAGCCCTATAGATAATAGGGGAGATTGGCGAGACTTGTGATGCAATGCGCCCATAAAAGGAATGCTCGCACTGTCTGTAAAGCGGCGGGACGAATTGGGTCTCCTCGACATTGTTTACAGATGTAATAATCTGCAAGACATTGGATTCAAACAAATGAAAAATAAGTCCAACTCTTTGATACCAGAAATACTGAGGCAAAAAATATGATAAGACTTTCAGAAGCGTGCCCTTCAGTGACTAACTACTATGCAAAGATTCATGAATTATCTATCCATCAAAACCAGTATGATACATACAAGCAACAAAACCAATGAGAAACCAGCAGCTTTAAGTTGAATCATATAACACATTTCCATATATCATCTACGAGAACTTATTCCCAGCTGATGCTAGCACACGGAAGCTCAGAGTAGATTCCAGTTGCATATAAAGATAAATCAATCAATAAAGCTCAAAAAGGTAAATTACATTTCTTCATTGACTGATCAACTAACACAATTTGCATCAGCTGATACGATCGGGAAAGCAGCTGCGTAACAACTAAATCAATTTACCCCAACACGCACAAATCCAAAGCACAAGCCATGTGAATTTAAACTACAACGAAGGATCGGGCAATTCAAGTCCATGAATGGCGGGTAAATCCGCATTGCCGCATGAAACACCAAAACTATCAACTAAACGCACTGCTCTAGCAGCTGGATTTCACACAATCAAGAACCAACATCAAACAAAATAAATCCATAATCTAACAGGCAGAAAATGTAGAATTTCTTAATCAAAAGACACAATAGACCTAAAAAAGGATTGAAAAGGGAAAATATACAGAATTAAACGAAGAAATCACCTAAAATGGAAAACCTAAAGAGAAGAGCGCAAGAACTGGATGTTTGATCTAGATCTGCTCGGATTTGTTTTCTGCTACCAGAGAAAAAGCGCTCGGATTTATTTCAGTAGCATTTATCTATTTATTTGCTTTTTAGTTGATTTCCTTTTCTTTTTTTCTCCTTTTTGGCGGTTAGTAAATGCGAAGATGGAGATGTTAATTACTACCAAAAGTTAATAGGATTTGGAATCATTTAGGTTGTGAATTTGGGATTCAAATTTATTTTTTCAAGAGACACATCACACCTACACGATTCAAGAGACAAATTTGTGGGTCTATAAATACACATCACACCTATACGATTTGGTGACACGTTGTCAGAATTCAAATCGATGTTACAAAAAATAATATCAGTTACGTTTGTGTTGTAGGGGATATAATTGCGTACAAATTTGTGTTGAAAACTAAAATTAATGTATGGTTCTTTATATTTAAACAAATTAGCCCTTTAATAAAATGGTAGAGATCATAAGTTAAAAGGTACAAATTATTAGGAGCCGCATTTGGTCGCTCGAAATGAGAAATTGAGTTGAATAAAAAAAAATTATAAGTGTTAAGATGCCAAACTGCATGCAGTGTGCCTTCTCTTGGGTGGTTTCACATTCTCCTACATTTCACTTATACGGACAAATAAGTTTAGTTGTAGTGGTTGATTATTTGATGCCATTTTCTGTTTTCTTTATTTTTTGAAAAGGGGGCGGCAAACACATTGTTACTTCTCTTTGCTTTCTGCTATATCAAGCTGAAAATTGAAAATTCTAGTAGTTAAAGATTTTGATTTTTTTTGCAATTGTGAATTGATGTGAATTATTTGAACATGCATTCAGTTATATTTGATTTTGAAGTATTCTCATAATATTTCGCTGCTTGGCAAACATAATTGAACAAGAGAGAAAGGACAAGTTTCTCCGTAGTATTTTGAAGTTATTAAATATATGCAGTCTTTTAAAGTGTTGTATGTTGAATGGTATAGACTCCATTGAAGAAGAATTAGATAGATAGAAAAGGACTAATCAATTGTATTTTAGAATAGATGAATTACAGTTCTCTTTTAAAGAGATTGTTTGTACATAGAAAAGGAAATAGATCAATATAAATCCCTAATTTTAAGGAGCTAATTTTGACTCCTTATTTTTCTCGGTTCATCTTTTCAACACTCGCCCTCAAGTTAAGTAGTGATTTCACCAATACTTAACTTGCAAAGAACCTCAGCAAAGCTTTTGGAGTTTACTGCCTTTGTCAGGATATCCGCCAGCTGATCCTCCGATCGCACAAACGGTAGCTCAACAATGCCATTTTCAATTTTCTCTTTGATGAAATGCCGATCCACTTCAACATGTTTGGTCCTGTCGTGTTGGACTGGATTTTTTGAAATACTGATTGCAGCCTTGTTGTCACAGAACAATTGACTCTTTTTTGATGGGGAGAATCCAATTTCAGTTAACAACCTCCTTAACCACAAGATTTCTGTGAGCCCACTTTTGATCTCTCTAAACTCTGCATCAGCACTTGATAAAGCAACAACCTTTTATTTTTTACTTCTCCATGTGACAAGATTTCCTCCAACGAATGTAAAGTAGCCTCCTGTAGATCTTCTGTCCATAAGACACCCCGCCCAGTCTGCATCTGTGTATCCATGAACTTCCAGATGTCCATTTTTCTCAAGCAGTACACCATAACCAACAGTACCCTTAAGATATCAGACAATTCGTAGAGCGGCTTCCATATGCTCCACCTGAGGATTGTGCATGAACTGACTGACAACTCCTACTGCATAAGCAATGTCAGGTCTAGTATGAGATAGATAAATCAACTTCCCAACTAGACGATGATATCTTCCTCGATCTGTTAACTCAGCTTCTCCAAGAATCTGCAACCCATGATTAACCACAATTGGAGTATCAGCCGGTTTACAGTTAAGCAACCCAGTCTCAGCTAATAGGTCCAAAATGTATTTTTTTGCCGTAGGAATATGCCCTTTTCTGATCTTAGTACCTCAACACCAAGAAAGTATTTTAGAACCCCCAAATCTTTCATTTCAAATTCTTGAAACACGTTCTGCCTCAACCTTGTGATTTCTTCAGTGTCATCTTCCGTGATGATCATATCATCCACATAGATGATTAAGCATGTCACTCGGTTATTTTTCCGTTTCAAAAACAAGGTATGATCAGAATTACTTTGTTTGTATCCATATTTCACCATAGCATCTGTGAATCTCCTAAACCAAGCTCGAGGTGATTGTTTTAGACCATACAAAGTTTTCCTCAGCCGACAACCTTCTCCACTCTTAAATTCTACTGAAAGACCTGGAGGAGCTTCCATATATACTTCTTTTTTAAGCTCTCCATGAAGGAAGGCATTGGTCACATCAAATTGATGAAGAGACCAATCCAGATTAGCTGCAATAGACAGCAGTACCCGTATAGTGTTCATTTTTGCTACTGGAGAAAAGGTCTCTGAATAGTCAATCCCATACGTCTGAGTATAGCCTTTTGCTACCAGTCTTGCTTTGTATCTTTCAATTGTACTGTCTGGTCGACGTTTGATGGTAAACACCCATCTGCACCCAACAGATTTCTTTTCTTTTGGTAGCTTGCATTTCTCCCAAGTGTTATTTCTGGCCAATGCATCAATCTCCTTCTTCATTGCTTCCTTCCAATGTTCATGTTCCATAGCTTCTTCGACAGAAGATGGAATATCTTCTTCTCTTAGGAGAGCAGCCTCAAAAGCTTGAGTTGTTTTAGTGAGATGACTTGTAGCATAATCTTCAATAGGATACCGGGTTCTCCGCCCAGTATGTTCAGGAGAATATCTCTTGGGTGGGACTCCTCTGTTACTTCTTGGTGGTAAAATATATCTCCTAGCCTCCGTACTCATCTCCGTGCTTCCACTCTCAAGAATAGCTTCATTACTTGTCTCTTCATCACAAATTACTTCTTCCAAGTCATTTGTATTAGTGTCCAAAAAAGAACTAGAATCACTACTATCATTAGAAGTTTGTACCTCGGGTATCAGGAGAGGAGAAGATGTCTCAGAAGCATGATCACCAAGAACTGTGGACTGCACTATGGGCGGAGATATCTCCGCGGTATTGTTAACTTTGTCAGTTGGTCCAGTTTCCGGTGAGTTTGGCATCGGTATCGACAACCAACTTAAGGAGTTACTAGTTCCCAAACTCTCCCCCTGACTCCGAAGATGGTGAAAGAAATACTCATTTTCCAAGAAATCATAGTTCATAGTGGTGAACATGTGACGAGACTTGGGATCATAGCATCGGTATCCTTTTTTATGGATACCGTAGCCAACAAAGACACACTTAACTGTACACGGAGACAGTTTGTGACGGTTATGCTTAGGGAGATAGACGAATACCGAGCAGCCGAAAACTCTCGGTTTGAGGGTAAGCGGAACAGGGATCTGAGCTTATGTGGATAGGGCTTGAAGAGGAGTTTGGAGTTTTAATGCTTTGGTGGGAAACCTGTTTAAAAGATGGACCGATGTTGCAAGAACTTCCGGCCAAAAGTGGTTTGGTGTTCCGGATTCAAGTAACATAGCTCGGGCCATTTCAAGAAGAATTCTATTTTTACGTTTGGCAACACCATTTTGTTCAGGGGTGTAAGGACGGGTGGTTTGATGAACGATGCCATGAGTAGTAAAAAACTGAGACATCCGAGAGTTAACATATTCTCCCCCATTATCAGAGCGAAGGATTTGAATAGTTTTCTGGAATTGAGTTTTAACGAGAGCATAAAAATGTGTGTATTTGTCAAAGACCTCAGATTTATTCTTTAAAAAATAGATCCCTGTCATCCGAGAAAAGTCATCTATAAAAAGGAGAAAATAATGATACCCGGGACCTCCAACAACTGGTGCAGGACCCCACATATCAGAATGCACCAAAGAAAAAATAGAATCAACACGGGTATTATTAAGTTTAAAAGACTGTTTGTGGCTTTTAGCTAAAAAACAAGTATCACAATGCATGTCCCGAGAAACAACCAGACTAGGAAACAAAAGTTTTAAATAACTATTAGACGGATGTCCTAACTGACGATGCCAAAGCCAAGCCTCCCGGTTACCAGGTCCGTGAGTTAGCATCTCAACACCTTTTGGAGCTATCTCATCCACGTAGTATAGTCCACATTTTTCAGTGCCACGTCCAATAATCTCCCCCGTCCTGATATCCTATAACAAATAGAAATGAGGTTGCATTAGTAGTGTACAATTCAGTTCTCTGGTGACGTGGCTAATAGATAAAAGCTTATGTGACAAAGTCGGAACAAATAAGCAATTGGACAACTGAAGTGTGGGAGATAGTTTAATGGTTCCCGCTCCTTTAACTGGTGCAAGTTCTCCATTTGCAGTCTGTACATGGGATTTTCTGGGTGTTGTATGTTTGACAATATCAGAACTGTCAAAGGTCATGGTATCTGTGGCACCACAATCGAAAATCCACTGTCTATTTTTTTTAGTACCCAAATTAGGGACTGTACATGCAACGGGAAAGTCTTCAAGGACCTGAAATTGGTTAGTACAAAATATGGGGCCTGTTTTTGAATTTCCAGAAGTTCTATTAGTTGTGAGGTGCCGAAAGTTATTTCCCACAATTGAGGGACCAAATCGCAAAACTCCACCCTTATTACTACCTTCATCATTTGGAACCCTAGCCGCCGCATTTGAGTTCGCTTCTGCAATTCCCAGCTTGGTCCCGCCGGTCGTTGCCCCGGTGTTGCTCGCCCCGACGTCGGTAGCCCGATCGGCGGTGACCGTGGCGGCTACGCTGCCTCCTCGATTCCGAGCATGATTTAGCAGCTTTGTTTTCTTTGTGTCGTCCCACCAATCGGGGTACCCAACCAATTGGAAACACGATTCTCTCGTGTGTTTCTTCATGCCACAATGCGAGCACACCATTTTGGATTTGTCCTCCTCCGTCGGACGAGCCCATTTGCCCTTATGGCCTTTATGCGATTTGTCTCGAGCCGCCAAGCCGAGCCCTATACCCGATGATGTGTCATCTCCGGTGACTGCCGGTCGAAGGATTCGGTCCCTGGCGGTTTCCCGGCGTATCATTCCATACGCCGTTTCAACTGAGGGTAACGACTCTCTCTTTAGGACCTCCTTCTTCATAGGTTCATATTTGTCGTTTAAGGCCATGAGGAATTGGTATACCCTCTGAGTCTGAACGATTCGATTATACGTTTCGATGTCTTTGGGGCATTCCATAGGATTCGGTTCTTTTCTGTCGATCGTCATCCAAATTTCTTACAATTTCGCCCAAATCTCTTCTAACATGCCTTCTCCCTGTTGTATAGTGTTTGCTTTTCGGTGCAGATCGAAAACCTGTAGGGAATCAGTTCCACTGCCATATGTGAGTGCCAAACTGTCCCATACGGCCTTGGATGTGGGGTGTTTGGACACTGCGTTGATGAAGTGTGGCTCCATGTTCTGTACAAGCCATGTAAACACACATTGGTCATCTTGTTCCCATCTCTTGTACGCTGGATCACTTGTGGGAGGAGGAGCGGGGTCTCCAGTGATATACAGAGACTTGCCCCTTCCCCCAATGGCCTTTTCCATCAGTATAGCCCATAAAGGATAGTTATCCCCTGTGACGCCCTGATTTCGAAATGGGAAGAGTTCGTCATTTAATAAATTTTAAATTAATTTTTTCTAATTAAATAAATAAACAATTTACAATATTTCTTTTCAAATGAACGAGCTACATTTCGACTAAAAAAAAAAAACCACCAACACATCAACCTGACTTAAATGCTTACAAATGTGTTTTAACCTGTTATATCAAATCAGCATGTCAATTCTCAAAAGGATTATCAAAACACCAGCTTGCTAAAAGAAATGTTTCAAAAGTCTCTATTGGAAATATTTTGAAAATAACTTGATCTCAAAACATCTTAATTCAAATTCTAAAGGAATTTAGCATACTTTAACAATAAAATTAAGTGCACTTCTAACTTATAAAAGAGTTAAGTGGAATCTTAAGTGCACATGAGCGCAACCATTTAGAAAATAATGTGTAGCGGAAGCAGTTTTAAGAATTTAAAAACTTAACACATTAACTTCACTTAAGTTTGACCAAACAACTAATTTAAACAACAAATAGTCCAACTACAACTGTCATCGTCCTTCAACCAGCCTTAAACTCCATCACCTGAAATCATTTGAAAATATTCGGGTTTGAGCGCCAGAAAACACTCAGTGAATATAACATTTGTAAAACAGGTGAAATGCACACATTTTACCTAATATTATAGCTTAACACGTAGCAAAGTGAACTGCATGCACTTGAGACATATGCCACATAGGCCTGCGTAGAATGTGACCACATAACTGTAGGGTGATATTGACCACAACTATAGGGTGGAATTAACCACAACTGTAGGTACGGTTCGTATCTTAGCCCTTTTGACCTTGAATACTAATAGTAAACTGTAGGGTGATCACATATCAATAGGGTGGTATGAAACCACAATTGAACTGTAGGCAAGTGACATTGCAATTCACATTTGCATCATAGCACATCGATTCACCAAAATGAATAACATAATCATTTATATACTTTAAACTTGCATATTTAATTCACATAAATAGTAACATTTCATAGAACATACAAATGAGACATATAACATATTTAAAAACAAATATAAAACATTTATAAACTTGAGTTTAAATAATTAATTCACATAAATAACGACACTAATACGTAAATAATTCAAGATGAGTTTAGTTATAACCCACCTTAAATCTTAGGGATGCTCGTATTCATTTCAAGTCGGGAAGCTCAAGTCCGTTGACCTTTTCTCGACCTATAAAAGAAAATAACCCTAGACTTATGACCTCATGATCTCAGTCAATAAATGATAGTTATAGCTTCTATAGGCATAAATAAAAGTTTACTTGAGGTGTAAGATCTTTTGAACCAATATGAAAATGAAGCGGTGAAAATCATGACTAATGTTTAAATACATTTCGGTATCCCTATTTGATATTCAATTCAACTATAGCAATTAAAGTAAACGTAGCTATAGGTCAATTGATCTAAATTAAATTCCCACATCTTTATTTTTAACATTTGAAAACAAATGGCAATTTTTCGAAATTTATTTGGGCTCAAACATTAATTCTTCCTAACTTCAATTAAGACTTAATTGCAATCTCTGAATATTTTCATTTAATCTTATTACTTCAGGGACCCAAATAAAATTTTAGAACTCTTGATATGGGAACTGGATTATACTGAAGCATTTGGGACTAAACCAAATGATGTAATAATACCATTTTGTGCAATAATTTTACCTATATCTATGTATAACCCAACACTCCTTTTAAACTCCATAACCAAACATTTTCTGCAGCAACCACCCTTCACCGTCTCTAAAGAGACGCTACTCGATAATATATAACTCCTTTCCGGCGACTTCATGTCACCAGTAGCCCCTCCCTACAGTCACAAACCGCATCACACTCATCAATCAAACACCATCGCAAAACTCACCTAGATTTTTATAATATGATAATTCACCTATTCCCAACCATTATCAATTAACACGCCTAATTATATCCACCTATCTCACAACCGATCCACCACACCACATCGCTGATAGTAATTAAAATAACACATGCTGATTTTAAAAGATGATTTTTCGGCAACTTTCAACATAAAAATGATAGGCCAAACAAGGTTGAAGCTAGAATCTGAAACCATATATGAGTAACTCGTAAGGAGAGACTTCTAACCATGTATAAGTTAATAGATTTAGACTTTCTGAAGGCTAGAAGCGGGCTGTCCAAGCCGCAGCAGCAGCAGCAGCAGCAGCACACTCCGGTCTCCGGTATTAGAATGTGGTTTCCGACAACTTTCGATACAAAAACGATATATCAAATAGTGTTGGAGATAAAATATAAAACCTTATATGAATAGCTTGTAGAGAGATGTTTCTATCCGTCATAAATATGATGGATTTTGACCCCAGAAAAGAATGGAGCAACGCAGCCAAAGTAGCGACAACAACTTGTTCTCATGCAGCAGCAACGTTGCGTCAACTTTCGACGTAATAATAGCGATTCAAATGAGGACATATCAACAATCCAAAACTAGATAAATGTAGCCTACTGACTAAGGTTTCCAACGGTATAGATATGGGGAAAATCCGACGGTCAGATCGGCGGGAAATCGTACCGCAAGTTGGTTGCGACACATGGTGGCGGGGCAACAGCTCTTGACTGTCTTTCTCTTTGTTCTTCTCTTTCTTGGCACCAAATAGAATGATCTCTTGTGCAGCTGTGATCTAAACTCAGAGAAGAAGATTATGGTATAATTTTTGGTTATGATTTGGTAGTCGAAAAAGATGAATGAATGGTAATTGTCGACGGTGGTTGAGGAGAGAAGCTTCATCGTTTTTCTTTACCAAACTCCTCCTGTAGTCCATTGGTAATAGATATATATATATATATATATACATATAAACAAATCCTAATACATATACATATAAACAAATCCTAATACGTGTAAGCTCCCAAGGTGATAAGGTGGCTAGGTGCCATAAATATAGAATAATTTTTAATTAATGGAACTCAATCCCATTTTCAAGATATATGTCTCTTTGTTTGATACTTTCTTTCTTTATTAATTATAGCATATATATATATATATAAGACTAAGACTGTATAATTAAATACGAGTTTATACTTTATAGTTACGTACATGTATCTCAAAATAATTAAAATCATGAGCTGAAATAAATTGTAAGGGTCTGATTTAAAATACATTAATAATATTGGGTTCATAATTTCGAATAAGTTATTTATTTATTTTTATTTTTTTGTGATCTGGGTGTTACATTGAACCCTTTCATGTATAACTTTTTCATATTACAGGTATAAATTTTCAATATATATTACTTAAATAAAATACTTAAATAGATTCCAAATGTATAATTTTCAGGGTGTTACATCCCCGCTGAGTTTGAATCCAATGTTTAGTGACTCTGTATTCTGTGTTGTTTGTGTTTGTTGCAATCCGAGACTATTCCGTTACAGGGTTGCAAGCTGAAGGGTTAATTCATCTGGGATATTCCCAGTAGTTTGGCTTTGGTTTTTTATGGTTTCGTTTGGTTCTAACATTCTGGTTTTTGACTTTTTTATGCAGATATGGTGATCTTGGTTATTTGGTTGAGAAGGGTTTTACAGACAATGATGAATCCTTTTCTGAGTCTCCATTGATATAGCCTGCTCTGATACCATGTTGAATGGTATAGACTCCATTGAAGAAGAATTAGATAGATAGAAAAGGACTAATCAATTGTATCTTAGAATAGATGATTTACAGAATGAATTACAGTTCTCTTTTAAAGAGATTGCTTGTACATAGAAAAGGAAATAGATCAATATAAATCCCTAATTTTAAGGAGCTAATTTTGACTCCTTATTTTTCTCGGTTCATCTTTCCAGCATTGTATATGTCCCAACACAATAGCTAGGTATAAAGATTTTAAAATTAGTGTTGATCTAATGTTAATAATCAAGAGAGCAAATTAATGCCCTTGCAAGCTCTTAGATGTTATATAGTTTATATTTTGAAATATAAAAATTTATTATTGCTTTTTAGAAGGTTGTAAAACAGTGCTTCTTGTTGTTCTCTATTATAAAATACTCCAAAGTTATGTTAAAAATGACAAAAGATTGATGAATTATATAGTTTTCTAGTTTGTACTTATCCTTGAATTGCTATGTCTATCTTTCACCGATATAGAGTATTGGAGTTGTGAGGTTGTACATGTGGTTTGTGCCATCCTTAAGGAATATTGTTGTTTTGGTTTTGGCACACGTATTGTTTTTTTTTTTCTTGTGTTTGATGTCAATATGTCAAGGCCATCATTGTTTTGTTCTTTTACATTTTATTACTTCTTTTAATTCATAAAGTCCTACGGTTGTCTTGATGCTTATACTCTTTTTCATGTTGAATATTTTTTTTATAGGTTGTTTCAAAGGAGATTCATCTAAAGGATAAAATAGAAAGTTAGTATGTTGAGCGATTCATGTAAATTATAGTAGATCATTTTTTATTCCAAGGATGTAGAAAATTTATCAATTTTATGAAACTTATGTATTTTTGAACTCCGTACATATATGTGAATATGGTTTTATTTACAATTGTTTTGTCAAATATTGTTGGTTCATTATGAGTATAATATTTACTAAATGTAAATATATACTGGCGATCAATATTAATAAATAAATTTATTAAATAGAAAGAAAATTTATCAACCATGGATTTTTCCCTCAGTAGAGAGATGAATTTTCTTGTAGTGCAAGTGGCTTGAGCTCAACTCAACATCAACATCCTCTATGGATGGACATAAAAATTTATATAGCAATATTTGTGTCATTAATGATACTCTTTGCATGCAGAGTTGAGATATGATGTAGCACGATCGAGGATGAGTACGCTTTGATAAATTAAATTAATTAAATTAAGAAGCCATCATCGGATGCTGCAGATCGACATGTATGTAGGCTCTTGATGAGAAATTAAACTAGCTAGCTTATATATCATATTCATATATAATTAAGGTATAATTACATGCACTCAAAATTCTAAGCTAATACTCTTTAATTTTTTGTTGTTCAGATGGCAACATTATATTGATAGCCTTATCTATCGATTTTTGATATCTTTCGCGAATTCCAGAAAAAAAAGTTTGTATTAAATTTTCACGGAAATCCTATATATATGTAATTTATGTGGATCGGACGAGATTCATTTTTACATTAACATGTTATGCATTTTATTACACTATATAGATGTAACAAATATACTTGCTCCTTATATATATATATATATATATATATTTCCAGATTTACGTGATCATTAATCTAATTCCAATTCAAAACATGCAAATAATAGTAAGCTTTAATTCCTTCAATAATTAAGTCATTTGATTTGCATATATATAGCTTCGTAGTACTCTGTGAAAGTGGCACTAAAAATGGAACAAACAAATATAAAAAATCTAAACGAAAACGTAAGATACGACTTAAAAAACAATTTTCTCCATTACTTGTCACTACAACAAAATTCCCCTAATAGGACGCTTGTAAGCGTCCTATTAACATAATAGGACGTTTTGTGGTATAGGATGCTTCTACAAAGCGTTCTATTTGCGCGCGTCACAATATGTGTAATAGGACGTTTTGTATAATAGGACGCTTTTTAAGTGTCCTATTAAAGATTTTGTTATAGAACATTTTGAGATGTAATAGGACGCTTATAAGTGTCCTATTAAGTTGAAGAAATGTTTTTTTTTTCAAAAATGACTTTTTATGGTGATATGCACAAATGATATTAATTTAAAAAAAATATAACCTGAAGTAATGAAATATTTAAGCAAACATAAGCATACAAACAATTCTATTAGTTGATCTCATAAGTCTAGTCAATAACTATCAATCAAGTTAAAAAATATATCTTCAACTGAACAAAAAATGAAATTTAGATAACAAGTCAATATCATAATTCTATCAACCAAATGCTTCCAGCCACAAAGAGATCAAATAAGGCATTTCTTGACTCCATTCCATGTGTGTTAAATCAATTGCGGACCAAAGTAGAATCAATCTTGATCATCGGCATTTGTGACCTGAAAACATTTATAATAAGAGTGGACAATGAAAATCATCTCATGTTAATGCTAATAATCAGTTGCATTCAAAGAAGTATAAATGTAGCTGATTACCAAGTGGCGAGGCCATGCAATGCATGTTCCAATTGCGTCTCCAATTGTGGACAAATTTGAATAGGGCCTAATCAGGTCTTCGTCCCACTCTATAGGAATGGAAATCTGAACTTCGCACCAGTTGAATCCAAGATGTTTCCCTCCAACATCTTGATTAGGGTCTACACTCCGAACATAACCTTTGGCTACAATTTTTCTAGAATCAAATAAACTTTTCAAAAGTACAGTATCACCAACCTGTGGTTGAACAAATTTCAAATGGATAAGTTGACAAAATAGAAAAATAATAATATAAGGCTGTTAATGTTATTATGTACCTGAAATGTATGCTCTAAATTAATTGAGTTGGAAGATTGACCAGGTGATGCAGGTCGTCGTGCTGTGGATATATTATTTGCATTTTGCTGCATCTTTTCCTGTAAATTGGCAATCAATTTTGTTGCTGCATCTACCTTTTCCTCCATTCTTGTCATTGCTACTTGATTTTCCAAAACCATTCGATAGCATGCACTTCGACTTGGAATACCGTCTGTGATGTCTGAAGGGTTCACACCTAATCCAACCATGCGTACTCTACCATGTGGATCTTTACCCATAACTTTGGCAAATGAATCACTTGGTCCAATTGAATCTCGGGATCCAGGTGGTAATTTTGATTGTACCTCCTTCATTTCTTCCTACAGAGTCAAGTCATATATTTTAATAGGAAATTTTTTCAACTCATAAATTATCTATATAATGTAATCTTACAAGTGCAGCTCCAACTTCAGCACATGGTGGATCGCCATTAAGATCAGTAAAACATGCATCAAACATCTCTACACGTGATGGAGATCGACCTAATTGTTGTTTCTACAAAAAAGAAGTTTAGTAATCAGTAAATGCATTTGTTAGTGATTTACCTAGTAGAATAAAAAGTATCATTCATTCGTTACCAACTCCTCCTCAACTTCAGCAAAGCTTAACTTCCCAGTAGTTTGTTGCATAACTGAACACCGCCTATGATCTTTGTTTTTATCACTCATTTCCTGAAACTTTTTAGTGTCAGCAAAATGAATATAAGACATCACAAACTCATCCATAAATCTAATATACCTTTACTTTTTCTTCGCCCCAGTATGGTAACAAATTCTTCCATTGATCTTCATTTACCCGAATAGGTCTACTATGAGCTTGACTCTCAATCGATGATGTAGAAGAAAAACAACCACTTTTGACTCTTGACCTCCAATGTCTCCTCTTCTTGCCTATGGACAATAAGATCCAATATATATACCATAATAAAGAAAATGACAAAAGATACATCAACTTCAGTACCTTTACCATCCTTATCAATTCATCCTTTCGTGCTTTTGGCACTTTACGCCAATCTTCAATGTCAAGTGGTGTGAATTTACCATTTCTTGCTAACGTACCCAAGAAACCTGTAAATTTTTTTTTATTAGGGCCAATAGGTTGACCTTTCTTGTTGAAATTAACAAGAATGCGCCCTTCATTCAGATTTCTTGTCCAAAGATCAAGCAAGTAAGTTGGACCCCGACTTTGCTTTGTTAACCCTACCAATAATATGTTAGAGTGAGTTAAATAAAACATTTATTGTAATGAGTTAATGGGTGAAGATACTGCTCCAACATTATTACCTTGTTCCTCAGAAGCTTGCTCATTAATTTGTGGCTGCACATTTTCATTTTGAGTGTGCTCCTTCATTTGATTTTCAGTTGCTCTTCTTGTCCTAGGAGTCACCACTACAAAAGAATAAGTAATAAAAGTTATATCCGAGATAGAGAAACTTTCTTTTAGTACATATGATATTTACCTTGTATTCCAGAAGCTTGTTGACTCATTTGTGGCTGCAGACTTTCTTTTTGTGTGTGCTTCTTCATTTGATTTGTAGTTGCTCTTCTAGTCCTAGGAGTCACCACTACAAAAGAATAAGAAATAAAAGTTAAATCTTTCATTTTGATAACATCTACTGCCAACTCTCTCTCTCCCTCTAAATTCAGCCATCAAGTTAAATCTTAGTAGAGAAATTTTATTTTAGTACATATGATATTTACCTTGAATTCTAGAAGCTTGTTGACTGATCATTTGTGGCTGCAGACTTTCTTTTTGTGTGTGCTCCTTCATTTGATTTGTAGTTGCTCTTCTAGTCCCAGGAGTCACCACTACAAAAGAATAAGAAATAAAAGTTAAATCTTTCATTTTGATAACATCTACTGCCAACTCTCTCTCTCCCTCTAAATTAAGTCATCAAGTTAAATCTTAGTAGAGAAAATTTTTATTTTAGTACATATGATATTTACCTTGTATTCTAGAAGTTTGGTGACTGATTTGTGGCTGCACACTTTCATTTTGTGTGTGCTCCTTCATTTGACTTGCAGTTGCTCTTCTTATCTTAGTAGTAACCACTACAAAAGAATAAGAGACAATAGTTAAATCTTAGGTCAATAAATTGTCTCCTAGTACATAAGATATTTACCTTATATATAAGCTATTTACCTTGTACCCTAGAAGCTTGCTGACTTATTTTTGGTTGCACACTTTCATTCTGTGTGCGCTCATTCACTTCATTAACAGGTGTTCTTCTAGTTCTAGGAGTCACCACTACAAAAGAATAAGAGAGAAAAGTTAAATCTTAGGTCAATAAATTTCCTTCCTACACAGGTGTACATAAGATATTTACCCTGTACCCTAGAAATTTGTGGAATGATTTGTGGCCGCATTGGTTGCACACTTTCCTGTTGTCCATGTCTCTCTATTTGATTTATTGGTGTTCTTCTAGTCCTGGGAGTCACCACTAGAAAAAAGAAGATATGAATACTTTTATAGAAAAATAATTTATCTTTTTTATTTAAAGTGTAACCTCACTGCTTCCTAATTGTTAGTAGAGAAGTTTCCAGATTTTTACGTTGTTCACTTTGTTGCCCATATTCCTCTATCTCTTCCTCATCTCGTAACCCATGGTTCAATTTTCTACGCACTGATGATCTTCGAGTCCTTGGAGCCATCACTGTAACCAACGTAATATTTTCATTAGAATGGTTAATATGCTGCATAGGTCACAATCAGATCATAAAAAATAAAAATATATATTTAGATAAGCCATGTAAATAACACAGTACAAAAAAACTAGTAGTCTTCATAGAAAAGAACCAGACTGACTACAGTACAAAATGAAAGGAGAGATTTAGATAAACCATATAATGCAACAAAATAAAACGCAGTACAAAACAGTCTTCGCATTCTATAGAATCAGACTATTCTAATGTTGAATTCCTATTCTATAAAATTAGATCAAATGACAATCAATCCTCAACAAGAAATCCTGGAGCATCTTCACGAGCCCAATTCAAATCTACATTCACTTGATCTATATCAAAAATATTGCAAACTTCACTCTGCAAGTGCACATCGATCGTATCAATTGCATCCATATCATAGACATCTCTAGCCTTTGATAGTATAACAACATGCCATCCATTTTCATCCGGATCAGCCACATAAAAGGCTTGTTTTGCTTGAGAAGCTAAAATGAACGGCTCATTGTGAGGCTTCAAATTAGAAAATTTAACCAATGTGAAGCCATCTTCATCTTGTTTTAACCTCTTCCCTTGAGAAACCCAATCACAATCAAATACAACAACTTTCCTATCATGAGTGTAATCTAATTCAATAATATTCTTCACTACACCATAATATGCAACATCTCCCAAAATAGGATTTTGGTCCTTAGTACTTGAAAAACTAGGTGTTGTTGCATCGACAATCACTCCACTGTTTTGTATTTTCCTCTTTGATTCCACTTCTTTTGTGTGGAATCTAAAACCATTCACCAAAATCCTCTTGTAACAAATTCCA
This sequence comes from Perilla frutescens, assembly GCA_026008535.1. Lineage (NCBI taxonomy): Eukaryota > Viridiplantae > Streptophyta > Magnoliopsida > Lamiales > Lamiaceae > Perilla > Perilla frutescens. The sequence goes on from BRKX01000005.1 coordinate 47,850,074, forward strand.
ATAGAATTTGGACCCTTTGCTAGCAATTTCAAATCACAAGAATTAGGATCATCATCTTGTAATAATTGAACCTGTTTAATCAAAAAAAAAATTGATTAAATATTCTGAATATATAACAAGAAAATTTAGCTAGATGTTTATTACTCACTCTTTCAGCAAACCAAGATACAAATCCTCCAACATGAATTCGCTCAATTTCATTATTTGAAAAACGAGGATGTTCTTTTTTCACAGTCTCATAGTGCTCTCTGAAAATTAAACAATAACATTTCATCTACTAGTAAAAATATAAAAGTGATTGAAAAATGAAGTATTACTTACTCGATGAATTTTTTTATTAGATGACAGTTGAAAAACACATATTGATGAGCTTTTTTTAATGTGTCGTCATCCAATAATTTAGTATCCCCTTTACCTAAAGTACGACCAAGGTTTGAAAAGACATCTAACTTAGATCTTTCTGCATGAATACCATCATCATTTCTGCTCATTATATTAAATCTTGTTTCAACTCCTTCAGCAAAATACAATGAGCAAAAATCCATGCATTCTTCTGTAATGTATCCTTCAGCAATGGATCCTTCAGGTCGGCTTCTATTTCGTATATATGACTTCAATTTGCATAGATATCTAAAATAATAAACATATGAAGATAAAATACTTATACAGTTGATCTCTGTTAAAAAAATAAATGGTGTTCAGGGAGTTGAAAATATTGTACCTTTCTATAGGAAACATCCATCGATAATGAACGGGCCCAGCTATTCTTGCTTCACTAGCCAAATGTACACTAAGATGCACCATAATGTCAAAGAAAGATGGTGGAAAGAACTGCTCTAATTGGCATAATATTAAGCCAATATCCTTCTCCATGCGAAATAAATCTTGAGGTTTCAAAACTTTAGAGCACAATTCTCTAAAGTATCTGCTCAACTTGATTAAAGGAACATGCACAGACTTTGAAAGTGTTTTCTTAATGATAAAGGTAAAAGTTGCTGCATCAAAATGTGGTAATCATGGCTTTTAAGACCTATAAGTTTGGGAGGCTTTATCTGCACACATCTTGAAATATTTGATGCATAACCATCAGGAACTTTCACAGTTTTCAAAGTCTTTAAGAATTTCTCTTTCTCCTTCTTGTCCATTGTAAAGCAAGCACGAGCCATATAAAACTTCTTTTTTGCAGCACTGTCAATATCAATTTCAACAGGATGAAGCTCTTGTCTAATACCCATTTCTTGGAGGTCAAGTCGCGACTTCAACTGATTTTTAGTTTTTCCATCTATATCTAGCAATGTCCCCAAAATACTCTCACAAACATTCTTTGTAATGTGCATGACATCAAGATTATGAGTTAACAAATTATCTTTCCAGTAAGGCAGGTCAAATAAAATACTCTTCTTTTTCCAATTAAAAGGCAAACTTGGATTATTTGATACAAGTTTACCAAACTTCATTTCAAAACCATCTAAGTCAGACAAGATACTTGACCCTGTTATTCTAGGAGGTGGGCATCTGGTCTCTTTATTCCCATTAAATGACTTTAAATTATTTCGAAAAGAGTGGTCTTTATCTAGAAACCGACGATGACCCATGTAGCAATATTTTCCACTATTTTTAAGCCACAATGACTCAGTATTCTTGCTGCAACAAGGACAAGCAAGACCCCCTTTAGTACTCCAACCTGACAAGTTTGCATAACCAGGGAAATCACTAATAGTCCATAATAATGAGGCCCGCATTTTGAAATTTTGCATACACGATGCATCATAAGTATCAAGACTTGCATACCATAAATCTTTTAATTCTACCACTAATGGTTGCAGATACACATCAATATTATTCCCAGGAGCAGATGGGCCAGGTATAAGCAACGACATCATAAAATATGGTTGCTTCATGCACATCCAAGGAGGCAGGTTGTGAGGTATCAATATTACAGGCCAAGTGCTGTGTGATACATTCATATTTTTGAAAGGATTAAACCCATCAGATGCCAAACCTAACCTAACATTTCTATGATCTTTAGCAAATTCTGGATTTTTAAAGTCAAAATATTGCCATGCTGGAGAATCTGCTGGGTGCCTCATATTTCCATCTTTGGTACGGCCTTCAACGTGCCATCTCATGAAAGAGGCAGTCTTTGAAGACATGAATAGGCGTTGTAATCTGCTCTTTAGAGGAAAGTGTCTTAAGACCTTATGTGAGACCTTTCTCTTTTCACCAGTAGGATCACCATCTGAAACTACCCATCTAGTGCAACTACATGTCTCACATTGTATTTTACTTTCATCCTTACCCCAAAACAACATGCAATCATTTGGACATGCATCATATTTCTTATAACCAAGGCCTAATTCTTCAATGATTTTTCTTGCTTCATAATTAGACTTAGGCAATGTCACACCTTCTGGGAATGCATCATTCAATAGCTCTAATAACATGGTGAATATCCTATTAGAAATCTTCCCTAAACAATTGATATGATACAATCGTACTAAAAATGATAGTTTTGAAAATTTCTTACACCCAGGCCATAATTCTTGTTGAGAATCATCAACTAATTTATAAAAAGACTTAGCTTCTAAATTTGGCTCCTCAATTTCATTATCATCATTCCCATCCATTTCAACATCATCATATGGCACTCCAAATGCGTCGTTAAGCATTTCTTGCATATTGTTCCCATCACTTGGCTCATTATGAAAAGCAGTGGGAGTTGAAAAATCATAAGCTTCACCATGAGCTACCCATTGACTGTAACCATTGATAAAACCCACACATTTTAAATGAACTTCTACCTCTTCCCTCGATAAGCATATGCCATTTTTACATTTCTTACAAGGGCATAATATCATTCTTTTTTCACCCGTGTTTATTTGGGAAAAAACAAAGTCAAGAAACATTCTCAATCCATGCAAATAGGCTTTGCTATTCCTAGGCAACTTCATCCAAGTCTTATCCATTTAAGTTTTACCTCAGAGTTGGAAACAAAAACTTCAGCCAATATTTACAATTTTAAGGATCCTGCCATGACCAAAGAAAATATTCTGTATCAAAATCAAATGTCAAAACTCGTTCTATGGATATTGAATACCTTTTGATTTCTTAGTGAACTAGCTATTATATGTGTGTGGCCACAATATAAATTAGAATAAAACAAAATACTGAAATGACATGAACTAACACAATTTGCAGCAGGGATCAAGAAGATATATTACAATACTAAGATAACATCGAATACACATTCCAAGAATAATTAGGACAAAAAGGTTTCCAACTTCAAATATAACGAGAAGTAGCTGTTCTGCACAAAATTGTAAATCAAAGTGCAAAATAATTTGTATGCAAAAAAAAAGGAAATAAAGCTCAAGTTCTGAAAATATATATATATATATATATATATATATATATTAATTCCACATTAAAATAAAAATAAATAATTCTGAACAGAAACTATTTGATTCTTGATATCAGCTCATACATACAAATAAAATACACCTGTGATCCTCAAAGGAAAAAAAAAAGAATACTATAGTGCACAAACATTAAATTCATCAATTTGCTTTGGAGATCTGTCAGTTTGATACTCTAATGATGTTTAGTTTGATTTGGAAATTGAAGATAAGCATTTCCCTTTTTTTATAGATTTAATCTATCTTAAAATTTTTCATATTTTTATCTAAATCATGAATTTTTTATTTTGTTTGTTGTAGCATGATAATAATATACTTAACTATTTTTTGGAAGACGATTACTCTTATTAGAGTCAATTGTTTGAGTATTGTATTTTCTCTCTCTTTAACAATCTTAATTTCACTTTCAGTTTTCTGATTGGCTCTTTTTTCCCCCATTTTTTTAATGTTTTTCTCTTGGTAAGAATTCCAGAAAGTTCTACTGCCTCAAACCTGTTTAAAATTTTGGTCCCCTGCTAATCTAGTTGAAGTAGTATGGATCCTGCTTAATCCTTTTATGCTTTTTAATTAATCTTTTTGAAACCATTGCTTTGCTTCAAAGATTAAATATTATTTCTGGAAAGTTCTAAACACTATTGTTTCACTATATTCGAATTCCTAGATTGTTCTTTGATCAGTTGATATATAATCTTTATTTTTCCTAAATGGCAAAAGCAACAAAAAAAAGATGAATAATTAATGTTAATGTTGTACAGTTTTTTATTGGTTTATCATCATGTTTTTTATTATATCAGCTGATATTTCAGTTCACATGATGATGGTATATGATCTGTTTGGCCAGCTCAAGCTTCGATGAATTTTGTGATGATTGACATATATGCATGCCCAACTTCAATAAATGAACAAGGGAAATTCTTTTTGCTGATGTTATTTGGACCTTAGTTAAAAAACCACAAGCATGCTATTAATGAAGTAAGCTTTAAGCGGGAGGAACAGAGAATGATGATCACTTAACAGGCTGCTACAAAGAAAAGCTCACTCGTTCAAACAGCTATAACTCAGATTTCCAGAAAAACTCACTGCTATCAAAGAAGGAGGGATCTCCCATCAGCGCAACAAGATCAGCAAAAAAAAAATGCATGTAACTCACTCTCAAAATAAAAGATAAATGACCTAATCAAATAAGATTGATAGAGAAAATGCACTATTTTAATCATAAATAAATTGGTCCAATCAAAACTCACACTATTTTAGTTGAATAGCCTGTCTGCTCAAAATCTGGGCACTAAGCTATATTTTCCCATCAATCAAACAAATACAAAAAAAATAAAGCATGATTAAACAGAACTCAAACAATCTGACACAAACATCAAATAATATGTTCCTAAATTCTAACTCCTAACTATCAATACATAATATACAATACATTATAACAATAGAGGCAGCGCTAATTACCTGGAGTCCAGAACGGAGACGAGCAGCGGAGGCGGTGATAAGGGGATGGAATCCGGCGTCGGCGGTGTAGGTGACGACGAGCAGGCTGCTCTCTGGGCGACGAGCGGTCTCTCTATTTCCCTCAGTCGGAGCAGGCTAACAGTAGTCGGCCAATCGCTCTCTCCATCTCTCTCTCGCTCTGTCTGCCTCTCAGTCTCTCTCTCGGTCACTTATCTCTCTCGATTAGGAATTAGGGTTCAATTGATGATTAGGAATTGTCACACGAATTAGGAGATGTGTTTTTTTTTTTTTGAGAAAAGGAGATGTTGTGTTCGATTCATAGTAAGTCCGTTTTAACCATTTTTTTCTTTTTAAAAAATGGGACGCTTTTAAATGACCTTTCAAATAATAATTTTTTTTTTTTAGTTTTTATGATTAAATATAATTCAAAAAAATGAAAAAAAAAACTTAATAAGGACGTTTTTAATTAAAGCGTCCTATTAAACTGATAATAGGACGTTTATACTGAAAGCATCCCCACATAAGCATCCCTATAGCCATATTTTGTTGTAGTGTTGGGGAAATCTCGACTTTAAATTCTTAATCATTTACATTACAATTCAAAATCAATGAGGATCACATCACGTCTATACATATATTAAGATAACATCGTGTGATAGACAAATGTTCTGGTATAAACTGTTGTTTATCACACGATTTAACAATTATATTTTAGACAACAGTTTTTGTATAATAGACCACATTTTTCAGCTAATAGGCAACAATAGTGACACTTATTGTTATAAATTTTCTTTATTTTTATTTTGCATTTCCACGATGGTTTAGATTACAATCGTTGTATTATAACAAATTTTTGCAATCTTATTTATTGTTTTTTACTTGAAAATTTGAGATTTGTAACTTCTTTTTTTATGCATAGGTGGATGATTTATAGTATTCTACATTTGTTGTCTAAAAAAAATAGTTTTCATTTGTGTTACACTATAATCATAATAATAATAACATATAAGTATGACATAATTTGCAATAATTTATTATTTTTCTATTTCAATTTCATCATTTAAAATAATTAAATAATTATATTTTTTATATTATATTTGTCATATATTCAAAGAAATCAAATGTTCATTTTAAATAATTTCATCATTTAAAATAATTAAATGTTGTTTGAAATATTCCAATTCGGTCTTTCTAATATGGGTTTTCATTTAGTTCCTAAATTTTTTTTTTGTTTGTTTGTCGTAACTACACAAAATTGATCTTATTATCTAGTTAATCAATGCATGTGCATATCATTTTATTAATTTTTAAAAATTGAACATAACATATAGAATTAAAAAATAATCATACTATTACAGATAAAAAAAAAATAATTATTTGTGCATCGCACAGGAGAAATATTAGTACGTGTTAGTTTAAAGTTCCTCGTTAAACATCACTTAGTCTCATTTTGTGTACGGATTTGATTTAATACATCTAATAACTAAACCTTTTTAAGAAGATTTGTATCTATTGTATCACAAAGAGTTTTGAGTGTAAGGAATATTGACATACAAATAAGACACCAACAGAGTGAAGAAGAGAATTTTATTTCCGGAAATGCTCAAATTTGAAATTCTCATTTCCACTACGACAATTCAAAAACAATATACATTTAGTCTTGATTGTTCAGCCCCATAAATACAAAAATACCTAACAAGAAAAAAATCCTTTGAAGGAAGAAAATGTGTAGCTAGCTAGCAAATTGGTGGATTTTGTTTGCCAAAAAACTTGGGGTGAACGTTGGCACAAGCGGTTTTGAATGCCCCTCTTGTTGATCTAGATCCATTGTATGAAATATTGATGTCTCCAATATGTACATCCAGACATGGTTTCATCCAACTACAATCAAGCGTCACCGCACGTGTGCTATACGTCGTCCCCCTCACATTGTTGATCGTCACACCACTAATCTGGATAAGTGACGGCTTCTGCATGCATGTAATTAAAAAATATCATTAATTTAATTTATACATTACGAAAACTCAATGATCACTTACATCCAGAGTGCATTGATGCCAGGGGCAGTATTGTTGATCAAATACTACCGGATTTCCAGCATTCTTCATTATCAAATCTTCGAAATGCAAATCCGAGACTCTGAGAGTGGCCGGGGCAGACGGCCATGTCTTGATCCTCACACCATTCTGGGTGTTGACGAAGGTGCAGTTGTGCACGTATATTCCCCTAATGTCCTTCTCAGCGCTGCTCCTTCCAAGGCTGCCGATGCTTATGCCGTGGCCGGGCCCACAAGTCACGTTCCGGATGTGCACTTCTGATAGCTCGTCCCCCATGGAGATGCAGTCGTCTCCTGTTCCTATCATTGAATCCGTGATGCTCACCATCGTCGATCGGGCCACGTGGATCCCGTCGGTGTTCGGGCTGTTTCCCGGTGCGCTAACCGTGAAGCGCGTGAAGCTCACGTTCCTGCTCGATATGCAGTTGGCGTGCCAACTCTTGCTGTCTTTGGTGGTCACGTCGCGAATGATGGAGTTGGCGATGAAATTGAAGCTCAAATTCTGCAACAAATTAATTAAACACATTATTAATTTATTACACATTATTGCATGCATATCCAATTAATCAATTAGTTACATACAAGTGGAAGCTTGGGACAATTTTTATTAGTGTTGCAATCATTCATTTTCCATGCTTGCTGTCCTTGACCGTCGAAAACGCCGCCGGAGAGAGTGAAATAGTTGACGTAATCGATAGTGATCCATTGACCTTGGTTGTCGGCCATGCTATTAAGATTTGAGTAGGCTTGCACAATGCCTTGATTTTCAAGCTCAAGAGGGGCCAAATTTGGCCCTTTTAGTGCGGCTTGACTCAACATCCATTTCCCTGCAGGAATCACTATTTTGCTGGGATTTCTTGATGACGTCGCATCCTTCCATGCCTTGGACAGAGCCTACATATTTTCGTACGTCAGAATTAATCTAGTAATTAATACAAAATTTATGTCGTATCATTTTACGGGTCAAAATTCGTTATAAAAGTACTCATGTACAAATCCATTTTGCATTCCATACACAATTATATGAATGATGTATCGGATCAAGATCCGGAAATGAAAATCATATGACGGGTCGAAATCCATTAATCGAGTCCGATTGGAATAAAGAGAGTTAGTTGAGATTTACCTGGCTGATATCTTGATTAGGTTTAGCACCATAAGATCTGATGTCAAATATCACGGGGTTTGCATTGGCAACATAAAACGCCGAGATTAATGGCAAAGTGAAGATTAAAGCCGCAATGCACTTTGCTTCAATGATCTTCTCTCTATTTGTCATTTTTTTAATCTTTTTGAAAGCATGCAAACTATATATATCTTTAATTGACTGATATGCATTCAACGTCATATATATATATATATATATATATATGTATATATAGTGTACCATGAGCTTAAGACTCTTTAATTAATTAGTTGCATAATTTCTCATCTCGCGAGATTCTCCCTATTATATATAGTACTATATTCTAATCTTGATTTTTATTTCCTAAATTAACCATGTTCTAGTTAATGTATGATATCTAATATGTAATATAGATTTTGGAGCCGGTTTATATATGAGTAGTGATTTTCAGCTAGCCAGAATCTTTTATTATTTTTAATAATTAATTAATTTAATTAATAAAACACTAATTATTCAATAAATTTACATTGATGCCCTCCATAATAATTAGGACAACTCTATATGCGCTTCAATTCAGAAGAAATCGAAGAAGGGGAAAAAATAAAGAAGTGAAGAAGAAAAGAAAGAAGATGAAGCTGCGCCCCTTTCTTCCGATCCGCTGGAGTGATTTTAATAATTAATTACAAATCACTAATTTCATGACAGAAGGATAATATAGTAAAAACATAACATTTAATAATTAACATAATTAATTTATTAATAATACAGTTTTATTAATCATCAAAAAATTAGATTCTCTGGCTAGCATTATTCTTTATATATATCCAGTTGCATTTCATGAATTGAGAGATTTGATTCAATATATAGTAGAGTTTAGAAAAGTCAATTGTTTTGAATTTCAAATCCTTCACTAAATAAAAATGAAAGTACGTAATATGTAGTATAAATTTTGGAGCCGGTTTATACGCATCCAGTTGCATTTGAATTGAGAGATTTGATTCAATATATAAAAGATTTTAGAAAAGTCAATTGCTTTAAATTGAATTTCAAATCCTCCAAAAAAATTTGTCGGATTCATGCAAAATACTAATCTACTTGATGGTGTCACAAACGAAAGCCTAGCTAGTGAAAATGGTGATCGTATTGCACTTAACAAACATTGGTGATAAAAGTAGGCCAGGAAATTAATGGAAAGATTTGTGGGGATATAATATACTAATTAAGAAGTTATGTTTAGGTCATATGTGGAAATACATGGATCTTCATATCATGTTATCATGATGTGATTGTCTACACTATGCATTGTAATATTTTAGGTATATCTAGTGAGGGCCATAAAAATCCATATAAAATTTCATGTTGTGCTTTTTAAATTATGAAATTGTTTTGTATTTTTTTACTTCAATATCATTTTTTATGATTTAATTTAATTTTACAATTATCTATTAAGGAGGTTATGGGCTATATAGCCCCTCGACTATTCTCCAAAACTCACATTGCCTCTTCTGTAATTATTTGGTCCATTTAGCCCCTCCAACTTTCTAAAATGACTCACATTTTTCCTTATTTGGATGGAAAAATTAACACCATTAACAAACACACACTAACCCATATTTTTTCACACACTAAGATTTTTTTACATACTTTTACACACAATTTTACAATTAACCAAAATTATAATAAATTAATAAATTATGATTAATAATTAATAAATTAATTAACACATAATAATAATAATAATAATAATAACAATAATAATAATAATGATAATAATAATAATAACAACAACAACAACATATGAAAAATTCAATATATATATATATAATATTTTGGTCATTTATATATAAAATTATTTTAATCTAAAAACTAGCATCCGCGTCTTTCGAATTTACAATTAAGTGTTTGTAGATGCAAAAATCTACAATCAAATTCGTTCTAAATTCGGGCACTGCTGATCTGCATAGACAAATAAAAAAGACATTAGAGTGGGAAATGCCGGAGGGATGACATTTGTTCGTTCATTCATCCACATAGCAGGAGGCGAAAAAATCAGGACTAATATAATTAATATCTACTAATGTCTCCATTAATGTTCCAAAAAAAATATTTTACAAATATTTTTTAATTAAAATTAAGAATTAGGGTATGGTGCCCTTACGAATTTTCCCTTTTTTTGTCCTTACAGTGTTCGGCTCCATTTTCAAAGGTTAAGCTAACCCACAAATCTCAATTAATATCACTATATAGTGACTTCTGAAGATGAGAATCTAAGTGAATTTGAAATTCATAAATATTGCTCATTTTTCAAAACATTAAATCATCATAAATGAAGATTCGATCTCTATAGTAGAATTCATCATCAAATCATCGAATTTCGAAATCCAAAATAATTTTATAAATTATCTCGATGTGTATATATATATATATTGTGTGTGTGTGTATTATAAATATTAATTTGTTTATTACTATCTTAAGTATTTTATTAATAAATGTATTTATTATTTTATTAATTATTAACCATAATTTATTAATTTATTACAATTTTGGTTAATTGTAAAATTGTGTGTTTGTATGTGAAAATATCTTAGTGCGTGAGACAAATGTGTCTTAGTGTGTGTTTGTTAATTGTGTTAACTTTTTCATCTATAGAATGGGCAATATGAGACATTTTAGTAAGTGAAGGGGGTTAAATGGATCAAATAGTCAAAGAGCCTTGTTATGATTGTTAGAGGGGCTATGTGGCCATTAACCCTTTATTAAGGTTCATTCCACCCAATTACAGTTTATAATTATTTTTTAATATTTAATTTTCAATTTTCAATTAATAACTCATTATTATGATTGGTCATTTCATAGTTAAATTTTATAATTTTGTAATTCATTTTTTTTATAAATATTTATTATAATTATTTATGTAATAATTAATTTTTATTTTACAATAGATATTATTAAAATGATGAATTTGATGATGAAGCACAATATGAAATTTGAACGGATAAAAATATATCTAGCATTGTTAGAATTAGAGTTGTCAAAACGGGCCAAGCCGTCTCCGCCATCTATTTAGGCGGGTAGGACTTTAATTTTAAAGCTCATTTTTCTGCCAGTGCAGGGCAGGTAACCTGCCAAGCCTGCAAAAGTTTTTTTAATAAAATGATAAATGGCGTAAAAAATGAATATTGAATAATAACTAATATCCCCAAAAACCTGTAGGCATGTGAATCTTTTAACCAAACTCACAACATGCTTCATCCATCTAATAGCTTAGTGAACAAAAACATGAATTCAAACTTCAAAATCATTCATTAAAGAAAGAAAACAAAGGCCTGAGTTGAGTTGGCGGACACAATTAATGATCCACATTTTATATTTCTTACTATTTAAGTTTAAATTTCAAATTTTATTATAGCCAAAAGCAAAAAAAAAAAAAAAAAAAAAAAAGCCCGCGGGCCGCCCGCCAACCCGGTGGCTTAGGTAGGGACGGGTAGGCCCCTTCAGGCCCGCTCCTCTAGCGGGTCACCCCGTCCCGCAAAAAGGAGGCCCGCTCCTCTAGCGGGTCACCCCGTCCCGCAAAAAGGTGGACTTTTTGAGCCTGTTGTCCGCTCCATCCCGCCTGCCCGTTTTGACAACTCTAGTTAAAATATTTAATTTCATCAGATATGCAAACAATATGAGACAAGAAAAAAAGTATGCCTAACACTATTGATACTTTCAATTTGAATGTATGTACACTTGAATTTTGCGTGATTATTTAGTTCCATCTACCTTAAAATTGAGCAAGCACAATGTTGGAAAATTCGATCCTTCCCAATTCCCATCTAGGCAGCCCACCCTAGTTTTGCATTTTTTTAAAATATTTTTATAAAAAATATTTTGGAGACATATCTTACTCTTTAAGCAAATGTTAATTATATTTGTTCTGATTTTTTCCCGCCTCCTATCATGTAAATGACAATGTTGTAGTTTTTCATACGATATTGATAAAAATATACACCTATGTTGTTCACATAGTTGGAGGCGAAAAAAATCGGTATTAATATAATTAACATCTACTAATATCGTTATCCCTAAAATATTTTTTGTAAAAATGTTTTTACAATTTTAAAAATATTTTATAAAATAAAAACCAAAACTAAGGTAGGTAATAGGTTGTCCAAATGGGAAGCATCGAATTTTCCGGCAATGTTTCTATGATGTATATTGACTAGGACTTACTTTTAGTCGGGCTGCATGCCTTATGTTTTTATTCTCTGTTGGGCTTAGTCTTTTTTTTTTTTTTATAAATTTATTTCAGATGTATCATATCCGATCAACTCACGGGTCAATCTGTTCTGATTTGACTTGACCCACAAAATAAATAAATAAATACTCTAGAAAATTATCACTCATGGTCCGCTACTAAGTTTATAAGAGTGTTATTTCATCACAATTCAAATTTATTAATCATAACTATAATTTATTAATCCTAATTAGAGTTTATATTTAATTTTAAAAAAAATTATCGAGTACAGTGCACGAGCCCACGCATTAACGTCGGATGAGTGTACTGCGCGAATGGTCGGATTAAAAAAAATAAATTAATTTACTTTAATTTTAAGGTTCACTAATTTCATTTAGGATATATATTTATTTCGAAAAAAAAAATCATTGACGCGGCTCGTGCACTAAGTGAATCCCCTGATAAAAATAATTAAATTAATTCACTTTAATTTTAGGACTCACTAGTTCCATTTTAATGTATATTTTTAGTGTTTAATATAACCAAATTAGAGTTTATTAATTAAAATTAGGGGTTTTTTTAATCAAAATTAGGGTTTATTACATTCCAATTAAGATTTATAATTATTTTTTCAGAATTTAATTTTATTTATAGCTTGCATACGCATGAAAATGAGAAAATTATTATTGTTTAATTTTTTTTATATATGTTAAATCTTAAATAAATGATCGTAAAAAAAATCTAATTTAATATATTATTTACGTAAATTCGATTAAAATGAGAAAATTATGATTCTTTATTTTTTTATAATTCTGATAACATCATGTTGATGTCACATCTCCTGTGTCATTTTGTGCAAGCAAGGAGTTCCACCCAGAAGCAGATTTAGGATTGGAGGGGGGAGGTGAATTGTTATATGATGGAGCAACCAATTATTTCATTTTTTCGGCTTTATTTACGTGGTTGAGACATAATGTATTGAAGACACTATGTTGTTTCATATCTCAATATATCATTTTTTTCTTATTTCTAGAGTTGATAACACAATTCCACGAATCATAGCTTAAATTTAATGATGTCCTATTTTATCAATTTCATTATAATCCATAAAATTCATAATCAATCCCTAATTTAATATTGGGTTAGTTGCATGAATGAACACAACATTTCTCCCAAATTTTAATTTTCAGATAACATTTAAAAGCTAGCAATTAAACGCACAATCTATTAGTTTTTTGCAATTATATTTTTTCCGACGAAATTAGTGTGATGTGTTCGATTTAAAATTCACGTGTACCCTATTTTCGGCATATTAAACAATACCATTTAGATGGCCTCCACTCCATCAACGATGATGCTTTCCCCAAAGCTGAAACCGACTTCTTTCGGGCCAACGAGAATGGAAGGATCACTAGCGACAGTCAAAGTCGATCTTCATCAATAAAACGACACCAAAATCTCACCTATATCAACAATAGAATATGGAATTTTCTATTGACGGAGATGGATTTCTAACTCTCGAACTCTTTGCTTGTCTTTTTTCAATGAGACTACAATAGTGTTTTATTTTTTTATTTTTATTTTTTTTAATGTTTATCAATCCCAAGTGAGAAAGCCCAATTCATATACTATTTCTTTCAATCCAACTATCAAAGCTCACAAATAAATAAATAAATAAATAAATAAATAAATAGGGGAGGGGCGAATCGAATTTTAATTTTGAAAAAAAAAATAAAAATATATATTAAAAAAATAATAAATGTTGGGGAAGGGAGAAATTTCCCACTCCTCCCGACGTGTATCCCCAACTAGTTCCACTTATGTGATGTGCATAAGTCTCTTCTTATATACGTAAGGTGCACATAAATATTTTTCTTTGTTTATTTGTATGGGATATTATCAAGTACGCCCATTACGAGTTAGTGTTCAATATTTTAATGAAATAAAAATAATGAATTCATTTAAATAAAATCGGTCACGCATACAATCATTAAGTAAAATCATAATAAATATTTATGTTATCTTTCTAAAAAAGAAAATAAAACATGTATAACTTTTCTTGAGGAAAAAATATTTATCTTTACATTTTTTTATAAAAAAAGTAAAAAAAAAAAAAAACTGGATTGGGCCCAACGAATTGAAGGGTGTAATTTACATTTCTCTTACAACTCCAGCCACGTAGGACAGATCCCAACGGCTACTTCCAGACTCGCCACAAATTTAAAAAAAAAAAAAATTCCTCAATTTCTCTGTCGCTTCATAAAACTGCACGACGCTCCATCTCCACTCCTAATCCCTTTTTTTGCTTTATGCAATTTATACACACACACACACACTCGCACAGAGAGAGAGAGAGAGCAGTAATAATTTTATTTTTATTTTTTTCGCTATTCATAGGATAATTATACAAAAATGGCCGAATATCAGGAAACTCCGAGTGAATTCTTCTCAGTTTCTTCATCGGAAAATCGAGATTCAATCGGATCCTTGAACGACGGAGCCGACGAAGAATTTTATGAGAAAATCGAGGCACCGAAATTTGTAGATTTCAGTGTGCCCGATCACTACAGCCCCGACGACTGCTATTGGTTTTGCCTCCGTGTAGGTCAGTCCCCAATTCCAGATTCTCTCTCTCTCTCTCTTCAAATTTTTTATTCTATCGTACTGGCTTTGGCAGCTAGATTTATTGTTTCTGAATAAGAGGTTGTGATTATTTACATGGATTAGATTTATTCTGTTTCTTTAACCGGTTCCTTCCGTTATTCATAATTTTGGCTTGGATTGCAAACTTTTGGAATTATGAGCTTACTCATTGTTGACTGAATTGGTTGTAATTAGGGAAGTAGTTTAATTTGTTAGCTGAGAACTTCATAGTATATCAATCACATATTTCATAATAAAGCTTTAATCCATGCTTTTTTTTGTTGTTATAGCTATCATGCTCTCTTTTAGTTAGATCAGATAAAACGATTTTTATTCGATGATCAGGAAATTCTCACATATAATTATGAGGGGGAGCTTATTAGGAGTGAAATCTAAATTCTTTCTGGCAATAAAACTGATTGGTATTGGATGAGATATACTCCATAGATTTACTTCATCTTTCAAGCTCCTTTTAAATGTTTCATTTCATTATCGATGTTGATTTAGAGTTGAGCAATCTTTAAGAAGTAGAAGGTTTGATTGTGTTTCAGGATGTGACCAAAAACACGAGGAAGAAATGGATTCTGAAGCAATCTACAACAACTTTGTTCTTCGGGTTAGTGAATTGCCATTTCTTCATTGGGATTACTGAATGTTTTTGTGCTGATAAAACTTGCTGGTGCAGGTGATGGCAGCTAGAAGTCCTAATGTAAGGCTTCGGAAAGCACTCGATAGAAACACTTCAAGGTACATTTACATCTTGCACATCGGTCTGCATTCTAGGTCCGTTATCTTGATTTGTCAAATGATTGCAATATCTTGAATTTGTATTGTCCAGAACACCTATAAAATGCCCACTTTCAGCTCCTTCAAAATCTTCTAAGTCAAGAGTATCAAGAATGGCTGTGATTTCATCGTTTTCTAAGAAGATGGCTGAGGACAAGAAGAAGGTCGTTCGACCCCTTTTGAAACCTGGATCTACACCACTGACAAAGACGAAGCCAGTTGCTGCAAAGTATCTTACAACTCCAAGGAACAAGAAATGCACATCAGATCGAAGTGCGTTTAGAAGTGTTCAGCATCAAAAACCTATTAATGTTGAAGTGCCAAAAACTCGAATGGTGGCGAAGGCTCTGGCTTTTCATTCTCCAAAGAAAGCCATAAAGGTAAAGACATCAGTTGAGCTGCGTACACCCATCTCAAAATTATGCCAAGGAATGAATAGGCTTGAGATTTTGAGTCAGAGAAAACGTGCCTTGGGCTATTCTAGCAAATTGTCGAAGAATTTGAGTAGTAGTTCGTCAAGAAGACATTTGAGCAATCAGAAGGTGCAAGCAAAGCCTGAAAAACCACTTCAAACTTGCAAAGGTCAAGAAGCTAAATCTGGAAGATTGACTAAAACTAAGATCAAAGGACAGTTGCAAAAACAGGACTCCAAGAAACTGCGGGCAAGTGATAAAAGTTGTAATATTAGAAAACAGTTAGCCACAGAAGTCACTGAAGAATCTGGACTTCAAGAATCTAGTCATGAAGAAGAAAGTAAACATCCAACAGTGCCACCAGAAACACGATTCTTGGATTTGGCCTCACCAGATGACTCGAAAAGGGAAGTTGAAGGAAGAGATGATTCGAGATCTGAAGCTACAAAAGCAGAAGAGAATAATTTTGCACCTCAACCTACAAGCATAGAGGAGAGTGAAATTAATAATGGGAGTGAAAACATCACTTCAGAGAGTTGTGCAGCATCTGTAGACCAGTTCAACGCAAACAATTCATCTGTAGGGGAACGAAGTGGAAATGATTTCGATGATGGTGATGACAAAGAAAATGCTGCAGCTTCTGATGAGAATAGGTTTGAGGCTCTATTAATGCGTGCAGATGTTTCTCTTTCGAATCGTTGTGTTGAAGTTTAACTAAACTGTATTGTGTTGTTTTGCAGAATGCCCAACAACACTCTGAAGCAAAATGGAAGAAAAATCTTTGGAATGCACGGAAAATGTGATCAAGTTAGAAAAAAGGTTTCTTATATTACACGATTGACTGGATTTTGTTGTTGTTTTCATGTTTTTCTGATTGTAATCTATTATCGATTGCATAGGTTGCTCAAGCACAGGATAATCTGAAGGAGGGTTCATCTGTTCCAGTGACGAAGGTCAAGAAACCAAAGGCCACAAATCCTAAACCTTTTAGACTAAGAACTGATGTAAGGATCTCCGCATATAAGCTCAATTTTTGAAGCAGCAATCATAAATCTAACAACATTGTGGTAATTTCAGGAGAGAGGAGTTCTTAAAGAAGCTATCTTGGACAGAAGAGTCGACCCGGTAGTTCATAAAAATGAAAATGCAAATGCGAGCACCCCAGTTGGGAAGTTGCAACGGAAACACTTGAATGATATCCAAGTAAGCATTTTTCTTTCACCACTTTTTGTATTGAATTATGTCTGTTTCATACTATCGTAGAGACACAAAATGTGCCTTCAGAAGCTTAATCTAAGAATCATATCACAGAAAAGCTTACAAAATTTTCGAACTTCTGCAGAAAGGGAGTGCAGTGGTAGTTTTAAAGACTCCGAAAGGGAAGGAGAGATCAAAAACAGCAGCTTCAATGACACCAGAGAGTAACAAAAAAAGTCAGGAGAGAAAACTGATGAGTAATGCCATGCAAAGGTTAGAGAAGTTTAGGAAGCTCACATCATCTCCTCTTCCTAAACACACTGCTAGGCCTCAAGGGTAAGTTAGAATTGCCTTAACCACCAAAATAGAATAAAATAAAATAAAATAAGCATGCATATTGATTTCTTACCTGGATTTTCCAGGCTTCTACCAACAAAGAAGGAAATGGTTTCTTACTTGATTCCTGGTCAAAAGCTCGACGTGATACCTGAAGCTTCACCGGAAGTTTCAGATTCACGTAGCGTACGAAAGGCAACAGAGGATGCTGCAGCAGCTTCTCGATTATCACCATCGCATGGTAGGAGGCTCTTTACAGTTACCACGGAACCTAAGTTACCAAGGAGTTGCACCAAGAAAATAAAATAGATGATTGTGATTGTGCCATCATAGATTTAAGTGTCTGTTTGTTCAATTATTTATTGAATTATTATTTGGGTTCTTGGCATTGTAATATTATGTATAACTTTCCACCTGCATGGTTCTGGGTTCCTCTGCTGAAAACTGTAAACACCAAATCCTTTTTTTTCTTTGGCATTATGAGAAGTGTAATACAAATTACTCAAAGATGTGATCCTTACTGTGTGGATTGAAACTAGTCTTCAAATATTTTGTATGTTATCACAATTGCAAAATGGCAAGAGCCAAATCGACAACAAATCTATAAATACAGCAAGGATAGGTGAGATCGAGAACCAAAATGCAGCGTTGCACTGTTTCAATGCTATTCATTTATTTTTTATTTATTTTTTGTGCATATGTTCTTATTTGTTTAGAAATTATAATTACTTTCGTTAATTAGCTAGAAACTAATATTAAAGTTGATTCAATTATCACAAATTACATTAAAGTATTGAAACATAAAAATTACACCAACTATAAAAAAATACATGAAATAACTAAACATAAACAGTTTGTAAAAACAAAATTATTATGAACTGTAGTTTTTATCTTGCATTACTTCAAATGAGTTTTGCATATCATTATGAACTGTTAATCCATTTCTTTTATTGACAAATATGCTAGTAGATGAAAATCCATGTATCATATATGTTTAGCAATTATAAAATAATAAAAATTAAGCTTAAATAAATAAAAATATTATGAAAAATTCATTTTTAGTGCAAAATTTAGTGTCAGACCGTGGAGATGCTCTAATCTCAAAAAGATCCCAAATCGAATAGAAATAAGCATCTGATGAAATAACATTCTCGTATAGAAAGCTGTTGATAGATCCAAACATTAAAAAGTTGATGAAGGGCAGGATTTCCCTCTCAATAAGTAGCCAGAATCAGAATTTCATGAATAAATTTCTATAAACAGAAAAAACTGGAGGCATGCACACCAACTGCTCTTAAGGAGAACTTTCCTTAATGATAAACTTCAACTTCTCAGTTGCAGCAACAAGTTCTTGCGATATTCCTAGTTCGTTTGCAGAATGCCCAGCATCTGGAACCACCTGTGGGAATCGAAATATCAGATATTACAAGTTTTTCTATCCTTCAAAATTCTGAATACAAAAGGTTCATTTTCTTATGTATTTTGCCTGAAAGTTCACAAATTTCTCTAGCTGAACAGATCTTCATGGAACAAATTAATGAGTTCAAAATCTTTCAGCTTTGGGTAATCCCGAATATCCCTATTATATAGTTAGTCCAGCAAACAACTTTCCTAGAGACCAACCCTACAAAACTTTCTCTATATTGACAAAGATGTTGAAATGTATTCTTACTCTGAAATCAGCCTCTGGCCAAGCCTTATGAAGATCCCACGCTGACATCATAGGGCAGCATACATCATACCTTCCCTACATGAGAAATTAGAGACTTAATATCATGTGTGTATAATACTCTAGAACGTTTGTCTTCTGAAATAACTCGACAGCTGCTCAAATATGAGAAGATGATGTAACAAGAACAACTATTTGAATTACAGTAGAAGAATCGCTTGGCAACGGACATTATTTTCCGCATTCAAGAATCATATTAATTTTTTTCATATATTCAGCATTTACTACATGGAGAGGGAGGTGCGTGCAGTGTCACATAAAAAAGCCCAACAAGATAGTAAACAAACCTGCACAATTACAGTGTTGATATGCTTTATTTTCTCAATATTGTCCAACAGGTAGGAGTCTGAAGAAAAAAAACCTTTGTTCACAAAATAGTGATTCTCAATCCTTGCAAAAGCCTGGAGAAAGAAAAAAATAAGTTTATCTAATCGAAAAATTACAAAAACAATTGGCCAATCAAAAAATCCTAAGCAGGAAGCACTAAATAAAACCCGGATGTGAGCCAAAATTATATTAAAGAAACTAAATGAACAGAAAACATTTGTAAGAATCTGTTAATATCATCAAACAGACTGCACTATTACCATATTCAAATGATTCCAACAAACTGGAAACTATACTTTTTTTTTCTTGAGGTCTACATACTTCAGATATACAAGTATACAAGCAGATAATACAAACTTCTAGCCTCAACAATTTTTTATTATATTTGGCCTATTGGAAATGTAGGGAATAGGGATAAGGTTTTGTCCCCGCTTTTTGTGCTTAATACACACCACTGCCTTGCCATTTCTTTCGAATTTTACTTTTAGGAGTATTCGCAAAATAGTTGCAGTTTTCAGATCGTGTATTCTTGAACGTGATTTGAGCATTGATATTTTCCATTCACTTCTCCAAAATAAGAAAGTTGGAGCACTGCCACATGTTTAACTGAAACATGTATCTTGGATGTTTTAGGAGAAACATTAAGTACTTGTGACTTATGATATGTAACTTAATCTAAGATCCAGGATCTGAAGAGCTAGATCAAGTTACTTTCATTTAAAGTCATTAAGCTGACAAAGAAAAGGCAATGACTGTGGAACAAGATGATTAAATGTGTACTGTACAGTAATATGATGTCCAAGCTTTTCTACACAAATCTGATTAACTTTATAAAATTCAAATCTTTCAAAAGAATAAGAAACAAAGCTAATTACATGCCCCTGCACTCACCAAGCAAAACTCATCATCATTTCCTCGTTTTACAGTAACTTCATTTGGCAGAAGATGAGCCGTCATCATTTCCCACTTGGTCCATGCCCTAGCAGCTGCATACTACAACATTATCAAGAGATTCAGATAAAAGTTTCAAGGCGGAACATAAACAGATAAACATGCTTAAAAAGTATATACAATAAAAACAAAAGGGTTTCACTTAATACGTGTAAATTGTAAGTTCCCATGCAAAACCCACCACTTTCATGGCATGTTTAGATGTTAAATAAAACCAGAATTTATTATAATAAGTTAACATCTTGCAAAGGTATGAATAGATACCATTTGGAATAACTTTTATTTGAACATCTATGGTTAGTAGCTTTGATTAAATAGTATCAAGCGATGTTTGTTTCCATCCAACTTTCAAGTCCTTCATTAAAAAAAAAAAAAAAAGCAAGGCATTTATCAATAACCCAAGCTTCAAAAAGGCACAAGGGCCTAGCAGGCCTCAAGAAGAAGAATATTTTTTTCAGTAGGCTTTAAAGACATTACTTATGGTCTATGGGAGATATTCAATAACAACAAGCAGTCAACAAAAATGCTACATAGGAAACAGAACAAAGAATGTTAATACATACTTGTGTCTCCTTGTCATTGGAGTTTAACCTCTTGTGATAGGCATCAACAAAACAGCTTCTTTCACTTTCAGGAATAAGATCTCTAAATGGCTCCCAAGCTAGAAGAAGATTAAATTGAACCAAATTTAGAACTCCAGATACACCAATCAGCACAATAGAGAACATGAACAGCACTCTCTACTAATGCTAAATAAGAGTTCTCTACATTCTTGTAGCAAAAAGCTGCACTAGACTAGTTACAAAGCAGGATATACCTTGATAAAACATAAAAACTCTAAGATGGACTATTAGGAAAAGGAGAAGCATACCATCAGGGTATATGGCAGCAGCTCCACCCTCGTAAAACCAATCAATTTCTTTCTTGCGCAATAGAAAAATGCCTCTCAAAACCAGGCCAGTGACCTTGAACATAGGTAATTGAATGACAATAAACAATCAATTCATAGTAAAAAGATCATTACTTTTTTTTTTTTAATAATTTGCTACAAAGGTGTCATCCCTTTTGAGGAGAAGAGTGAAAAAGGACAAGCAAGAAACCTTGTCAGGATAAGATTCACTATATGCCAGAGCTAGTGTGCTTCCCCATGAACCACCAAAAACCTGCAAATGCACATTGGTGAGAGGCACATAAAGCAGAAGCTGCCAAAGCATCAAGATGCAATTGTTACCAGCCATTCTGGAACTTGTAAGTGCTCTCTTAGTTTTTCAATGTCTTCAATAAGGTTCCAAGTTGTATTCTCCTCCAGGCAAGCATGAGGTGTACTTTTACCAGCACCTCTCTGAAATAGAGTTAATTTAAAATAAAATGTAACGCATTCTGTACCTTAGCTTCCACATAAACAAAATAATTCAGATCCCAAACCTGATCAAATAAAATGATCCTATAAAAATTAGGATCAAAGAATTTCCGGTTACTAGCTGAAGTTCCGCCACCTGGGCCTCCATGGAGGAAAACCACTGGCTGCAAGAGTGAAAGATTATAAAAAGGCTGCATGAAGCTTATCTTAACCCATAATAAGATGTTTAGTATCTTTATCAGAAAGGCCAGAGCAGAACAATGAAAACCTGATTAGCGAACTAAAAGATTGTAAAACTAGAATTCCATTCTAAATCAGTGGATGAAATTAGAAAATATATGTAGTGGCCTTGAAGATTTACCTTAACCCATTAGCTAACTAAAAGATTGTAAAACTGAATACATATGAGCACAGCTAGTCAGTACCAACAATTTCACCATCAGATTCTTGATTGCATTAAAAATTCTGGATGCAGACTGTTCAGGGCAACTAAATAACTTCTGGGTTATGATATGAGTGAGATTTTCAAATTTCTTGCCATCCACTCCAAATAATATTTTCACTTTGACTCTGCTTTGAAAATAACTTAAGCACCAATGTCACTTTGTATTTCTCAGACAAAGGAAGACTCTCTTAAGAACTCTCCCATCAATTAAAAACTTGTACGTTAGAATGGTAAGCATATTTAGTTAGCCTAGCTCTTGCCATTTCCTTCAAATGTGTTCTTATATCAGAAAAGCCTCCTTAACTCAAAGAAATTCAACATTATGTAATCTTCCTTCAAACGATCAACTAATGAAAAATTATTCCATTAGAAAATTCCAGCCATTAGTCAGCAATTGCACCTTCAAAAAGAGACCTACAAATAAACTATCAATCTGCCACAACCTAGGTTAAGAATTTACACAGAATTTACACACACGACAAGCGGTGTGTTTCATACAAACACAAATCTTATAGTAGTTACATGATGCTAAGCCAGTACATAGGATGTAGAGGTAACAAAAACTCACATGCCCGTCCGGATTCCCAGATTGCTCATAATAAACAGTGTGAATGTCTGAAACCTTTAGAAAACCAATGTCGTATGGCTCTATATCCGGGTAAAGACTCCTATTTACTTCAGGAAGTACTACCTTGGATGCCATAGTTTCTGATATTACTAGCTGATCACTGTTATAGTAATCAAGATTACTACTTTGACTTAGCACAGCTAGATTCCTTCTTCCTGCATACACCCCTCACAAACTCAATCAACCAATAATCTCTAGAAAGTAAATAATCTGAAGAAAAAAAAATCTGCAAAAATCAATCAATTTCTCCCGCAAATAAGATGACAGCATTAAAAAAAGGGGGGCAGGGTAGCACAAGGATAATATTAATTTTAATTTTTAAACCTAGAAAAACAGAATGCAAAGCACAAAATGACCGACTTGCTTTGGTGTGTGAATGTGTGCCTACGCTTTATCTAAACTCTAAAGCAGCATAATGTTTTACTGACTGAGTCGTGCGCATTTTTTTACCACCATTAATGGGGAAATTACATCGAATTTTTTTAGAGAGAGAGAGAGAGAGAAACCTGGAGTTGTGGAATTGTTGATGAGAGAGAGAGAGAGAGAGTAATTGGGAGAAGTGTTGGTAGAAAACAGATGAAGAAAAGGAGTGGTGGAAGGTAAAACGGCAACTCCTAGATTCATTGGATTATTTGATGATTCCGATCAAATTCAAATGCAGATCATATACATCATACTATCATATATTAGTAATTAATATTTCGTTTCAAAATTCATTTCTTTTTTCAACTCGAAAAAACAAATATTTTTTTCATTTTTATTAAGATTATTATAGAAGATGATGTATACGGATATATATTAATAGATTCCGTCAATGATTATATTCGGCAATTTTTTTACTCCTAAAAATCAAGCTTTGTCTTCATCCGACAACCATCTTTTGCCTTGTTTTTACTGGGAAAACTATGCTTTGCCATGAAAGTTAACGTTTTTAGACTCCCTCAGTCAATTTTTTATATTTTTATTTTTCAGACTTTGGTAAAAATTAATTTACACTTTTTAAATAAGTACTCCCTCCGTCTCATAATTATAGTCCACTTCCCCTTTTCACACAGATTAAGAAATCACATTTAATATGTATTGGAAATATACAATTTACAATAATTATCCTATATTGCCCTTATTTTTTACTATATTAATTGCATTCATACTATATTAAATAGGGTTATATTTGTAAAAGAATATTTAAATACAATCCCAATTTAGAATAGGACTATAATTTTGGGACATCCCAAAAATGAATAATGGACTATAATTATGGGACGGAGGGAGTATCATTCTACCCAAACGATGATTTATTATAATTTTTTAATATTTAATATTTAGTTATTAAGTAATTATTTGAAAAAATTAAATACTACGGAGTAAAAGATTATTATAAATCATAATTGGATATAATAAATATAATTAGCATATAAAATTAAAGGTTAATTATACTTTAATACCCATCGTTTGCCCAGTTTTCACTTTTGTCCCAAGATTTCTAAAATGACACTTCAATATATACTCAATGTTTGTCTCAATGTGGATAATTTAGTAGTGAAGTGGAGTTGTTTGGAGACTAAATGTCACAGGTTCGACGTGCAATGCATTACCAAAGTGGAATAGAGGAACATTTTAGGTAGAATCGATTCCGGCCACTTTCCGGTATCATCCGTCACCACCTTATTTAGTTCTTAGTTAGAATCGATTCCGACCACTATATAATTATATATGAAATTCAACTATAAATTATTGTCAATAAAAATCCAAGTCCCGTCGGAATGGCTACTAACAAAGCTAATACTACTTTTTAGAATATATGTATATAACAAGTTTTATTATTCATAAAATTAAACAAATATCTTTTACACGTAACAGATTTCTCGATTCTACATATGGGGAACCTTTTACTCTTCTAAGAAAGAAATACATTAGGTTACAGAGAATGGCCTAGTGATGGATAATTTAATTAGTACTTAATTAGTTGTGTGGAATTTATATTTAAGAATTAAGACAATAATCATATCTCATTATGATCTATACACAGTGAGCCCATTGAACATAGTTTTTTTTTTAATGACGAGAGTAACCTGTGGTGTGCATTGAGTAAATTATATTCTTGTGCAGTAGCATATATACTATACAGAAGATATAAATCATATTTTAGACATCACATCTTGATGTATTTGCAATATTTAAACTCGAAATCTTCAATTTCAAATTGGACTAGATCATCCGATCCGAAGACAGACATAATTTGGTGTTGACAAATGTCCTACCTTAGGTAACGCTAGCAAGGAGGCCTATTTCCTCATGCACTACAAACAAATTAAATGGGAGAAAAAACAACCAACCAAAAACCGATTTGTGAGAGCCACAGAGACTGGATACAGAAATAAAGGCTCACAAAATTCCATTTTCCAATCCAAATAACATCTTTTTTTGCACCTTATAACTCCACACTCTTCCTCACAATATCCTTTTTCCATAAATCACAAAACCAAACAATCCACGTTTGCTTCTTCTCCACAAACATGGAAGCTAACCAACGCATTGCCAGAATCTCTGCTCATCTTCATCCTTCGAATCCACAGGTACACAAAAATGAAGTTCACAAACAAGGCAGTTTTTATGTCTTGTTTTTGTATGGTTTTGAAGCTCAAGTTTGCTTGTTTCTGTTTACACAGATGGGAAGTGAGCATCATCCCATTTTAAGGGCGGCTGATTGCAGGGCGAAAGGCGGTGCACCAGGTTTCAAAGTAGCCATATTGGGAGCTGCTGGAGGCATTGGACAACCACTCTCCATGCTCATGAAAATGAATCCATTAGTCTCAGTTCTGCATCTCTACGATGTGGTTAACGCCCCCGGTGTCACTGCTGATATTAGTCACATGGACACTGGTGCAGTTGTAAGTTGGTTTACCAATCATAATCATATCGTACAAGGTATTTGCCTTTCTTTTTTTTCTCTTTTTTCAAGAAAATGAGTTTTTTTGTACTTTTTTTGTTTTTTGGATTGTAGGTGAGAGGTTTTCTGGGGCAGCCACAACTGGAGAGTGCGCTTACTGGGATGGATCTTGTTATCATACCTGCTGGAGTACCGAGGAAACCAGGAATGACGAGAGATGATCTGTTCAATATCAATGCTGGCATTGTGAGGACACTCTGTGAAGGGATTGCCAAGAGCTGTCCTAACGCAATTGTGAACTTGATCAGCAATCCGGTGAACTCTACCGTGCCAATTGCTGCTGAAGTTTTCAAGAAGGCTGGCACTTATGACCCCAAGAAGCTACTGGGAGTCACCATGCTTGATGTTGTCAGAGCCAACACATTTGTGGTATGTAGTTTAGCAACTGGATTGCTATTTGTGGGCTTGCTTAGTTCTTCAATTATTGGATTGATGTTGTATCATATTTGAGATAAATTTTCTTGAAACGTATGTATATAGGACTAGTTAGTTGCAACAAAGGTGTATATTTTTGTGTCTCTATAAGATTTGACGAGTTGAGCTTCAAATTTCAATCTGTGTTATGCAGCATACAGCTGCAAATTCTTCAATTTTTGAAACCAAATTTGAGTGGTGATTTTGTTGGCTAAGGAGTCACTTTAAAATGCTTTAGCATACAACTTTTGTTAGTCTATTTCTAGATCAATCATACTTCCACTTCCTCTTTGCAGTTACCTTCGATTTTTCTACTCATAAGGATCCAAATTGTTTGTAGGCTGAAGTTTTGGGACTTGATCCTAGAGAAGTTAGTGTTCCAGTTGTCGGTGGCCATGCAGGAGTGACAATTCTGCCTCTTCTCTCACAGGTTTTATAAGATTGGCTGTGTTTCTATCTGATTTATTTACTCGTTTTTACTGCACTTTCCGCAGAGATTTACTTCCACAGAAGAAATTATCTTGATATCATGGTCTGTAGGTAAAACCTCCTTGCTCTTTTACACCAGAGGAAACTGAATACTTGACAAAGCGCATTCAAGATGGAGGGACCGAAGTTGTTCAGGTAAAAATGAATCACTTCGTCGCTTTGAATAACTAAAGGAAACAAGCCAGTGAGCCACTCAGTTGGATTCTCAATACAATGTAATAAACTGGCCATCATGCTTGCAGGCAAAAGCTGGTGCAGGCTCAGCAACTCTGTCAATGGTAACGATTTTGGTTGCATTCGTTGTTCAATGTTCAACAACTAACATGGAAAGAAATGTAGATAACTAACACCAGACGTGAGTTGAATTTGTAGGCATATGCAGCAGTCAAGTTTGCAGATTTGTGCCTTCGTGGCTTAAAAGGGGATGCTGGCATTGTTGAATGTGCTTTTGTAGCTTCGCAGGTAGGTTCTATCAAGCTTCACTCATTCCAGATATCTGCTATATTTATTCCAAAAAAGGCGCTGAGATGGCACCTGAATGCTCGATTACAGGTTACAGATCTCCCGTTCTTTGCAACTAAGGTGCGGCTTGGACGTGGAGGAGCTGAAGAGGTGTTCCAACTAGGGCCTCTGAATGAGTATGAGAGGTATAATAGTGTAACATGAAAAATGCTTCTTTATCTTTGGTGAAAACCAAATTTTCTGATTTCTGGAGAAAACTGTGTACAGGGTTGGATTGGAGAAAGCAAAGAAAGAATTGGCAGTAAGCATTCAGAAGGGAGTTTCCTTCATCAAAAAATGAAAAATGACAGAAACCTCTATTATAACATCAAGAATGTCCCTTTTTTAAGGCTGTTGTTGTATGTTTCTCGCCTGATAAAAGTTATGCCATGTTTGCTTCTATACCACTTGAACAGGTGGAAATGCAGTTTCTTTCCCTGTATTGTTAGTGAATATATAAACATGATGAAGAGCAATATCCTTGTGCAGAATTTAACAGCAATTCAATATTTTCCCTCATTGCGATATAATATGAGACAACTAAACTCACTTGAATGAATCGGTGTATGGTATAACTATATTGGCTACATATTAAAAAAAGTTAAAAACGAAAAAGAAAAATCTTTACAGTTTGCTCATCTTCAACTAAACATCTTTACAGTTTCTTCACCCTCAAAAACATCAGATCCTCCACAGTAGTTTACAACGTAAAAGGATTTGGAGGCTGGTGAAGTATAGGCATCTTTGACATAGTAATGTTACCCGAGAGCACGTTGGGTGCCACGGAATCCTCTGCTATCATGGGATTGACCTGCACCACCTTCTCCGGGACAATCTTGTTTCCATCAACCTTGGCCAGAACCTCAAAATGCATCCTAACAGTCGAAGGCTTTGTCCTCCACTCCGGGAAACCTTGAGAATCAAGCAAGTCACCCTCTTTTAGCTTCTTCTCGACTGCAAAACCTATCTTCACAAAAATCTGAGCAGACACATCTGCCTTCAAAAGCTTAAAGGTCCCCTCCTCCTTTGCTCTAGGACCCAACACAGAGGCTAGCAATGCCTCAAAACCGAGTAAGTTGGAGTTTGAGCCGTTGATGGACACAACAGGCCATAGTGTACTGAAATGATCAGGTGCAAGAAGGGCCGTAGACTCTCCTTGCAGATCAATGGCAGATACGGCACCATTTGCCACGACCCTCTTCTTTGAAGCAGAGGATAGCTCCACCAGACCAGGCGCAAGGCGCTTAAGCTTGAGCCTGTTGCTGGATGACGAGGCAGGAGATGTGAGTGACGTGGGGCCGACTATACGAAGGGAAAGGGGAGGACCATCCTGAGAGCGCGCAACATCTTGGAGACGCGAAGCCAGAGTTACGAGGCTCGAAGCAAAACCATCATTCGTTGTATTGAGTGGAAGTGGAAGCTCGACTGGATGGCGCAAGCTAA
This sequence comes from Perilla frutescens, assembly GCA_026008535.1. Lineage (NCBI taxonomy): Eukaryota > Viridiplantae > Streptophyta > Magnoliopsida > Lamiales > Lamiaceae > Perilla > Perilla frutescens. Next base: position 47,878,958 of record BRKX01000005.1, read on the forward strand.
CTGATCTAGCCCCCATAACAGTAACAACAGCACCATCTGTTAAGATCACCTTCTTCAGCACATCAGCATCCACATCATGCTGCATAAACATTCAACAACAAGCAAAATCAGTAAAGACAAGTAAAAAGATGATGATTGCGCAGCAGGTAAACAATTACAATGCTCGGTTTCTCTCACTTAATCCTGTTCCAATGAACTTACTGGCAATGATATCCTCATGTCTTTAGCATCATGAATCCATAGCTCCATCGGACCAGCCAACTGAAACGGCGCGAGCACCGGTATTTGATCATCAACCCTTTGTCTCTCCAAAGCCCCATTTTCAACCGGATTCTCCATTTGGAAAATGGGTAAATCGTCGTATTCCCATCTGTTCACATCCTCCATAAGCTTCAAGGGAAGAATTTTACTATCGATCTCCACCTCGAATTCATACGCTACTGATTTCCCCATAAGGGCATCCCTCAAATCGAATCCGGATATCTTGAAATCATCAGCTTGGAACCCTAATCCCTTCACAATCGCCTCTTTCAAATCCTATACAAGAATAACCATGAAACGTTAGCAATTTTATTTTATTTTTCAAAATAAGCCTAGATTGAATAAGAACCACACATAAAATACAAAATCGAAAAATGAAAACATAATTAAGAACTTACGGAAATAGCTTTGGGGGCGGGAAACAAAGCGGCCGATTTAGAGAATTGAGTTCCGATCAGAACGAGACACAAGGCGGCAGCAATGACAGGAGATCGCTGCTTTGAATCCATATTCTGAGCAGAAAATCGAGGGGGTGGTGATTGAATTTTGATTTTTGTTGAGATGAAAAAAGAATTGGAGTTCCAACTTTTTAAACTAAGGCGTTAACCGTGGCGATTGGGCAAAGAAACGAGGGAAAATAGATGACGTGGATGTGGCCAGCCAATAGGAATTGAGAGAGTGACGAAGCGAGTAATTTCATTGGCTGAGTGAGGTCATTTTTGACGCGGGAAATTGGTCGGTGACTACAGCGTGATGTAAGTAGGGAGGAGCCAATACGGCGTCGTAATAAGAGAAACTTGCAAAAGGCAAAAAATTCAAACCATAAATGTTTGGCGTCGCCCGGACTCGAACCGGAGACCTTCAGTGTGTTAGACTGACGTGATAACCAACTACACCACGACACCTTTTTGCTAAATTAAATAGTAATTATATTATCTTTTTTAATGTTCTATTGAGCCACCCCCAAATAATTTCCAGATGACTGTTTTTATTGTTTTCTTCCTTTTCATTATAATTCTTGATACAGTTTATTTGCAATTACCTACCAAAAAGAAAAAGAAAAAAAAAACCCCTCCGGTTAGTTTTGTTAGTAACACTATTAACTCACAGTTTTTATTCTTATTTTATCTATTGACCGACACCTTGCTTCATTTATAATATAATACATATGCCCCAATTTGGAATATTTAATATGACCCATCAAGATATGTGTATCCACTTTTGGTGGAAGATCAGTTTTCCAGCTGCGTCCCTTCAGATTTAATTCAACAAATAGAAAGTCTTCAATCAATCGTTGTACCAACAAATCTTAATTTAATTTGGTGTTGCTTTACACCTGCTTATAAAAGCTAGCTACCATCATATAAAGATTAATTTATTTAGGCTCCCGTATATAATATTTAAAAAATGATACACGTTTAAAGGTGCAGTCACATCATGATCAAATTCTATGAATAGACTTTGGAATTAAATAGCTAAAAGAGATTCAAACGCAATTTTCTTGGACCTTCGGTGATCATTTTTGTCTTTTTTTTTCTCATTTTAATACTACTGCAAGAAAACTTGAATTCTAAATTGAATATCTAATTTGTTGGAAAAACTTATATGCATACATCTAAATTGAATTAAAAAAAAAAAAGTTGGTACGTATATGGCTCAATAATTACCTAAATCTGGATAAAGTCTTGCATATTTACAGGGAATGGACGATGAATGGCCTGCAGATTTGGTGGATGAGATGATCAACTCTTCATTTTATGAAGGTGGTAGCAATCACAGCTCCGAGCAAGAGTTGTTGGGCTATAAACGAGCAGAGCCGCCGTATTATTATTCGTCGGAAGAGAGGCCATTGAAACAGCTCAGAACTACAAATTGGATTACATACGATGATCATGATAGCATGTCCAATTCACATATGCCGACAAGCAGTAGTTTCCACTTTGCCACTTCAACTGGTTGTGATGAAGTAGTAGTGGTGATGAAGCCTAAACAAGAACCCTTGGTGACGTCGGCCAAGCCAATCGCTTTCCAGTCTTCATCGTCCACTCACCAACAACATCGAGACCATAGTCTAGCTGAGAGGAAGAGGAGAGAGAAGCTTAGCCAGAAGTTCATAGCCTTGTATAGTCTAGTCCCCGGATTGAAGAAGGTACTTCATTAATTACTCGATTTTTATATCTAATTAATTCTTTAATTAACCCGTTAGACAGTCTGACACAAGGTACGTAATATTGCAGATGGATAAGGCTTCAGTTCTGGAAGATGCAATTGAGTACATGAAGCATCTGGAAGAGAAAGTGAAGGGCCTCGAGGAGAAAGCGAAGAAGATCACAGCCATGGAGTCTGTGATCTTCATCATCAAGAAAGATGATGGTGATGATGATGATGATGATGATGATGATGATGATCCAGCACTCCCAGTAATGGAGGCAAGATTTTGTGAGAAAGAGCTACTGATTAGTATTCATTGTGAGAGAAGGAAAGGAGTGTTGGAGAAAATTGTTGGTGAAATTGAGAAGCTGCATTTATCTGTTGTTAACAGCAGTGTTATGGCTTATGGTCACTCTTCTCTCAGCATCACAGTAATTGCGGAGGTACCTACTCGATCTATATGTGAATTTCCTATATATCTTTCACTACTACATTTATTAGTTTTTCTTTTATTTTTATTTCTCTCAATTTCATTTTCATGTATTTTAGTTTAATTTTACCATTATTAATTAGAGTTAAATATTTCTAATTATGATTTATAATTATTTTTTAGTTAATAATTGATTATTATGGATGATTATTCATAATCAGGGTATATAATTTTTTAAAAATATGTATACCCTAAGTAATAAGTGTTAAACACTACAACAAAAGGAAACAATATTATTAGAGATGACAAATGTCATCACTTATAATAGACTCAAGGAACAACATGTTGTCTCTAATTACCTCATGTCATCTCTAATGATATTTTTGTAACGACATTATTGTCACTTAAAAATATTCTTTGCGACGACATCATGTCGTCTCAAATAAATTAAACATCATTTTAAGTGACAATAATATGTCGTCATAAAAATGTCATTAGCGATGATATGATGACATGTGGTAACTAAGACGACATGTCGTTACTTAAGTCTATTATAAGTGACGATATTTATCATCTCTAATAATATTGTCTCTAAAAAATATTTTTTTGTTGTAGTGTAATTATGATTGATTATATTATACTATTTTTTTTAATTTTTAATAATAAATATTATTTAAATAATGAATTTGATAGGGGACAAAAAAAAAATATTAGGACTAAGATCCTCTAGATCTCATTGTGTTTCACTAATTATTCCAACACAAAACATGTATATATTTAGACATGTTCATAGTTTCAGTTTGTGCCGAATCCAGTTACAAATTCACGGTTAGTCGGTTAATAAGCACAATCAAATATGTGTAGTGAAAGTAATAAAATAAAATAAAATAAACGGTGGTTTAACCGGCAAACCGCTGGTTTGTGAAACTCGGGTGCTCAAACCAGAACTGCCCCGGCTATTTAATTCCTGGGTGACAGTTACGGTTTCCCGGTGGCTTGTAAACTGCCGGAAACCCGCAAACCGATGGTTACAAACCGCCGGTTCAATTATATATGGGCATCTCTACATATGATCATGCATGATTAGTTCGTGCGGATGTTTATGTAATATGAAATTCTTGTCTCCTGCAGAAGAACGAAGAAGCCAACATGAGCATGGAGCAACTTAAGAAGAATTTACGAGGTGTTCTCAAAATAATTAAGCTTCTGATGAAATAATGATGTTATTAATAATCTCGCATGCATGCCTTGGATTTATAATGTGATATATACAGATATAGTATATATATAAATAAATTATGTGCATGGCCATTTTGGTTTTCTTTGAATACAACTAGTTATGAACATTCTTTGCGTTGCTTTCTATATTTATAATTTGTGACGATCGATTTTTGGGTTCAAAATGTTAGCAGTTAGCTTTCCATCGGTTTCAGGGTGTACATTATTATACATGTGAAGCTTATTTTCCTCCCCAACTTTAAATATATTTAAATATATATTGAATCTAGTGATTATTCCCGGTGTAAGAATTAAAAATCCATCTTACATTATCCATCCATGATTCAAAAATATCGAGGACCCAGATTGCATAAAAAAAGTGGCAGCATTATTGTAATATTTGATAAATTAAAGGAATCATAATATGCTAGTGAAGTATTATTGTAATGCTAATGAAGTATTCTCATATATATATTGTTAATGAAAAATTTTAAATTCTAAAAATATATATACAAATCAAATTTGATGGAATAAATCTTAATACTCAATTATTATTAATTAAAATGAAAATTACATTTTAAAAAATAAATTAAATATATCCCAATTAGATGGAATAAACTCTAATAATCGATCAATTATTAACTAAAAAATGAAAAAAATAAAGTATAAAAATAATTATAAATTATATTAATATTTAATAAAATAGTGAGATTCTCAAAAATAAAACAAGAGTTGTGTTTCAAATTTCTCATAAAAATTACATTTTATTTCCTGATAAGTGATAATACTTTATTCCGCCGCCCAAGTAGGCCTCGATGAGTTCTCTTGGGGATGACCTAGTGGTGGAGTGGTGTTATCTTGAGGCCAAAGGTTTCAAGTTCGAATCCCACCACCAACACCTCTAAGTGTGAGTTTGTCACATCTGGCTTGCCGAGTGTGGTTAACCTCCCCTGTGTGGTTTGCCGGCTATTACACAAGGACGAGATTTACCCAGTGCGCACTTTGGTAGCGGCTACGGGTTACCCTTGATAATAAAAAAAATAGGCCTAGATGAAGGCTTAGTTATGTCAATAGGAAAACATATAGTTGAGTATGAAAGGCCTATTATAATTTATAGCCATCAATATATTATATTATATGATTTTTTGAAAATATCTATTATACTATATACGAGTATAACATCAGTGCAACACACAGATATATATTCTCTCAATTTCATAAAGATTAATATTTTAAATTTTACAGTAAAAATTAGAAATTAAAAAAGTGACAAATATACCATCTCTCCCTGTTAATTTATATTTTCTATTTTCTTAATTTATCTTAATTTTTCTCTCATTGTTATATGTATACCTCTATTTCTCTCTTTTTTTCCTCAATATATATAGAGGATATTTTATAGGGATAAAATTGAGAGGAAATGTTAAAAAGCATAAAATAATAAATAATCTTCAATAAAATTAAGAGAATAAAATATCAAACTTTATAAAACTGGGTGGGTATCATATTATAATTCACTTTGTAAGTTGTCCGGTCTCGTTTAATTATAAGCGAAGTAAGACAACTCATTTGACGCCTAGTGAAATGATCTAGGGGTTGTAATTAATCATAAGAGTACAAGACAAACGAATCCACCAACATTGATAGACTAGCACTATGGGTCTGTCAGACTTTAATTTGTCAAGTATAGTTCACGTACTATCCTATATGAGCGAGATTTACTTAATGTGTGCTTTTTAGAGTTGTGTAAACGGTCGGTCCGGTTCAAGACCGAACCAATAAGGAAAAACCGAATAGACCGAATGTATTTTTTTTGGACCAGACTGACCGAATAAGGTTTTAGGACCGGATCAAAGACCGACCGAATTATTCGATCGGTCCGATCGGTCCGACCGAATAGTTTTTTTTCCTAATAGTTTAATTATATATCTATTATCTAATATAGTAATATTATATAATTAATTAATTAATTATATATCTATTAACTAATAGTAATATTATATAATTAATTAATTAATTATATATCTATTAACTAATAGTAATATTATATATATATATATATATTAAATTATTAATAATATAATATTCTTATTCGGTCGGTCCGTCCGTCCGTTTTCATTTTTTTTCAAGACCGGACGGATCGACAAAATATTCGGTCCATTAAAATTTGGACCGGACCGACCGAATAACGCATATTTAGACCGAGTACTCCACGAGGGGCTATATATTCATAAGAAGGTTAATTGTTAAATTGTCTTTGTGATTATGGTAGTAAATAAGTTGGATTGATCCGAAAATATTATCATTTAAATCCATCTCTGAAATATTATTGAGTTTTAAAAATATTAATTTATCATGTTTAATTGACCAATGCCCCCTTAAACGCGCATGAGATTTTCTGTTATATTCTCTGTGTTACATTTTCAAATTATGAGTTTTTTTCTTATATTTTTTCTTCAATTTTATTTTTTTGTGATTTAGTTTATTTTTATGATTGTTTTTAGGGTTCACCCCATCCAATTAGTTTTATAATTATTTTTTAATATGTAATTTTTAAATTTCAATTAATAAATCATTATTATGGTTGTTTTTTTTTTTCAAAGTTATGTTTTTTATAATTTTTTAATTCAATTTTTTTGTTGATAAATATTGACTATGATTATTTATGTTATAATTAATTTTTATTTTATAATAAATATTATTAAAATCATAAATTTGATAATGTAATACGGAGTGAAACACGAAAAAATGTAACGGAAAATTTCAACCCCCCTAAACGAGTTTGGATGAGTTTTCGATCAAGCCAAAGGTGAGTAATTTGATATTTAAGTGTGCTTTATCCCTTTCATAATGTTGATAGTAACAAACATTTCAGTTGTACGTTCTAACTGTAATGTGTGCAAAATTCTATTGCACTTCAATTCTTCCTCGTGTTTCACTCCATATTTCACTATTAAATTTATGATTTTAATAATACCTATGATAAAATAAAAATTAATTACAATATAAATAATCATGAAATAATCAACCATAATAATAAATTATTAATTAAAAACTGAAAATTAAATACTAAAAAATATTTATGGACCCTAATTGGGTGGGGTGAATACTAATAAACAATTGTGAAACTAAACTAAATCACAAAAAATTGAAAATTGAAGAAAAATATAAGAAAAACTCACAATTTAAAAATGTAACACGAAATGAAACACGGAGGATGCAACAGAAAATCTCAAGTGACTATAATGGGAGTGTTTGCAAAAAAAAAAAAAAAAGAACACGGGCACACACAAAAAAAAAAAATTAGGAAATTGATAATTGTTATATATTTTGTAATAATTGTTTGATGTAAAAAAAAAAAGGAGTACTGTGCTTGTGATGAGTGGTTAAAGGCCCGAAAAATAAAAATGCCCTCGAGTGTTTGCAAATAAATCTCTTCTACATTAGAAGTACAATTTAGACTTCACGTTTTTTAATTAATACGTGCAAGAAAATATTTTAGGGAAAGTTAATTTATAATTTATACTAATAAAATTGAGGCTTAAAGTTTTATAAGAAAAATGCATTAAATTAAGAAAGTATTTCAACAGTTTTTCTATTACGAAAGCATCTAAAACTAATGATGAATATATAATAACAATTAGAATGGTTTTTTTGGCTTTCTAATATTTTTTTTTTTGCAAACATTCAGCGTACAATAGTAAAATCTTTATATAAGAATACTCTATATAATAATAACCTCCTTATAGTAATAAAAAGTTACAATCCCGACTCGGGACCAGTTATAAATAAGAATAAACTATATATAAAATATTTAGAATTATTTAATTATGTTACATTAAACTTAAGATGATATGAAATACTTATTGAAAATTGCATGTGATACATACTTTTTTTAACATTTTCTAGATACAAAGTACATGAATGAATCTTCTAAATTTAATATATATACACGATATACATGAATGATGTACGTACATTTAACTTTTTAAAATCCACGGATCCTTTTGTTTTTAGGGAAAAAATCCATGAATCATATTTATCTTTTAAATTCACAAGTGTTTAAAATATGAAGAGACACATTTTCAAATGGTGTAAAATGTATATTCGTTTTTAAAAAAATTATAATTTTTATATGTAAACCTCTATTTAAGAATAATATCCCTATAATAATATTTTTCTCTAGTCCCATGATATTATTATGTAGAAATTTACTTCATATTGGTATTGCTTTAATTTGGCTTTTATTATGCCTTTCCAAACCAGCTTTAGAGAATTTCTTCAAAAAAATTATGACCACCGACAACTCGTAACAACTTGTTGCACTAACAAAAGGATCGTGTTATGAAAATTCGTCAAGTTGAAATTATCAACTCTAATTTTCCTGTCATTTCCTTTACATTTAGTTGGAAGGTATGAATGAATAAATGCGGTCGGCTTTTATATTAATAATAGAAATAATTAGGAAATTAGAGAAATGATTGCAAAAAATTGCCCATTAAATAATTTCAGTACCAAATTTACATTGCTTCTTGAATTATTTACTTGTATACAAGATATTGTCTTGGCCTACTTGATTTTAGTGCATAAAATATACAGGCTTTACTGCTTAATTATTATTAGCATATCCACTAATATATCATTAAGTGCATAACATAATCACATCGTATCGTGTATGTGATACTCCTTAATAAAGTATATACACATTAGAGCTTATTTATTTAACTTGTTGCAATTAAGAATTGGGGCAAAATGGTATTTTAATTTGGCTGTTGCATTAATTTTTCGGCACTGGGCTTTTAAATGATTCTGGTTACGTGCGCTTGTACAACTACTGCATATATATATATTACCCAAGTCTCATTGGCATATTATATTATGTACGTACATATATATATATATATGGAGAGAGAGAGAGAGAGAGAGAGAGAGAGTGAAATGTGAGGTGTACATGTGTTAACTGGGAATTTATTTCGTTGTAATTTGCTATGAGAAAAAAAGAATTAGGAATTCATCCTACCTATTTAAATTGATTAGATAACGGATAAATTTTTTTAATATAAATAACACTGTATATATGTTGTATTTGCATAAATAATCTGACTATGTATTATGTATATGTCGCAGTCATTTTCACAATTTTAATTAAACAAAATTGCAGATGTGACTTTAAAGCTTCATAAATATTGTATTTTAGCATTGTAAATGTTTTATTTTAGCATTACTATACGTTTTATCTCACTATAGCCCTCAATCTATAAAATAAATAAAATTATTAATTAATATACTATTTTGCCTTTATAACCCCTAAATCAAAACTAAAATCCTAATTAATAAACAAAGCCTCCTTCCTTCTATACTCATCTAAGAAATAATAATAAAGAAAAGCACAACATCATCACGACATTTTATGTCTATTCTTGAGTTCATTACTTTAATAATATAATTCTAATTTTGTTTTCATTATTGTTCGTCCAAAGTGAATTCTAAAATTTAATTAAGTTAGTTGACCAAATGTTTGAGGTGAATGATGAATTCATTAATAAGTTTCCATTTAGTTTTTATTTTAATTTTTATTAGCCCATTCATTTTTCTGCAAATTTATGGGGGTTATGAGGGCAATTTTTTTTTTCTTCTGAAAAACTGAGACGTTCTCCATTTCCGTATTCCACAAATTGGGGAAATTTGCATGCATCAGAGAGAGAGAGAGAGAGAGAGAGTTGTTTGGGGGAGGGGGGCGAGACGTCACATTAATTATTTAATTACTTGGTAAAAATTAGTGCAACACTCCTCTTCCTTTTCTTCTAGCCATCACTTATCTTTGCCGGCTTCGATGACGGCGGAGAGAATTTGATCGTTATCGTTTTTTCAGGAGGTTATGTGGGGTGATTTTTTTTTTTCTGTTTTTATGGAGGCTATACAATGTGGCTTTATTTTTTATTATGGTTTTAATTTTTGGGGACTGTAGGGGTAAAATAGTATATAAATTAATATTTTTATTTATTTTTATATTTGGGGCTACAATGAGAAAAAAATGGGCTATATATAGAATCACCCTTAATATAATACTGAAGAATTTTAGCCCAAATTATGGATTTTGACATTAGAGTTAGAGCCAAAAATGAGTAAAAATTATTTTTGGGTTATTTTACCAGAATGACGTCATTGTGAATTCATTAATTAAGATCTAAAATGACGTGGTTTCAAAACGCCATAATTTATGTATATGTGGAAATAAAGATGATCGCATCATATTATCGATAGTCGGAAAAAATAAAGTATCAAATTTACTACGCATCAAAAGGTCGGAAGTCTAAGAGCAACTCCAATGCTAAGCACCTATTTGGTGCAGATTTTGCATCAAATAGGTGCAGTTTCAGCACTAAATTTTTTTGCAACTTCAATGCTCAGCATCAAATTTTACATCAAATAAGAATATTCTTTTAAAGATTTTATTTTATTTTATAATTGAAATATGAATATGTTTAATGATTTATTATTTTTTTTTAAATGATTGATTGTCCAAAACTAATAACTTTTAATTATATACTTTCAAAAAAAAATATGCTATTAAAAAATTATGTACTATTAAAAAAATTATAACATATAATGTGCTTGGAATAATAAAAGTACTTTAAATGATCATCAAACGCTTACAATTAGTGAAAATATTGCAAGAATACAACACTTATGAAAATACATATATTTTGACCTCAATACTCAGAATTAGTATATTTTTCCCACATATGTTTCACTAATGCATTTCGAAGTGCAATATGAGCATCTTTGTTCTTGATTTCTCTATATCGAGCCAAAAATTCATTGAACCGAATATTATCATTTGCTGGCTCCTCAACAATTGGAGTCGATATCATCTCGTTCCTCAAATGGAGCACTTATATCACGTTCATCTTCAATGATCATGTTGTGCATAATAATGCATGCTCACATTATATCATGTAATATGTCTTTATCTAAGAGGATCTAGAAATGATTTGTAATGTGTTTTTTCAATTAGTTTTAGTTAATTGTAGTGTATTTTTAAGTTAATTTTTAGTAATTTGTAATACGTGGGACTTCATTCTATCCATTATGTTTAATTAATTGTGCTTTTATTGAAATTATTTATTTATTTAGATGATTTATAATTTAAATTAAATGAATATATAATTTATAAATTAAATTTATTAAATAATCTATTTAATAATGAATATTAAATAATCTATTTAAGTGGATATATAATTTATAAATTAAATTAAATTTATTACATAATCTATTTAATAATAATTTTAAATAATAAAATAATGCATTAAATGTTGTGGGACCCATCAGCACCAATTTGGTGCAGCACCAAATTCTGCCTCAAATTTGGGGTAGGATTTGGTGCTGCACCAATTTAGTGCAGGATTTGGTGCAGTATTGGAGTAGGTTTCAGCACCAAATTAGTGATTTGGTGTTAGCATTTGAGTTGCTCAAATATTTCAAAAGTTGATGTATGCATGTTAAGCTTACAAAATGGGCCAAATTAAAGTCATGATATATTTGGCTATATAATATATATGTATGTATGTATTTGTGAAAATTGGATATTGAAGTTCTTGATGGATCCGGACTGAAGCCGACCCATTAGCGGCACGCAAACCTTGACTAATGAAATCACTTGGCCGGAGAGTCAATTGTATTAGTACTGCACAATTAATATATAGAAAATTAAAATTTAAGTAAACTCTATTAGTTTTATTTAATGCACATACATCATGTGCCCAATTGGGAATATATTAATCTCATTTATGAGTCATCACGATGTGGATATCTAAGCCCCCGAGAAATATGGAGTTAATGAAATTTGATTTGAAGCCATAATTATTGGTGGTTGACATATAACGTTGTAGCCAAAAATGAACAGCTACGATTATTGGTGAACTTTTTCCACCACCAATTTCAAATCTCAACATCTTAAAAGTCTTCAAAAACTCTTAATAAGACAGGCCTAATCAATAGCTGCTTTACACCTGCCTAAAGTTACCTATTTACTATTCAAGTTCTTTAATCTTTAAAAAAAAGTTCCCCCAAAATAAAACCTAAATTATTAATATATTACGTGTTCATATTATTGATGAAACAGATATTCAAATAAGATGTCCAAACGCCAGTTCACATCATCAAAGCCCCGTGAAGACTTTGTAATAAAATATGTACCAAATCATATTAGTTGGACCTATAAATCAGAACAAGTCTTATCAATTGCAAGAAGGAAAAAAAAAGTGCAGTTTTGTCCAATTGAATTGAAAGGTAATTAAGTTGTTCATTTTTCAAACCTTGAGACTTTATGCCTTGAGGGAATGTTGAAATTTTGCACATTAACTCAATATCTGTCACACAATTACACAAATTGATCTTTATTTGATTTTATGCAGTGGTAGCTATCTCATTAAGTGTGATCAATTTAATTCTCGGAGCATATATGGAGATTTCAAGCTTCAGAAACATTGCTGATTTTGTAAGAAATTAATTAATAACTCCATTTTTTTTCATGAACATCATGATCTAATATAATGTAAACCCTTGTATTTTTTGCTATAGGGAATGGATATTGATCCTCTATTCTTCCAGCAATGGCATGTAGATCATCAAATAGACGATTTCGCCTCGATTTCTTCTGCATTTTCTGAAGGCTTTCACCAGTCTTACACTTCTCACCAACCTCTGCTGGACTTCAAGAGGCCGGCGTCTCCGTCTCCATCTCCATCTCCATCTCCGGCCGGTGAAGATAGGCCATTGAAGCAGCTCAAAACCACAAACTGGAATTCATGCAAACCAGAGAAAATAACAGATATACCCCTTCCAAGAAGCTATTCCAATATTGGAGTGGTGAAGCCTAAAGAGGAAACTTGGTACCCTTCCACTACTACTATAACTTTTCCTGCTGAATCAACTATTTCCCAATCTTCAAACTGTGTGCTGAAGCCATGCCAAGGGATTAAGAGAATCAGCCCTAATAACAAGATTTCCCAAGCTCAAGACCATATTTTAGCTGAGAGAAAGAGGAGAGAGAAGCTCAGCCAGAGGTTCATCGCCTTGTCTGCTCTAGTTCCCGGTCTTAAAAAGGTATTAATTAGACTATATATGATCATGATGTTAATTAATTAATCCGATTTGCCAACATGAATTAATTAATTAATTAATTGTGTAGATGGATAAGGCTTCTGTTCTTGGAGATGCTATCAAGTACATGAAACAGCTGCAAGAAAAGGTGAAGAATCTGGAGGAGAAGGCGAAGAAGACGACGGTTGAGTCCGTTGTGTTTGTGAAGAAATATGAAGTGTATGGTGATGGTGAGAATTCTACAACGACCGATCAAAGCTTCTCCAGCGGGGCTACAGCAGTCTCTGAAACGACGCCGTCGCTCCCGGAAATCGAAGCAAGGTTTTGTGACAAAGATGTGCTGATTAGTATCCACTGTGAGAAGAGAAAAGGTGTGTTGGAGAGAATTGTTGCTGAAATTGAGAAGCTTAGTTTATCAGTTGTTAACAGCAGTGTTATGACTTTTGGAGATTCTGCTCTCAACATAACAATAATTGCACAGGTATGTATTAATTCTTGATGCATGATTTATTTCATACAATCATATATATATGTTCATTAAATATTCTAACTCTATATATGCTGTCACATATATAATATATTAATTTTTTTTGGCAATTTTCTTGCAGAAGGATGAAGAATTCAGTGTGAATATGAAGGAGCTAGTGAAGAACTTACGTGGTGCTCTCAAAATATGATGGAGATATATATATTTATTAATGTTTTTTAATCAGAATTATTTTCTGTTTTTTGCCAAAGGCCTGTTGATTAGGTGATCTCCACCATTTTAGATGGTCATACCCCTAGAGTTTTGTTATGGGGTTCATTTTGAAGAAGGGTGTTTTTTGCTCTTTGATGAGTTTTTTTCATGGTTTTTGACGACCATGTTTATTTACCCTTCTGTTGTAAAGTGAACTATAAATATACACCCCATAGCCTAGTTAGCTAGGGTTTTTATTTTGGTGGATGCACAGACAGGAATTTGTAGCATAAATTAATGTTGTACGTAATTGCATTAATTGCGACTTTTAATTAAGAATATGTTTTTTCTTAATTAATTTGGTCTCTTTTCTTGTGAAATAATGTACCATATTTTTCTTTTTTTGTTCAATAATATCCAGTTTATTGTTGTACGAATCAATTGTTTGAGGAGATCAGTAATACTTTAATTCTCGCACCCCAATGAAAAATTTATAGCTCTGCTCTTGTATCGGTATTATTTGTTGGACAAAAAGAAAATAGCTAGAAAGAAATTCTCGAACTAGCTTCCTTAAACATAAAAAAGATGTTGCAGTATGTATGATTAATAATTTGCATTCTTGTGAAAATTACTAATTAAATATTAAAACCAACTTATGCATGCATGCCATATATATGCATTTTTCCATTTACATCATGATAGTTGTAGCTTTCTCATGATAAAAAGGTTTGGACTTCAATTTGTTGTTTTTATTTCCAATCTCTTCCTTTTCGATCAATATTTCTACTGTATTATACATTTAAATATGTTTTTTTTCCCACTGGAAATAATCATAACTTACAAACTACAATTGTTGAAAGTATGTGGTTCCAACCATTGATTAATTATCAATCAAAAGATTTCTATTTTTAAAACTTATAACTCGAAAAGGTTGATCATTTATGATATATGTCCACACAAAAATATTCAATCAACACACTTCGTAAAAAATTGTACTAAAATTACAAAATGGAATTGGAAATTAGACCTGAATAAACCAAAAAACCCCTTGCACTTTAGAGGCAATCGATCAGATTCATTTTATTTTATTTTAAAAAAGAAAGAAAAAGGAAAAAATTAAATTACAGTTTTTATCTATATATAATCTTTCAAAATTCATTTATGTTATTCATTTTTTATGAAAAAACATAACTTTTTCTGGGGAAGAAGACGAAGGGATAGGGTGAATAATTATGTTTTCATAAAATGTGTAAAACAAAAATGAATTTCGAAAGATAAAATATATATAAATCATTTTTAATTATATATGTGGAATAATTTCTCCTAATCCGTCATCTTCGTATCAATTTTTTTTCCACGTATGAATCTGGCGGGATGAGTCAGCAATTAATTACTTGCTCGATTTTCATCGGATGTTAGATTTTAAAAAAAACGATGAATTGGGTACTTTAATTACAATTTTAAAGCTTAAGTATTTTTTATTTTATTTTTTTGTGAAAAATTAAAGCTATGGCTATATGGTATATAATTAAAGTGGTATTTTGTCTTCAATTTACACATCTCAATTCTCAAGTGCATGTCTAATCTACACTCATACTAATTAATGTCCCCTCATTTAATTTGTACAATTTCAGCAAGTTTTCTTTTCCATTAATGGGTTTGCTTAGCTTCTTAATTAGGGATTAAATTAAGAAGAAAAAAAACATGCATTGAATTTCTCATTGTTTTAAACTTCGAAATGCATCTATTTTATTGATGTTAATTATTATTTGATTCTTAAAATATAGTTCTTTTCCCCTTAAAAAATGAGAAAAGATAGTTTATATACCTTTTTATTATGAGGAAATCTTTATATGTATAACAACATGCATATATATATATATTGCTAATAGGCTATACATCCTTAATTATAAAGTCAGTGCAGGAAATCAACAGAATGTTATGCCAAAATCTCAAATTTGTAATATGATCTAGAGTCTATATATATGATCTTCTAGGTTTGAGTTCCACCGAGAGTAAGAAGGTTGTTGTTTGCCTCTGACTCAAAACTGACATAATAAAATATAGGGTAAACTATCATTTATATAATATATATGATTGATTTTTAAGTAATTTAGGTATTTTAAACACAATAATTTACCCTAAAATCTAAGCATATTACGCGCGAGCTAGCTTTATGGTGTATATATATATGATCAGTATAAAGTCTGGGTTCCATCCCCTTCTCCCCCAAGCCAAATAAAAAAATTTAAAAATATATAATCGTTACAGATTATTTAATCACAAATAAAAAAAATTATGTATAAATGTATAAGTGCCTCACTTAAAAATGCATGTTGATAGTGCTGCAAAATACCCAATGTATATACAGTATTCTTATTCACGTTCATTAGTTCACTTGCTTAATTGATTATAGGGAAAAGGGCCAAATTGGCCACTAAACTTATTTGGGGGGCTCAATTGGGTCACTGGAACTTTTTTGGGCTCAATTGGGCCACCCCGTGTCCAAAATTGGCTCAATTGGGCCACTGACTGACGGAAATTTAACGGGCCCGTTAAATGGCCATGAAACGACGTCGTTTTGGCCCTTTTTCTGCCCGATCCATTGAATGCCGACCCGCCCGACCCGATATGAAATGGAAAACCCGCCCTTTTCCCTTAATCTATTTTGCATTGCGATTTTTTCCCCAAATACACAAATTGACAGAAGTGAAGAACTAGGGTTCTTGTAAGCAAATCCAAAATTCCAAGATTTACCCCACAACTCCAAATCTCCAGCCTCTAAACCATACGTTCAACTCTCATCCATTTGTAAAATGGATTCAATTTCTTCATCTTCGAGCACGACAAGTTATAGGAGACAACAAGATTCGAATTGACAAGAGGGTCGAAATGTTTGTGAGTGTGGTGTTACGGAGGTGATATGGACCTCATGGACAAATGAGAATCCAGGTCGGAGGTTTTTTGGTTGTCATAATTACAGGGTAAGGTAGAATTCACATCAATTTTGCATTTTATGAACTAAGTTGTTTATTTGGATGTTTCATACTTATACCTTGCAAATTTCAGCCCGACAGAGGTGTAATTCCCATAGCAGGATGCAATCATTTTAGGTGGTGCGATGTAGAACTCAGTGATAGAGTGAAGGAGGTGATCAACACCTAGAAGATGGAGAAGGCTGCATTGTTGAAGGAGAACAAGAAATTGGCAACTGAGAATGCAGTTTACTCAATAACCAATTTAGAGATGCTTATTATGAAGAAGAGATTGAAAAGAGTGAAATTTGCTTTGCTTGTAACTTGGTTGTTGTTAGTCTGTATATTGGTTGGGAAAATATGATCTTATGGTGTGTATTTGGGCTATGAAGAATCAATTGGATGTTTTCTTTATGTATCTATTAATGAAGAAGATTGTTTGGTATTTGGTATTGTATTTTGTATTGATGCAGTTGGTTTTTGTTTGAATTTTTCCACTTTTTTGTTTAGCCACTGCAGTAGACTTACAAAATATTTGGGCTATGAAGAATGAATTGGATATGTACAAAACAGAGATTTTTAGCATTGGTTTTTGGCACTAAAGATTTGTTTAGTTTCTGCAGAGATTTTTGACATTTTTTAGCATTGGTTGTTGGTATAACTAGACATACACATATTAAACAGAATTTAAGCCAATGATAATGGTCATATGTTCACTGAATTCTTAAGGAAAAAAAGTATAACATGACAATGATGAAAGGTGATTCTCATTTAAGCAGCCCCAAAAAAGTTGCCATGAAGGCAGATTTACAAAAAATGAGCATTAATGTAATATGCTCATTGCATGAGCTCTGAAATGACTGCAAAAAATCAGAGACTATACATGATGATTAGAGTCACTGCTCTAATGTAAAGAGTCACAGCTCACAAAATGAAATGAAGCCAAAAAAAAAATAAACATTCATATCCAACTATTTCTTCAGCTTTTTCTTCTTAGCATCCCTCTGTTTCTCAAGAGCACCTCTACTTGTGCAAGGCAAGCCCTTCCAATTTGGCCCGGGTGGTTTGAAAGGCAGGTTGCTTGGCAGGATAGCTTGGTTTCCAGTTGCAGCAAATGCAATTCTCCTACTTGCACCACTCCTAGAGGCTCTCTGTTCTTGCCTTAGCTCTCTCTGGTTTGGGACTGGAAACCTTGTAACTGGATCTTGATCTGAACTCAAGCTTTGGCTTGCAATTAGATCAGTTTGGTGGATCATTGTCTCTGAGCTCATTCCAGGCTACATGTCAAGATAACAAATGGGAGTTAATATTGTTAACACAAGACTCTAATGAAACAGTAAGATCACATGTATACTCACATTCAAAGTTGAATTTCTAGTGACATCATCAACATGCAGCCCCATCCCAACCACTCTCCTTGTCTTTCTGATGAACTTAGGCACATCTGTGGCCTTTCTTTTCCCTTTGCCTTCACTGGAGGCCTCTTTCAGCTTGCTCTTTCCTTTGGCATCTGTGACCTTGCCCTTTCCTTTGCCCTCACTGGCCTTGGAACTCTTGCCCTGTGGTGAATGATTAAAAAGTGAATAATTAAACTACCTTGTCTGCAAGAATGATTAAAAAATGTAGTGAATAATTGTACTACCTTGTCTGGACATGTAACTGCATTGTGCCCTGCTACATGACAAATGGAGCATTTTATCACCACCCCTCTCTTGGTTAGATTTCCAGCAGGCTTCCCCTTCATCTTCTCTCTGCCACTTCTCATTCTCTTCACTCTTGGTCTCCCACTCAACCTCACAGTAGGAGGTGGCTCACATCTTGCAAATTCATCAATATGTGGTCAGTACATAAGACATCAATATGTTAGCAAAGGTCATGCCTAATAAGAAGAATGGATTGCCCTCATCACCATCATACTTAACAGTCCTCTGGCTCTGGTTTAGTATCTGCATCTCCACTTCATTATCATCATCAAAACCACTATCTCCACTCTCAAAACTAGAGTCCCCACTAAGATCCCCAGATTCACTTTCACTAGAATCTAACTCAGTATCACTACTCCCAGAATCACTCTCCTCTGCTAATTGTTTACCCTTATCTAGATTCACTACCTTTCTCCCACCCTCCAATCCTACACCCTCAGTTGTGTTTAATCCTAAGGCAACATCTTCACCCATCAAATTAACACTAGTTTGTGTGCTGAGAGTAGGCTGACTCACACCCTGCAGCCCTTCACCATCATCAATCTCACTACTTTTTACTCCTAAATCATCAGCTTCAGACACCAGATTCACACTAGCTTCAGTGCTTGAAAAAGGCTGATTCACAACTATTTCATCAACCAACACATGCTTATTATGCTTCAATACCAAATCATCATGGGGATAAATGTGAATAAAGCCATTATAGTTCATCTCTAACACAGTAGCCACAATATCATTAATCCCATCATCTGAGTCCAAAATCATTAAAGTATCATCACTCAATTTTTTCCCAGGTTTTAAATAAACTAACTTATTCACTTCAGTCATCCCAAATTCATCTTTATACTTCTTGATCATATGTGAAAAAGATAAGAAATCAATATCTCCATTTTCAACTAGTTTTTTCCCTCCTACACACCGTGGATTCTTAGACAAAACCCATTTGCCCCGATTATGATAAGCCAGCTTGATTAAACTCACCTCCATGATTTGAATCTAGTTGTTAAACAAAAGAAATTAAAATCAATCAAAATCCAACTGCACATCACAAATTTGAAGAACAGAACCGAGAACCGTCCTTACCTTTCTGCGCTGACGTGTGCAAATCCAATGGTTGACCAGCCACGTGGCTTCGAGACTGCCTACTTGGACCAGCCACGTCTGACCGAGCCCTTGACACGTTGGCGGAGGAGCTGAGGTGGAAATGCCACGTAGATTTCTATGCTATGTAGATGTGGGTTTTGTGGTATAGGTATGGAGGCTCAAAATTCTGGGTTTGAAGATCGATTTTTCTCAATGGAAGAACCCTAACTCACTATGAATCAAAGAAATTAATTTGCTTAGGAAAACCCTAGGTTTCAATTTGTGTATTTGAGAAAAAATCGCAATGCAAAATAGATTAAGGGAAAATGGCGGGTTTTCCATTTCATATCGGGTCGGGCGGGTCGGCATTCAATGGATCGGGCAGAAAAAGGGCCAAAACGACGTCGTTTCATGGCCATTTAACGGGCCCGTTAAATTTCCGTCAGTCAGTGGCCCAATTGAGCCAATTTTGGACACGGAGTAGCCCAATTGAGCCCAAAAAAGTTCCAGTGACCCAATTGAGCCCCCCAAATAAGTTTAGTGGCCAATTTGGCCCTTTTCCCTTGATTATAAAAGTGTTAGGTTAGAGAAAAAAAACACATCGGGTTCTAATTTTATATCAACATCTGAAAGCTGATGCAACTTGAATATTTAATTAAATTAAACTGTAACCGGTGGTTATATAAAAAAATATATACTATCTAATACGAAAAGAAACAGTCACGTACTATCATATTTAATTTCTCTATTTCGGAAAACTGCATTAAGTAATCTACTAGCTACTCCCTCCGTTTCACCATAAATATCATTCTAGCATTTTAATTTTATTTCACAAAAAATGTCATTTTACACAATCGAGGTAAAAATTTACATTTTTCTCATATTTGCCCTCATTTAATGCATTCAATTAAATAATTATATTTAATTCATTTAATGTATTCACATAAGGGTGTATAAGATAATTTGATTATCTAGTTAATATCTTTTTTAATATGTGTGCATTCATCCAGAATGACACTTATTCAGAAACAGATCGTGAGTATTAGTATAGCGTTCTGAATAACGCAAAAGGAAATAAATTACTAAAGTGAAAGAACATATTGAATGTTGTGAATGAAATCAAGTATGAAAGTCTTAAGTATAAATTATAATTATTTTAAAATCTATATTTATTAAATATATAATTATGAATTATATTATATCGGGACAGGTTCAGATGGGATATTTATTTCCCCGCCCCCGCCCTGATCGACCTCGACCCAGCTGGGTATTAAAATTTATACTCATTCTCATCTCATATCCAAATTTTTATCCCCAAATTAACCCGTCCCATTACGAGTGGGTACCCACGGATAGAATTGTCATTCCTAAGAGCTTATCTAGTGTGATTTTAGAGGCTATTAATTTACAATTTCGGTTTCATCTCATCACAAAATAAAAAGGAGCTAATTGGATTATCAAAATAGATCTCCAATATAATGTTTCAGCCAAATATAAACTACAGTTTATAAGTTTTACAACTTGCAAATTAATTATGAGCTTCAATTATTGAGGAATAGTTATCGATCATCTAATCTTATAATATAATTCCAATTCAACTTCTTTTAATTATCTCTCTTAATTAAAGCACTAGTGGCTGGAAATAAATTAAAGGTTATATTTCCAAATTATTTTGCAGTTCAAATCCCATGTTGCATTTTTCGTGTTTCACTATCAAATTTATGATTTTAATAATATTTATTATAACATAAAAATTAATTATAACATAAACAATCATAGTCAACATTTATCAACAAAAAAATGAGTTAAAAAAATTATAAAATTGAATTTTGAAATAGTTAACTATAATAATGAATTATTACTTGAAAAATGAAAATTAAATACTAAAAAAAAATTATACACCATAGTTGTATGGGTGAACCCTAAGAAATAATCTTAAAATTAAACTAAATCACAAAAAAATGAAAAACAAATGTAAGAAAAACTCGTAATTTGAAAGTGCAACACGAAGTATAATACAGAGTGTGCAACAAGAAATCTTATGTGATTATTTTGTACTCACTCCGTATTAAATTAATTATCATTTTAGAGTTTTAGCTTGTAACAAATGAATTAGTTGTCATTTTACATATATATTTTCACACACTCCCAATTTTAACCCTATTTTTTAGAGAGTGGGATGAATTTGCATTTATTGAGAAAATGCACGTATCTTAATAGGATTTGATAGATCATAGATGGTGGAGAGAGAGAGAGAGAGAGAGAGAGAGAGAGAGAGAGAGAGAGAGATGTATATATGTCAAAATTACATTATTACATCTTAATTTTATGGAATGATCAATTAATTTGAAACGGATGAAGTAGATATACGTACTCTTGAATAATAAATTAATAATAGTATGTATAACTAATAATGATGTATATTTTAAGCAAAAACAAATGCAAAAAAAATAATATAATAACTCGGAAAGCATATCTTTTTTATTAGAAAAATTAAGAATATGGTAATGATCTAAATATATATGTGCAGACAAAATAAAAGGTTCCATCTCTAGACAGCAGAATTTCTTCTTTGATTTCACCAACTGCACAATCACATAAAAAATTAAACTACAAGATGACCAATTATTTAGCAATATCTCGTGAATTATGCTAATCTATTGTCTTAAACTATCAAAAGAAGACGTGTCGTTTTCAAAAACAAACTTATACACAATTGCAAAATGCATATAGTCTTTAAGTAATTATATATATGCACTAAGATATTATAGATCTCCTCCAATATAATTTATGAATAGTGCCACTTAATCCCAAGAAATTGACTCAATGAATTTAAATTGCTAACAGGTCTCAATATAATAAAGAACTACAATTTTTTTAATTGATTATGCATTGTTAATTTGTTATGTTGAGATATCAATCTCGATAGTTTATTAAAACATGATTATTTGATTTGGAAATCAAGTTAAAACAGTATTTTTTTGTGTAGTTTAAAACTATTGATGTGTGTGAAAGTGAGGCGAAATGCGGTTGTGGCATATATATAGTCAAACGTTGAAGAGATTAAGGTTTACTACTTAATTAAATATCTTTTAATAATTAAAATTAAAAAATTATGTTGGCATTTATATATGTAAAACAATTAAAATAGTTTAACGTTACGCGCAGTTGAAGTCATTGTGACGACACTTCTTTGTGTTGAAAATAATTCATGTTCCAGAAGTATGCTACTCTACAACGTGTCTACGATGAGACTTTTAAATGAATGTATTATTTGAAAAAATAATTCATTAGAAAAATTTGTGTGTGTGTGTGTATGTGTGTATATATACCACTCCGCATCATAGTATTGTATTTTAAATTTGTTAGAGAATATATGGTGTCTTGAAATTTATTTACATTTTATAGGATTTCCGAAATTGCAATTTTATCTCATACTATATATTAAAATGACATTTTATTGCCTGAATTGTTGAAAAACCCAATTAAAAGTTTGTGTGCTCTAAGAGCCATCTAAATGGCTGGTTCAATTGATTAATTTAATAAAAATTTCCCCTCAAAATAGTTATATCATCACATTAAAAAAGAACTTGTCATGTTACTTTTCAAATGCTAGAAAAATAGTTTTTTTATACTCCACTTTTAGTTAGTTTTTCAATCACTGAAATTAACTATGTTTGCCTTAAAGTAATTCATCATCCTAATTATATCACTCCTAGTATTTCATTTTCATTTTTCATGATTATGAATATATATGCATCAATTTTCATCAAAAAAACAATATTTTGATTCACAAGTTTTAGTATTAAATCAATTATCACAATTGTCTACTTGTCTTTCATGAACCTAAATTTTGGCTTCTTTTTACTATACTATTTTAAAAAATTACGATTAAAAAACCTCGTTAGTATATATTTTTATTCCAAATTACATAAAAGATAATGCCCCAAGAATTATTATCGCAAAAAAATAAGATGAATTTAATTATGGTCAATTTGTTTGACTAAAAATCGTTAGAATATAAATAATCCCTTGTTTTTTAGCCTTGATAGTAAATATTGTTATTTAGGATAAAAATATTACGGGTTTTTTTATATATAAATATTAAGGGTTATCAGCACTAAGATTAATTAGGCCGACAATGAACTAAACATCGGAAAATTTGTAGGTAGGTCATTCCAAAAAAATTGTAAAAAGATACAAATTGATATTTTGCTCGTGGTGAACTCGTGATCTTGAATTATTTAATTAATTAACGTAGTAACTTCGTATCGACTTTTAATCAGTCTTACTATTGTGAAAATTTCCAGAGTTTTATATTATTTTTTAAATATTTATTTCTTTAAATATGATAAGAGTATAATGAGAAAATTGTATTAAAGTTAATGTTGTTAGATTATGAGGGCATTAGGAAATAGTATGATAAATTTAGCACGGGAAATTTTAGACTATTTATTAAATATATTTTTTCGTTATATTTCGAAAAAATTATAGAGGAGTTATATGAAATTGACCTTAAAATATAGACATAAAAATAATTGTGTTAGTCAGAACTCAGAAGATGTGACTTTTGAAGAAAAAAAAAAAACACACTGCACACATACTGTTTCCTTTCCCTATCAGTTCAGATGAGATTGTAAACTGCATTTGGGCCCATCTACGTTTTGATAAGATTCAGTTTAGGGCTAAGTTTAAATCCAACCCATTTTCAAATCTAACTATAGATTTAATCTTGGGCTCATTTGTTAATCCTAAAGATAAGAATTTATGTAAGAATGTTTTCTGTTCAACGTCCGAATTCAAATTCATATTCAATTATACATTTATATTTTTATTATTATTTAAGTGTGTTCGGATTTAAATCTTATATGTCATACAAATTTTAACTCACAAAGCGATTTTATACAAACTTTTTCAATCTTAAAATGTTGCAGCATACTGCAAAAAATATAAGCTCTCAAGAGACGTACAATTTAATCTTCCAAAAAAAAAAAGAACAAAAAATATAATGCAATGCTTGACAAAGGATCTAGTGGAATTACCATCAACCTAGGACAATTAGAGGGGAAAAGAAAAACCTATGTTATTTCCCTATAATAGGGAAAATAATTTAAAGTCGAATCATGCAACTTAATTGTGAAAGTTCAAACCAAACCAACCTAACTCGAATGCATTATTATTATTATTATTATTATTATTATTATTATTATTATTATTATTATTATTATTATTATTATTATTATTGAAGTTGATCTAGTTAGATTATAGCCCTTAAAATAATAGGGAAAGGGAATATTCTTCAACCAAACATCCTAACAAATCATTACGCCCATCCTCACTACTCACTCAGTATTGACGGTTATCCTACTCTCTCTCTCTCTCTCTCTCTCTCTCTCTCTCTCTCTCTCTCAATAATGGCGGCAACCCCACTAGAGCTTCGACCATTGGGCAATACGGGGCTTAAGCTCAGCTGCGTGGGCTTTGGCGCCTCCCCTCTTGGTAATGTTTTCGGACTCGTATCTGAATCCGACGCCATCGCCTCCGTTCGCAAAGCTTTTAGCCTCGGAATCAACTTTTTCGACACATCTCCGTAATGCAATCTGCTTCTCAATTCAAATTTCTACGTTTTTTTTTCTCTTACTTTTCATTTGAGCTGTGGGTTTGCTTGATTGGAATGTGCTACCTTAAAATTCTATTTTTTGTGCTTATTCTGGTTTGGTTTTGTTTCTTGAATATATGATCATGTGTTGGCTGCTTACTTTGTGTATGAGTGGTGTTGATTGACTATTGATTAATGTGGGATTTCTCTGTTTTTTCCGTTTACTAAATTTGACGTCTTTGTTTTGTGGTAGCTGATTTTATAAATTTGAATGCTAGTGGAGTAGGGTGTTCAAATATCTTCCTAATTTGGTGACTAAATAGCGATTTCCTGATTAATTTTCGGATGTTCAGGTATTATGGAGGAACATTATCTGAAAAAATGTTGGGGAAAGCATTGAAGGCTTTGGGAGCACCTAGAAATGAGTACATTGTGTCGACTAAGTGTGGAAGGTATGCAGAAGGTTTTGATTTTAGTGCTGAAAGAGTGACAAGGAGCATTGATGAGAGCCTTGAAAGATTGCAGCTTGATTATGTGGATATCCTGCAATGTCACGATATAGAATTTGGCTCACTTGATCAGGTTCTATTTTGTTTTTCTCTCCATTTGCTGGAAAATTGATTGCTTGAGCTGATATTACTGGATCGTGTAGAACTGGGAGCTCAAACTATGTACTGTTTCTCAATGGCACCTGTATCGCCTACTTTTACTCTTTTTTTTCACTTTGGTCAACAGAATTATTCAAATGCCACATAACTTATGTCCTTGTTTAAATTGGGATTCTTATCGGATAACTTCATTAGAGACATAAGGTTTCTTAACTGTTTTCACGACATGTCTAATTTCAGACTCTCGCAAAAAAGTTTGAGAATGCCTTTAGGAAGCAATTTAGTCTTAATCTTTCAGTAAACAAATTAAATATGGCCGTATATATGTTCAATATCAGTATCCTAGTTTTGTTTTTCTAATTAGTTTTTTGGCAGCACACCCTCTGATCTTATTGTATTTAATGTTTGCCTGTATATTGATTTTAAAGATTTTGAGTTGGTTTTCTGTGTGCAGATTGTGACTGAGACAATTCCCGCGCTTCTTAAATTAAAGGAAGCAGGAAAGGTTAAATTCATTGGTATAACAGGGCTTCCATTGGGAATTTTCTCTTACATTCTGGATAGAGTGCCACCTGGAACAGTTGATGTAATCCTGTCGTATTGTCACTATGGTATAAATGATTCCACTTTGGAGGATCTCCTGCCTTACTTGAAGAGCAAGGGAGTTGGCATAATAAGTGCTTCCCCACTTGCAATGGGACTTCTTACAGAAAGTGGCCCTCCAGAGTGGCACCCCGCTTCCCCGGAACTCAAGGTGATTCTTCCCTCTTTAGGCCTTGTGCGATTCTTAGACTTCTGCATAAATGATAATTTTAGTAGATGATGATTTTTTTCTAAATTATATTTGTTTTCAAGTTCCTTTACCATATTTCAGACTAGAAGTTTGTACTTTGTACCCAAGAAAAGTACCACGGACATGGAAAAACTTTTCTTGATTAATATGTTATAATCAACCGATTTTATATTACAAGTCAATCTATCAAATGCTACTTTGGACCGGTTCTATAATTAAGCTTCTAAATATTTTCCTCTCAGGCTGCATGTCAAGACGCTGCTGCTTTCTGTAAAGAGAAAGGAAAGAATATATCTAAGTTGGCTTTGCAATACAGCTTGTTAAATAAAGATATATCTACCATCTTGGTTGGGATGAATTCAGTCAAACAGGTAAATGGTTCTCCATTTTCACCAATCTCTAAATGTCTCTTTGTTTCACGAATAACTTGATGCCTAGCCTGTTTTAAAAATATTAGCTGTATTTCAAATTTTGTTCTACCTATCTTACAGTTGCATTAGACATAAAATGTGTCCTTTTCCAGTCACATTATTGATATGGCTCACTGTTTAGAAAGATTTACGTATCTGATTACATAGGCATGTTGCTTTATTAGACAATAGTCAAATAGAAAGTAATACACAATCTCTATTCTCTGAGTTTTGACTACTACCATCTCCATTTCGTGCTTTTCATATTACTTAGGACTATTTTGCTCTTCCACACAAAAATCACTTTGGATCTGTACAGAAAATGTAAAGAGATGGAAGTGGTGTAAACAAGCAAAGTTGATTTAAAATTGAGTCGCATATAAAAAAGGGTTGGGTTGGTTCTAGCACCTAATTGTGAGCTTTGGCAAAGTTAGGCAGATCTAAATGGGATTAGCTGGGGCAGATCTTGGGGAAAAAAGCAGAGGCGGCAAAGATCTTGATCACAACTATCACACAGTATTCTGGCCCTTCAGACACAAATTTCCCTCACTCCCTGACAAAACTGTAGTTCAGAAGCATAATCATCCTACTGTTCACTTAACATTGCTGCATTTTACATATGATGCCGTCAAATTTTGATTTGGTATATTATGAAAACTGAATTACATACAGGATTGGATCGACACTCACTAACTTATGTAAAATCAGGTTGATGAAAATGTAGCAACTGCAGTAGAACTTGCAACATTTGGGAAGGATGAGAAAGCTCTATCAGAGATTGAAGAAATTCTGAAACCTGTCAAGAATCAGACATGGCCTAGCGGCATTCAGCAGAGTTGATGAGGTTATCCTTTCGCTAAGCTGCTCGAACTCGAAGAAAACCTACGTATATCATTCCCTCCTAAATTTCTGGATTATGGAGTGCTGCTGCTTCCCTCCCCTTGTATTTGTCTATCGTTCTTTTAAGTTGATGTAAGCTTAAAACGGAGGTTGCTTGAATTGCTTGTAATGTTCATGATATATTGTATCAATCTTGTATTATATCCTTCAATTCATCCAGAGGGGTTACAAGTTACATGTATCTTCTGTTCATTTTCATATGAAAAATAAATTGTCTGTTCATTCTGAGTTTAATTACATGTATTCTGTTTTTATTAATTTATTAAAAATAAGATTATGTTATTCTTAATTGTTCTATTATGTTTAATTTCACTTAATATAATAAATAAACAATAATTTATTTATTAAAAGAATCACTTAAATAGGGGGAAAAAACCATAACATAATCATAAAAATTCCAATAACTTAAAAGACAACACATTACATAAAATATATTACATTAAAATAAAATTACCATAATACAAAAAAATAAAACTCAGCATGCAATACAATAATTATTTTCTAGGACAATCTAAAACCGATCCTCTGATATCTGGAAAATAACCACCAATTAGTGAAAAGTATTACTTGTTTTGATGGAGTTGTTCTTGAGGAAAAAGTATTACTTGTTTTGATGGAGTTGTTCTTGCCTTTTAACCATAATCCGTGCTTGTTCTTTTTTAAAGTACTCCCGTCGATTGGGATCAGAAATTGTGTCCGCATCTATCATTAACATTTTGTTCTCTGCATCCCATTTTTTTATTGCATTGGTTTCTTTTTGTGCTTCAATTTTTTCCCTTTGTAGTTGCACATCTTGGTCTCTTTTGGTAGCTAAGCTCTCACACACTAGTCGGAATTTCTGATGTTCTTCCCTCATTAAGTTTAAGACATCATACATATCTTCACTTTTTTTCCTCTTCAGTTTGGATTTCTTCATGCCTTGTGGATGATGTGATGATTCACCACTATCACTGCTACTCGCATCTCTTAAATGGAGAGAAAGTGAAGACAACCCATCAGTCGAGAATCTTGAGATAGGTTTGTCTTCATCATTTGTGTAATTGGTATTTCGAGGAGAGGCCATATGAGGTAATAAAAAGAGAAGGAAAGAGAATAATAAGATAAATAAAGATTGTTAGTGTTTCTAATTGATCATATTTATAGAGGTTGTATGGTGATTGAATCATTCTAATTTAGATAAGATAAAGATTGAATGGTACGGATGTAAAGAAAATCGGAATGAACGGTGGTGATTCAATCATTATGATTTTTAGATAAGATAATGATTGAATGGTGTAGATGTAAAGAAAAACAAAATGAACGATGGTTATTTAATCCTTTAGCTTTTTAGAATGTTGTGTCGTACATAAATAAAATCCGAATGGTCGACGGTGATTCAATAACTCTGATTTTGACGTAATTATCACATCGAATAAATTTACAACTTTCTAAAATAATTTATTTACAAATTCATTTAAATATTAAACCTAAATATATGTCATATATATTATAAAATTCTTAGATTAAAAAAATATAAAAATGAAATATTTCATTGTAGTGTAAAATGTAGAGTTTTTTTTTTAATATAGAGTTAATAGTTGAAGATGGATTTACTCTAACACCACATTTTCCTTTATAGTAGAGCAAAATTTGCACTATTATGGTTTGAAGATTTTAATATGTGATAAATGTAATAACAATTCATGTATCACTGTGTATTAAAAAAATGTTTCATTTTTTTTTAATTACAGGTTTATATGTTTATTTATATATATTCCAAATTAACTCAATGGATTATCAGGCTGCGAAAAATAGAGTTTAAATTGCAGACCAGTTAGGTCTGACCCGGCTCAAAGAACACCCTTTGAGATTGCTCATACTAAATTTATGTTACTAAATTGAATTACCATGCAAGACAGTTCAGAAACACATTTATATTCACATGAGACCCCATCTGAAGTTCTTCCTGTAATGTTGCATTATACAAGAGGGATTTTTTTTTTAATCAAATATTTTGAATAAATAGTTACATTAGTATGCAAAACCTATCCTGCTTGCCTATTATGTAACAACAATCCCAAATCCAGGGGCTTCTGTATCATCTACCGTGAATATACACTATCTGGCGACCTGCTGCAGAGGAGGCCAAGCAATCTCATCGTCGTCTGTGTAACCATTTATTAGGAAATCAGAGCAATTCTTCCAACAGCCATGATTATATGGGTTCCTGAAGCGTCCATCTGGGCCACGAAGATAGCCATATCGTATTGCATTTGCCACTTCATTTGTGGTGATATTTCGAGCAATCTGCATAAACAAAAACCATTATCACCTAATCCATCAGATCATGTTTGGGCACATCACCTAAGCAAAACGTTACACCTGATTCATAGACAAATGCATTCATGAGCAAAACCAAATATATATCGACTAAACAGACTCCTGTATAGTTGAGACATGGCCTCTTCTTTTACCACCATGGGATACCTCTGCCAGAAGGTGGCATCAGAGCAGAATGGGGATAACTAATAAACTCATGTAGAAGATGACTTTAACAACAAAACCTAAAGATTTTATTTGTTGAGACACGGCACACAGGGAAAGCAAGAAAAAGGTAGAGATGTACAAGATTTTTTTCATAGGGTGTGCTGTCACTCTCCAAAATTGGATGTTTTGAAAGAAAATTTATGGCCCTAGCCTGAATACAATTTGCTCGAGTCCAACTTTAATAGATGATTGTGCTTTTAAACATCCATCAAAAGAAATTTAAAGAGATGGAATGTAGAAGAGAATTCGAAGGCTACACACAGATTTAAGGGGCATCCACTGTGCATGGTAGACATGTTATGTCTTCAGTTCTTTTTACTTCAGCTAATTTTCTCATAGGGCAAAATGACTGAACAGATAATATTGTGAAGACTATCAGCAAAAAAAAAAGAGTAAAAATTGCCGACAGTCTACAGGATGTATAGGAGCACAATATCGAGCTAAAGAACATTGCCATTTTAAATTCATTACGGTACAAGTAATAAGTAGCGAACTCTTAACTTAAGCAATTAATTAGTCAAGATACAGCAAGCAACTATATTAGAAAAGCCCAGCGATCATTAGAAATGAAATGGATTACGAAAATATAATACAATAAAACCTTCACCTGAGTAGCCTGCACTGACAATAAAGTTGCTGAAGCAATGAAGATAGCAGCATCCATAACCAGGAAAGCAATGATACCCGGATAGTTAAATAATACAAAGTGCGTCCAGGTTTCACCAATTGGCACTGGTAGTAAAGACGTCCAAATTCCTGTTACATAACATGATATACAACTTTATTTGAAAATCAATAGTGAACTTCTAGAGTTAGTGTTAAACCCATTAAGATCTTCAGAATTACTGTTCCAATTTTAGTAAATCAGTTCCTAAATTTGTCCCAAACCAAGCAGAGGAGAAAAATCCCATGATTAGTCATGTGGGCAGGGTATTAACATAAATTTACTCAGTAATTAAAAAGAATTCCTGAGCCCAAAATATCAAATGGCCACTAATGAGCACTTTGATCAGTGCTGTAAGATTGCATGGGATGGAGAGATTTGGATTTAAGCAGGGTTTCAAACAACTTCAGTGCTGAGTGTAATTGAAGTCCAACACAATCATGGATTCATGGGGCAAGTAACTCAAAGTGGCTGCCAAGAGATCTGATATTCATTGGAGCTCAAACCTATTCAAACAAGCTTTATGAATCTGGTACTATTGATTTGAAGTCCTCTGTGAGGGATCCTTCAATCCAGAATTGACCTTTATAAACTTTAATCAAGAATGCATTATTGATTAAAACTCTTAACTCTAACGCTGAATTTAAATTTCACTAAAATTTTCAGGAACTATTAGTATCAATGCTAGCTGAGCTCTACTCCAATTAGCAGTTAGAAGAGATGCATCTGCTCAAACATACTTTGTAAAGCAACCGCCCCACCAACTAATGCTGTCGAAGTCCCCAAGCAGAGAAAAACAACAAAGTCCCTCTTGTTCCTCTGCAAATTCAAAATGAAGTGCTAAGAATGAAACTTTAGACCAAAAATAAGAAAAAGAATCAGTCAAGAAAGACTAATGCATCTACAGAGGTTTTTAGGGATATAGTGGCTTGAGCATTGTGCACAAAGTCTTAACTGCTACACTGACAGTATGGTTGTGTAACTTGTGTTAGAGATTGGGGGGGGGGGGGGGGGGGTGCAGCAGAGAATGAAAACTATTTGATTTACATCCAACTTTCCGTATTAAAAATAAAAATAAAAAGTCAAAACAATTATCCAAAAGTATCGGGATATAGAAGTTAAGTCATACTGTCTCAACTGAATTAGGGCAGGAACCAAGTAGGATAACCAGATTTCATACAGACTTAATCCTACTATTTTTTTTTCAAAGGCACAAGTGATGTAGACTAGGATTTCTCAAGTAGCGGATCCGAATATCCCTCCCAAACTTTTTAACACAAGAATCAGCTTCCGATAGTTAGAAGATAGATGCTGCTACATTAGTACACTTCATTTCTTTTTGGTATTCCAACTTCCAAGCATGTATACACATGCACCACCAAGAAGGTGTAGAGGCTACCTAAAATGATTTTTTTACGTTAAAAAAAGGAACACATTTAGGAAGAGGAAATCTCAATAATGAGTAGCTAGCACTTTATTCAGAGTAGGACTTGGGAAAATACCAGATTATAAGAATATTGTCAGAAGCGCTATGAAATCAATCAAACATGTCAAGGTTAACATATACAGATGAAAAATAAACATAATAATCGAATGTTATCTTTTCCATAATCAAGCCCTAAGCTCAAAATTGTCCACATATTATTGCACCCAAAGAAAACAAATAGCCCACTATTCAGAAATTAAAATAAAATAAAAAATGTACCTTCCCCACACAATTTGAGATCCAAGGGCAGTGGTGGTCAAACTGCTCCACGCAGCATCTACATATGGCACAATGCTTAGAGCGAACGGGTCTTATTATCTAGAAGGCACATGTAATCAGAAATAACCCATATTAGAACATTGAAGTCCCCTATTCATCAAAAGGCTGGTAGTTGATGGTCAATTCATATTTGAAAACACGATATCAAAAAGGAACCTTGCAGGTAGGGCAAAGTTGAGACCAATTTCCATTCCAGTTGCTATTCAAATCCATGTTCAATAAAGGATCCTGCATGATATTAACAGTAGAATCAGTTGTGAAATGAAGGAACAAACCTTATGACTTGGCAATTCAACATTGTAAAATCACGCTTAACCAACTAGTAAAAATAGATCAGTACCTCAGCATCAGAATGGTTAGCAGTTGCAAGTTTTATATACCCTGGATCTCCGCTGCAGTAAAATGTGAGAACTCATCAATTTCCAATCAAAAGCTTTAGCCATACGAACAAGCTAAGACAATTTCAACATACATTGTAAAGATAAGAAGAAAGTAGTCACTTTATCTGAATTGGGACCCTGTAATCTTGTTCATAAAAATCAAGTCCCTGTAGATTTATTTGAATTAAAATAGGATCCCTGTACCATTATTAATAAATATTCTGTCCTTATATTTTTATTTACACTAAAAGTTAGTTTAGGATTTAGCAGATAATATAATTTGAGGTACTTAATGTACATAAGGTGCAAGCCCTCAAAGTGTATGCATAGAAACTGCAGGGACCCTATTCAATTCAAATAAAAGTACAAGGACTCAAAGTTATAGATAAAACTGAAGGACTCTAAATATGTATTTTTCCAAACAAAAATGCAGCTCAGAAACCACTTTTCCTGTGTTCGACTTGAACACAACCTTTACTTCAGTGTTAATAGATATATATATATATATATATATACTGTATGACAGAAAGAAAACAAACCTTCTTACTCTAAATTATTCCTCAAAATCTATTCTGAATCGTGAATTTACAATAACCTATGCATAACATGGGGGGTAAAAGCAACACTTCTCATACCTACCAGTTTTGATTCTTGGTACTTATGGTATAGTATATTACCTCACTTCAAATAACATTACATATGGGCTCTCAAAGATTAGTTAGATATCCTTGGTGTACGAAAGTAGAAGCCTACCTACTGCAGCGGGAGAACATGACTAAAGAGCAAACAGCAAGAGATACACCGGTCCATCCCCAAATTCCAACAATTGCAGTAACCTTAGGTAGATTAGGAGCTAGAACAGAAAGAATAATAATTAGAAGGTAACTAAAACACCCAATAAAATGAAAAACATAAGTCACATCTTACCAAAAAGGACACAGCTAATGAAGAGTATCACATTAATGACCACTAATGAGAAAAGAAATGGACCATAACCAACTTTTCCAACATGTCTCGAGCAGATCCTGTGTTTCCAATGTATGCTTCTTGCCCGCAATGCATTTGACTGCATCAGATCAAATCACTCAATGTTCATCCTGATGATAATGTCTAAAAGTCTTACAAGGAAATATTACAAAAGAAGTTGCATAAAGATGGAGCAAAAATAGAGTTATTACAGCAACAACAAAAAGGGCATATGAACAGTATTGTTTCCATTAATGACATACAGTTCTCTTTTCAGAGATCTATGCATCCAGATACTAACTGGATGTTCAATTGGAATGGAATACAGAAAGCCAACCTTCAACAAACCCCACCTGAACTGAATTCATCTACTCATGCCTAGTCTATACAGAGATATCAGTTGATTGATGACTTCTTGATCTTAACTTAGTCATTAATCCAATATCCTTGTCCAAGTCAAAATAGTAAACATTACCAGCAACACCACCAAACAAATAATGATAAAGCCAATAAAAAGAACACATTAATGAACGCAGCACTCAAGCTCATTGCCCGACAGTACACGGCACAGCACATTCACATCACTTGCTGAACAGCAGTAGGCAGTAGCACGAAAACTAACTCGTTTGTATTACTATCTTTACAAATAAACCCTACGAACCTTTCTCACAATACAAAATGACACAATTCATTTTTGCACATAGGCTTCATTACCACTGAAGACTTAGAAACATCAGAGTCTAAAACATAAATGCCACACTTGTGTCCACAAGTGACATGATATAAAATTATTGCAACTACAAGTACCGATGGAGTTACATACAAGGAAAAGAGCGATATGCCGATGACCTTTATCGGAAGCAAGCTCCACAGGAGTTTTTCCCGCCTTATCTTTTACCACTAATTCATCCTTAGAACCTGCATGTGCAAGCACACTGCATGCCTCCACATTTCCTCTCAATGCAGCCCAATGTAAAGGTGTACAACCTAGCCAATAAATAATAAGCATTAACCACATCGTAAAACTGGCTAAAATGTTAGGATGTAGTTTAGGTTTGCAAAGATTAGTTTCTGGGATGACAACTAAAAAAAACTAGAATATGTGAGTTATACGGAGGTAAATGTTTCCAAGAGCATCCATGTGTTTCGTTGTGTCTCAGGAACATGACTTAAGAAAATACACTCCTAAATGGCATCAAAATATACTACTCCCTCAGTCCCATAATTGTAGCCCCCCTCCATTTTTTACACAAATTAAGAAAATATATTTAATGCACTTGGAAACATAAAATTATATAAAAAAGTTACTAGTATAACCTTACTTATTGATTCAAAATAAAATGATTGATAATTTCAAAGAATATTAAATAAGGGCATACCAAGGACAATGGAAATTTAATGCATATCAAATAAAGAAAGTGTAATTTTGGGACGGCCAAAAAAGGAATAAGAAACTACAATTATAGGACGGAGGGGGTACAAATTTTTAGGACTTTGTACATCAGCCCATAGTCACCAAACGGCATGTAATTGAAAGTAGACAATAAACACTGAAATTCAACTGAACTTTATCCAGGAAGGATCAGTCTATTCAGTTAGAAGTAGTCATCACTCACACAATATTATCTGTTTTTGACGTTTTGTTAAATGTAGCTCAGAGCACCTAACAATTAACATTACATACGGTTTAAAAGATACCTTCTTTATCCTGTCTTCCTTGGGAAGCATCTCTAAACAAAAGCAATCTAATAGTATCAGCAAACCCTTTAACAGCAGCCCTGTTCAAAAGCAAGAGAACATTACTCAAAAGAACACATAGTAAGGTTTGGTCATGTGACGATGCATGTCCATTAATCAAAAAGCATTGTCTAAATCTGAACATTCAGATTCAAAAACACTAGAATATAAATAATGTGCAAGAGCCACAGTTGGTTCAAGATTTTTAACGTTTCATAATCATATGTTAATTGGTAAAAGGAACTCAAACATAAGTTTAAAGACTTAAATTTGACCACCAACAAATGAAGGTCCAAGAAAACATGCATATAGTAAACTAGACCCCAAGCAGAAAAGCGCAGAAAAGGAAAACCATTAATAGTACATAAGGAAACAGATAATTGCATGTTCACATAATCCATTTGCACTAACATTATGGCCAACATAAAACTATATATAAGCTCTTTCATGACAGTTATTAAAGTGGGATCTGAGACTTAAATTATGATATTCAAGCAATTTTGTATTCCACATGAAATATCTTAGGTAAAAGCTAAAAGATTGGAATAGTTTTCTTCAATGGACATATATATCCTTGCGTTTAATAGAGGAAGATCGCAAAAAGAATTTTCCAATAAGAATCACTTTGACACCTTAAGAAAGAAGTGGCAGTTATATTGTGACCATCTGAAGAATATTTCCATCATTGAAAGATTAGCTATAAAAAAAAAGGAATAAGGCAAATCTGAAACGTAAATAATTAAACCAGAATATTGTTAGTGAATCTACATTCCTGAAAATAATCTTACATTTTTCTTTGGAGTAGATGAATTAATGAATTTTGCCCTCTGAAAAGAGCTGACGAACCAAGATTTCATAACATATATTCCATGAAAGTCTATGCATGATCGGAAATATCCAAGGGAGTTCAGGTCAAAGACAAATTGGTAATAGATTTCTTTACAGAATGAGAGCCAATAAGTAACAAAAGTGATTGGGAAGAAAATTTCACAAAAGAAATAGTGTAACTGCATAATATAGTCATGGGATCATTTACATACCAGTGTAAAGGACTCCTTCCGTGATTGTCTGGTACATCAAAATCAGCGTGAAACTTAGCTACAATGTAATTCACAAATGCTGTTTGGCCATACTGAGCAGCCACATGAACTGCCTGCTATAAAAATATTTATTAGATTTTAGATTTAACATACAGCAACATACATGAAATGATATCAATTCCATTAAATGTTGAATCTTTGTTCAGCTATGGCTTCTAAGACTGCAACGCAAATAGATCATCACACAGCCAGTGAAATTCCAAACAAATCACAGACTAATGTTACAATCGTGTGTGTGTGTGTGTGTGTGTGTGAGAGAGAGAGAGAGAGAGATGCAGAGAGCAGCAAATTAAAAACGTGACCAACCATTTAACCCTCTGCTCATACCTCAACCATAACCACAATTCAAACTAGTCTGAGTATGCAATTAGTGCAAGTTTCTTCTTTTGGTATACTCAAACCAAGAGAAAAAAGTTACAACTATTGACATCAAGTGAAAGATGTCCGAGCAGAAGGAAAAATAAACACTCCCTCTTCAGCAGCATTCCCAGTGCACTTCTTCTTCTTACACAAAATTAAGACAACGAAAAACTTCCCAATTTTTTTTTTAAAAAAATGCCTGCATTACCCGATAACCATTAAACTCATCAGCCTCGACACGCGCCCCATTCTGCAGCAAGACATCTGCAGCTGCAATCGACCCTCGAACTGCAGCCCAATGCAGTGCCGTCTGCCCCGTATTATCCTTAGCATTCACTTCTCCACCTCTCTGCCAAACAATAACATATAGCATAAAATTTTCAATTCATCGCAAACCGGAACACATTTCTTTACCGGAAACAGCTCAATTCATTAAAAATTACTTCAATAATGTATTGGCAAATGCTGGCAAAATTGTTGAGGGCGGCCCACTGGAGCGGGTAGTAGCCGTTTCCGTCGGGATGGGAGACGGAAACGCCGTCGCTTTCGACGAACTTCCTCAGCTTCTCGAAGTCTCCGTAGGCTGCAGCCGAGTAAACGTCGACGACATGGACTTCGTTAGGGTTTCCATTGGCCGGTTTCTGTTGGTTGGAATCCGAAACAATTTCGATTTCAGACGACGCCATTTGAGATCAATCAACGAATTCTTCTAGTAATTTATGCGTTTCCTTGACATCAAAATGACTGTAGTCGATGAAATTATCGAAATAATTTATGGAGGTTTAGGGTTTGAAAGCATCTACTGTAGTGGGGAAGGTGCTTCATGGTGTCACATTCACTTTAGTTACTAACTAATTTGACTTTTTTGGGGTAATTTCAGGAGACCTTTTCCTTTTCTTTTATGAGTAAATTAAACTAAATAATTTCATATTTGACTTTTTTTTTTTAAATGTTTGTACATAAATTCATATTTGATGAGATTTCAAGATCTACTTAGGTTCGAGTTCGGTGAGGAAAGATAGACGTGCAAAAAAATATCAAATTATTTGAACTTAAGTTGTGTGTGATTTAATTATACCTCGTTTGAACTTGACTTGATATATAATCAAACAAGTTCAAATATTTTCAGTGTCAAATTATTGATAAAGCACGTCGGAGTTTAGTGTATAAAATGATGTGAAAAATCATATTTAATCTAAAAGTGGAATAAGATTTTTAACGTCATTTTAAATAATGGACTCGTTATTGATTTGCCAGCAATTTGACATCGAAATTTGAATTTTGGAATTTTTAAAATAAATATGAAAAGTTTGGGTATTTTTCAAGATAATGACATTTTTGCAAAACAGATAAAAGTAAATATACGTTGAAATAGATAAAAGTGAACAAAAGTAAATAGTTTTTGGGAAAAAATAACAACTTTTAAAAACAAGTAGTTTGTTAGGGAATTTGTACTATAATAGACTTGGTCCACACACTCAATCATTGGCTCAGTGTACTTTTATCAGAGCATTATCAATCAATAAACAACCCTAAAACCAAAACCCTAATTTTCAACCCACTATTGAATGAACCAATCCTCGATTAATTGAAATAAGCCTCGATTAAATTAAACAAGGCCTCAATTAATTTTCAAGAAGGTCTCGATTAATTTTGAAGAAGACCTCAATTAAATTAAACAATGCCAAGATCAAGGCCTCGATTATTCAAAGCTCTCGATTAAATGAAATGAATGCCTCGATTAACTTTGAATAATCGATGCCTCGATTAAATGAAATGAAGGAGGCCTCCATTATTAATTGAGGCCTCGATTAATTCTAAATTGTCATTTTAATAAAATGATCCACGATTAAATTGATGCTAATAAAATGACCCATGATTAACTTTGAATAGTCGATTTTAATAAAATTATCCACGAATAACTTTGAATAATCGATTCTAATTAAATTCATGCCATTTTAATAAAATGATCCACTATTAACTTTGAATAATCGAGGCCTTGATTAAATGAAATGAAGGAGGCCTCCATTATTAATCGAGGCCTCGATTAAATGATTCATGTTATTTTAATAAAATAATCCACGATTAAATTGATGCTAATAAAGGCCTTGATTAAATCATCTACGATTAAATTGATTGATTCACGATTGAGGCAAGTCTCGATTAGTTTTTTTTAACAACAATCCACCATTAGTTTATCTAACTAGCATCGATTAAATATCAAATAATCCACCATCAGTTTCC
This sequence comes from Perilla frutescens, assembly GCA_026008535.1. NCBI lineage: Eukaryota > Viridiplantae > Streptophyta > Magnoliopsida > Lamiales > Lamiaceae > Perilla > Perilla frutescens. Next base: position 47,918,615 of record BRKX01000005.1, read on the forward strand.
TCGATTAATATCAAATAATCCACCATTATTATCTAACTAGCATCGATTAATATCAAATAATCCACCATTAGTTTCCTCGATTACTTAACATGATTAGCATCGACTAATTAGTTTCCTCGATTAACTAAAATAATAGCATCGATTAACATAATAGAAGTCTCGTGCGAATTCAAGAGCCACAATTAACATAAACATTCCCAATTAACATAAAAAAATCTACGATTAATATAATAGCCCTAGCCTCGATTAATTTATAACCTCTAAAACTAATCGATGCAAAAATGCCAAAAACTGGGAGAATTTGAAAATTACTTGAGAAGAAAACGCGGCCAGCGGTTGTCCTTGTCCTCCTTCCATTTTCCAGCGGCCAAGTTCCGGGAGAGAGACAGCGGCGTCGACTTTTTCAGTTGGGTTCTGGCGTGTGCTCCTCGACTGTCAACTATTGAGAGAGAGAGAGAGATGGGGGGTGCTTCAACGTTTTTTTTTTCCTTAAAAAATGTCGCCGGTAATGATAGAGAGAGATGTGCTGGCGTGTGAGGGGATGAAGAAAATATGGGATTGTTGGGTTAATAAATTCAATTCAAACCCTACTCATAAATATTCCCCTTTGGCAGTAACAAATCAGCTTTGTGGAAGGCTTTTGCCAGAAAAAAAGTAGAAAAATTCAGATTTGGCGGGCCTGTTAGAAAAATATTGCATAAAGTAAGAAGGATTGCCTAAATAAGGCAAAACCCTATTTTGGGTCCCTGTACTTTTAAATTTTTTCGAATTGGGTCCCTCTACTTCATTTGGTTAAAATGAAGTCCCTATACTATCAATTTAGTTAAAATGAGGTCCATGTACTATGAATTTAGATAAAATCAAGTCCTTGAGGGATTTGATTTCATCTAAATTCATAGTAGATGGACTTGATTTTAACTAAAATTGATAGTATAGGGACACAATTTAAAAATAAAAATAAAAATTGAAAAACTAAATAAACAACAATAAAAAATAAATATATATTGAATTTTTTAAATATAAAATATATTTAAAATTTAAAAAATAAATTTAATTATTTTTTTTATAACCACTATAATTTTATATTTTGATTTTGATTTATTATTTTTTGAAAAAAAAAATCAAACAAAAGTTTTAAATTTTGTTTTTATTTAATTGATTGTTTTATTTAACTATTGTTTGATTATTTTTTTAATTTACTCTTTTGAAAAAAAATTAAAATTGCATAATTTTATAAAAATTAAATTATTTATTTTTTGCAATTTATTTTTAAAATTAAAAACATGAATAAAAAATTAAAGTATTTTTTATTTAAAAAAATAATAAATAAAACATAAAATTACATTGGTTTCAAAAAATTAATTAAATTTATATTTTATTTTTAAATAATTTTTTACTTAAAAAATTAATTTATATTTATTTTATTATTTTTTCAATTTTTATTAGTTTATTTTTAAGAAAAATGAATTTTTATTTTTATTTTTAAATTGGATCCTTGTACTATCAATTTTCGTTAAAATCAAATCCCTCTACTATTAATTTAGATAAAATTAAGTCCTCCAAGGACTTGATTTTATAAATTCAGACCATAGTTCAAAAAATTCAATCTGAATTCCGTTACAATTTTTCGAAGAATTGTTTGGATGATGAAACAATATTTTAGAAGGGGTTTTTTTTTTGGCAAAACCCTATTTTGGGTCCCTGTACTTTTAATTTTTTCTGAATTGGGTCCCTCTACTTCATTTGGTTAAAATGAAGTCCCTGTACTATCAATTTAGTTAAAATGAGGTCCTTGTACTATGAATTTAGATAAAATCAAGTCCTTGGAGGACTTAATTTTATCTAAATTAATAGTAGAGGGATTTGATTTTAACGAAAATTGATAGTACAAGGATCCAATTTAAAAATAAAAATAAAAATTCATTTTTCTTAAAAATAAACTAATAAAAATTGAAAAAATAATAAAATAAATATAAATTAATTTTTTAAGTAAAAAATTATTTAAAAATAAAATATAAATTTAATTAATTTTTTGAAACCAATGTAATTTTATGTTTTATTTATTATTTTTTTAAATAAAAAATACTTTAATTTTTTATTCATGTTTTTAATTTTAAAAATAAATTGCAAAAAATAAATAATTTAATTTTTATAAAATTATGCAATTTTAATTTTTTTTCAAAAGAGTAAATTAAAAAAATAATCAAACAATAGTTAAATAAAACAATCAATTAAATAAAAACAAAATTTAAAACTTTTGTTTGATTTTTTTTTTCAAAAAATAATAAATCAAAATCAAAATATAAAATTATAGTGGTTATAAAAAAAATAATTAAATTTATTTTTTAAATTTTAAATATATTTTATATTTAAAAAATTCAATATATATTTATTTTTTATTGTTGTTTATTTAGTTTTTCAATTTTTATTTTTATTTTTAAATTGTGTCCCTATACTATCAATTTTAGTTAAAATCAAGTCCATCTACTATGAATTTAGATGAAATCAAATCCCTCAAGGACTTGATTTTATCTAAATTCATAGTACATGGACCTCATTTTAACTAAATTGATAGTATAGGGACTTCATTTTAACCAAATGAAGTAGAGGGACCCAATTCGAAAAAATTTAAAAGTACAGGGACCCAAAATAGGGTTTTGCCTTTTTTTTTTCAATTTTGAAAAACTCATTTCAAATCTATTGATTAACTTTGACATGCATGCCTCAAAATCTGGGAGCTTGAAGCTACATCAATGGCATCTCATCATTTGCCCGTAATATATGCCTATAAAAATAGAATGTACAAATGTGTTTGTAGGAAAGAGGCGAAGCAGATACGAATGCTTTAAGTGTAGGTCAAATCAGCAAAGCCAAAAAAAGCGGTGGCAGCGGAGAAAGGAATGAGGAATGAATAGAATGATGATGGCGGCAGTGGTGGAGGGGAAAAACCGAAGAAGATTGTTGTTTCTCTCTTTTTTTTTTAGTATCTTTTATGTTTTTAATAACTAAAAAATCTAATTTTTAAAATAGAAGGCTGAAAATGACATTTAGTGTGGTTTGTAGAGAAAATATGTAAAAAAAATAAAAATATAAAAAAAATATTTTGAAATTATGAATACTTACCACCTAGCATAGCACTGAAAATATAAAAATATTTTTTTTATGGAGGAGATATAAAAATAGTTAATTACACTTCATTGTCCAACATTTGAGGTTTCCAATACGTTTGCTTCAAAATTTCAAAAATTATATGTCGATATTAGTGTTTACATAATCTAGCAAATTTAACACAAGAAAAAATATTCTACTGCGGCTTACCGAAAACAAAGAGATTGTTGATTTATAGCTCAATCTATTTTATTCTGACAAATCACATCAGAATTGATTTGTTCCCAATGATTGGAAGATTTTTGAACTTAATTTTATGATCCCCTCCTATAATTATACAAAGTAATAAAATGCTAGCCAGCTAGATTCTGGCTAGCCAGAATCTAATTTTTTAATGATTAATAAAACTGTATTATTAATAAATTAATTATGTTAATTATTAAATGTTATGTTTTTACTATATTATCCTTCTATCATGAAATTAGTGATTTGTAATTAATTATTAAAATCACTCCAGAAGCGGATCGGAAGAAAGGGACGCAGCTTCATCTTCTTTCTTTTCTTCACTTCTTTATTTTTTTTTCCATATTCGATTTCTTGAATTGAGGCGCATGTAAAGTTGTCTTAATTATTATGGAGGGCATCAATGCAAATTTATTGAATAATTAGTGTTTTATTAATTAAATTAATTAATTATTAAAAATAATAAAAGATTCTCTGGCTGAAAATCACTACTCAAGTAAAGAGTAAAAATATGTAAACCTACTTATCACCTTAAATAATTATTTTATCAATTACTTACATACAAGTGTAGTTTGCCTAAAACATTTTTTCCCTAGCAACGATATATCTTCCTCTTAAAGAAGCCATTTTCTAAAATAATGCTAAAAACGTCTACTATATCTAAAAGTTAACACTTAATCAACATTCATATTAGAGAATAAGTGCACCGTTATACTTCTAAATAAGTGCGATTTGATAATGTTACAATTATAATCGAGTCTATCTCAGGCACATAAGTGATGATGAATCGGGGCATGATCGTGGGCTATATTCAAAACAAGATTTAATGGAATATCCCAAACATAATCAGACAAAAAAGAGATGCAAACTCATAAGTGCTAACATATATTATTTTCACTAACTTTATAATCTTAATATTATTTCACCGACTATTAATATATTATTAAATGGGTGAATTTTTTATACTATTATATGGTGTCCATATTTCCAAATCTTTATTTATTTATGCCTACTTTTATACTTTTAGTTAAATTATTAATCTTAAGATAGATTTTCAAATTCAGCATCTAATTATTAAATTATTAAATATAGCTAACTAACATGTAATGATAGTTAAATGTTTATAGATGTTATGACTTAACATATATAAGTTTTTTTAATTATTATATTAGAAAAGGTCAAATCGAGTTTAAAACCCTCAAAGACATAGTGAGCATGGTTTTTATAATTTAAGCATGTAACAATATTTGATTTTCGTTTGCAGAATAACTAATTTAGTGCTTGATATTTAAAATAGTATGTAATATAATCATCACATGCAACAACAACAATCATAATAATAAAAAAAATTATAAGATGAATGGTATTATCGTCTATATCCATAAATTGCAAGGGGTAATTTAATTTAATAAATTAGCAACTAAAATAATATAATATAAAATATTATAGTTTTATAAAATAACATTTAATAAATTATAATAATAAAAAAATGATAAGTATAAAGACGCATGAAAAAGGAGCAGCCAACCAACCAGAGGTCACCATTTGTGGTTTAATAATCCAAACTCACTCGCCACAGAGCTTTCTCTCACTACACACAGCAACAGCAGCAGTCACAAATGGCGGCGACGAGAGTGATAGCATCGGCGAGCAACGCCGTCTCCGGCGCTTTGCTCTGCAGAGGCCAATTTTTGGCTAAACCTCAAAGCCTCAATCTTTGCTTCAAAAACGGCAGATTATTGACGCAGAAAAGGCGCCTCTTCACGTGCAATGCGATACAAAATCCCCAACTCCAAACCAAAGAAGAGGGTCAGCCCGAAACCCTCGATTACCGCGTCTTCTTCGTCGACAATTCCGGAAAAAAGGTACCAAAGTCTCGGATATATTACGTGGTTTCGTGTTGGCTTTTTTGAGTGATGATTGTGGTGGTGTTTGTTTCGCTTTGTTATTTTAATTTGATTGGTGGATTGGATTGTTAATTGGAATTTTCTTTGGTGAATGGTGCTTTTATACTGGTAATGTTTCGGTTTTAGCCCCTTTTTTATTATTTTAAATCTGTAAGTTTTCTTAATCGCTGGCAATATTTATGTTGAATTCTATTAAATTGAAGGGCAATATGTAGGGAAAAAACATGAAGAGTCAAATTGGATGTTATATATATATATATATATATATATATATGTGGCTTATATACATTGTCGGGATGGATTATATAAAATAGCTGAAAATGAGTGGGAAACAAGATCAAATTAGTAATTTTTTAGCAAAGTTGAGCAAATAATTTTGCAGTTTTTCCGGGATTGAGGGATGCTGGTTATGTAAATAGCTGAAATAATGTTTCTACTGCTGTGGGTGATATTGTGATTATATGGTGCAGATCTCTCCTTGGCATGATATACCACTACATTTAGGCGATGGTGTATTCAATTTCATCGTTGAGATTCCAAAGGAAACGAGCGCGAAGATGGAAGTTGCTACAGATGAGGTGTATACGCCCATTAAGCAAGATACAAAGAAGGGAAAACTCCGATACTACCCGTAAGATTGCTATAATTTCATTTGCCTACTTTCTTCATGGCATTGGAACATAAATTGCTATGTAACTCTGAAAAGAAACCACTGAGAAAGCATGTTTGTCTTTACATTTCTGGGATGTCTAATGGCGGAGCATGATAGTATATATCGACATTATTGTTGAGTTAAAGCACTGTTTTGTAGTTTTCCCTGAGTGTTGAAGCATTAGTCTCCTAAAGAAAAAAAGATGAAAATGAGATTTTAGTTGCTTTAGGAATTGTTGAATTGATATCTCTATACATGTTGCTCGTGCAGCTTGAGTTACAAATTTGAGAAAATCGAAGCCTTATCGATATACTTCCATTATGCTTTTCTTGCTTTCTTTGTCTCATGTTTGTTTTCTTGAAATATTGTTTCGCCCCTTCTAAACTGCCCGTCTTCTACTCTTCTGTAGATACAACATTAACTGGAACTATGGATTGCTTCCACAAACTTGGGAAGACCCTTCATTTTCAAATGCTGAAGTTGATGGGGCATTCGGAGACAATGATCCAGGTGTAGTATCATGTTTTTCGACATCATACTTATCCTACAGCGTAAAGTAAACTTCCCCATGGAAAACTTATGGAGTGAGGAAGCAAGTTGAATCTAATTGTTATTGTCTTTTGTTATAGTTGATGTTGTCGAGATTGGGGATAGCCAAGCTAAAATCGGGCAAGTTTTGAAAGTGAAGCCCTTGGCAGCTTTGGCAATGATAGATGAGGGAGAACTCGACTGGAAGATAGTCGCGATTTCATTGGATGACCCAAGGGCTTCCCTTGTTAACGATGTTGATGATGTTGAAAAACATTTTCCGGTATGTAGTAATATGTGAAATTCATCTCTAAAAAGATGACAACAGATAGAGTGCTCAATTCGATTGCTACAACTCTTTTGCAGGGAACGCTTACTGCAATAAGGGACTGGTTCAGAGACTACAAGATACCTGATGGAAAACCTGCCAACAAATTCGGCCTTGGCAACAAGCCAGCAAATAAGGTATATATTATCAGGAAAAGGGTATTTGTTCACCTCCGATTTCCGTTTGAATGAATTTCATGTGATGTGTAATTTGTGAATTTGTTTCTTGATCTTGTCTCAGTTTTATCTTAGTGAATTTTGCCATGTTTTGCGAGTGCAGGATTATGCCCTTAAGGTTATCACTGAAACAAACGAGTCGTGGGCGAAACTTGTCAAAAGATCGATTGCTGCTGGTGAACTATCTCTTGTCTAAATACTGCTGAAAGTGTAGAGCGTTCGTGCTGCCGGTTTTCTGCATCTCCGGTAACACGGTGAAGCTCTGTTGCTATTTGTTTTACTGTGATTGAAACATATCTTATTTCAGCAATGAAACTGTTGCTATTGTATTTGTCTGGAACAAGATTTCTTGAATGAAGAGTTTTTTCTTTTCCACCATCTCTTCTGTATTTACATCTTTTAAAGAAGCTTTAATAACATGATATAGATAGGTGTTGATTGATTTCCAGAGAAGTTGTAAAATACGTGATCTTAAATTAAGATAATGGAGAAAAACAGACACGCACAAAAAGAAAATATATATTACACATCGCCATGGCCACATTTGGTCTGTGTCGTCGTAGTTCAGTCATACGTCGGTGGCGGCTGTTGTGGTGGAGGCGATGATGGGAGATCTCCGGCCATGGACAGTTTATCCATGGGGTGGTGTTGGGAAATAGAAGAGCTGTGTGAAACCAGCTCTGCTAATGAAGAGAAAGCAGCAGGAGTGGATTTTGTTGATGGGGAGTGGGAAGATGCTTGTGGGGCTACTCTGATGTGAAGGCTTAACATGAGCATGGCTGCTGTTGGTGCCATTGAGAGAGAGAGAGAGAGAGAGAGAGAGAGAGAGAGAGAGTGTGTGTGTGTGTGTGGAGGGGTGGTGGATAATATATGTATGACTGGGTTTTGTGTGGCCCTGTGGGCGCCGTTTCTTTATGACTTGATCATTGGAGTGATACCAGAAAGAAATGGCAGCTGGTTTTTGCTCTTCCTTCATATCTTTTATTTCATTATTATTTTTTAGGCCCATCGGATTGCCCGGATCAAGTACGGGTAAATTCTATTGTAAGGGGGGTTCATTATTATTTTTTAGGCCCATCGGATTGCCCGGATCAAGTGCTGGTAAATTCTATTGTAAGGGGGGTTCATTATTATTTTTTAGGCCCATCGGATTGCCCGGATCAAGTGCGGGTAAATTCTATTGTATGGGGGTGCAGTGCATCCCCTTACTATTTGCAGTCAATTTTTTTCATTTCCAATCTTTATCGGTCGGCCTATAAAATAATTTTAGTTTCAAACTGTCACAATAGGTAATTAAGTGTCATAATAGATAATTGAAGTGTCATGTTAGTTAAAGTGTCACGGTAGATTTTTTCGACCAGCCGGAACTTTTGGCCAAAACTTTTGTTTTTGGACAAAAAAAGGGCTGCAAATAGCTCAGAAATGGTGGGTCTGGACACTTGTCACCTGCAGAACTAGTGCATGCACTACATGCACCTTACACTAGAATTTGCCATCTAGTGCGTGCATGACATGCGCGTACACGTGCGGTGCATACTTGTGTACGTGCCTGACCTTTTTAAAAAAATATATTTTAAGTTTTTTGCCTAATAAATATATACTCTAAAATGAAATTAGTGAACTTAAAATTAAAGTGAATTAATTTAATTTTCTTATCTGGTGATTTGTGTAATGCGCTTGATAATTAATTTTTTCAAAATAAATATAAATACAGGATAATTTTTCTAATGGTCCAAAACACTTGAAAACACATCCAAATCCGCCTTAACTTTATTCCAACAAGCTATCTTCATCTTCAATTAAAAAAAAACCATCTCAATAATCAATACATGCATATCATAAAAGGGAAATTCTAAATGCAGCCCCCGTTTTACTCTTCACAGCCCCCACTATTATATAAAATATAAAAATAAATATGATTTGACATTTTTAACCCATTTCCCCTCAAAATCTAATATTTTATTGTAGCCCTATAATATAGCCTAATCCCTTTTTATATATCTGAAAAAAAGATAAACATTAGAGAACATACTACAAACCATAGCCCCTTCGATCAATCACCGTATTTTTTTAATAACTATAGAAGTTATAGAACAAACAAAATAAAAATAAAAAAATCAAACGATTCATAAAGAATTTCTGTTCAAAATCATAATTTTTTTCCAATTCTACTTCATGCTTTTCGTAAACAATTAGTATATTTAAAAGTTGTTGTTGGTGACGATTGTGAAGAGTCCTTTTTTTTGTTTGTTCTTTAGTTTTTATTAGTTGTAAATGACATGTGATCCTTCAATTCTACTCGTCTTGTACCTTCAACTATCAAAGGAGAATTTATGAGGTAAAAAACCTAAATGAATAAATTAAGCCAAACTACAACCACTCCCATATATATGGCAAAACTTAAGAGCTCATAATTTTGAGAGTTCATAGGTTTCTGGTGCAACATAAATAAATAGAATTTTGGAGCATTCAATATTAGTTGAGACTAATAAACACACTTCACTTCTCTCAAGCATATAATTTGGTCTTATGCATGCTCTCATCATCCTTGCAAGGAACCTAACTAGAGCTATATCATACATCATTTCTTGATTTTGGCTAAAAACTAGGGTGCTTGATATAGCTATACAAATTGATCGAATTCGTCACAAAATGCACCTTCTTGTTGCTGCTGCTTGATCAAGGTTTGGATAGTCTTCTTCATCCATAACCAAGATACTACAATGGCATATCTGTTACAGAAAAGCAAAATTAATGAAGCCATCAACAAGCAACCAAGGATGCACGTTGAGACTGTTTCTTACACAGATGATGAAGATTTTGTTGAAGGACTCGCCGTTGCATTAGTAGCAGCGGTTTTGTTGGTGGCCCTGCAAAAATTTCACGTTACGAATCCATGAAAATTTTAGTTGAAGATATTTGGTGTTATCTAACGTTTTTTCCTTTCTTTAGTTGTATAAAAATGGATGGAGGCTATATTGCAGGGATTATAATAGGGTTTTGGGGGCTAAGGGTTAAAAAAGTCTTATTATATTTATTTTTCTATTTTATAAAACAACAGGGGCTATGAAAAGTGAATGAGGGCTGTGTTTAGAATTTTCCATCATAAAATCTAGCTAGTAAAGACAAGTTCTAAAATCTAAATTTTGGTTATATCCTCACTTTTTTTCCCTTCAAAATAACCTAAAAAAAGTTGGATTATATTTTGATAATTAATTCTCACATTTTGAGATTGGGTCTAACGTTGGACTAATGATACATTACAGAACTCAATATTAAAGATGGGTTGGATTTGGAACCCAATATTTTATTTATATAAGTTGTCATCAATAAAAAAAAATTACTATTTATAAATTGTTTTTAAATAAATCAATTTTCAATCACAAAGTTCTTCACATGGAAGCCCAAATGAAATTGAATACCAAGAGAAGTCGGATGAAGTTGAAAAAGTCACGGGAAATAAAGCATCTACAAAAAATATAGTTCAGCCAACCCTATTTCCAAGTGATGAGCCTAAGATGGCTATTCCATGCCCTCAAAGACTCCAAAAAAGAAAAAAGAAAAATGATGAACAATTTGCAAGATTTTTAGATATCTTTAGGAGGGTGCAAATTAACATAATCTTTGTGGAAGTCGTGCAGTAGATGCTTTGCTACGATAAATTTCTCAAGAATGTCATATCAAAGAAGAGAAGATTGGAGGAATTTGAAATAATGAACTCAATCGAAAATTGCAGTGCTTTGATATAAAGGAAACTGTTAGTGCAGAAGTACATACATTAGAGATTGTCATTATGTTTATGACATATCTTGATGTTTTTGGCTAAGTGTTCGATATGGAGTACCGATTGGTGTTCAAATTCATTGTGTAAAACAACAAGATTACAGATGGAAGACTTCAAGGATCAGTGTTCACACTAGTGTCAGTACAACAGACAAAGATGAGAGACTTTGGATGGCTTTTTGAAAAATGTTCAATCGGGTTTCCATTGAAAGAATTAACAATGATCGATCGAGAGTGTATCTGCGATAAATGCTAGAGTTTTTCAGGTTGCTGAAGACTTACCTGAAGTTGTAGTCTAGAAGATTCTAAATTCTTTCAAAGAAAGAAGCAGATCGAAGATCAACAAAGAATGATTCTAGAAGACACGCTCAACAAAGAAAGTATTACCATATTGATCCGCGATAGAAAATGAAACCGACTTTCCTTCTTCGAAGAAGAGTCTGTTTGCTTTTTCTATAAAACAAATATTGCGGATCAGATTTGGGGTCAACAAACAAGTGCAAACTTTACGAGAGATTAAAATTCTTTTAGAGCTCTACATGTTTTGAGCTTTAGGGTTTCTAGTAGCTAGAGTTGTTCATTCAGGTGTTCAACGTGAAGTATAGCTTCGTAAGTTTAGATTCTTAGTCTAACACTTAGGTTTTTGAGAGAAATTTTTTAAGTAGGCTTAGGAGAGTTTACTTGTGAGAACTAAAGAAATCTTAAGTTTAAGGGGATGTTGCACGTCAATTCATGAAAGATGGTGCAAATGATAGAAAGATCAATGAGAGAATGAAGTTCTTTGTGTAAGTATCCGAGTACAAATTTGCATTGGATTAGTGGATTGATTCTCACCTGGATGTGGTCCCCTAGAGTAGGTGTTTACCAAACTGGGTCAACATATCATGAGTTCTTTATATGCTTTATAATTTGTTCAATTTACAACAACTATTCGTACACAAGTAAAGAACACCACAGTTCTGCGCTGCATGTACAATCACAGAAGCTACTTGAAAAGACGAAGGATCCCTGGAGCTTTACTATCACAGTCACCATTGGAGAGAATCATGTGAGAAAGACATTGTGTGATTTGTGGATGAGCATTAATCTTAATGCCTATCTCCTTCTTGAAGATTAACATGGGAGAAATCATGCCAACCACTATTTGCCTCCAAATGGCAAATCCGTCCATGACTTACCCTAAGGGAATTGTAGATGATGTACTTGTGTGGGTCAATGAATTCATATTCTCGGTGGACTTTGTAGTTTTGGATATGGATAAATATAATGAAATAGTTCTTATCTTAGGCTACACATTCTTGAATACGAGCAAGTCTCTTATTGATGTGGAGAATAGTGAATTAACCTTGAGAGTGAACATGGAAAGAGCAACCTTCTCACTACAAAAGGCCATGAGATTCAAGGATAAGGAAATACAAGGGATTGAAGATTGTAAAGTGCTCAAGATTGTGGATGCTTGTGTGAAGTTTGAGCATTTTAGAAGCATCCAAGACCCTTTTGAGATTTGCATTTCTAATTCCTTATTTTCTAAACCTATTGTTGATTGTGATGATTTGGAAGTGATTGACTCAATTTATGCTTTAAATTCTTCATAGGAGGTTTATCTAAGATTTCTTCAATTTTTGCCCTTGAGGGATGATGAACAAATATCAAATGAGAGATTGGAGTTAACTTCAAAGAAGAAATCTATGGAATTAAAACATTTCCCATCTCAATTGAGGTATGCTTATTTAGGAGAGACCGACATTAATCCGGTAATCATTTCCTCTCTTCTCTCTATGGAGCAACTTAATAAGTTTTTACGTATCTTAAGAAAGTACAAAACAATCATTGGGTGGTTTATATCCGATATCAAAGGGATTAACCTCTCCATTTGCATGCAAAATATTCTTCTAGAAGATGACTATAAACTTAGAGTTCAAAATCAAAGAAGATTAAATCCTATAATGCAAGAAGTGGTTGGGAAAGATGTATTTAAGTTGCTAGATGCAGGTATTATCTTTGTCGTCTTGGATAGTGAGTGGGCGAGTCCAACTCAAGTAGTGGCTAAGAAATTGGAGATGGCTATCGTGCAATGTAAGAATAATGAGCCACTAGATTAGTCATAAGTTGGAGAATGTGTATAGATTACTGTGCACTTAATGCTTATACTAGTAAAGATAATTTTCACATTCCGTTTATTGACCAAATGTTGGATAGATTGACGAGGCATGCATTTTATTATTTTCTTGATGGGTATTCGGGTTATAACTAAATCATGATAGCCCATAAACATCAAGAGAAAACCACATTCACATATCTATATGGTATTTTTGCTTATAGATGGATGTTGTTTGGTCTTTGTAATGTCCTTACTACTTTTCAGCGATGCATGATGTCCATATTCCATGGTTTAATTGAGAATATTATGGAAGTATTCATGTATGATTTTTCTGTGTTTGGTGACTCATTTAACCAATGTGTTGCTAATCTTTTTCAAGTTTTGTAGTGATGTGAAGATACCAATCTTGTCCTTAATTGGAAAAAATGTTACTTTATGGTTAGGGATATCATCGTGTTGTGACACAAAGTGTCAGAAGAAGGATTGGAGATGGATAAAGCTAAGATTGTGGCTATTGAACTTGAGGACATAAAATTTGAAAGACACTAAAAAAGCATGTGGTGGGCGAAAATATGTGCATATTGGGTACAAAATAATTGAGATACTATCGAATTTCCTAAAACGCAAAACATGACTTCTTTGAGAAATAGATAAGATACATACAATATAAAATAATAGAGGTATTATCGAATTTCATCAAAGACACACCATATGACTTCTTTGAAAAATATATAAGATACATACAATACAAAATAATGGAGATACTACCGAATTTCATCAAAGGCACATCATATGACTTCTTAAAGAAATAGATAATATACATAAAATACAAAATAATGGAGATACTACCATATTTCATCAATCGCACAGCAAATGACATGATATAGACTGAGCTGGTTAGTGAAAATGGGATCTAAAATTGAAACTGAAAATGTTATATAGTTGAGAAGTGAAATATAATTAAAAATGTTAATTGGCCTTTAAAAAAAAGCAGTAACTGATAAAAATATGAATGAAATTCAGTGCACATATATATGAATTAAAAAAGAGAGCTGACGTTCTCAGGCCTTCAGTTTCCAATGCAAGCTAGTACGTATATATTCCATAAATTTGGGCCGATGGATCAATCGACATTATTAATTAATTCATAATAATTTATTGCATATAGCTATAAGTCTATAACTAAAGTGATCGAGCATTACATCTTCTATTCTGGTATTCATTCATTTGTATAGTATTAATATAGAAATAGATAGATATATAATTATCAGAAAGTAGCTTTCACCATGCTACAAAACCCTGTAGCAGAAATCCATACCCTTTCATGGCGACTGCCACTCCCAACGAATGAAACACCACCAAATCTCCACCAAACATTGCTTTGATGTCTAGAGGCCTTCTTCCCACCTTTGTTGCTATTCCATTTATGAACGTTGTGATCATTTCTGAACACCAATATAATTCATTAATTCCTTCTAAATTTCTACTATAATTAATCACCAATACAAATATATATTCTTTTTCTGGCATTAATTTTCTACATAATTATATATGAAAAGATGTGGGATAACCAATTAATATGTAAAGATATATATTTGCTTGATCAAGATATCGATCATTTCTATGATCAGAAATTAAAGATTATGTTTTTTTCAGAAAAATTAGAAAGAAAAGTTTTGAAAATTAAGGCATGTAAAGTTACATAAATCGTGCAGATATAAACATGTTCATGATCATGTGCATGTACATTATAATGAACATGTAAGGTCAGAATGATAAATTAAAAGTAAGTAAATGGCACGAAGTTGATAACCCTGTTCGATCAACTGATCTACGTCAGAGAGACTTTAGAAGTCCGTGAAAAACAATTCACTACTCCGTTGCAAGGTTACAAATGCTATTACACGATGATCTCCAATCACTCGACCCCTTTCCTACGCACTACAACATCTTTTGATGGACTGAATTGTGAGATCCCCTTACAACCTAGACTCCCTCTAGTTCCCACAGGAAATCTCTCCTGAGACTCCTCTAAAAGTGTGTATAAAAGAATTTCAAACACAGACTAGACACACAATGATCACAAGGATCAAACCTAGTCTATCCGAATACTATATGCTTCAAACTTGAAGTCTTTTATACTCTCTAGCTCTATTGTATTTGTATACCTCAACTCGCACACTAACTAGTCTGATTCACATGCTATTTATAAACACAAGACATAGTCTGAATAATGTAATTAGATTGTCCTAATTCGAATCAAACTTATAAGAAAACTTTCCTAGTTTAATTCGGACTCCAACTAGTTAGAAGCCTTCCTTAAGTAAAACTCACATTTTCCCTTCTTGATCTTCATCTTGAACAAGGCATATTCTATTCTGAAACGTCCATCTTGAAAAGGTAGCTTCAACTCCTTGAAATCAGCTTGACACGTCTCTAGGAAACTCTCTGGACAACCATGTACATGATCATGTTTATGAACATGCTCAAGTATATTCTTCGATCTTCAATCAGATTGGTAGCGGAATGTTCATATCATAATGTCCAGAACATGGTCTTTAAACTTGAAAAACTAAAACTTTTGTATTCTTTGAATTGCCATAAAGATCATGACAGTCTAAAAATACTTAGTGCAGTAAGAAAGCCTGTATGCTACTTATGCTGAATTGGAGAGTGAATTGACTCTGTTGAAATTGCAGTCTGAAGTTGCACAATTGCGAAAGTAAATAAACTCCATGATTCGAGCTGAGTTAGAAGAAAAAAAGAGACAATCATATAGAGTTGCTGAGCAGAGATATAATGAGGAGTTGAATTTTTTCCACCAGAGAAAATTCAACAACTATAAGCAAGGCTATCAAGGAGAAACTCATGATTATTATTCGGGTAATTATAATTCTTCCAATTTTTATTATGCTAAGCCGGATGATACATTGTAGTTTCCACCTAGTTTTTCTATTGTTTATGGAGATGAACCAAAACAACCCAACTTGGAGGATTTAATTGACAATTGTTTGAAGTTGGATCATGACCAATTTATGTAAGAGTTTGAACGTAAGGGGAAGAAATTTGAGGAACAAATGGCAGGAATCATAAACATCTTGAATAGTCAGCACCAGCAAGTACAATCTCCTACTACCGGAAAAAAGCTTCAAACGTGAGTTGAAGAAAAGAATGACATCCCCCGATACCAGCTATTTCTTCCTCAAAAGCTTGTCATGGTATAACTTGGTCCGCATTTTGTAAATGGAAGAGTTCTCATAGGTCTCAAGCTTAAATTCACCTGGCTCATTCATCCAAAAAATCTTTTCCCATTTTGACATCATAAAATCCAAATTGAGCTTTTTTCGTAGCCCAATATGTCTTATGTGTAAGCTCAATTGGTGATTTACTAAAAACCAATTGGTAAGACAACATGCCCAATGAGGTCTTATACGTCGTCCTCTAGCATATTCACTTGAGTACTAATGGCACCCACATTGTTCTCCAATTTCTTAACGAGAGCTTGTGACTCACCCATATATTTCTCCATTTTCCCATAAAAGCCATTAGTAGTTCATCCATTTTCGGCTTTTTCTCATCATCAATAACATCGTTGGTAACTGAAAAATCGGGAGGCAATTGGATGGCATTGTTCGGGTTTCTATAAGACAAGTTAGGGTTTGGTGCCCTGTTTTAAAAGTGTTTATTACTTCCATCTTGATCTCTATAGTGTGGCTTATACCCTTGATTGTACAATCTTTGTTGGTTCCCAAAACCCCTTTCGTTCACATATTTACTTCCCCACAACTTGAAATTTGTGAGAGCTCGGGCTTTGGTGATGTAAAGGCTTCAATCTTTGAATTAAACGTGGCCATTTAGGACGCTAAAAGAGCAAGTGAGATCTAAACTATATATGGCGGCTACCTTCTTCATTATGTGGACCTTCTCTCTTTCGGCCGACCATTGAAATGAATTAGAGGTCATTTCCTCAATGATTCCTATTGCTTCTTCGGGGCCTCTTGCTAACAACGACTCTCCCGTGGCAGCATTAAGGAGTCTCTTCATTTCAGAATTGCATCCGGCTTAGAAAATACATACTTGATGATCCATCATGAATCCATGTTTAAGATACTTCTTTAGCATATCTCTTAGTCTTTCCCATGCCTCATACAAGTTCTCCCCATCCCATTGCTTTAATTGTGTGATTTCACCCTTCAATTTGAGAGTTTTTCCGAGAGGAAAAAACTTGTGAAGAAACTTCGACACCAACTTATTCTACATGCTAAAGGACCCCGGTCTTTGGCTTTGGTACCATGTTTTGGCCCTGTCTCTCAAGAAAAATGGAAAGAGCCGAAGTTGTATTATGTCATTTGGAACTCCATTAAGCTTTACAGTTCTACTAATATCTAGGAATTGGTTTATATGATCATTGGGATCCTCCGTTGACATCCCTACAAATTGGTGTTGTTGAACCATCAAGAATCAAGATAAAGGCCGACTTGAGTTCAAAATTGTTGGCTTGAATGCTCGGGCCATTGGTCACCCCTTGGTTGATAACTGGTTGGAAAATCTTCCAAATGGAAAGTTCATCTTCTTCTTGCCTCGCCTCATCTAGGGCTCTTAAGTGCATTTACATCTCTTATAATTGCCTTTGAAGTTGGTGAATTAGAGTATCGTGATTCGGTGGTAGTTGGTTCTCTGCCATTCTCCTTCGCCTTTGTACGTTGTTGTCTCGACTCGTCACCTCAATTTTCAAGTCCAAGTCAATGAATGGTTCGTCTTGAGATCTTATACGCATACACTACCTAGTTGATGCACTATTTATTATGCAATTAACTGCAACTAACACGAGTCACTGCAATATAGGTTGTAAATTAGATATCGTATCTACAGGGACTGAAATAAAGATCAACACAGAGTACTAATCTAACACACCTCTATTATTCAGGCTAACTAAATGAGAAATTACTAATCCTAAGCAAATAAATTAAAATCAACTAAATAAATCAAAAATGCAATTAAAAATAAAATTAAACAAGAATACGATTATCAAATTATCAAATAATAAAATGAATTAATCTTAGGGAGTGCGTACACATGTATCAATTATGTATTTAATCCAATTCAATTTCTAGTTTAATCCAATTAAAGGTGAATGATCACAAATCTAGCTACCTATTTCTGCCAGGTCTCAAGGTAACTGTAGATTAATAAATTATCTATCTCCGCCAGGTCTCAAGATAAAATATTAACTCCTAATAGAAACTCAGATTTAAAATCTCCTACAGATGTAAACACGTGTATCATATAATCTAATTAATCCCATTAATTAATTATCTCCACCAGGACTCAAATTAATTAACTTGTATGCAATAAATATGGCCAATAATTATGTATAAGAAATCAAAACCTAGATTTATGAACATAATAATTGGAAGGAAAATTAAATTGGAATTAAATCAACACATAATCTCTACATGCTTGTGATACAGACTCAATTTCGTGTCTTTTTACTTGTTTTTAGTACTTTTAGTCGCATCTAAAGTCTTGTCAGGGACAAAGTATAACAAGGGAGAGAAGAAGCACATTTGGACTCAGTATGGGCATAACCAAGATGCAAACTTGATTGAGGGCATAATGAGGATCAACCGTTGAAGCTTTAACAGTTTGTTACGGATTTAGCGTGAAAGTTCAACAACAACTCCTTCTTAACTGACGTGGGCCCACGTGCACATCAGTTTCCAATTCTAGGAAAGTCCAGGTCAAAATGGAGAGAAGATATAGAGAGATGATTGAAGAGATAAATGAGAGAGAAGAATGTGGAACAAACCTCTACAATTTAGGGAACATGATCCTTGGTGCTGAAGTGGATCTCTCCAACTAAATCATACCTCTGCGTGGGCTGGGCTGGGCCGGGCCAATTTGTGGCTATTCCAAAGAACTATAAATACTTGTTTATTTCATTTTCATAAGGAGACAGTTAGACCCCTTTTGAACCACAAGATATATTTTATTTTCTGCACTTTAAGTTTTCTGGATATTCTGCACAGTAGAAGACGATTTGTCCTTAGCTGATGCATGTGCTTGTTTTTGCCCAAACTGGAGTTGGATCCAATCTCTAATATAGTTTGTTTTTCTTTTACTATGTGTTGTTTATTTACTTTTTCTTTTTTTTTTATTAATATGTTTTCCGGCTAAGTATCCAGAGTTCAAGTTAAATACGAATCGGTTAAGATAAAAGTTATTTATGAGACTTAGTGTTCTTAATTTACCTTGAAATGGTTCCAAACTTCATTCTAGGTAGAACGTTGATATGGTAATATCAAGATTAGGTTAGTCGCTACTCTTAATTGAACTATTATTTATGTAAGTCAGGGTGGAAGTAAGGGTGATCGTGCCCTGATGAGCCACTAAGTGATAAAACAGACATCGAAGCTTGGAGAATGAAGTATGGGTAGATCTTGTGGGCACACCGAGGATGTGTCCATGTTCTAGTGTTGGGTCTCTCAGATTAAATGTTGCTGCCCTTATAACACCTCTGTATGTGTCTCTTCTTTGGTGTTTGGGTAGTTAGGGATTAAGAGTTGTCACCCGTATCACTCTTAGCATAAACAATAAGACGGGATTAGAGAGTGTAAGTTGCCTGTAACTGCTTTCTATAACTAACTGGTCAAATCAAGGTACCTATGTAGTTGTGCCTAGGATTACATGAATCTACCAAAATTGAATTCATGTTTAACTTGAAATTTTCTTTTATATTGATTAATTCCGTCTTGTTTTATTTAATTGTTTGTTTAGTTTTGAATAGTCCAGGGAAGGATTAGTGACAGCAATCCCACAAACCCCCTAAAAGTTACTAAAAATATAGAAATGTTAATCACTCCTCGTGGAACGATATCTGCCTTTGGGCGCTATACTAGCCTCTGAGGGCAAATTAAAGCATCTGCAGTAATTTGCCTACGGGTGAAATTTTGCACACAAAATGGCGGTGTGAATGGATTCTCACAAGTGAAATCCCGATACAACATATACACTATAGTATAATCAAATGGATTTTTGATTATAAATTCCCGAAACAACCTATACACTATAGTATAATTAAATTGATTCTCACAAGTGAAATCCCGATACAGCTTATACACTATAGTATAATTAAATGGATTATTGATTATAAATTCCCGAAACAACCTGTACACTATAGTATAATCAAATTGATTCTCACAAGTGAAATCCCGATACAACCTATACACTATAGTATAATCAAATGGATTCTTGATTATAAATTTCCGAAACAACCTATGTACTATAGTATGATCAAATTGATTCTCACAAATGAAATCCCGATACAATCTATACACTATAGTTTAATCAAATGGATTCTTAAAAATCTAATTGTGGCATTTTCACAAAACTAATTGTGGCATTTTAGATAATAATCGTAGCATTTTAATAATCTTGGCTCATAAAAATAATCTTGGCTCATTAAACTAATCGCAACATTTTAATAACCTTGGCTCATAAAAATAATTTTGGCTCATAAAAAATAATCTTGGCTCATTAAACTAATCGTAGCATTTTAATAATCTTGACTCATAAAAATAATCTTGGTTCATGAAAAATAATCTTGGCTCATTAAACTAATCGTAGCATTTTAATAATCTTGGCTCATAAAAACAAATCGGGATATCATTAAACTAATCATAGCATTTTAATAATCTGAGAATTTAATCGTAGCAATCTAAAAAATAATCATGGCATTTTTAAATAATCGTACATATCAACTCTCGTCTTTCAAATATATATATTTATATATAATTGTTGTGTAGTGATAATAAATGACAAAAGTACACTGATCCAATAATTAAGTGTGGGGACGTGTATCATAGAACAAATTGCTCACAAAACTCCCTAATTTTTAGAAGTTATTTTTTTTCTCAATCACTATTTACTTTTGTCTATTTTTATACATTTACACTTATATTTTATTTTTAAAATTTTCCTTATTAGAATTTAAAACTTGTTTTAGCACCTGATTAACCTCGAAGGATTGATATACTGGCCATCCTTTCTTCGGTTCAAATTTCATGTTGCATTTCTTCGTGTTTCACTATCAAACTTATAATTTTAATAATATTTATTATAAAATAAAAATTAATTATAACATAAATAATCAGTGTCAACATTTCTCAATAAAAAATGAATTAAAAAATAGAATTTTGAAATAATTAACCATAATAATAAATTATTAATTGAAAATTAAAAATTTAATACTAAAAATTAATTATATAGTCTAATTGGGTGTGGTGAACTTTAGAAATGATCTTAAAATTAAAATAAATCACAAAAAATAAAATTAAAGAAAAAAAAAGAATAAAAACTCGTAATTTGAAAGTGCAAAGCAGAGTGTAACACAGAGTGCAACAGAAAATCTCATGTGTCCTTCCTGAGCGCCTATAATAGGTGTCGCCGACATGGCGTCCACGTCATCACCGTTATTAGTTTTTTAATAAAAAAAATCTCGATTTCTATATCTTTCCTCTCCATCCAATCTTCTGTGCGAAATAATTTCTTTCAAAATTAATCTAAATTGGTTCGATCAATTTCTACATATCTATAAATAAATTTGACGAATTAGAAACTGAGAAAAATAACTATTGGAATTCTTAAGCCTGTATTGGAATTATTGAAATTTAAAAAGTGAATTATCCAGAAGAAAAGCTACACTACTAATTTGATAAAATTCCTTAAACTAATAACTACATGTTGGTAGCATTCTAGAGTTTGATTTGTTCTCGGTTGAGAATTGATTTAACTCATGAATTATTTGTCTTTAAATTTGACAACCAATTAGGAAAATTAAAAATGAGAAGTAAAAATGAAAAATCTTTAATCGAATTAATATAAAGAAGTTAGAAATTTCATGCTCACATATATCCAACAAAAGCAAGCAAGCTATATATTAGAAGATGGATCGAGATTCGAGAATAACAAAACTAAACTAAAGGATCTTCACATTTATTCTAGAAGGAACATATATAGAGTTTAAGTTGGTCCATCATTCTATTGTAATTTCAGCAAAGTATGGTAATGCACTTATTAAAGCAATTAGGGGTATTAAAGCAACTACAGTAAAAACAAAATACAATCAAGAAATAATTACTAATATTTATGTATAGGAGCTACTATTTGCACTACAAAATTTACTCTTTGCACCACAAATTAAAATTATTCAAAATTTATTAATTATAAATATACATAAATACCCTTACTAAAACTTTGAAAAAAAATGAGGAAAAAAAAAACAAAATAAAAAATGAGAAAACGGAAAAAATCAAACAGCAAGAACATTGTAGACCGTTCTTCTTCCTTCTGTTTTCTTCTCAACTATCTTCTTCTCCAGCTGCCCTCTCCGCCGCTGCCGCTGCCGCCGCCGCCGTCGCTACCACCAAATTTGTTATCTTCCATGAGAAAGTAAATTCCACCTATCAATACACAGAATACAAATCATCAAGAAAAAAGATAAAAATAAAATATTTTCATTGGTTATCTCAAATTTCATTTTACATATCTGAAATCAAGTTCGAAGCGTTCGAAAATGACTTTATGAAACTGTAAATGTGTTTCGAAAATCTGATTCCGAATATCTTTCTTCAAGTTTGAAATCTGATTTTCGAACCAAAAAAAAAAAACTGAGGCCAATGGTTGAAAACAAAGAATATGTTCGAAAATGAATTTTCAAACCTATCCATGATGTTCGAAAAAAAGAAATCGAACATGGGTGATTGAATTCAAACTGAACATTTCGAACAAATTTTAGAGTTTGAATATTGATCTTCATTTTCATATTCTCCGTGCGGCGACTAGCGGGACAAAAAATAGAGAGAGGAAAGTGTGGCAGAGGTGGTGGAGACAACAGCTCGGCAACATCTTGCCGGAGAAGAAGGCAGATGAAGATGATGAGTGTGGAGAAGAGGAAGACCGGTGCAGTGGTGGAGAAGAAGTCGCTGAGTTCAGTTTTTTTGTTTTTAATAATAATTAAATTATAATTTTTAAATATGTTGCTAGTTTTTTTAAAATAATATATATTTTTTGAGTAAAGGATATTAAAGTAATAATGTGTAGTGCACAAAGTAAAATATTGAAGTACAATGAGCAAGTTAAGTGCAAAGAGTAATATTTGTAGTGCCGTTTACTAACTATGACTAGCTAATTAAAAAAAAAAAGTAAAAATATAAAGATAAACCATACATGTTCGGGCCAACACACTATATTTTGGCCAACTCTTGTCTAGCTCTAGCCGTCGTTTGCATCACAACACAACTTCAAATTTGTAAATATCAATACTCAATAGCCAACAAAATATCTAGAAATAAATGCGAGTCCACTTCTGTTACAAGGAAAATAATTGCTCCAAAATATGGACATTTCTGAGA
Organism: Perilla frutescens; assembly: GCA_026008535.1. Lineage (NCBI taxonomy): Eukaryota > Viridiplantae > Streptophyta > Magnoliopsida > Lamiales > Lamiaceae > Perilla > Perilla frutescens. The sequence continues at coordinate 47,941,853 of BRKX01000005.1, forward strand.
AAATAACATCAGAAATATTTACATGGTATAGAAAATTGAAACCAATAATATACATAAAATGCTTGTTACTCGCCAACATCGCTGATGCGCCGGATTTCATGGTTGGCCAGAAAACTACGCTGCTTCTGTCGTCTTCTCCGCAAGCAACGGAGTCGAGTTCGACTTGTCTACTGCAGGAGCAGCAGGATGCTCGATGTCTTCGTTATATCTATCCACACTATGAATGAAGATTCCTGCATAATATACGAGATCAAAACACTTGCATTCTAACATGTTCATCGTCTACTGCTGACTATGTTCTTGGCAACACGGAGATAACATATATGCAGGCCAGTTACAGAAGAACTTACCTATAAACCAAATTCCAGCAGCCACGAATAGAATAGATGTTAGAATAAGAGCAGTAGCCCTCCAATTGTTAATCCGATCCTGCAGAAAGTAAACTCTATAATCAGCATACCACTAAAAATGAGACGTATCAATCCGGTCTTCAATCTAAGTCAGCATATAATGCATCATTTATGTGGTGGATTAGATACGAAAGCTACTTACGGTGGCGGGATGCTTCATACTCGTGCAACTTAAACAGCATAATCAGGATGGGAGGGTAATGACTTGATTTCGTACTTCCACATAGGGATCTAATCTTTTTCCTTAAACATCTAAATACGACTCAAGTATTGTTCGAATATGAGTATTTTTCTTTAAACTTGATTTGTCTTTAAATTGCACCTACAGAAATCTTATGAAGATACTGTTTCAGAACCTTAGTGAGTGTCTTTCCCTTCAAGATGAACATATCGACTAAAATCCAATTCGATCCCACTCATATTAATCACCTTTTTTGCTCTCTATATGCCAAAAATCAAATTACATTTACATTCAAAGTTATGACATAAAGAGTTGTGTGAGTATTCACATCTACACGTGTGCAAGTTTCATTTTTTCAAATGCTTTTCTCACAAAAAAATAAAATGAAAGTAATTTCCATTTCCATGCATATGCGGAATCAAAGCAAATTGCAAGTAATTTAAATTAGGTGGTTCACAGACCAGTATCTGGTTCCTAAAAAAATGAGAAAAGCTCATCACCATCTAATCTAGGAACAAAAATATGAGGAAATGTAGAAAAAAATAAGAAGAGATACCTGGAGAAGCCCGACAAGGGGAGATGACGGCACGTCACCAAATATGTGAATTGATACGGTAGATATTGCCATTGATAGTGGTCGAAGACTAGGCTTGACACAATGCAGACAAACAAAATTTACAGGGGCCTGCAAGGACACCGATGAAATCTTAACATGCACTTGAAACAAGACACATGGGCAACAAGTCAACAAATGCAACCAAGTTATAAAGATGAACTGCTAAAAGATGACGGGGGGAAAAATGTACCTGGGTAGCAAATACAAGCAGTTCTCCAATCGCAAAAAGAGCCAGGAAAACATATAGGCTATGAAAGCAAAAGGCAGCAAAGCAGAATATTGCTCCAAAGAGTGTTGCAAATGATAGAAGCTGCATACAAAATAGAAGTATAACGAAAGTGAATTATCAGGACTATCAGATGCCTCGTATGTAGTGATGTAGTGACTCCATTTCTCCTCTGGACAATCCATGTGTCACCACTATATTGTTAATAATTTACTCTACATAAAGTCTTTCTCCTTTCTTTCCTATTTTTTGTAATGCAGAATTAGGGAGAATGAGGTATTCCGCCAGAGGACCCCACAAGTTCATGCATGATCAACAATTACATAATGCTTCATCAAAGCCCAGGGTGAAAAAAGATGCAACCTGACTTTGAAGTGGATTACATTGAAATGGTAGGTGTATAAGGAATGCAGGCTCACCTTAAAAGCATTGGGTAATGTAGAACTCATATAATCGAGAACAAAACCACCTGTTAGTGAACCCAATACTCCACAGATTACTGTAACTCCTCCAAACATATAATCTGCATTGCTCTGCACGAAAATAAGTATTGATGTTTAGCACTAAAAATGAAATAATCATCAAACAAAGACGTAACAATTTATTACTTGACAAACGCATATATTTCTCCATATAAAAGCATTGATGCATAACCGCCTTTAACATTTCCGTCTAAGGTGCAAAAAGAGCTTACCATGTGGTATATATTATAGCCTGCCTTAGGTCCCCAGTAGGAATAGGCACCTATCACGAAATTATATGCAATATACCCTGCAACCACCATTGAGAAAGGAAAGAATTACAAGGATGAATAACTACTAGCAAAGAGACACTCTTACACATTCTTCCATTACTGGCTATTTGCAAGCAACTGACAGTGGGTTGGAAACCATTATCTTTGTCATTTTTTGAGGAACGAGAAAATATCGACTAGCATTAACTGGAGAACATAGTACATCATCAATCTAGAAATGACATTTTATTAGTTTTTTGCTTCAGCAGAAAGAAAATTTACCGAGAACATTAACCACGTACACCTTATCAAGCAAAAGAACTGTCAGATCTTTTCCAAATGTTGTAAAAGCTCTCCACCTGAAATATATAATATTTATCCAAGAAGAGAGAAAAATGTGTGACCTCTAAAGTGGCATCAAATTACATAAGTATTTAAATGGAGAAACATTAATTTAGAAAGATTTTTCCTCAAGCTGAAAACCAGACTGGAAATGTTAGCTCAGAATGTTCCTCACCTCAACGACTTTGAACTTTCATCTGCAACCTCCCCCCTTCTCGAAAGGTCAGAGCCTGCAAAGACATTGAAAATGTTAATCAAACTAAGAAACCATATATAACTTCTCTAGAAACGAAGCACTGAAGGAAACTAAGAAGACTAAAAAGCAAAGAGATGGGAAATTAACCAACTAATCAATTTGTAAAAAGAAAGAAAAAAAAATGTACAAATATAGTTATCACTATTTCACTATACAATAAAGAGTCCATCGAATAGTTACAAGTCAGTCAATAATTTTACTTGAATGCAATCAATTGACACCACCAAACCTAAAATATTCATCTCGCGGTTTTCAGGTAAGTGAAGCACTGAAAATCCACTAAAATATATACAGCAAAATGGTTATTACCCCCCAAATTCAGGAAAATAGTCTGATATTCTAAACTAGTAGAAAAGATTGATAAAGTGCATTTGAACAATTTAGAGTAATGTAAATCAGTAATAATCAGCACCTTGATCTTCTGATCCATCTTCCACTGCTGTCAATGCTTTTCTAGTTCCAGCAGGAGTGAAGCCTGGATGAAATAGGTATCAGAAACTGGCTAGTAGATATGGATCGAGCAAAGTGCAGTACCACTGCACTGACCTTTTAACTGCAAAGGTTTCATCACAAAGCCTAAAATCGCAAAAGGAAGCATCAAAATTGCCTCCACCCAGAATGCCCATCGCCAACCAAAGCCACTTATCTATAATCAAGCACAAAGCACACGTTGATCAAAAATGATTTCAACTAACACGGAAAAATTTCATTAATTTGATACTTAGACAAGGGAGAGAGAAAACAACAAAAAATTCCACTGAGAAATGTACTAAAATTCAATGCTTGATCAAGCAAATAGCAGATTAGTGCCAGGCAGTTATCAAGTATGAACGTACCAATCCACCATAAACATAACCCACTGCAATACCAGTTGGTATACACATGTAAAATGCTCCCAGCCATGCTGTTCTCTGTTACAGGGAAGCAAGTGCCCATAAGTCCAAATGCAGCATGAAACAGCACAAGTAAAGGCTTGCAGAAATTGATTAATTGGATATAATAGGGAAGAGGAGAATGGGGTCACTTGAAGCCCAACCTTCATGGATTTAACAACATCAGAATACAGACCAAAATATTATAAACTACTATTAATGCTAAAAGGAAACACATCTAAAAGTCTGACAATGGAACTCTATCTAGACTAGGTTAACTTATTCCAAGTGCTTCAATCTTTGAATTGCAGCAATATAGAGGCCTCAAGTGAATTATAACAAAAAAGTTTAGCAATGAGACTCATAACAAGAACAACTTATTTGTAATGCTTCAATCAGTGGATTGGAGTAATACACGGGCCTACAGTGAATCATAGCAAAAAGGTTCTATATACAGCACATTTCACAAGTATTTACCAGCAAAGTGTCTTTAGAGAATTATATGCTAGGTAAGTGTTGAATAAAATAATGATCTGAGGTCTTATGCATGAAGCTTTAGGACAGACACCAAACCTGAGCAACTGGGGCATTGTCGTCTATGAATGGAGCAGCAAGACTTATGAAAGAAGCCTCACCAACACCCACAAGCCTACATAAAAGGAACTCCAAACAAGGAATAAGTACAGCGTCATTAAACAAAGGAAACAAATAATCCGTAAATTTTGTGCATTTAAGAATATTTTACTTACATGCGAGCGATTGCAATGGACCAAAAATTAAATGAAAATCCACAAAAAATTACTGCAACAGTCCACACAGACAAACCAACTCCAATGAGCCTAAAAGGATTGACACTGCAGGTTCACATAAACACAAAAACAAGAAGATAGAATTTAGAAAACCAGATTCACAGTTCAAAGAAAGCATAAAACATTGGAAAATCATCAGGAGTTCAATATCTTTTATCTTCACATTTTAAACCTTGAATTCTGATACTGAAGGCATGGAGTCATGGACAAAGAAACTAAATACAACTAAGGGACAACACTTATCAGCAATTTATACCCTCACTTTCATGGGTACGTGTTCCCAGATAGATGCTGATCATAGAATAAAACAAATTATGACATAAGTAATACATGTTATAAAAGGCACGGGCATCGAGGGCATAAAAATAGATGCTTCTACACATCCAGCTCACACCCATTATAATTTAATGCTCACTCTTTGATGAAATTTTTACTTATCGTGGTTTAAATAGAGCCACAAACCAGCAAAGAAAATTTTAAAATATATCTTGACCTTGCAAATTTCTTTTGTATGCTTTGGCAAGGCAAAACTATGAACATTTCAGTCTAAAGAATCCCTTCGGAGCCATCACACTTTCACTTTAGATAACACAAGCACCATTTCAGTATTCCCCACCATGTAAGAACTCAAACAGCCTAAGACAACTGAATGTAGTCACAAACGTGAATGTTTATTACCTATTGGCTGAAGATGCAAATATCGGAGATGCCACAAGGAGTCCAACCATGAAAGCAGATGATATAACTCCATCCTCAAAGTTACTCAAGTCAAAATCACCCCTGGGTAAAAGTAGGAAGAGAAAACAAGCAGGAATGTTATCAAAAATTCAAAATGAACCTTTTCTTGGGATATTAGAAATATGTTCACATAGACCATGATTCATGCTAGCACTCCTACAACTAGTCACTATATTATGGTAACACATAAAGAGGTGACACAAAAAGCATATAAGAGGAAGACAAATATAAAAAAAAGTTAACAACAAAAATTCCCTTTCACTTCCTAAAGGTTCTAAGTAAAAGTACTTAGTGGCCTTTGTGAAGCAATACTACCTGATCAAGTTATATCTCTACCCTTTACTTTTATCATTTTTTCATTTAGTAGATGAATGTCAACTTATTTGTTATTGTGGGATAGGATGACAATAGTGATCTTTAGATAGGCAATAGATTGGATAGACCAGAGATGAAGATGGTGGAATGGAAGAGTATAATACGTTGGAAGTCAAGAAAGACCGCAGAACTTGATATTCTTATTTCAAAGTCTGATGAAAGAGCACAAGCATATGGTGTCTTAAAACTAAACTTTATTAAGAAAAGAAAGCCTTGTTTGCATTCATTGCATTAATTTCTCTACATAAGGATAAGGGAGAAGATATTTCTAATGAATTTTAAATTTTAACTCTCTAATAAGGTATTGACATAAGCAAAATTTTATTGTGTGATTCATAACAAATCATCTGTGATTTGGCCAAGTAAAGAAAATTGAATCAATATTTTCTGAACTCCTACAACTTGTCCACTTATATTGGAGAAAGAAAAGAAAAGAATGCACGTTATTGCACAGCTTACACCATATCACTGGTCCAAGAAAACTAGTTAACAACTAGGTTCCCGAAAACAAGTTGAAACCCGTCAGGGAAACATATTCACTGCACAGTTCACACAACCAGTCAGAGTTGCTATTTTGGATCATAAAAGGATAAGAATATTCTAAGAGGGAGAAAACAGTAATAAAGAAGAACCACCACCATATCAGTTAAAAATATATCAAAAGGCTAAAATGGTAATTAATGGAGAGAGTAGGATACTCCAGCATCGCATTATGGTAATATACCAAATGTAATTATAGACTTACTGAATTCCACTACCAGATGAGCATGCACCAGATTCTGAGCAAGTTCTGGGGCTCCCATTTACACCATTACTTGCTATAGCTCCACGGTCTATGTAGTTTATTAAGTTGATCACACAAAAAATAGCAAGCAACCTGCCAAAATAAGCAAACAGAAAAATTAATGAAGAAATAAATATCGAAGTCAACAAGGTAAAAGCATCATAGGCGAACAAATTCCACGCTCAACCGAGAGACAATTTATGTTACTCTGTCTCAGATCACCTAACAGGATGATGCAGTCAACTCTGAACTGTCAATTATAAACCATTTCTTCTGCAATTAGAAACCATTGCTTCAAAGATCTTCACTTACTACACACATTAAAATCAGTCTTATGCTAAAGAATCTTTCCCACCCCCACCCCCTCCCCCAACCCACACACATATACACATAACTATTCACATAACCCAGCAAAAAGAACACATTGCCACCCCTCATTGCACTAAGGCAACCCCCAATTCTTGAATCCCACATAACGAAACCCCAAAAGATTCAATTTTTCTCAATCCCTCCAGTATATATTCTCCATACCATCACATTATATTGAAATATAACCGGAAAATATCAACATAAACATTACAGGCAAGAGAAAAGTTGACCTTTTGGGAGTAAACCAAGAAGGGTTGGGGGCCAAAGAGGTCGAAGCTCTGGCCATCTTTTTCCCGGTCTCTTTCTCCGTCTCCAAAGTGAGAGCTGCAGATGGAGGGTCTGGGGCCGGTGCCGGAACCGGGTTAGGATTTGGGTCCGGATTTGAATTTGGATTTTGATGTGGATTTGGGTGCTGTGTTTTCTCCTCCTCCCCCATCAAAGAAGAAATATCTTGGTATAAATATAGTATTGGTTTGACTGGGAGCAACCAATGCTATGTTCCACCGTCCGTGTGGATGGCGTCTTCTTCTCTTATGTTTTTGCTTTTACTTTTTCTTTATTTATTTGGCCTTTTTCACTTCTTCTTGTATGCTTTCTTGAAATTTGTTTTGTCGAGTTTTTTAACAATGGTTTTGAATCCAGTTCAGTTGGAGAAGAAGAATTGTTGAGATTGTTTGGTGATGTTTGTTGCGATTTTTTTGCTCTGTGAAATGGGATCTTTTTTATTTTTTAGTTGGAATTTTTATTGGATATACATACACTACCATTTCAATACCTCACTTTATTCTTTTTCTTTTTCTTTTTTTTTTGTGTATTTGGTTGAGATGATTTACTATATTTCAAATTTCAAATCTATTTCAGATTCATTGCAATAATATGGAAATTTTTTCATCCCTCATTATGTCGAAATGTGTAATTAAGTAAACATCATAAAATGAATTATTATTCAAGATCATTGGAATTTAATGAATCTAAAAATTTGTTGTCCGGTCATATTTCAATTACTAATTGAACTCTTGTCCAATTAAGTAAGTGAAATTTAAGCGATCAATTTTATAAATGGTATATCAAATTAAATGTACTCGTATGTATATTGTAATTTAAAGATGACTTACATTTAAAGTCTATCATTCATTGTATTAAGACATATCTATTAGCCATGCAAAAAAGTTACACGGCCTAGTGATTAATGGACATTTAGGGTACTTTGAATTGATATCAAATATTATGTATATTTACTATAACTCGAGAGACGTGGCTTTTATTCGTACCCGTACTTGCTAACAAATTATTGCCACCAATTTATTTTTTTAAGCTGGAGCAAGTTTCTAATGGACTAAATATTGGGTATATTGATGATCACAGGGTACATTGATCAATTCGTTTTATGTAGTATGAAGCTGAATACATCAAATTGTACTGTTAGAAAATGGTTAATTGTCAATTCTCAATGCTTGTCCATTTTTACTCTTTTGTCTCGTAATTTCAAAAACTGTACATCATTACCGAACATTTGCATAATTAATATTTTTAGCACTAACAAAAAATTTCACTCGAATTGATGGAGGGTCGCTCCATCTATTGGATCCAAACATCAATTGGAATGGTTTCGTTGTTGTCTCAATATAAAAATTTAAATTTGTCGAATAATTTGGGTAAAATCATTGTTGTTTGCTTGGAATCTTTGGTAGATAAACCAAGTGTTATTTGAGAATTAATGCTAAAATTATTAATTATGAAAACATTGAGTATTAATATACAACTTTAAAATTTTAAGAAAAATGTTAAAACGAACAAAAATTGAGTAATGACGTGTAATTAATCCATTAAAAAACTAATAAAAATCGAACATCTACTATCTAAACTAATAAAAATCGAACAACTACTATCTAATCTAACTTACTACTAAAACTAAAAACTATTTTTTCTTTATTAAAAATAGTTGGAGGACCCACTGCCTGTTTGAAGCGGGCAGGCCAATAATTCGCAGCATTAGCCATTAAGTATTTTTTTTAAGGTAATTCGCACCATTAAGTATTAATCTAGGTAAATTCCACCGGGAGGGGGATGTAATACATCCCCTTAACTATATGGAATATTTTTTTGTTATTTTTAATTTTTATCGATCAGTCAATAAAAAAGTTCGGTATTCAAATTTCACAATAGGTAGTTGAAGTGTCACAATATATTTTTCGATCGACCAAAATTTTTATCCAAAACTTTTGTTATTGGACAAAGTAAAAAAATAGAATATGAAGAAGCAAAATTAGTGGATTCAGGGACACGTGTCGGCTGCATAGTGGAGGATGTATTTGTCTTTCTTCTTTTAAGTCCTTAAAAATATTTTCACAAAAAATGAAGTCATCTTTTTTATTTTGACATATGTGTATATAGGGGTGGGTTATAATGAGGACTGTGCTTCGCATGAGACCGTGAGAACAGTGTTTATTTATTATGATTTTATAGCTTATCTTGTTATATTTTAGTGCTAGTGATAGCACTAAAATATAACAAGATAAGCTATAAATATTTTTTTTAACAAATTAACACTAAAATATAATAAAGTAAGCTATAAATTCATAGTAAATAAGCACTGTTCTCACGGTCTCACGCGAAGCACTGTTCTCATTTGAACTAAATCCTGTGTATATATATATATATAGATTAAATGTACTTGAAAATGTATTTTCTTACTGTATTTTTATATACTCATCTAAAATAAAAAAGATTATTAAATTAAAAAAAATATAAAGTACAACTATATTCTCTTTAAGGTTAGATGTGTTTGACATGGGATGTGTTTCACGTATAAGATATCAATATCATGTTTGTTTTGATGTATTAAAATATATGTATTAATAATATATTGTTTGCTTAGATGTATTATATTCTCTATAAAATTTCAATTCCTAAAATATCCTTTAATTAGTTACCATATATTGTGTGAATATTCTATAATAACATTTTTAATTAATATCTGCAAGGTTATTTTAGTCTAGAATTTTTAATAATTTTCTATGGTATTAAATATCCCACCAGCAGGGTGTGATATATTATACCATATAAATGGTTAACACATACCGGGCCCTTGCATAATCATGGGCTTCAATATTGCTAGCAAACAAAGTATTAGGGTGTCATAGGTATTTATCCCACCCTTATACTACCTAGCAAACAAGCCCTAAGGGAAATACATTTTAATACATTTCTAATAACATAAATAAATTATAATTTTGGAACGGATAAGAAAGAAATAATGATTATTGTTAATCTGTCACCGGATAGATGTAGTTATCTTTTGGCTTAGCACTTGATTATCAGATAGTAAGAGGGATGTAATCAAGATTTGGAAATTAATTAATTGCCAATGTATAATCTCCAATCTTTGATTGTTTCAATATAGACATACCATTTTTAAAATACAGCAAATGATAATATACCAATTTGATAGGTTGCAACTTGCAAGTGTGGCACGTTCAAAAAATTTCGACTGGAAAACGAACGTTTGACGAATGACAACAGAAACTCCATATTCAATACCCCAACATTGATTTAAAAACTACACAAAAATACAAACTTGTTACATTTTGCAAATTTAACATTGATTCCATTTTGAGCGAAATTTTAAACTGAAAATACAGAGCGTCGTTTTAAGAGGCTTCTATTAAAGGTCAAACTTTGTCATTTATAATAAATAAATGGGTAAATTACATTTCGATACCTATATTTTGGGCATTTTTTTAAAAATAACTAACTCTTTCAAAATTTACAAAACAATACCCATTTTTTCATTTTTTTTTTGCAAATCTAACATTTGATCAAATTTTCGGTATGTAAATCCTACATAATTGATTGTATTTTAATATTTATATTTTTTCAGTCACGTAGAAACAAATCCTCCAAACAATAAATCTTAAAACATGATTAATTATGTATGATTTTTGGGTTGTAAAATGGACCACATGTTAGATTTACAAAAATATTTAAAAAGTAGGTATTGTTTTATTAATTTTGAAAAGGTGGACTATTTTTGAAAAATAACTCAAAATATTGGTAGATAAGTCATAAGTGTAATGTATCCTAAACAAACCCCAATGAAATTGATGTTAAATTTGTAAAATGTATTAAGTTCGTGTTCTTTGTGAAACAATTTAAACTTCATGTCTAAAAAAAAAACTACCTAAAGTTTGCGATTTTAAAAGCATTTAACCCCAAAAATTAAATACAATAAATATCTTTGGGGATATCCGAGGTCCAATCACCTGGGAGCTGATAGTACTAGAGAGCATTCTTAGAAGACATCAACAGCATAGTACGGCACAAAATCCTATGTTTCTTTCTTTCTTTCTTTCTTGTTTTGGACTTTTGGTAGAAAATTCATTTGGGAGCTGATAAATACAAGATAGCAGCATCCTATGTAGTTTTTCTGCATTTTGGTAGCATATTCAAGTTGGATATTCTTCAACTACTGCTTAATCAATTGCGCAAGATCATCTCTTGAATCATTTCCAAAATCCTATGTTTTTGTTCCCTTTGTCTTGGTAGTAAATTCATTTGGGAGCTGATAAATACAAGATAGCATCCTTTAATTATCACACATTTTGTTGTTTTCTGCATTTTGGTTGGAGATTCTTGAACTGGCCAAACAAGTGTGCAGCAGCTTCATAGATTTCTTGAATCATTTATCCATGGCAGATTTGATTTTAGGCCCTCTCATGCAAATAGTGGTAGAAAAGTTGGCATTTCCACTTCTTCAAAAGTTCCAAGATCGTCATAACTTGAAAGATAACATCAGAAAGCTGCAGCAGTCAGTGCCAAGGATTCAAGCTCTTCTAGAAGACGCGCAGAAGCAGCAACAAACGCGTCTTGCTGTGAAGCAATGGCTGGTGGAGCTCGAGGAAGCAGCATTGGAATCAGAGGTGTTGCTGGATGAGCTTGCAGCGGAGATGACGGCTCGTGAGAGGCGTAGTAGCACCAAGGGGAAAGAGGTGGCTGGAGGGCTAATGTTCTTCCCATTTAAGCCTTCTGATCATCTCTTTGAACTTGCAACTCAGCTGCAAAACAAGCTGAGGGAGTTGGATCAGATTGCAGAGCAGGCATTCAGCTTTGATCTGCATGAAAAGGCTGCAGAAAGGATGATTGAGAGTTCTGGAAGTAGAGAGACGATGTCATGTTTGCTTGATGATAATGTGTATGGAAGAGAGGAGGATAAACATAATGTGTTGAACTTTTTGTTGCATGGTGCCACCAAATGCCCCTCAGTTATTTCAGTAGTAGGCATTGGTGGAGTTGGAAAAACGACATTAGCTCAATTGGTGTATGGTGATGAAATGGTGGACAGTCACTTTGAGTTGAAGTTGTGGATCCACGTCTCCGAGGATTTTGATATGGGAAAGCTCATGAGGAGTGTTGTCGAGTCTGCAACCAAGAACAGGTATGAGCTTTCTGGATTGGATAATCTCCAATCTCAACTTCGTGATTCGATGAAGGGGAAAAGATTTCTTCTTGTTCTAGATGATGTATGGAATGAAGACGGGGAGAAATGGAGGAAGTTTATCAATCTGTTCAAAGTAGGAGCGGAAGGGAGTAGGGTATTGATTACCACAAGAAGCCAAGGCACTGCTTCAATTACCAATAGCACAGTGTATGAACTCAAGGGATTAGCTTATGCTGAGTGTTGGAAATTGTTCAAGGAGATAGCTTTCTTACAAGGCGAAGACGGTGCAAATAACAGGCTAGTAGAAATTGGGAAAGAAATCATCAAGAAGTGTGGTGGCATACCTTTGGCAGTGAGAGCATTGGCAAGTCTACTGAAATCCAAGAAAGAGGAGTATTGGATTTCTGTTCAAGACAGTGAACTATGGCAGTTTGAGGCATACCAGAGTGCTGTCATGCCAGCTCTAAAGCTGAGTTATCAGTATCTGCCCTCACATCTTAAACGGTGTCTTGCATTCTGCTCGTTGTTCCCTAGAGATCATGAAATCCCGAGAGGAAAAATGATTTATATATGGATGGCACACGGCTTAATTCTACCGGATGGAGGAACAAGACAGCTCGAAGTTATTGGTGGCGAGTATTTTGATGACTTGCTGAATCTGTCATTCTTCCAAGAAGTTGATCAGAAACATGAAGTATACAAAATGCATGACCTCATTTATGATCTTGTAAGAACAGTTGCAGGGTATGGTTTTTCTGTACTTGGTCAAGGTTTAGCCCCAATTGACTTGGAAAGAATTCATCACCTATCAATGGTTTGCAGTTCTGACCCCTCTTCTCTTCCAGAGAGATTGTTTGGAACCAAGCATTTGAGGACACTCCTTCTCTTATCTCCTGGTGGAAGCTCCAACGAGCTTACTCCTTTTTGGCCTGTGAATTTTATCTACTTGAAGGTATTGGATTTGATTGGATATGGTTTGAAAAAACTGGATGAGAAGGTCAGTGCCTTGCTATGTTTGAGGTACCTTGACTTGTCGAGCAACCCGATCCAAACACTTCCCCGGACCATCTGTGACCTCTACTTTCTGCAGACTCTCAACCTATTTGAGTGTCAGCACCTTGTGGAGTTGCCCTTTGAAATAGCTAAGGTAAGTAGCCTCAGACACCTCAATATAAAAGGGTGTGAAGCATTAACTCACATGCCTGCTAAGGTTGGAGAATTGGTGCACCTTCAAACACTGCCAATATATATTGTGGGAAAAAGGGCAGGTGACAGCATTGCCCAACTTGAGTTTCTGAATCTTAGAAATGAACTGAGCATAAAATGCATGGAGAATGTCAGAGACTCCGAAGAAGCCAAAAAGGCGAACATGAAAGAGAAGAAGCACCTGAAGTCCTTAAAACTTCAATGGGGAAGTAGCAGTGGGAGCAAGGATTTCAGACCTGAAATAGGGGCTTCATCTAATTCGTCGCTAAGTTTTCAACCCGAGGAAGATGATGATGATGTAGAAACCATTCTGAAGTACCTTGAACCACATTCCCATCTCAAAACCCTCCATGTGAAAGGGTATCCAGGGAGAAATTTCCCAGCTTGGAACCTCCCAAATTTAACTATGGTTGAGTTGATCAACTGCAGAAGATGCAAGAATCTACCAAAGCTCGGGCACCTTCCATTTCTTGAAAGACTCCATCTCCAAGGCATGGATAGCATCAGACATATCAGTGAAGCCTTTTATGGCGGTGTTGCAGAACCATTTCCATCACTCAACTACTTGACAATCAGAGATTTCCCTTACCTAGAGGAGTGGTTCAGCATCAGCAAGGGGGTGCCTTTTCCTCGCCTCGAAGAGTTAGTTTTAGACAAATGTCCTAAGCTAACCATTGCACCATCTTTTCCATCCATCAAGAATTTAGAGCTTCATCACTGCAATGCCAACATCATGAAATCCATGGAAACTGCAACTTTTCTTTCTACTCTCATGATCAATGAACTCCCCGAGTTGGAATCTCTCTCGGGTACATTCCTTCAAAACAACTACTCTCTCAAGTCTTTGGAGATCCATTCATGTCAAAATCTTCTACTGCTGCCCACAGAGATTGAAAAACTCACATCTCTAAAGTCACTTACCATTAGCTGCTGTGAGAAGTTGAGAGATTTGCCACCTGGACTCCGGAAGCTTAACAGCCTCGAGTTGCTTGAGATCAATGGCTGCCACAGTTTGAAGATGCTCCCTCACGAAGAAATCGAAGGCTTGAGCTCCCTTAAAACCTTATCCATTGAGAACTGCAGAAATCTGTTTTCTTTCTCTGGTGGCTTCGACCATCTAACAGCCCTCGAGCAACTGTCCATCATGAATTGTCCAGAGCTAACTTCACTTCCAGATGGTTTTCACAATCTCTCTTCCCTTAGGAGTTTACATATAGAATCCTGCCCGGCTCTGGCTGATCTTCCGGTGAGCCTACAACACGCGACAGAGCTGCAAAGTTTGGTGATCCATAGCTGTGTTGAGTTGACAGCTCTGCCAGAATGGTTCAGTAGATTTTCTTCTTTAAGATCTCTTGCAATTGTGGAGTGCAGAAAGCTCATGTCATTGCCTGAAGGGATAAGACGCCTTACCAAACTCCAGCTCCTATCAATCCAAGAATGTCCGATTCTTGAAGATCGTTGCAAAAGGAAAGGCATATTTTGGCGAAGAATAGAACACATCCCTCATAAATACATTGGATCAATGAAGTTATGATGATAATCAGCTCACTACTTTTCCTTCTCCTGTTCAAAAACAGAGGCATTCATTGTAACATCACTTTAGTTTCCAGTTGAAATAGTCTTAGTTCATATTAATTAGCTACTCTTGCCAACTTACTCACATTATACTGTACCTATTTATACTAATGGCACACGCCTCTTTAGCCAGCTCTATTAAATGTAAATACATACATTCACTCAATTTTTTAAATACATAAATCACTTGAAGATTGGAATTTCAGAACTTTATATCTGCATATGGTAGAGAAAGAAATAAGCAATTTTCTTACTTAGTATTTCCGTGATAAAATGATTTACATATGCAATTATATAATATGAAGTGTTACTATCCCACACCGCTCCATTGCAAGTGCAGCTCCCCAAAAAATGGATATAAAAAGCGAAGCCCAAAACTGATTAAAGCATACCTTTCTCGGCCTTTTGGCTAAGATCAAGTGTAGTATCTGTTCTTATCAGTTTAATATCTGATATGTGGGTCATTGGCCCACACGATATTAAATTTATTTCTTGAGGGGGAGGGCCCACCAAGGTAGCTTGCTATCTGGGCCTTTGAGCGTCGCCTCTGCGTTGCACTATTGCATTGGCCTGGCGCACCCCACCAATCATAGTTCAATACTTTTAGCTTTAAAGTTATATATTTGTTTCACCGGCCAGCACATCAAGAAACACTGGCTTGCAAGTTTCTATGAGATGCTTCTTCTCTTGTTGCAAATTCCTTGCAGCAGGTATGACAGCAGAAATCTTGCAACGATGCAGTTCATTAAGGAATGAATCTCCTGTAGAATAAGATTGACAACTCCGATCCTCTTCAAATCAACTCCTGCATGTCCCAGAATGATCGATCTTGATAAAATAGCCATGCATATATTATATATACACGATCAATAATGAGGGTCTTCACAAGAGAGTTATACGGTCTTTCTCTTGGATAATTTTTCCTAAAATGATCCGCAGTTAAAGTTCTAGCTCTTTCCCACATACACAAAATACTACCCCCCCTCCCCCTCAAAATTTCCATCTATATGTGGCTACAAGTCACGACATGGTTGGAGTAATGAAGTTACATATTTATGCATTACATTAAAATAAAATTAAAAATATATTAGGTTATAATATAGGAATATATTTGATTTTATTTAGAAATTAATATATTTTAAGCGTTCTGATTTGGAATCGGATGTAAGGAAAAAAGAGATAAAATCATCTAGCTCACATTTCCTATCTCACTATTATGTACCACTATCAAATTTAATATTTTAAAAATATTTATTAAAAAAATTCTTCTTTTTCAGTCTGCTTCTTTTGTCTCAACTGATCTCATCAGCTGACTTCCTCCTCCACTAACTTCTTTTCAGTTGATTTCATTTTTCTTAACTAATCGTCGTTAGTTGTCTTATGCTCATACTTGACTTCTTTTTACTCAGCTTTCTTTGTCTTAACTGATCGTCATCAGTTGGCTTCTGTTCTCAACTGACTTCTTTTCAGCCTGCTTAGAGTCTTTACTTGTCCCTTTTTTTCACAACTCAATTTTACGATCCGAAAATTGATTGTATTTTTTAGAATTTTTGATTGAATAAATTTTTTACGTGGCTGTATAAATATAAATATTTAAATATAATCAAATATATAAATTTCATGCTGGAAAATTGATCAAATGTTAGATTTGTATTTTATTTTTTATTTTTGAAAAAGTGAGTATTATTTTGTTAATTTTGAAAAAAAAGGGGTTATTTTAAAAAAAAAATAATCCAAAATATAAATATCAAAATGTAATTTGTCCAAAAAGAAATTGATTTAGAATGTTGGTTAGAAATATCTATACTTCTAGGTCTAATAGTTTTTGGGAGCTGATATATACTAGATAACATTCCAATTAGAAGACTTAAATAACATAGTACTGCACAAAATCCTAAGTATTTTTCTTTCTCTGTGTTTTGGTAGTAAATACATTTGGGAGCATCCTATGTTGTTGTTTTTTTTTTTAGCATTTCAATATCCTACTTGTTTGCCTGCATTTTGATAGCTTATTCAAGTTGGATATTCTTCAACTACTGCTTATTGTGCAAGAGAGTCTCTTGAAGCATTTTCTGTTGGAAAATTGGATGTAATAAATTGAGCCGTGACTTATTTTATCCAATTTTTGGTGATCAAGTTATTTATTTTGGAGGAATTAAATAGTGTACGATTGTTCTATATTTGTAGTAGATAATCGTAGTATTTTTATTTTCTCAAATTCAATTTTCGGTGAGTGAGAAATTAATTATTGAAATCGGTCACACGATTGAGCATTTATGGTGTGTAGGAAAATGTGCTTAAGGCACATTTAATGATCTCACATTGATTTCTTAACTTAGGGGGGGTGTATTCAATTAGGATTTTGATGGATTTTGTTGGACTTTAAAATGTCCATGGATTTTTATGGATTTTATAAATCCATAGACTCCACATGGAGTCTCCAAGACTCCACATAGAGTCTCCCAACTCCACGTAGAGTCTGGCGGATTTCGTGTATGGATTTCGGATGATTTTGAACGATTTCAATGGATTTCAAATCCATCTCGCCAACGCTCGTTGGAACATAACGATCGGTGTATCCGAAATAAAATTAAACCCAGCGGCCGCTAGAATCAAGCGACCTTGATCCCAGCGGCCGCTGGGTGCCAGCGGCCGCTGGCTGGAGTGCCATCATCGGCAAGACCAGCGGCCGCTGGGGTCGGGTGACGGCTGGGGTGCCCAATTTCAACTCATCACCGGCCGTTGGAACACAGCGCTCGCTGGGTTTTCCAAATCCATCGAAATCTCGTGTCCAAAGGTCGGATTTCATCCTTTGTAATTTTAACGTGAAATCCAGCTGAAATCCAACAAAATCAATGACTTTTTAAAGTCCGTGGATTGTTGAATACCGCAGAATTTTAAAGGACTTTTAAAAGTCTGGATTGAATACACCAAGATTTCGTTGGACTTTTAAAAGTCTGGATTGAATACACCAAGATTTCGTTGGACTTTTAAAAGTTTGGATTGAATACACCAGAATTTCGTTGGACTTTTAAAAGTCTGGATTGAATACACCCGAATTTTAAAAGTCCAACGAAATCCAAACAAATCTCAATCCAATACACCCCCCTTAGTTAAGGTATTTAAGTATTTTAACACTTAGGTGTAATATATCTAAAGTGCACAAGGATGTGGGTCATGAGCCCACACGTGCGCGTCCGCCCGATCTAGGACTTGAATCTTGGAAATTGAACTTTGGACATACGTGGACTTCCAGTGCCTAACCGTTATAGTTTTATGGCTCAGAAACAGACGGGTCATTGAGCGGCCGCATTATCTAGATCACTTGAGCGGTCCGTGAGCACTAGTGACGACTGCATTATCTAGATCGCTTGAGCGGTCCGTGAGCACTAGCCGGATCGTTATGGAGAGAAGTTTTCTCAACTCGGCTTACCGAAATTCTGAAGATTCCAGTTTGTTTACTTTGGTTCAATACCGTTTTCCTACATTTATTTTCTACTCGTTTCCTTTCTTTGTACTTCAGATTGTTTGTAATCCAGAAGCACTGTAATTGTGGACAACAATCACAAGCAATGGCGACTTCATCAACTGCAACTGCACCCTCCACGAGGACCAAAGCTGAGAAGCTAGAAAAGTTTTCCGGTCTGGACTTCAAAAGGTGGTAGCAGAAGATGCTATTTTTTCGGTTCGGACTTCAAAAAGTGGCAACAGAAGATGCTCTTCTATCCGACCACATTGGGAGTTGTAGACACTTCAGTCATTACAGAGAATGAGCCGGACGTCAACAAACGAACGACATATGATCAATGGATCAATGAAGATTTTTTATATAAAAATTACATTCTGAATGATCTAGTTAATAGTTTATATTCTGTATATGCAAATGTAACTAGTGTAAAAGAAATATGAGATGCTTTAGAGAAGAAGTACAAAACGGAGGATGCCGGAACTAAAAAGTTCGTGGTGGTAAAGTTTCTCGATTACAAAATGGTGAACACCCGGTCAGTGATGGATAAAGTGCAAGAGATTCAACTCATTGTACACAACGTTCATGTTGAATGGATGGTTTTTTCAGATGCTTTCACTGTTGTTGCAGTGATTGGAAAGCTTCCACCGTGCTAGAACGACTCCAAGAGTTATCTCAAGCACAAACGAAATGAGATGACTCTTGAAGACCTTGTGGTTAAGCTTTGTATTAAGGTTGATAACTAAAAGGCGGATCCGAGACCATGAGTCCCGATTGAGGCTAAGACTGACTTGATGGAATGTGGCGGACCATCAAATAACAACAAGAGGAAGCGTCCGTGTCAAGTTGACAAAGGGAAGAAACCAATGAAGAGGTTCAATGGCAATTGCTTCAACTGTGATAAGTCGGGGCACATGTCCAAACATTGCATGATTCCAAAGAAGAAGCGTACCAGTTATGGTACGCACGTGGTTGAACACAACGACAAAGGTAAAAGCCGTTAAGATGATTGGTATAATGATGACTTAGCTGCGGTTGTGTCTGAAGTCAACCATGTGGACAACCCGAGGGAGTGGTTCATCGACACCGTGACCACTTGGCATGTCTGCTCCGACAAGGGCTCATTTTCTACCTACAAAGATGTTGAAGGTAGAAAGTTGCACATGGGTAACCAAGACTCTTCTGAAGTGGCTAGTGTAGGCAATGTGATCTTGAAGCTTACTTCAAACCAGGAGCTAACTCTGAAAGATGTGCTGCATGTTTCGGATATCCAAAAAAATCTGGTTTCGGGCTCATTGTTGGTCAACCATGGGTTTAGACTAGTGTTTGAGTCTGAAAATTTTATTTTGAGCAAGTAAGAAAGGTTCCTTGATCGAGGCTATCTCGTCAATGGGCTTTTCAAAATGAATGTAATGACTATGCACCGTGTTGCAAAAAAAAAGTGCTAATAAAGTTGATTCTTCTACTTACTTGCTTGTTGAGTACTCAGACTTATGGCATTATAGATTAAGACATGTTAATCTAAATACTATAAAACGTTTAGTAAATCTAGACTTGCTAAAAGTAAACTAATTTAATACACAAAACAAGTGTGAAGTTTGTGTTGAAGCTAAATTGGCTAAATTAATGTTTCATTCGGTAGAATGGAGCACTAAATCTCTAGACCTAATTTACACATACATGTGTGACGTCCCACATCGGTGGGAGAATGAAAGTTTGATAAGTATATAAGTGGGCTTAATGGACTCTCTAGCAACTTGGGTTAACCATTTTGGCAATGCGAGGACGGATGCCAAGTAGTTGCTAGAGGGCCCGTTGTGCCGTCGTTTCGTTGATGGGCCCCACCCCGTGGGCCTGGGGCGTTACAGACTTAAAGTTTGTGCAAACTAGAGGAGGTAAAAAGTACTTTATTATTTTTATTGACGATTGCACAAAGTACTATTATCTTTATCTTTTGAGAAGTAAAGATGAGGCTATTGAAGCTTTTAAGAACTTCAAAAATGAAGCCAAAAATCAACTAAGTGGTTGAATTAAAGTAATTCGAAATGATAGAGATGGGGAGTATGTTGTTCCATTTGAAGAGTTATGCTCAGAGGTAGGTATAATTCATCAAACTATGGTTCCATATTCACCACAATCTAACGGTATTGCTGAACATAAAAATCGAACTCTTAAAGAAATGATGTACGCTTTGTTGATAAGTTTGGAATTACTACAGAACTTATGAGAGGAAGCTGTATTGACAATCAACTATATCCTGAATAAAATTTCGCTTAAGGGTAAGGATGTAATGCTTTACGAGTTGTGAAAAGGACACACACCGTCTTATAAATACCTCAGAGTGTGAGGATGTTTGGCTAAGGTTGAAGTGCCACTTTCGAAACAAGTTAAAATTGGCCCTAAAATAATGGATTGCATCTTTGTTGGGTATGCACTTAACAGTAGCGCATATCATTTTCTTATTCATAAATTGGAAATACCTGAGATGACTGAAGGAACGATGATGGAATCAAGGAATGTTATATTCTTTGAGAATATCTATCCTTATAGAAATAAGAATGTGATAAAAGGGAGTTCTAAGAAATGAACTTCTAAAACTGCTACTAGTTCTAATCTTGTGTATGAAGAATCGAGACGTAGCAAAAGAGCTAGAATAGCGAAGATATTTGGTCCATATTTCATTGTCTATATGCTAGACGATGAGCCAAAGTCTTTGAAAGAAGCTCTATTTACGCCAGATGCTTCATTCTGGAAAGAGGTTATCAATACTGAGATTGATTCAATCATGCAAAATCATACTTGGGAGTTGACGGATCTCCCGAGTGGTTGTAAGCCCTTAAGATACAAGTGGATCTTAAAAAGAAAATATAAGGCAGATGGCACTGTTGATAAGTATAAAACTCGTCTGGTTGCCAAGGGCTTTAGACAAAGAGAGGGGTATGATTTCTTCGATACCTAATCACCAATAACGAGGATTATATCCATTCGGGTACTTTTGGTCATTGTTGCTTTGCACAATCTCGAAATTCACCAAATGGATGTGAAGACTATGTTTCTAAATGGTGAGCCAGAAGATGAAATATACATGGAATAACCTGAAGGGATTGTTGCACCGGGGCAAGAGCGAAATGTGTGTAAACTTGTTAGATCATTGTATGGTCTGAAACAAGCACCGATTCAGCGGTACTTGAAGTTTGATAGCACGATGTTATCAAATGATTTCATAATCAACAAGTGTAATAAGTGTGTGTACATAACGATCAGTTATAATGGCTACATCATAGTTTGTCTTTATGTAGATGATATATTAATCATGGGTAATAACCACCAAGTTATCATTGAAACGAAACAGATGTTAAAACATAATCTTGACATAAAAGATATGGGCTTAGCTGATATGATTTTTGGAATCAAGATAGTTCGAACAAGTGATGGAATTGTCTTAACATAATCTCATTATGTTGAGAAAGTGCGTAAGAAGTTCAATGCTTCTGATAGTCCACCGGCTAAGACTCCGTTGGAGCTCAACGTGCACTTGAGTAAAAATTGGAGAGAGCCGGTAGCGCAAGAAGAATATGCAAGGGTCATTGAGAGTTTGATATCTATCATTAACTGCACTCAACCCAATCTTGCATGTCTTGTGAATAAGTTTATGAGATACTTAAAGTATACTCCAAACTTCAGGCTGCATTATACGAGATTTCTTGTTATACTTGAAAAGTACAGTGATGCGAATTGGATATCAGACACAAAAGACTCATTCTCGACTAGTGGGTTTATCTTCACTGTTGGCAGTGGAGTAGTGTCGTGGAAATTCACGAAACAGACTTGTATAGCCTGTTCTACAATGAAATCTGAGTTCATAGTTTTGAATAAAGCTTGTGAAGAAGCTGAATAACTTCACAATTTCCTAGAGGATATTCTATACTGAAAAAAGTCGGTGTCGTCAGTGATGATTCACTGTGATAGTCAAGCAGCTATTGAAAGGGCACATAACGCTATATATAGAGGTAAGTCACGACACATACGTCGAAGACATAATACTGTGAGACATATGATCTCAAGTGTGGTTGTCTCGGTTGACTATGTGAAGATAATCTAGCGGATCCGCTAACCAATATTGGTGGAGTCAATGTACAACATTGGTGGAGTGGTATAACCGACACCTGGTCTCAATGTTGTAGCAGTAGAGGCTGGTAACTCCTGGAAGTTACACACCTGATGAATAATGGTGTTTAGTAACTCATCCGATACGCGGGTGCACTTGATGGCTCACACGCATTCAAATCTATAACTCTACTCTTACCTGGCCACCTGGTTGAATGTGGACCTTGTAATTCCTAGAGGAGTCAATGCACAACATTGGTGGAGTGGTGTAACAGACACCTAGTTTCAATGCTGCAGTAGTGGAGATTGGTAACTCCTGGAAGTTACACACCTGAGGAATAATGGTGCTTGGTAACTCCTGGAGGTTACACACTTGGTTTGAATGCCCTTAAACCCTAATATGTTGATCCTCTTCCCACCTGGAGCTAGAGAAAGCCTATATATAGGACATCCTAATGCATGCTAGCATATAGAAAAGCGAGAAACATATTCTGCATCATATAGTTATCTAGTGTCTGCTCCCAGTCTCTGCATTATCTAGTTCGTCAGGGCCTTGTCGGTGTTGTGCTGCTACGAAACCATTTCATCTTTGAGAGACAGAACATCAAATCGTGAGCACTAATCGGGACAAATTTATCTTGTGGAGAGAGGTCCTCTCGACTCGGCTTGCCAAAATTCTGAAGATTCTAGTTTATTTACTTTGGTTCAATGCATTTGTTTTCTACTCAAATCCTTTCTTTGCACTTCAAATTATTTGTAATCATGGCGGATTTGATTTTAGGCCCTCTTATGCAAATAGTGGTAGAAAAGTTGGCATGTCCCCTTGTTCCAAAGTTCCAAGCTCTACTATGAGATGCACAGAAGTAGCAGGGAAACGTAACTTGCTGTCAAGCAATGGAAGCAACAGCATTTTCTATTCTTCACGTATTAGCTTTCAGCAATTACAAATTAATTAGTAAACACGTGAAGATTGGAATTTCAGAACTTTATATTTGCATATGGTAGAGAAAGAAATAAGCAATTTTCTTACTTAGCATTCCGTGATAGAATGATTTACATATGCAATTATATAATATGAAGTGTTACTATCCCACACCGCTCCATTGCAAGTGCAGCTCCCCAAAAAATGGATATAAAAAGCGAAGCCCAAAACTGATTAAAGCATACCTTTCTCGGCCTTTTGGCTAAGATCAAGTGTAGTATCTGTTCTTATCAGTTTAATATCTGATATGTGGGTCATTGGCCCACACGATATTAAATTTATTTCTTGAGGGGGAGGGCCCACCAAGGTAGCTTGCTATCTGGGCCTTCGAGCGTCGCCTCTGCGTTGCACTATTGCATTGGCCTGGCGCACCCCACCAATCAAAGTTCAATATTAAATATTTTGTTCAATAAAAATAGACATGTAGCATAAGGTCTCTTAAAATAGGTTCTAACAAACTACGTGCAAAGAAATAAAATATTGAGTTCAATGTTTGAACATATTCAACACAACATGCACTGGAAATTTTAATGTGCAGCATGTATTTGTAACACGATCATGAAAACGTGAATTACGAAAAGAAGTGAGATTAACTTTGAAAATGTCTTTTTCGAATATGGAAATCTCTTCAGATATAAAATCTTCTATGAATGAGAATTCTCCAAGCGGATAGATGTCTACACACCAAAAACAAGGACCGTAAACAACTGAAATCTTCAAAGATATAATGCACAACTTCTTTATTTCTTTAACTGAGATGAAATTTCGAGCTCCCGTTTATGGATGTGTAGTAGAGTTTGATATGTATACCAAAGAAATAATCATATCTATAATATTTATTGTATACTAGTTCAACCTCGGCCCAAATAAAACCAACAAAAAGAGAATGTTTGAATTGCATTAAACATTCATGAATTGACATATGTACACATTGTGGTTTATACAAAAGGCTGAATTTAGTACACATTCAGCAAGCTGCAGTTTCTCCAACTACAAAACTTAAGGCATGAAGCATATATCTAAGGCTCTTGACTAGCAACACCTACTGGATTTTGGTTTTTCACATCACCTTCGTCTGTACCTATATCACAATACAGCACTCCTCTAGCTTCATCCTCACCATCAGCAGACTCGTCATCTCCACCACCCCGCTCCACGCTGCCATTGTTTCCACTTCCTCGTCTAATCCCCTCATATTCAGATTCATCCCCGCTAGAAGCTCGGTATACCCCAACTAAGTCTGCAGCCCTCACCTTAAACAACACAATTCTTGCCTTGTTTAGATGCACATTGTCAAATAATGTATGAAAAAAGTAGAACACACACTAGAAAAAAGTTTTAAATTAAATATGTATACATTTTAAAAATAGATGGATAATATCTAACCAAGAATTCACATTACAAAACACATATTTTATTATATTTTGTTATTATTTTTTATTAAGATTTACAATTAGGAGTGTAATTTTAGGAATAGAGAGAAGAGAAAGGGTTGAAGAGAAAAAAAACAACACAAAAAAACTATAAGAATACAAAAGCGTAAAGAAATGTAAGTAGGAAGTGGAAATGAATATTAACGGAAAAGAGAAGGATGAAGATAAGCAAGAAAAATCAGAGAGGAAGGTGAAAAGCTACAATAATAGTGAAATAATCCTAATTAAATCTAGATTATTATTGGATCAAAAACTTATTTAGTCCTTACACGCATGCGCATGCATAGGTAAAAAAATAACAGTTTTGTTTGAGAATTTGGACAAAAAACTAATTGCCGGATAGTTCGAGTCTTATGTTTAAATTTATGGGGAAAAGTGGCTTATATAAGATGTTTTATGATTTTTTATAAATTAAGGTTTTCTGACTAAGCCTCTAGAGCATCAGTATTATAATCCATTATGTAAAGATGGAAAGTCACACACATATAAATGGCTAATACCTGCATTGGTTTCATAACATTCATCTCTTGTTCCTCAGTTTTCCCTAATGCCTCTTGAGCTTGTACTTCCATCGAATCTCTTACGAGCTGCCTCAGGAAGCTTACATCATCAGACATAACACCCAATCCTGTCAAAAGCTTAGACCCCAGCTGCAAACTTGTCTGAAGAAAAAAAAAAAAAAAGTTGAAAGAAAAAAGTGTCAAAATGCAAAATCAGTCTGAGAAATTTCTTATTGAGAATGCAGATAGCGATACCTCTGTATTTTCAAGAATGGCATCAGTTGCGCCTACTTTCTTCAGATCTAGCAAATGAGCCATGTCCTGAGCACGGGCGTATATAGGAACCTGCAAGTCAAGTCGAATTTTAATAAAGTAAAAGGTAAAATGCCACGTAAGCCTTCATTTCAATCTCTGCTGGTGATCTAAATTTTCTTAATCTGCAATATGAAATGGGAGAGACAAAATCTCAACTGACTGGAAAGTCTGGAATGACTCTTATTTAGGACAATTTAGCAGCCAAAAGGTGGATAATAACACTAATCTTTCAGCTTCCACTTCTACATTAAGTAGGAATTTTAAGAAATTGAAGAGCATTTTACCTATATAATGCTAAATGTTTGTGCGCGCATGTGTGTTTGTGAGTGTGAGACAGATATATATATATATATAGAGAGAGAGAGTTACTCCGGGGAAGGAAAGACGAATGCGCTGTATAGCCTCGATTGTTTTCTTCTTCTCAGTATACATGATCATGACAGCTTTTGGGGAATTGATGCCAGCCGATTGCAAAACAGCTGGACGAGAACCATCACCATAGAGAACGGGAAAACCAAGTTTCCTAGATTTCTGTTATCAGAAAACAAGAAAACACATGCTCATCATAAGA
Source organism: Perilla frutescens (assembly GCA_026008535.1). NCBI lineage: Eukaryota > Viridiplantae > Streptophyta > Magnoliopsida > Lamiales > Lamiaceae > Perilla > Perilla frutescens. The sequence goes on from BRKX01000005.1 coordinate 47,968,156, forward strand.
AGTAGAAAAAATCAATCAATCAAAAAGAATATAAAAATCCGAACAGAGCTGCTGGACAAAAAACAATTTCATTAGGTAGACTAGCAATAAGAGAAGGTACTTACTGGTAAACAAAATGATTGGCCTCTGAATGACCAACCAGAGCAAAAAAGTAATGTGAAGGTTTGAGCGAAAGGTACTTTCATTTGAGTAATTGAAAAAAAAAATTGATGCTATCAATTGGTTTTGTATCCAACGAACAAGAGTCGTAAATTCAGCAGATCAGTTGGGTTAGCGTCCATGTGTGACAAACCCAATGAAGTTGGATACAAAATCAGCTGGTCTACTCTGAATGCGATCTTAGTTTCTTCACACTTAAAGAAGGCAACTATCCTTCATCCTTATAACCTCAATACTTCATCTACGATATGATAACACATACCACATACATCAGGAGCATTAAACACTACACTCATGATTTCCATTCAAAATTTTGGTCCCCCTTTTGAGGATCTCAGAAACACCTACCTTCACAACAGAAGGATCAAGATCAAAAGCAACATATGGCCACCCAGCATCACCGTCTATTCCAGAAGCCAATGGAGTTGACAAGAAATTGGCAAGGACCTTTTCAGGAAAGAGTTTATTAATCAAATTGAATAATATTGTCAGCTAACAAAAGTATATATTAGATAAATAAACCAACTCTACCTGAGCCTTTTGCCCAAATCCAACTATAACAACAGGGTCACTCGCATCAAAGTTTACAGAGTCATCAGCTTTCTGTGACAATAATATTTCAGTCAATAACCGAAAAAGAAATAAGCTTGTAGCTTCTGACTGGTTTAATTTAGATGGAAATGGGATAATAATCAAAGAATACAAGGCGTTTCTTAAGGTCAAGGTACAGTTTTACTTAGCTTACTTAACCAGCAAAGTGAATAAACCACATTAAGACCTCAACTGCGGCTACCACATTAAGACCTCAACTGCTGCTCACTGACTAATTAGAGTTATTTCAGAAACTTACATTCTCGTCTTCAAATTTCTCACCAACAAAATCTGCCAACTTTCTTCCTACATCATTCAGAAGGGGGGTCAGTGCCATAGACAGGACAACAACAATAATGAGAAGCTTGTTCAGTTCCAGTGGTAGCACCCCAAGCCTATCACAAGGATCCAGAGTTAGCTCACTACAAAACTCGAGGATTTCACTGACAAAAGGACAACCAATCAAGAACAAGAAATTGGTATTTACCTGTTTGCCAGTGAAAAAACTACAAATGCAAATTCACCACCTTGAGAAAGAAGCAACCCTATCCGTATGCTCTCTTGGAGACTCAGTCCAACTCGGGGACCTATTGCTGTTATTATCAATGTCTTGATAACTATCAAACCTGCCAATAGCGAGAACACATTTGGCCACTCTCGGATAAGAAGCTGCATCAAAAGAGGTCAACATGTATAAGGAGGATAAAAAATCTCCAAAACATGGGTGCTCGAGAAAAAAAAGAAAAAAAAAAGAAATATGGAAAATATATGTACATGCAAGAAGTTATGACCAAACTTAATGGCTTATGGGATTTTTTTCACTTGTGAGTTGTAAATGGTTACTTACTGCATTAAAGATAGTGATGCAAATCAAGAAAATGTGAAACATAGAAAAAATTAGAAAAAGGAGACAAAATATTTGCCCACATCATGTCCAAATAGATACGAATACCTGCATATCAATAGAAGTACCAGTTGTCACAAAAAACAACCCAAGAAGTAAGCCTCTGAAAGGCCTAATGTCAGCTTCAATTTGTGTACGAAAGTTAGTTTCCGCTAAAAGAGCCCCAGCTAAAAAAGCCCCTAGCTGCAAACAAATAAAACTAGAAACCTTTAGCTTCGGTATTGTGATATATCTGTATCATAATCTGTATAAAAGGATACAATATCAGACCGTGTCACTGAAGCCCAACTTCTGGGTAGCAAGTGATGTTCCTGCAACTGTAAGCAAGCAAAGAGCAACAAAAGCTTCTGAACTCCTTGTTTCTGCAACAACCTGACTCAACAGCCAAATTTCATCACTAGTGCAAAATAAAATTGTGGAAGTTTATTCTCTTTTAAGTACAGGAGTTCAAACCTCAAAAATCCGCCTCAGAAGATATTTTCCACCAAGAGACAGCAAACCCAATCCAAGTAAAGCTTTTAGACTTTCTTTTGCAAGCATTGGCCAAACACTTTCTTCAATCAAATTCTGCAAATACCGCGTTTTAAATCTTTAGTAGTAGTTTGGTAGCAGCAGTTGGCTGCTTCAGAAAATAATTCTCATGGCAGCAGCCTGGCTCACAGATTCAGTTTCACAAAAAAAGATCTGTATGTTCGAATTTAAAAATTAGAAGTACTTAAGCAACCAGCTAAATCAACTGCACTTGAGGAGTGAGGACAACTAACTCAACATCAGTTTCTTGCAGACGATTTCATGTTTAGGATACTAAAATCACAGTCTGTATAGTATGGCTATGATAAAAAGTAAATGAGTATGTGAAGGTAAATAGTGTTTACCTTTTCTTAAAAGAAAACATCTTTTAGGAGCTCTTAAGCTCATGTATGAAAATCTAAGAGAAAGATTTGCGACAAACACTCAACAATTGATAAGATATTTTATGAAACTAAAAAATGTACCTAAATAGGATCTTATTGTTTATGCCATCTGATTATTTCAATATACCTGGCTCTCCAACACCGGCAGTATCACAAGAAGTGGGACAACTGCAATGTCCTGCAAATACCAAGCAGTAGGGATCCAAAAAGGTTACTTGCTCCGCATGTTTTGGAACACTGTCCATGACCACTCCCAGCCAATTCAGGGTAAGAAAAGAGATGGGGATGGGAAACATGATAAGAAATATGTGGAAGAGAAGTAAACAAAGGGATGAAGAAAAGCATATAAAACCTGCAATAGAAGTATCCCTAGTGTTGCTGACCCAAATCTGGTTGGAAGTTCCCCCCTTTCTGCAAGAAGCTATAATTGTGTATAAGTAATAAAAAACTTAAGCAAGTTCTTGCGCTTTTGGCACTTAAGCATGGCTCTGCTTCATATGTTTTATTCATACTATGTTAATAATGATATTACAAAGCTCATCTGAAGAATTCCTTGAGAACTTAATTCTTTATAGAAAAAATGTACCCAGTAATCTAAGCCTGACCTATTGCCAAGGGAACAAATATGGAAGACCGCAAAATCAATATACTTTCTGATGATTACATAATTACAGTGAAGAACTATTGTACCTCAAAACTGATCATCAATATTGCAATTATCTGAAGCCACATCTCACATAAAATACGGTAAAGGTTTTTGAGAGTCAATTTGATGGGTAATGGGGACATATAGAATTCAAGGCACAAATTGGGCGAGAATTAGGATAAGGAAGAAGAGATGGCTTGATACGAAAAACGTGGCAGTTTTATAACTTCTGCACAATGCACTTAAGCAAGCAACAGAAAAAGGAAGCTCCAACTATTCAGATCATTTGAGCTGAAGTACCTGGAGAACAAATGCTGAAGAAGACAAGGAAAGAGCAGCACCAATAACCACAGCCTCATCAATGCTTCGAATGTTAACCTACAAGTTTTCAAAGAGTAACATAAGAACCGAACATAAAGACGGTAACAGTAACATGAAATAAACAGCAACAAACACACAGAGACGTGTGTAATGTGTGAGAAAATCTTTTTCTTTTTTTAATGTCTTGATTATGAGACTTAGGGTTAGGGAGTAATAATTAATATTTACAGTTCAATTTGCCTTGACATTGTACCAGTATGGAAATTTAGGCACACATAGAAATTGTCTCACCAAGTCAGGTCTTGAGTGGAAAAGAAACTCCAATATTCTTGTTCCTATAGCACCATTTGGTGGCAGCTCAAATGCTGTGAAAGCAAGAGTTGATAGTAAAACCTAAAAGGTGACAACACAAAGTCAGCTATGACTCGAGCTTACTGCATGCATAATCAAATGGAATATTCTAACATCATATTACAACTAACAGGGTTAAATGTCTCAAATATTTTTTAGATTACACCAAAAGCATTATGTCATAAGAGACAAGAAAAGGAAAAGCAAAAAAAGATGGGCAGAGACCCAGCAGCGTAATGATCTCATGATGCATCTGAGTCTGCTTGAATAAGTTAGGTGTCCTCCTCATGCTAGCTACCATCATCCTGAATTTTTTCTACCATACTATGAACTATCTATCTTTTAGAAAACCAGCTTGTGTGTAGAAAAATAAAAGTTGCATAACTCTAGGTTGCTATAGCCACATAGTCCATAAGGAAGGCATTATGCTAGTCTAGATGAAGCGCCAACTCAAAGAAGTTAGATATATGAGAACAAAATCAGCAAAGCATGTTGGTAAAATAAAACAAGGCAAGAGACACAGAGCTACGGGACATGGGTTGAGCACAATATTAAGGGCAGCAAATAACGCAGAGCTCCCAAAATATTTATGGTAATACAAAAGAATGTGGAGAATGTACAAGATCCTTGAGAAGTAGCTAATACAACAAAGCAGACTATAGGGCATGCAGAAAGTATGTAATTGATTGACAAAAGACTTGTTCAACTGATAATATAGCCAGGGAAGACATGATAGTAATCATGTGCTCATGCCTCAACGGACAATTAATGGGAAATAGCTTTAAGCACTCTGATGGCAAACAGAGCCTTCTTCATGATAGAGTCAACATCCAAATTCAGACAATTAAGCATACAGCCCATTGTGCGGTTGTGCCACAATCTGGATAATTATTATATTATTCTCCATTATTTCTCAGATCGCATCTTATGGTGATCAGGGAGTGTGCATTCTCTAAAACAAGCCCAAAAGATATATTTTTCACATACAATTCCTTGGTAAACCAGAAGGTAAATCATGAACAACACATAAAGATAATCAGTAAATTCTTCAACAATTGGCTGGTGGCTTACTTCAAAAGGCAATAAGATACAAAAGTACTGGTGAACCTTACTGAGCCTATGTTCTTACAGAAGAGAAATATTGGGTTTGAATTGACAGTTTATATCCCTTTTGTCATACAGTATCTCAAAAGAGGAGTTTGCAGGAATCTTTCTGAAGCCTTTGCCCATGAAACAGACAAATTGTTCACATATATAAGAGATATAATTTCAACTTAGTTTACAATGTTCATCAATATCTAGGAAAATCAAAACCATATAGAGCACACACCCTGCATCACTCAGGACCTGGATATATTCTTATTTTAGCATATTCATTGTTTTGTCCACTTGATCACATATTTCACAAGTATATAACTGACATGAGATAGGATAATACAGACCTCGTGGCAAAGGGTCCCAAGAAACAAAATGGTAACAATTAACCAAAATATTTATCAATATATACCTGAGTCAGCCCCAGGCCAAATGCAAATTTAGCAAGAGCGCTCAAGCGGGCAAGCGAGAGTTCCAAACCCATCTCAAACAGCTGCAAGAACTTATTTGTGAGTTGATCTGATCTCATAACCTTTCTAAAAACAATGCATAACTTTATATCATAACTACAAACTGCAGAAAGATGAACAGACAGGAGACAATGAGAAAGTATGTGACCCTGGGGTGAAAAACCTTACAACCCAATAACAAGATATACCACTAAACTACTAGAAATGGCTGTAGACTTATACACATTATTTGCGACTGGCATAGGTGACAAGCCAATAATCATCTACCCAGCTTGTGATTAATTGAGGGTCCATCATAAGAAATAGCCCCACTCTTCATGAGGAATGACACAAGTTGTTTAAAGAGGTTAAAAAAATTGTGTCCTTTGTTTCAGATTGTTTCTTCCAGGTTCAATGCAGTCATATTTTTATTTTCAGAAAGAAGCAAAACAGCTGCAAGAAATCTCACTCTAGGAGACAAATTTCTACTTGGACTTCACAGGGACTATAACTGCTACTGTCATTGACTAACATTCATAGAACCCACAAACCCTCTTGTCCTGCCACAGTCTTATTGTTGTACAACTGGAGCATTTAAGAGCCAACACGCTCACTCATGCAGTTTGAAGACTGTTAAGCAGTTCAGCTTAGACCTTTCTGTTTATGCATAATCAACTTTAGTAGAAAATCTACAGTAACATCTTCAAGATGCTTTTTTTTTTACTTTCCAGAAAGGTCTTTCATACTACAATCTGAGTATCACATTAACCATTCAAAACTAAAGCTGGTTATTATAAACGAATTCCTGCATCCCAAAGCATAAAGAATCTTGGTTTGCCTTTCCATCTTTGTCAAGCAACATGAGACTGGGTGAACAACCAGGATTCTCCGAAAACTTCAGTTCTGAAGTAAAATATGATCATTGTTTGGGCTTAATCCAGTTATTATAAAAGTATTTAGGTTCACTATAAAAAAAACATGGCTGAACTTACCAAGAAGAGAATTCCCCATTCAGATAGAACTTTAACATCTATGAGATTTCTAATCAGGCCAAGCTGATTGAGCACAACTCCTGCGAAGAAGAAACCTAGAATCTGAAACAGCTAAAGCAATTAGCACTTGTTGGACATAAACACAAGAAGAGATAAGAATGTACCACTCGAATTAGCAATATTCTATAGTTGAAATCATAAAATGAGATAAGTTTTGATCCTAGGTTAGACATCAGAAAGTACACAGCTAAGTGCAGCCAACATGGCAATCAGACCTATCATGTTAATAATATATGATGCCCAATGCTGTAGATATTTAGCTATTTGATTTCTCTCCAGAAAGGAGGCACTATGAGCCTCTCCAAAGGATTTTGTATTCATACAAAGATGTGAAGAAATTACGTTAGGTCAAAGAACCGAGTCAGATATTCACCAATGCTTAATTATACATAATCACCAATTCAGAACCCATTTAAACATGAATCAGGGCAGTGGGCAGCCTTTTGAATTCAGTAGATGGAAGATACTATTAATAGATACAGAGTAGGTGAGTGAAATATGAATTATATGAAAGGAAAGCATTTCACATGTAAATATTCACCACCAAAAATATTTGTACAAGTAAATCCATCAAAACATCCTACTTGAAAAGGTCAACTTACTGGACTAGCTTTGATCTTTTTGAAAGCAGGAACCACCAATACTGTTACAGCTAAGAATGTCAGTGTGTCCAACCCCAAGTCATTAATAACATCAACAGCGGTCGCAACATCAACTGATGCATGTATCCTAAATCTGAATTTTTTGACATGTCTACAGTTACGAAGGTGAGACCTTTCTCCACCAGGTACTGGGAAAGGTGATAACAGTCTCCCCTTGAAGCCATTGTATACTCTGTACAGAAGATGGCAATTTATTCTGTGGCTCGTGGAAAGGAATGGGACACGCCCCAAGTGACGACAAGCGGAAGAGACATTAAGATAACATGGGGATAGGTGGGAAACTGAGGCAATTGATCTAATGGAATTAGTCTGGAAAATGATGTCATAGCCCTGCATTAAGTGCAGGTTGATTATCAATCCAATCATATTTTGCCATATAAACCAGAAACATATGACATTTGATATCCAAATTAAAGTTCACGTTAAGGGCAAAAACAGGTCTCACAGATTGACATGTATCACTAAATAATCAAAAGCTAAAGCATATAAAATTTCAACAGAGAAATGTGTAAACTTTGTCATAATAATTTATTATTATTTGTTATCTGTATTCCCTTCGATGATAATTACATTTGTGGAATCAGATATCAAGCCCGTTCTCTTGAATGTACTTCTTTGAACAATATAAACACAGCTTTGTTTAAAGATAAAAGAAACCTTGAAAATGCAGAATATACGAGACTAAAAAAAAAACAAGAAAAATCTTATTGAATGATGTTAAGGCTGGTCATATCTCAATCATGAAAAAATTCCTAGTAAAATAACATTTTGAAGCACAGTATCCAAACTAACACCCCATTTAGAAAACCCACCATCAAAGATAAGCAAGTGGGAACCAAACCATAACTACCAGAAATATAGCAAGTGTGATTAATTTACATAATCAAAATATTGCCAATTGCAGCAAACAACCCCTCTTTCTTAATAGCAACCAGTAAAAGGAAAATTGTCTCAATTAAATTGATCATATATATAGACAACAAGCAGAAGATAGTTGTTCAACATAAACTACTAATCATAAACATTCCCTTCAACGCAAGTGAAAATGATGATCTACTCTTTCTCTATAGACTTAATTGCAAATGAAAGGGCACAAAGAATAAAAGATTTGTCAGTCCCTTATTGACTAAAACTAAGCATGTAATCAAGAAGTCCATGAGAACGATTCAACATTAATTAAATACAACTGAAAATGAAACTCACTTTGAGATTGTGGGCATGGGCCACTGCATCCAACATACTGACATTCATGAAACCAAAACAAGCAACCTAATCAAGAATTGCAGTAAACATTTGAAAGATGATAAAAAAAAAAAAAAAAAGAGAGATTATTGAGAGCGAGAAGATAGTATTTGGAGAAGGGGAGGTGGAGGAAGCGGAGGAGCCACACGTTCACGCCATTGAAGTTTGGAACGTTTCGTAAGTAGAATGAAATTTGTCGTTTTAACGGTCACGAAATCAATTTTACTCATTTTGGATGATTTTATTATATGGTTGCTTACGTGGCGAATTGGTGATTCTTAATTTTCAGCTCCTCTTATTCGTTGAAAATATTTCTTTTAAGAAAATCTTTTACTAGTTTTCTAATATAAAATTGTATGTGCAAAAATGGGTTGTTTGACTTCTAGTTACTAAATTTTGTTTTTATTCCATTTAGAACTTTTATTTTTGCTGTGTTGAATCTTAGTTTATTTCGCAAATTTTTACATTAAAAATCACCATATGTGTGGCTCATTTGCAATTATAATATGACTTTATAATTATTGTAAATAAAATATCATATTTATTTTTTCTTTTTTTACAATTAGTACAATTTTTTAGCCAATTCAATATAATATGGGTTTTTTTTTTACAAGATTGAACACGTGTAAATTTGGACAGACTGAATTGATTGAAATAAATTTTGGCGTGTTGCAATTGTAAGGCCATCTCCAACAGTTTTCACCAGAATACAGTTAACTCTACACTACACTACAGTTAAAGTTACACATTTTCAATTTTCATCTCCAACAGCATCACTCTACATTTCACCCTACAATGGAATATTCCCTTTTTATATTCTTTACTATTGATTTAATTTTTTTATCGAATTATTTAATTAAATAGGATTATATATAAAATATATATATATATATTAATATTCTTGCTCATTATTTTTTATTTTTAATTAATATATAATTAAAACTTAATTTTATTTTACAAAAATTAAAAGGTTCATGTAAAAATAAACAACTTATTCAAAATAAATGTATTTGTATTGTTTATTGTAATATATTGTTGCTTTGTATCGATTATTAATATATTTGTGGCTTTGTATTGTTAAATGTTTATGTAATTCTATTTTTATTAATTATGTATTTTATGTTTAGTTAGATTTTTAAATTAATGTAATAGCATTTACTTAATTAATGTATAAAATAATTTTCAAACAATTGAAGAAATCTAATAGAAAATAAAAAAAATACAAAAAATAAATTAGTTTGTATTATGAAAAAAAAAATAAAAAAAAATAAAAAAGTACCGAGATGAACAGTACCTCGGTTAATCAACCGGGGTACTGTTCACCCACCCTTAAATCTAGCGAGCCGTGAGCATCTGTTGGAGAAAGATTTTTTGGAGAATCACTCCACATCTGCCGTGTAGCGTCTCTCTTGGAGACGCTCTAAAATCAACTAATAATCGCGTTCTACAAAGTCATACTACCTCTGTTTCATAATGTTTGTTGTTTAAGGGTTTTTTTTTAGTTTCAAAATGTTTGTTGTTTTATATAATTTGACATCCTCTCTCCCAATTTTAACCCTCTCAAATCCTACAAGATTTTTTGATTCTAACTTACCTATAATATATGAAGAGAGAAAAATATATGGAGAGAGAAAATATTGTTATTTTTTAGGAAAATATAGATGAATTAGATTTTATGGCATATATAAGGGATGAGTATATTTGTCCACAAAATTAATTCTTAATTCCAGATAAAAAAAACAAAACAACAAACATTATGAAACGGAGGTAGTATTTATTTGTCAAATGGACTACAACCTGTGATTTTTAATGCAAATAAGTAATAAGACGTGTGTGTTTAGTTTTTTTTAGTATGGCACACCATTCACGCATTAAAGTTACAAAAAGCATTATTTTTATAGAGAATTTCTATTTGCATAACTGATTTCACTCTTTCTATTTTGATCATTCAATTCGCTGCATATTTTACTCTTTGCACTACACACATTTATATTCATGCTTTCATTTTAAAAATATTTTTTTTACTTAAAAAAAAAAGTAAGTTCGAAAATACAATTTCAAACACGTTCACCTTATTCAATAATATTAATTTGTACGACTCCAATACTTAGGAAAAAAATTGATTCGAAAACTAAAGTTTGAACAACCCTCATTTGTTCGAAAACTAAAGTTTATACGACACTTATAAAAATTTCAGGGTGCAGGGTGTTTTAAAATTGATTTTTTGAACAATCTTCATTTGTTCAAAAAATATTTTCCGAACGAACTATGTTCGAAAACTTAAATTTGAATGCTCTGAACTTCATGTTTTCTCCAAGTGTTGTTCGAAAAATGGAGTTCGAACCACTCCAAAATGTTTGAAATTTTCAGTTTGAACGAATCGCGATCTGGACAAAAAAAAATCCCACAACACGTTCTAAACTCAATTATTTTTTATCAATACATCCATACTAGCATCTACTACTTCTAATAAATTATTAGAAATTAATGAATACTTTGATTAATTTATTTTTTTTTTTGAAATTTTGAATATGTGGTGCATTGAGTAATTTTAGTGGTTTGAACAAATAATAAAAAAGTATTGAAGTAACTTCACAAATATTTTATTTTTTATTTTATTTCTTTTATAGTGCAAATAGTCACTCCTTTTTATAAACTTAATATTTTTTTTTTTGGTGGTGAGAACATGCTACGAACTATAAGCAAGATCCTCTAGAAATGGCAGAATAAAAATTTGAATACTCAATGCAATAAAAGTAAAGAAAGTTGAGGTATCAATAAAATATACATGTTATAGGAACTTTTCCTAACTAAATATTTGGCGTGTTATAATGTTATTCAACTAAATAAAAATTCACTAGTGATTCTCTAATCCCAACTTGTTTCGTGTATCAAATCTTAAAATTATTACTTTTTTTCTTTTTTTATTCAATTTAAATTTCTTTTGATTAGTATAATTTTACATTATTATTTAGGATTTATTTCATCTAATTATGATTTATAATTATTTTTTAATATTTAATTTTCATTTTTAGTTAATAAAATTAAAAAAATTAGCAATAAATATTAATTATAATTAGTTACAATAAGTAAATTTTATTTTAATAAAAAACATTATTAACAATATATAATTTTAATATCGGCACATAAAATTAGGATTAGAGGATCTTTACTCATAAAAATTGTTGAAGGTGCCCAAATATGCTGTTATTAAAATAAAATAATAACTAACTTAGTTGATATTTTTTCTTTTCGTAAAAGTAAAAGATCCAAGTAAAGATCTCAATCCTCCAACTCCAAAAAAAGAAAAAGAAAAGAGAAAAAAAACCACTATAAAATAACCACACATGTGAGCTAAATAATTATCGCAACCATCAAACCCGATACGTCTTTTATACAAGGATCTCCACTATTTGATGTCCAATGACACATCTTTTTTATAAAAAAAATTGGGAAGGGGTAATGGTGGTTTCAAATAAGTGACATCTTTCATTTTGCACGAAAGTCTACCTTATCCGAAGGAACAACTTCTCACCAATTACACGCTATGGTAAACAAATATATATATATATATATATATATATATATATACATGCTCATGAAACCACATGAAGCAAGGACATGCATTGACAAATCTGCATATATATGCAAGCTTATTGAATACACCAATTGGGAGTAATGTTTCCTTATTAGGCAATTTACACAACACACTATTATCACATTCAAATAGTAGCCAATGTCTGCAGACTGCACTTCACAGCGAAGAATCAGAATTTGCTGAGGTGAACTTCAGCGATATGCTATTAACACAATGGCGTTCGTTTGTGGGTGTAGGAAACCCTTCTCCTTTAAAGACATGACCAAGGTGTCCCCCACATGCTGCGCATGTGATCTCTATCCTCCGTCCATCAGGATCAGGCTATACAAGGCGAAAAGCATTGTTCCTTACTCAGATATGCCAACACTCGAACATGTACAGGATGCACGTCAAAAAGAAGGAAAACTTACAGTTCGGTTTATGGCCCCCGGGAGACCCTCGTAGAAGGCAGGCCAACCACAACCCGAGTTAAATTTGGTAGTTGACTTGTAGAGGGGAGTTCCACATCCTGCACATTGGTATATACCCTCCTCATAGAACTTGTCATATTCCCCAGTACCTGGAAATCTGATTGCATGTAGGTACATAAGCACATCTCTTAGCACGGTAGATAAATGATGGTGTGTAGCTCACAAAATAGTCCCTTGCATCATAAACAAAAGGGGACAAAAGATAAAGAGTATTCAATTTATTAGCCCAAACTTAAGAACCATAATATCTGAAAGTGGAGGTCAAAAATAAGATGATCAAGACATAATTATTGCAACTATGGTACAAGAAAAATACCAAAAATTATGAGAAAAAAATACAAAAGTTAGTAAAAACAACGACAGCAGCAGCAAACAGATAGATTCCTTAGTTAATAGACATCTGTTCTTTTATATTTTGATAGCTATCTTTATTTTTCCTTAACTATATAGTTATTTAGGGCTAGAATAAAGGGATGGCGGGGCTTTTGTTTCGTTTCCAGAGGCCCAGAGTTGTGTTATTTAAGTAGTAGGATCAGGAGTCATTCCCTCATTGGGTATCATCGGAAGAGTTGTTAGCTTAGTTTAAAAAAGCGCAAAGCGCACCGAGGCACAAACTGCCCTGGAGCCTAGGAGCGCAGGCGCTTGCTATTTTTTAGGCGAGGCGCACCAACACTAAAGAAAAATCTAATATATTTACCTAGAGTATGTTCTCTACTCAAAATATCATATCACTTAAAAATTAACAAAAAAACACACAAATGCACAGTTAATCATGCAAAATATAAAAGTCTTAATGCACGAGCAAGAGCAAATCAACTAATAATCATCATAAAATTCATCATCTCCATCTCCTTTATCATCTTTGTCTTCACCAATGTCCTCCTCCATCTCCATTTCCGCCTCAATGTCCTCAAGCACATACTCATCCTCAATCCTCATCCTTAAAAAAAAATAGTTTAATTGTGCTTGCAATTAGGGAACAGCCGAACAGGTGTAATGTTTCATTTAGGGAACTTGTTCTTTCTAGCACAATTAGAACTTAATTCCCCTTGATGGCTACCGAGAGCTGTGTCGCGTGTCGCAACCCCCTTACAACGCGTTTTACAGTTAATCCGACCAATGAATTTCCACACAATTTACATCATTGTAAACCTCACACTCATACTTCAAACTTTTCAGAACAGGTCTCGGATCGCCCAGAATCATTTGGTCTGTCAAAGTTATGTCACAAGTCGATGCAAAGTTTCTACCAACATTTTGCAGTGTTGCGGTTGCAAATTCAAAGGTTGTTTCCTGCCAATCCCACCGTTGGACTGACCTAAGTTTTTGGCTATAGAAACCTCATGTTGTAACCTTTCAAGCCACTATTTCCACTCGAAGATCCAACGTTATTTAATACTCCGAATGTGTCGTAAGTTTTCAGAAATTCAATGCGAATCCTTTTCACATCAGATTATTTCCATGTTTATGATGTCATTTTTTCAGATTTTTTGCAGTTGGTCTAAGTCTAACCATTAGATTTTTATCCATCTGTTCCAATAGAATTCTTATCTTTCCAACTATCAAAAATTTATCCTTTCGGGCGAAAAGCCGAAAATCCATCGAGTATCAAGCTAGATCAAACCCAAAACTTTTTGTAAGAAAATATGTTCTGAGAACTAGTGAGGAGTCAGCGACTGTTCTCGCCGATTTCCGATGAGGCTTGTCTGAATTGGCCTCCCTTCTCTTCTGATCGATCGTGGGGCCTATGGAGGTGGACACGTGGTCACTGCCAGTGCCCGATCGGAGTTAAAATGAATTTTATACGATCTTTTGAAGTTCTGTCCTGTTTTTGAGTCGTTCCCTTTTTCATCAGATTTGCTTCAAATTTCAAGAAAAGTCTCGTTAGTTTCTATCCTAGTGTCCTTTACTTTTGCATTAGAAGTTCAATCGGGCTAAGACCTTTTTTATTCATCTATCGATTTATGATTAATGCCAGGTCGTGCCTACTATCACTTGTCCTCTGTTGATTGTTTATTGGTATGTGAGTCCTATTTAAACGCTTGAAAATCATGGTTTTACTCCTATTACAAAGGTTATGCTGCCCAAATTTCTAAGGTCATAAATGAGTAAATTCCTTTAAGACCTTTGGTTGAGTCTTATTGTTGTTCTATACTTCTATCCCCTTATTGGCTTTTTTTAGCTTAATTTGAGACTGCCAAAAGTGTGATTTTCTTCAAGATGTAGAGGTTATGATGCCCAAATTTCTGAGGCACTAACCAAGTTCTTTTATTATTTGATTCACTATGCAAGCTTTGAAATACTTTTCCCCTTCTCTTTTCCCTAGTAGCAGCCTAGAACAATGGTCCCTTATCATTAATCCAGGAGCCTTACAGTACCGGTTGAGGATCCAGTAGCCAGTAACTAAGGCAGCTGAGAATGATGGGGAAGGGACCAACTTTCAAGATAGAGATCCCACTGCTATCAGATCACCAAATGGAATCACCCTTAATTCTATCAGAGGAAGAAGCAATCATAATAGTTGTTAACATTAGAAGATTTTAAATACGGCTCCATGTTGACATTGTGATAGTTACTATCACAGTGAAAAGGAATGACGGTGAGGAGTCGCTCGAGTCTTTCAGTGAAATAAGATCTATAAGTCAGCATCTAGCATTGATTTCTACATTAAGCATTCATTCCACTTGAATAGCAGTTCTCAAATGCAAGATAGGAAATTATTAGAAACAAAATGACTGTCCATCAAACATTTCAATTAGCTCATCTCCAAGGAGGAAGCCATCCTCAATTTCAAACTAGATTTCCTTAATCTACTATCTCACAATTGCTGGCATGGGAAACAAATACTACGGACTTCACTATAGAACACAAAATTTAAAAAATTTATAGGGGCTACATGTCTACAAGATTGCAACCACTAAAATCTCTCACTATAACCTCACAGAAAAAATGTTTTAACTCAATCCAGCTCAAACTAAGTAAACACCGGTATGAATGATTTCCACGATCACATCTCAAAAAAATCAGACCCCGCATGCTGACAAAACGGAAAGCCCTTTAATTTCAAGAATTCAATTAATCCCATAACAATTCAAGAAAAAAATAATAACAACTAAAAATGCAAATGGGGGTAAGAACTGAAACGCACTCGGTTCCCTTCTGCCTTAGAATACGAAACTGCTCTGGCGACAGAACAGCGCGCCACTCCTCCTCCGATTTCTGCACCGAACCAGTTGCAGCCATGGCCACAATTCCGCTTCTGAAACCCTTCTTCCCCTGATTCAGACTCAACCCACAAAAGCCACTTGACGAATAGCTGATGTATCTGATTATTTGACGATTAATTGGGTTTGGATTGAATCTTGCGAGAGCGGAGGCGTTGGCAATGAACGTTCTAGAAGCTGCGAGAGGCGAGAGTTTCAATATTTGAGAGCCCATTTGATATTTAACGAAGTTTTTCCTCTTTTTTCTTCTATATTGTGTGTGTGTCACTCACTCCATTGAGAATTGAGATAATCTGTGGTTCCGAATCCCACAACGTGGGTCTGTACTATTCTGCAGCTTCTTTGGCCTAATAGGATAAATTTTATTTTATTTTTGAGATATAATATGATTTTTTTTTTTTTTGGAAATTCACTAGGAAAGATAAAAAATGATAATTTAATGTGAGATCATCCGACAAGTTAAATTTCATCAAATAAATCTATATTTGGATTTTTACTCCATCAATTTATTCATATAATTATGTGGTAAAGATAAAATGGATCTGAATATGGATAATGTCGGATTTTGACCCATGGAACTCTTGGTTTTTTTTATGTAAAAACAAAAATAATTCAAATGAGTTTATTAATTTCTACATAGATAAATGATTTTGAAAAAAAAAATTAATAAGAGATGAATGTTCAAAAAATAAATAATATCATCAACTCGAAAATAATATCACCACATATATTTTTTATATCGCCACAACGATTATACATAAAATATTATTTGAAAAAAATAAATTGTGTATTTTAAAAATTAGGGTAGTACCCACTCGGCGACATTAGGGATGTAACTATAAGTCGAGTCAATTTGTGAGTTACTCGAGATCTACTCGAGCAAAATTCAAGATTGATCGAATCGAGCTCAAACTTGTGCTCAACAATATCAGGTTCACTAGCATTATCGTGCTTTGATGTATTTATCATTTTTACCCTTAATAGTTTATTTAGTTACACAAATATCACTAATAATTTGATTTTTTTTCATCTTTTTAAACAATGAGAATAAGTGATATAATTTACAATTTTTTACATATTAATTAGCAATCAAGTCAAGTTAAGACGAACTCGAGTTCAAATTTAAATGTACTACTGCTCAATTCGATTATACCCCTAGATGTTACGAACTCTTTCAATTGCCCATCTCGAGCGGCCTACTCTAGACTCTATCCAAGTATCCACTCCCTCAAATAGTCAAATGATAGCCCATTTTAAGACCTCCTTAAACTATCTCCAACAGTATGCTTTATTTTACAGCAACTTCATCTCTATTATTCAACGAAAACTACATTTCATTTCTAATCGTCTACTCTAAATTCTGCATTAAAAATGAATATTTCATAATGTTCATTTTTTATGTATTTATTTAATCTTAATTTTGCAAAACAATATTAAAATTTATAAAACTTAGTAATATTGCAAGCAACATAGAAAAACATAATAATATTGTAAAAGAAAAGGAAAAAAGAAAACACAAATTACATAATAATTTTTCTAATTATGTGAATTAAAAAATTCTTCCCATAAATGCTCAATTTTTATTTTTAATACTTTATTTGTACATTCAATATTTTTATGTGTAGTAATTTTATTAAGTGTCATTTTAATTGCAACATAAAAAACAGAATATGAGCTTTCTTATTTTCTTATTTGATGTAATTTTAATTTCAATATTTTAATTTAATGTGCAAGTTTGTATTTTAATATTTCAAATAAAAAAAAAATAAATAAATAGATAAAGATGAAATAAGAATTATGAAAGAAAATGAAAACAGAAAAAAGAAAAAGAAAAAAAGCGAACAAATTTTCCAGTTACGGTGTTGTAGCAATCCTGGTTTCCAGTTGTGTTTAGCGCCATTGTTGGAGAACTATTTTGCCAAATTTTGTGCCACTTTTGACATTTAGCTCTTCTCTTGGAGAGGAGAAGCCCTAAGGTTGCTCCTTACACAATTATAAGTTACTCTATAAGACAGTATTATATTTTGAATTTAAGTGATATTGAATTTGAGTTTATAATAATAGTTGTTCACACAGTACAACACTATTACTTAAGTATTAGGTTTTATTTGGTTGACACGGAATCTGACTTAGGAAAGTAATCTAATTCCTTATTTTAACATTACTGTCTTTGGTTCATTTTTTATGTAATTTGGAAATGAATCAGATTTCTCAAAAGAAGGAAAATTATGTAACTTTCCTGGAATGTGAATACCTGCTCCAAGTAGGTATTCTTATTCCTTAGTTTGGAAAATATGGTTACAGGAACTCTTAGACAAGGGCTACATTCAACTCGACATCTCATCATGGAGAGCATATTACTATGGATTTTGTGGTTGGTCTGCTCGACAATCCATTGTTTCTTTTGTGTAGGATTTTACTGAATGACTAGCTTTCTGTTCTTGTTGCTGGAATGCTGAGCCACATATCTCCTTCTCATTATTTTGAGATCATAAAGGTACTTATCACAATATTGTCGAATGTGACCTTTCTTCTTACAATAATGGCAGATGATTCTCTATTTGTTGCTACTATAAGAATTTATCTTCTTGTCAGTAATGTTCTTCCAGATATACCGAACATTCTCTTATATATGCACCAGTTTGCTTGTACGTTCTTTGACAAACACTATCTTGGACTGTCCACTACTGTATCCAAGACCTGGATGACTCTTTCTTGAATGTCCTTGAGTTGTGAGAATCTTATCAAGATTCTTTGTACCATTGTTCAGCATGTTGACATTCTTTTTGATGGATTTGAGCTCTGCAGATAATTCATCAATCTCATACTTTTGTTGCTGAATAGTATTCTTCTGTTCTGCATCAAATTTGATCAGTTTCTCTTTCTCATTGAGAAGATCCTTGTTATGAGATTGAAGAGTCTTGTTGATCTCCACTACTTCCAGCCATCTTTCATACATCTCCTTGTATGTCTTGACAAGTTTTTCTTGGCTGAAGTCTTCCGTGTCTGACTCATCATTTTCTGCATTGTTGAAGAGATCCTTGAATTCTGAGATTTTTGCTGTAAAGGCAATAATTTCTTCATTTGAATCACTGATGTCTTCGTCAGAGTCATTGCCACTAAGAAAAGCATTATAATTTTTTTTGTTTCTCTTCAGTGTGTTTGCACACTCAGCTTGAATGCGCCCAAATCCATCACATTCTTTGCACTGAATTCATCTTCTGAAATTTGAAGTTTGAAACTCTTTCTGCTCATTGCTTGAGTTTCTATTTTGTTGAGAATTACCAGGTGGTTGTCTTCTATTGTTGGCCCTTCTAGAAGACTACTTATTAACTCTTTTTAACATACGACCGAAGTTCTTGGTGATCAGGATTATATTATTCATTGTATCTGAATCAAGTACAGTTTTTACTTCTATACATGTTCAAGTACATTTTCTGAGACTTCAATTTTAAGAGCAATACCTCTCTTCCTTGAGCTGCTGTCTTTATCTTCTAAGTTCATCTTGAATGTTCTTAACGACCCCATCAGCTCATCAAGTCTCATACTCTTGATATCCTTGACTTCTTCAATTGCAGCAACTTTGTAAGCAAACTTCTTTGGAAGAGATCTAAGAACCTTTCTTACAAGCTTCTCATTGTTGATAGACTCACCAAGAGCAAAACTCTCATTAGATATGCTTCTCAGTCTGGCATTAAACTTACATATGTACTCAGTATCCTCCATTCTGAAGGTTTCAAACTTAAAAGTAAGGTTTTGAAGCCTTGACAACCTTACTGAACTAGTCCCTTCAAATGTGGTTTTCAGAATATCCCATGTAACTTTAGCAGTCTCACAAGTTGAGATTAGACTGAATGTTTCAAGATCAATTGCAGAGAATATAGCATAGAGAGTTTTAGAGTTGACATTATACCAGTTTTTCTTTTTGTGACACAGTCCACTCTCATTCTTCAATCTCCACATGCTTTCCTTCCTTGGCAACAGTTGGCTTTTCCCATCCTTTAGTGATACTTTTCTATGCAAACTCATCTATTGATCTCAGAAATGCCCCATCCTTGCTTTCTAGTAAGGATAGTTGTTGCCTTCAAGCAATAGTGATCTGACCGTAGATCTTTCTTCTTTGATTGAACTCATAGCTTGAAATTAACCAAAACCCTTGTGTTCTTTGATAATGCCGTACAGATTATGACAATCTCGAATACTTTAGTGTGAATAGCACTAACAAGAGAAATTATAAAGCTTCATAGTGCACCTGTTTCAGTGACATCGGATCATAATACGCAGTTTATGTTTAAATTTTGGCAAAACTTACAAAATACAATGGACATAAAATTGAATTTCAGTACATCTTTTCACCCGCAGACTGATGGACAGTCTAAAAGAACAATTCAAACCCTAAAGGATATACTCAAGGCTATGGTCATGGATCAAGGAGGAAGGTGGGAGGAATACTTGTCTTTAGTTGAATTTGCTTACAACAACATTTTCAAGCGACCGTTTGAATGGCGCCTTATGAGGCTCTATACGGTCAAAAATACAGATCACCACTTTACTTGGATAAAGTTGGTGAAAGAAAAATTTTGGGCCCGGAAATTATACAGAAAACTATTGAGGTTATTGATAAAGTAAGATAAAGAATGAAGGAGGCCCAAGATCGACAGAAAATGTATGTAGATAAAAGGAGAAAAGATTTACAATTTCAAGTAGGAGATAAGGTGTTCCTGAAAATCTCTCCTACAAGAGGCATGGTGCGATTCGGAATCAAAGGAAAGTTACGGCCTAGATATATTGGACCATACAAAATTCTTGAAAGAATCGGAGAAGTTGCCTACAAATTGGCGTTACCGCCAAAGTTAGAAGGAATTTATGACGTGTTCCATGTATCAATGCTTCGAAAATATATTTTCGACCTAAGTCACGTTGTAAATCAGGAAAAAAAAAGTAAATCTGGATCTGACATACGACGAGTTTCCAATAGCTATTCTCGATAAAAAAAAGTCCAAAAGATGCGAAATAAAGAGCTAATGCTTGTGAAAGTTCAATGGAGCAGACATGGATAGGAGAAAGCTACATGGGATCTTGAAGATCAGATCTTGGCCAAATATCCAACCCTCGCCATAGCATGTATATTCAATTTCGAGGACGAAATTTTTTTTTAAGGAGTGGAGGATGTAACACCCCGAAAAATATAGTATTATATTTATTTTATAGCTATAAATTTCATTAAATTATAATCTAAATTATCTGGGCTAGTTAATCATAGGCCTAGAGACATTATCAGACCAAGAAAAGTCTCGACCTTAGTTGAGTTTTCTAACTAATATTAAAAATTATATTATAAAAATAGATATTAATGGGATCATTTTGGTACCAATAACATCCAATTCGGATTTTATTTGATCTTCCAATGAAATTTATTTCATTAAACATTTTAACATCAATTTATTCTATCAAGCCCAATTAATTACCCACTTCTTGGCCTATCTATTTATGCCAATTTCAACTATTTCATAATTAAAATACATATAGGATATATCTATTGCTAGGCCTATTTATTGGAAAAGAGAATTAAGTTTATAATAATTTATTAAATATTTCGAACTCAATGTATTTCCTCAAATTGATAATATAAATTTTACTCCAACTTGATTTAGTTTTATAATAATAAGAACCTCATCACCCAATTAACTAAATTAATTAAATAATGTGATAAACTTAAATGGAAAAATGAATTGGGTGAGTCATTGAAACCAAAGTTTCCACTTGGAAATCATTTGATGTAATAAGTGTATATATGGTACACGTGTGAGATGGGAACATATCCTTATATGTGTGTGTGTGTGTGTGTATATATATATATATAATGGGGGGATTTTGGCTATGTTAAAAAAATAAGAAGAAGAAAAGAAAAACAAGAAAAAGGGTATAAAAAGAAACGTAAAAAAAAATATAGAACAAAAAAAGAGAAAGGAAGAGAATAAAAGAGGAAAAGTTTGGAGGTAAGCTCTCCATCATTATTTTCTTTATTTTAAGTCACTGTAGTCTTCCATCATGTTGGTTTCCGATCAATTTAACCTTTTAAAAATTTTACAATTTTAGGTTGCTTTAAACCTCCAGTTACAAGTTTTATTTTCAGGGTTTCAAATTTATTTATTTTAATTTTAGTTTAGTATTTGGAAATTAAATTAGGATCTTTAGAAAATATTATTTAGTCCTAAAATTTCTAAATAATATATTTTCCCAAAAGAAATACTAAATTGATTTATTTCGTCTAATCCACATTATTTTCCCGTTTGACTCCATTTCAATTCCAAATGATCCCAAAGACATAGGAAATTTATATTTAAGTTATTTAAGACCTAAGTTATATTTTTATTAGCCAATATTATGATTTTAAGTTAGATATTTCAAATTTTATAGGTCGAGACGGACGAGAAGCATAGTAGCATCGCATAAATTGCATTGTTTATTGAGATCATCCAGGTGGGTTCTTCTATAACTCACAACTATATTTTTAAATTCGTCCATGAAAAGCATGTTAAATGTTTTAATAGCATTGTTTACGCAATGGTTGGATGTTGTGAGACTTCATGCATAGAGGAATTCCGACTTACAAGCATAGACGGTTTACTTTGTGACTAAATGTCTAGATAAGTAACCGTAAAGTATCATGTGATCACATTGGGTCTCTCATCCAATAAAGAAGAGTAAACTTTGTTATAAAGTATGTTCATGGTTGATTTCCATGATTTATGCAGTATAATAATTTTAAAATATGAAAGTATGACTTGGACGAATATTAATGCCCACTGAGTGTTTTCTGGCACTCAACCCAAATATTTTTAAATATTTTCAGGTCCTGGAGATCGAGCTGGTTTATGATGAGCTGTTGGAGTGGGTTAAATGGTTGACCCTTGTATGGTTTTTGCTTAAAACCATCTTTAAACTTTTGTTTGAATATTAAATATTAAATGCTTCTGTTGGTACTCTGCAAACCTTTAAATTTGAAAGTTGTTAACCCCAGTGGTCAATTTTTGATTGTATATACAAATATTTTGAACATATATAAGGGTTGGCCGTGAAGTTTTTGAATGCATGGTTTGAATATTTTTAAGTCAATGTGCTGCCCGTTTACAAATTATTAATAAAGTTAAATATAATTTTTATAAAAGTATTTATTACGTAAGCACGTACGTATGTTTTGGTGACGTTTTGGTCCTAGTGGGACTGGGGCGTTACATCTTATTCCTTAGTTTGGAAAATATGGTGTTAAATGATTTCATTATTCGATTTCTTCATTTATTATTATTTAATTTTTTTATAAATTATTATTAAGTTTGGATTCATATTTTTTAACTAAAAAAATGGTTTTTTTTTTAAATTGAAAAAAAAGATTTATTATTATCTTTTTTTTATTTATTGATACTAAGTTTGGATTAAAACATTTCAATAAAAAAATGAGCAAAATAAATAAAATAGAAAAATAGAAAATTTTATAAATGAAAAATGGAAACTCAAAAAATGTGATACTTTTTTATTGACGAAATTCCAACCAAAATTCGACTATTCTATCCATCATTTTTTGTTCTATCAAAATTCCAATATATCATTTTTGAGGCAACGATGCGGATTAAACATTTACCATATCATTGTTAATATAGATAATTTTAACTTCCAATTTAATAAAAAAATATATATATCGATAATTTTAACTTCCAATTCAATAAAAAATATTTGGATTAACAATACAGTATTTTTCTTAATCGATTGTTTTTTAGTGATATCAGTTTATTTAAATTGAAATAATATATTGCATTCAGTATATATAGTAGTGTTGCAAATTGAAGAATTATACATTATATTGTCCGTAATTTAAAATTATAATTATTGGTAGTATGAAATAAAATATATATATATATATATATATATATAGTACTATTGGTTTGCAATTGAAGAATTATACATTATATTGTTCGTAATTTAAAATTATAAACTATTAGTAGTATGAAATAATATATATATATATATACACACACACACATTATATATTTTTTTATTGATACTAAGTTTGAATTAAAATATTTCAATAAAAAACGAGCAAAATAAATAAAATAGCAAAAATATAAAATTTTATAAATGGAAAAAGAAATTCAAAAAATGTGATACTTTTTTATTGACGAAATTCCAACCAATATTTGACTATTCTATCCATCATTTTTTGTCATTTCTATCAAAATTTCAATATATCATTTTTGAGGCAACATTGCGGATTAAACAACGACCATACCATTGTCAATATAGATAATTTTGACTTCCAAATTAATAAAAAAAAATTATATCTATAATTTTAATTTTCAATTCAATAAAAAATATTTGGATCAATAATACAATATTTGCCTTAATTTATTATTTTTTAGTGATATCATTTTAGTTAAATTGAAATAATATGTCGCATTCAATATATATAGTATTGCTGTAAATTGAAGAATTATACATTATATTGTTCGTAATTTAAAATTATAAATTATTGATAGTATGAAATAATATATATATATATATACGTGTGTGTGTGTGTGTGTGTCTCTGTGTGTGTGTGTGTGTTAGATATTTAATTCTCTACACTTGTTTAAATTTAATCAAATAATAAAACGAGAATCCTAAAAATTTCCTTGTTATGTTCCAAACACAGAATAAAGATTCTGTTAATAATCATCTTCCTCATAATCACATTCACAGACATTATATTCTCAAAAAACTTTATTTTTTTGCCAACCAAACAAGCTCAGGTATTATACCAATAGTAGAACTCCACATAAATGCATACATGCATACACCACATATATGTACTAATAGAAATAAATTAATGAGTGTTTCTAAATACACTAGCAATTTTACTTTATACACCATTATTAAAACTAATTAAAATCTAATTATTTATTAAATTACTTAAATATCCTTTCAAACTAAAGTAAAAAATAAAAAATTATAGTGACAACTTGACGTGCGCTCTGTTGCTGAAGTTGTCGTCATACTTCTGAAATATCGATGATTTCTCTTCTTGAATTTTTTTTTTCCTCTCAATTTTAATGGAATAAATTTCTATTACAAAGGATTGCATCATATAATCGATTTTTTTGTTGACGAAAACTCCCAAGGAAAGTTTCTCTCTCGATTTTTTAATTGAAGTCAATCGATTTTTGTATCTCTTAATCGATTTTCTCTCAAAAAAGAGAATTTGCATGAAGCATGCAATAGTAGAAGAGTGTGAAAAACGAGGTGGAGGGCGGAGCAATGGCACAAATCTATTCTCGCGCTTCTGCAATTATCTTCTTCTTTATTATTTTTTTTAAATAATTTATTTAAGTAAGGGTAAAATTAAAAAAAATGTAATTCATAAAATAAAATAACAATGACAAAACAATTGTGGTGCATGAAGTAAAATTCGTGATGCAAATAGAAACACTCTAAACTAATAACACACTATTGCTCTAAAAAAATTAATCACACAATATTAGAATTATACTCATGAGAAATGTATTTTAAATGAAAAAATAAATATCTTGAACATATAAAAAAATAATATAATATAATACGTTACATATTTTGATGGTTTGAACCGGTTAAATCACGTAAATCTTCAAATTACTCAATTTTATCGATTGTAACCCAATATGTCTAATGCATCATTCTAAGTAAACACCCCTACAAATTAGATCAATACAATCCAAATAAAATCCCAAAAATTGACTTGAATTGTTTTCATTTTTTTTTTTAATTTTAGAGAAATTTTCATTTTCAAATTAAGAACGTGCTACGTAGTCATACCGACCGGGCCACCACACTCCTACTACTAGTTGGAATCAAAAGTCAAAAATGAGAAAAGTAGAAAAACAAATAAATTAGGAATAAAAAACATATGCTCAGTCTAACGCGGTGGGGGCGCCGTGATCACGAAGGCGTGTGCCGGCCAAACTCCGTTAATTTTATTAACGTTTGGCGCTAAAATTAATACAAAAATAAAAAAAAATCTGAATAAAAGTTTTTCTAAAATCAATTTAAGAATCCAACCGTATTCAGTGCCCCTTTTCCCTATCTACCTAACCTCTTATATTAAAATTGTTTGCATTTAAGTTTTGTGCATTTTTTTTTTTCGTCCATTAAATTATTATTCCAAAATTGCTAGTAAAAGTATGGAGTAATGGAGATATACCATGTGCAACACTTTACAATTATAATCACTACTCTCTTAATTTGGGATGTACAAATGGAGAAGACTCGTCCAAAAATTAAAAACTAAAAATACTCTCATTGCTACAAATTAAAATACGATGATATGATATAATTGTAATGTTTCAATTATGTTCCATTTTCCATCATCACCAATTTTATGCATTCATCGCTTGTATTAATTGAATATGTGTGAGGACTCGGGGACATTTTTTTATATATTTTAAATTAAAAAAACATTTCATAAATGAGGAAGTAGAAAAATGATATAATTAATTAATTATAAACCTATCTCCTCCTAGGACAAGGACAGAAATAAATTACTTTTTTTTTTTTTACTTTCATAAATAGTAATAATAATATACCCGGTCAATTATGGTGGACGCAACCAAATTTCCAATCCCAATATTGAGTCGTTGAAAACTTCGCTCAACCTATACACCAAAACCCTCTTCATATATATTCTCTCCCCTCTTTCCCACCAGCTCTAAATCCCGCAATAAAACTCAGCTGCTCGAGGGCGAAGTCCTCCCTCCCTGCTAACACGACTTCCGTTCACTGGCTCCAATGGCGGCGGCGAGCGGCTTCGCGATTTCCATCTCATCTGCGAACTGTAATATTAATGCTAATGCTGATACTAGATTGAAGATTGATAATTGTAGCAATGCCCAACGCGTTCGTAATCCGTCGAGTACTTCCGCGGTTCGATTTCATCGACAGACGCGAGATTTTTTCAATAATTTCAGTTATAGGATTGACGTGCCTGAAACGCGGTCGTTTAGATTATGCTCGAGATCCGAGCTTGCTTCTGAGTCGGAGATCCCATCGAAATCGAGTATTTCGGCTTTGGAGCTCCTGAAGACTTCCGCTGCTGATCGTAAGTTTTCTTCTTCTATTTTTCATGTAATTTGTTCGAGATTTTAGTAAGGCAATGATCTGTTGTCTTGTAATTTCGTTTCCTTTTATTATGGCGTTTGTCTGAGGCGTATGCTCTTATTTTTGAATAAATTCAAGGAGTTGTAATATTTTGATTCGAGGATTAACATGATATTATGCAAGTTTGAACTCGTGTTGTCTTTCTGTTTTGGATTCATTGCTATTAGTTTTGGAGATTAGGCAACAAAGATCTTGGTGGTGGTAAAGATTAATGGTTGATTATGTAATTTTGGCTTGTGCAAGGCACACATAGTAGGTTTTGTTTCTCCTATTTGACCTTGATGGTGGACTTTTACGGAGTTTTAGAATTTATGGAGGTATTGGAGAGTTATATATATTGCATTAATTACTTATTTTATTGTCGCAATACAAGGGCGTGCTTTGTATTTGGAGGAAAGAAAAGGAAAGAAATTGATATGTTCTATTTCTGAGGAATTGTTTTTATGTTTGTTAGAAGCTTCTTGAGAAATCATAAAGGGATAAAGATCTAACCAAGACTTGTACCTTTTCCATTCAGGTTATACGAAAGAAACAGGCAGTATTCTGGTTGTTGGTTTTAACTACCGTACAGCGCCCATTGAGATACGTGAAAAGCTTTCTGTCCCAGAAGCCCAATGGCCTCAAGCGATTGGTGAACTGTGTGCTCTAAATCATATAGAGGAA
Source organism: Perilla frutescens (assembly GCA_026008535.1). Taxonomy (NCBI): domain Eukaryota; kingdom Viridiplantae; phylum Streptophyta; class Magnoliopsida; order Lamiales; family Lamiaceae; genus Perilla; species Perilla frutescens. The sequence continues at coordinate 47,995,660 of BRKX01000005.1, forward strand.
GCTGCTGTTCTTAGCACATGCAACAGGCTGGAAATATATGTGGTGGCTCTATCCCAGCATCGTGGAATAAAAGAAGTGACTGAATGGATGTCTAAGGTAATAACAGTTGGATTTTTCTTATTCAATATGGTTTATATGGATCTTGTATTGAAAATTTATCATATGTTTTTCAAATATAGTTTCCTGTCTGCCATTTCTATTTTGTTTTGATGACCGATGACCTGATTTTCCTTAAAGAGCACTGATAACCTCCTTTCTTGGCCTGAAATCTTTTTGACTTCTCTTCTATGTTAAATAGTGTGCTGTTCTTTTTCTGAATGCCACTTTCTTGAAGTGAAATGTTTTTATTAATATAAGGGCATATGAATAATGTTTGACATCGTCTATCTCCTTCTGCAGATAAGTTCAGTGCCAGTTTCAGAGCTGTGTCAGCACAGATTTTTGCTTTTCAACAAAGATGCCACACAACATATTTTTGAAGTATCTTCAGGGCTCGATTCCCTTGTGTTAGGAGAAGGTCAAATTCTTTCACAGGTAAAACAGGTTGTTAAAACAGGACAAGGGGTCCCTGGATTTGATCGTAAAATTAGTGGGCTATTTAAGCATGCGATCACTGTGGGAAAACGTGTTAGAACAGAAACCAGTATTTCTACTGGGTCGGTATCAGTTAGTTCAGCAGCTGTGGAGCTTGCTATGATGAAACTTCCGGAGTCTTCACATGATTTGGTGAGAACATTGGTTGTTGGAGCTGGAAAAATGGGAAAGCTCGTGATCAAACACCTAGCTGCAAAGGGATGCAGAAGGATAGTAGTTGTTAACCGGACAGAGGACAAAGTAGATTCCATTCGACAGGAGATCAAGGATGTTGCAATAGACTATATGCCTTTCTCAGAATTGTTAACATGTGCTGCCGAAGCAGATGTCATTTTCACATGTACGGCATCAAAATCTCTTCTGTTTTCAAAAGATCAAGTTCAGACGCTCCCTCCTGTGGGTTCAGATGTTGGAGGCCTGAGGTTATTTGTTGACATTGCTGTTCCAAGGAATGTGGGATCATGTGTATCGGATATTGAGAATGTTCAAGTTTACAATGTGGATGATTTGGAGGAAGTAGTGTCTGCTAACAAGGAAGACAGGTTGCAAAGAGCAATGGAAGCTCAGGCAATCATTGCAGAAGAAGTGAAACAATTTGAAGCGTGGAAGGACTCCCTCGAGACAGTTCCAACCATCAAGAAGCTTCGGGCATATGCAGAAAGAATCAGGGCCTCTGAGCTGGAGAAGTGTATGTCGAAGCTGGGTGATGATTTGCCAAAGAACGAAAAGAAAGCTATTTATGATCTCAGTATAGGAATTGTGAACAAGCTCCTTCATGGTCCCATGCAACACTTGCGATGTGATGGCACTGATAACCGTGGCCTGAGCGAAATCTTGGACAACATGCACGCGCTCAATAGAATATTCAGTCTCGACACTGAGATATCTGTCTTGGAGCAGAAAATACGGGAGAAAGTGAAACAGAACAAGAAGGTAGCTTCTTGAGATCTCAGACCTGTTGTTTATGCAACGATTTGTTGATTTCATTTTGGGGAGGGGAACTCCCTCCCTCCATCGGCATTGAGTTATCACATTCTTTGAAGCCATTTTAACTTTGTATAGGCGGGGCTACTTTTTTTTTTAAGTTGGGGGAAGGGGAGCGGTGGGTCACGAACCCAAGATCCCTCATTTTATACTACAGTAACTGCACATTCTAAAGGATAGAAACAAGTCATTGACATCCGGTGTAGCATTATGAATAAACATTGGTTTTTAGACATTAGAGAGGTTAGTCTTATTAAATTATTTTTGTGTCCATTGTATACACACATTTGATGATTTTGCTATGCGACTCGTATGGCATATTTTTCTCATTACGATTCGACTGCCTGACTTGATTATGGTTTGATGTTTTTTTACTTGTTGATTTTAGCATTGCTTGGTTGGCATATTTGTCTGGGATATTTAAGGTTAAATTACATTTAATACTACAACGTCACGCATTTTCCCACAAATAGTACTCCAAATTATACTTAATAGTTAAAAACAATGGGACACCACAACTTTCTTTATTCCCTATCTTGATATCTAAGTGAGATTCAAGTCACCGGAAAATTTGACAAGAGGGTACAAGTGTGGAAAAAATGATAATAATTAATACATGCACATGCATTGAACATATGTTGTAAATCGGTGACAATAACCAAAAATTAGTGAAACAATACAAGAATATACTAGATTTACGGGCACAGGAGAAAATTCACCATGTGAAAAAATAGGATAGATGAGAGAGTTCATAACATGCATAAAATATTAAGCGACAAAAATATAGATATATATGGGTATCACTGTATCAGGATTGGGTATAATGGCCCAATCCATTTAACCCCCAACTACATTGTAAAAAAACTCCATGAAAAGTTCACAAAAACTCTTAACAATATATAAAGTTGTAAATTATTTATATTTTTTCATATTCTATAAATTTCAAGAATATTATATTTCCCTTCCACAAAAAAAAAGAAATAAATTAAATACTTCTAAAATAATAAACTTTACTCTTTTTAAAAAAAATAAATTCAAAATTGTCCAAAAAAAAAACAAAATTAATGTTTTTTATATGAATTTAATATCAATTTCAATTATGGTGGAATTAAAATTAACGTAGATGGCAGGGAATGCCCATGGATTGATTATTAATAGTTAAAATGATATTGTTATTGTTTTAAGTCATCAAGTCCACGTATGTTTCTCCGACATTAAATTCATATCCACGTGTGTTTCTCCGAGAAAAATCTGTATTTTTGTGCCACAATATTAAGTTCATATTATAAAAAAATTGTCATTTTAAAATCATTTAATCCAAAATACATCAAATAAAAATTCCATTTACTGTTTGGGGGGGCAAATTTGGAAAAACAAAGGTTATCCGCACGTGTCGTCAGCGTCATACGGAGGAAACTGAAAATATTTGTGAGTGAGATTTTTCAATCACGCCTTTCATCCCTTCCCACTGCCGCTGCTGCATATTTCCGCAATCACGAGACAAGAAATACTTCAATTTCTCTATCGATTAGGTACATATTTCTTTTACTCACTATTTATCTTCTATTTTTTTACATTAAATTATTGATTTCTGTGTTGCTCTTTATCCAGTGGCGAGTAATCCCATGAGCACGAGGATAATATACAACGGTTCATCTTTAATTTCCTAACTAATGCGAATTCTATTTATTTATTTTTCCAGTGTTTTTAAGATTGTTGGTTTCTATTTTTCATGTTGTATTGGATTGAACTCGAATTTCTCTTATGTTGTTGATTAGTTGTTGAATTATTTTTAGTTTATTTTTCTTTCAGTTTTTGTGTTATATTTTCCACCTAAATAAAACATGTGGAAAACTTATGTTCTGGTTTGAGGGTGTATCTGAATTGAGTTTGTAATGAGAAATTATACCATCATCCGATCATGTGCTTGGAAAATTTGATGTGCGCAGGAACCTAGTTTCAGGGATAGGTATACATTTATGTATATATACTTGTACGTATGTAAGTTATGTGGTTTCAAGGCTTGTTATTTTGCTCAAATGGATTTTAGATGAGTTGATGTGTTACTGATCTTTCGATTTTGTGGTTCTACTAAACACAGGAGTTTAAAGATTGGAGGCAATATAACTAATTGATGAATAAAAAGGGACTTTTGGATGTCACTAGAATTATGAAGTATATATATGACTTCCTATCTATATTGATTTGTCTTTTACTACCTATGGGAGAAGCTTTCACATTTTTGCCTTTTTTCTTTGGTTATATCATTAATAGAGGTGAAAAGTCGGATAGATGAGTTAATGCACCCTAAAATCAGTGGCCTTCTGGCATTATGTCATGTTTCGTGCAATTTAGTTCGTTGATCTTTGTTTTCTACAGATGTCTTTTGTTATTGAGAGTCTCAGGGTCACCTATAATCTACATTCACATGCCTATTTATCTGTGTTAATTTACTTCAATTATGTAAGGGTGAAATTTTCCTTTTTCTCGTCTTATCTGGAATGTCTTTCAATAGTTCATGTTAGTGGGCATTTGTGAAACTGTTCCGGTTTCTCATTTTATTTTGTTCGGTTACGGGGAAAAAACCTTTTGAACATGAAACGTATAGAACTGTAGAACATGAAGAATGTAGAGCTTAGTAGCCGTGTAATTGTGCAGGGAAGTGTTTTCACACATCCATATGTAGCAACATATTAATAAAATTAGTTTCCATCTGATTTTCTTGGTTTTTATGTGGTTATCATCTTTATAATTGAACTATACTGGGAAGTGATAATGCTACCAGATCTGCAAATTCTCCAGATTACTCGATTTTTGTTATTATTGCCTAGTTAACAGCTGTAGGAAGTTACGCACAGTTCTTACCTGTTGACTAAATAAAATGTTTACCTTCTGTCTCATTTGAAGTATGGAACTTATTGTTTATGCTGGTTCTTTCTGAAACTAGTTCAATATGGAGCTGAATGCTATACAAGATTCATTTGAGAGGGTTGCAAAGAGACAAAAGTTGTCATCCTCCAAATCCAAAGAATTGATCATCCAAGTTGGAAATGAAATTGAACAGGCACTGGCAAGAATACAGTCAGGTAGTGATTCTACTGTTTCAGTTGATCAGAAGACAGTTCTCACTGAACTCAAAGCCAAGCTTCAGGTTGTTGGTTCACACACTCATTTAGAGGGACCGCAGAGAGAGCTGAATACGAATCTCAGCAGGTATCAGAAGTTGCTCGAGAAAGGGCTTCATCCAGACATATCCAGGGCATGCGTAAATGCTGATTTGGACCGTCATATTTTAAACCAGATTATTATTTGTCACTTTTACTTTGAAGGCCTATTTGATATCGTTGACTGCCTGATTAAAGAAGCTGGGGAACCAGAAGCAGTTTCACTGAGGTTGCAGTATCAAGAAATTCATCAAATACTGGAGGCTCTGAAATCCAGGAATCTTGAGCCGGCTTTTAACTGGGTCGCTGCAAACCAAGAGAGACTGAAGGAGTCGGGTTCAGATTTGGAGCTAAAACTTCACACATTGCATTTTGTCGACGTTTTGCAGAATCAGGGCAGAGCAGAGGCACTGAGATACGCCAAAACTTATTTTGCACCATTAGCTTCCCGTCATATGAATGAGATACAAAGACTCATGTGTAGCATACTGTGGGCAGGGAGGCTCGATAAGTCCCCCTATCCTGATCTGGTGGATCCAATCCATTGGGAAACGATTGCTGAGGAACTTATGCGGACCTTCTGCAATTTCACGGGACAATCTATTAGGGACCCCCTGAGCATTGCTGTAGCTGCTGGAATGGAAGGATTGCCGACTCTGTTAAAACTGGCAAACGTTATGTCAGCAAAGAAACAGGAGTGGGAAGCAATGAGGCAGTTACCGGTGCCTGTAGAGCTGGGGAAGGAATTCCAGTTCCATTCGATTTTTGTTTGCCCCGTTAGTCGGGATCAATGTAGCGAAGAGAACCCGCCCATGTTACTGCCATGCGGACACGTTCTGTGCAAACAGTCGATTAATAAGCTTTCGAAGGGAAACAGCCGTAACTTCAAGTGTCCTTACTGCCCTGAGGATGCTTCAGTTGCACAATGTAAGCAGCTGTGTCTCTGAGGTCTGTTGCAGCATTTGCTCCTGAGATTATTTTTATTTTTTTTGGAAGTACTTTCAGTCTCTTCTGTTGTTCAGATGTCATTTTCTGTCAAGTATTTGGCTTGGCATTTTCTTGCAATAATTGTCAATGTTCTTCCTCTCATGAACTGGCTTGTGTTCGAATTTGGTAGGTGGATTTTTTAGTAAAAACTTCAAGGTTTGTTTTGTGAGAATTTATAACGTGGGAGATAGATGATTTAGTGGATAAAAATATTAGATGTAAAATTGATGGGATAATTTTGGATTCGGATTGGGTCCGTGTGACGATCTTCTTTTATCATTGGAAAGTCTAACATAAGTTTCTATGAAAATAAAGTAAGAGATCTTACATAATTATATCTAACATATTTAGGTGAGATACATATCATTTACTTAAATCACTAAAAATAAAAAATAAGAAAAATAATTATCTTAAAATACATAAACTATGAATTGATTTTGATTTTTTGCACGATTTAATACCATAGATTTTGATTTTGAAAATGTGCTTCTAATAACATAGATTTAATAATTTTCACAAATACAATATTTTTCAAGTTTCCAAATCATGTTTTCGCAATAGAAAAGATGATGTTTAATACAATAAAAAAATTATGCAATGACATCATGATTCACGTCGGTCTCGATTGGTTGAAAATGTGAACAATGTTATAATTGCAAAAATTATAAAATTCATGTTGTTGAAAGTACTTTTTTTTAATCATAATAAAATCAAAACCATTATAAAATTTGTGAATTTTAAGACTACCTTTGAATTATACACATTTTTAGATATTGTGGAATTATTTTGAATAATTGATTCTTATCCACGTGGTTAGGTAGCAAACCACAATTATTTTATCCAACATAAGCTTATGTGTTTGCTTATCAATTATCACAATATCACATTCACGTCTGTACTAATAAAAATAAATATTGGATCCATACTAACAAGAAGTAATTTAATCTCAAAATAAACAAACAAATAAATAAAGCAACCACCCTACACCTACAAGAACTAACAAATATGCAAATTGATGGTACAAAGCAAAACAGAAAGAACAAAAAGAAAAATTAAATTCATGATTGGGTATGATCCCGATGAAATCCAAAGAATTTTGTGAAATCAGAAAGCAAATTAGCAGAAACAGATTGGGAAAAGTGATCGGTAGGGCCAACGTATTCTTCGACCAATTCCTTAACTGACCTAGCCGACAAGGGATGAAAATGGGCGCTCCACTCCGCAACAAAACCTCTTACCAATACCCATTTCTCATCGTCATTCATTCTGCGCCACTTGCTCTTGAAATCCTCCGATTTGAAACCCACGAAATCGGAAACCTCCGCGAAGAGGAGCTCTCTGCTTTTGTTGAAGGCGTCTTCTCGCCGAGCGATTTCGGAGTTCAATTTCTTGATTTCGAGTCCGAGCTCCGCGGCCAGCAATTCGTCGCTTTGGGCGTTGTCCGTGTCTTTACTAGTGCATGAGATTCTGAGGTTTCTGCGCGGGATGCCTGCCGTGAATCGAAGGCTGTGGGATTGCGATTTGATTGGCAGGAAATTTGGGGGAAGGGTTTGAATCGGAGCAATTTGTGGGGTTGATATGGTGAGGAGGGTCATTGGCATTGCTGCTGTCTTCAAATTTTACTTTGCTGGGAAGAGGGATTGTTGCAATTAATATTTCTACTCAATTATTCCATTTATAATTTAAACACCACTTTTCAAATCTTATAATAATAATAATAATAATAATAATAATAATTTTATTATTATTTTTTTGTCTGGATACTTCTGCTTACAATATATTTTTTTAATTTTTTTTTTTACCTACACATGCTGTAGGAAGTAAGAAGTATAGCTAATGAGCAAATTCGTTTACCAATTTAACTTGAAAAAATTAATTATTTACTTAGTAAAAGTTATATCTTTGTACTTTAATTAGTAACGAGTGTATTAAATTTTTTGCCACAAGAAAATAATGAATTACTAATTATAATTTTTTTGAATAAAATAATTTATTTTAAAAAGAAAATATTGAATATTTAAATTTAAATTCAGAATGTTTGTTTAAACTTGATTAATCTCTAATTAGCTCACGAGCTTTGAAGTGTTTGATAAATATAGCTCAAACTAAACTCAATAATAAATGAGTCAAATTTGAGATTTTAGGAATCCTCAACTCGATTACACTTATAAAGCCCGACATGGCGCACACAAAATCTCAAATGAGATTCCTCAAAAAAAAAAAAAAAAAAAAAAAAAAAAAAAAAAAATCTCAAATGAGACGAAATTCACATCAAAACTATATCACCTTTAGTAGTTGCATTGATTGGTAAAGAAGGGTTTTACAATAAGGAAATGAACACCTGAAAGATGAAGCTATAAGAAATGCCATAACTTTTGCAGCTTTGAAAATCTTGAATCACACGTTCACACTACACAAATTGTGCCCACCTAGTTGTGCAGTGCACCTTCTCATGAGGCAAAAAAGAACCTCCATTGAAAGGGAAATGACTAAATGCTTCAATCAATCTCCCCCATTTGTCCTCCGATTGAACTTGCCGCCTTTGATTGTTCAGATTGTACGTACCATAAACAATCCCGATAAAGAGAAGCAACAGACTTCGATGAACTTATGTAGACGTCAACTCGTGCATTACATCAAATCACCCCGTCTCCAAGTTGTAGCTGATCAGTTGTGTTAAGATATCGACCCATGTATCTGGAACACCTGGCAGGCACCAGTGCATGCAGTCCTGACCCCAGACAGCCACTGCATCCTTCTTCCCCAACCAAACTGCTGGATGAGCATCGGCTCTCAGCTCACTTAAACGAGTCACATCCAGCATTTTGATGCTCGTCCCCTTCAATGTCTCCTCAATCACATGATTCACTTTTCTAGCTTCTTTGTTCGTTCCATTATTCACCGGATCAAACCATAAATCAATCTGTGCATGCATACCAATTACATTCAAGAGACTATTAAACTAAATTATATATATATACCTTGCAAAAATTCATCCAGTAATATTATTTTTATATTATCTTTATCTTGCTAAGATCTATCTCTACGATGTGAAAGGCTTTGAGTTTCATCTAGTTTACCTGAGATTCTTCAAGAGGCTCATCAAACAAGCAACTTCCGTTCTGATTCCAGTCACCACCATGAAAATGCCTCGGTGATTGCAGCCGCCAAAACTTGAGCACCTTCTTGGGGAATGCTTTCTCAACATGAGATACCATATTCTCAAGAACAACTTTCAGCCCATCAAATATTTCCAAAGAAGGATGTATTGGTTTCCCACCCTTGAAGAATACAAGAGGAGTCTCTTTTGGGAATTTATCATAGCCCCACCTAATGAAGAGAGGCAGAAGACAACTCATTTTCACATTATATTATTTTCAAGAGAAGAAAGGAGACAAAAAAATGTGGCCCCGTACGGTGCCGCAACAAAATTCTTATCCAACCAGATGAAAGGCATGAATAAGAAGAAAAAAACAATAAGAAAACTTTATTCGTATAGGCCTTTGTCTAAGCAAGAAATCCAATTAATTCAATGAAGCAATTGCTTTTTTACACATTAGCACCAGTTTGCTAGAAAGAAACAGATGGAAGAAACATTGTTAATATTCTTAGGAGTGTCAACCTAGGATTAGTTGATAAGAAAAAATAAAAGGTTGAAGATAATCAATAGGTATTTATTGAATATTCTGATTACAAACCAAATAACCCTGAGGTTCAAAAGCCCTTATCAAGCATCGATAATAAAATTATAATGGGTATTGAATTATTATGTTGACAGCATGAAAAAGTTCTAGTTCTACATACCAGAATCATTTGTACTGATGGTCCTAAAGATAAGCTAGATTGATATGCATTCATAAAATGCTCACTCTTAACTTAACCACATCCAGGTTGGGAAATATCTTGTTCATTGATGAAGAAATAAGAAAAGATTAGAGAATCACCAGTGACCAGTGTTGAAGACCAGAACATTGTAGAAATCAGCAATGCTAGCCCAATCATTTGCCGGAATATCAACATCTACTCGGTATATTCCCTTGACTCCATCTTGACCTGAAAACTCAGGCTGTCTAGTCTGCCACCTTATTTAATCAGTAATAAACTTGTGAGGAAGCATATCCAACAAAAGATACACATCCTACATAACAGAAAAACTCATCCAGCATTCAAGAATCACATGTAAGAGGATCAAGTTTCCTCAGCGAACTTCTGGAATATGTCATACACACTGCTCATGTAGAAAGACGTGAAGTCCAGGATTACATGAAAAAGCTGCTTCCAATTTGACCGAAACAAAATGACTAACATGTGGCCAATGTGTGTGTCCACACGCTTATTTCTAAGATATTTGGCTGAAAAATATGCAGTTATATGAAGATACAAAAGTTGCAGCAAATGTGAAATCTGAAAATCCTAGTGGCAAGCTAAGCCAATGCTCAGGTGACACATGTCAGTGACGTATCAGCATACTGCCTGCGAAGATAGATCATGGGTCTAGACAATTCTACGTGTGTTACAGTTAAAAGTCACACAATTCTATGGATTTTTTACATTCAAATAATCAGGATTTCCTATAATAATTCCCCGTCATTAAAATGCTCTAAAGTTGTAGCTCTTCATGAAATTTGTCTGGGCATAGAGGTTTCTGAGGAAAAGAAAGGATACTGGACTAGATATGCTTTCAAAGATGTTAATGTGAAGGTATCTAAATATGAAAATCAATCCATTGAAGGAAACTGAAACCACGGCTCCCCTTATTCCATTTTTTCCGCTCTTAATTTCTTATTGTCTAGTGTGTGTGTGTGTGTGTGTGTGTGAGGAACTTGAAGAGAGCTTAGCAACACTAATCAAATTTTCTATTTTATACATCAATTATTACTCCAAGACAAAAGTGAACACCCAGTGCACAACCAATGCAAAAGAAAAGAAGACAACGTCACTTCAGTTGATATATAAATACACTTCATAAAACATTCCTCCACTTATTTATGAACTAGAAGGAACGATCTAGCTTTTTATACACTGAATACTGAATAACCAAGAAGTAGAATATCATCTATCTTATGTACAGGTATGAAACGCTCAGGAAACATTTTTTTGTTATTAGACTTCATATTTTTTAACTCTTGGCAGCAGATGTCTAAATGGACCTCCTGCTAATCATTGTGTTCCATTACATTAAGTTTTTATCAATTGATCTAGAAAAAAAGAAAAAAAAAGCAAATAACCTTCCACTTCTACACTTGCAAAGATGAATTTATTAACCATTTTTACAATTCATTTTGTAACAACTCTAATTTTATATGTTTCCAATCAAACCTACTCTTGTTGTGGTAAAAAATGCATGCATTAGATATGAAATTTAAGAACCTACTGTTTGTAATCTTGGAAACCTCAAGGTGTAGACGTTGCATCTCGAACATAAGTTCCATGAGAACCACATACATTCAAGTCTGAGAAACCTATGCATCCAGCCATTATATAATTCCTTCGAAAATATCAACAGCACCCAACCTATATTATCAAATTATAGACTAAACTAAGTTATGATCATAGATTTCACGAAAACAGTACAAAATCTCATCAGCTGCATCAAGTTCCAACCAAATAACCATCAATCATGAACTTGGATTTCATATCCTGGTTAGCTCGATTACAATTATGCAGCCGTAACTGATAAAATCACTACATGCAAAACAACAAACAAAATCCATATACCAATCATCATCAAATCATCCAACAACTCATAACATCTCCCATTACCAAATCACAAGTCTTAGCTATCCTAGTAGGCAATGCAACATTTGTACACCAAGAATTACTAAACCGTTTCTTAACTTCCCAATCTCAAAGGAAGAATACTTACATATCTCGCCAGCAGAACGGCACGATGATATGCCACAGTCACATTAAACTTGGGAAAATAAGCCCCTCTCCAAGCACCCTTTCTCTTCCACTTCTTAGCACCAGCATCAGCCACTCTCAGCACACACAGAAACGACACCAAAAAATTCTCATTCAAAGAGTCACCAACAAACCCAATATTCTTATTCCTCATCGAATTCAAGAAGCCAACCGGGTCGACCCGATCCAAATCGCAACCCTCGGGCATCCATTTCCAAGAATTGATCCGAACCATGTTTTCTCTTTGATTCTTGATACAGTTCCACGCATTTCTGTGAAAGGGGCAGGTGGAATCGTAGAGGGGTTTGCGATTGGGATCAAGAACCCATCGCCCCTCGAAAAGATTGCATGGGGGAGGGGGAAAAATAGGGTTTTTGGAAGAGGGGGATTGTGAGGTGGTGTAGAAAGGGAGAAATGTGGAGTAGAAGAAGATGAGCAAGCAAGAAGGAAGGATTAACCATGTGATTAGTTTTGGGGTTAATTTAGATGCCATTAACATTCATGTATATTGAGATTACACACACACAAGCAAACAACAGAATATTTTTAAGGGCGGGGCACTTGAGAAAGAGGATCAGCCATTGCAGTTCAGTTCGCAGTGTGCAAGCTTTTCCACTGGTAGCATCCAGTATGGATTCACCTAATCACCTCTCTCTCTCTCTCTCTCATTTTCCTTTGTAAAATGAAGTAGCAAAATTGGGGTGAATTCTACGGTGGATGGATGTCCCTAATATTATTTCAGATCACTCTGCTATTTTCAATCTTTATTGTCCTCCTAAAATAATTTTAATTTCAAACTATCATGACAGGTAATTAACTGTCACCATAAATAATTAAAATATCACACTATATTAATTAAAATGCTATGATAGATTTCTTTCAGTCGGCTGAAATTTTTATTTTTAAACAAAAAAAAACCACACATTGTAAAATGTAAATAATCAAAAATTATGGGGCCAGGACACTTGGTAGTCGGGCATCCCCTCCACATTAAAATTTACCCAAAATTGAATCTTGAATTTGAATGAGGTGTTTCTCTCCACGTTAAATAATTTTATTTTTGGTTCCACTGAAATATGATCAAAATATCTTTAATTCCATGTTTGATTTTTTTGGATCACAATGTTTATTTACTTTATCTTTTGGCCCAAAATTTACCTTTTTTTTTACTTTTATTGTTGCAAAACTAACTATTCACTTAGTTAACAACTGTTTGGAGCCATCAGTTTTGAAACCTAAAAAGTCTAAAAATGAAATTTGGGACAAAAATATCAAGAATATTGTGTTGTAATTGCATGATATAATATAAATATGACATGTTGATTTATTTTTTTCAATAAAATATACAATCATGTTTTTATTCTCTATACGTTTTTTCGATCTCAATCTTAACATTTTTTTTCACAAGTTTTATTTTCTGGACTTTTGTGGACATCCCAAATTTTAGTTTTCGTTTTTTGGTTTAAAAATTAACATCCCTAACAGTTGTGAGGTAAACTATTAGATTTGGGACCAAAAAAGTCGAAAATTAAATTTGGGACTTAAACTGAAAAAGTCAAATGTGAAACTAATTTTTTTTTTTTTATGAAAATACTAATTTTTTTTTTTATGAAAATACTATTTTTTTTTTACTCTATTCTAATGGTACAAAAAGTGAAATTATACCCCAGAAATCAGAACTTGCAAGTTATTTTCGATCCCCAACTGCTTCTGTGCTGTCAAATGGTAATATGTTTTTATAAGTCATCGTGACATTATATATCGTATTAATATTATTATTCGTTCATAGTTATATACCAAACATGGTCGTGCAATTAATAGATAAAAGTCATAGAATCTAATCTACCTTTTGCTGGATCTAAACATTAAAATATTATTGGATGATACATGGTGGAGTGGTATAGCTTGATATCGAAAACTTTGAGTTTATATCTTATAAACGTATTTTCGATAATAAATGAATAAAATCTATACATCTAGATCGGAAAAGAATCAAGAGAAAATAAAGAATAGGAATTGATCAATAAATTTCTCGAAACAACCGAATAAAAAACGAAAGATGAAACATAAATAATGATTCAACTAAGACCTCTCTCGAACACGGCCGTACTAAGAAATTTGGGGGCCTGAGACGAGATCTTGAAGAAACATATCAAGTGCTCGTTGTTGAGATTTAATTATTGTATCAATTTTCTTTCTTTTTCTTTTAATTTTTTATATCAACTTGCATATTTTCTATTAGAGATAATTTTTATTAACCTATTCAATTAATATCACAATAATAAATACAAAAAAAAAACACGTATTACAAGAATCATTAGACAATAACTAATTAATAGTGAGATAAAACCAACAAAAAAACTAAAACAAAATATTAAAAATCAAAGAAGTTAAAAACTAATAAAGATTGAATAAATTGAACAATGGAGTCTTGACGTCGTTTTCGTGAGAGATAGAGCAATTTTTCATATTTATATTTGTGCATATGTGCCTACATGGACTTATTTGCAGGGCTTTTTTTTTTCTTTATTCTTTAGAAATGTACAGTAAGGAATTATACATGCGGCTAGTGAAACGAAAAACAGCCGGAAATTAAAATACTCAAATCTCTAAAATAAAAATCCCTTTTACCCATTTTATGGAAACCGTTCAATAAATACCCAATTTTATTTTTGTAACCTTATTTTTTCATTTTCCAATGTAAAAAGACATGAGCCCCATATGTGTAAGAATTTTGGAAGGTTTTTTACAGATTTTGGAGGGAGTTATAAGTATTTAATATCAAAAGTAATATCTCCACCAACTCCACATACATTTGGGAATACAATCGGGATTACCTCCATCGAGATTCCAATCATAATCCTGATATGGTAATCCCGATGATAATCTCAATGGGATCATAATCCAGATGGGGTAATCCCGATCGAAATGCCGATGAGATCAGAATTCCTATGTGATCAGAATCCCGATGGGGTAATCACGATGGTAATCCTGATGAGATCAGAATCCCGATCGGAATTCTGATGGGATCAGAATTCTTATGGGATCATTATCCCGATGGGTAATCCCGATCGAAATTCCGATGGGATTATAATCTCGATGGGATAATTTCGATGGTAATCCCGATGGGATCAGAATGCCGATAGTAATCCCGATGGAATCAGAATCCCTATATGCTACACACACACATATATATATTCAATTAGAGAACTATACGTGTAACTATATTTCAATTTCCATACTGAATTTCATCTTTTGGTAAAGTTGCATATCATATCATTATAATTATAAATATTTTTAATTATTTTACATATAAAATATTTAACTGTAATGATTAAGGCTTACTTCAGCATGCTCCTCGTAATGAGATCAACACAAACATACATGCTAAGATAATATATAGAGCAAGTCTATTATGGCATTTTGTCTTTTTATTTTTTATTTTTAAAAAAAATTGTTTTATTTTGTTTTCCCCCAAAAAATATATATCCTAGAATATAATCGTTGGGCTCATGAGCCACACTCACTAATTATTTTTTTGAAATAAATATATATACCATAAAATAAAATTAGTGAACTCTAAAATTAAAACGAATTAATTTAAATTTTTTATTCAAAGGCTCGTGCATTGTGCTCAACTATTTAATATAAGCATTAATTTGAATGAAATAAAGAGTTTTTGGGAAAAAATGTTAGAAAAAAAAAAGAAAAAATAATAATAAATTACCAACACTGAGCACGGTTGAGTCCATAAACCAACACATGGTGAGATTGAATAAATCCGAGGACAGACAATATTTGAGCTCAAATAATACCTGCACGTCTGAATCAGGTACTTTTTTGTTTCAAGACGTATACACACATGAATTCTTAAATACTCTTAAATCTTCTGGACTACCAAATCATGAGCTATATTTGAAGGTCGGAACTTCAGTCATACTTCTGAGAAACATAGATTATGCATATGGTTTGTGCAATGGCACTATATTGATTGTTACAATAATTGGGAACCACATATTGAAAGCCAAAATTATTACTGGTCATAATGCAGGAAACAAAGTTCTTATTCTAAGAATGACACTCACACTATCAGATCCAATACTGTTATTCAAGTTTCAGAGAAAACAATTTCCTATCATTATCTCCTATGTCATGACTATAAATAAAAGTCAAGGATAATCACTGCCACATGATGATTTATTCTTAAAAAAACCAGTTTTTATTCATTGTCAATTATATGTAGTTGTTTCAAGAGTTACAAGTCATGCTGGTTTGAAAGTTTTGATTTGTAAAGATGGTGATAGTGTGACAGATGCTACTACAATCATTGTATGTAAAGAAATGCTGCAAAATTTATAATATAATATTTTGATTGTAACAGTTTACTAGTTATTTATGCAATTATTTCAAATATATTTTACTATAAATATAATAATTTTATGTATATTCAAGCAATCACTTTTTGAAGAATTATCAATTTAGAACCTAAAAAACGAGTGATTTGTCAATCCAGACCTTATAGATTACCCATATCTTTTAGGTCCATAAACGACAATTCAACCTTTTTTTTTTATCAATTGTCAAATCAATTCTTCAAATTTGGAACAATAATCATCCTACATAAGAAAAAGTAATATAACAAATCAAATATGGTAACTAATTTACTAACAAAAATATTATTTATAAAACATTAAAATATAACACCTATATTAAAAAATGTAATAATTAAATTTAAAATTTTATACCCGTGCGGCACGGGTGTAATTTAGATAGTTATGTATTTAATAAAAATGCAACATCCATACAGTACAATGTATAACGACAATGGTGCCATGATTCAAAATTTGAATTATTTTGGAGCTGTCGTTTCTGCATTATTATTCCTGATTGATGACCAAAGAAATTTTATTTTGCAATTGATTGGCAAATCAACTATTTTGCTTGGAAATTGACGTGATTATTATCACGATGCATCAAATATCGCCAATCATACTTTGTTGTGTAGTATAATAATTTACTACGCAGCTTTCTCTATCAATATACATAACGTCATATCGATTTTACTTCAACATAGAATGATAGTTAGTAATTATAATATTTTTGTTGATTTTTTTTTGCGATTTATTTTTTTAGTAAATTTTATGGTTAAAGTCCAAAGATCAATTTATTTTTTTTGGGTTGAAACTTGAAAGTGTTACTCAAGCTAACCAGATCAGGTCACTCCTACATAGGAGTATAATTTTTAGAGTAAATATGATTTAATATCATGCACTATTATTAAAATTATAATGATATTTCATATGATTTGAAATGACATTTTAATATCTAAACTAATGAAAAGCTAATAGTTGAGCTATTTTTTCTGGCACCTCTTTTTTTTTGGAGGGGGGGGTGCTCCAAGAGCTATCAAAATGATTTGTTCAGTTCATAAAATTAACAAAACTTCTCTTAAAATGGTCGTTATATCATCAACAAATCCAACCCGTCATGTCGTTTTTTTTCTTTCTAAAGCCAGAAAATAGCTAAACTGTTAGTTTTGATTACTTTTTCAATAGTTCGGGTATTACAATGTAATTTCGAATAGTAAGTCACGGACTTATAATTTTAACAACATTGTGAGATATTAAAATCTATTTACACTATTATTTAGTAGAAATACATGCACAATCTATAACGAACACTACAAGCTCAAAAGAAAAGACTAGTGATCTAAGTTCAATGATCTTAGTGTTCGTGGAATTCATAATCAACAAATTAAAATTAAAAGAAACTATATGATATTTGCAAACAAAAAAAAGGACAAATTACACTTTAATACATATATTTTGGACTTTAAAAAAGAAATTCAAATGAAAACTATTAATAAAACCGTACTCATTTTTTTAAAAAATAATCTACATGATACTTTAAGATTTATATTTCTCTAGCTGCATAGAAAAAAAATCCTCCAATAAAAAAATGCAGATGCGTACAATCTATTGACTAGATGCTAATTTTACAAAAAAATTGAAGAAAGTTGGCAATGTTTTGTTAAGAATTATGATTTGAATTAATTTTGAATAAAAATATAAAATACAAGTATGAAAGTGAACAATTAACAGAAGGTGAAAAGTGGTAATTCAGCAATAAAGTTGGATTAGTAAAGGAGGAGGAGATATGATGAGTGTGGACTATAGTCTACAGCGATGGCCGATTCCTCAAATAATTAATCATTTCTTCCTTCAAAACAATACAAAATGCCTAATCCCATCATTCATTAATCTTGCACCGATCACATGTTCACCACAACTTGCATAAATCCCAAATCTCTTTATTCTTCTTCTCACATTTCCAGATTCCCATTCGCATTTTCTCCATCTTCACGCATCCAAGGAGCTTCACAACGGCTGCGTTGCTTCTTTCCACTATTCAGTGAGTACTAACTTTTTGGCCATGGTTTAAAGTTGCAAGATAGTTATAGTAATAATGGGATGCGAATTCTTGGGCAAGTTTGAATTTTGACGAACTATCATTGCCTAACTAGCGTAGCTGATTGTTTATTCTCCTGGGCTTTCAAATTCAGTCAAATATGAGTTACTTTTTTACTTTTTTTTTTCTTGATTATTTGTTCGTCCGTAGTTAGCAAAATTGGATTTTGATTGTGCTTTCTGGATGAGTATGCCTCTAGCTATTTGTTGACTACTGATTTACGCTTAGATTTATTTGAGCAGTTTAGTGAATATATTTTGTAGATGATGGACAGCAGAAAACCGAATTGCAGTCTACTTAAATAGGAACTAGTGGAAGTTTGATCTATCTCTAAAGTTTCTTAGATAGTTTAGTTCTGCTCAATTTTTAATTACCATAGCTGTATATCTTCGAATCATTCTCTACTTCCAGGATCAATTAGTGAGTGTATCCTGATACGTAAACTGTTAAAAGATGGTATCATTCTTGCTATCTCAGTAGTATTACATTTAGGCTTTTCTCCTTGGTGTATTTGCTTAATATGGTATTCTAAACTTTTTGAGAACTACCATTTTCTTGATCTTAAATTTGAATTTGTAGAGCTTCTTTTGCACAATAAGTGTATAGCACCTGACACCTCAATGTATCTGCATGTGCTCTTTAACTAGTTTTCTGTTTATATTTACTAAGTGGTTTCTTTGTTTGGTCTTTTCAGATATGGATAATGGTGTTTGTCCGAGTTTGTTCCCACTGCACCGTAGCAAAACCATCCACCTGGTTGGTGTCTCTATTTTGATACTTAAAAAGTTTCTAACTGCATTCAGAGAAAATTTGAATATGCTGCATCTGTGATTTGAAGGATACTCGAGGTTGTCTTCTATCTTGGATTTTGCCAAAATTTCGAAGGCTTTGTGGTCTCATTAAACCATATATTTAGGTGAGGCATGCTCAGGGAATCCACAATGTAGATGGAGACAAAAACTATAAAGCTTACATGTCTCCGGAATATTTTGATGCGCACCTTACTCAACTGGGTTGGCAACAGGTTGGAAAGCAACCACCAGCTTAATAGCTTACAATTGTCTGAGTCTTTACTATTCTATGGCTCATGAAATGTGCAGTCGCTAACCTTTAGCTTTTGTATCAGGTTGACAACCTGCGTGAACATGTCCATTCAACTGGCCTCATCAAGAAAATCGACGTGGTCATTACATCTCCATTGTTAAGGTAGTATATTTGGTGCAAACAATCGCCAAGTATCTTAAATGATAATCTACAGACTGATTTCTAGATGTTGGTAGTTGTCCTATTAAAAAGTCATCAGCTTAGCAAAATGCTGGGGAACATATCTTTTTGAGTGATTCCAGTTCCAGAAATGGGTATTGGACATTGTTGCATCTCCAATAAGCCTGATTTTTCATACTACCTTGATGACAACGTAAATTGTACATTAGCTACTTCAGTATGAGAATTCAAATATTGTGTCTCTTAACCTAGTGATGACTGAATGTATGCCTGGAGAAGACTAACATAGCTTCATTTCCTCATCTGTCACTATATACAAGGATTTGTGTCAAACTGTCAATAAATGTGCCAAGAACAAGATGATTACTTTCCTGTATAGAGAATTGCAATCGCTGTATGTTGTGAACTTGCCTTTAGTTTGCCCATAAAATGGACTATTTTAATCTTCAATTTTTTATCTTTCTGGACACTTTCCAACCTCAAGAATTTGGATGCTTGCATATGTACATTTTGGGCAACTCGGGAAAATTATCTCATGGTTATCATGTATCAACTACATCAATCCTCCTTTCCAACCCCAATCAATTAAGCTTCATATCCACATAAACAATATGGAATTCAATATCCATTCTAATCATTTATCTTAAAGTGATTGTACCTCGCATGTTGAATTGAATTCATAGGACCATCCAAACAGCTGTTGGGGTATTTGGTGGTGAGGGCTATGCCGATAGGATGGATGTTTTACCACTAATGGTGGCAAATGCTGGAAATAGTGACCGTCCTGCAATTTCAAGTCTTAATTGCCCACCTATTGTTGCAGTTGAACTCTGTCGAGAACATCTGGTATGTTCACTGATGCAACGACTCTGCTCTTTATTGACTTCATGCTGATTCTATAATTGATTTTAGGAATAAAGATTTTGATTCTATTGGTTGTGCAAATCTACAGAGAAAAACTTTTGCTTGTTGATGAGATGATGAAATCAGAAAGGCCCTAGATCGCATGGTTGTGCT
This sequence comes from Perilla frutescens, assembly GCA_026008535.1. NCBI lineage: Eukaryota > Viridiplantae > Streptophyta > Magnoliopsida > Lamiales > Lamiaceae > Perilla > Perilla frutescens. Next base: position 48,016,002 of record BRKX01000005.1, read on the forward strand.
AAATCATGAACAATTTGTTATCATGCGTTACTGCTGCACTATAATCTGTAAACATGTTGGTAGCGTCACTTAAAATGAATGCATTCAACCAGATGCTCCTATTGACTCTCGACCATTCTCGATTGCTTTTAAGGTTCTTAATGCTCATTCAAGGAGCATTTAATCCAAGGGTTTTGGGAAGTGTGTGTTATAGATTTGGTTATATGTTAACTCTGTTCTTTTGCATAAGCTTCTCTTTATTCTTTTTCCATGTGCATTGATGATGTAGGTTGGGGAATCAAGTTTTTGAAATCTTAGTCTATTTCAATATAGTTAGTGAGACTTAAATTGGTTTATGGATAGCCATCTTTGCTATAAATTAACACTATTGACCCCAAAATGAAGGACCTTTTCTCATGAAGGAATTTAATTTCCGAAGTTACATACATTTGAAATAACAAGGTGGCTGCTGTAATTTCAACCACCAATTATAAGGGAAAAACAACTACATGGACTTCGAAAACTTACTTTTCATCATTGCCTGTTCAAGCAAGGACCTTCAACTTTGGATGGAATGAGGATAGGAAAAATACATATGATTCAAGGCACATTATATTCTTGAATTTAGTCTACAGAGAAACTCCTCAAAATTTTACTTGCAGGGAGTTCATCCTTGCGATAAGAGGAGAAGCATTAAAGAATATCAATCCCTTTTTCCAGCTGTTGATTTTTCACTGGTAAGTCATGTAATTACTGAAATATATTTTAGTGGTGCATGCAAACACGCATGAGATTCATATCCCTACTTTAATTGATTTAGGATTGATAAAATATTACAGTAACTATCTTGATTTTCATTCAGATAGAGAGTGATGATGATGTTTTATGGAAGGCTGATGTCAGAGAGACCAAGGAGGAAGTTGCAGCTAGGGGAATGAACTTCATGAACTGGTGACTAATTCTATACTAATAACATCTTATGATCTAACCTTATCATCGGTAAACATATTCCACAGGCATATAAGTTGTATAAGTTCCGAACTTTTCATGTTCTTATATTAGGTGAAAGATAATACATCTTTTTACTTTGTTCAAAATTTGCCAATCCTTGATTGATGATCAATCCATCCAAACTGCTTGGGAGTTTGGGTAGTCCGGGAAAATAAATGAAAAGAAATAGAGGAATTCCAGTGATAATTACAAATATTGATACTGATTTCTTTATATCTAGGATCAGGTTTCAGTAAGTTTCTTGTGAGTACAACAAAACTGAAGTACTTTTGCATGCGATTATTTATCCAGCTGGTTATATAAACAAAATTTGTCATCTTTTAAGAGTAGGGACTAGGGAGCCACCCCAGGCCTGCTGAATCTGAGATTTCCTTTCTCCTGCATGAAGTTTGATCGGTATAGCTCTATTTACTTGAGTCAGTACAAACATACATCCTTATTTATCATGCATCAATGTGCATACAGTGTTAAGTGGTGGGGATTACTTTCAAATTTCCTTTTAACATACATTTTGAGTGATAGTTCTAGTGCATAAAAAATACATCATATATATTTTCAGCATCATTTGTTGTATTCTTCTTGTTTATATTTTCATCTATGCAGGTTATTTACACGGAAAGAGAAGGAGATAGCAATAGTTACACACAGTGGGTTCTTGTTTCACACGCTGGGTGCTTTCGGCAATGACTGTCACCCTCTTGTAAAGAAAGAAGTTTCTAGTCAGTAAGTTCTTATCGAACAACTATAGCATGAGGTTGGAGCTATGGCTTCAGAGTTTTATTACACCTTACAGTAAAAGCTTTACATTTGCTATGGCGGTAGCGAAAGAAACTGCATCTTTAAAATCCCAGCATAATGTCCTCAGTAGTCTCCAAATTTACTTGATTTCGTGTACGTATATTTTGTGCAATAAGTGTAATCCTCTGGTTTCTTTGATGGCAAACAATTAAACCATACCTTCTCATGATATTATAGAAAATGAGCAGAAGCTTCAATTGCTTTTATGAAAATGGGTTCATCAACTCTAAGAAAGGAAATTTCTGCCATTCAACACATGTTTTATGATATAAGATTGCATTTGTGCTGATTCTCTGTCCCCATTCATGTAGTTTTGCAAACTGCGAGCTTCGTTCCATGGTCATCGTTGACAGAGGGTAAAACCTTGTAACTCCATTTATGGCTTTGATTATGAATTCAGATTACTGAAATTATTTCTACATTTTGTAGCATGGTTGCATCAGACTGTTCATCAACTAATTATCCTGGAAAGATCCCATCTGGCCCCGATTTTCCTAGCGACGTTGCTGATGAGAAGAAGCAAGAGAAAGACTCACCCAACTCACTGCACGAGTAGAGAATGTCCAAGTGATGGATGGGGCAAACTAATCAAACATGCACGGTTCTAGTAAGTAGCCATTTCTAGAATTGTTACATATGTTCGTGTTTTTATGAATTTCTTGTTATACATTGGCTGATGCGGGTTGAGGCTTCAGGAGCATTGCCTCCAAAATCTTTTGAATGGTCGTGCTTTTCTAATTATCTTCTTTGAATATTAACTACCATGTGTGGATTGACGGAATTTCTCTGTCCTATCTCTTATTTTCCCCCCATGTCTGGGACATTTGGTGAATTTGCGCTTGAATTATGACATGTTTTGTGTTTTAAAAGCCATTTACACATATCCTCTCCACTCAAGGTTGATGCACATCTAACTTTTTTACCAAAGGATACAATTAGCAAGTCCACCCAATATTGTTACAGGACAGAAAGTAACAGACTCACTGTAAAAACAGATTGGTTTAGAAAAAAATATTAATTATTTGCGATGACTTTGCATTCGAGTGTGAGTGATGTCTGTCGCACGCGTATGTTTCAGTTCCCTTTCAAGATGTCATAATATTGCAGCGGTTTCTTCTTCGGTGAGCTGCAAAGTTCCTGAAAATATGACAAGGATTAGGATTCGTACCTTGGGTTGTCACCGTTACAAAGATGAGGAATACCATTAAGCTAAATTCTTGTGGTTTCGTAGGTTCGATTATTATCTTTTCCAAAGCTAATTTATTCTATACGTTGAACTGTTGGGGAAATTCCATTTGAAGCAGGAATGCAACTTGGTTTTAAATTTTGGAATTGGATTGAAATGTTACATAACAGACCTCGACAGCAGCAGCAAGACGTAGTATTGTAGCTTCACACCAAGGGCGACCAATGAATTGTAGGCCAATAGGAAGTCCTTGCTTATCATATCCAACCTGATCAATAATATATCACAAACATATAACATTAGACAACCACTGCAAAGTGGAATCCAAGCTTAAACAAATGAATCCGAGGCTAAATAAATTATTGGGACGACGAGTGCAGTTCAATTTAATTAAAGAAATGAGACAACTTGTGTGAGACCGTCTTACGGGTTAAAATTTGTAAGATGGTTGAAAATCCGAATTCAAACACATTTAAAGACACATTTGTAATATGGTTGGTGTTTTAACATGTTGGGATTCAGATTTTCACACGTAAGAGGGTTTAACACGAGATTCCCAAAGCAATGAAAACTATAGATGTTTCAGGTATCACCAGATTACTTACCGGGACAGATATTGCAGGAAACCCGAGAAGATTTGCCGTTGCAACAAAGCGCATTAGATTTCCTGAGAAGCATGTATGGAAACATTAGAAAACCTAATTACTACAACTCAATGCTGATATATTCAAGAATCAAGACAGATAACTGGTTTTCAAACCAGAGATAGCTTTAAGAATCATGTGATGAAGAATAAATATGCTGATTGGAGATGGTGCAGAATTCCCATTTCATCGCATTGTGGAAAAGAAAATTATCTTCAAAATATGTAGGAAGAAAATCAACTAACCAGTAACTTGCATATTCGTCTCCCCGAAACTAAGTGCAGCTGGAGGTATAACAGGTGCAGTCATTCTGAAGAAAGATAACAACATTTGTACAAAGAAATTGTCTAAGAGAGTAATCTTCTGGTCAATAGTAGATGCCACAAATTCAAATTCAATTGTTTGATGGATAAAGGTGGATTGATAAACTATCCAACTATTATATTCTATGTTTACTTTGCTAGCGTGCAAACATGAGAAGAATATCATCAATGTCGAGCAAAAGGGTAGCTCGTAGTTCGTCATACCCGGTAGTAGGAGTCACGATGACATCCACCTCTTTAAAGATCTCTGTATGGTAATGCATGAGCCTTCTCCTGCAATAGAACAAGCGAAACTGAAAATTTTCAAATAGAAGTTAAGAATGTTAATTACTAGCAGGATGCATGACACATTTCATGGATTTTGACTTGTAACCTAATCAGAGAAATTAAATGCATAAATTTATACAATTATAAGCATAGGGCTAACTAGATGTCTAGCTGGTTAGACGTTTGTACACTGATAACATATATTTTACAACATCTAATTAAGAAATAAAAATGGAAGTAGTATGATGATAAAATAATTAATGGCTAAGTTTGATATTAAATTCGAGGGGGACAAGATCCCATCACTTCAAATAGTATCAGAAAAGAGGAAAATGATGATAAGCCTATCTGTAGCTGCAAATCTGCAGTGTTTCTGAGTAAAATATTAACTAAATTAATGAGCACTTGACTGAGATTGATTCTCAAGAACTTGAGTGAGCAAAAAAACAGAGTTCAATTATCATTTTTCTATCGACTATTTGATACTCGCTGAGCTCAACTACACTAGTTAAATTATAAAAATATATACAAAATTATGCTTTTTAATCTTGAAATTTCAAGTTTGATAAAAAAATTCAGACCAAGATTAAACTTTTGTACATCTGGTTCGACTCCACCCATTCTTACTCTTAAATATGGCTAACTAATACTGCAGTAAAGCAACTTGATTAAATATACATGTAAATCATGGGTCTTTGACAGACATTCCTTTTTTTTTTTTTTTGACTAGGACATATTCCTAGTTGATTCAGGGAAATATAACAGATTCCTAGAAAAGGGAAGCATTCTCAAAATAATTTAAGCGCATATGAATCATAAATAATTAATTGACTTACCTCAGACATTGAGCAGCAACATAATCTGATGCTGAAAATGACTGGAAAAGTGCTAAGTTTGTCCGCGTGTCAAGTGTGAACTTCACCTTTTTTCTGAGTAGGAGTAGAGATTCATAAAATTATCAACATATGAATTTGTCAATAGATGTGCTATACAGAATCATAATGTAAAGAAGTGAAAACTCAAGATCAGCCCATATGCACACAAAATTAAGGAAAAAAAAGGTAAGTGGACATACCCATCTTCATAATCAGGATTCAATCCACATGCAGATTCTGAGCCAATTGAAACAATGTGAGCTGTGCGCAACTCGTGAAGCTCTGGGATAACTATTTCCACCATCTTTTGCATCAAGAGTAAGTAACTTAAAAGAGATAAATTTCAATTCTACTCTTACTTCATGTTATGCTCTAGAATTCTTACAAAGGCAACCACATAATAATTAGGAAAGCATGGAAATATACCTTGCACCCATGATTCTTTAATAAATGATCGAGAGCATCCTCACACTTATCAGAGATGTCAGTAGAGAATACATCATTAAACCACTGCAGGAGAGATGCCATATGATTAATTGATGTTCAAGAGTGAAGTGATATAACTATCCTGGATAAAAGAGGCACGTGGTCACCTCGGTATACTTCCCCAATCTTAATGATCCAAGAACATGGGAGCTTTCATGTGAAGTTAAATCAGGCAAACAAGGAGGAGACTGCAAAGACACAATCCAAATTTACTATCTTATCTTTTAGATCTGCAATTCCATGAGATGAGTTCCCATTGTAATAAACTCAACATTACATATCAGTCATGAACTCATGATATTGTGCAATAAATACTAATAGCAATACATGGAACCATGATTATTGGAGATTTCACAACCAAAATCTAGAATAAATTAATTGCTATTAGAGCTATAACTTTAAGTGGGCCTTTAAACTCAAAGAAGTAATTGTATTTTAGACAATTACAGGTTTTAAAGCAATCCTTTCAGCAGTTGAGGATCCCAGAATCGCTGCATACCTGAAACAAGGTCAGTAGGTAAATTGGTGAATCTTCTACTGAGAATTACAAACGTTGAAACACGAAATTCAAATGCCATCATCAAGCAGGAAAATTTGACACTTCAAGGAAAAAATGGTGAGAACACAATAATTCACATTTAGAAACATATAGGTAAAGCTCCAAATTCGTTTGATGCAGAATTCAGACCTGGTGACAGAAGTGTGTGGCAGAATACGAAGTGCTACACATAGTTATCATATAGAACAAGTAAACCTTATGCACTTCAGTATATACTTTGTTAAGCAACACACAGCGTGTAACCAAAATGAAAGATAACTACTAGAGATAATAAATAAGTTTATTAATAAATAAGTTTATTATGGAAGTGTCTCAAAAGGAAATAGTGGTGGTGCAACACATGAAGACGGAAAAATGATGCAGTATCTAATATCTAAAGCATGGTTACTCACACTAGTATTGCATCTTCAACATTTGATGTGATGGGGCCAATAATCTCTACTGTCCCCGAATCACATATTGAGCTGCAAAAAATATAGATGGAACAAGAGTGAATAATCCCCACAATGCAGAGAAACTTGCCCCATAACTATTTACTGAAAGGACAGATTTACTCAAATATAAAGCCTACAATAGCTGATAGAATAATTTACAACTATCTTTTACTACATCACACACTTAACAATTATCTTACCTTATGAAAGGCTATGTACATTGGGTCAAGAAGGTTGTTGCAACTAATAATAAGAATAATGATCCGACACATTTACCATTTGCAATAAATTAAATGAAATGATTGATTATATAGCCTGAAATTGGATAATATTATGATAGGGGGAAATTAGCATACCAGATTAACTCCATCTTCATAACTACTTACCCACGTTGTCATGTTCTCTAATACATGAAAATAAGATAATTAGCTCGAGGCATAGGCTATTTTTGTGGCTAATGTCCAAATATCATTTGTTTTTTAGCTGCTACCAGAAATTGCAACTCTTAACACACTAGCTTAAAGGAATGACAACTTTAAGGTCAAGTGTGATTGAATGGTTCCTTTGACCAATAAATGCTTGTGTGAATTTACAAGACATCGAAACTTATTGCTTTCCCAAGACATTATTTTGACTAGTGATGTTAAAGGCAGTTTCAACATCAGCTATTCTATCCCACCGGTTATCCCTTAACCATAATGAAAAAGCAATGAAAGATGAAGAATGACATCTATTCTAGTACTTGAAACACAATCATATTTTTATACTTAATTAAATGCCATGATAATTTTAAAAGGGGCATTAGGAAGATGGTTCTTTTAGCAAAAAGAGGTAGAAGAGCATAAGGAAATTCACAATCTTACCCGCACATATCGGTCCTTCCATATGTTGATTTCAGTCCCACCACACCACACACAGAGGATGGAATACGGACGGAACCTGTGTTATGATTTAAGTATAATATTATAGCAACAATATAGTGAGCAAACTTGGTTTACAAGTAAGGACTATTGTAAAATTCACAACCTCCTCCATCCGTTCCTAATGCTGCTGAACAAAATCCAGAAGCAACAAGCGCCGCTGGGCCTGACGATGATCCGCCAGTATATCTTTCAGGAGCATGAGGATTTCTTGCTGTTCTGCATTTAAGAAAGAGCCAATTTTATATTAACTTATACACATTAATGGCTGATGACCCCCTCAGGCTTAATCAGAGAGGAAGAAAGGATTTGTAACAAACTAACAATGAACAACTCATCTATGCTAGTATCTTTCTTTCTTTTTTCTTTTTTTTTTCTTTTTCTTTTTAGTCTTTCTTTGATTTCCCTGCTAGATTACAGAATCACAATTCTGTCAGATGAATTTGCAACCTGGTAGAGTTGATATTTCATCAAGGCAAACTCGCAACAGATTCATCACAAGTTGGCATGTCTTCCTTCCAAAGGCATAAACAAAAATGAATGAGATAGTCTCCTAGGAACTAGGAAGAAACAGTGAAATTCACTTCTACATATAGTAGCTCACTGTGTTGCAAAACTTTATAGTAGCTCTTGCAAAATATTATGTAAATTTATCCCATAAAATTCCAGTTATCACGTTTTCTATTATAAAAAAATTTAAGAAACATCATACAAGAAAGAGAAAATTTCCACAAATGGATGCCACAAACTTATCTCTATGGACAAAGAATACCAGCATCCATAATGTTGTTTAAATATGTTTTCTTTATATAATTCTAATTTCTAAAAGAAGAAGAAAGAATTAAGATGTATAAATAAATGTTGGGAAGCGCAAGAACATGGATGCTTTGAATAGTTTTATCTTGAACAATCCCTCAGGGCATGCTTTAATCCTTCATGCACATGTGTAAGTAATGATACATAGATTTCATGATTTATAGATCAAAGCAAAGCCAGCAGTAAATCTTACAAACAAAAGATCATCTATGAAATCAGTATCTGGTCTAGATAATGTTAGAAAACAGGATTATGCTAAAAGTTCCCATCACATAGCTTCATATAAGTACACCAGATTTTGATGTGAAAGGTCTACTTTATCCATCACATTCAAAGTTCATGACTTATTAACCTGGACAACTCCGTAGATTTCAGATGGTGATAGTTTTTGGAAAATAGTTGAATGTACAAATGGCAGACAACAACTAAGCAACATACCCATAATTTGGATTATTTCCTGTTGTTCCTAGACCCAATTCATGCATATTTGCCTTTCCAACTAAGATCACACCACAGCTACGTAATCTTGCAACAGATGCTGCATCCTCTTCAACAGGACGAACCTCATGGAAGAAGGTTGTTCCACCTGTTCGTCATGAACCACTAACTGATGTTTTGATCACTGATAAGGATGGTTCATCTTGTAGATTCAACTAATTACCTTTTGATGGATGGGGAAAGCAATCAATATCATCCTTAATTGCCATAAAAGTCCCATCAAGGATTGATAACGGGCTACCTGAACAACATGCTCGTATAAGAGTTTATCTTGTGTGAACATTGAAACTGAACGTGCACAGCTGCATATCAAAGGAAACATGACACATTGAAAGAAGAAAATTAATACCTTCCTCAAACCTTCTGGTGGAGGCCGCTGCCTGCTTTCTTACAAGTTCAGGGTCATAAGTAATTAACATTGGAGTAGGAGGTTTCTTATGGTTAAACTCATCCATTGCTTCAATAAACCGCTCCGCAACCTTAAAAACAGAAATTTCTATCAATGGATTAATTCTAGGTGAAAAGAGGTAGAGTTGTCACTTTATATCAGCTCACAATAGATGGGGTAGTAAGCTTAGATCTGTATGCATATGCATAGTCTCTAATCTTCCAATAGCGGAAAGGGGAAGAAGAATCAGCACTCAAACTCTTGGAAGGCTCGTAATCGGGAAGACTCTTTAGAGCTAATTCGACTCTCTCTTCAGGCTTCCGATCCTCATCCAAAGGAATGACTCCTGTTTCTGGTTCTGGATTCGAGTATGATAACAATTACATATATGGCAATTGGAGATTATAGTAATGATATGATATCAAACAAAGGATAGCAACTTCACTTGCAAACAAAACAAAGTTATCTTTTTTATTAAAAATTATAACAGTGCTACTAGATATACTAGAATACAAAGATACAGGATCATGAAAATAAACCTTGAGGAGGAAATTCAGGTTTAAACATTGGAGCCTCAGGTATCACGGTATTCCTCAACATCTGTTGATAACAACAATCAACTTAGTTAAACTCTCCAAGAAGTACATTGCAAAAAATTCAGATAAAACCTCAATTTCTCCGAATTGAAAACTTTGAACACAGATATGAAGGAGATTTTTATTTTTATTTTTCTGAAAAATGTACTACTGACCTCCATCATTTTATTCTTCTTTTTTAAATGAGAAAAGATCAAGGGACCAATCAACGGCGCTTCAAGCATTTTCACGAACAGCTTGAGTCCAATTCCAGTCAAATGGGGAGCTACAGTCGCAAAAAATTCAATCGAAATCCATCAAAAAAATTCAAGTTATCTATACAAAGAAAAAAAAACAAAAAGAAAGAAGAGAGCAATCAAACATTGAGCCAACCTTCAATTTCTTCATACTGATACTTCACCGTAGCCAAGTCAACTTCATCCGCCGGCACCATCACTTTCTTCTTCCCCATCTTCCCACCAAAAATTCAATCAAACAACAAATTAACACACACAAAATAAAGTAATAAGAAAAAAAATATCAAAATTCGAGGTCCGATCATCGACCAACACTCACTTGAGTAGCTGTTTGACTTTAACGCACGCGGGCGATGATAGAATGCGCCGGGGAGGTGAGCTGAAAGTAGGAAGAGGGGGTTGAGAATATTAATGAAGATGGAAAAGCAGTTGGTCGTCCGAAATTAAGCGCAAGCTAGCGGCGTAAGATAGAGAGGCTCACAAAAAATAGTAGTAGCGTAGAAATCATTGTGGCTTCATGCAGCTGTCAATCTATTTATTGTTGGCAGTTAGCATTTCGTTGAGAGGCGGCCTCTCCCAATGATAGTGCGACGGGCCGGGCTTCGGTTAATTCGCTTTGATGGTAACATGGAAAATTGGCAAAAACTTGCCGGCTTTCTTTCATACTTGCGGGTCAAATTCGCTGATAAATAAGTAAAAAAAGTCGTAAAAATCAGTATCAATTATAACAATAAAAAATATCACTCAAAAAATTCGAAAGTATCACTTGTATCCACAAAAAGTAACGGATTGTGATTTTTTCCATTTCAATTAATGTTTAGAATTTAAGAGTTTAAGATTTTAAGGGTTTGTGAGTTTTTATGGGGTTTTTTTAGTATTTTTAGATTTTTTAAAAAAAAATAGGGTTTTTTTAAGGTTTATTAAGCTCAATTAGGGATTATATTTAAATTGAAAAAATCAATTGTCGAGGGCAATGCACGAGTCGTCGGATTTCATAAAAATCATATTAATTCACTTCTATGTTAGGGTTCACTAATTCCATTTTAGGGTATATATTTAGGGAGTTACTAAATGCACTACCATTTTTATTCTTTGCACCATAAATTATTTTTCATTTTCTTTTATTAGTTATAAATTTACCTAAAAACCCTTACTAATAAAAAAAATAAAAACAATTCGCGTTCCATTTGACATTGTGTGTTCGAATAGTCTCGATATGTTCAAAATCATGTTTTCGAACAGTACTTAAACAAAAATTCATGAAGTCCGTTGTTTGAAAATAAATTTTCAAACACATCCTGTTTGTTGGAAAATTCATTTTCGAACGAGACTATATTTTAAAAATTTTGCATGTCCGAAAATTGAATTTCAAACAAACATGGTGAGTTCGAAATTTCATTTGCGAACCACTCTTTGACTTTTTTCTTTTTAAGTAAATGACATTTAAGTAACTTCAAAATTATTATTTTTTTTTTGTGGTGCAAAGAGTAAAATCAGTAGTGCAAATAGTCGCTTCCTATATTTATTTCAAAGTTATATTTTCATTGTCAATTATCGTTTATATTTATTTTAAAAAAAAATAAATTAATTACTGAGCACAATGCACAAGCCTATGCATTAGAATCGGCCGAGTGCATTGCGCAAGTCGCTGAATTTCAAAAAATCAAATTAATTCACTTTTATTTTAGCGTTCACTACTTCCATTTTATGGTATATATTCATTTCAAAATTATATTTTAATTTTCAACTATCATTTATATTTGTTTCAAAATAAATAAATTAATTATCGAGTGCAATGCACAAGCCCACACTTAAACGTCGGGCGAGTGCACTGCGCGAGTCACCGGATTTCAAATAAATAAATTAATTAACTTTTATTTTAGTATTTATTAATTCCATTTTAGGGTATAAATTTATATTATTTTCAAATTAATTAAATCAAATCACTTTAATTTTAGGGTATATAATTTTGGGGGGGAAAAAAACTTAAAAGAAAAAAAGAAAATTGTAAAAAAAATGAAAACAAACGAGAAAGAATGAAAAACACATCGAGAAAGATAAAAAATAAAAAAGACGGGCACGTAACTCCTACGTGCCCATCGGATATAACTGCATACATGGTTGCTGCATACAAGTGAAGCTCTAAAAAATTATATCCTACATTTTCAACCAACACGCCATAGAGATCATATCATATCATAAAAGCTCAATAGATCAATAAAGATTGGCACAAACCTTTATTGGTTAAAATCACGGACTTTTATCCCTTTCTTTTATTTTAAACACTGTTTTTTTTTTTTTAACATAAAATGTTTTTTTTTTCTTTTTTTAAATTAGGCATCCGTGTTATTTTCGATTGAAATAAAATTGAAGTGGTGGTTGATTGCTTCATAAACGGATGTGCAATTTCAATTCAACGTCAGTTTTAATTCAATCGGTAAAAGAGGAGATGTTTAATTTACAAAACAATATTTTTTTATTTTATTTCTTTGTAAATTAGACATATGTGTGTATTTCTTGCTGAAATAAAACTATTATGGCGACGGAATTACACATCGCATATGTCACGATATCAAAGGAACTACTACGCCACAATATACAATCGCTGCATAAATGATTTATAATTTCAATTCAACTTCAGTTTTAATTCAATAGTAAATAAATGGGATGTTTAATTTAAAAAATATATATATCTTAAAATTAAGTGATGTTTAAAAAAAAACAAAATCGGATAAAAATCGTGATTTGAGAGTGAGTTAACCCAACCTCTAATGGGTATTATAAAATCTCATGTCGCTTTGATGACAGTAGTACTCTCTACTACTAGAAGACTTTGTGGGCTATGGCTCTAGCCTCTATGAAAAGGTGCCAAATTCTATTCACAATCATTTAACTGACTATAAATGCTCTACGATCCAATTACAGCTATTGTTTACAGCATTTACACCTCTTCATCAACACCTTCGATGGTGCAGCAATTTATATGCAAGAATGAGTAATACTTGTTACATATCTTGATGTAAGCGAGTTTATAAATTACTATAGTAATATTTTTGTGTATTTGAAGGACGGGTTTATTTAAGTTTAAAAATAGCACCTTTAAATTAGACTCGAGCTCAAACCTGCGTTCATAAAATTATGAATTATATTAAAAGATTTGAACTCGAGTTACCACATTTTAAAATAGATTATTGAAATGGATTGTGTGATGATGCTATACAGCCTAAACTGGATATCACAAAACTTATAATCATTTTCCGAGGAGTAGGGGCAATGGGTGTAAAATGGAGTAGTACTATATTTTTTTATGGTATATGATTTCGAGGCTACTGTGAGAAAAAAATAATGAGTTGTATGTAGATTTTCATTTATATATATATATATTCAACATTGCACAAAACTAGACTAATAGTTTGGCTAAGCTTGTTTTAATGAGCTTCTAAGCTTCTATATCTTATAAAATGTTGGATCTTTAAGATACTTATTTTTTGAACAAAAGTTGGTTCCTTATTTTTTTTAAAGAGATTAATTATATGACCCCGCCATTATATTTTGATGACTAATATAATCTTTTTGTGAAAAATTATTTCAAACACTTTGAAAGAGCTGATGAGCCCTACAAATAATCAGGATGTCTCAAAGAACACCCTCTTAACTTTTCAGTAAAGTCAATATATTTCGCACAAATAGGCTTTAATATCCTATAAATCTATACTATTGTCAAAATTGCATTTCTATCTCGTACTATTCAAAATAATATTTTAATACCAAAACTATTAAAAAACTACTTAAAAATATTATAAAATATATTTTTCAGCACCTAAAATGACATGACATACACTTTTGTGTAGTTCAATAGTTCACGTATTAAAATACTGTATTATTTTATAGGTGTCATGTTTCACTAATAAAATTACTCGTCAAAAACAAAGACATTGATTGTTAGGGTTATATATAAGATAAACTGAGAAATTTGTCTACTCGGACCTAAGAGATACAGCAGTACGTAAAAGAGAGATATTTCGAATTTGATACCCACCATTCTCTCCTTTCCACTAATTAAAAAAAACATATTTTTAATACAATAATCAAGAATGATTATTGTGATTTTTGTCCTATTATAAGCGGCCATTTCAACTTAAGGTTTTATTTTGTCATTTTCAATTGGTTCCATTTGAGCTACATCTCCCTTAAGCTTTTATTTTTATTTTTAGCATAAGCTTTCCTTTATTCACTAGTTTTTCTAGCATAATATTGTGATTTCTGTCACACAACTACAAGGATGCTATATTTCAATTGGTTAGATATGCAATGTCATTTCCATAAATAATTTATTGTCACGGAAAAGTATCATGCTGTAAAATGGGTAACTTTCTAAAAGAACAGGATATCACTAAAATCAAAATAGTTTTTTTTTTTCTCTCAAAAGAAGAAGAATAAAATGAACTCGAAATTAAGTAATACTACTATTACTATAAGATTAGTTATTTAAAAAAAAAAAACTCAAAACGATTGGTTTAAATTTAATGGTTAAAAAACACTATTTACTTTCGCTCACTTTTATAAGTTTAATTTATCATTGGTTGGGGTTTTACTTTAATTAGTGTTTTGGTTCGGAAATAATCAAAACACTTGTATAGTACGTTTGACAAATTAAGATTAATCATATATAAATTCATTCTACATTTCATATACAATTATATGGATGCGTGGATAAAGTCATACATAAATTATATACTCCCTCCGTCCCGATTATATAAACCTCATTTCTATTTTAATGCGTTAGAATTATATTCTCTCATTACTATAAGCAGTATTATTTTTAATAGAATGTACACTTATACATTTTTTAGGTTTTGAAAATTTTAAAAATTAAACATTTAAGTTTTTTAAAGTTATAAATCTTAAATGTTTGACTAATTTAATTTGCATGTAAATTGAATTTGATATCAATTCTATTGATATTCATTGTATTTGCACTTCATGAAAATAAAAATAAAAAATCATTTTTTCTTTCGTCTTCCATGCATGTATGGTTTTTGGTGCATAGATTTTTTTAAGAAAAATAATATAATTTTGACTCAAAGTTTATAAAAATTTAAAATTGAATTTCATAGAAATTTTGTAGGATGTGAGTGCCGTGTGATTTTTGGAGAAAAAAACTTTTGAGTTTTAATAGTATAAAATCTCTTAGACTTTTAGATATTGTTAGTTTTGATTTATATCATTGATTGTATATTTTGTTTGTTTAAAAAAATACGTTAAAGTTGAGCTAAAATATAAGTTTTATTAAATAAGGGTAAAGATGGAAGTTTAGCTTTTGTTTCTTATTTTTCATAAACATTTTTAATCTACGTGCGAGTAGAAAAAAATGGACTAAATAAGCGAGACGGAGGGAGTAGCAAATTTTGGCTCATCTCTTACAAAAGACTATCCGAAAGGTTAAAAAGACAAATTATATGAATGAAATTTCTATTTGTACTATAAAAATTACTTTTCACACTACAGTTAAAAAAATATAGAAATGGATTGATTTTTAGATTGCTTTAAGGCAAAGTATTCAGTACATTCATTGTACTGAGTTAGTAGGTATAACAGGTTAAAATTTGATCAATTTCGTGGTTCAAGCATATGCTCCATTAAAAAATGACATAAAAGGTATTACTCATAAGTAGAGGAGTCAAAATTGGTCCGGCCCAGTTCGATTTTGGGCCAAATTAGGCCACAATTTTATAGGCCTGAAATATGTCTGGGCCGGACTGGGCCAGGCCAAGCCCGAAAAAACATTGGACCAAAAAATTAAAAATTTAACTTTCGGTCCACGGGCGGTTCAACCCATCTCATTTGACAACTCTACACATAATACAAAAGTATCACCCGTAGCATTAAAAGTACCATTACCGCTACTTTGATTATATGAATTTAATGCATCCTAATTAATATTTAATATATTCCAAATATGATTTATCAATCTCAATTAAGGTATGTATTTATTTTGAAAAAATTAATTATCGAGTACATGGTGTGAGTCGTCAAATCAAAAAATCTAAGCTACTAATTCACTATAATTTAATGATAATTATTTTTGGAAAAAGAGAACAGAAAATGTAAAAAAAAAAGGGCACATGATGCCCAGGCGCTGGGTGATTGAGAAATGGTACAACCTTCTCTTATTTTTAGGCGTTGTTGTCATCTTAACTGGATCTTCAACTTTGGGGACTTGCTTCAATTTTGTCAATTCTCCTTGTTTTCTCAAGTCCTCGTGTGGAGCTAAAAGTAGTGTTTTTAGGTTATATATTATACGCAAGTATTCAATATTTGTCTATCATTACACTTTTATCTTAGAATTTTAAAAATAATATATATGTACTCAAAGTTTGCGTAATTAACACTTTTAGTATTAACCTAATTTTTCGACAGGTTAAATAATGACATGGACGGCAGCAACAACATCATTTTTGTTTAATTATTAGGTGAGGTGTTTGTTTTCCGCGTAATTTTATTAACTCGAACAAAAATCAACGTAAGATTTCCAACAATCCACTTCACTATTTTTACTGTCGAAAATTATGTTAGTGCTAAAAGTATTAATTATGCAAACATTAGAAACTTACGTGTTGCTTATGAAATTTTGGGATAAATATTGAGTACTAATATGCATTTGACCCTGTTTTTAATTATTATATAAAACGTTTAATCCCACTCAAGCATAGCCTTAGCCCTTAAATGCAATCAAATGGAAGACATGAATTTGGCATGCATAAAAATATACATTAAATTTGTGTACAATATCCGTAGCGCAATTAAAAGCATTGAATTTAGAAATAGACATCGGTCCAGATGTCTTCATACTGCACCGGTTTCGGATCCCGGGGAAATTCTATGTCATTGTTGTACGTAGTATGTCCTGTGTCACGATAGATTTAATGTGACACTTTTACGTGTCATAGTATGTTTATTGTGATACATGGAAGTGTCACAATAGATCTATTATAACAAAAGGCACACTATATGTGGACGCGTCATAGAATTTCCTCCCATATCCTAATACTGCACCTGTCCACAAAGTTCTTTAAACATTTCAACTCTTTTTCTTAAAGAAATTAGGAAGAAAGGAGCCACAAGTCTCGAACCTAAAATATTTTCTTTACACATAGTGACATAGGGGCTTCCACCGTTTGAGCATCTCCAAGAAGACTTAAAACATGTAACCAGCTATGTTGTGGTAAAAATGTGTCAAACATCTCCCGTGTTATCATAATATTGTGCGTAATTTATTTGTATTTTTTTTAATGACATAAAAATTCTATTGCATTTTTAAGGGTAAACCATCATTTATGTTTCAAATAATTTATGTTTTCTTAAATCTATCCCAAACTAACACTTTTGTCAATTAAGTGCCTAAAGTATTTATAAACTAATCAATCAAATTCAAATCTAACATGAAATATATTTTTGGCACATGAAAAATAACTGAACTCGGTCTTTGATGATGTGAATTTTTAGTTTTAATGAAAACAAACTAACTCGTATATTCCATGCCGTGAAAGAAAAAAAAAAGCGTTAATGCAACTTTGTTTTGACGATGTACAATATTCCAAGTTAGCTCATTTATTTTGATAAAAGTCCATATCAACAATAATCTATTCCAATCATTTTTCAAGTGCCGAAAAATGCATTAGATGTTAGATTTGATTAATTTTTAAATATTTTTGGTATTTAATTGACCAAACGTTAATTTGGGATAGATAAACAAAAACTGAAATAATTTGGGATATAAACGATGGCTTACCCTATTTTTAAATAGTTTGTACAGTTGAAAAGAAGATTTGAATAAACAAATACGAAAAAATGGAAAGAGCACACCAAAACTTGATAATGGAGTTCAGCAAGAATTGCCTATATATGCACGTCTCCGGGCACTGCACCACACTTCTTTACTTATCTCTGGACCAAATTACAACTTGGGCAAAATATTACTCACAAATTAGGAATTTCCAAATATAGAATATTCTCAAATTGAGATAAGAAAGACAAATTGGTATAAAGAATTACTAAATGTCTAACATTTTTTATAGGATAAATCTACTCACTACCGTTGATACAAAATCGATCGATGTGGGACAAAAACCAAATAATTCGAGTCGCAAAAACCTAACAATTCAAGATTCTTGTAATTTTTTTCTCGTGCTAGATTTGTTATATTATGCAAACGTATCGATCTAATTAACATAATTAAGACTAAAGTGTTAAAGACTTCAAATGTTGGGTACTAATTAAACTATAATTAATACTTGTAAAATTGTATTTGGATGTATGTATAGTTGAGCAAGCTTGATTCATAAGGTGCCCCAAAAAGGTTTGATATATCAATGATAATTTGAAAAATGAGTGCATTTGCACAATCATTAAAACTTGTCAGGCAGTGCATTCATGCATGCAGACTATTTCTGCGCATGAAAATATAATGAAACTGATAATTAATTGAAGCATGAAAATTAAAGATGCCCACTGTTTTCTTTTACTTTTTTAGATGAACCACATTCAAGATATATAGTCGTAAATCTAGCTAGGTTGGAGTGCCACACTGGTTTTTGTAGATTTGTCATTTAGTATTCCATAATCTTCATGTGATCATGCTAGTTTAAGTATAATTATTAATTATTTAAACATAAATTCAGTACACATGTAAAAGGTAGATTAATTTCATCTTCGATAATTTATAATGTCGTCTTCTCAGGAAAATATTTTAATAAAGAAAAATATATATATATATATATATGTATATATACAAGCAATCTAGTATTGTATATACATAGGGTTGTAAATGAGTCTAACTATCCGACTCTCATTACTACACAATTAAAGCTTGTTCAGTAATTAGGTATGTTATTCGTTAGTTAATATAAACAAATAAAGTTTGAGCTTGACACTAGTACTACTCGTTAAATCGATGATAAAAATGACGTATTTTTTTTTTTAAAAAAAAGGGAATATGATGTGTATACTTGGGAACGGATAGAAATGGCCGTTGGCTTTGGTCCTAAATTAGTCTGTGTTGGGAGGGTCAGTAACATCGGTTCAAATTTTTTATTGCACTTTTTCATGCTTCACTTTATGTTTTACTATCAAATTTATGATTTTAATAATATTTATTATAAAATAAAATTTAATTATAATATAAATAATCATAGTCAACATTTATCAACAAAAAAATGAATTAAATAAATTATAAAATTTAATTTTAAAATATTCAACCATAATAATGAATTATTAATTGAAAACTGAAAATTAAATACTCCCTCCGTCCCATAATTATAGTCCACTTCCCCTTTTCACACAGATTAAGAAATCACATTTAATATGTATTGGAAATATACAATTTACAATAATTATCCTATATTGCCCTTATTTTTTACTATATTAATTGCATTCATACTATATTAAATAGGGTTATATTTGTAAAAGAATATTTAAATAAAATCCCAATTTAGAATAGGACTATAATTTTGGGACATCCCAAAAAGGAATAATGGACTATAATTATGGGACGGAGGGAGTACTAACAAATAATTATAAACCCTAATTGGTGATCAGGTGAATCTAAAAATTAATTGTAAAATTGAACTAAATCGCATAAAAAATTGAAAAAAAAAATATATAAGAAAAATTAGTACTTTGATAGTGCAACGAGGAATGTAACACAGATCGATAGTGCAATATGAAATCCCATGTGTAATAGACGAGCAAAGAGAGAATACTAAAAATTATCTCATGACAACTCAATGTGGATATTTATAGTATTTCGTTTATATCGATCAAAATATCATAATTTCATTTACTGAGCAAATCTCTTACTATAAAATTGTCTCACTATTAGAAAGAAAGCCAACTTAATATTTATTTTCGCTGCTCTGTCTGTGGAGAGATCTAATGTAAAAAAAAAAAAAGAAGAAGAAGAAGAAAAAAGATATATAGGGAAAGAAAAAAAAACGTACATAGATCGATAAGATACAGTGGATATAAGGTGAGAATAAGAAATTTGGACCAATAATTAATGTAGAAAGGCTCAATGGAAACAATATGCTATCGACGCGTTGAGAATCCCACAGCCTAAGATTGAAGAAAAGGGTTAGAGGGTTTCCCATTAGGGAATTAGTTTTTATTTTTATTTTTTTAGTTTTGACTTTGGACGGGGTTGTGATGGATCCCGAATTAGAGATCTCTCCCTTTTACACAGGGATTTTCACCACTTGAGTGTTCCAGAATAACTCCACTCGGAAAGTTATGAAATCTGGTTTAGCATATGCATTCAAAGTTTTTAGCATATTAGTGGTGATTTTGTCGTTGAGAGTTTGAATTTAATTTTCTATAATCCAACGTGATTGACGTGGTAAACACATAAGCACTGCTCACAAGTGTACTCAAAACTCGCATGAATGAGAATATTTTGGTGACCCTTAAATCCGTGAGCCTCTATGTTTCACACTTCATTATTCACACGACTTTAGGCCATAGTGCTCAGGAGAATTCATTTAGGAATACAAGATAATATTAGGTAAATGTTATTTATGGAGAAGTCTTGCATGCATTAGTTGTATGGGTATGTGCCTATCAGATCGATCCAAACCCAATAAAAAAAATGGTTATATTTTGTCTTAGAATCCGGCGCGTGTAACGCGCATTGGATACACGTGCCATACTTTTTTTTAATTTTTTTGATTATTTTATTATTTTTGCAATTT
The DNA here is from genome assembly GCA_026008535.1 of Perilla frutescens. Classification (NCBI taxonomy): domain Eukaryota; kingdom Viridiplantae; phylum Streptophyta; class Magnoliopsida; order Lamiales; family Lamiaceae; genus Perilla; species Perilla frutescens. The sequence goes on from BRKX01000005.1 coordinate 48,036,763, forward strand.
TCTATTTTTTCAGTTTTTTTTCCCCAAAAATTATATCCCCTAAATGGAATTTATTTGTAGTGTTTGATTGTCAAGATCTTTATGGCATAAATCAACACTCAGTATTTGATTTTTCTAAGTACTGTTTTGTTGTACTGAACAACATTCATAAGGATATGCAGACCGTGATCTGAACTTCATGAAGACAGCTGAAGCATATATAAAGACATGATTGAGTTGAAGATGAAGACAGTTGTGCATCGAGGCACAATTGAAATTGTTCAACACATTGAGTATTGTCAGCTAGTTTAAATGACAGCCAAAGGTCAGTTTGTGGATATATAAATTATTTCCCTATGCTACCTAAAGAGAAGATTCAATATCAACAGGTCATAGTAAAGTTCATGAAATGTTTGCATAAACATTGTTGAAGTCGGTTTCTGTTTGGAATTTTATTATGGATATATATGTTTTGTCTTTCTTTCTTTGTTGTTGATTGTGCAGGAAGTAAAAGTGGTTGAGATATTTTAGGAACACATGTGGTTGACCAAGTCTAGAAGGATGGAGTCAAAGATTGGGTCGTTCCTATATCTAAGGAATTCGGTTGCTTGCAGCTAAAGTCAAGGAAGTGGAGTTCGTGTGGTTATTTGGAGTAGAGCCCAAGATATTGTTTTTGTATAAATAGGGATCAGTTGTATAGTGTTACATACGAATCCAGAGATATAAATCAGATCTGTTTATAGAGATATTAGTTTTCTTCGAGTGTTAGTTAAGACAACTTTAGTCACGACCTTCTGCGAAGGAAGATATAAAGTGTCTTAAGTTTAGTGAGAGTTTACTCGAAGTGTTTTTGTAATTCACAAATTCATATAGTGAATCTTTTGCCCTGGGGCACTTCGCGAGATTATAGAAATATAATCTCGTGAAACTTTCAATCCATTGTTTGTTTCTATATTCCGCTGCATGTTCAAAATTGTCTCAACTATAGATACAACTTTGATCACAACTCTGTCAGAACCGAGAGTTCGGTTTCTTCAAACATCTTTTGTTCAGTTTGTTCTTCCAAGATCGATAAAGTTGTTCGAAGTGTGTCAATCAAGAAGAGATTCAACATTGTTCTACAAGATGTCTTAATCAGCTTGAAGAGCACGTTAAGGTTATATTCTGATCTATAAATAGCTTGGAATCAGACTTGTTAGAACACTGAACCGAGAAATGGAGAGTCTGCACTGATTATTTTTACAAGAGCTCTAAATTGTCCAGATAGTTTCGGTCGTTTGTTTAGGCTAGGTTATAGTGTTCTAGCATTTGTGTACTGAAACACTTTTCATACACTGTCAAAAGATTTCTCGGGAGAGAATACATATGAGAACTAGATAGAGAGAGTCTAGGTTGTGAGGGGATTTCACCATTCAATTCACCAAAAGAGGGTGTACGGATAGAAAGGGTATCGAGTGATGGGAGGTTAGCTACATGTAATATCCTGAGTAAACATTGCACCGAAGTAGTGAATTATTTTCTACGGACTTGACAAATTCCCCTGGCGTGGATCTGTTGATCGAACAGGGTTACCAATTTCTTGTGTTATTTACATTTTGCATTTTCAATTAAGTTCTTCATAACGTTCAAGTACTTTATTGCGAACATTATCTACAATGTACATGAACATTGTTGTGAACATTTGCAGAATTAACACTCCACACAAGCGTACGTAATTTTAGAATTAGTGAATCCTAAAATTAAAGTGATTCCATTTAATTTTTTTAAAATCCAATGACTCGCGCCATGTACTCACCCGATGCTTCGACAATTAATTTTTTTGAAACAAATATAATCCCTAATTGGGAATAATATATAAACCCTAATTTTGAAATAAATATGTAACTTAAAATGGAATTAGTGAACCCTATAATTTAAGAGAATTAATTAACTTTTTTGAAATCTGGCGACACGCACAATGCACTCGTCTGACGCTAACGTATGGGCTCGTACATTGTGCTCAACAATTAATTTTTTAAAATAAATATAAATTCTAATTGAGAATAATGAACACTAATTTTTAAATAAATTTATCCTAAAATGGAATTAGTGAATTCTAGAATTCAAGTTAATTAATTTAAATACTTAAAATTAGGAATAAGGAAACCTAATTTGGAATAATAAGCCATAATTGGGAATAAGAAGCCCCAATTTACGTATTTTAAATCATAATTTGAATGTATTTAACTCGTATAATTAAACTAGTAATTAAGGAGATACTTTTAAGCTACGGTTGATACTTTTCAGTAGAATCAGCGATACTATTTTTCTGTAATTAGGTGGGGTGGACCGGGTCAACCCAACCTAACCCGCATGGCCCACCCGTCTGATGGCGGATGTATGAGCTTGTTATTAGGACTAAAAGTCTGATGAGAGAATTTCGTGATTATTTATATTGTAGATGTATATGCATGTGATTTTATGTTTAAATTAAGGTGAATGAATGATGTATATATAGCGCATAATAGCTGGAGTACATAACTATAAAGCAAATTACACCCAAAAAAATAAACTAAATACACTCACATAACACAATAATATATAAAATACTAGTTCATGATGAGAAAAATAAAGATTGAAATTCAATGTGCGGTTAATGATATATATAATGTAGAGGAAAAAAGTAAATTTGTGATGGGCTATTGATGTATCCATCTCTAGACTCTAATAATAACCACGAGATAGAAACAATAGCATCTTTGCGGCTATTGATCTAAATAAAGCAAAGAATATTATCAAGTAAAAGTTGTGCATGCATAGAGGTATGGCATCCAAAATGGACCAATTCAAGTATTTCCAAGAATCAAAATTACATCCATTTGTCCCCTATACAAGAATTCACGTATTATTCATTGAAGATGATCTAATGGTGGAGTGATATAAACTCGAGATCAAAACTCTCAAATTCGAATTCTACTAATACTGTCAGATCACACCTGTTTTTTCAAATATTGTCTCTCGGATAGCAGTTGCGAGTTATCCTCGTTACTAAAAAAATAAAAAAAATCTACATGCTCCTATCAAGAGCGGAGACAATTTACCTATTCATTGATGAACCTGTTAATATGCTCATAAATCATAACATCGGACAATTTTTAAGGTTAATTATATTTTAGTATTTAATTTTTTGAATTACGGACATTTTAGTCCCAAAGTCTCAAAAATTAATTATTGATATTTAACGTATATATAATCTAACAAATCTAGCACGATAGCAATTTTCGGTATCCCAAATTTGACATGATTTGTCACAACCAAATAGATTGGTGTATATTTTAGTTGGTTATATATCAAACTCTTCTTGATTCGAGCAAGCCAAAGTCAAATTTGAGATGAGAGAAAATTATTCGCGTGTTAGATTTGTTGAATATACAAATATGATGTATATCAATGAAGAATTTTTGAAATTTTGGGATAAAATTAAAGTGAGCGACCCCTAATATTGAGTACTAAAGTGTAATTAATCTTAATTTTTTGCATGCTTTTTGTTAGGCTTCAATGTTGATGGTATAGGGCTAAAAGTTTCTTTAACCACCTCGAAACAAAATCAACAAGTACAGGAACACAATCCCGTGTTGTATAACATATAGGTTGCCATGCCAGTTTCATTCTCGCTACTTGCGAGTGTACTTTGAGTATCTTAACTTAAGATGTTGATGATTCATTATTCAAATTCATAACTTTTCAATTATGGGGATCGTCTATTCCTTCACTAGACCATCCCATGAGATACAATTTTAAAAATTATTTGGTAGATGAGTGATGATCATGTTAATGGAGATATTATCGGCGAGAATGGTGTGAATCCAAAATTGACTCAACTGTTCAGCTGTTCTTGCGTTGACCCACTCTGTCCCAATTTTTATTTACAGTGGATTGCAAAACTTTCACTATACATATCAAGAACCGACATTGTCCATAGAAAATAAATTACTCATTTATGCATGTGTGATCAAAGAGGAAAGCCATGTGACTCGTAAAAAATGTAACGTGACTTCAATTCACACTTACTATGTTGTCATAGAACATCAATACATCATAGATTAATAATTGTGATGTTTGATGGTATCACTATAAATTAATGCTCCAATAAATCTAGGGAAAATTCCATCGTGGCCATTTATTTTTGAATCCCACCAACACCACTAGGTGTGAGTCTGTCACATCTGGCTTGCTAAGTGTGATTTACCTCCCCTGTGTGGTTTGCAGGCTATTACACAGGGGCGGGATTTACCCAGTGCGCACCTCGGTAGCGGCTGCGGGTTACCTTCGACAAAAAAAAAATGAAGAGAAATTGAGAAACTGTGTTCAAATCGAAAGTTTAATTAGCTTATTATAACAAATATATGGAGTGATCAAGGTTGTACATAGAGTTGTAATTTGTTTATGTTTATTTCGTCATGATCTTTTTTTATACCATTATTGCAATAAAAATTCTATTTTCGGTTTAATGTAATTTATCAATGTGAGGATATGGTGGATTAATGACAAATGGGATTTTGTAGTCCACCTTCTTTATCTCATTTGGTATCTTGTTATTAATTTTATTAGTTTTTTTTTATTTTTCTTTAATTTCATTTTTTTGTTTTAGTTTAATTATACAATTATTATTTAGAGTTCATTCCATCCAATTAGGTCTTACAATTATTTTTTACTATTTAATTTTTATTTTGAGTTGATATAATTGACTATTCCATAAATAGAGTATATGTTTTTTTAAAAATTTATATTCTTAGCAATAAATATTAATTATAATTGGTTATACTATGATAAACTTAATTTAATTTAATTTTATAATAAACTTTATTACAATATTGAATTTGATAGTGGAACATAGAAATGGGATAGAAAAAGTGAACTAGATGATCTCATATGATGAACTCGGGACCAAATTTTCTGTCTTCCCCTTAGTATAATGAGCAAGTGATGTTACTTAACTACAAGGTTTATTGCAACAATAAAGATTTTCTTGTATTCTTTTTTTTTTTCTATTTTTCCTCTTCTTCATATTCTTCTTCTTTTTCTTACTTAATACAAAGTGATTTTTTTTTAGGAAGCAGTGAATTTCAAATTCAAGATATCTCCCTTTTATATAAGGGTCTTCACCATTATAGTGTCCTTGGAGGAGCAATACAAGTTGAAACTAAGTTACTAATACACTCGGGATTATCAAATTAAAACAAGTAGGGCCGGTCGGGAGGGTTGTTTCGGTGGGCCACCACCCATAGGCCCCCAAATTGTTGGGGCCTAAAAAATAATAATTACATACTCAATCTTATAACTCTCCATCGCCATTTGAATCGAATTCATGGTTGGTGTTCTACTGTGCAATATTTTTTATTGTATATTTATAGGTGTTGATTGCACTTTTTTTTTAAACGTAGGATAATATAGACAATAGTGGAAGAAATTTTAAAATGCTTGTTAAAATGATAAAAAAAAATTAGGGCTCCTCTTATTTCATTTTGCCATAGGCTTCTGAAATGTCAGGATCAGTCTCCTGAAAACAAGTAGTCGGGTTAGCAAACGAAAATCCATGACCTACCAATCTGTCGCCTTTTTTAGTAGAAACACACGTACACACTACCAAATTAATTTGCCTCCAAATAAAATAATTACTGAAAATGTTTTTAGTTAAGTTATAGCTAAGGATCTTCTCATAATCTGGATCAAATTTCATAGAGGTAGAAGCACAAAACATGCACTACTAAATTCGCATTCGCATCCAATTCAAAGCACGCATATATAGATAAATCATTAAATGGTAATTAATTATATGAAACAAGACAATGTTAATTTGCTAAGTCTTTCCTTTAGTTATTTAAAAAATAAAGAACAAAAAAGCCTTTTGAATGCCTTGATGCACGCAGTCAAACATTTGTTAATTAGTTGATGGTGACATTAATTAAGTTCCAAATATTACAATAACTTAAGGAATCTGGCTGTCTTCTGCTAATTACAGTTAACGAACAGTTAGAAAAAGGCGCGATTCGTTACAGTTTCCCATAATCTGCAACTTACGGAGGATAGTTTATTATTAATTCCTTGCTAAATAAATAATTAATAGTAATCAATTATTAATCCGCCCACAGTTTCAAATGCAATTATGCAACCCAATACCTTACTAGATTCATGCAGTTTACTTGTGCTTGCTCACTCCATAATTAATTACGGTTTTTTTACTTTTTATATATAGGGTAAGTCAGGGGCGGAATCAGAAATTTTTTATCGAGAGGTTGAATTATTCTCCACTAATATTTCTATATAATTTTTTTTTTAAATTTACATGTATTTTTTTTTATTTTTTTTGGGGTTTGGGGGGGGGGGGGAGGCACCCCTGGCTCCCCCCAGTTCCGCCCCGGGGGAAGTTATATGCTACAAATGCGGTACTAGATTAATATTACTAATTTAAAACTCCAAAAATCTTGTATTTTTTTATTTTTATATTCATTTTTATTAATTATCTATTATATTTAATAAAGAATTATTAAACTAATTAAAAAATTAAAAAGAATCCAAATGCGCAAAACCCTTGTATTTTTTAAATGATGCACTAAACTCCCTATGTTTTTTAAATTTCATAGAATACCCTTGTGTTTTTTTAAAAAAATATGCACAGCTTTCCATTTTTCAAATTTTGGATTGGACTAAAATACCCTCATTTTCAAACAAAATTCAAGTATCCAAAACTAGGTAAATAAGGTGATTTTGGTTCAAAATTGTAAAAGGAACTTGTATGTGCATATTTTTTAAAAGTACGAAGCGGAAGGGATGCAATTTTAAAAACACAAGGACCTCGTTTGGATGACAAGAAATGTGACTTTAGTTTGGAGACGTCAAAACAGCAAAATATCGTTAATTAATGCTCCAAGGGGATTGCATCCACAGTTGCATTTTAGGGAAGAAGAGAGAGAAACGATATTAATACAGTCCCTCCCTCTATCACTGGTAAAAGTTTTGGTTTTTCTTTTTCATTTTCTTTTTATGTTATTTTTTGTTTAGTGTTTTGTTTTTTATTGTGTGTATGTTATTTGTTATTTGTTTTATATTTTAAATAACGTGTTGTAATTAATATTAAAATTTGTTATATGTGATAAATCTAATTAATTATAAATGTTGAAACATAAAATTAAAGTAGATAAAATTAGAATAACAATAAAAAATACTAAAACAAAAAAAATTACACCAACACTAAAACTACGTAGAAATACTAAAATAGATAAAGACATATGAACTAAAAACATAAAAATACGCATAAAATAAAATAAAAGGATGCAAATATTTTCCTAATAATGCATAAAAATACTAAAATAGATATAAATATATGAAATAAAAACATAAAAATATGCTTGAAATAAAATAAAACGATACAAATATTTGTAAAGGAAATAAAGAGAATATTATGAAATATTCTATTTTAGTGTAGAATTATAGTGCAAACTGTTCGAGATGAAATTGAGAATTTGCTTCATTTGAGTGACAGTGATGTTGTATTATAGTGCTTACCGTTGGAGATGACCTTAGAAAGTAATCATATTACTTATTTTTTAATTTATGTGTTTGGTTCAATTTTTTAAAATCAGAATCTTTAAAGCAAGAAAACTAATACAACTTTCTTGGATTATGAATACTTACTTGGAGTAGGTGTTTTTTACTTTCTTCAAATTTTTCATTCATTCATTATTATAAATTATTACTAAAATTTTATTTTTTATTTTACAATAAAAAAATTGAAAATTTTGAAAAAAAAAATTGCTTGATTTTTTTTTTTGGTGGATTATTGTTAATTTTTTATTATGAAGTTTTAACTTTCAACAAAAATAATGAACAAAATGAAAAAAATGTACTAAAATTTGATTATCATATTTTTTTTGGCAATTGGTGGTAGAATCAACAACAAAATTCAACATTAGTAATTTTTTTTTTTGTAAATTAATTCTTTTTTTATGATCAATGGTTTGTGTTGTTTGTAATTTTTTATATTTATATATTTAATTATTAATTTATTTTTATTTATTTATATAGTTTCTTAATTGTTTATTTTTTTGATTTTTTAATTAGAGAATGAGAATGATGATCGAACGCAGGTCTCTCACCATAAAATTGGTGAAGAATACTCCTAGACTACGAGTTTACAATATTATTAATATATATTAATAAACCTACTTGATTAATTTTTAATCTGAAATGAGAATCCTCACAATTTTCTTATCATGTTCCAAACACAGGATAAATAATATGTAGCATTCATTTTCCTCAAAATCACATTCCTAGAAATCATATTCTCAGATAACTTTACTTTCCTAACAACCAAACAAGCCCAAAGAAATTTTTGGTGCTTAATTTCGAAATACAAGGGAATATTTGATGCATTTTTACCCATCTTTCAAATTGATAGTATTCATATTTCAAATATAGATAAACTATTTCTCAAGTTTCGAGTCATGAATTAATAAATAAAAACTTTTAACTAGTTCTTCTCTGCCACTGGCCATCTGGATTAAATTTAATTATGTAATTTGGTTGTTTATAAAACGTACACTATGTATATAATTTAGTCATAGGATCATATCGTTGTGTTTTGAAAACCTGAAAATTGATTTATGGAATTATCTTCCATTTCAAAACCATTTAATTGATTTTTAATGCTAACTGAACTATAATTTACAAATAAGACATTAGCTTTCATATATTTTTTTATGTAGTATATTTATATGATATATAAAACATTACAAATTATTAAGTGTAAATGTATAAAATTAAGTACGCTGACACTAAAATAAATATCCTTTCAATATGAAATTTGTTGCACTTATATTTATCATGATAGTAAACGGGTCACAATATTATTTTTTTAAGGACAAATAATGTAGAAAATAGACATTTCAAATTCAAGACCAACCGTTTCTCATTCCGACCTAAAAAAACAATAGATTAGAATTATAATTAGATAAGAATGATTTAGTACATAAGTGGGTTGTTAATTTTCTGAAAAGTTGCATTAGTGAATCGGTTGAAATAATTGAAGTACGATTTGTTCACATGTATAAAGTCAGCCAAATGATTTAGGCAACCAATTAAATGGTGCCCAAATTTTCTCTCATGCACTAACACAATAACACGCCTTTTTCTCGATGAAAATTAAAATATATAATGCCAAAACTATTGAGTTTAATTTGGAGCACTCACGATTGAAAGTAAAGGTAGGTATGAGACAAAAATAGTGGCTTCTTATAGACTATTGATTTGATTGTGATAATTACTTATAATTAAGTCTGCATATTTTATAAATTTGTTTGTATGCAATAAGGTTCTAGATTGTTTTAAATAATTTCATGCTATTAGATGTTCTGGTGTAAATAGTATATGAAATATGAATTATAGGAAAAGGAAAAGAAAGCACTTTACATATTTTACACAGAGGAAATATTATTTACTATTTGAATGTTTGTAATTTCTCACAAAAATATAATACTCACTCATACATAATAGGAACACGATCAATGATGTTTCATTTTTTCACAATTCTATCGTGCATTCACTTTTTATGATGACTGAAAGTTGACTTAACCGACGAAATCATACTTGAAATAATTCTACATGAGTAGAAAAAAAAAATCATTTTGGCATATGTAGATTTTTTCCCGGCCAAGTTAGTTTTCATTTTAGGCACCGAAAAATTAATGGATGCACGGTAGAAATGTGAAATATATGAAAGGTTGGGAATCGTGCTACTATTAAGTTTAAGTGATGATATTATTTTGAAAATTGTAAACGTTTGAGTATTAAATACTAGGCTAAATTATAATTTAATTATCAATATTTTAACATTTTCACAAAAATAACTCAAAATTTCAATGGTTACAATTTAATTCCCAATATTTAGATATTTTAACATAAATAATCTGATATTTTAATATTACAATTTAATTCTCGACATTTAGATATTTTAACATATATACCACCTTCTATATAAATCATTATCTTTATTTCTCTCTACCTTCTCTCAAATCTTTAGCCTTTGATCCTTTTTTTTTTTTACACTCACACCCGACCTGTGGTACTGAGGAGATTCGAACCCGTAATCTTTGATCTTCAAGTAATCTCACTCCACCACTAGGTCATCCCCACCGGGACACCTTTGATCCTTTAGCCGTGGCCTGCCTGAGGTCACACTAGATCCCTTATATCATTCTCTATGATATCTTTGTGTCAAGTTTTTTTTTTTCAATTAATTATGATTTAGTTTAATTAAAAAAAATTAAAGTTCATCATTCCTCAATTAATTAGGACATATTAAAAAAACAAAATAAAAACTAGTTATGATATACGGAATGTAACATGGGAGGACACCGATAATCTGATCCGCTCTGAGACAATTTTTTTGCTACTAGTTTATTTTTGGTTTTCACTTTTGTCTTTTCCCTAATAGGAATATATATTCTCAGTGAGATCATTTCTTCTCTTTCAACAAACAAGACTTTTATTTCGTTCGATGCATCTAAAAAATCATTTTCTTGAACTTTTGTAATTTCGAAAGCTAGCTAATAAAAAAGATTTATGTTGTTTTCTTCGTTTTCACTCTCCTTCTTATTCGAAAAATAGAACCTTTAATTTGGATTTCCTTTAATTTTCTATATGAAAGAAGATGGTATATATTGTATTTTGCAATTCATCAATTTTTATTTTTTTTCAAATACAGCACTGGACCGGCAAAATTATGCAACCAGAGTGAGAATTACCTGAGGTTTTTAAAATACATGCAATTATATATTTTCAAGTGATATTTGTATAATTAACGTGGATGAATGGTAATTTTTTTTTTCTGCTAATATGCTAATGATATTTTTTTTCTTCAGCCGATATAGATAGATATTTTGTAGTTATTACCTCGGCAGGTCGAAAATAAAATTGTCACACATATTTTATATATTGTCATATCAATTATATACGAAATATTATTTGAACAAAAAAATGGCATACTTTAAAATTGGAGTAGCACCTACTGATGAGGCGGGATGAACTCTTACCGGACCACTATTTCAGGCCTTCCAGTACAACAATGTCACAACCGGTGCTAAATTCGGTGTTACCCTTACGTTTAATGTCTTATTTTTTTTGAAAATATATAATCCAATATTTTGAAGTGATGTTTTATGTATAATCGATGTATAGAAATTCAGAAATGGGTGTCCCGGTATTTTTTTGCATGCTGAGACGTTCTTGATATTATTATTTTTTTTCAGATGATATTATAAGAGTTTTGTAAAACAATATTACTAATACGAAAAATAAATATATGTGCACACCTTTTTCTTATCTCCATATAAACTATACATAAAATATCACTTAAAATTATGATACAATATGTATTTTGGAAAACTCAAGCATTATACTATGTATTCTATAAGGGTAGCATCGAATTTACACAAAAATCACTCGTGGTAAAGACCGGAAAATGACGACGCAGAGTAAGATGCGTGTGCAACAGTATTAATAGTAGTCGTTGACGTACTTAATTTGTTGAGATATATTGTACCCAATTTGAATCTCATCGGAATGTGACAACATTCAACGATGTTAATTAAGTTTCCATTATAATTCACAATATATCTTTTATTATCTCAACTTGCAGTCTTTTTCATTGATTGTGTATTCTGAACTTTTTTTTTTTTTTGCAAATATCATCTTGACCCCATTGCCAAAAAGAATGTCATGAGAATATTTTAAATTTGTATGGAAAAAAGCAATTTAATTGAAATATTATCTATTATTGAAATATAAATTTGGACGGTACCTTCGCTAACATCTAAACGTAAAATGGTTGAAATCCCGGTGGAGTGGGATTATTCGAAGACCAAAGGTCCTCAATACCACGATGTGTAAGTAAAAATAAAAAATGGTTGAAATCCCTATATAAAAGGGAGAGGTTTTAGACTACCCCATTAGACGCTCAAAATGTGATCTTATAAGTTACTTTTAGATCATAAATCATCCTAATAAAATCTTATTTAAGAAAACTTATTCTAATTTGGGTAATTTTATTCTTTACAAAGAATATATATTTAGTGGAACTCCGGTGGACCATCGAAATCTTGTGAGGTCCAAATAGAGTATTGAACTTTAAAAATAAATAAATAAATAAGAGCTTAATTAGGAGCTTCTGTTATCTTTTGACTTAATAGAATTGGCAAAATTATGTGCACAAGTTCTCTGGCAAATTCGGACTAATTCTGACCATGATAATGTGTAATGTGGATGTGTTTGGAAAATTCTCATCATTAGATTTTCCAACAGCATTATCAATTTGTAACTTGAATGTTGGGTTATGTAAAAATTATATTGAACATAGAAATTTGAGGGTAATTAGTGACTTAAATTTGAAATTTCGACACGGGTTCAACGTCGAATGTTTTAAATGAAGGAGGAATTTGAAACCAATTGACGGTCCGAATCACTGGAATTAACATTGGAATTTCAATTCATTGCCAAATTAGGAACATAATTAAGAAGAAAAAGTGTTAATTAAACAAAGTTTTAAAGTTGGATGATCGATTGGGATCCCACGAAATCTTTAATCGTCATGAATAACCATTTATCCTAAAATAAAATTTAATTAGTTGGAAGTATTTTTTGACAAAACTTATTCTATCTTTATTACATATAGTGTTTGATGCTCCAAGAATCATAATTATATAGTATAGGAAAAAGGCTAAAAAGAAGCAAATAAATGCAGAAACATTTATTTGACAGAGTCCAACCAGACTTAAAAAGGTGAATTACTACAACTAGCCATCAAAATTGTGTGACCTCCTATGCGATGGCAACAAGTGGACGACTCCAAAATCAACCACAATATAATTATGCAACTCTCAACTTGCTTCTTGACTTCTAGGCCCTCTTAATTAATACCTCTTTTTTTTAAATTATTTATACACATTCATACATCTCACATATTTATTCATTGCTTAACGTCACAGGACTTACGGCTTAAAATTAAAAAAATGAGTGTATATTTATAATTTTTTATTGTTGGATGATTGTATTTGGATTTAGAATTTAACTCATTTTAACCCGTAAAATCTAAAATGACATTGATCTGATGTTCTTATATGATTAAGAATTTAAGACTCCAAGTGCCATATTATTGGGGGAGAAATATTTCATGCAAAATAAAAATAAAAATAAAAATTGAGAATGCGCTTTACATGAAATGAACATGTATTATGTCATTGTTTAATATATTGTGTTAGATATTATTTGATCGGTAACGAAGTTTTGTAGTTCTTTTATTTGGATTTAACCACCAACTTTTGTGGATGATATATTTGAGTAGTGATTTTCAGCGAGATTCTGGCTAGCCAAAATCTTTTATTATTTTTAATAACTAATTAATTTAATTAATAAAACATTAATTATTCAATAAATTTACATTGATGCCCTCCATAATAATTATGACAATTCTATATGCGTTTCAATTCAGAAGAAATCGAGGATGGAAAAAAAATAAAGAAGTGAAGAAAAGAAAGAAGATGAAGCTGCGCCCCTTTCTTCCGATCCGCTTCTGGGGTGATTTTAATAATTAATTAGAAATCACTAATTTCATGACAGAAGGATGATATAATAAAAACATAATATTTAATAATTAATATAATTAATTTATTAATAATACAATTTTATTAATCATCACAAAATTAGCTGGCTAGCATTATTCGATATATTTACTCTATTTACTAGTGCTATTATAAATGTATACTACAAAATGATTGACTTTATACGTAATAACGGTTGAACCACAATAAAAGTGATAAGTTTTTTTGTTTCCATAAAATTTCTATAATATGGATATATATGAGAATGTTTTTTTCTATATAAAAAAACATTCAGAATTCTCACAAGCAAACACCTAATCCAGTCAACCTAAATTATACATGATCAATCCCCTTCTCTCTCTCTCTCTCTCTCTTATCCTTTTACTAAATCAACATATTATGGAAAATAAAATCTTCCAGGAATTTCTCCATCTAACCCCCAACCTATCTCACATTTCTCCACCGGTCCTCTCCCCCATTGCCGCACCACCTGTCCCCCACCCGCCACGTCACCACAAACTGAAGGTTTCACAGAAAAAATGGTACAACCAGTTGTCACATTATCAAACCCCCCACATCCCATCTAAATAAAAGAGGAGCTCTTCCTTATCTACCTCGATGCCTATTTTTTCCACATAGATGGGCTCTTAACAGAAACAAACCCTCTCGCGCTCTCTCTCTCTAAATCTCACTCTAAACACTCTCCCTCTCTCTCCACCCAATCGCTAACTTGCGCCGATGGAGAACTACTCCTACAACTCCTCCTACCCCGAGTCCGGCGACTCCTCGCCGCGCTCCCGCGAGATCGAGTTCGAGAATCCGCCGCCGTGGGAGGATTCGCAGGGGAATCAGCCGCCCCAGAATTATAAGGTGAAGTTCATGTGCAGTTACGGCGGGAAGATTCATCCGCGGCCGCACGATAATCAGCTTTCGTACATCGGCGGTGAGACGAAGATCCTCTCCGTCGATCGCAACATCAAATTCGCCTCCCTATTCTCCAAGCTGATCGCGCTCTGTGATAACGACAATATCTCGTTTAAATACCAGCTGCCTGGAGAAGATCTCGACGCTTTGATTTCGGTCACCAACGATGATGATTTGGAGCACATGATGCACGAGTACGAACGGTTGTACAGGATTTCCCCCAAGCCGGCGAGGCTGAGGATTTTTGTTTTCCCGACGCTGAATCAGAGCCTGAGTTCCTCCACTCGGAGCTTCGGCTCCGACGAGGTCAAGTCGGAGAAGGAGAGGTTTGTTGAGGCGTTGAATTCTGCGCCTATAATCACCGCGCCGCCGCAGACGGCGTCGCCTGCTGCTCCACAGCCGCAGGCGCAGGCGCAGGCTAGCAACGTGGATTTCCTATTTGGATTGGAGAAAGCGAATGCAATGGCGGCGGCGGCGGTACAACCCCTCGCTCAGCAACCGATGATAGGGAGGGTTCCGGAGATGGAGGAACCAGTTTTTATTCCGGGTCAGGATGAGAGGTCTATGGGGTTGGATCCGATCCAGAAGCACATTCAGGATCTGCAGAGACTGAGGCTCGAGGAGCAACACGGAATCTATAGAAGGAAAAGCGACGATAATCTCTCCGGAGGCTTCACCGCCGGCGAGTATTACAAGTTACCGGAGAAAACACCTCCGCCGGTCATGTCCGGCGGCGCTCCTCACTGGCCTGACAGGCAACAAATTCAAGGTGGAATTTTCCCGGCGAGCACCGTCAACAACGAACAGCCAGTTTACATGATCCCAGCACCGGCAGGCGCGTACCACGCGCCGATGGTAAGACAGATGGCCGGAGCTCCGGCGCAGGGGTACTACACTGTTCAGAGGATGCCATCGGAGCAACAGCAACAACAGCAGCAGCAGCAACAACAGCAACAGCAACATATGTACAATATGATGCAACAGTCAGCGGTCCCCCCGATGGTGTCGGCAGCGCCGCCGCAGCAGAAGGCGGCGGTTGGGTATTCGGAGGGTTTCGGAATGGTAAGAGCAGGGACAGGTGGCGGGATAGGAATGGTGACGGAAGCAGGGTACGCACAGGTGGCGTACGATGTTGGGGCGGGGAGACAAGTGATCTACAGTGCGCCGGGGGGCGTAATGGGGGCGCCGGCGCAGTATCAAGCGATGGGTGGAGGCGTGACAGCTGGAGCATTGAATCCAGAAGCAGCTGGGGGAAAGGGTGCCCCCAAGGTTACGCAAACGCAGGCTTCTCTGTGATTATTATGCTTAATTAATCATGTTACTGTCAATCGCACCACATCAAATCTTAGTTTTATTGGAAAAATAATAATTCGAGTGTTTATGTACACAAAATTTGCTTCTAATTTGCATCTGCTATTGTACATTTGTTGAGATCGATCGATAAGTTCTTCTTCTTCGTCCTCATGTTTCACATCAAAATTAAATTCTAAACAATGGGACTGAGATATAACTACAATTTCGAAGATCATTAAAATTGCATTTATATTTATTTACGCCATGAACTTCAATTATTATGAAGGTTAATTTGAGTGTTTTAATATAAATAATTTATAATTTATTATTTAAATCAAAATATTTACATATTTTTAATATAAGTGATTCGATTAATAATAATTATTTAAATATTGGATCGATTTCATCCGGATCAATAGCACTATTTTATATAATGTCAATTTAAAACCACATAGTTTTGGCTTTAAATTGGAGGAACATGAATGAAAAATTCATCCCCTGATTTTTTTTACATCAATTTTCAATATTTAATATAATAAATATGAGCACAGAGAATAAAAAACTTTAAATGAATTAGGGAAAAAAGAAATGAACTTTGAATGATCATAATACAAGTAAATAAATTTGTGATTAATTTGCTGAAATTAATGTTGTACGTAAACTAACGAATTTGAAAGTAATTGACGTGTACAATTATGAATTAATAAAATAAAACATTTGTTTTGTTATTTTTAGATTAATGTTGGATTATGAAAAAAATAGTAAAATGTAAATAATGTTGAATTATTTTGGTTAGAATATTGGGGAATGAAATCGTAAATGAGGGTGAGATTTGATGAGTTGGTTTTGGTGGGGGCGTGTGCCCGTGCAAGTGCAATTGCATACGAATGGTGGCCCATCAAAGGAGCATAGGAACTTGTGCTCGACTCTCTATTTATATTTTATATTTTATATTATTAATACTAGAACTAGAATACAAGCCATTTGCGATGAACGATGAATTTTGTGGGGTTGGCCGTGGCTCCATCCAATATCCAATATCCAATATCCAATATTATAGAGTATAATTCAAGTTTTGTGTTATCATAATTCATAGTATAAGCTTAGAGAGACACATTTTAAGGTGAATAATATTCATTTTCTGACATTTATTTGTTTGTGTTTTATTCTTCTCCATCACCCCATTTAATGTGATTTTGCATATCTGTACAAAATCTTGGCGATCTCTCGTCTTGTTGGTTTTATGGCACCTCCGATCTCCTCTATCATTCTTTATCATATCTTAACTGTTAAACTTTCATTATTATTATTATTATTATTATTATTATTATTATTATTATTATTATTATTATTATTATTATACATGAGAAGGCACATGAGATCTCATCTGATTATATAGGTACGGGTTAAACGCAATTAAAAAAAATTAAAAACAAACTTTGATGAAATTTGTAAATTGAGCATGGATTGGATTTTGAACATTTGCAATTATGACTTAGCCTTTTGAGTTTTAATTTGTTTTACTTAGTAAATAGAAACGCTCGATATTTGAAAAATTAACGTGGCATGACGCTTTGTTTTATACAACCTAAATTTTAAGCAGAAGACTTTAGTGAAAACAAAGTTATTGGATAAATTATATTTACTATTAAATCATTTGCAACTTATAATAATAATAATAATACTTCAACTTATATTCAATAGCAAATTTACACCCAATATTTTATTTTCATCACAATTCTACCTTCATAAGTTTATCCGACAACTGAAAACTATTTGTGACGATAATGTTGTTACTTAAAATAATTTTTATTTTATTTGAGACGAACTTTTAAGGACGCTCTATCTGCGACGACATGATGTAATCGCAAAAAATATTTTTAAGTGACAATAATGTCATCACAAAAAATTTTATTAGATATGACAAGTAATAGGGATAATTTCACTTTTAGTCCCACTAGAATAGGGTCAAAACACTTTTGGTTTCATATCTTTCATTTTTGGTTCCATAGTTTATTTGCTCAACACTTTTGGTCTCATATCTTACATTTTTGGTCCCATAGTTTATTAGCTTGACACTTTACTTTTGGTCCCAAGAATTTTTTTTTCCGACATTTTTAGTTCTAAACTTAACAGTATATATTTTCTTATATTTTTTTTCAACATTTTTTTCCGTATATTTTGTCGAGAATTTTACTGAACAAAAACCGTATATTGGCAAAAAGTTGAAATGGTTTTGTTAGGCATTTTGCTGGATATTGGTTGGACATTTTGCTTGATATTTTGTTGAATATTTTGCTGAATTTTTTTGAGATATTATGTTATTTTGTTGGGTATTATGCTGAATTTTTTGCTAGATATTTTCCTCTTTTTTTCTTAATAATTTGCTGAAAAAATAAAGCCAAAATGTCATTTGAATAAATAAATACACACACACACACACATGCTACACTTGGGACTAAAAATGTCGAAAAAAAATATTTTGAATCAAAAGTATCGAGCTAATAAACTATAAGACAAAAAATGAAAGATATGAGACCAAAAGTGTTTTGACCTTATTCTAATGAGACTAAAAGTGAAATTATCCCATAAGTAATAATTAGAAACAACATGTCATTATTAAAAGTCTAGTATTAATGACGACATTTGTCATCGCCAATAAGCCTGTCTCTAATGATTTTTTTTTTTTTTTTTTTTTGTAGTTGATAAATTTTAAAACACAAAATCGAAGCAATATTGAGGTTACATTCGTGAAAAATACTTTTGAAATGCCTCGATATTACTTTTTCCGCAATAATCCAAAAGCCATTTTTATTCTATTTCTATGTACGGTTCACGAGTTCCCATACTAAAAAACACGTTATTGGAGAGGAGAATATATTCTTTTTCCTACTAAAACTAGTAAGAAATAAAAATTTATGTTTTTAGAAAATCCAAAAAACTAAGGTCTTGTTTGTTTACATTTCCATTTAGAAATTTTCCACATTTACTATTCATAATATTGAAAACACGTTTATTTTACTCATTTTCAATTTCAGTTCACTTTTTTTAATCCTATATAACCTATTCAATCATATATATATCATTATAGTGGGACTCATTTTTTAAATATTCATCAATTCATCGTAACCACACAAATATTTATCTTTTCATCTCAACCACAAATTCAAATTCAAAAATATAATCAAACAAACATATTTTCATTTTCTAAACATTAAATCATTCATCATAACAAAATCATTACATTTTTTCAAAAATCAATACACCTCGTAAATCGAACTGAAAATGCCGAAAACCGAAAATTGGCGTTGGAAATAAAAACAAACAAAATAGCTCGAGCACGAAAAAGCAAGTATAATTAATAATTGAAGAATTTTGAATTTGTCAACTTTTCTCCCGTTAGAACATATGCATCTGTGTGGAAGTCTTTCATTAGTACATGTGTTAAATTCAAAATGGTCCAAACTCCAAATTCATAGATAGACGTCGAACCATCACAACATATTTCCCCAACATAACAAATTGAAATTATACGAAGAATATATTGGTAATATTTTATAATAAATTGAAATTATAATTAAGAAACGTCGTTTTGATGTGAATTATGCACCAATTGATGTAATTACAGAAATAAAAAGGTACAAATAAATACTTGAAGTATTGTTGGACTTGTCCGCTCCCCCAATTATCATAAATATTGGTGTAAATAAACACTTTTGTTTAGTTTATTCGTTAGTAATTAAAAGGCACAATTTTTCTGACCTAATTTTGATCGATTATGAGATCATACCGTATATTGTGGGTATAGTAGCTCTCATCGTGGATTTTCGGATTGTTAACTTCATTTCATCATTGGGTGTCGGATAATAAATGAATTGGACAAAGGGATCTAGGAGACAAGGGTTTGTATGTGCGACTTTGATTGAAAACTCTAATATAAAAATTGAATAAAAAGTTTGAAACTCTAAATGTGAGTTATATGGCCGTGGTCTCAATTTATTTGATTGAAATTAAACTATGGACAATAAAATTGAAGTTTCGTTCGCATGTCCATATGTATAAATTGAGATACTACTCCCAACATATGTTATAGAGTTTCCTAAGAATGTATTAATAGATTATTGATTGTAAAATAGCTCAAAGTGAACCGTCTCCTCTCAAATCCAATAGAATTGACCCCAAACTTTCAACTCGTCCAAATGAATAATAGTCTTCACCAGTTGTTAGAACTTTTTTTTATCAAGGAAATCATGCTTCTTCAGGATATTACTAAATTATAATTTAGATTGTGAGATGTCTAAATTATCAAATGGAGACTTAGTCTAATTATTATTTTATTCCATATTCTCATATATATTATTCCCACATGCCATGTAGAGTGCAGTATAGCAGCCGCAATTGGCCTCAAACTTTTGATGCTCTTATATATTTATTATTACATAACATAGTGTACCATAGGGCAACTCCATGTCAGAATTAGATATTAATTATACCCTTTAATTTTGGCTTCATGAACAGTTGATATTCACTTTATGAGTTATTAATTAATTTGCATCAAAACAAAATAAATAAACTAACAAATGTAACATACATATATATATATATGAAATCAAAACACATAATAGAGATTAGCACTAGAGTAAGAAAACTAAACTAAACAACAAATGTAACGTGTTAAAGCAATAAAATAATAGCAATGTCAGAGAACGGGGTTCAATCCCCCATTCCCAACTCATAAAACATAAATATTAAACGACATGAGTAGATGAGTACCACATATAATAAGATGAGTAATAAAAATATAGCAAATAAGCACTTAAACCTCAACAATCTAAATAAGGAAAAAAATGAGGCGACCACATAAAATAAAATCTCACATGACAATCTTTAATTTTAGGAGATTTAAGGCTGTGATTTGTTCTTAGTTCTCATATCATCCACGTGCATTTGAACCGAATACATGTACCATATATTTATCTTTTACTGCATACAATTAATTCTCATATTCACCTAATTTATTTGTGTATTTATTTATGTTAATATTTTTATTTATAGGATTAATTTTTTTTCGATATATAATGTCCTATATATAACCAATAGAGTTTCTTAGCATTAATTTTTCTTTGATATATATATATATATATATATATATATCAACTAAAAAAATGAAAATTAATGAGAACATGTAACAAGGAAATTTCATAATGAGAACATATATTTGAAGGCATGATCAGATTCATATTATATTTCTTCTATTTTTTTATTACGAGGGTAGCATGCAACCTGCCGACAAACCACACATAAAAGGTAAACCACTTGGAGAATTAGGTGTGCGTGTTCACTTAGCACTGTTGTGAGATTTGAACTCTAAATCTTCGATCTCAAATTACACTATTTCACCACTATAATCGACAAATAACATAAATATCACCAAGCTACATTCTTATGATCTATATTTTGTTTTACTTTACTTTAATTTTATAATAATGTTTTGTAAGGAATTAATTAATAAAATTCAATATAAAATTTCTGGCCCACCACTACTTGGCGTGCAACAGAAGGGCAGACATGTAGATTGAACTTTCACCAAACTTAAATTGAATGATCATACAAATATCTATATTAGAATACAAATATCTCTATCCGCAAACAATATTTTTTTGTAAGAAATGTATGCAAACATTTTTTTTTTCCATGCAACAAAAAATTAGGTCCTTAAATATCTGGATATATCAACTTCAAAATGTTTTAATTTGGAATTTAGCAAAACTCAAGGCAGTCACAAATACATTTGTTCATCCTAGATTAATTCATCAAAGGCTCACACTCGAATAAAGATATTGTTTAAAAGCTATCTACGTACTTGGATTTATAGTGTATTTTTTAGACTCGAGAACCTTAATTTAAGATAAATCATTTCACAATTAATTATTTTAACACAATGCCATTGATTATAAGGTCTATTAATTTGCAACTCACAATTAAAAAAAGAGATGCCTAGATGATATAGCATGTATTGCTTTCTCAGATACATTTTACATGAAACTCATAAAGTGGAACAATAAATAATGGGAAATTTATGATTCAATGTCTAATGAATCCAATTTTATTACACTGATCAAGATACGGATCTCAATATACAAAAAATATAGTAATAAATTATAAATATGTAATAGGATTTCAATTTGAATCTACATCTTGATTTGTCTATGGATTTTGACTATATATAAAACAAAAAATAATTTGACACAATTTTTGTGATAAATGAATAAATAATATAGAAAAAAGATAAGATAGTTTTAAAAATAGTAATAAAAGCAGGTGGAATTTGGAGTTTGGACAGACCACATAGATGGGCCCACCATTTCCACCAAGTGTTTTGGATATATCTTCCCTTTCAAGGATGGGCCCAACCATTTTTTTCCCTTCAAGTTTTCCCCCAAAAGCAATTCACTTTTTACTTAAAAAATAGGAGTTAATTGCCAAAAAAAAAAATCACTCGACGAGTTTACAAATTTAAAATAATTTATAATACGTTGCAATAATTAACGTTTTATAATAAAAACACACATATTTAACACCCCAAAACTGAATCAATATGTACACGTGGAAGTGTGGAACAATATTTTCATATCATAATTCCGATCGATCATCGAAAAAAAATTCGGGATATAAAGAAATAAACGTGAAGATAAAAGGATGAAACAAAATGATCTTGTTCCTAGACCAAAGAGGTTAATTGCAAAAGAAAATAAAAAAACTACAGCCCTTTTTAGTTATATAGTGTCAAATTCCAACAAAAATCAACTTATGTGCGAGGTAGTTTTGTAAAACTTTTCCAATTATTAGGTCGTGAATATTGATAGAACGCGACCTTATTTACTAGTGGACAAATTAATGTGTAATGATACGATAGTTACTCATACGAATAGGACATATATGAATTTTCATTTAGCATATTTTCTTTTATAGGACATAATTACATACTGTACAAATTAACTATTGATTAATGATCCTATCGTTACTATTTTTTTTTTATGACGAGAGTAATCGGTACACTGGGTAAACCCTCATTCTTGTGTAGTAGCATGCAACCACATGTGGCAGGCGACAACCTAACGATGTTATTAAGATTTGAATTTGAGAAATTTAACCTCAAACTTACAGCACTCCGGCCAAGACTAGATCATCCCCAAAGAGAGAAAATAAATGATCCTTATTATATATATATATATATATATATATATATATCTATGTATGTACGGGCATAATACAACCAAATGTTGCCAAATGTCTAATAAAATTGAAACAAGATTAAAAAATAGGTTTGTAATAATAATGTTATCCTCTGCAATCATGTTGAATGATAATCCTATTATATAAATTTTAGGCTATTAAATAACGACTCGATCTTACCTAGAACAACATGCCAATCAAAGTGAGATCCAAAGTCTATGAATAATATATGATATTAATATAAGTGATAGTGAAAGAACCCTAAAATTAGTTTATGTTTTCTTTTTCCATAATTTAATATCTAATTGTTCAAAGTTAAGGATTTGGGAATACTTGTAAAGTGGGAACACGCTAGTTCTAAATAAATAGATTTTTTGCCGTGTTGTTTAAATATTATTTGTCATCGCAACTTCTCTCTCTCTCTGAACTTTTTTCTTTTTTAATGTCAAATAGCATTAAGAATCTATGCCTCTTGGTTGTTGTTTTATAATATATGTTTCTTCGGTTTAAGAAAATAGTATTTCATGAAGATGATTATACATAGAATTGTTGCTTCGTCTATTTTGGAAAACTAGAGGATATGATGTTCGGTTTTATTCTCAATATTAATTTTTAATTTTCAGTACTTCTAGTTCAATTTACGAATTGTATTGGTTTATAAAAAAATGTAATGATTTTGTTATGATGAATAATTTAATATTTAGAGTTATAAGTTTGGAAAATAAAAATATTTTTATTTCCTTACTTTTTTTTTCATTTAATTTATGATTGAGATGAAAAGTTAAATATATATTTGTAGATTGAATTGATGAATATTTAAATATGGGATCCACTTGCATGCAGCAGCCCTTATTTCAGTCAATTTCAGGCGGGCGCGTGGCCCCACGCGCCAGTTTTTTTTTTTTTTGGCCGATTTTTTCTCTTTGTTTTTCATTTTTCTGGCAGGGTTTTGTACGTTTTTTGTCTTTTTTTTTTTTATCAATTTTATTTGTTCTAAAAAAAGATATACCCTAAAAAAATACCAGTGAACCCTAAATTTAAAATAAATTGATTTAATTTGTTTGAAATGAGTATTAAATAGAATTAATAAACCCTAAAAAATACAAAATAAACCCCTAAAAACACCCCCCAAAAAACCCTAAAAAACACAAAATAAATCCCTAAAAATACCCCCCAAAAAACCCTAAAAAACACAAAATAAATCCCTAAAAATACCCCCCAAAAAATCCTAAAAAACACAAAATAAACCCCTAAAAACACCCCCAAAAAAACTCTAAAAAACACAAAATAAATCCTAATAAAACCCCCTAAAAAAACTAAAAAAACCCCCTAAAAAAATGACCCTTTAAAAAACCATGAACCCTAAAAAATCCCTAAACTACTAAGCTCTAAACATTAATTTGAATAGAAAAAATCACAATTTGAACTAAATAAATTAGTGTAAAATAACTAGCAGACCCCTAATATATATATATATATATATATATATATATTGAAAATAAAAACAAACAACTCCTAGATCTCTTCATGATGAAGTTTCAGAGAAAAGGTAACTTTATTTAAAAAAAAAATAGAAGAATTAGAATACTTTGTTTGAAGAGATATAGGGTGATCATGTTATGGACCTTATACTGTTGAGTCTTATAGATATAAGTGCAGATATTGTGGCGCGAACAATTTTATAATTGAAAAGTTATATAATTCGCAAATTGTAATGCGAATAAATATTTTATAATATTTCTTCTTCTTTCAAAACACACACACACATATGTATTATAAAATTTCGTGTATTTATATTAATAAACACCGAAAAAGCGTACAAAGATATATATATTTGGATTGAAATTACAATTTGTGGTTCAATTCTCTATCTAAATCTTCTGATTCTTCTCTTCAAGATTTGTTCTTCGTGTTCTTCAAGATCTTTAAAGGTGGATTTGCCTTTGATCTTCACGAATTCGATATTTTGGAGTTTATAACATTGATTCGGATGGTCGAGACTTTGATTCCGGATCAAACGATGATTTTGAACGATCTTGATGAAGAATGTTTTGAGTCTTCAAGAACAACTTGAAGATTTGAAGCTCGGAAACGTTGATTGGAGGGTGTAGCACCTTGATTCCGGATCAAACTTCAAGCTTGGGATGGCTTTGACGAGGAACGCGAATAACGCCTTGAATCTTCAACTTGAATGCGTTGAAGATTGGAGAGAGTTTTCTCTAAAGAATCCTTCCCCAAACTTGAGCTCTTCAACTTGTGCGTCTCCCTTTGGCCAAAGCCCTCTATTTATAGGCAAATGGAGAGAGAGTGAGGTAAATTAGGGCTTATGTGGCATGATTTCATTGGCCACTTGTATTTGCAATCACCTACATTAGTGTGTTGATTTTTTGGTGTGAGCTCGCCACTTGTTGAATTTTCATCGGTTGAAAATTTCCACACATTAAATATCAAATTATTATTTATTATATTTAGGAATTTGATTAAATAAAATTCCTAAAATATAAATAAATAATTTAATTTTATATTTAATCATTTTAATTTCCACGTGGCGCCATTTGATTGGCGATAAAAATTTAATTGCTTACAATATAATATTTCTTTTCCTCCATTTACTGTATATTCACATTACTGAATCAATAACATACATAAAAACGTATGATTAAATTTATGAAATCAACCGTCACGATGAATTTTATGATTTTTTTTTTTTACAAAGTACGATATTGAATATATATAATATTGTTGGATTATTAGTCTCGAGTGAGACCATGCGGCCACTTAATTACAAGAGACTTTCTCCAAAAGTAATGGTGTAGAACTGTAGAAGCATCAACTAATTAACTACCGTGATTAGATCTAAATTGATGAAATAAGTAGAATAGGGGTCAGAATATTTAAAACTATTGAAAGAGTTATTATTTAATTTATTTAGGTGTATTAGTATTTATTTATATGTAGTTAACTTTATTGGATGTATTATTTATACACGCATTACTGCGATGTATTAATATACAAATACAAGAATAAGATCATATCGCTATTAGCAACTTCCGACAAAACTTCAAGTCTTTCTTTCCTATTAAATTTGGGAATTTGTTGGGAAAAATTGCAACAAAGGTCCCTATTTTTACAAAAAATATCAGTTAGACCTCTGAATCTAACGTTCATGTTGTGTCAACTTATTAAGCATGATAAACATTAACAAATTATTTAATAACATGCTAACAACCCGATAGTCTAGTAACATGCTAACTTGTTAGTGCTCGATAACCCGGTGACAACCCGATAACCTGATAACAACATGCTAATGACACGATAATATGTAAAAAAAATAAATTATATATTTACTAATAATATTATTAATAAATAATCAATATTTATTTTTTTAAATTATTTCGTGTCGATGTCAAGTTCTATCAACATGATAAAATTCGTGTTCGCATCGTTATCGTGCGACCCGTGTTAATTAACATGAAAAGTTTCATGCTTGTAATCATATAAGAACAGATGATTATCGTGTTGTGTTCGTGTCAACACTTATATTATATTATGTCGATGTGGTGAGATGAATTGCCAACTCTAATTAATTAAACATTAGTGTTTATTTGTGTGTTAATAAGTTGAGGATTAATTACCTTATATCTTTTAAGCAGGCGAGTAGGTCCCTTTGTCCGTTACCTCTAAAATATTACCAAAATTTAGGAATATTTTTATTATTAATGGGGATGTGTTTAGAATTATTGGTTGTGGTGGATTTAAGCATGGACTCATTTAGTGATACAAATTAAGAAGCCCAATGACGTTATTTTAGTGATATGAAAAGCCCACTAACTGACAACTAATTTATGATAACCCAAAATTCCAAATTTCTTATGATGGATCTACTGCTCTCAAAACAAAAGAAATTGTGATGGAGCAGCAGAAACCCTTAGATTAAATATATATTTGTTATTATAAACGAGATCGTGTATCTAATTAGGTAGTATACGTTGAAATGAAATGCAGCCACAAATTTTGTAAAACGATAGATATCATACATTTCTCTTCTTAAGAAAACTCATAATTTATGTCATAAATCTACTTGATGGAGTCTAATTTAACATGAGAATATAGTAGTAAATAATACTAAAACAACAACTATTTAGTACATCCGATGGACTGAGTTACTAAGTGTAACAGGCCAAAATTTGATCAAATTCACAGGTCAACCCGCTTTATTCTAATTTTTTTTTTGCCAAAACGAGTATTATATGTAACACGAATCTTTTTAGTTTTTTTTAGGATTATAGGGTTTTTTTTTTTTGGAGTCTCATTTTTGTTTTTTTTTTTTTGATTTTTTAAGATTTACTAATCTCAATTAGGACTTATATTAATCTCTGTCCGCCAAAGCAGCGCGCCTCGAGTGTGCCCGATGGACAGATTTTTGAACCTTTGGTGGAGAGAGCCCGATGCACAGAATACCATTCCATAATAAAAATGATTATAAATTTAGGCGTACACGCGAATGTGGTTTTGGGTTAGAATTCTAGGAAATTCGACAAATGAATGGGTTTTTTTTCTTTTGCCTTGAGAAATTAATAATATACATACATATATATATATATATATGAAATTTCCATAATTGTCGTGAACTACTCTCGGTGGAAAGGGAGTATTTGCAAACCCCTTCTCTCTTTTTTTTTAAATTTAACATATTTTGTAAAGATATAGCATCGATTTCAGTTCCGGTGAAATTGAAATTTTAGTAGAAGCCTCTAATAGAAATTTAAGCACATAAATTGACCTGTAATAAAATAAAAATTTCGTAAAACGGTGTTGTTTTTCTGACATCCACGTTATTTTTATTTAGTCAGAATTGGAATCGATGTTAAATACTATGTAAAATAAGTTATTTTTGTAATTTTATATAATAATTTTAAGGGCATTTTAAAAAAAATTATGTAAAAAGTTCATGATGTTAAGAACATTTAATATTTTTTCTGTGTGTATTTACACCGAAAAAAACTTTTTGAGGATTTGTTCCTCAGAATAAACATTGATGAGTTTTTACATCGTAACCATGTTAATGTATAATGTAGTATTAATTATCATCATATAAATATAAGAATTTATTTAAACATTAATTATTAAAATTAATATAAAAATCTATACATATATTAAAGGAAGATCGCAGGGGTAAAATCGTAATAAAAAATTTCCGTTTAAAATTAATTTAAGTAAATTGTGTTGTTCAAAACTTGCAAGTGCATATCCTTTAGTTTAGTGGTATGGGCACAAGCTCCTCTGTCAAGTGATTGAGTTTGAGTCAGGTTATCCCATTTTCTTTTGTTTTTTTATTCATTTTATTTTTATACCCTTATATTTTTTTTTCTTTTGTTTAATCTTTTCCTTTTATTCTTTTTTTTTTCTTTTATTTCATTTTACGTTTAGGCTATTAATTTTTATTTAAAGATAATTTTGCTTATTGTTCCTTTTTCTTTACCTTTTGTTCCATTTTCCCCATTTTTTTCAATTTTTTGCTTTTGTTTATTTTTTTTCTTTTATATCATTTTAATCTTTTTGCTGTCTGTTCTCTTCGTTTCCACTTTTAGTTCATTATTTTTCTTTTATTTTATTTTAACATTTAGGTTATTAATTTTTATTTAAGAAATAATCATTGTATTTAATTTTTGTACTATATTTGTTTCATATTTTTTTCACATTTTTCCTCATTTAATGTATTCAAGCGCCTATTTCTGATTTATTTAATGTATTAATATAAGGGTATATTAGTTAATTTGATTACTTTGTTAATATGTGTGCTTTTATACACAATAACACTCTTTGTGAAATTGGGGGAGTTTTAAAGGTCTGACAAAAACTTATTCTTAAATAAATAAACCAACAGTTTGCAACAACTTCAAATATGAAAATATTTAATTTCACTTTTCAACTGCAATATTAAAGTTATCATTTGGCTAATTTTTTATTATTATTATTATTATTATTATTATTATTATTATTATTATTATTATTATTTCTTTAAGAAAATTTGTTTCCCCGTGTGTTTTATTTTAACAATCATTACAACAAGACTCCAATTTTCTAAAAGGTTGAACAAATTCAACATTGAAACTCTATTTAGTTTTTGCTTGCATTTCAAGGACGGGAGAATAGCGTGACGGCGTATTACCGTTTCAATAGTCTGGTTAGATTTTGTTCACTAACAAATTCAATTGAATTGTATAGTTTGATAACAAATCCAATTGTTTGCTATATATATATAGATAGATAATAAAGTGTGTCCGTACATTGTACGGGAGAGATACACTAGTTGTACCTTAAAATTGAATCCTGAGCCGTTGACTATGTGTGGACATTGTATTTGTTGATGACCGAACATGCCATAAAACCTAGTAAGCAACTCAATATGATTTGAAAACTAAGTCGTAGATTAAATAGACGTTTTTTATAAATAAAATAAATTAAAATTTGAACAAAGCCTTAAACCAATTTGTGTATATAAAGTGTGTAGTTTATAATCAATTTCTAAAGAATTTAATATCGCTTGTCATTTTTATTTGACGTGTTTATTTATAAATTGTGTATGTGCGGTTTATAATCGATTTCAAATGTCATGTTTCATGTTGTTCTACTATCATTAATGCACATCACATGTACTATAATGATGTCATTAAATATATGGGGCATGGAAGTTTATGTATCATCCATCAATGATAATGAAGTGGGAATGTAATACAGAATGTTACGGAATATCTAATGCAATTACATGGATATATATATATATATATATGTGTGTGTGTGTGTGTACTCCTATTTACATATTAGTTTTATCATATTTTCATATAAGCATAGTAAAAAACTATTTGCATTATTTGATTTGATGTGTCTGCCATTATTAAGTAAACAAGATGGAATTTGATAAATTTAGGTCTTCCAAAAAGCTAAATTCGGACTTTGTTTTGCAATTGAACTTCATATTTATGGTGCTAAATATTGTATGCTATAACTTATACATATCAACATTATACTTTTTGCAAAAATTAAATATATGCTACCTTTGACGAATCAAGTATACCAAAACATTCTTACCATGATGCTTTACTGGAATCGAGTGTTCGTTGCCAAGACGGCAAGACCAATGAAGTGTTAACTCCACTAACATCTCTTAGATTGAGCTTATCGTGTATGATTTTTCTAGTGCGGTTTACTTTTCTTATTTTTTATTAATTTGATTTGTAAATTATTATACATATGGGCGGCCCTCAAATTTTATAAACTTATAAATATTTTTTAAATATTTTTTAAGCACAGATGTAAGAACATAAAAGAATAAAGCAGTAAAAACGCACGAGATGGTAACCCAGTTCGGTTCAAACAACCTACTCTGGGGGGGATTGCTCCCAAACTTGAAGTTCCGATTGTTACTCATTCGAAGAGTGTATTAAGGATCTTACACATACAAGACTCCCGCCTTATGTCGCCCGTTCTTCTCCTCGAACTCTTTCGCTAGCCGAAAGTTATAAGATCTCCTCACAACCGTGACACTAGACTCCCTCTAGCTACCCACGACTTCAACTTACAATCTCTCCCGAGATTGCGTACAAAATGGAATAAAAATCCCCTCACGTGTTTCACTCGTAAACACTCAAAACTAGTCTATCACATTGAACTATTTAAGGAACAACTACTAGTTACAAACGACCACAAACTGACTCTCAAAGAATCTAAGAGAATCTAAACAAATATGAGTGGTACCGATTGCTCCTCAATTCAGTCTTCATATAGACTTCACTTCAACCTTGACGTCGATCTCCATCCGTCGCCAATATGGTAAGTGGATTGAGGTTTGTGGCCTTCCAAACGTGCGTAGATACTTCCCAAGTGTAGGATGGTTAATTCAGCACCAGATCTACACCATAAGGCAGTCAAACGAATTAATCTTGACCTTCCAAACAAGTTCGGCGCAAGATCTTTTCAACAAGGAAACTGCTAAAAATAGAGTGTCCTTAGTTATGTCTGGAACATAATTTGGAACTGTAGTGCCCTGTAAAATTATTTATTTATTTATTTGTGTTATTCAAATATTTTTTTTGAAGCATGATATTAATTATTTAAGTCTCATAAGTCACGCCTAGTGTAAAGTTTAATATATGTGGAGCATGTTTTAATGCATTCAATTATTTCTTTAATGGGAATAATTAAAATTATATTCACTCATTTATTTTTGTACCAAATTTATTTATCTCTTCCTTTTATCTTTTCATGGCCCAAGAAGATATTTTCATAAGCCCACAACTGTAAGCCCAATATTTTGAAAATTGAGAATTGGATTCCTCCTTCTCTCCTACACGCCTCCCCCTCCTTCTTCATTATAAACCCTAAACTTAAAATACCATGTTCAAGCCACCCATGTTTAGGAAAGAAATCAAACAAATGTCAACTTTTCCTTAATTAATTCCCAAGTTCTAGTATATATATGTGAGTCTCTCTTTGATTTAAATCACACCAAAATATTTAGAATTCATATCACCTTCGAGTCCTTCTTTCTCATTTTCGGATTTCTAGAGGTATTACTCTCTCTTCATATTCTTTTCTGTGGTTCTCCTCCATTAACGTCTCCTCACGGTGATACCATAAACAAGAAAGAGAAAACGAATTGTGTGTAAGAAGGAAGAGAACTAAAGCTTTTCACGTATTCCTATGATAATATATATGTTTATATATATATATATATATATATATATAGATTAGAGATCAAATGAGAACCAATGCCCTGTGTAGGAACTAGGAACTAATATGGAGCGTTGGATCAATGATTTTCTAAGGCTCAGATCAATCTCAAAAAATGGGGTCAAAAATGCAATATCTTAAGAATTATATTAAGTTAAGGGTATATATGTCATTGTATTGCATATCAATTATCTGCAGTAAATATATATGTTCCATGTATAGTGGGATTACATGGGAACGGTTTTTTTTTTTTAATTTTGGACGTTTTTTTTTTCAATTTTGGATGATTTTTACAACTCTTTTTTTACAGAGTTGTATCTATCGGTGTTTCATATTTTAATTCATCATACACCTATTCAACATTCTTATTGCTTGGGTCTCTTACGGTTGAAGGAGTCGTTGCAGATTATAGACAAGTTATCTTTGTCGGATTTCATCGATCTCACTCCAGTTTTCATCTGATTATGGAAGATACATGTATTATGTTCTCCATTAATGGTGTAGAGATATTGGTGGAATCTGGTAGGGACGCGTATGCCTGACGTTTAGCAAATTTTGTATGCGGAATTAGCAAATTATAGATTTGTTAATAGCAAATCGGTAATATTTTTATGTAAAAATTCAATTTTTTTAAATGGTTTCAATGTGCTTTGCATGATAGTGAGATGCTTGCAGAGAATGTGAATTTCATATTTATTATAGATGATATATGCTTTTTCGTATTTGGTTGTGGAAGTTTTCAAGTTATTATAAAAAAATAGTTAAAATGGCATGAATTGTTGTGTGCAAAATAAGAATGTATTTTTTTTCACAAGTTCTTACTCCATTGTATATTATAATCACGCTGGTTATCGTCTGATTATGCCAGATACAGGTATTGTGTTATCAAAGTTATTCGTTAATGTATCTTTATATGCGTATTGATATGGGTGAAATCTAGTAGAGACGCGTATGTCTGACATTTATCAAATTTTTTATCTATAATTAGCAAATTATAGATGTGTTAATAGCATATCGGTAATATTTTATGTGAAAATATGATTTTTTTTTATGATAGGATGGTCTCTTTTTTTTAAATGATTTCAATGTGATGTGCATGATAGTGAGATGTTTGTAGAGAATGGGCATTTCATATTTATGATAGACGATAGATGCTTTTCGTATTTGGTTGTTGAAGTTTTCAAGAAAAAAATAATTAAAATGACATGAATTGTTGTGTGCAAAATAAGAATGTATTTTTTTGCACAATTTCTTACTCTTTCTTATATTATCATTACGCCGGTTATCATATCGTCTGATTATGCAAGATACATGTATTATGTTCTCCATTAATGTGTTTTCGTAGGTGTAGGGATCTGGGCGGAATCTGTTAGGGACTCATATATATGACTTTTAGCAAATTTGTTATATGTAATTAACAATTTATAGATGTGTTAATAGCAAATCGGTAATATTTTTATATGAAAATATAATTTATTTTTTGACGATAAGATGGTCATTTTTTTTAAAAAATGATTTCAATGTGCTTTACATGATACTGAGATGTTCGCAGAAAATGGTCATTTCATATTTATTATAGACGATAGATACTTTTCGTATTTGGTTGTGGAAGTTTTCAAGTTATTAAGAAAAAAATAGTTAAAATCGCATGAATGTATGTGTGCAAAATAAGAATGTATTTTTTTCACAAGTTCTTATTTCATCGTATATTATCATCACGCCAGTTATCGTCTGATTATGGAAGAATTAGCTAAAATAAAACAACATTAATAACTCTTATCAAAACCATACAAAATATGTCGAAATCTGATTCACAAAGAAAGAAGCAATGAAGTTTCTGAATCTTATGATAATAAGCCTCCGATATACACAACATGTCAATTAAGCAATAACCAATATCTATAAATGCAAATCAGCTAGAAACCAATAAAGTATTTGCTATAAACCAATAAATTTTTTGCTATAAAAAATGTGTCTATTTGCTAAAATTAAATAATAATTCGATATAACACGAATCAAAGTTGCAAAATTTGCCAATCATATCTTTCTAGTTTGCTAAATACAGCGGAATAATTAACTAAAACAAAACAACATTAATAACTCTTATCAAAACCATAAAAAATGTGCCGAAATCTGATTCACAAAGAAAGGAGCAATATAGTTTCCGTAAGTGATGGTAATAAGCCTTCGATATATATAGAAGGTCGATTAAGCAATAACCAATAACCATGAATGCAAATCAGCTACAAACCAATAAAGTATTTGCTATAAACAATTTGTCAATTTGCTAAATTTGCTACTCATATCTTTCTAGTTTGCTAAATACATCGGAACAATTAGCTAAAATAAAACAACATTAATATCTCTTATCAAAACCATAAAAAATGTGCCGAAATCTGATTCACAAAGAAATGAGCAATATAGTTTCCGTAAGTGATGATAATAAGCTTCCGATATATACAGTAATTCGATTAAGCAATAACCAATAATCATGAATGCAAATCAACTACAAACCAATAAAGTATTTGCTATAAACAACTTGTCAATTTGTTAAATTTGCTACTCATATCTTTCTAGTTTGCTAAATACAGCGGAACAATTAGCTAAAATAAAACAACATTAATTTCTCTTATCAAAACCATAAAAAAATGTGCCGAAATCTGATACACAGCAGATCATTTTCTTTTGCTATAATCTCGTTCTGGCTGCTTCAATTTTGCTTCTGCATTGTTGTATAGAAAAAATACACAACATTACCAATATTATATTCAAAAACTAATTTTGTAAAAACATATAAATGAGAAATTTCTAGTTGTTCATAATATCATTCAAATATCTTTTGCCCAATTATCTGACATTCCCTTTTTAACACGATCACCTTTCTCATTATTACCTAAAAATTCGATTGAAAGGTTATAAACCAATAAAGTATTTGCTATAAACCAATAAAAGTATTTTCTATAAACAACTTGTCAATTTGCTAAAATCAAATAATAATTCGGTATAACACGAATCAAAGTAGTAAAATTTGCTAATCATATCTTTCTAGTTTGCTAAATACAGCATAACAATTAGCTAAAATAAAACAACAGTAATAACTCTTAGCAAAATCATAAAATATGTGCCGAAATCTGATTCACAAAGAAAGGAGCAATGAAGTTTCTGAATTTTATGATAATAAGCATCCGATATTGACAGCAGGTCTATTAAGCAATAACCAATAACCATAAATACAAATCAGCTACAAACCAATAAAGTATTTGCTATAAACTAATAATGCATTTTCTATAAATAACTTGTCAATTTGCTAAAATCAAATAATAATTCGGTATACACGAATCAAAGTTGCAAAGTTTGTTAATCATATCTTTCTAGTTTGCTAAATATAGTGGAGCAATTAGCTAAAACAAAACAACAATAATAACTCTTATCAAAACCATAAAAAATGTGCTGAAATCTGATTCACAAAGAAATGAGCAATGAAGTTTCTGTAAGTGATGATAATAAGCCTCCAATATATACATCATGTCGATCAAGCAATAATCAATAACCATAAATGCAAATCAGCTACAAACCAATAAAGTATTTGCTATAAACAACTTGTCAATTTGCTAAAATCAAATAATAATTCGATATAACATGAATCAAAGTTGCAAAATTTTCTAATTATATCTTTCTAGTTTGCTAAATACAGCGAAACAATTAGCTAAAATAAAACAACATTAATAACTCTTATCAATACCATAAAACCACAACATATCAACTTAATCTGATAAACATACATGACTAACTTGCTAATCAAAACTTAATAATTTGCTAAATATATCAATACAAATCAAACCACAATCAAATAAAATGATGAACAATAAGCAATACCGACCAAATTTGCTAATCATATCCATTTAATTTGCTAATCATATACATTTAATTTGCTAAAACTCAAACCAAATAAGATCTAAACTAGCAGATTAGTCAACAAACAAAAACCTTAAATATTGCTAATAATATACAACTAAATTGCGAAATACATCGAACCAAATTTCATCAAAAAAAAATTGAAAAATGGCAGGATAAGTACCTGTTCATACGGGATTTGCACCTTCATCGTTATTTCGGTGAGTGGGCGGCGTGCGGTCGGCGTTCTAGCGGCGGAGGCAGTACGGCGATTGGGTTTAGTTTGGACATCAAGCAGCCGGCGTGCGGGCTGCGTATGGCGGCGACTGGGTAGAGTTTCCCCAATATTGAATCAGCGACTGCGAACTTGCGGTGATTGGACGGCTGAAGACAGCGGCGATGATGCGCGACCGGCGACAGCGAGCGGCTGAAGACGGCGGTGAGAGGTTGAAGATGAGCGTTGGGCGAGAGGTTGAAGACGAGCGTTGGATAATAATTCTGATTTGTGTTTCTAGGGTTTCTATCAATAACTATAGATTTGGGTTTCTCAATAATACCCTTATTATGTTTTAAATTTAGGTACAAAATTATCATTTTGCAATTTGACCCCAAAATCTAAAATTAATCTTGTCCATTCAAATTGTAGAGATCTATGGATGTAAATGGTTCCTAGTTCCTACATAGGGGTATGGTTCTCATTTTAACCCACCCCTATATATATTTATATAATAGCTATAGCTTTTGACTTTTTCTAACACACACAAGCACACCACACGTATATGGCTAATTTGATAATGAGCGCTAGTGTAATGTGCATTCCCGTTGGATATTGGACACATGTAAAGTGGTCTGCTAAAAAGTCTTCGGCCCATTTTCATCTGGATCAGCCCGAACCCGTTTCACTGTTCCCCGCCGTTAACCCCGTCCGCATCCGCCATCCACGTGCCGTCCATTTTTCACGTTGGGAAATCAGCCTAGGCCATAAGGTGGTTGTGTTTTGGGTCGCTGCTACACGCAACCCGCATTTCACTCAGTCAGAGAGGTCCATCATGGAATTGAAAGCAGATATGTTTGGATTGTGTTTTAAATTTTCAGCCAAAATTATAGACTAAGCTTTTTAGAGACTTTAATGTTATCATTTTGCGAGGATATTCTCATATTACCATTAATGGTAAGATGGTCTCATGTTGCATTAATATAGTCCAGAAGTTTGAGCTATGTTTGGATCTGGTGTTGGATTTTCGGCCAATACTCTAGACTATGATTTTTGTAGGATTTGATGTTGTAATCTTTTGAAATAACCTCTATATTAGCACATACTTGTGTATGTTAATTTTGCAGTAATAGGCGGGTTAGATTTATGTAGTTATGATATTACTTTGGAGTTGTTTTGTTTTTGGCGGAAATTCTAATGCACTTTTATTTATTTGATAAATCTGAACATTTATGTATATATATGTTGTTAAATTAGACATAAATATCAGTAAATGGTGAAATTTATTAGATTTTCAAAATAGGGCTAAATGTAATTGTTGGGCCCGATTGTAATACCCAAAATAACCTTGTTGAATCTGCGTGGAATAATTTTTGGCGCAGTACGTTACCCAATCTGCCCTTCATTTAAATTGATATATCTAAGTGGTTAAATTTCCCGCCTTATATAGGAAGCTGTAGCAAAGTTTGCTATTGTATAATCCCAGTGATAATTAATGAGTGATTGGCTTAATTACCCTGGTTCTAAACTCCTATATAGCCAACCGCACCCAAAAAGAGCACTACAGTCGTCCGACTATTGCAAGTTCACTGGGGAAGCGTGTCTATTAATCAACCTCCCTGGAAGCGAGCGAGAATCAAGCGGCGGATTCTGCGAGAGGGTTTGTGAATGTTCTCTTATTTTCAGACAACTGTGTGCTATCTAATTTTGCAGTACTAAAATTTGTTGTTTTGCACGGCGTTTTGAAGCGAAGAGTTCAAGAATTTAGAGCGATGAAGCGGACGTATAATGATAGTGCGTTTCCCAGAATCAGAGGTATGATCTGTCGATTGAAACCCTTATAAGTAATTTTTATGGAGTACTTTTAGTAAATGGTATTTGTGTCTGCACTTGTAGTCGTCGGATTTTATCTAATTGCCGGTCCTTCGATTTGAAATTAAGGGTGTTTTAATGTCCTTGGTTGTCTGGAATTATTTTAGTTTCTTCACAGTCTCGAAATGTGTCGTTCTTGATTGTTGCATGTATGAGGTTGACCGAAAATAGTTTCATGCTCTATGTCTCTGTGAATATTTTTTTTGTTATTTGGTAGGTAGTTGTGTTGTGGTTTGGTGTGGGTGTAAACTGTGGTCGTTGGGTGTTTCCTTGGAAATTTATTGAGTGTAATACAACTGTAAGTGTGCTGTAACACTTGTAATTATTTTATCTAAAGCAGTCATGGCAGTGACTTACCCCCCTAAATGTTTTTGACGGTTCTTTAAGGAGTTGCCTAGTACTGAGCTTGTGAAAGTCAGATTTATCATTTTCGGATCAATGAAGTCCATGTCGTTTCCATATGAGGCCTTTGAAAGAATGTAGTTGTATATTGAGCTCTGACTTTGTATATTTCTGTATGGAATGTGAGGGAAACCTGAATTGAATAGGTGGCGTATGTAGTTATACTTTGTGCTTGTTTCTGAAAACCATTCTATATATCTGCTAAATACATGTTGGATCATCTGTAATTTAGGTCTTTGTGAAATGAGTCGGGCCAGATTGTAGCCACTGATTTTAGTAGATGAATGGTCTTGATTTGTATATTTCATTGTTGAGTATATGAATTTTATTCACAAAAGGTTATCATTGTGACTTTGTATCCTTTGAAACCTTTTAAGAGCTCGAATCCCTGTAGTAATGGTTTTCAACTAATTTTTAGAAATATCAACTTTCAGCAATATATGAATGGAGTGTATACGTAAAACCATGTATCAAAAGTATTAATTTGAGTATCAATCAACCCAAATAACCGATGGGACCAGAAGTTCATTTGTAATTGTGAATATTATTGGGATTAGATTGCCCGAATGTTGTTTTTTATGATGCTTGGTTTACATTGGAAGACATGATTCATTATAAAAGCAATTCCAGCGTACCTTGAACACTATATTTGTACTCTATGTGAAAGTGCTTAACCTGTTGTATATGATGCTTTGTTTATAAATTCGAAGCATGGACTGGCTACAATCACAGGTAGAGTGCACATGTTTTCAAGGAAAATATTTAGTTATTTGGTGTATTTTTTGGGTTAAATTTGTGCTTGTGATGCTACATTTGATCTTGAAATCATGAAATATATCTCCAGTACCCATACGCTTATAGTCGTGGCCTGGGTTGGTTGTTATTCAATCCTTTTACAATGTCTGAAAGTGTGATGTTTTACGGTTTAAATTGGCATGTTGTACTTATCATATAATGCCCTAAATGTGTGTTTGTATGTCCATAACTACGAATGGAATATGCCACCATAAAGCTCTATGTATATTCTTTAATTGCAGTGTATAAACCTGCCAAGATATTCATATTGCAGGCTATTTGCGTGCTTGGTGCCAGACTGATTTACAAATAGTGTATGGGAATTGGTTGTGAACCTGTGTGCTGGTCTATTTAATTTGTTATCGGCATGTTTATTTGGTGTTGGATGCAAATGGTGTTTTTTTTTAATGTTTATTGTCTGGGTTCATGCTCATTAGTGGGTTGTGCTTCCAATATGGAGACAGGTGATGATCCCCTCCTCGTATCGGAGAGCTCCCACCTGTGGTGGCTTGAGAACGTACGTCAATGTCTTGATAAGTGGAACAACATGCGCATGAGCACGTCTCCTTTCAAACACTTAATTGATCTTCCCGCCCTATAGTTCAATGCCTCAGTATATCAACAACTCTTGCGCTGCCTGGATAAACAGTCTTGGGCAAGTAACACCCTGCGGTTCGTGATAAATGGAGACACCTTTGTGTTCGGGCCCACGGAGTTCGCCTTGATGACCGGTTTAAAATTCAATGAATACACAGCCCCTCTAGTTTCTTCTGCCGTGCATCAAGGTGCCTTTGGTGGGAAACAGAACCTCACACTGGTTGAAGTACATGACCATTTTCGTGATGAATGCGTGGAGATAAAGGGTAGTACCCCTCTATGTTTCCAACTCGGTTTGCTGTTTATCCTGTACAGCACCATTTTGCTGAGAGGTCGAGTTACCGACCTAATTGAGATGAACTATTTTCATCTAGTCGATGACTTTAAAGCTTTCAATAAGTTTCCATGGGGTTTGATAGGTTACAATTTCCTCATTCAGTCCACTCATGAAGCCCGTGACCTTCTTGACCGTCTTAGTCTTGAACCTAATGATGCTGCTGGGAACCCGATGGAGGTGCATCCTGGCGGCTTCAACATTGCCTTGATTTTATGGGCATATGAGGTGATGCCCGACCTTACTGCTATTTGCGGTCGTATGCTTGGTAGCTAAATGGATCGTATTCCCTGTATGCTGTAGTGGTACACTAATAATTTTGCTGACCCAGCGAGGGTGAAGCAGTTATTTTCTAGGCGACATAAGATGGTTAAGGTAATCTCATATTCTAAGTGGTGGAGTGTTTGAACTGAAGTTTGTATTGTCAATTTTATCTTAATCGATAATTTGGTGTTGATGTTGTGACGTTGGTATTGTTTTTATGTTAATGTTCCCAACAGATACCGTTGGTAGTGACGTTCGAGGAGAGCCGCAATCTATTTTTCACAGGTCCGTATAGTACTCCGCAGCTGCCGCCCACTCCATTTGCATCTCTTGATCAGGGCTGCAACGAAGCAGCACCGCCGTTAGTGCCCAATGTGGATGTGGGTCTGCAGAACCTCCGGTTGCGATTCATGGTGCCTGAGATTTTTACTCGTACTGAGGGTGCCACTGGTGCCACTCCTGTCATTGGTCGAGGCAAGCGGACGACAAGAAGTGGAAGGGGCAGAGGAAGAGGAAGAGGAGTTCATAGTGGAGATATTGAGGAACTCCACATGGCCCTGCAGCAGCGCACATTGAAAAGGCCACAATCTGCCCCACCAAAACTGGCCGTTCCTATTCTCTATTCCAAGGCTGCCTACCAACGCCCGAACCTGGGGGTCAGATCTGTCCCGCCGCAGAGGAAGAGTAACTCTGATCATCTGTCATGCAAGAAAGATGTGCGTAAGCGTACCTTAATCACATTACAAAGCATGAGCAGTGGTTCCCACTTCTCCCGTTCATTTCTTTGTTCGTTGCTATCGCTGTAATTGTGATAATCTAAATCGATGCAGGAGAACATGTTGTCAGTGTCCGAGATATCCCAGAGGTTGGCACATGTTGAGGAACTTTACCAATCTCTAGTTGCAACTCCTTTCTATGCAATGAAGTTCCCACCTGCAGCTCCAATTGATTTCCGCTCCTCATCACCTCAATTTGCTGGGGTGCTCCCCATTGATGAGATCAGATCCGTGCCCTGCCGCCATCTCTCGTTTGATGAAATCGGGGATACCTCGGCAGGTGCTGTTGCGGGTGCGACATATAGCACACAATTATATCCCTCTGGATTGGATTTCTTGAGTGCCGTTACCCTGGATGGTGATGTCGATTTCTCTCCCTTCAAGCGATGGTATACGAGTGCAAGGAGCCTGAAAACAGCTTGTGAGTACCACATCCATGCCTTATTAATTACATTTGATATTCCATGAGTCTGCACACTTTCACCAACACTTGTGGTTAATAAAATATATCAGGTCGAACAACATACCAGTCCCCACACAGATGACTCTGGGTGTCGTGTGTCCATGGTTTGACAAACTCTGTAACCCGGACGGCTGGTTACAAGACCAGGTCTGTCCTCATATACTCTGTTGCATTCAATCAGTATTAGGAATTCATAAGTGGGGGCAACCATTGAGCCGCCTGCTTATATTCATTTCTGATTCTTGTATGCAGCACATCGATGCATTGTTGGCACTCATTATGTGGCAAGTCAAGGCTGAGGACGCTTTGCAGCCTGAAATGAGTCTGAGCGTCATGGATACATTGTGTTGGGTATACATATGATAACAATTTTATCTTTCAGCTGTATGTACTAGGGTTTTGGTAAAATGACCTAATGTGTTATTTCCTTGATTCATGCACATATTTTGGCAGAAAATTCTGAGGCAGGATGACTGGATGCTGGTGGAAGAAATTGTAGTCCCGTTTGCAAAGGAAAGTTACATCGAAGATTGGGGTGAAAGCTGGGCACGCACCCGCAAGATAGTAGGCATTGCACACATGAAGACTAATCACTGGCTTTCGTACCACATTTCAATTGATGATCAGAGAATCATTATGTATGATTCCACCTCAAAGGACAGTGACTGGGCTATTGTGAAATAGGAGTTTGAAAAGATGTCCACATATCTCCCGCAGATCTGCCGTTCCTGCAGAATTTCGCCGATGAAGGATGGGGTGTTGCAACTGTTGGGTGATAAGTTTGACGTATGGCTTCAGGAAGACACCCCGCAGCAAGCGAATAGCTCAGATTGCGGTGTCATGGCAGTGCAGTATGTGGAATGCTTCCTTAGAAACCGACCCTTGTCTTCTATTATCCCTCGACTTTGTTCGTACCGCCAGAAGAGTTTCTGCTCGCAGCTCTTCTAGTTCGGGTTGAAGGTCCTCGGTTTGCGTGCAGGTGCAGGGGGTGGGGGAAGTAGCCCTCTCTGAAGCAGGTTGAGACGTCATATATGCATGCATAGTGTATATATATGTATTTATATCATTATTAGGTGTTTATGTGATTCGTTGGGCAGCTTTTTTGGTTTGCATCTTGCACCCAATGAGTGGCCAATCTTTTGTAATATTGCAGTTGTTATTTATTTCGACGTGGCCTTTTATTTGAATTACCAATTCTTGCGACTTGGCGAGGGTTCTTCAACCACGAATCATCCACCGCACGCCACCACTGGAAAACCTATAAGGGGAATACCAATTCACCCGCATCAATCAAAACCCTTGCCACCGTGCTTCCCCAAATTAAAACGCCACCACAACAAGGCCTTACCGAGAACATGATCAGATGGTAATTGGGCGCCCTTTTGATCGACATCCCTTTGAGTGGATTCCGTCAATGACACCATTGTAAGCCTAAATTTAATTGTGAAAGTTTTTAGGTTCACGTGGTGACCCGCCGTGTGCAGGGGAAACTATACTATTGCGGTGGCAGAGTGATCCAAATTTGGGCGAGGTTGACCCATTTAAGGAGATAACATAGACTCCCAGGTTAACTCTACCCGCCGACAGAGAGAAGCGTGCATGGTAGTACATCCGGTGGGTTTACCGAATACAAGGTACGAATCGGAATACCTTTTCGAACGTTTAGGCTCATGGTAATTATGTGCTTGATATATTCTACAAATAACAATCTGAATTAGACTTTGCTTGCCCTTCGGTACACCATCAATATAACTACAAGTACTATGGTTATTGATTTGAATGAGACACCAAACTCGAAAGACGAAATTAGTGAGTCACTAGGCACGAGCGCAGACAATGGGAATGAGGATGATCCGATAGTTAGGCAACTATTGCAGAAGCTTGCCCCTGGTTCAACACTCGATGGTCTTGATGCGGCGTACGTCCTCTACTGTGAGTATGCCAAACATGTCGGATTCAGTGTTCGGAAAAGGTCGTAAAATTACTTCAGAAAAACCTCGGAGATTCAGATGAAACTATATCATTGTTCATGCGAAAGTGTAAGTGAGAATATCTGCTTCCAGAATCACATACCTGTTTATAAGAAATACCAACGAAGAACGTCATGCAAAGCATGACTGCGTGTTGTAAGGGAACATGTAGATGGAATATGGAAGGTGGGTTTGCATCAGACGACCCACAATCATGAACTTTATGAGGCGGATCAAACCTACCTTCTGTGTTCTGTGCAGAAATTGTCCCATGCACAAAAGTCCATATTAGAGCAGATGCATGATGCAGGAATTGATGTTAGTAAGGCTCGTAGATTCTTGGAGAAAGAGGCGCGCGGTGTGCAAAACGTGGGGTTCATAAGAAAGGACGCATATGATCATATGAATCGCATTAGGGCAGAAACAAAGATACCCAATGGAGATGCCAGAGCCATCCTCCAGGTGTTTGCTAACAATTCTAAGACAGAGCCATTCTTCTACTCTAATATAATGTTGGATGACGAGGGCCAGTTGATGAACTTCTTCTTCCGCGACAGCCGAAGTGCAGCTGATTATGAATTGTTTGGAGATGTATTGTCCGTCGATACCACTTTCAAGACTAACAAGTACAATCTCATATGTGCACCATTCATCG
The DNA here is from genome assembly GCA_026008535.1 of Perilla frutescens. NCBI lineage: Eukaryota > Viridiplantae > Streptophyta > Magnoliopsida > Lamiales > Lamiaceae > Perilla > Perilla frutescens. The sequence continues at coordinate 48,080,795 of BRKX01000005.1, forward strand.
GGATCAACCACCATCGATAAAATATTATGTTTGGATTGGGATTCCTATCGAATGAGACAACAAAATCATTCGAATGAGGCAACTTTCCTTGATTCAATGGGGGGAAAAGAGCCCCAGATTATTTTCACAGATCAATGTCAAGCGCTGATGAATGCTGTGGATTACTGCTTCCACATAGCTCGACACCGTCTCTGTCAATGGCACATTAATCAAAATGCACCCTCACATTTTGGAAGCCTCAATACTAACAGAGAATTCAAAAAGAAGTGGCACCACTGCATGAATGGATGTTAAACAGAAGTAGAGTTTCAGGATACATGGCGTTCGCTGATAGACGAACATAATTTGGGGCAGAATACCTAGTTTGAAACAATGTACAGACTGCGTAAGAGATGGGCTGATGTCTTCACGAATGACCATTTTTGTGCAGGAATGCATGCTACCTCGCGTAGTGAGGCCACAAATAAGGTATTGAAACATTTATGTGCACGCACTGGTACTCTGACTGAATTTGTTCACCATTATGAGCAGATTCAGATAGAGTGGCGCTTGAAAGAGCGGGCAGAAGATGCGCTGTCGATAGAAATGCCGGGACAACGAGTGAATGATAACCATCTCCTTACCCATGCCGCGAGAATTTACACCCGCAACTTTTACAAATTGGTCGAGGTTGAGGCTGCAAGTTCAATCAATATTGACATGTTACAGTCACCTCTGGACTACAACACGGCTGAGTTAGAGTTCATTGTGTGCGGTCAGGGAATGCAACATCGCAGCAGACGTGTATCGTTTCAGCAAGGGACACAATCAACGACGTGTACATGTAGAAAGTGGGAGATAGAAGGGTTGATATGCCGTCACATGTTTAAGGTTTTTTTTCACTATAAATATACGAAGAGTCCCGGAACAATATATTTTGAAGAGATGGACAAGGGCTGCTAGGAATAGATTACCTAACCATTACCCCTAGTGGTGGAGATATACCGGATGATCTATTGTTTGTGAATAATATTATGCGGCTAGCGTATGCGATCGCGTATGAGTGCAAGGATAATGTGAGTTACAGGTCATCGTTGCACCAATGCAGGACATTGTTGTTTAACCAGGTGTGTGGGACTCACAACCAAGCCACCTCATCGACAAACATCGCTTCTGGTCCTTCGGATATCCCTAACAGTTGCGGTATTCGCAACCCACCGACAACTAACCATGCTTGGTATCCAAGACAGAAGGGTAGTGGACGAGAACAGATGCATAAGAAGTCTCGGAATATGAAAAAGGGAGGCACCACCATAAGTGCTGCAGGTTATACAGTAGATTTAACCCTATTTCATTCACAACCAATTCTTAAAACCCGGTAGCTGCAATATAGTATTGCGACTCTCGTAACATTTTTCAATTTATTTGCAGGCCAGGATAACCCGGTGTGCATGGATCCACATCAATGTTACCATTATTATATGTTAAGGAATAATCTTCAAGGCAACATGGATTATGATGTGTGTATAGAGACAGACACGGGCAGTGTAACACCATCACACTTGGTATTAGTAGTTATAGTCGTGGTTCAAAATCTCAAATGTGACGAATTGGTTATTATGCTAAACAGAAATGAGTTAACACTAGAACTCAATTCGCTTTTATTTTTACAAACAGGTCATTCCAACTCAATGTTCAGGTCAAAACCGTGGCGATCGATAAACACAATGTAAACGGCAGCTCCAGCAGGCAAATACAACTCGTGACATTGATCTGCAAAGTGTAAGGAATCATGTGAGTGTCTGTTGTTTCTCTGTCGAATTGTTTTGGTAAGCACATAGTTGGCGTTTAGTTAGTGAATTATTCAAGGGCACCTGTAGATGGTCAGGTGAATATAATGTCACATTCGCCATCGAGGCCATAATTAAAAAAACGCTGTTATTCATGCAAATGGTTATATATAAATTCACATGTTGTGCTATTTATAGCACAAGATGAGATGTTATAAATTGCATTACTTTCCATAGAGCAAAACCGTATTGATAATCATTCCGGAGAACCAAACTACAAACACCCTCGAATTGCAATTGTAGAAAGTTCGACATGTCTGTAGACGATCCATACTCGCAGGAAACTTCATTTTATGCAGAGGTTTGGTCACCAAAAGTGGAGAAAATAGTGCTGCAAAAGTTGCAGACAGCTCGGTCGAAATCACAATGGGAGTATTCAGATGGTGTTGTTAATGAGGTCTGCTTCAGACGGATAGTAGGTGAGATGAGAGCAGAATATGATGTGCATATATCATTGCCAGTGCTTGAATGGAAATGCAGCCAGTGGGAAAGACGTCACGCCGAGTTCAAGGATCTCATTCAACGGCCAAACGTACACTATAACTCTGCGACAAACAAGGTCGAGACAACTGTATGTACATGGAAACGAATACTAGAGGTAATAATCATGCCTTCTAGATTTCATATTAGACCCGGTGTTGAAACACTAACAGGGTACAAGTTACGACGGGAACTTTTATTGCAGAATAACCCCAGTACGCTATTTATATGAATGAAGGGGAGGCTCAATGGGAACTTCTGAAGGCTATGTACGAGCCCGTGATTAATATTAGTTCGTCCTCGAACACATCCGCGGTTGGAATTCGAAGATCTGCATTTTCAGACACAGGTAGCCGACGATCCCGTGCCATTGTGGGCGAGGTTGTTGACCAACCCATCTCCATGACGCCTACATCATCTCTAGAAGAAAATTTAATGTCCCAAGAGTTCTGAACGTGCATTTACCAGTGCGATAGTGCGTGTTTTGTTGTGACCGCTTATGATTGTGGCACAAGGGTGGTGTTTGACAAATTATATGTGCTCCCCCATTTTGGGGGTCACATATACATGCGAATAAAGAAGTTGCGTTCAATTACTCGTGGATGGAAGGATTGTAATGTAGAATTACCTTGACTTTCGTGTTGTGTTATGCTTAACAATCATTTGTGAACCCTCCGTATTCAAAGGGGTACGTACCGAATTGTCTTAACAAAGAGGGTAATAACCGAAAACTACTTTTACAAATCCCCCTTTACTTTTGAAATGCATACTTCAACAATGAGGAAGGTCTCGCATAATAGTTATCGATATTAACCCACTCCCGTCGTGAGTTAGGTGTGCTTGGAGAATATAATGTTTTTCAGATTCATTACCAGGTATTTTTATTTTGAAAATATTCATTGCAGCAACAAGAATGTGACTTTTCGGCCATAACATTACAGAATATTTTCATGTACTTACACAGTCACTTGTGCAATAAGACCCGACGGCTACATATGTGATCCTTCCCTCAACTACCAGTTTAGTAAAAAATGAATGTACACGGATACTGATGATGTATGAAAAGTATGCTTAATAGTACTGAAACGCATTCAGAAGAGATGTACTATAGGGATTGGGAAATACATTGCCGAAAGATATTTGAGAAAAATACAGTCAGGTATTCAAGTGGAAGAAAGGCAGACGATAAACGTGAGAACACTTATTCAGAGTAATCTAATTGACAAGAGAAAAATGTATTCTCGATACAACATGAGGAAAGATATAGAAAAAATGTCAGACCAGTTACTTATTCAGAGTAATCCAATCGGCAAGGGAAAAAATAGATTCTCAATACAACATGAGGAAAGAAATTGATACAAATCCCCTAACACAACTTCTAAATACTCCAGAAGAAGATAAAACAACACAATCCTAAAGGCTACCAACGTATGAAAAAGGCACACATATTGAAGAACAGAGGCAAACCCAATACGGGGATCGAACTTAATCAAAGTCAGACCCATTGAGCCGCCTACACGTATCAAGCAGCAAGAGGTTCGCCTACACTAATCTCATACAATTTTGCACAATAACTACGTCTGTACATACCGCATCGCTTGCTATCCAAAACAGAGACATCACGGCCACACAAAAGGCATTCAAGAAACTTTATTACCATGATGCTGCAATCAAAGTTGTTCAGTTGCTGAGGAGGGTGGCGAACCTGGATAACATCCCACATAGGATACAGAGGGATGGTCATACGTTTTTCATCCCAAATGCGGAGTTTGGTACATAGCTTCGGAATGTTGATGCTCATGTTGCGAAACGGGGTCGACAAAGATTCCCGGGAACGACTGGTGGATGACGGATCGTACACTTTGATGCATTTTCCCTCTAACAAGATCTCATAGGCCACCCAGTGTTTACCAATGTTCCCGACTCTATACACGCGTTTAGCATGATGCCATTGAACTGGACAAGATGTTGGATACCGGCCCCAAGCGTACGACCCAACATAATGTGAAACAACCTCAAAGTTATCCGAGATAAGGGGCTTCTGGAGCGGAGCATAAGAATTATTATAAAAAATAAACGAATAATGACAACACATTATTTCAAATGGTGCATGAAGGAACAAGCATGCATACCCAACAAATCATCTCCACAAGTGCGCACTCACCAGTGAGCTAGCTAACATCCTTCAGCATCCAAACCAATACATTTATCAACGAATCAATATGCTGCAAAATAACAATGTATACATAACTGCATGTTAATAGAAGGACGGTTACGCTAACAATGTAAACAAAAGCGGGCCACAGGTCACTATATAATGTAGAAGCAACACGACAGAAAATACATCATCACAGAGCGGATATCGGGGCCTCCAGATGAAAGAAAACCAATCAGCATCCGCATGTATACCATTGAGCAGGAGGATGGATTCAGACCTGAAAAAGAAGAAAATACAAAATCACAAACAACATGTATATAAATTGTAGTGTCCCACATGCTCCATATAATCCCCACTTCTCACGCTTACCCAGTATTTCGGGTACATTGGTTATACCAATGCTCAAACTCATCAAGGACTGTGTGGTCAATATCCAGATCCCGTGGATCGTGTTGAGCATCTAACGCGGAAATTGCCCTAGAGCGCGTGACAATGGTGCGGGGAATTACTTCAAGTGATGGTTTACGGACTCACTTCCTCTTACTGTCGGATGCATTCCCTGTCATGATGAATGGAGTTTCGACATAACTTTGTGAAGCTAATTGCTCCCTTACAGCGGTTATGAAGGATGGTGGGTCATTATTCCAAACATCTGCTGCAGAATGATTGTGCTCAACAAGATCATCACTGACGGGAACCTCACCTGGGATAACTCCTGTATCTGAGTCATTCCCTGCGGGGGATCCTACCGTTGGAAAGGCCGGTGCCGGCATAGGATTACTATCTCCACGAATTTCATATTTAGGGCGATCATCATCATCTAGTCCTGCATCAGTGCTCGCCCCACACGGGTCCCCTACGGCCGCCTTTAAACCTTTCAGATTTTTCTCAAGACTGGCAACCCGCTTAAGCAGCCCAGATATGACCAAACTCACCTCCTGCAACATTGAATTAGTAAGGCAGGGTCTAATTTATTCATAAAGCATGATGCAGATGAGACATCCTCATTGGATGTGGTACGCCGGGGCAAGCTATCCCTTCTAGTCTCAACAGTTTGCGTTCAGGAACATGTAAATTCTGATTCCCATTCCGCTGTAGATCAGATCCCAGACACTTCTTCGGCAGTCTGCGGTGCTTATATATAACTTCACCGTCACATCTCCGTGCAAGAGGGCCCAAAGTAATGTCATTAACCCTAAGGAAATTTAACGTATGCTGCTCCTTATCAGAAAGTATAATATCAACCTGTTACAAGTAATCTCTACGTTAATTGTATTCCCAACCTATACGTGGAACTCAGGCTGCGGATATAAAGAGTAAACAGAGTTAATATTAACTATACTTCGCAAAGTATAGTACACTCACCAGATATGTGCCGGCATTTTTGGCAGTGAAATACCTATTAATCCGCTCAAAACGAAAGTGTTTGCTGCTAGCCCATCATATCATCATAGGATTTTGGTCCTCTATACCAGACACCCTCATGGCACATCCACGAGCAAGATTAGGCATTATCCCGTACGCCCACATCTGCAGAGCAATGGCGAACCCATTCGCATCATAAGCCAAGGTCTTCCCCTCAGCAATCAAGTTATCAAGAATATCCCTAGCACGATGAGCCGTACGCACAAGAAATTCATACGACACCTGGCCCCAGGCGAACCGATTAAATTTCTCAAGATCATCAATTAGGTGGAAGTACTTCAAATCGATCATCTTCGATTTCCTTGCACGGATGAGTAAAATCCCATAAATGATATAGAGGAGTGCAAGCTTGAATGCATCGAGCGAATCACCAGCGGTGGCTTCGCATTCTCTTATGAAACTTTTTTGAATGTCGCTGAAAACTAGATCATTTCTGCCATGGAAGTAAGTTTCGTGGAATTCAGAATCGGATGGCGGTTCTTCCCAACCATACATGCTCAGACCTGTCATTAAACTAAATTCACGAGGCCCAAACTCAATAACTCGATTGTTAATATGGAAAGACAACCACTGTCGTGCCAGTGAGCTCTTTTCCAGTTTCTTTATGAGCACGTGATACAATTGACCTTGAAATTGAATATCAGGAATAGATAATAAATGACCAAAGCACGACGCGTTAAGTAGTTCTCGCTTTTCAACAGACAGGTGTGACCGAATCGTGTTCAGCCATGATAAGTGTCCACGTCCAGAGACAAGCGCACCTACAAATACCCCAAACTCATCATATATCCTCACAAAATTCAGAATCAAACATCATTTACATGCACGGACAAGGGTTCACCACCAAGCAATGTCTACACAACATGCAACGCTACACTTTATGAAATCGAAGTGAACACGATTTCATATGCAATGTTGATGAATCCTTATGGGGACCATACAGATATGTTGAATTACAGATTCATGACAACATTTGCAAGAAAGGTCGAAAAAAGACATCTTCCATTACAACATGTACCATTAATAGCAAATACACAGACAAGCTCTCAGAATTATGTGGCTTCAGAAGTCCATATGCGGAGAGGAACACATCAAAGGAACGACAACTATGCTTACAAAATCTCGACACAACTACACGGTATTCAATATAACATGTACAAAATATTCACTACCAGCCTAAACGCAACCTAAGAGCGACCGTTTTATCAATTACATTTTCTCAGCACCCTACTCACATTCATGCAAACTGGGAACATCTTCAACACATGACAAACAACGCGCGACTTAATATGACGATTCCTCGCGTAAATACAAATTCGCCAATGTAATGGGACAGCAGCACATTATCTATATTCATAAACAAGGATGAATGAATTTTATCTCAGCACTAATTTAAGAACACTACACGGAGTAAGCAATATGTATGGGATAACCAACAAACTCATTCAAGGATGGAAACTCAAAATTAACACTGGGCGCACCCAAATAACAGAGAGTTCACCAGTTAATAAACATAATCTCATACACTCTATGTGCAATAAGACAAATTCACAAAATTGCACGATTACCCAACCAAACCACGTGCAAATCATCTGGACAGTTTAAAATATGGAACAGGATACCAACTAAATAGGTAAGTGAAGATTAATTACCGCTGCGACTTGTATTGGATGTCTTCGAACTCATTACTTTCCTCGGTGAACAACCGCTCTACGAAGAAATGACAAAACCCTGACACTGAAACTGTAAAGCGCCGTCGACGGAGAACGCTGGAAAACAACAGATCCAACAGTGGCCGTAAACGGAGTGGGTCAAATTAGGCAGAAATCGTCATCGAAGAAGACGATGGACTGGAAATCTTAATGTTTGGGTTACCTCTAAGCTGGAATCGGGAGACTTGAAGAAACCCAAAATTCACAACTCACCGCAATAAAGCCACTGTATACCAAAACGAAATAAAAAAAATATCAATACAAGAGCTCATGTCGAATTAAATCAGATGCACTAGGGAAAAATTATAGACCAAAGTTTTATGTTCACCAAGTCTTAATAAAGGTTTGTTGTTCTAACACGATATCAAATTAATTATTTGAGACTGCTGGTTTTGGATCAGACTAGTGGCTGCAAATAAAATTTTCCCTCTCGGGTATTATATTTCATAGAAGAACTTTTCAAGTTTATTATTAATTAATCATTAAGTGTGTTTTACTATCTTATTCTTCCAATTAATCCTCGCCATATATTCAGTGGGTTGTATTTCACAAATTCAAATAATCCAGTAGATTTCATTCAGCTATAAAACGATTATCGCTAATATTTCAATTGTACGAAACACAAATCATTTGAAAGTATAGCCGCTAAAATCCCATACAGTACGCATTTTCATTGATTTTCACTGTAAACAATAAACATAAATGGGGTCGATACGTATATTTAATCAATTGTATATTATATTATATTTACATAAAATGTGAATGAATGGTGAAATTTGTGTTGCCTGAAACATCAACGCCCGTCGCACAATTTAGATTGGTGAATTATAGTCTTTCTGTAGTATTTATTATAAATAAACTCTTAATGGGTTATATTATATCGAGGCATTTCATTTACCTTGCCTGTTAATTATACATGTATGCGATAAAATCTCTACTTCTTAATAAGTCACGAAACAATGTAATGCATTTGTTCATAATTATGGAATATTTTTCACGTACTTCGATCTTCAATTACTTTCGAGTTATATAACTGATCGAGATTGGATGATGAACATTTTAACTCGCACATAATATACACGCTCATAAGATGAGAATGTTAACTTCCATTGACATGTGTGGCCTAAAATAAATGTATATACCTAGTTGTTTGTTAGAGAACAAGTTCACTTAACAAACCCATTAAAAAAAATAAGATGGAATCTATCGAACAAAAAAATGTTCGTTTCAAAACTACAATAGTACACGGTTTGTCCTTCTACTTGAGACACCACATATTCAAGGGTATTAAATATATCTCACTTACATAGGGTATCCAATTGCATAATAATCCTAACGAGAATATGTTGGGTGTTACATTAATTAACATGGAGATTAATGGAGTAGTCAATCAAGGATGAATCACATGAATGTCGACAGAATCTTTCCATTATTTTTACTGATTCCTATTTCAAAATACATTGGCCAGAGCGTGATGAATATTGATTCATTAATGAATTGATTGAATGGAAATGATAATTTATTATGTGATTGATTGAATTGTTGGCATTACAAACAACTCAAGATCAGATCGGAATATTATATTCTTGAAGGATCATGCTTGTGTAACGATTTCTACTTGAATAGAATTGACTACACCTGGATTTTAAAGGACTTTTAAAAGTTCAAATTAAACACACCCCGATATTAAATGTCTTTTAAAATACAACGAATTCCACATCCAATACACCCCTCCTAAATGAATTATTAGAATTTAAATATATGTCATCCGAATGCTGCAAGCACGTCAAAAAAGATTAACGTTAACACAACGCATTCTACATTAAATAACTGTAACGATGATGTTATAAATACTCGTCCATTATTCTACTGGGCAAATACAGTGAAATTAAAACAATACACCACATAAAATTACAATGCAGGCTAATTGTTCATTAAAGTATCATATATATTGTTATGAAAACAATTTACCGAATCATTAAAATTTGTTCTGCATGGTCCGATTGCTAAATAAAAACTCAGACACCTATTATAATTAACAAACAACAGGCTATAGTTATTAAATATAATGATGGTCTAAAAATTCATAGTCGATAAATCTAATTGCAAAATACATTGTAAGTGAAAAAATACACCATATTAAACTAGAGAGCAGACAAGCGCCTGATTTAATAATCATAGCATATAATATAAATATACAATACAACAAAGGGTTACGCCTAAATAAATTTAACATCAAAATTAAAATGAGCAAAAATCACAATTCAGTACACTAATTGAATAAAATGAAATTCGGCAATTTACATGATTGCAATAAAGATTGAGGCTCTGTGTCGAGCAATGTGAATATGGGCCACCCTACGTTCTAGCCTGTCAAAGAAGGGGAAACTTACAACACTGCCAGTTTACGGCGCGTGGAGGGCGGACGGCGACGGCGTTAACGGGGGAAACAGTGAAACGGGTTCGGGCTGCTCCAGATGAAAATGGGCCGAAGACTTTTTAGCAGACCACTTTACACGTGTCCATAATCCAACGGGAATACGCATTACACTAGCGCTCATTATCGAATTTGCCACACGTATATATATTATATATATATAATATGCACATACTCATATATAATATTATATATATATATACACTCACACACACCTAACGCCTATATATATAATACCTATAGCAATACCATATATATATATATATATGCGTGTGTATATATATCAGCAAATATATTTATTATGAATGTGTGTATATATATATATATATATGTAACATTTATGTGTATGAATGTTGATTAGAGTATGTTTTGTTTTAAAGAGTGTGAAATTTTTATACGATTTATATCAACATATAAATTAATATTCTAGGCAAAGGCGCGTAGAGACTTAACCAATTAATTATCAAGTCAAGGTTAAGGTGGGGATTATATGTTGGAATATATATTGTTATCCTTTCTATATTTTTGTATAAGTTATGTGAAAATGTAGTACCGAGTCCTCCGGACTATAAAGTACCGAGTCTTCGAGACTATAAAGTATGGAGTCCTTTGGATTATAAAGTATCGAGTCTAATGGCTGAATCAGAAGTACAGATTACAGGATGGTCTACGAACCAAAGATTTTATATTTTCGCATATTTACTTGTTAAATTTATAGTTTGGATAACATAGAAATTTTCCCCACTGAGTTTAAGGAACTCACCCCAATCTTTTACCCCTTTCAGAAAATGGCTCGGGCGATGTGTGAGCGGACAATATGCGATGGCGGTGGTCGTTTAAGTTTATTAATTAATTTAAGAATAAATTTTGAGATAATATTATTTCCAAATTTTCCGCAATTATCTTTTAAAACTCTAATGTTGCATTTATTGTAATGATTTTATTAATAACCCGATTTTATGGTATTATTTAAAGCATGGTTAACGTAAGCACGATTAAATTAGATTTTTATTTTTGACTTTATTTCTGTAATAAATGGCAATTTCTAATTTAAACTTCCGTTGTATTTTAAGTAAATCATTTTATTAAATGAAGAGATTTAGTAACGTGTCATTTTCTTTTAAAAGTGAAATTGGGGCGTTACAGGAACAATTCACCAACTGTTCTTCTTTTCTTGCACAGCGGAAAACAAAACTTCGTGGGACATCCCCAGGCACACATTATCGAACATATCTCGCCAATTCAACAACACAAATACTTAGTGCATGATGGTGGCACTAACATGATAACTTGAAAATCTTAAAATTATCTAACATTAAAATGATAAGATCCATTAATACATTTCGAGTTTCGACCATTCAAAATTTAAATATATTTAATTTAAAAATTTATATGCATGATTTTTTAAAATATATTTAATCAATGGGTGTTTCTAAATGCGCCACTAAATTTGTTAAAATTCGCTAATAATTTTTTGGAAAATCCCTTTATAAATATTAGGTCCCATTAAAACTCTGAATTAATAATTCATAAATATTACAATTATAAATATTATGATAATTTGCTAAAATATAAATCTATTGTTATTTGTTTTTTCTCATATGAGAAATATGAATCTATTGTTACTTGCTTTTTCTTAGATCATAAATATTATGGTAATTTGATCATTCATTGATGATTTTGCGATGCCTTTTAGATGAGAAGACATGGTTGGGTGTTATGAATTATTTTATTTCCATATTGAGATTTATATAGTATATATTTCATTCATCATGCATAAATATATTTAATTCGTTATAATAGTTATTTAAGTGCAACGAATTAATGTAAACATGTATATTTAAGTAATTCCAATGAATTGATATATGTGTCCATGAATATAATAGTTAATTGTATACAATGAATTGATATTATACATGAATATATTTAATTAGTTACAAAGAATTGGTTGACGTATGAATATAATCAATGAAACATATATGAATTCATTTATTTTCAATACATATATACTAAATTTGTTGAATTTAAAAAGTATATCTTTTAATTAATAAAATATTAATTTATCGATATATTAATATCTCTCTAAATTGATGAGCGTAGTTTTTGCATCATTTATTGAGCTTCAAATGATTTATTTTGATGAGTTAAATGTGTGTTTTCATCCCCTTTTGCCTTTTAACCTCCCGGTTTGGAAGTTTTGTTTCTTGTTTGAGTTTTATAGGAAATGGTGGATGAATAAATGAATTTTTGAGTGATTCAATGCCATGGAAAGATATAGGATCGAATTGGGAGCACGCTGCAAGTTGAATCACCTCAATCGGACAAGAAACGAGAGAGAACGAAGCAAAATCGTGAGAGGTGTCGGAGTAGGGACGGAGGCGCGACCCGAGCGCGACGCGAGCAGCTCACTCGCGCCAAATGGTGCGACCCGAGTGCTCACTCGCGCCGTTTGGCACGACCCGACCAGCTCAATGCGTGGCGCGACCCGTGCACAGGGGTGGCGCGAGTGGACATCTATACAGAGGCCCTAAAAGTCAGTTACGGGGCTCGACCCGCGCCAAAAGAAGGAGGTGCGACCTCCGTGGTCGTGCCCGTGCACGTTTTTTTCCCGATTTTTTATCCTTTTTCACCCATTTTTGATTTTCTTTAATTCCATTTATCCTCCCACTCTATATAAACCCCCAATGGAAGAAATTGAAAGAGAGAACCCTAGCACCCAAAGAGAGAACTCTCACAACTCAAGCCTCCATTTTCTCCCCAAATTTTCCTGATACCAAAACCCTTCTTCCCTCTCCTATTTTCACATCTCACCCATCAAATCCCTCACCCTAGCTAGGATTTCTACCTAGCTAGGATGAATAAGGAGCTAGATCTTGAAGATGGAGCAAAGAGGAGAAGAGTCGAACCAAGGAGGAGTCGAGACCCAACTTCCGGGTTGTTTCAAGTTTTTTTCCTTGTTTTTATTTTGATTTTCTTTGAGATAATTTAGTCCTTGCATTTGTATGATGTTAGGCTAGATTGTCTTGTATTTTGAGATTGAGAATATTTTGGTATTTATGCATTTATTTTTCTATTAATTGTTTATGGCCCTATTTCATTTCTTGTGCTTATGCTATGTATGGGTGTTGATTAATTGATCACTAATTGACATGATTTTATTTATTGATTCATAAATTGAGAGATGAATCTCAATAGACGAATCCTAGGCACAAGACACCTTTGTCAATAAATTCGAGAGAATTGAGGTTTAGTGTGAGGGTTTGAAATCCTTAGAGCTTTTGGTAAGTACATGTGTAGGATTCGATCGGAGACGGTGAACCTAGCACGTACCCTACAATTTGAGTGTCTCGTGAGAGAGCTTAGGATGCATTAGAGATTGCCCTAGTGAAATTTGACACCAAAATAGACATTCGATAGGATCATTAGTGTTAAGTAACCGAATAAATCAATCCCGAGAGTACCTCTGCCTTCATGTTTTCTTCTCCATTTATTTTTCTCATTTATTTATTATTTTCCCTAGTTTAGATTAATTAGTTTCCCTTTTTATTCGTCGTCTAGATAATGATTGAGATCCGATGTCATAGTATACACAATTAAATCTAATTTAGTCTTTGTGGATATGACACTTGCTCATCACTGTCTACACAACCCCGTCCTCTTGCGGGTTGTGCTAAATTTTGGCCGATCACTGAGGCGGCCGCCTCGTTCATAATACATTCCAGCCGGCCTTGTATTTTATAAATCTGAAAAAGGATTTTGTCAGAGTTGAAATACAGTATTGACATCAAGTACGCCCTTCTCTATTTTATTTTGAAAAAAAAAATAATTACTGGGGAAGAAAAGTGAAGGTGGCAGGTCATGAAAAAAGGTGACGGCGATGGAAGGTGGTAGGTCTGTACTATGGAGGGGAGAGAGTGAGGGTGGAGAATATTTTTTTAAATTTCTTTTGAATTTTTTTTTTCTTAGTGAAATGATAGAAATGACTTTTATTGTGGTGTGTAAAGATAAAATGTGAAAATATGAAAAAGATGTGTGGTGTATAAAGAAAAAAATGGTGGTGTATTTAGAAACACCCTTAATCAATTAAAGAGTAGAAAATTTAAAACGATATTTTTATAATATTTCATTTGAACTATTCAATATATAATTCAATTCAAATCAATAAATTTAAAATATATTTAATGTTTAATATTAAAATGATAATATCAAATATCTAAATATTACATTTGATCTCAACTTAAAGATCAACAAATGTGAAAATATCATTGATGGGACTCACAATTTATAATTTGTTCAAACAATATTTGTAAGTTTTTTGATGTATGATGATTTTTGTTTGAAAAACTAAAAATATAAGCTTTAAATATATATATATATTTATAAATTCATGACATAAATATATTTAACAATTAATTGCTAAGTTCAATTAATAAATTTAACTCAAAAATTTAAGTAGATTTAATTTAAAATTATCGATGTGTATCTTGATTAATACATTTAATCTGAAAATTTAAATATATTTAATTGAAATTTTGATGTGGATCTAGAATTATTTTAATACATTTAATCAACTTAAAAATTTAAAATATTTTAAATTAATATATTATAACATTTACTCATAACACTTAAAAGGATGATAATTAACATCCATCGTAAAGAAAAAATAATTTTTTAGAAAATTCACATATAAATCGACAATTTAAAGGTCACATAATTTTTTTCATCATATGAACAAAATAATTTTTGATAAAAAATAGCATTTTTACAAAATAAAAATAATATTTTATAATATTGAAATTCTATAGTATTGAATGACTATATAATATAAATATTAATTAATTAATAAATATTATATTTTTATTTAAAGAAAGTGTATTTAAGCGAGAAAATTTATTATTACTATTTATAGTGACTATCTTACTTTTAGATATAATATAGATTCTCAATTTCACTCTTTTAGAGTAATATCCATCGCCTTTCAAACTCATTGTTTATTATTTGTATTAAACTTACTTTGTTGCAAGTTAATTGTTTTAACTTTATAACATCAGTAGACCTATTGGGAATGGTCTAGTGGTAGAGTGAGATTGCTTGGAGAACAAAGGTCACGAGTTCGAATCTCCTCAATACCACAGATCGAATGTGTGAGTAAAAAAAATGAAAAAAAAAAACTTTACAACAATAGCAATGTACATGGGGCACGACTAATGTTATCAAAAGCAATGTACATTGAGGTAATTAATTTTGTTAACCTATTAATCTTTTTACACAAACATTGCAATGCACTAATTGTAAATATGTTTTATTTCAGACGGACGGGTCAAATTCGTAAAAAAAAATTCCCCCGTCAAAAGTAATATCAATTGTAACACTAAAATATATCACTCAAAATTTGAATGCATCCTTAAAAATTAACGGGTCTGCTAGTGATCTTATACGAGTTTATTTAGTTCAAATATGATGTTTTCCATTCCAATTAATGTTTAGAGTTTAGGAGTTTATGATTTTTTAGGGTTCATGGTATTTTTAGGGTTTGTTTTAATATTTTTAGAATTTTTTAGATTTTTAGGGGTTTATTTTGTGTGTTTTAGGGTTTATGATTTTTTTAGGTTTATTAATATCAATTGGTGGTTATATTTAAATTGAAAAAATTAATTTTTGAGCGCAATACACAACTCCACACATTAGTATCGGACGAGTGTATTGCGCGAGTTGCCGTGTTTAAAAATAAATAAAATTATTCACTTTTATTTTAGGGTACACTAATTCCATTTTAGGGTATATATTTATTTCAAATTTAGTTTTTTATTTTATTTTCAATTACCATTTATATTTGTTTCGAAAAAATTAAATTAATATTTGAGCGCAATGCAAGAGCCCATGCATGCGTTAGCGTCGGATGAGTGCATTTCACGAGTTGCGGGATTTCAAAAATATTAAATCAATTCATTTTTATTTTATGGTATAAATTTATATTTATTTCAAAGAAATTAAATTAATTCACCTTAATTTTAGGGTTAACTAATTTTATTTTATGGTATAAAATTTTTGGGAAAAAACAAAAAAAAATAGAAAAACCAAAAAAACAAATAAAAAATTTGTCAAGGAAAAAAAATATAATTGACGGGCGTGTGACACCCTTGTGCTGTCTCATATAGTGGCAAAGAAGCCCTCATACACACTAGTGCTTCTCATCTTTTTAATATTGAATTATTATTATTATTATTATTTGAGAAATAGGAGATTTCTATATATATATATATGCGTGCGCGCGTGTGATTTTATAATTTGATGGGGTATTTTGTATCTGTATCTGATTTTAAAGAAATCACACCGACCATAGAGTGAAGCAAATTATCACATATTTCTAAAATGGGACAGAAATGTTATTATTTTATGCATAAGAATAAGATGATTAATTTGATAAATAAATAAATCCAATGTAATCCTATTTTACAAGATAAAAACTAATAATGGAGTGATATAGTTTGTGATCAAAGATTTTGAGTTCAAATCTAAGATTAATATTTTTAGACCTGAATATACAAGATGTGATGTGATTTTCTAAACGTTAATTTACGATGAACATCATCGAATAACAATTGTGGTTACTTGATCGTTCTTAGTCAGATTACCAAAAAAGAAAAAAGAAAAAAAAAACCAAGGGGGCCCTAGATGTGCAGGTGTAGTGATGCATGGGCACGTGTAAGTATAGTGGGAAGTCATAGAAAAAATGTGAAAGTTCCCTATTTCCCTTACATAACAACCCCCACATGTTTGATTTCCAAATCAAATCAACCTCTAATTTCTAGAGCTTTCTCTTAGCATCTACACCAGAGAAACAGATTTCCCTTCCAACCAAGAAAAGAATTCGATTCATTATTCTCACCACAATTTCCATTCCCACTAACACGAGCCTATTTATATATGTATTTAGTGGAGAGAGAGAGAGAGTCGTATAGTAGCTAATTAAAACCCTGCAGGTTAGAAATGAGTGAACCACCAAAATACGCTTACCCCTATCCTGCTCAAGGACAAGGTAATTATATATAATATATTTATTTATATATGTGTCAACCCTTAGATTGTTAATTGGAAGAGAGTTTAATCATGAAATACTGGTTTTGGTTTGTTATGATTTGGGTCTTGTTGATTTTGGGACAGGATACTACCAGGGGCCGCCGGTGATGGCGCCACCTCAGTACACGGCGGCACCGCCTCCGAAGAGGGAGGCCGGGTTCTTGGAAGGATGGTACGTATGTAACTTGTGATGATGAGGTTAATTAATTGAATTTGAGTTTGATGTATGAATATTATCTTAAATGAATTAAAAAAAAAATTGTTGCAGCCTGGCGGCGTTGTGTTGCTGTTGCTTGATGGATGAATGCTGCGACCTGCTCTGCCTCTTCTAGTCTACGTATCTCTTATTCGTATATAACTAATATTGCAGCTTGTGTTGAGATTTCTTGTTATAGCTGATGCTCTGTTTGTATGCAATTAAGAAACGATCACGAGCATGTAATCTTATGTTAGGGGAAATTCTGGTACGCATCTCCAAAACTCTATGAATTGGAGTAGTACCCACCAATCTCATCAAATTTCCCCACTATGCCATAAATTCTTTCCATTTCTACCCTCCTTAGCAGGATTATATTAAGGAGATTGCATCATGTTAATATATAAAAAAAAAGTTAAAGTTATTGTCTGGTTAAAATGCCTTTTTAAGTTTAAAATCACATAATTTTTCGAGTATGTCAAGTCTTCCAAGGACTTCATACATAAACCAACTAATTAAGTTTATATCTTAACCAACTTTATACACCACCAAAAAGTCCGGCTATTTTAACCTACTAGTTTAATTCCTTCAAATTCACATCAAACCCACTACCTTATAAGGTCAATACGCCAATAATAAACAAAATCTATATTCATAATTTAATTAGTGGTAAAATACTAATTAATTATAAAACAGGAATACAATCTCTTCTTTCCACTGGGGTTGGGGGCACAAGGAACATGTTTGAATGCTATTATACAATGTGTGATAGTGGGTAAAGGTTGCCATCCTACACCAACTCCATATGGACCATATATGCAAATGCTGATTTTTACGATTTTGTTCAAGTCTGTCAAAGTGAAAAATGAAAATGAAAATGCAGGAATATCATATTTGAAAATTGTGAAGAATAATCCCAATTGAATATTATATAGAAGTTTCGTATTTGATATTTTAAGAAAGAGAAGTTGCAGCGCGCACACACTCATTCGAAGGGATTATTTCTACTATACCATATGGGTACTGCCCGCAAAATTCAAAGATTGGATCACATTATTTTTTTTTTAAAACTTAATATTAATGCAACATAATCTTTACAGTATGCGGGTAATTCTTAAGAGGGTATAAAATAATTTTCGCTCATTTGATTAGGCAAAATTACCAACATACATACCTATGTGTAAATTCTAAGCATTGTAATAAACCACAATGCATCTCGAGGAAAATGAATTTTTTTATAGCATTTTCAATTGCAAAGGACGGCACAAGTCGCGCAATTTCGTGGCCTGATGACTTACTAGTGTAGTTAGAATACTTATACTTAAAAAGGTTAAGGTCCAATTTGATCCATAAACTATTTCTCAAAATATATCTTGATCTTCGAACTAATTATGGTCCTAGTTAAATTCTTCAACTATTAAACTCGGTCCAATTAGGTCCTTCGGTTAGTAACACTCCTACTATTGTTAAGCCTTTGTTAAGTTGTCCGTTTGTTAAGATTTTTCAAGAGATTTAGGCAGAATTTCATAATAATTTTCTCCCAAATTCATCAACTTTATTTTCTCTCTGGTTCCTCCATTTTTACCACAAAATTTTAAATATTTAAATACATCAACTATATTTTTCACCCATAAAATTAATAAATACAACAAAATTCTAGTGTTAAATTGTGTTTTTTAACGTAAGGTAGGACCGACGAAATTTCTACTACCTCTTTTACGATAACCTGCTCTCTCTCTCTCTCTCTCTCTCTCTCTCTCTCTCAAATTAGTCATTGTTCATTACTATACTTCCTGAATTCCAAATTGTAGACGCCTCTCTTCATTTATTTTCTTGTATTTTCACTATCAATTTCCCAACTACTAATCAATCAACATATTTTTTATGGTTGAAGTGATTTCACAAAATTCGTGGATCGGGTTTGAACAGCTAGGAAAAACGAAATTAGAGAGAAAAGAGAAGAGGATGAATTTGAGGAAAAAAATATTATGAAATTCTATCTAAATTATGTGAAAAACCCAAACAAGCAGTCAACTTAAATGTAGAATTAACAATGTTAGAAGTGTCACTAATGGAAGGGCCTAACAATTTAATAGTTGAAGGATCTAATTGAGACTAAAATTAGTTCGAAGGTCAAGATGCACTTTGGGATATAGTTTAAGGGCTAAATTAGACATTAATCCTAATTAAAATGTTTATAAAGTTGGAATCTCAACGGCGCATCATATCATATTTTCTTTACCACGAGTTTTCATCTTGCCCCCAAAATACGAGTTCATTTTGAATTTCGTTCTTGATCAATCACAATTGCATCGTTATCATTATATATTATTATCATACTGTTGTCAACTCTAACTATTTCTAATTTTCCTAGGGGCATATTTGATACGGTTTCTTTAATTTAAACATCACCATTTAATTTAAACATCACCAATGTGAACATATCGACGATTACTAGCTCCTATGATTCGAATACTCATCAATTTTCGAGCTAGCCTCGTATTTAAATGGGTCTGAGGTTGAATCATACAATTTTTTGAGTTTATTCTATCATGCAAAGGATGGTCAGTTGGTCATCTTAAAAACATAACTAAAGAAAAAAGTCTTTTCACTTTGTATTAATGTCCTTGCGCCACCTAATATTGGTAAAATAAATAATAACAATACGATGATTGGTTATACAACTTTTTAACACTTATTATCAAAAAAAGGTTTTAAAAAACCGTGGATCCCTAATCCCTTACCGTATCCCACCCACCTGTCTAAATTCCAATAATGTACAAAGTTTCTCCAAATCCATCACCTAGTCATCTTGAATAAACTTTACCACATCTTTAGGTAGGGTGTTTTAAAAAAAAAAATTAAAACACCCTTTCTCTTGCTTGAGGTTGACATAATATATGCACATCGTACGTGATTTACCCCTCTACTAATATTAATAAAATACAATGCAATAAAAACCCATACCGTAAATTACCTTTTTACTATTTTTTTCGTTTTTGACTAGCTGACATTATGGATAAATATACATATATTAATAAAATAATTAAATTATTTTATACATCTTATATTAATTAATTAATACATTAAGGATTTATTTGCTAGATAGTATAAGGTTGTAATAGACGTATGTCACTCTAATATCACGTTTGCTAGCAATAATAAAATTCATGATTATGCAAGGACCGGCATATGTTAACCATTTATATGGTATAACATATCACACCCTGCTGGTGAGATATATAATATCGAATCATCGGTCATACATAATTATTAAAAATTGCAGACTAAAACAACTTTGCAGATATTAATTAAAAATCTTATTGTAAAATATTTACACAATGTATGGTAACTAATTAAAGTATATTTTAGAAATTGAAATTTTATATAGAATTTAATACATATAAGAAAACTATATATTATTAATACATATATTTTAATACCAAAAAATAAACATGATACTGATATCTTATACGGTATAATACATCCCGTGTCAAACATATTCAACCTTATACCATACTGTCTAGCAAATAAGCCCTAAACGAGCTAAATAGAAATATTTGAACCCATTGAATGAGGATAAACGTAAGAAAAATATGAATTTTTCACCTCAATTATGTAGATAATCATTCTTTATAAAATAAAAGTGAAATGTGTTACAATGATACTAATTAAAAAAAAAAAGAGGAAATATTAAAAAATGAAGCAATAAAAACCCATAGATACAAGATAAACTTTGAGCGGCAAATTGGACCTAAAGGATTCTTCACCCACACCAAGGTAGTGAATATCGATTTTATTAAGGTGAAAGTATATGCTAGGCGAATGATTGAGAAATAAATTCATGAATTTTTGCAATTAAAATTGAAAACCGGGTATTCCAAGATTCAGTAATTAACTAGGAGGAAAGAAAATATTATGATAGATTATTCAAACGACAATTATCTTTTCAAGAACACATTTCTTGACTTTTGAGCATTCTCCACTTTAAATCCACATATATTCCCACCAAAGGCATTTAACAATTATAATTCAAAAAGGGTTCCATCCTTGAAACTTAAGGCTGCTAATAGATGAGAATTGAGATGCATGATTGAGACACCTTTTTCCAATTAAATTAAATAATTATATATTCTTCCTCAAGGATAAAAGTTATTTTTCAAAAGGGATTATATATTAAATATATATAGAAAATAAAAAATATCAAAACTTGTACAAAAAGAGTTCAACTTTACAGGACAAAATAATCATGTTGCCACCAACACACGTCAGAATTCACATGCAACCTCAAATCCACCCCAAATTCACCTCAAATGCGCGCCAAACTCAAATTAACCCATCCTTCTCTTCCCCCTCCACCGGAGATGCGCGGCGGCGATACCACAACCGGCGGTGGATTTTCGTTACTCATCTTGATCCGGCTATCCTGCTTTCTCAGATCTCGAAAAATATCGCAACAAAAACTTCGCGAAACAATTGATCGATACTTCAGAGATTGAAGAAAATCTGCGAGCGGCGAGAAGAAATTTGAAATATGCAGCAGAAATTGGGAAGGAATGGAATAAGGGATATGAGTTATGATTTATGAATGAGAGGGGAGGTTGGAAAATGAGAGTATAAGAAGGTTAGGTTGAAATGTGACGACGCCACCCAATATATTACTTGTATTTCTTTCTTTAATTACGACTATTTATTTATTTATTTATTGCTTATTGTTGGCCCTGCCCCCCATCAAACACATTTAACTTTTATCATACTGTTACTGGATTGCCTATTTTGCCCCTGTTCATTCTCGTGATTTTCTCTATTTACTTTTCTCAACTTCACCAATATTTATGTATTATAATATATATATATATATATATATATATAATATAAAGTACATCTAAGGGTGAATTGCAAAAATACAAAAAAAAAAAAAAAAAACACAACGTCTCACTTCTTTGAAGTTTCAACAAATCTTTGGAAATGTTGTAATAATAATATTCCTTTTTGATTTGTAATAAATTTGATATTTTTAAATTTGTCTGACGATCGGAAATTCAATATATATATTTTTTGTATGTATACAAAGCTCTGACAAACTTAAACGACTTGACATATGAATAACGTGTCAACATTATTAATTTGTAAGATGGATGTAACAAAAGAACTTCCCAAAAAATGAAGTTGTTAACATATAACATAATTTTAGAGTTTTGAATATGTTACAAATAAAAATGTGGTGTCATTATTACAATATTTCAAAAATTGTGTTGAAATTACAAATAAGGTGAGATGTGAGACTTTTTTTTGGCAATTAACCATATATATCTAATGTGTTTTACTGTTAAATTCAATAGTTTTATTATATATTTTCTAATTTTAATTTAATTTTTCAATTGTTAACTATGATTGATTATATTCAATTTGGGTTTACTTATTTATTCAGTATTCAAGTTTTATTTTGTTAGTTAATAATATATAATTGGTTATTTCATAATTCCTTTATTATATATATATATACATATATAAAATGTTGACTAGGATTTATTATGTTATTAGTTTTATTTTTATAATAATTCATATATTTGTGGTGTAGTACATAGGGAGTGGAACACAATAAGCAGA
Source organism: Perilla frutescens (assembly GCA_026008535.1). Lineage (NCBI taxonomy): Eukaryota > Viridiplantae > Streptophyta > Magnoliopsida > Lamiales > Lamiaceae > Perilla > Perilla frutescens. The sequence goes on from BRKX01000005.1 coordinate 48,103,722, forward strand.
GTGGATGACGTCAATTCTCAAATGTAACTCTAGTTACTTTATCTTGAATAATTTGACTCATTTCACTATGTTATCGGCGCAGTGAAAACAATCACCTCAACTCACATTATCCACAAAGAATAGTAGTAGTTCTTGGATAGAATTTATCCCATTAACTTTTGATAAAACGTAATCCGTGTTAATTGGATATTTTGTTGTTCTTTATGATGTTCAGTTGTATAGTCTATCAATTGAGAAGATAAATATGAAAGTATAAAGATGACACAGGATATAATTACCAGTTCGGTGCACACACCTACATCTGGGGGTCTCGCTCAATAGAGAAACAATTCACTCTTTCAAAATTAGTTTTTGACAAGGACTTATACAACATGACCATCTATCTGAAGAACCTTTCGAACACTATCTTTCTTCAATGAATTGAAACCGCAGGAACCACCTACAGCCTAAGTGCCCACACTTGGTCTCTCTTGCAACCTCCGCGAAGTTACGATCTTCAGCAGTAGCACGATACCCAAGGTTATTTGTACTCGATAAACTAAACTACTAGAAATTCATGTTGAACTTAACACAAAAAAACACTAGTAGACACAATAGAAATACCTATCAAACTATTACAACTAGACACTATGAAATTGTAAAATCAAATCATATGCGTGCATCGTTCGTTTGAGGCCGAACGATCTTCATATAGCAGCCTCAAACACTTGCCTTCTTGAGTCTTGTTTTTATATTGATAGGATTTCTTGCCCTTTTGAGTGAAAGCTTTCCTTTAGAGATTAAGGTGAATTTCATAGGTCAATCTTCGCGAAAGCGACAACTAATTAACCTAGCTTGATCCATTAAGAATCAGAAGCCCACAGTTCGTTTCTCCAGAAGGAAACTGCCATACGTCGTCGTCATGACCATTGTCCTGAACATTCTGAAGAACATTATTCTCTCAAATTATGACACTTTGGTTCGAAATGTTCTTTGAGTTTCACAACGGAAAAAAAGAGTTGTGGATTGAATTTCTGCGAAATCACGATTAACACAATAGATTAATTTACTGTAATGAACGACAATTAAGCTGGTGCACACTGTTTGCACTAATAACTTTGTTTATAATTTTAGTACAATGGGAGCTCTAAACAGGTAGAAAGGGTGAAGAAGTGGTGAGGTGAGAAACTACAAATGGAATTGATAGCCTTTCCTAGTAATTATTTCTTCAGCATTTTGTCATCAATGAACTCTATTCAAATTGTAACTGATTCAGAAAATTTACTCATGCCAAACCTAGTGGAGTGAACTGATTAAAATTATATTTTACATAATGTTCTTCTAGAATAAAATGTAACAGGCAGAAATTCCAGACACTTGAGGAAAAAGGTACCTCAATTAATTGCAAGGGCAGCACCGTAAATTCACAAGAAAAGACGGCTTTTTAACGTTCTTCTCATGTTGACGAGATCCCCCTGACACGTCACGTGCCAAAGCGAGTTTTCTTCACATTCACGTCGTTAAGTTCCACGTCAGCACCTAGAGGGGGGCCCCACACAAACCCTAAAATTGCCACATGCGACCCATTTCACCTCATACCCAAACGCCTTGACATCCTTCCAATTCTACCTGCATCCGACGCCCCCTAATCCGCCACGTGTTCAAACAGTAGGATCGAAGCCGTCGATGACAGATGTTCCGGTCAACTCCCCAGCCAGCAAACAAACTCACGATCTCCGTTTGATTGGCGTTTCCTTGCAATTTGACGGTCAGGATGCTGCCCGAAATATCAGCGGGCAGATCTCATCGCCTTTAAGAGGAACACCTTCGCCTTCTCAAACTTCGCTCAAACCCTAACATCTTCCTACACCACCATCGTCAATTGGTGTTTTTAGTATAGTTTCCTTTTTCTATTTTGCCCCCCCCAATTTAGCCTAAATTAATTATAATTTAGCTCTGCGCTGCCGTGGATCATTCGGGAAATTGTCGAGTCGGCGACTCCGGCTGTTTGATACATGTTTATTGGGGGAAATTGCTGCCGGAGACTCGACGGAGCTGATCGCTGCCGACGGAGCGATTCATGGCGTCTGCCGTTCTAGCGAGCCAGAATGAGTCGAGCTGGGCCCACATGGGGAAGACGCCGTTCTCGAACCCTCACCTAAATTCAAACCCTAATCCCAACCCTAAGAAGAAGCAGAAGCAATTCCACCCCTCTGCGGCTAACGGCGTCTCCGGGCGTTACCACGCCAGCAACAACAACGTCGATTCGCCGGCCGTCACGCAGACAGCGTCCGATGACGCTTATTCTTTTAACCAGACGTCTGCCGCCCGCAACGCGGGAAATTACGGTGGCTATTTGACTTTTAATGTTGCGACGTACACGAAATCCGAGCTCCTGGAGCTCCGGAAACGCCTCTCTTCCGAGCTTGATCGGATCCGTGATTGTCGGGATCGGATTGAGTCTGGTCGGTTCAACATTGGCGAAAACCCTAGATCGCAAGCGAAATCAAAGAAATTCAGTGGCAACAGACGGCCTGGTGCTGTGATTGGATCTGTTCCCAAGAAATTGAGCGATGGACATGACAATGGCAGTTTGGAGGCTGTTGATGTTGGAGGTTTGTTGAAAGATTGCGAAAAAATTGTTGGTAAATTGATAAAACACAAATATGGGTATGTTTTCAGAACACCGGTGGATGCAGTGGCGTTGGGGCTTCACGATTATCATCTGATTGTGAAGCGTCCAATGGATCTGGGCAGCGTTAAAGCGAATCTAGCCAAAGGTGTGTACGCGACGCCGGTTGAATTCGCCGCCGACGTTAGGTTGACTTTTAACAATGCGTTGCTGTACAACCCTAAGACCGATCCTGTTAATGGAATGGCGGGGGATTTGTTGGCTCGATTCGAGGAATTGTTCAAGCCGTTGCAGGAGAGGTCCGATGGAGTGCGTGGTCAGCGGCGAGAGAAGGAGGGCCGTGAGATTAGAATTAATAATGACTTGCCGTTCCGGGAGATTGAGGAATTGCAAGGGAGCTCCTGGAACAATAATGGCAGTCAGATTTTGGCTGGGAAGAAGTCTAAGTCGAAGCCGAAAGCGAGCCCCGTTCCTGTTGCCCAGGTTTTGAAGAAGTCTGATAGAATGCACGCATCATTGCAAGCCCATTCTACTGCTTCAACTCCTTCGAATCCTCCTCCGCAATTGATGAATCTGCAGCCATTAGCACCGGAGGTGTTTGTCCCGTCACCAGTGAGAGTTCCTCCTCCTGCTCCGCCTTCTAAGGAGCCAAAGGGTGGAAGAGCCGTAGCCCCCAAGCAGCCGAAGCCAAGAGCTAAGGATCCTAACAAAAGAGAGATGAGTATGGACGAGAAGCAGAAGCTTGGAATTGGGTTGCAGAATCTGCCGCAGGAAAAAATGCCTCAGTTGGTTCAGATCATTAGGAAGAGGAATGAGCATTTGGCTCAGGATGGCGATGAAATTGAGCTTGATATTGAGGCCCTTGATACGGAGACTCTTTGGGAACTTGATCGTTTTGTGACCAATTGGAAGAAGATGGTGAGCAAGACTAAGCGGCAAGCTTTGATGGTGAATAACAATCCAGCTGCTGGAGTTGGTGTTCCCACCAGTCCCATTGCTGACGCCGATCTGGTAATATTATTTTGCAATCACTGTTTTGAGAGCTTTATCCTGTTTTAGTATTTTCAAGTGTTTTTTTTAGCAATCTTGCTTGTTAGTTCATAGATTTTTTACTTATGTTGGTGTGAATGGTGTGTAGGGCGCAATGAGCGACAAGAATGATGATTCAGGTAGGAAGATGAAAGACAATGAGGATGAAGATGTAGATATTGATGATGATATGCCTGCAGCTAGCTTCCCTCCAGTGGAGATTGAGAAAGATGAAGGGCTCGGTGGTGGTGGTGGTGGTGGTGGTTGTGGTGGAGAAGTAGGTGGCCCTGATCATTACGATCATGATCATGATCGGAATCATGGTGGGAATAGCAATGGCAATGGCAATTCCAATGTCAATGGAAACAATGGCAATGGTGATGGGGCGAGCAGTAGCTCAAGCAGTTCAGGAAGCTCTAGTAGTGAATCCTCATCCTCGAGTGGTATTGATACTGATTCTTCTTGCGTTTCTACATTGTGTTGAGAGTGCGATGGAAAAAGGGCAATTTTCACAGAAACGCTCATTCGTTTGAGCTTGCTTGCTTTTTACAGATTCTGATTCAGGGAGTTCCTCTGGTAGTGACTCGGATGCAGACGACGCCCAGTCTTGACTCTCAACACAACAAGTATTTGAGCAAACTCTGCTATAGCTATGACTTGAGTGCTCCAACTCTACTCAATGAGCTGCCAGGCTATTTGTTCATGAGGTATATATATCTATATAGAATATAGTTTGCATTTGGCTTTCTTCGCTGTGTCTTGTCCTGGGCTCTGAATCTTTGAATTTACTTTGCAGAGTGGCAAATGAAGATCATGTATGTATGTGATGTATGTATGTATTAAAGAAAGATTAATCTGCTAAAAAAATCATGTTGGGTTATTGTGAAACCTTGAAAGCAAGTGCAGCAGCAGCAGCAGCAGCAGCAGAAGAAAAGAAATTGTTCTGAGCGTGTAGATAGAGATTGTTTGTTAGGAAACTAATTGTACAGTTTACAGTCTGTGTTTTTTTCTTTTCGTTTTTTTTTTTTTTTTTATCTATCCCAGAAAAAGATAATAGTAGTGGGTAATGAGCGTTGCATCTTCATCTTCTTTCCAGTTAGATTGATTTTATTATTTGTAGTGTGTGTATGCCATTGCCACATTAATTGAAATATCAAAGCTTAGCTGCTGAGCACGTTATTTGTGTACATATCACGGATTTTATTTGAGCTAAAAAAATGACGATCAGTTTATGGCATCTAACTCTCTCTCTCTCTCTCTCAACACAAGAAAGAAATTGACAATGCACAACTCATTTCCAAGTTTCATGAAGCGGACTGTCTTGTTTTATATATAAATTTTGTTGTAAAACCAGAAAACAAGTAATTTAAAGGAATTTAAAATTAAAGAGGAATTTAAAATTAAAGTTTCATTAAAGAAAAAAGTAAAAAAGAAAGTGTGCATCATTTTCTCAGGCATAAAATAAAGGAAGACAAACAGAACTGAAAGCTCAATTCTATTAGGAAAATGTAAATAAAAATTTGATGCGAGTCACAACAGATAATCTGGTAAAAGTCCTAAGCTAGAAAAAAGACTCAAAATTGTGTTGGTGGTGTGTATTAAATCAAACTTGGAATCCACCAATTTTACCCAAATTACACAACAGCATCTTAATCTGCCTGCTGCTTCTTCAGAGTAAGAAATAGCTCACCCAGTTGGGATTCACAAGCAGCGTAACCATCTGCTGCTTCCAAAGCTTCAACGAAACTTGAACTCAGCTTAAAAGTCTTTAAAATCTGGAACACCTTGCCACAGAATTTTCGCACGCCTACTCTTCTTGCCTGCTTTTCAGGCATATTGGTCGCTAGGTGCTTGATCAAATGGCTTAGCTTTGGAATATGGCTTTTCAAAAACTTTTCCGATGCCTTATCCGTAGCACAAGAGCTGTGAGACTTTAGGACCTCTGTCACCAAATCAAGGGCTTCAACTTGACGAAACTGTGACTTGGCACAACTGCATTTCTCCAAAAGGAAACCAAATAGGTGTTGCCCAATCCATGGTTGCCTCTTAAATATCTCTTTCAGAAACTCGCATTTCATTTGTGATTTTTTGCTATCCAAGTAGTCCACCAAAACATTCTGCAGTATATCACAGACCCTTTGAAGCTCGGACTCCGGGAAATTACTTGCATCAATGATTTTTAGAATCCAAAGTGTTGAACTTTGAGCAAGTGAATTGATCATCCGATACCTAGTCCAAGAGGCAGATTGCTTCTTCTTTGATGGATTAGAAGCAGATTTTTTTTTCTTGAAAGCCTTTGCTGCCAACTTCAAATACTTTTCCAGGAGAGGCTCGAGTACAGCAAGCGCCACTGATTCGCCTCTTGGATAATCTTTAGCTTTAAATATTTTCTTTTGTATAATTCCCCATATACGCTGACCAAGCTGCTCACTTCCTTCTGTTGTTTGTGGATTAGTGAACGCGTGAGCCAGGTTCGAGAATACTTTGATTGCCTGTGGTTTACCTGCATCAATCATAAACAAAGACAAATACTTCTGCTTCAGATTCATTCAGGAGAAGAAATCGACATATATCAAGTACTGCACATTTAAGTGACAGAAAAGTTCGATAAATGGTCTAAAGAGTGGAACATATATCAATTAAACTTGCCTGGATTTTCATGCAGATAAATCTCCAGTAACGAGAGAACACGGAGCTTAAAAAGCACAAGCTGAGAATGAGCAGTTTCTCCTCCAGCCTGATTCTTCTTTTCCCTAAATATTCGTGCAAGATACGTATCCATTCGAAACATTGCATCATCATCCATTCCGTCATCAGATTCATCATCAGAGGCATCAGGGAGTTCAGCAGTAACTGCATCAACCCCGACCACTGCCTCAGACTCATCTGTCTGCTGATCACTATCACCAGTTTCACCTGTCTCAGCCTCATCAGATTCTTCAGCTTCTTCAAGACCCAGAAGATCATCTTCAGCATCATCATCTTCACTATCAGTATTGTGGTGCCGACCTGGTTTTAAATCTTTTTTGACAACCCGCAACATCCGATGTAACCCATCATCCGTTATATCATTACAGAAGCATTTGAAAACCTGTAGAAGATATCACTAATGATTTACCACTTCATAATAGAAAGGCAACAGGAGATGCACCAAGGTCTCATGACTAATCATGTAACTTAATTATTATACGTGAAATATTTTCATTTTTATACTTAAATGCATAAACATATCATGATATCCGTATCCTCATCTTGGATCCTATTAAAGGGAAAGAAGTCAGACTCCTAGATACGCCCCCATATGTAAGTCCGAGTAATATAGGTCTTGAGTAACTCCTGCAGTCTTTTTTGTGAAACGGGAATTTTTCTGAACTGCTAATTTCTCTAGATTTTGAGTAGTTTTTTCCACTAAAAAGACCTTTATTATATAACAAAGCAACCCATTACAGAAAGGTTGTCTGGTAATCACCCTGCTGCACTGGAACTGGACCAAAATATTTTTTTCAATTATTCCACAGAAAACCAACATTGTTTCTTAAAATCAAAAGGCGACCATTAAATATTAACATAATTCCTGTACCTATATCAGTGTAAGCACATGATATTTCTTTTACATCAAAACATGCAAAATAATTAATGGAAAGATTTTGGTGCCATCATTAATGAGACAATTTTACCAGATATAATTTCTACAGTAAAAATTGCACCCAGCAAAACATAATCAAACATGCTTTCTTTTCCCAGAACCACATCCCCCAAAAATTCCCCAAGTATTTGCAATTAGAACTCCAATGTTATTCAAGTGTCAAGTTTCTCATGGTAACACCATAACTCTACACACAGCAATGAGAAACAAAACTGAGAAATACAAAAACACGAAGTTCGTCTCAGTACAAATCATTAGCAACCAGCGACCTTTTCGAATAACCAGATACAGATACTTAAAAGAATTGAATTTGACAAAGGGAGACCTGACAAGAATAATGCCATCACAAATCCACCATCAAATAACATATAATAGCATTTATTCAACCTAATACAGCACAAACAGGTACTACTCAGATATGCAGAATTGGTCAGTCAAAGGAATCATTTCTTAAGATATTCAAGGTAAAGAGGCATAAAATATTTGAAGTGATCAGATACAGGGAGAGTGATGTTGAACAGTCATCTGATACCTGCTCAATGGCAGATCGCATGGGAGCAGATGATTGTGGCAACAGAGAAAGCATTGTGTCCACAAGTACATCCATTAGTTCAGGTGCACCATCTCCATCAGGTTCATCTTCTCCAGAAGATTCGAGATCAGAAGAGACAAAAGCTTTTTTACAACACATGACAACTTCAGAGGCAGCTTCAAAGAATTCTCCAGGTCGAAGTATGATTTGAAGCAGCAGTTGGATAAGTAAATATCTAAGAGCATGCAATTTACTTGCTTTTTCCTTCATGCTACGATCACAATTACATTCCTGCAACAACCAGAATTGTAAAGAACAGTTTTCCTAAAAACCTCAATCACGACATTAGCAAGCAAAACCAAGATGTAAGATGTTAAAACTTAATTTTATTGGAGATCCAAAAAGGACTCCAAAGTTACAGTCATTGATCCAAATGAGCATGTTTAAAATAATTCTAATCACCCCCAAAAACACACCACAAACACAGAAGTAGTTCATTAATAATCAGTCCTATTGACAGCCAAAACATTAGTGTTCAAATAACATAGATTGAAAGAGAGTACCTCTCTTGATAGTTGAGTTTCTATGGCCTGCAGTTTCTTGAATGTTTTTTCATCATCACTATCCAAGGCCCTTGAGAGAGAAACTGAAGGAATGTTGGATAATATACTCAGAAACCGCATAAAGTAAGATCCAAGATCCTTTAACTCCGTACTTTTTTCCACATCATGAGGCTTCTCTCCTCTCTGTGCATTTGCAAGCAACAACTGAAGCTGCTCAATACACATATGGGCCAAAGCACTAGGAATTGCTGATTTTGGCCACCTAAATTTTTCTTGTAGTTCAAAAGACGTTACTTCAGTCCCAAGTGAAGATGAGAATAGACCTTGAACTGCCAGAAACTTCAGAACTTCTTTTTGCACACGGAATCTTGCATCATCTTGATTAAGCTTCAAATGCTTTAGAACAGCAGAAAAGGATTCCACAACCCAACTTTTAAGGAATTCAGTAGTTCCCAGTGTCCCAGCAGCATCTTTATCCTCAATAGATCCAATCTCAGAATTATCATCAGTTGTCTGACTCTGATCTGAAGGTTCTTCTGACAAATGACCTTCATCAAGAAACATAGTAATCAAACTTTGGATGAACAAAATACAGCCAGATTCAGTTTTGAAATCCGACATCAAATCTTTCACTGTTTTTGATCTAGTGATGCAATCAAATTTTCCGTTGCTGTGTTTCTGCAGAGCCACAATAACCTCAACTCTCCTAACGTCATCGTGCAGTACCCATTCAGACAGTTCTTTAAGAAAATGTTGAGCAACTTTATAAAGCCAAGAATCTTTTGTGGAGAGTATATCCATAAGACCTTGGACAACCTTGTATGACAATATAACATGCACATAAGATGCAGGAAGCTTCGGAAGAAGAAGCAACAACACATCGAGTGCTAACTTTTTGCGATCATGAGATGAGGTTAAAAGGGACCCTTCAATTATTACTTCACAGAAGCATAGAAGATTTTTCTCCGTGTCTTCTTCAGCTGAGCTACACTTGCGACTTTTTTTGTGCTTCTTGATTGAAATTAGACCTGATGCTGAATCTACATCTTGTATGGCATCAGGTAAGAGGTGACTAACCAAAACAGGCCATACACTATGCACTCGTGGCTGACAGAAGGTAGACTCCTGCAATATCCAAGACATATAGATCAGCAAAAAAAAAAAGAAATATCACTTAATTAAGGACAAGACCTGCAAGAAAACAAATACAAGTAGTACCTTTAAGCAACTGCTGATAATGGATAAATGATCAGCAGCAAAAAGGGCACTTTTGCTAAATGGGGAAGGCAATAGTTTACCAAACTTATAGTCAATGGAAACCTTTTCTTGTATTTTAAGAGCTAAAAGTAAGGCGTCAGGATTTCCAACTTCAGTTGCACCTTCAAACCACTCCTGTAGCCCTTGTGCTTCAAGGAGATGATTCAGCAGTGCTTCAGCTGGCAACTAAAACATGAATACAGTGAATAAAGGCCAATGTTTAGTTAAGGGTAGAAAATTCTGAGGAAACCCATAATTGAACATAGTGAGAATAGATGGCAATGAGGAAAGCTAAAAATAATATATAATGTGGTTACAAGTAATGAGGGCATGATCTAATTCATAACTCAAAACGAAATTTGAGCTTAAAATATCTGAGCTAATCCTCATGATCATCATCAGAATGCATATCACATTAATTATGCACAAACTAAATTATTCCACCCCTCGGAAAGATGGCAAAGATAATAATGTGCTGCAGATAATATGATGGATTACCTTTCCAACCATTTCCAATAAAACAGCAACAGCAGACTCTTGTAAGTACCGTTTCTTGGCTGCAAGACCGATAAGACATCTGGAAAATTCTTTAATGAGTGCGGTATTATTATCTGAGATCCATTCTTCAGTAAGCTTTCCAGATCTTGCAAGCGCTCCATATGCAAATAAACGACCCAGTAAGCTGTCTTTAGCTTCCTACAGATCAGATAAACAGTCCCGCATAAATAAAACATAAATCTCAATTACTGATTTCATTTGAAGAGGGACATTTACCCACCTGACCCTTCATGGAAGAATTGACCTCCAGCAAAGTTGTAATTAGCTTTAACAAGGACTCTAATTTAATGCTAGGAACTGTGCCAACTAAAATTGTGAGACCTAATGCAAACCCTTGTCTTGCACACTGCAACAGAAAATAGAGAAAAAGAACTACACATAAACGGCAGTTTTCATAAATTTTCAACCTTAAGATACAGATGCAAAACCATAGTAAAACAATGTGAATTCAAGATGTCAATACCATATAGGATGCTGATAAGAAACCATACTTGCAGACTCAATACAGATACAAAACCACAGTCAAACAATACAAACTCAAGATGTCAATACCATACAGAATGCTAATAAGAACCATACTGGCAGACTCGATATAGTAATGAATACAAAATCTTCACAGGTCCATATGGAAAATGTCTATTTATCATTAATTAAGTTAAGGTACCAATATAATAAATCTTCAAGAACTTTCTAGGCAACTTTCTTTGCAAGTGTACCACAACTTTCTTTGCAGATTTGGATAGGGAAACATTAGGTTCTCTAAAGCTAGAATAATATGAGATTTTAATAAGCAAAACCAATTGGAAAATTTTAGATGCGCAAAATAATATACTACGAATATATGATTTACTGCCTTAACAGAATCACAAAGAAACTTACAGTTATGTAAAATAAGCAAAAGCAAAATAATAAATGATACCTCATCTGACATAACAAAGTATGTTAAGATAAGGCACTCACTATTACCAGGTGAATCAACCCATATTTGATTAGATTTTTTTTATATTCAAATCCGCACTACCAAGTTTGGTTAATTACCCATCTGAGTTTGTGATAAGTTGTTAAAGAGTGAACCAGATAAAAACAATGTGTGTGTATGTATCAAAGGGCAAAATGATTCACTTTATGAGAAAATTTCCATCTGTTGAAGCTTTATGCAGTCTTTCATATGCAAAACAGCAATATTCACAGATACCAAAGAGTCGACCAGATAAAAATGATAGCTGCCCAACCATCCACAAAATTCTTTGACAATTACAGAGAAAAACATAGAAATGTGTCCGAATAGAAAAAACAATTCGCACCTCTCTCGACGAGGATACCCCACGAATAAGCCTCCGCACAGCATACCTAAGCGACGGAGCACAGTTATTCAAGCCATCATCCTTCTCCGCTTCCAGTTTCGACCTATCCTCTACCTCATCCTTATTCTCTAACTTATCATACGAGTTCTGAACTTCCCTCAACTCCGTCGCCAACGACTTAGCTGCGGCTTCCCTCACACTCGCATCAGCAGCCGCCAAATTCTTAAACACCCCAATGTGGAACTCCGGCAACACTCCCCCACCACCACTATTACTGGTGCCAGCACTCTCATTACCATCACTTTTCGATTCCACGTCCATCTTTTCAGGCCCTGAATCGATTTTCTCACTCTCTCCTCTGTGTCTTTTCTTATCCAACAACTTCCTATGCTTCCTCCTCTCCATCGAACTCAATGAAGGCTTGTGCGCATTCGAAGATGATGGTGCAGCACTCCCATCATTCACATTCTCAGCCTCCGGCAACTCAACTTCCTTCTTTTTCTCTTTTTTCATTCTCTTTCTCGAGGGTTCCACATCAGCATGCTCAACGCTCGCATTCAATTCCTTCTTATCTTCCCCATTTTCAACTCCGGATTCATGCGCTGAACTCGACTCTCTCTTCTTGCTACCCATTTACCTCAGCACAAAAATTATTTCTTTTCTGCGTACATACAAAGAAAAAAATCATCATCATCATCATCATCATCTACATCAATCAATAAATAATCAAAACAACAGCAGCTTCGAACCAAAACAACTCATACATATCTATAACTTGCTAAATTAAGCAACCCTAACAAACACAGAGATAGGAAAGGTACTGAACAATAGGGAAAGAAAGAAACAACCAATAAAGAGATTATTTGACTTACCGGCGAAGAGAGAAGAAAAAAGACAGAGAGAGAAAGTGAAACAGCAAGGTTGATGCAGAGAGGAAGGAGGGAGGCTGAGGTTTTAGCCCTATGAAATTTAAACCTAACTGTATTTCTATTCGGATCCATTTATTCGTTTCCGGGTCGGATCCTAAATTTTGGGCTGTGATGGACCATATCATGTCATGCTAGGGATAATTCTATTCTCGACCCTCTTCTTTCTCCTCACAATCCCAAATTTAATTAAATTATAAATATTAATTTTAATTTTTTAGACATTTTATCCTTACAACCCCCTACGTAATCCATTAATCCTAATAAACAAAAATAAAACCCCTAATATCTAGCTCCCCCACCCTCTTCTTGCGAACAAAATAAATAATTTATTTTGAGGATACCATCTCATATGGATGTTTCATTTGTTTTCTCAAATAAACTTAATTCAACATATCTTATAAGTTTATTTTGATACAAAACACACACACATCAAAGATCGAACATATCCAAAAAGAAAGAAAAAACTCTTAAACAGACATTAGAATAAATTTCAACTTTATGAATTAGGCATTTGCTTCAATTTTCACGTCTTGTAGATTTGTTCTACTTGAACATCAGTATTTTCTTCAATTTATAGTTGTCACAAACCAAAATGGGAATAAGAAAACATGAAATAATTGAAAAGTTTATAAATTTATCAATTAAAATAATTAAATAATAGCATTTCATAGATCATAATCTCATATTTTCAATAAAATAAAATTAATATTTATATGTACTGTTTTATCCTCATAGCCCCTAAATTAAAATCCTTATTAAAAAAAATGTATATCACCGTTCCTATAGCCCCTAACTTAAATCTTCATTAGATTTTTTTTTAAAAAAAAAACTGTATATCCTCATTCATATAGAAATCAAAGAAAAAGAAAATAAGACGCGTCTGCATCGCTCTTCTTTGATCATCTTTCATTAGTGTGAAAATTTAAAATTACTTAAAATTCTTCAAAACTTCAAATCTTGATGATAATATCTTCACATTGTATTCAAATAACAATCATTCCAATCTTTGTTATGAATTACACCATCCTCAACTCCTTATAAAATTAACCAAACCCATTTTTGTTCTTTATATTATTTCTCAATTACATGTGCCACATAATAATTAAAAAAAAAATACATGAAACTTATCCTATATGATATCTTCTCAACCGGGTATATGTATAATCGAAGAACGGCACTACGCCAACGTTAACACTGTTCTTTTCTTATTCTTTGATTTCTTAAGCGCGGGGCTATATGAATGGAGCTATATAGTTTTATTTTTAAATTTTCTAATAAGGGTTTAAGGTAGAGGGCTATATGAACAGGTTGTAAGTTTTTTTTAAAAAAAATTACTAAGGGTTTTAATTTAGGAAGTTATGAGGGTAAAACAATGTATATAAATAATTATTTTATTTTATTTAAACTAGGGGCTATGTTGAGGAAAAAAACATAACTATACATAGAATTTCCCTTTCTAAAGCTTTTCTTTTTTTTAGGACAAATCTAGGATGATTCTAAACACACAACTCCCATTTTTCTTTTCAACCTCATTTTTTAAAAATTATAAGTATTTATTAAAATAGTCATTTTTACCCTTTGTCATATACTTCATCCATTTCTATATGTTTGTTGTTTTAGGATTTTAATCTAAAATTAACAATAAATTATTTGTACTAATATATCCCTTCCTTAATTGGCAAAAAATTATCTCTCCATATATTTGTAGAGTTAAAATTGAGAGAGAGAATGTGAAAATATATGAAACAACAAATATTTTGACACAAAATAAAACTCATAAAACAACAAACATATAGAAATAGACGAAGTATATATTAAAGAGGCACACTTATGTGAGACCATCTAACGGATCTCTTACGTTAGACGGATATCTATTTGACCCAAGAGGCGGTCCCTGTTAGTGCTATGTTTTGCACTATACTATTTACCAACTGCTATACTTTGCAAAAATTTTTTGCAGTAGTGATTGATTGTCACTAATCTTTATGACATAGAATCATCATTAAGTATTTGATTTTTTCAAGTATACTTGTTGTTCTGGACATCATTTATAAGGATGTACATAAACGTGATCTAAACCTCGATGAAGACAACTTAAGTAGGAAGATTAGATTGAGCTGAAGATGAAGATGGTTGTACATTAAGACATAACTGAGATTGTTCAACACACTGGGTACTGCCAGCTAGCTTAAGTGATAGTCAAAAGTCAGTTTGTGAACATATAAGACATTTCAATGTGCTACCTGATGTGAAGTTTCAGAGATCAATAATGTTCATTGCAACATTCGTGAACGTTTGCATGGACATTCTTTGTCTAGATTGTTCTTCCAAAATCGTTGAAGCTATTCAAAGTTGCCAACCAAGAAGAGATTCTAGATTGTTCTAGAAGATGCCTTATTCTCGGAGAGCACGTGATTGAAGTCAAGGCAGAATTCTAAAGATGAAAGAGTTCTAACAAGACAAGTCCTAGGTTTTAGTTTCATTAAGCTAAGTTTCCTTATCAGATTCTGAATAGGATTAGGATTTATGTTCCTTGTAAAGGCTATGCATCAATCTATAAATAGTCTGTGATCAGAACATGTTAGGAACACACCTAAACACCAAAAAGAATTGAATAGATATATTCTGCACAAGAGCTCTAAATTGTTTAAAGAGCCACATAGGTTTCAGTTGTCATTGTTAGGATAGAGATTAGTGTTCTAGTCTTCGTGGATTGAAACATTTTTCATACGCTGTCAAAATAAGTTTCAGGAGAGATCTCATAGTTCAATCTAGTGAACTAGATAGGTAGATATCTAGGCTATGAGGGGATCTCATAGTTCAATCTAGTGAAAGAGGGTGTATGGGTATTGAGTGATGGGAGGTCAGTTGCATGTAAGATCCATGGTAAATAATACATCGAAGTATTGGATTGTTTCTCACGAATTTGACAAATTCCCCTGATGTAGATCAGTTGATCGAATATAGTTCCACTATATTTGTCAGTCATCTTTAGATTTAAATTTTGAAAAGATAAAAAAATATGATGATAGTAACAAAGAGATAAATAGTTTGATAATTGTGAAAAAAATGAGTTAATTGAACTTTAATTTATAGAAAAAAAAGATATAGTCGTTAGCTAATTTAATTACAATAAAAAATAAAATAAAGTAACTGTTGCAACAATGTTTACTTTTACATATATGTATATTTTATAAATTTTGGAGATAGAGATTATGACAAAAAAGAGCCAAAGGAAAAAAAAAAAAAAAAAAAAAAAAAAAAAAAAACAACAACAACAACAACATTAGCTATGGGCCTTACTTGGATAAGTTAATAAACCCAACAAATGGGCCTAACATTCCAACAATATATGTGTAGTAATTCCTACACACACACAACAATTGAACCTATGGGATGATGATTGATAACGTATTTCATGGGTACCTGCAAAAATTAATCATGATAGATTGAGAAATTACCCACTTAATGGATATGGACACGTACATGGATACCTCAGTACCTAACCCTCCCCATATCCACACACACACACATATTTAATTATATGTATTTAAATTATTATTGTTGTTTTTGTATGTGTTGAACTGTATTGTGATATATATATATATATATATATATATATTTGAAAATTTCATAGCATTGTTATGTTTATAGTTTTTTTATGTAATGCCGCATTTTCACAAATGGTCTCTGGATTATATTTTAATTGAACTGTGATTTAGTTTTAATCAATATTTTTAAAATTATAAATTATCTAATCATATTTTTGAATTATTTACTACAAAAAATAATTATAAATTAAATATTCAATAAATAGTTCATGATAAATAAATTTTTATGTTTCTATTTTTTTTAAAAATATAACCTTTGTTAGAAAAAATGACAGTTGAACACGAATAAAATTTGGACTACCTGAAATATTAAATTGTAACTTTATGCTATTTATTCCTAAATATATTGTAAACTTGATAAATAGATGCTTATAAAAATTATATCTTACAATTTACGTAAAATATAATTATATATATTTTTTAAAAAAGTAGACGATAAAAAAATACAAACATGAGTATATTTGAATGATTATAGAAAAAATATCATTAAATTTGTTCAAAACGTTATATATTATTAATTTTCTACTCACTGTGCTTGAGATGTTCATAAAAAAAGTGATTTATAAACGAAATTTAATATTTTCTTTTATCCTTTTTTTAAAAATAAATAGTTATATGACTTAATCATCTATATAAATTACATTTGGTATTCAATATATTTTTCATGTATTAAAAACATACACAATATATAGTGAAAATATATAAAACTAGCCCGTCAAACTTTTAAAAAACTTAATTTAGACACTAACTTTTAAATATATATTTTTTGGCCATAATTACTATATTGCTCCTGCTCAGCGCGCGTAGTGCCAACGCGCACAGGGGTATTTTTGTCCAAAGTGGCTAAAATAAGTATGTTTAAAATTTACTGGCTAAAATAAGTTTTTTAAAAGTTTAAGTGACTAAAATAAGTTTTGCCTCATATATATATATATATATGTGTGTGTGTGTGTATGTGTGTATTTAACTGTGGATTTTTTTTATTTGAACTTATAAATATATTTTAAAATTTATTGTATACTATAAATCATTTCTCATGTATGATATAAGAGAAATATTACTTAGTTAAAGTGCGGATGAAGAGTATGAGTATTGGTAGTTAAGTACCCAGAGGATATGGAGATTGGCATAAAAATTTCTACCTAACGGATATGAGAAGGGGTACGAGTATGATCAATGAGTATTGTAGTACCCCACCCATTGTCACCCATAATTGAACATATGTGAAATAATCTAAAAAAAAATTAAGATAGTAAGTAGTAGACAGCAGCAGAGTACGAGCCCCATTGGCCACACGCGTGTGCGGTGTATGTGCCAATGGGCGCCCTCATTTTGTCCACACTCTACGTGTCCGTGTTTCATTTCACTGTTTGTAATTGACTACCTCATTTGGTTGTCAAATTCTTGGAACTTGTCCACAGTGGCCACCACATTGTATGAGACCCAGATCCCTAATCCTTAAATTTGATAGTTGGGGAAAAAACTTCATTGCTGCTTCTCTTATCCGCCCTATAAATTATTAAGAACGTAGATTTGCTAGTAAATTAAGGATCTGAATAAAGTTTCACGAGCTCAAAATTCTACTACATACACAAGTTAATGCCATATAAAAATAACAATAATCTCAACTCCAAAAACTTATTTTGATAAATGCAAATAGTTAACCTAATTGTCATTCTATTTTCCCTAAATATATGATAAAACAATACGAGAGACATTTTTTGAATAATTACATTGAATAAGAAAACAACTTTTTAGTGACCTTCCTAATATCATTTTTTATTGTTAGGTTTAAAATAGTGATAATGGATATTTGTCAGTTTGTAATCAAAAGTATATAGTATAATATTTTTATAACAAAAAAGAAAATGCATCTTATGGTGATATAGGCTTAACTGTGCTAATGGGCTTATTTTTAGTCAAGGCCCATTTGTCTGGTGGCAACACTCGGCCCAACTCCCTGAAGCCCTACTTATTTGTTGTTGATGTACTGTTTACACATACAAACTCATTATAGTGTGTGTTATAGAGAGCTCTTCATCTTCTTGAGTGAAATCTGTGAGATTTGTGAAATTTGTGTAGTTTCTGTACATCTCTTGATTTCTGTATAGCTTGAGGGTTCCTAGATTCACTATCTTGGTGGATCGTTCTTGAGTATTGGTTAGGGTTCGGCTAGGGTTTTCTTCTTCTGGATCAGTGAAGGCCCCAATAGTTATGGTTCTTGGTCGCCATTCTTACCTTGTGGTTCTTGCGTGTAATTGCTTGTAATTGTCAGCCATTCCTTCGTGGAACGAGATTGAGCCAATTAATACAACTTTCTCTGTGATTCTCTCGCGCTTAATCAGTTGTAATTAGGGATGGCTTTTGAGGCAATTATTATGATTCCTAACAGTGGTATCAGAGCAGGCTAGACTCACCTCTGAAGCCCCCGCAACTGAGGCCTCATCGTCGCATTCGCATACGCGGAAGGTAGGTCGGAGTACCCTCTTATAGGGCTCCGCTCTGGTGAAGCGGCTTGATCCTCTCAGTATTACTTTTCTAGTGCCGTTTGTGAGCGGTTATAGGCTTGGACTTCTAGTAGATTAGGGTATTTGTGATTCTTGGTCTGTGTGGTCATCTCCACTGCTATCTCTGTGTTTCTGGTACTTTATTCTGAAGCCTGTCTGTGATTTGTGTTGAGTTGGGTCATTTTTCCTCGATTTCTGCATCTATTTTTCTTGTGTGAGGTTTGTAAAACCTCTGTCAAGTTCGTGTGAACTTAAGGAAATCGAAGATTTTTTGATACTTAGGCTGTGACTGATTGTTGACCTCCCGCGCCCTCGATAAATCGAGTGATTGTGAACTGAGAAATCCATTCAGTCATCTGCAGCCTAGTATCTTTGTGGTTTGCCTCTATTATTTCTTTTCTGAATCTGTTCTTTGGTGTTCATTCCTCTTGATCTGTGTATTCTGGTATATTATGGCTAATAATTCTGTGAATGCCTCTTTTGGTTTGGCTGTGTTCAATTGCAAGGGTAATTTTAATATTTGGAAACAGAAAGTGAAATGTATTTTGATTCAACAGCATGTTTTCAAAGCTATTGATATGTCCTATCCTAGTGGAACCACTGACACTAAAAAGGCTGAAATGAATGAATTAGCTTATTCTACTCTAATCTTGAATTTGAGTGATTCTGTGATTAGAAATGTGGTTCTAAGTGAATATGGAAAAACTGATTCTGCTAAAACCTTGTGGGATACTTTGAATCAAGTGTACACTAAAGTTTCCTTCCCTGGTAGAATGTTTTTACTTGATAGGTTCATTAATTTCAAACTTGACCTAAGTAAAGACATGGATGAAAATCTGGATATGTTTAATAAACTAATTCTGGATCTAAAGCTTTCTGGTGATAAACACATTGATGATTATACCCCTTTTGTGCTGTTAAATTCCATCTCTGAAGAGTTTAATGATGTTAAATCTGCCATTAAGTATGTCAGAGATGATTTGTCTCTTGATATTGTGATAAATGCTCTTAAGGGTAAAGAAATTGATTTGAATCAAGGGGAAATAATTCTGGGCAAAAGGCTATGTTTGTCAGAGGTAAAGGAAAAGAAAAAGGCAAATCTGAGGGTAAAAATAAGAAGAAAATGAAGGAAAAGGAAAATGAGAAAGAAAAATCTAAGTCTAAAACCAATAAGAAGTCTAGGAAGTGTTACAGGTGTCAAGAAACTGGTCATTATGCTAAAGAGTGTAAAAATTCATATAAACCTAGAGAAAATGTTGAGGGTAGTGCAAATAATGCTACTGAGGGCAGTATGGGTGAGTGTTATATGGTGCATAATGGCTGCTGTGTGCAATCTTCTGTGAATTCTGTAACTAGTTCCCTGGAATCAAATCAATGGCTTTTAGACTCTGGATGCTCTATTCACATTTCTCCAAACAAACACTTATTTTCTTCTTATAAACCCGTGCAAAATTTATATGTTCTTATGGCTGATGACATGAAAAGAGAAGTTCTGGGAATTGGAAATATATGTTTAAAATTTTCTGAGAACTGTACTTATGTGTTAAAAAATGTCAAGCATGTTCTTAGGGTAGGTCACAACTTGATGTCAAGTGGTGCTCTTGAAAGAGATGGGTTAACTGGTGTTTGGGGTAATGATGTGATGTCAATCATGGAAAACTCCAATGTTTTATTCTCTGCACACAAACTGGGTGATCTATATGTATGCAATACTATCACTTTCTCTTCTGCAAATACTGTCAAGCATGATAACTCTGTGTTGTGGCACAATAGACTAGGACACATCTCTGAAAAGGGTTTGAAAATTCTGTCACAAAATGGTTATTTACAATCTGATGTGATTTCTGCATTACCATTCTGTGATATTTGTGTTCTTGGAAAACAACATAAACTCCAATTTCCTTTGAGCCCTCCCTCATATGTGCCTAAAAGCAAAGATATACTTGAGTATGTGCATGTTGATGTATGGAGACCTGCTAGTATTCCCACCCATGGTGGGAAGAGGTTTTTCTTGTATGTGATAGATGATTATTCTAGAAAAGTTTGGGTGTTCTTAATGATTAATAAATCTGATGTTTTTGATAAGTTTAAAAACTGGAAAACTTTCATTGAAACCCAAACTAACAAGAAAATCAAAATCATAAGAACTGACAATGGTCTTGAATTTTGCAATGTCCAATTTGATCAGTTATGTGCTAATCATGGGATTAAGAGACATAAAACTGTTCCCTATACACCCCAACAAAATGGGGTGGCTGAAAGAATGAATATGACTCTTCTAGACAAAGTTAGAAGTATGAGAACTATGTCTGGATTGTCTAAGAAGTTTTGGGATGAAGCTCTGTGTACAGCTGCTTATCTTGTGAATAGATCTCCATATGTCCCTCTTAATGACAAGTGTCCTGAATCTGTGTTTCTAAATAAACATGTGGATCTTTCTAATTTGAGAGTGTTTGGATGCTCTGCCTTTATGCATCAGAAAACTGATAAATTAGAACCAAGAGCTAGAAAATGTGTGTTCTTGGGGTATCCTGAAGGGGTTAAAGGCTATAGATTGTGGGTTAGAGATGAACCTGGATTCAAAACTGCAATTAGTAGAGATGTTATCTTCAATGAGTTTGAATTTTCATGTTTATCTTCTGTTTCTAATGTGAACAAACCTTTTTCAAATTCTGAATCTAATGATGCTTTGTTTGAGGTGGAGTCTCAGTCTGTAGTCACTTAACATGTTCCTTTACCTATTGTGATGAATGAATCTGTTGAAACTGAACATGAGCATGCAAACCAAAATGAACAAATGCATGAAGAAACTGAGCATGAGTCTGCTTCTGAATCTGATGAGCATGCAACTGAAACTGACAATGATGACTTGAGAAACTATCAGCTAACTAGAGATAGGGGAAAAGAAACATCGTCAAACCTATTAGATTTGTAGGACATTCTTCTGAATATGAATCTTGCATGTTTAATTATGCTTTCAATGTCCATGAATCTCTAGTTAGTGATGAACCTAAGACTGTTAAACAAGCTTTAAAGTCTGATAAGGTTAATGAATGGCTAAGTGCTATGAAAAATGAAATGAGGTCTCTCAAAGTCAACAACACTTGGGTTTTAGTTCCTAAACCTGCTGGTTGCTCTGTGGTTGATTGTAAGTGGTTGTTTAAAGTCAATCATGAACTTAAATCTGTTAGATACAAAGCCAGACTTGTTGTAAAAGGTTTTACTCAAAAAGAAGGTGTAGATTATGCTGAAATATTTGCTCTTGTGGTTAAATTTACTACTGTGCGCATGATGCTTGCTCTTGTAGCTTATTTTAACTGGAAAATGAATTAAATGGATGTAACTACAACTTTCTTAAATGGTGATTTGGACAAGACTATTTACATGTCTCAACTTGAGGGTTTTGTTGATGCTTCTAAACCTGATTATGTGTGTTTGTTGAAAAAATCCTTATATAGTTTGAAGCAATCTCCTAGACAATGGAACATTAAGTTTGATCAATGTATGAAGTCTCTGAAATTTGTAAGGAGTAAGTTTGATCATTGTCTGTATTATAAGGATACTAACTCTGTAACTATGTTCTTATTGCTCTATGTTGATGACATGTTAATAATCAGTCCTTATGCTAAGTTTGTCACTCATGTTCAAGATTGTCTTAGTGAAAATTTTGAAATGGAAGACTTATGAGATGCTAGAAAAATCCTAGGGATGAACATTGTAAGAGATAGAAAAGCATGCACTCTTGTTTTGAATCAAACTTCATATATTGAAAAGATTCTTGAGAAGTTTTCTATGTCTTCTGCTAAAGCTGTTAATATTCCTCTTGCATCTCACTTTGTGTTAAGTAAGAATCAGTGTCCTAACACTGACTCTGAAATGCTTGCTATGAAGAAAATAACTTACTCTAATGCTATTGGGTCTGTAATGTATTTGATGGTGAGTATCAGACCTGACATTGCCTATGCAGTTAGCTGCTTGAGTAGGTACATGTCTAATCCAGGTAAACCTCACTGGGAGGCACTGAAATGGCTTCTCAGATACTTGTTGTCCACTGCTAAGACAGGTATTAGTTTTCATAAATGGAAAAGGTGTTACTTTGTGTGATTATGTAGATTCCAATTATACTGCTAATAGTGTGACGTCTCAGAAATTTCATTATTTATTTAAATCATAAAAAGTGTCGTAAATTAAATAAAACTCCAAAATAATTGTTTCAAAACAAAATTGTAGAGTTTAATGCAGCGGAAAATTAATAAAATGCTTAATTAAAAAGTCTTTATTCCATCCCATCACTTCGTCTTCACCACACCACTCGAGCTTCATAGACCTGAAAGTATAAATAGCTTCGGGGTGCGTGCTATTAACTCAATGGGGTAATTCACTTATCCAGATTATACAAATATAACAGTAGGAAACAAGCCATATCATAACATATCATATTATAGAGCCCGTAGGCCAACATAGCATATAATCCGTAGGTTAAACATAGTAATAGCTCGTAGGCCCATAACAATAGCCCGAAGGCCCATAGGACCCGTAGGTCTACCTGCATACCGCATATACAAGTATAACAAGGATAAGAATTTTTTATTTATTCTCCGAGAGAATCCCCACCTTAACCGGTTCTTCGAAAATAATAAGGCTACAAAATTTATCCACGCGCGCCGCCTAACAATAATAATAAATAATTAACATAATATTAAATATTAAAATATTAGATTATTTTAAATACTATAAACAAATATCATCACAAAAATGGAATTATATATCTATACATGATGTGCGGTATATATATATGTGTGTGTGTGTAGGTGTGCGTGTGTTTTATATATATACATGTATGTATGCATGATATATATATATACATATATTTATATATGTGGGTGCATGGAGGTGTGTGTAGCATTATATATTGTATATATGTGTGTGAATATATGCATGTACATGTGTATATATAGATATAGGTGCACAAGTGGGCATTTAACATAGTTTAGGAAATAATATATATATATATATACACATATACACCTATTCATATAGTGTCAGACAGGATTACTTTTCTTTTTTATATATACGCATTTATGTATAGGTGTCAGTGTATGTGAGTGATGGATATTTATATGTATATATATATATATATATAGTTGGGTCCCTAGGAGAGAGAATGCTTGAGGAGAAAATACTTAATAATTAAAAACTCATTTTGTTACACGCAAACCGAGACCCACTTCAGTTTTTAGAACATGAAAAAAAAACAAGTGATAAAGCTTTTCTTCTTCTTTCAAGAGGCAACGAAAGAAAAGAAAAAAATGGATAACCCACAGAGAAGGAAAAAAAAAAAGAAAACTTACAGACTCGATCGAGAACAGAGATATCTGGGCACCCCAAGAAGAAGTTTTGAGAGAAGGGAAAACTCGAATGTTTGAGTTGGTGTGAATTTGTGGTGGAAGAGGAGCCCTATTTATACTAGAGAAATCCCGTCTAGGCTTGGACGGTTTGAAATTTTATCTGATTTCTTACCAAAACGTTGCATATCTTGGCGAGGATCTCGGATTTGAGGAAGGGAAGTTAGGTTTAGGGTTTCCTCAATGATAAACGTGTGGAGGGTTGAGATCGGCAGGAGGCGGAAAAGTTCTTCCAGATTTTGGCTCAACAATAGGGCTTCCAACATTGGGCTTAGATCACACAAAAAAATAAAAATATTGGGCTTCAGGAACATAAAAATAATTAGAAGGTCCCACTAAAAACAACAAACCAAAAATAAAAATAAAATGAAAATAAAATATATGAAGATATAGCTAGACATAAATGACGCGACTTATAGGAACGTAACATAAGTATATAAAAAAATGCATGCATGAATAAGTTTTCGGGGTGCTACAGATAGGGACAATAGGAAGTCAAATACTTCATATGTGTTTACTCTTTGTGGTGCATGCATTAAGTTGGAAGTCCCAACTTCAGCATGTGATTGCTCTTTCTACTACTGAGTCTGAGTATGTGGCCATCACTAAAGCTATTAAGGAAGCAATTTGGTTAAAAGGTGTTCTATCTGAAATTGGTTTCTTAAAAGATAAAGTTACTGTTTTCTCAGATAGTCAATCTGCTATCCAGTTGTGTAAAAACCCTGTGTTTCATGATAGAACCAAACATATAGATGTTAGGTTTTACTTCATCATAGATGTGGTTGAAAAGGAGCATGTGTTACTTGAAAAAATTCCTACTGAATATAACTCAGCTGATATGGGAACAAAATGTCTGCCTATTGAAAAACATGTTTCTTGCATGTGCATTCTTCATATAGATAATGGTTGAATGCTTATTCTTGTGTGTGTAAGTACATGTTCCTGTTCTATTGTTGTGTGTACTAGATGGTGCCTGGTTACTTTCCCTTGGTGTAAGTTTTGTAGCTTACTGGTATAAGGAACCTTGTTGATCAAGGAAGTGTTAGGCCTTCACTGCTTTGTGCTTTGATCCTCTCACTTAAAATAAGGGGTCTAATATTCCCTATACAGACTTAGTGTCTGATTCTCTCTATTTAATATTTTCTTTGTGATTATGTTGAGTAGGGAGATTGGCAATGACGCAAGTGGTGTTGTCTCAAGCTTTATCATGCAGCTGGACCTAAGGTGGAGAATGTGGTGATATAGGCCCAACTGTGCTAATGGGCTTATTTTTAGTCAATGCCCATTTGTCTGGTGGCAACACTCGGCCCAGAAGCTCAAGACCCGACCCAACTCCCTGAAGCCCTACTTATTTGTTGTTGTTGTACTGTTTACACATACAAACTTATTATAGTGTGTGTTCTAGAGAGCTCTTCATCTTCTTGAGTGAAATCTGTGAGATCCGTGAAATTTGTGTAGTTTCTGTACATCTCTTGATTTCTGTATAGCTTGAGGGTTCCTAGATTCACTATCTTGGTGGATCGTTCTTGAGTGTTGGTTAGGGTTCGGCTAGGGTTTTCTTCTTCTGGGTCGGTGAAGGCCCTAGTAGTTAGGGTTCTTGGTCGCCATTCTTACCTTGTGGTTCTTGCGTGTAATTGCTTGTAATTGTCAGCCATTCCTTCGTGGAACGAGACTGAGCCAATCAATACAACTTTCTCTATGATTCTCTCGGGCTTAATCAGTTGTAATTAGGGATGACTTTTGAGGCAATTATTCTGATACCCAACACATCTGTTAACCCGTTCTCAAGTGTAAAATGTACTTATTATTTTTATATGATTGAAAAAGTACAATTTTATTTTTTTGCTTGAGAAATATTTTGATATTTGTTTTTCAACATTTAAATTTGAAAGCCTTTAAAATGTCGTTACTTTCTGTACTTCTCATTTAAAAATTATAATTTTAAACAAGTTCATCAGAAACTAGTGGGAGGAGAGGCATCAAGGTGGGTGGGTGGGTGGGTGGGTGGGAGATGAGATTGTAAACACAAATTTTTTTATTTAATTTAATAAAACACAAAACAGTGTACAAATAAAATGATTTCGGATCAAATTTGTATTTTTGGATCCAATCTCTATTTATCCTCTGATTAATCACTCTATGAACGATCTTTAGACATTCTTCGAAGTTTTCGGGGAAGATTTATTTCCTCGATCTTCTTTGAATTGGTATTTGGACTTGACAACGTTAATTCGGAGGGTTGATGCCTTGTTTCCGGATCAAACGCCGATTTCTGGTTTGAATTTGATGAAGAATGCCTTTGAACGCCGCTTGAATTTAGGGCAGAACGCTTCAAACCGTCTTGCTTATGGATCAAACGCCGTCTTCGGGATGACTTTGGTGAAGAACGCCTTTGAATACCGCAAGAATGCCTTGAATACCTGAGAGAACTTCACTTGTGGAACTTCTTCTCAAATTCTTAAACTCTTCAAAATGAATTCTGGTGTGATTTTCATTCTCCATATGACCTCTATTTATAGGTGTAAGGAGAGAGAAATTTGAAGATTTAGGGCTGAGGTGGCGCGATTTGATTGACTCCTCAATATTTTGGACTTATCTTTATCAAATCATTGATTTCTGCACAGATTTGACACGTGTCGACTCCTGATTGGTCGGGATTATCCACATATTTAAATATCAACATTTATTTATTTAATTTAGGAATTAATTCATGTAAATCCCTAAAATATAAATAAATGATATATTTTGATATTTAAATCTTTATCTCCAAATATTAAATATCAATATCTTTTTATTTAATTTAGGAATTAATTTAATTAAACTCCTAAAATATAAATAAATGATATAATTTGATATTTAATTATTTTGCATGGCATAATTTAATTAGCCATTAAAATTTATCCGTCTACAGAGATCCTTCCTCGGTAGATCATATTGCTATGCTAAGTCAGCTGAACACTCCCAATTAGGCAATTATTATACATAACTACTAACAAGGAATCAAATGGAAACTATTTTGACATCTTATCAAAATACAAGGTTCTATAAAAAAATTCATAACATACATAATTCAAATAAGTAACATTAGGGCAAAATTTTATATTACTCTTATGTGTTTTCCTTAAAAATAAAAAATTCATCATATTTATTCATGATTTAAAAGCTTCATGTATTATGATGAAATTCATCACACTCTCCCCAAATATCACAATAATAATTTAACATCATTAATTTTTACATTGCTTTTCCACTATACCCTTTTCATATTAAAAAAAAAAATCTTTAAAATATACATAAAACTTAGAAAATTATCACAATAGAAAAAAAATTACTTTGACCAAATATTATAAGTTTCAAATAATATAAAATATATTTATATTTAATAAAGAGGTTTAAATTGTCTTATTATATAATAAAATTGATATTGATATTAAAAAAAAAAAAACTACTATCTTTCTTGACAAGTGTCATCATTCTCCCTTAAAGGAATTTTTTTATGAATTGTATCATAACATGGGATTTTAAGACTATTTATTAAATACATGGGTCCGTTGGTTGACAAGGAATCTGACTTGGGAAAGTAATCTAATTTTTTATTTTAACATTACTGTATTTGGTTCATTTTTTATGAAATATGAAAAGGAATTGAATTCCCAAAAAAAAAAAAAATGTGCAACTTTCCTGGAATATGAATACTTACTCTCCAAGTAAGTATTCTTATTCTTTGTTTCTGAAAATCTGGTTTTAAATGGTTTCATTGTTCGATTTCATATTTATTTAACACAAAAATAAAAAATGGTTTCTTATAAATTATTATTAAGTTTGGATTCATATTTATTTAACACAAAAATAAAAAATGGTTTTTTTAAAAATTTAAAAATAATATTCATTATTATCTTTTTTTTATTAATACTAAGTTTGGATTAAAATATTTCAATAAAAATGAGTAAAATAGGAAAAAATAGAAAAAATAGAAAATTTTATAAATGAAAAAAGAAATTCAAACAATATGATACTTTTTTTATTGATGAAATTCCGATCAAAATTTGACTATTCTATCAATCATTTTTTGTCATTTCAATCAAAATCCAATGATATCATTTTTGAGGTAACGTTGCGAATTAAACGATAACCATACCATTGTCAATATAGATAATTTTGACTTCCAATTCAATAAAAAAACATTTACATAGATAATTTTGATTTTCAATTCAATAAAAAATATTTGGAATAACAATACAATATTTGCCTTAATTGATTATTTTTTAGCCGTATCGTTTTATTTAAATTGAAATAATATAGTACTGCAAATTAAAGAATTATACATTATATTGTTCGTAAAATTTAAAACTTAAAATTGTTGGTAGTATTAATTATTTACTCTTGTTTAAACTTAATCCAATAATAAAACGAGAATCCTATGTTCCAAAAACAGAATAAAGATTCTATTAATAATTATTTCTTCAGAATCACATTCTCAAAAAATTTTACTTTCCTGCCAACCAAATAAACATGTAGAGCTTGCACGTTAAGTCGGAGCGAACTAAATAAACCTATGATTCATTTCTTCACTTATGATGTGCAACTTTTGTAAACATGTATATTAGAAAATACAAACATCAATCACCCAAATTTATTTTCATGATTCAAGACAAAGCAAATAGCCTCTATAAACAAATGGCCTATAAATTAAGTAAAAGTAAAACTTATTATAACATGATTTCTCACCAAATTTATGTCAAAAATTCCAATGATGCTCAGTTCCGCTGAGGAAATTTCTAATTCAACTTTTGCTACAATCGAACTACTTGGTAATTTAAATACAAGACCGCCAAAAAAGAAAAAATTATAACTCAAATTGAAACAAGTCATGATCAACTTGGCATCAACCCATCTCAGCCATCTACTTCTTTACCTCTTCATATTCTGCTTCAGGGGCCTGCTCACCGCCCTCAGAGCCCCCAGAGCCTCCTGCGGCACCGCCACTCGAACCACCGCCCGACATGTGTTGTCCAATCTTGGACACGGCTTTGTTTGCTACGTCGAGCTTCGCCTTTATGTCATCAATATTCTCAGTGCCCATTGCAGCTCTTAGATCTGAAACAGCAGACTCGATTTCTGTAACCACCTCACTTGGAATTTTGTCCTTGTACTCGCTCACGCTCTTCTCAATGCTGTAGATGGTGGTGTCTGCACTGTTTCTGAGATCAATCAGCGCCTTTCTCTCTTGATCCTTCTGGGCATGCGATTCGGCCTCCTTGACCATCTTCTCAATCTCGTCCTCTGAGAGACCGCCTGATGACCTAATTGTGATCTGCTGCTCTTTACCCGTGGTTTTATCCTTTGCAGAAACAGTAACAATTCCATTGGCATCAATATCGAAAGTTACTTCGATCTGAGGCATGCCCCTAGGTGCTGGAGGGATACCCATAAGGTCAAATTCACCAAGGGATTTGTTGTCTGCAGCCATTTCACGCTCTCCTTGAAGCACTTTGATGCCGACCTGGGTCTGATTGTCAGCAGCTGTTGAGAATGTCTGTAGAATAATAACAAGATAAGGTAAGAAAAGAGTAATTTTTTAAGCATAAATCAAAAGGAGATACATGTGCACGAAATGCTACTCGCCTGGCTTTTCTTGGTTGGAATTGTGGTATTTCTATTGATCAATCTGGTAAAGATTCCACCTAGTGTCTCAATACCCAGAGACAGTGGTGTAACATCGAGAAGGAGCAACTCTTTGACATCACCACGAAGAATGCCGCCCTGAATAGCAGCCCCCATGGCAACAGCCTCATCGGGATTCACCCCTTTGCTTGGGGACTTGCCAAAGATACCAGAAACTACTTCCTGAACCTTCGGAACACGGGTCATTCCTCCAACAAGGAGCACTTCATCAACCTCTTTGGATGTTATGCCAGCATCCTTCAAGCAACTCTTGCAAGGATTTTTAGTCCTCTCAATCAAGTGGTTTACCAGTGCTTCAAACTTGGACCTAGTCAATGTTATATTCAGATGCCTTGGACCAGATGAATCCGCAGTTATGAAGGGCAAGTTGATGTCAGTCTGAGATGTTGATGAAAGCTCTATCTTTGCCTTCTCTGCCGCCTCTCTAAGTCTCTGCAGAGCAAGACGATCCTTTGAAAGATCAATAGTGTCTGTCCTCTTAAATTCATCAACCAAAAACTCCAATAAAGCATTATCAAAGTCCTCCCCTCCTAGAAAAGTGTCACCATTTGTGGCTTTCACCTGCAGGCAAACATGTGTTCAGCATAAAGATAACCGAAGACTTAGATCAGTCAAAATGCTTGATAAGTATGCCATACCTCAAAGACACCGTTAGATATCTCCAAAATTGAGACATCAAAAGTTCCACCTCCAAGATCAAAAACAGCAACAAGGCCTTCTTTATTGTTCATGCCATAAGAGAGTGCAGCTGCGGTAGGCTCATTAATAATCCTTTGTACGTCAAGCCCTGCTATTCTCCCAGCATCCTTGGTGGCTTGCCGTTGAGCATCATTGAAATAAGCTGGGACAGTGACAACAGCCTTGTTTACAGACTTCCCAAGGTAAGCTTCTGCAGTTTCCTTCATCTTAGTCAAAACAAAAGCACCAACTTGACTTGGGGAGTACTGCTGCCCATTGGCCTCAACCCAAGCATCTCCATTGGGAGCCCTGACGATCTTGTAAGGAACCATCTTCATTTCCTTCTGTGTCTGAGGGTCATCAAAGCGTCTACCAATTAGACGCTTGGTTCCAAAGACTGTGTTGGTCGGATTTGTGACAGCTTGTCGCTTTGCCGGTGTACCGACCAACAGTTCACCTTTCGGGCTAAATGCCACTACTGATGGAGTTGTACGAGCGCCCTCTGAGTTCTCAATAACTTTTGGAGTCTGATAGAAACATTATTTGAATTGTAAAACCAGTTGGTAACAAACAGTACACCAAATAAATCAATTAAGAAAAAAGATGGCACCTTTCCCTCCATTACAGAAACACAAGAATTTGTGGTACCCAAATCAATACCAATGACATCATTTCCAGCCGGTTTTGTACTGCATCAGGAAGAAATACATTTAAATCCCACAAAAAAAAAAACTAGTTCCAGCTCTAAATACATAAAACGATGAACATTGCATATACCTGAACGGTCTTGCAAGACCTGCCCACTTGTTGCTTACAGCCCATGACGGCTTGGTATTTCCAGTTAACTAAAATACAAATTATTGAAGTCAGTAACAAAAAGTATGAATCTTAAGGTGCTTAATGTCATTAAATTGCATAATTTCCCGCACACATACAAAAAAAGGAACTCAGGTGGAATCATGGAAGACACGAGAGTGCAAGGAACAAGAAAAATAACTACTGCAATAACTGTAATCCCTAATCCTTGTCAACAAATTGGACCTCAGTGAATCACCAAGCACCATCTACATTAATACGAGCAAAGACCATATGATAACCGTGAAACCATTTTTACCAAAAATAAATTAATTAATTAAGTAGATCCCAAAAGATCACATCAACTCACACAGTCAACACCTCTCTCCTATTAATCTGCTTATGAGATTGTTTCCAGATTAAAAACAGAGGAGAAATACCAGTAATCATAACAGAAATATAGAAGAAGAAATAACTACAAGATTCACATAGAAAGAAATCCAGAAAAAAAAAATATCATACGCATTTCACATGAAAGAAAAGCACATGACGGACGAGATCTAAGTCAGTAACAAAAACTACACACCAGATCACAGAGAAATACATCAAACGTGGGAGGAAAATAAACAGAAAGAAATTCAATCAGAGAGAGAGGCGAGACGTACGGTTCTGAAAGCAGAGATAGGGGAGGAGGAAAATTCACGGCGACGGAGAGATCTGAGAAGGACGGCGGTCGCCATTGAAACGGATTAGGGGAAGGGGGAGGGGGGAGAGAGCTGCCTTTGAAGTTCAAAATGTGTTCAACTTCGGCGTTGGGGCGCTAGGGTTTAGGGTTTATGAAGAAGAGCTTAGAGAGAGAGTGGAGGCGGATTGAAATAGCTGAAAATTGGGGTATTTTTCGGAGGCTTGGAAAAGAGATAAGAAAATGATAAATAATTAAATTAAATAGGGAAGCTTCTAGATATTTCCCAAACAGTCCTTAGTGGATTGTTTCCCAAGAAATATACAGAAATTTACTATTTCCTCACGTCAATTTTAATTGCAGCTTCCACTGAATAATAAGAATAATAATAATAATAATAGTTGCAGCAAAAATTCGAAATTGATAGCAATGGAGCGGATCTCGTCGTGCATGTACCATATATATAAGGTTAAAATTAAATTACATATTATGTCTTAAACTATTAAATTTTTTATAGAAATATCATGTACCTACAAAATTATAAATTTAGAGTTGAATAGGAGAGATATGAGATTTTGAATTCACTTTAGCTGTCGAAATTTGATTTTCAAGACCAATTTATTAATTTGTCAATTATTCAAAACATTTAGTGTAAGTTATTATTTTATTAAGACCTTTACGATTTCACGGTAGCGGTTGCGGGTTACCCTTGACAGAAAAAAAGACATAGATATACAATTCGTGTTTGTTATGCAGCATATCATATTATTTTTTCTTGTTATATTTTTATTTAATTTTTTTTTTGAGAATTTGCTATGGTAATTGAATTTGAAGGAAAAGGGGAAAAACAGAAAATAAATCAGAATGTTATTCTTTACAACCTCTTTCTTTTCTTTTCCCATTCACATGAATCTCATCTATTTATTATACTGTGATATATATATATATATATATATATATAGAGAGAGAGAGAGAGAGAGAGGTAGAAATGCAGCCACCGCACGCTCGACCCTACCCTTGGTTGCTTTTGTTTCGTGAACACTAACATTTCTTATTCTCTATTTATTTTATCTTAAGAATGGATGTGTCTTCCCTCAAAAAAAGAAAAAAAAAGAATGGGTGTGTCAATATATATATATATATATATTCATGGGATTTTTTTTGTAATTAACCCTAATTTCAATAGAAAAATAATCATTTATATATTAATAAATGATTGTTGGAAAGTATATATAGAAAAACAGATAAAATTGGGCCCCTACTTAGAATGAGCATATTCTATAACTTTACTTTTGGTGATCAAAGGTGGTTTATATGAGACTCAAAACTCTTTTGAACTCTTTAAAAACAACTAAGTGGAATGACCTAGATCATTAGCAATATTAAACAATGAATTTGAAAGCAGCATCCATGCCAGGAATTTTCTGTTAGAAAATCAGAAGTAATATTCTTAGAACTTTATAAATGTATCACTTAAATACTTCTCACAGATCACAATGAAACAACCATTTTTCATTCAAGTCCAAAATGTAGGAACAAACAAACACCATGTGAAAGCTCTAACCTTATTTGAACTAAAATTCCTGTACAAGCAAATCCAGCTTCTGACACAGAAAAACAATGCAAAAATGACCTAGATCTACCAAACCAAGAATTAGTGTGTATATGAAAAGTTAGCAAATGAAGATAGATTCTGTGCAAAGCAAGATGTTGAATGAATGTTCAAGGACGACGACGAGTTCTTTCGACTGCTGGGAGGAATGCAGAACCACAGAGATGATTCAAACATTTTTACCTTGTACGATGATAATGTTTCAGCCTATAGTCGAACGTATCCTCCTCCTCTCTCTGTTCTTTCTCCGTCTATGCCGGCTCTCCTAATGAAGGACCTCCGGTTGAGAGACCAACTCTTTTGCAGGACTCGCTTTCTTCTCCAGGCCATTGCACGACTATACAGAGCCGGGAAAATGAAGCACAGGAGAACGATTCCTAGCATGGCCGCACAGACCATCATTACATTGCGAAATCCATCCTTTAGAGCAGGGTCTCTTTGTCCAGTCCAGGGAACTCCTCCCACGTTCATCCCGAACACTGTCAACAGAAAGCACGGGAAAGAACTAAGATTTATGATGGGATAGGATTTCGACTTAAAGAATTAGAAGGGGAGTTTAATGTGAAAATCTGACCTCCAGTAATTATCGATAAAGGCAGAAATATGATGGAGAGGAAAGAGAGGTAGTATAGTTTTCTATTTATTTGCTCCGACTGCCAGCTGTCGAGACCAGCCTGAATTGCAGTGACGCGGTTGGCTATAAAACCGACGTTCTCCTTTAATCTTCTCATACGACCAATCAACTCTTCTAATGCATTAATATCTTCACTGGCAAACCAGTCTTTAGACGAACACTTCTCCTTAACTCGGGGAAATATTTGTTCACCATGTGCAATCACCTGGAGTTTCCCAAAACAAATCAGATCATTGCCTTATATATGTTTTGATCTATAATTCAAGATTCATTCAGCTATAGTATTTCAGTGTATTTCCTCAGAAGAACTCTGGTATTTAGTCTCTACGGTTGCATTTCGATTGAAGAATTTGAAGGACACCTTTGAAATGCAAAAATAACAAATACACTGGAGTTATCTGGACGATGAATCCATTCTATAATTGGATCCGAAATCTACAACTCTGTTTTTGAACTATTATTTTAGTGATTTTGGTGGATTTGAAATCCACTTCATATGACATGGAATCATAAAATTCACTACCCGTAGCAAATCCTTCAATCTAAATGCAACCTAAGATAGATTTTACAGTCATCATCTCTTAACTGGGGCCCATCCATACCAGATGAAAATGTCATGCAGGCTAGGTTGGTCTAATATGTATAGCATAAATGATAGCAGAAACAAATGCATAATTATAGGCTTTCAGAAAGGTTACGAAACATGGATTAAATGGTGAAATACCTGCAATAGGCGCTGCAAGTCAAGATGCATTTTTGGGAATCTTCGGCTATCTAACATTTGCTTCTTTATAGCAAAACCACCTGCAAACAAATCAAGTGATGAAGTAAATATACATGAGACACCAAAGCAATCTAATAAGTAGGGAGTGCTCTAACTAAGATCCCTTGATCCCGTTCACTTTCCTAGACACTTTTTTTGTTATCTTTTTTCTTTCTCAGCCTTTACCACATAAACTTTTTCCAAATAATGTAGCCTACTTCTATCAAGTGCTTCCATGGAGATGGATATAAGATGAACATTTTAGGACTAAACGTAACAACAAATTGATGATATAACTTATTGACCCACATTAGTTCTGATCATCCGAGAAAAAACCAAAAACCAAGCTTTCACAATACCTTAGAATTTTTTCAAACACTCGAAATTTTCCCTTATAAGCAAGACTCCTATCTAAGAGCATCATCTATTGTAATACCTTATTTTCCATCGTTGTTTTCATTACACATCTTTCACCACATCTTATTTCATTCCTCATTTCCAAATCATCTCATTGACCAGTGACCATCATATTTCTATCCACACCAACCGTACATCATCTCCCCAATATATACAACAAGCTTCAACACCTCTTCAACCTTACCACCTTACCAGCCCTTTCCTGTCCACTGTCATTATTGCCAATTGTGTCTTTTTATTTACACCCACTATCATTTTCATCACTAACATAGCATTTGTCATCTTCGCTCCTACAATTGTCCGCATTAAATTTGACTTGACATGCAATGCAACAACTCCAAACTTAACATGAGTTTTCCTAAGTACCATTAAGAAAAATGTGCTATTTATCAGTCATTATAATTGGGTCTGAGTATCTGATTTCATACAAAAATGCAACATAGGCTACTATTTGGTAGCATGTGAAAAGATTCATCAAGGAAAATATATACTTTTCAACAAAGGAATACAAGAGTAAACTCTTAAGTGAAAAATTGTTCTTCTTTGTTCAGCGATTATGTGTGTGTGTGAGAGAGAGAGAGAACGAAATAAATTATTCTCTTCAAACAAGTTTCTGGTTGTAGGAAACCAGAACATTTGTTTTTATGCCCTATATTGAGCCACGTATAATCCAAGTTAAAACATTGTACGGAAATATAAACATGTTCATTTATTAACTAATTTGGAAGCCTAACTAACCTAGTAGAAAATAGAAGTTCAGCATTAATTTATTTCATTATTTCGTTCTCTCTCTCTCTCTCTCTCTCTCTCTCTCTCTCTCTCTCTCTCTCTCTCTCTCTCTCTCTCTCTCTCTGTGGGGTGTGTGTGTGTGTCTTCCTTGCAAGGTACCTTATGCTTAGTGTCTTTATTTTTATAGGTCTCTAAGTGTATATATTCCCTATAGGAGAAAAAACAATCGGCAAAACCCTCTTCCATAAGGAGTCCTAATGGGGTGACAAATACTCATAACATGTTGTTATATGTAACCGACAAATATGTATACTGTACTTTATTTACTTCAAACAGAAAAGGTATGAGAAGAATTCTTTCAAGTAAAGCTCAATAGGATTGCACATGACACATAAAACAATAGAAAAGATAATAAATGCAAGACTTGGAAAAGGCACTACAAGTAAGCAATGTAGATCAAGAAATTCATTTAAGCCATCAGATTCACCCTCCAGATATAGCATCAGAATGACAAGTAAGCATAAATAAGCCAACCTAAATGAACTAGAATGCCAAATGCAAAAATTCAATCTTAAATGAACCAGCTTACATATTGCATTCCAAGAGGCATACCTCTGTCCAGCTCTAACTCGATGGCATCCAGCTCAATCTCAAGCTTGGTCACAACATCTTGAAGGTGATCCATATGTGTATCGATTATGTGGACCACGAGATTAGAGACAGATTTAGGCACAGGATTATCAGCTTCCTCTGAATGATTCATTGTCAACAGAAAATCTAAGACATGTTCCCTTATTACAATCCCTCCTCTATCCTTACGTTCATTAATCCCTTGACTGGAACTTTCTATGATTGGAATCTCTGATAGCAAGGATTCATTCGCTGGAGAGAAACCTAGTCTAGGAACGCGTCCTAATGATACTGTGATAACTGAATTCTCAGTGACTCTTGCTGCAATCCTAAACGTAAATTTGCTAGAAGCAGGGCCCGGTGAATTAACTCTGAATACAAGAGCACCATCTACATGCCCACAAAATGGTCCGTTGCTAACGAGTGAGAGTATGTCCTGGAGCTTTAGGGGAGGGCATAGAGCATCAATGAGATGTTGTGCCAAATGTGACAACTTCTGATTCCCTTTCGGAAGCTCCACATGATACCAACAGAATTCTTTGCCATTACCCTGAACAAGATCCCATTCCTTATTAAAATAATTCCCATCCCCATCAAATATGTAAGCCTTTTTTCTCACAACACCAGAGTAATGTGAGTGGTGGAAAAGGTTTTGCCTAAGATTTATCCTTTCAGTTAATTCTCTATCGGTATCCCCTCCCTCACCATTTACTTGATTAAGCTCCATCACAGTCCTAAATTATAGTTCGAGGATCGAACAAATTATTCACAGCAAGAACTAAAACAAAAAATCCAATATCTGTACACCTGTTATCCAACTTAAACCCCCAATTTGATAGTTCAAATCAGTACTCAAACACTCCCAAAAAACACCTTTTCAACCAGCTTCTCTCTCATAAGCTAAACAATTGAAGACCAACAAACATATCAACAACTAATGAACTTACTCCCCCAGTCAATACCCAATCAGAAAATTTATGATTTTTGCAAAAAAAAATCGCCAAGAATCAAGTCATTGATTTCATAATCATCATTATGCAGTCAGTCCTGAACAGAACAGAAAATCAAAATTAAAATCGCTACTACCAAACACTTGCTATTTCAGAACGCTATCTAAATCATGCATCATTCTCGTCCAGGAAAAACAAAACAAAAAAAAACGCCCCACAAACTAAAATATAGACATACAAAATCAAGCACGCTGCTATTTAATAAAAAAAAAAAAATCTGATTCAGCACCAAAAAAAAAACTCGGAAAATTCTGAAGGTCGAGTCTTGAACGAAGATAGCCAAGATAAAATCAGGGAAAACCCACCCAGAAAACAAATAAGAATAAATAAATAAATAAACCAATCTTGAAAGAGTCCTGCTCTCCTCCAATAACAAAATTAAAACTGACAAAATAAAGAGAACGCAATAAGATATAATTTTCTTTTATTCAAAAACTATATACAAATGAGGTCAACAATGATGGAGAAAACGAGGACGATTCAAGCGCAGCAGTCAGAAAAATAATAAGAGAGATTACTAATATTCAACGTGGAGGTTGCTGCTTCCGGGAAGTTTCTTCATGCACCACCATATGTAGAAAAATAATATTTGATATTATTTTTTTAATTGCAAATGGACTCTGTAACTACTGTTACTAAAAAAGTATTATATGGGGTTAGATAAGATTTTAGATTTTTTGTATTGATATGAAAAAATTAATATTATTAGGCATTTGGCAATCTTGAAATGATATGATAGTTAAGATGTGGTATAGGGGGATTTGATGAGGTAGGCAAGTATGCACAGGTTCAAATGGTGTGTGACAAGATTTGGGCACAACCCTTTTATATATTGGTATAATATTTTATTGGTTTTGTTTTTTTTTTTAGTTGAAGAAATAATGCACGGGTGTCGAAACCTTCATTTTTTGGGTGTTATCGAGAAAATTATATTTTTTTAGATTTCGTTGTGTTTTTTTTTTACTCACACACCCGATCTGTGGTATTGAGGATATTTGAATTTGTGATTTTTGGTCGTCAAATAACCTCACTCCACCACTAGGTCATCTCACCTGAACAATTGTGTTTCTTTTGTAGTATCCAAAAATTATTGGGAGTGATTAGTATGAAAATATGGAATTTGGTATAAATGAGATTAATTTATAAATGAAATAATGGTACGAGTGGAATGACGATTCCTATGATTGATATATATATATATATATAGAATGAATAATAAAATGAAATATGTTTATTTTTTAATTTATAAAATTAATATTTTGTGTATGATCATATTTTATTCCAATTAAACAAATTGTAGATGCCAGTTAATAGTATCAATATGCCGTAATTTTTTCTTAAATTTATAAATGCAATTTTTTTGTGTTATTTTTTTTTCTAATTTTGTTTCTGCAAATTATAATTTACTTTTGATTGAAAATCTTTACCGTATAGTATTTAATAATAAATATATAATAATTTGTATGTCTTAGTAAAAGTATTTTTTATTAATAAAAATAGTTTATCATTTTGATTTTTCATTTGAATATATTAAATTTTATCCAATGCGTAATTTTTTTTTATTAGCATATATTTACATGTTTTATTTACTTTGGCACTACTTTCATTTTAATATGTTTTCTATATGTCACGTGATATTAAGTATTGTGATTTTAGGGGTATTGAAGAATCATATTATAAAATTGAAAATAGTTGTGGTTAAAATGGCACAATTGTGTTCCATCTACGATTTCTATAGTAAATCAATCGGGCACCCAAATGTGTGCAACAAAGTTATTTTCATTGTACGGTCAAAACCTCGACAACGTAGTCTTTCATACAGATAGAAAAGGAGAAAGAAAAATCGTCTGTTAGAAATAATCTAATGGTGTTGTTTGAGACTGAAGGTTTGAGTTTAAACCCCATCAACAGTGCCAAGTGTAAGCATGTTACACTTAATTTTCCAAATATGGTTTACTTGTTTTGTTTTGTTTATAGGCAATACACGAAAAAAGTAGGATTACCCTGTGCACAAATTGTTCGATTCTTGATTTCACCAAAAATTCCCCACAAATTTTACACATCCTAAATCGTTCTCCTCAATTCGCAAATCGAAACGTCTTTGCTTGAGAAAAAAACAGATTTCTAATTAAATGTAGGTATACTCAACTTTATATTTTAGTTATGGAAATTGATACTAATACAAAACTATTTATAAAAAGAATATATACCATTAAATTTTAAAAAATACAATAGGATAAATCTATACATATATTAAAGCAAAATCGTAGGGGTAAAAATGTAAATAAAAAATATCAGCAAAACATTAGTAGAAAATTAATTTAATGCCAGAAATTCACGAATTCAACCGCAGGGCCGAGTTGGTAGCGAAGTCTACTGTTAAAATTTTCTAAATTTTGAGGTCTACATTCGATTCCTAGAAGCTGCTGTGCGCATATAGTTGTTTTTTTTTTGTTTATTAAGCTTTGTTCTTTTTTTTTTTAATTAAGTTTTTTCTTCATTTTATCATCATATTTATTTCCATTTTGAGTCAATTGTTTTGTAGTCTTTTAAAAAAAAATATAATCTCTAATTTTATGCGATCATAACATTTTTTGTGTAAATTTTTATTTTCACCTAATTACGCAAATTTTAGCATTTCTATTTTATATTAAAATAATAACAATATTCACTTCTAAGTAATCAAAATATAAAAATATATAGATAAATTCAAATCGCAATTGCATAAAAAAAGTTTGTGCATTGCACGGTTATGTCTGATGTATTTTGTAGATATTTTTGTATATTGGGTATAGATTATATATTTTGGTGCAATATTTGACTGTGCAACTACCACGAGCTCGATTAATTTCTTTTGTGGCATTTTTTTATAGTATGTCTTTTATTTACTCCAAGATAATATTAAGTTATTTATTTGTTTAAATAATTATGATAATTATTGTTTATAGATACAAAAATAATGTTTAGTTTTTTTAATCTATTTAACTATGATTGAGTTTTGCTTTTAGCTTTTCAATTATTATAAAATAAAATACTACCGAGCATCGCGCGGGAGACATACTAGTACATAGTTAATACACACACACACACACATAATGAAGATTGCAAAAATGTTTGGCAAAACACATTATCAAATCCCTCTATTATTATTTTTTATTTCAATAAGTCCTTGTACTATATTTTTATTTCATTAGGTTCTTATACTTTTCTATTTAATTTCATTAAGTTCTTATTTAACGGAGCTAACGAATTTGTTAACTTTTTTTTATGTTATTTAAATAATATGTCAGCCCCATTTTATTTTAATTAAATATCATGTATGATCCCATCCTAGTTGGGAACTTGCACAATCCATTAACACTTCATCCTACTCTAGTAAAATTGTAAAAGACGAGAGTCCTCCTCATCCTCTCGATTTTCCTTTTTTTTCTTTTTTTTTCTTACTTTTTCTGTAATTTTTCTCTATTGTAATTTCAAGCAAATTGATTGAATTTGGATTTTTTTGCCCTTGTATCAGCCGTATAAATTTATTTATTTTCTCAATTCTCGGCTTATTTATTTTGTGAAGTGTTTGAACGGTGTAGTTCTTTCCGGTCGGCTACACCCCCGCAAGAGGACGGGGTCGACTGTAGGGTGGCGAGCGAAATCGGGTCGTGTCTCTCGAGAAAAGCTTCATGTGGGCAATTATCTTTCTATGCCATAATTGTTAACAATCACATTAAATGAAATACAACCTAAACATCCTAATCACGAATGAAGGAAGGATTTTTATTAAACTATCTAATTAAAGCAAGTAAAACTAACTAACAACACCACCAATCACACAGATAGAGGATCGGATTATGAGAAGAGCATTAGGGTGTAGATTTTCTCATTGATTTCTCATTAAGCTTGTTTCAAGTTGGTTATATTGATCTCAAACATACAATAGACTCGTCAATTGGTTTAACTTCAATTACTGTCACCGTCTATCCATTAAACATCTATCTGCTATATCATACGAGCAAGATCAATATATTAGGCTTATGAACCCAATTCACCTAACGTTGAAGGAACTTAGGTCGGGATTTAGAATCTCCTCTCGGTCTCATCTAAAGCCTAGCAATGCTAAGTACTGATCAAGTACTCAACATGATAATCACAATTCCAACAACAACAACCAACTATCACAAGCCTAAATCAAAACCAAATCGATCCTCCACCCCCTAATGGAGAGATTAGCCCAACACCATGCTTAAAACCACACAATAATCATAAAAGTCATTTATTCATAAACCAAAAGATAAATTTATACAACTTTTATAATATTGTTTGTTGTCTCGAGAGTTTTAGGACAAATCCCCACAAATGGGTTAAAGCTAAAGGAAAGAATTACCAAAATGGAGGTCCTCATTCAAGCTTAGCTTCCGCGGATGGCTTGGAGTTGGACTCCTTTTCTCAGACCGTCATCAAAGTGGAACTCTTTCCGCAAGTCTAGCTTCTGCGGACGGCTTGGAATTGGACTCCTCTTCTCGGGCCTTTCTCCTTAAGCTCTAACCCCTTGCCTCTTCTCCTCCTCCTTTCTCTTTCTTTGGATCGGTGGTGGTGGTGAGGGTGAAGAGAAGTGGTGGAAGAAGTGATGAATGGAGAGAAGAAAAATGAAGTGAGAGGTGGGTGTGTGTTGAGAAGTTCCCCCTTTTGAATGGGGAGATCGTTTATTTATTTGTGGAGGAGAGAGAAAGTGGGAGATTGTGTGTGTGAGATGAGAGAGAGTGGGATTGAGTGGGATGGAGTGAGATGAAGCGGGATGGAGTGAGATGGAGTGGGAGCAAGTGTGTGAGACGTTTCCAAAAAGATATGGAAAGATATGGGAGATAAGAGGAAAGATTTGTTGGAAGATTTGGGGACAAAAATCAAAAGGCTAGGAATTAGAGGAATTATTCTCTATTAACCTAGACTCCAAAAATCTTCTCCTACTAATTAAATAAATCCAGCTGTGAAATGAGGGGGAATTAAAGTCTTGATCGAAGTTGGAGAGAAGGAGAAAATTAATCTGCGTCAAAAACTAATCCGGGAGGCGAAACTGGGTACCCACGCGCCCGCGGGGTGCTGCGCGAGCGGGGCCGAGGGAGAGTGCGCCGCGGTGGGGCCATGCGCGGGCGCGGGGGCTCTTTGCCTAAAGCCTCCATGCGCCGCGGCGGGGGTGTCCGGTTTCGTTTTCGGCAGCTTCAACGGTTTTGCTTCGTTCTCCCTCGTTTCTTGGCCGATTGACACGATTCAACTTGCTACGCGCTCCTTATTCGATTCTCTATCTTTCCATTGTCTTGAATCCCTCAAATTTTGCATACATTTATCCTCCATTTTCTCAAGATATTGTGTAAATCTACACAACTCACCAAAAGAGCAAAAGTGAAGGAAATAACATAAAAATCACACAAATACAAGCGAGAAACACCTACTAAAGATACTAAATTCCTATGATAAAATAGGTCAAATATATACCAAACATGAATTCTATTGTGTTTGCTCTATATTGGATAAGAAAATTTATCAGAATTCTCTCGGGCATTTTCAGGTATTATTTTTATGCTTTTAATTGTGTAGTTATATAATGAGTTGTGTATTATTATTTTTATGCTCTTAATTGTGTGGTTATGAATAAGAGAGATTACTAATTTGAATGTATGGTTTTTATGCTCATGTTTTATGAATTGTGGAGAAAGATCTGGACAATTTAGTTTTGTTCTTCAATGCACTTCTCTCATTACCTGCAAATTCTCAACTCTCTATATCATAGAGATTAAGTTACACATCAAAATTCAATCAATTTTGCAATCCAAATTTCATGGAAGTAACAAAATCTAATATTTTCCATAAACCAAAAGAGCATGAAAATTGTACCAGCAAAGTTAATAACTTCACCAAGATGAAATTTCTCTTTCACTTCACAAAATTTGAAAACTATTACTGGAGATTACAAATTCCATCGATCGTGCAAGAGAAGAAAACATGCAAATGAGAAAAATTGAAAAAAAATAAGAGGAGAAAAAAATGTGGAAAAATGAGAGAATGCAAAGATGTATCGAAGTCAGACTGAGAATAAAGAATGTGGAAAAGTATATCTAGACAATTTAATTTTAAAATTTGGGTAGTTGGACAAGTTTTAACACTATAGGAGTTATTTGGTCAATTTGTACTATAATTAAACCCTTTACCCAATAAAATCTGAATATTCCTTCACTTTTCTGAAAAGTACCTTATACATTTGTACTTTCTATGCAAAAAGAAAAAAAGATTTATTTTGAACAAAATCTCTCTTGGTCTATCCAAACTCGATTTTAGTTTGAAAAAAAAAACTGTCGTGTGCTCCATTAATATCGTTATTCATTTTTTGTAACTACTCTCTCTACTCTCTCTCACATAATTATCGGCTCC
Organism: Perilla frutescens; assembly: GCA_026008535.1. NCBI lineage: Eukaryota > Viridiplantae > Streptophyta > Magnoliopsida > Lamiales > Lamiaceae > Perilla > Perilla frutescens. The sequence goes on from BRKX01000005.1 coordinate 48,147,723, forward strand.
ATAACATTCATCTCTATCTCTCTCTCTCTCTCGCAAGTTCCGTTAAAAAAACCTGCATCGCCGAACTCGACTTGAAGACGATAGAGGAACGGCGTGAAGATATACGGCCACCGTCTGAATCGGGAGATGTTAGATTTGCTACTGTTATAACAATTATTGAAGGATAATGTTACGGTTGTTTAAGAGCTATAACGATTATTGAAATAAATATGTAACAACGGATGAACGATGGGTCGAGATCTTCCATAACGATAGACTAGTTGAAGAGCTATAATGATAGTGCATAAATATATAACAATAGTTGAACAATAATCCAGATCTTGCATAACGATAATATAGTTCATGCCGTAACGATAGATTATTTTGATATAACGATAGTTCATAATCTATAACAATAGTTGATTTATCGTTAGATGTATACATATGCTTAATTGTACTCTAATGTTAGATTATTTGATGTAATAACATTATGCTTTAGCTATAACGATAATTAACAATCTATAATGATAGTGAAATAATATATAACGATAGTGTTGTGCTTTAATTATTTACATGTATCGTTATGTCTATGTTGTTATCGTTATGGTTTAATTATAATATATATCGTTATGCCTATTTTTATGTCTATCGTTATGGCTATCATTATGGTTTAATTATAATATAATTGTTATGCCTATCATTAAATTAATCGGTACGCCTATCGTTAAAGTAATTCGTTACAAATTATAAACTAATCGTTATGTCTATCGTTAATTCGTTACAAATTATAGCCTAGTCGTTATGTCTTATATTATTAAATTAATCATTATCACACAAAGCATAATGATAACTTTAGTTTTATTTATAAAAAATTAATAATAATCGTTATTATTATTTTCGTTATGGCCTATAATTTAGTGTTTATTTGTGTTATTTTATTGTAGAAATTTGGTGTCTCTAGTATGTGTTTTTCCATTCTTTTCGTGTTATTTTTATGTTATTTTCTTCACTTTTGCTCTTATGGTAAATTGTGCTAGAATTGTGCAGAGTTAGAGCTTTTGTCCCAAAAGTAGGAATTTTATGGCACAAAGGTGGCAAAGAGCCGAAGCTCCCAACTGACGCTCCAGCCTTTTGATATGTCTTGAATCTCCCGCTTCGCTGACTTAGTCCCCAGCTGATGAAGCCAACTGAAGCAGCCAACTGAAGGACTCAAACTGGAACGCCAACTGAAGATGGGAGCTGGAGCTGATGCCCCACCGACGCGGAGACCCCCGCGACCGTGGGGCAATGCTCACGGCAAAATGCCCCCACGTGCGCGCGATACCCCGCTGACGCTGGACGATCAGTTCGGGCCTCTTTCTTGATCAGTTCAGCTGCGTTCTCAGGATCTTTAATCTTTGATACCTCCCACCACTTGGCCAACTAGAAGGAATAAATAGGCAAAGACTTTTTGGAGCCTAGGAGTATGAGAAGTTTGGGATTAAAAGCCCTTAATAACTACACCCTTTTGGTGAACAATCTCCTAACTCTCTCTCACTAATTCATTCTCTCTCATTCATTCAACCATCGCTCATTCTTCACTACTCACCACCACCGTTCCAGAGAGAAGAAAAAGAGGAGGAGAAGAGTAAGGAAGCTCAAGCTCAAGGAAGAAGACAAGATATGAAGAGTCCAACTCCAAGCCGAGGTGGAAGCTAGGCTTGCTCGAGGATTTCTATTTCTTGATATTTCTTTTCTTAGCTTTAGCTCATTTGTGGGGATTTGTCCCAAAACTATCGAGACAACAAATATTGTGGAAGTTTGTATTTTATTTATCTTTCGATTTATGAAATGAAGAACTTATATGATTCTTGTGTTGTTTTGAGCATGATGATAAGCTAATTCCTCACATTATGGGGTAGATAATCGATTTGGTTTCGATCCATGCTTGTGATAGTTGATTTCTTGTTGATTGAATTATGTTTGTTTATGTTGAGTACTTGATCACTACTTAGCATTGCTAGGCTTTAGATGAGACCGAGAGAAGATTCTATAGCCCGATTAAGGTTCTTTCAACATTAGGTGGACTGGGTTTCATAAGCCTAATTGTTAATATTGTCGTATAATATAGCTGATGTGAGTTTAATGGATTGACGGTGACAGTAAATGAAGTTAAGTCACTTGAAGGAGTCTACTGTACATCTAGGATTAACATAATCAACTTGAATCAAGCTAGGAGAGAAACCAATGAGAGAATCTACACCCTAATGCTTATTCCATAATTGTTTAATTTGTGCTTATTATTGTTGGTATTGTTTTAGTTAAACTTGCCTACTTTAATTCATTAGTTTTAGTCAAAACCATCTATCCCTTGTTTAGAATGTTTAGGTTGCATTTTAATTTCACGAACATGATTACGTGCATAACATAAAAAGATAGTCGCTCTCTAAGCTTTCCTCGAGAGACACGACTTGGGTTAGCTCACCGCCCTACAATCGATCCCGTCCTCTTGCGGGTCCGGTTCGTAATTTTTGCGTGTGTAGTTGGACCGGAAAATCACCTATTCAAAAAATAATAATAATCGTTATTATTTTCGTTATGGCCTAATATTAATAATAATATTAGTCTAAATAATACTATTAGTAAAAAAAATAAAAATTAAAGGTATAGTTACTAATAATAATAATCGTTATCTATTATCATTTTTGTTATCCCTTATTTAACATAATCGTTATGCTCTCATTAACGTTAATAACATGAAATCATTAACGATAACCTTATCCTTATACCCTATTATAATACAACATTAACGTTAATACAATGATAAATTACACCATTTATTGTTAAAAATTCTATTAATGAACTGAATTAAAATTACAATAGTTTAATTTTAATATAATTCATTCTCGCTAATTAAAAAAATTTAATAATAATATTAGAATAATAATTGAGTGTTTGTAGCTTGAAATTTAAAATTAACATAATAATAATTTAATAATTATCTAATTCTGTACTGTAAATTTTAGATTGAGTGGATTAGATGCCCTCTTCAAAGGCTGAAGCCGAATGTGATGATGTATTTGAAGATGTAGTTAGTTGAGAAAGTTAGAGAGATGTTACATCATTTTGGTGGTGATGGTACGATCCAGATGTTTAGATCTGGATGCTAGTGCCCAACAACATACACCAAAGAGAAAAAGGTCTCAAATGTGCGGACCACGCTGCTATCTTGTCTCCCGAACATAGAATAGGCCATCACTCTCTGAATATAGCGGAGCACAGGGTTGTAGGTGTTTTGTGCTCGTGCTCTATCGGTGGTGAATGAATATGGCATATCCTCCACCCAAGCAATCGATCTCCAGAAACCCGCGGCTCTGAAAATGAAAGGAGGCTCGTAAAAGCCTTGAACTGTGGTATGGTAGATTCTATTGAGCTCCTCAAAGCTCAAGTAGTGCTTAGAATTCCCCATTTGGAAGTTGATGCCTCCCTCAAATCTTGAAATGGAGCTTAGAAACTCCCACACTAACCTCAGATAAGTTAGCCACCTCTCTCTCATGATATAGGCCCATTGCACTCGTTCCATTAGAACCCAGACGTCGACTGGTTCGATAATGCCCAACTTTCGGCAAGGCCCATCACACACATACCGGCTCGATTTTACCTTATACCGGCGCATGCGTCCCCATCGTTCAGCATAAGCATGAGAGCGAAAGGAAACCCCTATTCGGTGTGTATCACGAGTGTTGACATCCATGACTCTATACACAACCAAACACCACAACTCCACACAAAATCAACACCCTTAACACCTTCCATTCAACAATAATCTCATCCCCCATTGTCAACCAAGATTGAACAAAGTAAGCAAATATAATCCAAACAACTCAATGCTCATGCTCAACAATATAGAATCACATGCTTACACTTTGTAGTAGCTAAACCAATGCAACCAATTGAGGACAATTTCATGGTAGGCATAACAAAATCTCATTTAGTTAAATCTCAACAACAATTCCTTAATTAAACAACATGCTCACATAATTAGACAAATTTCTCTTAAACTGGGCATGCCCAACATCATAGGAACACAATTGCATAATCAATTTAAGCATAAACATTCCCTACAAGAAATCCCCAAATTGAAACCATAATGATAAAATCAAGGCTAATCGAAAATTTTCACCAATTAAACTACCTTAAACATGAAGCATATTCATAATCTTGCATAAACATAAGAATTAAACGGAAGAAAATCAACATACCTTGAGTTCTTGAGAGGGAGAATGAGAGAGTTTGGGAGTGAAATGTGTAGAGAGTGTGAGAAAATGAGAAAATGAGGTGTGTGTGTGTGTTAAAACTCGCCAACTTTAGGTCGACCCATAGGTCAACCGATGGGTTGACCCATAGGTCAATTGGTGGGTCGACCGAGTTTTCCTTAAAAATAAATGGTTGGATTGACTGGTGAGCCATGTGGGTCGACTGGTACCGGTGAGTCGATTCGGCCCGTCGACCCATTGGCTGATCTAGTCGTGTTGTTTCTTGTGTACTTGGGTCGACCCACGGTTCTTCGACCGTGCTTGTCCGAACCTTACCTCAAACTTCGTACTCTCGATTTCTTGACTTATTTCTCAGCTTAAAACTATCACAAGTCCTTAAACGAAATAGAAACATAAAAACGCAAAAAAAAGAAAAAACAAAGACAAAAACTAAAGCAAAATGTAGAGTTAAGTTAAATCTAAGTTCCCCCAAACTTATTCGTTGAAAACGCATAAGTTTGAGAAATCAAAGATAACTTAACTCGGGTACTCACAGTAATCAGGGATGATCCGGTGGCACATTACACCATCAAGTTAACCCGATCTCCTTATCATCGGAACAGTAATCTGGGTCATTAAAATAAACCCCCGGATCTAGCTCACCAGTTGCTTCATATGCATCCTATATGGCTTCAAAAATATTGTCGAAGTCGTGGAATTGATACACACTCTTCTCCTTGGCAGGTTGATGAAGAATAATAGTATCCTCTCCATGAATTAACGACAGTGTTCCGAACTCCACATTGATCACGACCTTGGCAGTGTAGAGGAATGTGAATTTCAATATGAATGGACTAGTCAACACTACAAGAAAATCACATTTTAGCGACGGAAATTACCGTCGGTAAACCAAGCTTTTTCGTCGTTATTTCCACATAACGACGGATTAACGACGGACATTCACCGTCTTTATTTCGTTAGTCGGTAATCCAATTTAATGACGGATAAAGTCAGTCGTTGGCTTTAACGACGGCCATAAGGACGGACCCTATCCGTCGTTAACGCTGATGTCGTCTACAGTCGTTACTTTTTACGATGGCATTAACGACGTACCTATTTTCGTCGTTAATAATTGAAATTAAAAATAAATAAAAAATAAAATGCGGATTAATTTAACGACGGACTCTGTCCGTCGTTAATAATTAAAAATAAATAAAAATTAAAAATCGGATTAATTTAACGACGGACAATGTCCGTCATTAATAATTAAAACTAAATAAAAAATGAAAATCAGAAAAATACGTCGTTAATTTTTTTTTTCTTTTTTTTTGTTTATTTGTGTTTACGTTTATTTAATTTGTTTTTTGTAATTTAGATTATTGTTTGTAAATAAATTATGGAAAAAGTGTAATAAAACGTTGAATAATATATATATAAAATCTCCAATAAAATACATAAAATGTAATATAATATAATAAAGAGTGTATAAAATACAAATAATAATAGTGTCACGATGAAGATGGAGGAGGGCCCCTAAACTGCGCCCGCATCAGCTCGAACATCTCGGCCTGCTGGCGCAGCATCTCCTGCTGCTGATCGATCTTCTCCTGCTGGGCTTGGAGAAGTGTTGCATGTGCGTCCATCTTCTCCTGGAGAGCCGCCTGCTGGGCGTCCATCTTCTCCTGGAGAGCCTTGATGGCAGCCTGAGTGTCGGGCTGTGGAGGAGCTGCAGATAAGACGCTAGGATTTGAATAAATCCTAGATCGACTGCCGAGCCCAAACACTTGATTCTTCTTCGAGTGTCGAAGGGCAGCGTCCACGTATACGGCGCTCATGTCCACGGGTTGTGGCGCCTCATCTGTGCCAGGAGTCGGCTGGCTCAACTCCTCAACCCGAGCCAATACATCAGCCTATTCACAAAATCGAAAAAGAATGATTAAATATTTAATTTCTATGTTATTAATAAATTTATAAATATCGATAAATTAACTTACATCTATACGGGCAGACTTCCCATCTGTGTGAGATCCATCGGGATTGTCGTGCAGCCTCCTGAATGTCTCCCACGCCACGTCATTGGGCTGCACGCCCTTCTCCTTAGCCTATTGGATAGAGATGTTAGCACAAACATATTAAAAAATAAATAAATAAATATTAATTTAATTGCATACCAAAGCTGCAGCATGCGCAACTGCACTCCGAGAGCCTCCTCAATGCTTCACAATTCATGTGCCAGGACCATCGGGCTCAGTCAGACGATTCTTCGATGCGATCGCTGACTTCTTCTTGAAGGCATCACTGTCCCAGTGCGCCTTGAAGCCCTCCCACATCTTAACCGGTATGAATGGAGGGCAGCCCTTGGTCCTATCCTTCTTGAAGGTATGGACCATGTCCCTGTATCTCTGAGGAGCCCTGAGCTCCCATGCTGCCCAAATGGCATCCTCCAAAGTGGGATCCCAAAACCACTCCTTCTGCAAGATATTGAGAACATATGAAAATACTAAACTTATATAACATTTTAAAAAATATATATATAATAATAAGATACCTGGAACTCCTCACTATATGCCTACCTCCTCTCAGGGGGCACCATCTTCCAGGTGTAGGCACCCGGGTGTAAAAACCTCTTGAAGGTGGATGTGATGGTGGCTGAGACGGGATAGCTCGGCATCAATTGGCTTCCAAATGTAAAAAACAATAAATATATTAGAATATTACAGTTATTAAAATAATAATTTGTAAAAAAATATTCAAAACTATCTAATTCAACATACCCATCCTGAAGCCAACAACGACGATGACCCTGCGCATCAACATCGGGCAGTGACGATCCCGATAGTGAGATATCGCCAACTGGGCCACTCAGGCCCACAAATGAGGATGATGAACCTCCAGTTGAGGTAGTACCGTCTCCCTGCATCTGCAAAATCATATTAAGTTTAGTTTATGAAGTTAGCAAATTGCAACGATACTAAGTACTTGAATAAGAAAACATCTATATATATCAAATAAGACCAACCACACTAATCATCTATTTCATCATCATTACTTATACTGTCATCTAATAAATCGATCTCTGGTTCTATATCTTCTTCTTCATCATCTTCTTCTCCTTCTTCTTAAATGTCTATTACCCCACCATCTTGATGATTTGGTATAGGATCGTCATCTATTGTGAGGGTATGCAAACCATCAACTTCATCCTCTTGAAAGGCTGAGGTTATGATTGTATTATCATCCTTTGATGGTACTTCAACATTAGATCGAGCCTTTATTTTACAGACCGCCTACCAATCACTTCGAGAGCGATTTAAAGTTGGGTATTCACAGTAACACACTTGGATTGCTTATTTAGCAAGCACAAATGGATCAGATCCTGAATACTTACACTTATGATTTATAGAAACCATTTTGTAGTCAGGATGCACATCTGTTCCTTGTGTTGATGTATCAAACCACTCACATTTAAACAACACTGTCTTCTTAATAGGCAGACCAGCGTATTCCAACTCAATCACCTCCATCAATCGCCCGTAATATTCAGTATGTGTCCCTTTAATGCAGACTCCACTATTTATTGTAGCTCACTGTGAGCCGTGGGAAATTATGTGAAATTTGTACCCGTTAATAAAGTACACAGGGTAGACATTAACGGAACGAGAAGGCCCACTTGAAAGATCACGCATGATCTTGTTGACATTATTAGTTGGATCTTGTGCCTGTTACAATAGAAAACTTTATACAATGTTACAGTTGCTCAGGTATACTTACATTAAGGTTATCGGATATCATATACTTACATATTTGGCGAACCAGCTTGCAAATTCTTTATCCATTCGTTTTTCAATATCTTCCATTGAGATATTCGAGCACGATACTTTCAATTGGTCAGCAAACACACTTCAAAAAATTAAGCATGGATTAGAATTTGGTGAAATAACAATAACACATTTTAAACAGTTCACATGCTTACGTTGTGTACTATTTAACTTCTGGACAATTAAGCAACACGTAAATCTGTGCTGCAGCATACTCGTTCTCTGTCAAATATCTTTTTGACATTCTTCCAGATGGTCGACCGTGCTGCTTGAAAATCGACAGATTTGTTGCACTGTCATCTTGTGTGTCTCCAAGACCTTCATATTTACGAGACATGTTTCTATGTCTCATTTTTACAAAATCTTCAAAATAATACGAACAGAAGGTCGAACCTTCTTCCACCAAGTAAGCATTGCAGATTGAGCCCTCAACTCTTGCTTTGTTTCGGACGTTTTTTTCAATCTCCTCAAGTACCGTTCGAATGGATACATCCATCGATACTGTACAGGCCCAGCAAGTTTGGCTTCATCAGCCAAGTGGACAAGTAGATGCTCCATTGAGTCAAAGAAACTTGGTGGAAAAATGCGTTCAAGTTTACACAATATGATTGGAATACTTTCATGCAATCGACACACATCATCAACAGTGATACTTCTGGCTGTCAAATCCTTAAAGAATAAACTCAATTCTGTGATTGCCTTCCAAACATTGGAAGGAAGGAGTTCAGCAAATACAATTGGGATAAGACGTTGCATGAACACGTGGCAGTCATGGCTTTTCATGCCAAACATTTTCAGTTTTCTCATATCCATGCATCTGCTCATGTTGGACACGTACCCATCTGGAAATTTCAACTCTCGAACCCATTCAAATAAGATGTTCTTCTCTTTCTTGTCCAACGTATAACAAGCCTTTGGATACTTGTCTGTGGACTCGTTCCATTTTAGCTCTGGTCTTGAACAATACATATTCAACTCTTCTCTAGATTTGGAGGTATCTTTTGTCTTCCCCTGCACATTCAACACAGTATTGAATAGATTATCAAACACATTCTTTTCAATGTGCATAACATCCAGATTATGACGAATCAGCAGTGAGCTCCAGTATGGAAGATCCCAAAAGATACTTTTCTTTTTCTTTTTTAAGAATGCTTTTTTATTTTTTCAGAAAGGGTGGTTTGCAGGCAAGAATTTACGATGATTATCAAACCATAATTGTTTACCACTGCATGATAAGGTGAAAGCGTCAGTGCACTCCATACAGTGTGGACATGCCAATCTCCCAGCAGTGCTCCAACAAGATAACATGGAGTAAGTGGGAAAATCACTAATTGTCCATATCAATGCTGCTCGCATCTGAAAATTCTGTTTCAATGAAACATCATATGTGGGCATACCAACCTCCCACAATTGAATCAATTCAGATATCAAAGGTTGTAAAAATACATCCAACTTCTCTTTCGGATTACGTGGCCCTGGCACTAATACAGTTAGGAACATGTACTGCTCTTTCATACACATCCATGGGGGTAAATTATACGGTGTAATGATGACAGACCACGAAGAATACTGTTGTCCTGATTGCCCAAATGGTTGAAACCTATCAGTAGATAGACCTAACATAACGTTACGTGCTTCAGAAGCAAATTGAGGAAAAATTGTGTTCAGATGTTTCCATGCAGGAGAGTCTGCTGGATGTCGCATTACTCCGTCATCAACAGATGATGCATGCCACCGCATATCCTTCGTTGTTGCATTAGATGCATACATCCTCTGTAACCTCGGAGTGAGTGGAAAATAATACATCTTCTTGTGTGCAACTGTGGTCTTCTCTCTTTTTTGCGAACGACGACTCGTTTCCTTGAAACGGGGATGACCATAGAATTTGCATTCAGTCAATTCACTATCAGCAGCCCAATAGATCATACAGTTGTTGAAACAACAATCGATCTTCTCAACATGTAGCCCCATACCTCGTAGTAATTTCTTTGTGGTGTAAAAATTATCAGTTACCAAATTGTTCTCAGGAACAATCTCTTTCATTAATTGAGTTAGCTGATCAAAACATCTCTCTGACATGTTATTCTCAGATTTCAAGTTCAGCAGATGAGCAACGAGTGACAATTGAGAATGGTTCTGACAACCCGGCCACAATTCTTTGTCTGCGGCCCTCAACATGTCATAAAATCGTTGCGCTTCTGGATTTGGGGCCTCCTCGGTATGATCATCGACATTGATGTTGATATGCGGACCAGCAGCATCCATTACCATGTTCTGGTATGTATTCATTTCATCCTGACCACCAAAATTCTGGTCGGTGTCCGGATGCACCTGTTGTTCGCCTTGATAAATCCATACACGATAATTGTGCACAAATCCTTTCTTTGCCACGTGTAGTCTAACGGTAGATGGCGTTTGGAATAGAATGTTCTTACACTTACGACATGGACACTTAATCTTGTCTACACTCATGAAGGACGGTTGATTGCAGGAAAACTCGATAAAAGAATTTAGTCCATTAAGGAAGTCCGGATTCAAAGCACCATTCTGAAGGTATCACCGGTACATCCATTCACGATCTAGACTCATTGTAGAAGGCCAATTTCTAAAGATTTTGATCGTAAAATACGCACTGATGATCGTTCAATGAAATATAAAAATAATTCATTAAAAAATAGCGCTAAATTTTTCAAAAATTTCGGCAGCACCTATGTGAATTTCCTAGTCCCAAGTTCTCGACTCTACGCTAATTGATCTATGTTCTTCTATTCAATTCATACCAACAATACCAACAAACACCAACAATGTGATAATCCATCAATTAAATATAAAAATAAGATAGCTCTAAATTTTTGAAAAATTTCGGCAGCACCTACGTGAAATTCCTAGTCTCAAGTTCTCGACTCTACGCTAATTGATCTATGTTCTTCTATTCAATTCATACCAACAATACGAACAAACACCAATAATTTAATAAAGAAGGATCCAGGGGCCCTCATCCCATTGAAATTAACGCAAGTAACAAAGAGGGATCCAGGGGCCCTCATCCCATAAAATAATTAAACATACAACATTCAATGGTAATTATCATACATATCTACAACATACATAGCATAATTTTTTTTAATTCACATACTTAGCATGATTATTACACAAATAGCATACTTAGTCATATCTACAACATACATAGCATAATTTTTATTAATTCACATACTTAGCATCATTATTGCATAAATAGCATACTTAGTCATATCTACCACATACATAGCATACTTTTTTTAATTAGCATACTTAGAAGTTTTTATTGCATAAATAGCATAATTAGTCTAAATTGCCCAAATAAATATTATAATTGACATGTAAATTAGCATATTTATTATCATAAGCCAAATAAATTTTACAAAATTTTTTGGTAAACCTAATAACTAACCTCGTACTAGCAGTAGTGTCACACAACGTCCAAAACTCACGAACAGGTGAAACTGTAAAAAAAAGTAATATGTTAGTGAAAGAAAGAAACATGGATTCAAAAAAGGAACTAAAAATCATAATTTAGTTTGTTTGGGAATGTTGCAACAATATTATTTTTAATATTATCCAAATGGATACACTTCAATTTTTTTTGACAATAATAATATAAAAAAGCTCAATTTATATTCCTACTTGTAAGGAAATTTTGGATGCAATTTTATCTAATTAATAATACATACTGTAATTATTCTTCTGTTGTAACAAACAAATCACATCAAACCAAACTTGTCTAAATATATATCACATTAAGCAACCAAAATAATTACAGCAACAAATTCAACTCTAAAGTCTAAATTACAGCAACAAATTCAACTCTAAAGTCTATAATTCCAGCAACTCTAAAGTGACAATATTATAATCAAAAACTAATTAAGTAGTCTTTCCATTTAAAATGTTCAAACAGAAAGAAGCAGACAAGAAATCAGTCAAAAGAATGGCAGAAAAATTCATTAGAAAAAATTCAAGAAATCAGTCTATAATTTCAACAACTCTAATCTATAATTACAGCAACTCTAAAGTCTAAATTACAAAAAATGGATTCATATTATTGCTGCAAAAATTGAAAAAAATTGAAAGGGACTTACTCGGCAGTTGGAGTCGGCAGTTGGCGTCGGCGGCGGCTGGCAGGGGCGGCGGCGGCGGCGGTGAGTGGCGGGGACAGAGGGAGAGGAAGAGAGATAGGGTGGGAGAGAGAGAGAAAGAGAGGGGGAGAGCCCGTCTTCAGTGGCGGCTGGCGTCTGGCGGCAGCCGGCGAACGCGGATGGCGTCTGGTGGCACCGACGGGCGGAGGACCGCGTCTTCAGCGGCGGGAGGGAAAAGGAGAGAGAGAGAGAGAGAGAGAGAGAGAGAGAGAGAGAAGAGGGAGAGCGAGAGAGAGAACAGAGGGAGAGCGAGAGTCCGTTTCCGACAATTCGGGGATTTGGGGATTAGGGCGCGCGATTGAAATGAGAAGGGGGAAGAAGAAGCAGATTGTATATCAGGTTTTAACGACGGCCCGTTTCCGTCGTTACATATTTTTAATAATTAAAAAATATATATTTAAAGTTAACGACGGATTACGTTTTTTATTATTAAAAATTAAATATTTAGAATTAACGACAGACATATGTATCAATATAATTTGCAGATAAAGTTAACGACGGACTAAGTCCATCGTTAAGTATTATTTATTATTAAAAATTTAAATATTCAGAATTAACGACGGACTGTGTCCGTCGTTAGATATTAATATTATTTAAAAAAAACGCAGATAAATATAACGACGGCCTGTGTCCGTCGTTATTCACTAATATTATTTAAAAAATTAAAATACTAAATATTAGCGACGGATCGGTCCGTCGTTCTGTGTTAATATGATTTAAAAAAAATATATTTTGAATTAACGACGGACACTGGCCGTCGTAATATATAACGACGTCCGTCCGTCGCTATTCCATCATAAAAGACGACCCGAAAAAAAGGCGTCGGTAATTCCGTCGCTAAATCGTGATATTCTTGTAGTGCGAGTCGACCGAAATGTTGATAATAACAAAATCCAAAACATAGTGGTATCCACATATGCTCACCACCGCATTCTTGGCTGTTCCCAATGCTTTGATGGTCGAATTATCCGCCATGTGGATAGCTGCCTTGCAATTCTTCCATTTTGACAACTTCAATTCTTCATAGATGGACATGAGCATCAAATTGCAGCTTGCTCCATGAACAACCAAAGCCCTTGAATCCATCTTCATCTCCAAAAAGATCTAGATGACAAATTCTCCTGGGTCATCCTTCTTCGGAGGACATCGCTTAGTCACATCCTTCCTCAACTCCTCAAGATCATCGACCTCTTCAACTTTGCTCGATTTATCAGGGTCAGTAGCCGACGTCGGGGTTGGACCAAAAGTGTAAGGAGCTACTTCTTTTGAAGGCAGGGTCTCAAAAATAGAAATTATTAATCCTAATTGACAATTGTAAAATTAAATCAAAATATAATAAATTGAAATTGACGATAAAAAATGAATTGAAAACTTATAAATTTAATCGTAAAACATGAGTTGAAATAACAAGTATGAAATGAAAGATCTCATTTATATTTAGATAGACACGGAAGTTATTGTTATTTTTATAACTCTTCTGGGTATTTAATAAAATATAAAATTCAGGAAGGTTGGTAGACAAGCCATATATTCTAAAATAATGGTTTCAAACAACTTATTCTAGAATAGTAAGTTAAAATTTTATTACATCAAATATTAAATTTGACGGGATCTTCAAAATTAATATTTGATGTCAATAATTTTAGAATAAATATGCAGGGTGGCCAATAACATTTCATTTGAAGAAAACTTCTATGAAAACTGTGTAATTATGAACGATTTTCAGGAATTTTTGCTTCCGCTCCAGAGATTAACACTAAGAAAAACCCTATCTCCATCCCCTTTCTTTTGAAATTTTTCTGAGCATTTGTTCGAGTTTATCTCTCGTGAGTGAATATGAAAGATCGAGTGTTGTGTTAATCTTGAGAATGATTCAGAGATACGATTATCACCTTGGCTAGTCACAAATTGTTTTTAAGACAGTGGAGTCCGACCCATGTTGCAACATTGCTTGTTCGTGTTTTCTTGTTCTGTTGGAGATTTCAAAACTACATGATGTGCATATGAAACAAAATAATATTCATACACATTCACAAAACAAACCTGGCTCATGGATAAATCAATTTCATAGCCTTCATTTGTTTCTTCCAATTCACAATTCTTCTCAAAATCTTAAAGAGGAAAAAATCAAAACAAGAGAGTTCGGTAGGAAGAAAGATCAATATACCGAAAATAATAAAAAAAATATACCGAGATTATGATTTGACATATTTTATAAGATATCTAAGAAAATAAAAAGACAAAACTCGCCTTCATACCTAAAATAAATAGCAACCCTCATTAAAAAAGATTATATCCGAACCATAGACGGTAGATCTATTAAAATTAAATTAATGAGATCGGTTACTAGTTAACACACAAGAGCATATTTTACAAATGGGCTCTTCTCTATATACGAAAATATATTTATAATTTTTTAGTAATACGAAAATATATTGATGCATAAATAAAACATCATATCATTACAATTTTTGGGCCAATTTCTCTGCAAAAAAATTGTATCAATTTCAGCCCCACAATAAATTATCAAACTACAGAGTTGGATAAGTTGAAGCCCATCAGAAGTTTACAAACTAATACCCAACTCATAATATTTTTATAATTTGAGAGCAAAATTGCATTATCTATTTTTCGGAAAACAAAATGCATTATGGATAATTCTATTCGCAACCCCTTTTTCTATTCTTCACAGCTGTCATATTTGTTTAAAATATAAATTGTATTTTATTAAACATCTGTGCCCATACAACCACAAACTCTAGTTTTTCAACCAACTATACGAATTAAATTACTTTTCATATATCATTAGAAAATCACATGAATCTAGTTTCATTAAAAATAAAACTATAAAATAATGACCCCCAAAATTAGTAAATTAGTCGTAAACGAACAATATCATCAAGATTTGAGCTGACATCCGTACTTAAGACTAGAACCCATCACATTTAATTTAATTAATTGATGTCATACATAATGAATTGGTTTGTGTCCCAAATTTAACACCCATGTATGGTATTCATGGAATTAACAAGTTTTAGGTTATGGGACAAAGTGAATCGAGCTAGCTAGTAGTCAATATTATAAAATATGTAATCATGAAAAAATATGATTACATTGAAAATATATTATAATCTAGGCATGTGTGATGTGGGGTAAAGGATGCAAGTGTCTACACTCATATCTAACAAATTGATGGTCATGGCCAATTTTATAGACCAAATTGTTGGGCATGCACATTCACTTGACTTTACCCATAATATATGCAACTCTTGCTTTGAAATACATAAACCATAACAAATAACTAATTATATTTCAACTTTATACAACCATAATGAACAAGCTTGATCTAAATAATGGAGATTCTCTTAAGATAAAAGGGAGAGATTTTGGATTCAAGATCAACCACCCACTTCAATTCTCCCAACTAAAAATATATAATAAAAAACAAGCAAGTATGCAGTGATGTGTATTATGACTTATGAGGTCACTGCTAGCTATTAAAATTCCAGAAACCTAGTTTAATCAAAACTTTCTTCAACAGAACTTGGTGAGAAACGAGATAACGGTCACAACCATTTTTCATTCATTCTTTAAATAATCCACCCACCATTCCCTCTTTTTTTTTTTGTCTGAAAATTCTCAGAATATATCATTTTCCTCAACTAAAAAATATCTCAGAAAATATTATTGAACTGATATAAACTATTTAAAATAAATTAATAAATTAATATGATCCTACAATTAATTAAAGATACTTTTTAAGAAGCAAATCACATGAGAATAGCTTGATCACAGGGATTCCAGTCAAGAATCAATATTCAACATTGATGATTAATTTGAGTGATCTCATGTACAAAAAATTCTACTATTATAATTATCTCATGAAAACTAAATAAGAAAGGGTATCCTAGAAATTTACAAGAGACAAAAAATTGATGAGATAGGTTTTGGCCTTGCCAGGCGCCAGCTGCAAGCTCCAATCATTTCCATATTGAGGAGGTTGACTTTTATTTATAGTGGAATTTTGTGAAGATTTTTCTTATTATTATTTTAGTTGGGAAATGACAGAGTTTTGAATTGTAGACGTTATTTTTTAACATATGAATGAATATTCAGTGTGTCGGGTTTCCCGATTAGACGATGTAAGTAATATTGATTTTAGTTGCTATAATATTTATGTAACATCACTCGAATAAATTCTCAGCGGCGGAGACCGAGTTTGTTGGGTATACTATGGATTATTCATTTATTTGTGAGGATTCGGTCGAACAGAATAAAAGGCACTTTAGTAAAATTGAGGCGGAGTGTCAGGTTGTACATTGCATTATCAAGTACAATCCATCTTGAGCCTCGGATTGGCTAGGATTGCTGAAGATTGCCGAGGGGTGCTACTGTGACGCACGGGAACGCATGCGAGCATACTCTGATATGATAAATACAGACAATTAACTGGACGCCTACATGAGTTGCGAGGAAGGCATTAAGCACAAGGCGGAGCAAACACTGGTTGGGTGTTGATGCCGTTTCCCTAATGAGCCCAATGGCAGAGCGAAATCAGTAGTTGTCCGGAGAACCCCGTTTAGGGCAAGTGTGAGCATGCGTCGGAGAAAGAAGGTCTCGCATCTCGTGACATTTGGTATCAGAGCTATCCGACTTGTATGCACGTCTTGCATGAGCATTGTTGGTGCTACTTGTCGGTCGGTTCTAGGCGGTGATCCTCCTAAGGTTCTCCCGTAGTTGGTGATCCAAGCACCCAGTTAGAGAACTTGTGTAGTCACTGCGGGTGCCCTATAAGTGGCGATCGGGGCACTCAGGAGGAGGACTCGCATAGCCTTACGGGGATGGACAAAGAAACAAGTGCCTCAGGGTGCAAGACAGATAGAGTGTTAAGTCCTAGGGTGAGTGCATGCTGTGTCTGAGGATGATCACAAATCAAGTGGGGGAGGATGTCACAGGTCGCACGTTACATTATCACGCACAATCCGTCCTAAGCCCGGATTGATTAGGATTGCCGATGATTGCTGAGGGGTGCGGCTGTAACGCACGAGAACACATGCGAGCGTACTCTGATACGATAAAGACGGACAATTAACTGGACGCCTACATGAGTTGCGAAGAGGACATCAAGCACAAGGCAGATGAGACACTGGTTAGGTGTTGATGCAGCTCCCCTAATGAGCCTGATGACATGAAGAAACCAGTAGTTATCCGGAAAGTCTCGTTGAGAGCAAGTGTGGGCATGCGTTGGAGAAAGAAGGTTTCCCATCCCATGACACGAAGTTAGGTTCTCTTTCTACAAGACGAAATTTCCTATATAATAATGCACAACAGATTACACCAATCGTCTCCAAAATACACCGATTTTCTAACAAGATTTTGTTGCACTTCCAAAATTTTATTTTCAACAAACAAACGATAATTAGACTTCTTTTGGGATAGAAAAAGAAGAGAGAATTAGAAGATTTGTTAACACAATTAAGCAGCTTTGATTATGATGATTGACAAAGAATTATAGGGGATCTATCTATAACATATGAAGAGTCTGTAGTGTCTCTTTGTGAATAGGTGACAAGATTTCAGTTCATCTAGAACATTGGATCGTATTGATTAATCAAGCCACACGATCCAACAGTTCTTGTTTGAATGGACATATTGGTCTAAGCCAGTTGTTCGTGCTTGAACTACCACCAAGCTCAACTAAAATAATGCGTTGGCTCAAGCCAACTTTTCACGCTTGAAACGCGAACCGACATAAAAGGTTCAATTGATCGCACCATTTTGGCTCGACCATGTCATCTGTCCCACGACTCCAATTGTCGAAATTTAAGGGCTTGTTTGACTACATTTCCAAATGGAAATTTCCCACTTTTACTATTCAAAACACTGAAAACACGTTTGTTTTACTCATTTTTAATTTTAGTTTTCACTTTTTTCAATCATATATAACCTATTCAATCATATATATATATATATATATATATATATATATCATTATAGTGAGACCCATTATTTAAATATTCATCAATTCATCATAATCACACAAATATTTATCTTTTCATCTCAACCACAAATACAAATTTAAAAATATAATCAAACAAACATATTTTCATTTTCTAAACCTATAACTCTAAATATTAAATTATTCATTATAACAAAATCATTACATTTTTTTTTTCAAAAATCAATACATCTCATAAATTGAACTGAAAATGTTGAAAACTGAAAATTGACGTTGGAAATAAAAATAAACAAGGCCCAAGGCTTCTCGCCTTTTATTCGACAGATGAGAGTTGACGGAAATCAGTCGACTACTTGCAAAATCGACTGAAGAGAGTTTGACTGAATAAATTAATGACTCCCGAATTCTGCCGCTGAATGTCGACTGAAAGAAACCAATAATGAAGTTGACTACTCGCGAAGTCTGACTGAAGAAATGGATCATGAATTCACAACTAATTTTTCATTTTAACAAATGAAAACGTTATTTATAATTTGATTAAAAAATTAACCAATTTCCAATAGAGTCATCATATCACTCGATCGAATATTTATATTTCTTAATACCATGGTGACTTTATTAGGTTATTGATAATTTAAAGGCACGCAAGAATTACGTGTAGCTTGAAAATACAATGCTATAATATTTTTGGAAATACAAGATAGATAGGTTATTAAAATTCACATTTTTGTGATTGGAGTTTCGAATTTTCGTTTTGCTTTTTAGTTGACTCCTTTGGACCATCGTAATTGGATCATCAAAATTTCACTAAGTTTACCTGGAAATTCCACTTCAAATTTTCTATTATACTCTCTGACTCTCTGTGTTGTACTACGTGTTATATTTTTAAATTAAATATTTTTTTTATATATTTTTTCTTCAATTATATTTTTTTGTAATTTAGTTTAATTTTAAGATTGTTTTTAGGGTTCACCCTACCTAATTAAGGTTTATAATTTTTTTAGTATTCAATTTTCAAAATTCAATTAATAATTCATTATTATGGTTGATTAATTCAAAATTAAATTTTATAGCCTTTTAATTTATTTTTTGTTAATAAATATTGAATATGATTATTTATGTTAGATGTAATTTTTATTTTATAATAAATATTATTAAAATCATAAATTTATAGTGAAAAACGGAGTGAAATATTGTCATGGGATTGCAAGGTAGTAAGGGGATTGACGAAAGGAATAAGGTGCCAGAGGTTGAAGAAGGTGAATTGGGCGATAAAAATGCGATCTTGGGTGAATTAGGTTTTGCAATCGACCCTATTACTCAAATCAAGGGTTCCGGGTCGGGATTGGAATTGGGCTTGGAAGATATGGGCCGCGAGGCAGTTGGGCCGAGCATAGTGGGGTGAAAGAAAATAGAATTACAAACGGGTCCAATTAGTACCTTATGTTATATTTTTATATTATTTTTATTAGTAAAACTTAGGGTTCCATTAGGGTTTCTGTTAGTGGGACCATGTGTTAGCAACCAAGTATTTGTATTCGTTGTTGCTTTTTGGAAAAAAGTAAGAAAGAAGTATTATCTCATCTCTCCCTCATTTTCTCTGTATTCATTCCCCCATTTCTTCTAATTATTCCTTCACAGATTTATATATATACAATCAACCCAAATCAATACAACACCCAGAAATATAATTGTACAACAAATTGTAGGGTTCACTACAACTGGTATCCCGAGCCAGGTCTGCTTCCATGGCTGACGACACGTGACTAAAAGATCTACAAGAAGCATAAAATAAAACGGATCAGTTAATGGCAGCTGAATCCTTGAAGAGAGATGCCGCAGAGTTAAAAATGCAAGAAAAATTAGGTGAGATCACTAATCCAAATATGAACACCTTACCCACACCCTCACATCAATACAGTTACAACTATCTAATTTGGGTAAGGGAAAATGAGCGCATGAGGATCAATCTATTTTGGGTGCACCCCCCAGTCCACCTATTTCTGATGGTGGATCTGCTACACAACCCCAATCTTCAGTAGGGACTAAACTCCCACTGGAACAGGTTCACCATCACCCTCACAACACACACTCATATGTGTACAACCCCTTTCCCAAGGTTGATTTCCCCAGATTTGATGGAATCCAACCCAGGGCATGGATTTTAAGGTGTCTAACCAATACTTCCAATTGGTATCAAATGTGCCTGATTCACAGAAGATGGTGTTGGCTTCCTTACACTTTGATGGGAAGACAACTCAGTAGTTCCATAACTATAGTACCAGGTGCAAAGAACTACCCTGGAATCAGTTTTTGGATGTTGTTGCTGTAAGGTTTGAGGAATTAAGGGAAACTAAAGTGATCATGGAGTTCAACAAGCTGAAACATCAAGGCTCCTACGATTATTATGTGGAGAAGTTTGAAGAGTTGAGAGCTTGTATGATGTTATTCAACCCTAGTGTGTACTCTAAAAATTACTTCATTGCTAGCTTCATTAGTGGGTTGGGTGAGAAACTGCAAGCTACCGTTACTATGTTTGGCCCCAGGACCCTACATCGGGCTGTTGAGTTGGGGAAGAGCCAAATCCACACTATAGAGACTATTGCTAAGAAACTGAAGGGGGGCTAACAAACCTACTCCAAACCAAGCAGCTACCTACAAGAGGTCTGATTCAACTCCTAGTTACCAGTCTAAGCAGCCTACTGGACCTCTCAAACCACCCACCAAGCTGCTCTCAACAGCTGAAATGGCAGCCAGGAAGTAAAAGGGACTATGTTATAATTGTGATGGACCCTATGTCTATGGGCATAGGTGCAAGAACAGAATCAACTATATGATTATGACCGAGCAAGAAGAGTTGGCTTATATGCACACTCAAGAAGAACCAGATGACTACCTGCCACCTGTGACAGAGGATGCTCAAATGGAAGAAGTGCATATGTCATTAAATTTAGTAACTGGGTCAGAAGGCATTACAATATTAAAAGTAGTGGGTAGACAAGATGAACATGAGCTACTCATCCTAATTGATACAAGAAGCACACTTAGGTTTATCCAGGAGGACACAACTAAAAGACTTGGTTGTCTGGTGGAACAGACCAGCCCTATACTGGTCAAGGTGGCTAATGGACAAAAATTGGTGAGTGACTCCCAAGCTACTGGGTTTAAGTGGAATATGCAGGGCCACAATTTCACATATTCACCCAGGTTGTTAAAAACTGAAGGCTATGATCTAATTCTTGGAGGGGATTGGTTGAAGACATGTACTCCTATAGAGTTGGATTACAAGCATATGACCTTCACAGTCACCTAAGGTAAGGACATGATTAAGTTACATGCTTCTAAGTCTTAGGTGGACTGCCATGAGATTTATGGACCTTCTCTATACATAATGATTCACTCTCTTGCCAAAAATGAAGTGGAAGAGGTCTTTATGGTCAAGGTAAATACCCATGGCCAAGGGGAAGTCCCTGGAGTCCAGGCTTTGCTAGATGAGTATGCAGATGTCTTTACTGAGCCTAAGGAGCTACCACCTACTAAGGGAGTGGAGCACCATATTACTCTGAAGCCAGATAGTCTCCCAAGGCACCAACACCCCTATAGAACATCACACAGCCACAAGGGGGGATTGAAAGAATTATTAAGGAGCTGCTTGACAATGGGCAGATACAACACAGTAAGAGCCCTTTTGTTGCTCCTGTTATCTTAGTGAAGAAGAAGGATCAAACACGGAGAATGTGTGTTGATTACAGGTACCTAAATTCCCTAACTATAAAGCATGTGTTTCCTATACCTGTGATAGATGAACTACATGGAGCAAAGTACTTTTCTAAAATTGATCTTAGATCAGAGTATTTCCAAATACTCATGAGGCCCCAAGACAGATACTTGACTGCCTTCAGTACTCATCATAGGCATTTTGAGTTTGTGGTGATGCCCTTTGGGCTGTGTAATGCCTCGGCCACTTTCCAAGCTCTAATGAATCAGACTTTTAGGGATCAACTAAGGAAGTTTGTTTTGGTGTTTTTTGATGACATTTTGGTCTACAACACTAACCGGAAAGAACACCTACAACACCTAAAGGTAGTGCTCCAACTGCTAAGAGACAACACTCTATATACCAAGAAGAGCAAGTGTAGTTTTGGTATTACCCAAGTGGAATACTTGGGCCACATTATTTCTCAACAGGGGGTCTCCACTGATCCACAAAAGGTGGAGTGTATGCTACAATGGCCTATACCACAGAACCTTAAGCAACTCAGGGGGTTTTTGGGCCTTACAGGCTACTACAGAAAGTTTGTCAGGGGTTATGGATGTCACGCCCCAAATTTTCATAATATAAAATAATAAAAAAAAAAAACAATAAAGAGGGCGTCACTTTTATTAAAATATAAAATATTTAATTTAATACAGCGGAAGCTAAATAATAAAAGCTCTTTAAAATCCATCATCACACGTCACCACGCACATCGCCCGAGTAAATCATCAACCTGAAATGAATAATAGTTTTGGGGTGAGTACTATTGACTCAGTGGTGACGGCATTTATCCAAATTATACAATTATAACAATTTAAACTGTAGGTAGCCCCAGGCTACATTCGGGACATATGCAGCTCGTCAGCCAATAATAATATTTGTAACCCGTAGGTTAACAACTGTGAACCTGCATAAAAGTATAATAAGGATAAATACAAAATGTGCGTCACATCGGATCCCCCACCTTAACCTTGACTTGAACTTGACTTTGGAAAAATAATAGTACGGGTTAATTAGCCCACGCGCCGCCTGATAATTAATAATAGTAAATAATAAATAAATAAATAAATAGATAATATATATATATATATATAATGTATGATTAAGCCCAATCAACACCCTTTGGCCCATTTAACCATCCTAGCCCACTTAAAATAATTAACATGGCCAAAACCCCATTAATCCACAACCCAACTATACTACCCACACTACTTTTCGGCCAACACACAAATCAACAAACTAATTCATCCCTCTTTCCCAAACACTCACGCCAACTCCAAAAAAAATGGAATCACTATTCATTTCTTCCCATTCACTCGGCCACCATCAGTAGAAGCACAAATATCATTCTCTCTCCCTCTCTAACCTTCTCTTGTCGAGACCCCCCTCAATCCTCACCTAACCCCAATGAATGCAGAAGCAAGAACAGGAACATGTATATATACCTCGGAGGAAAAATTACGTTTACTCTTTGAGAATGCTTTAGAAAATAATATTTTTGAACAAGGTGTTGGAATGAGATTGATGATGTGAATTGAGCATTTGGATCCCTTTTATAGCCAAAGATTTGTAGTTGAAAGGGTTGAATTTTAATGACACAATTAAATCGATGAAAGCTCTAGAACAATTTCTCATTTAAAACCATTGAAATGGATGTTGGTGGAGGAGATCGTGGAGAGCTGAATTCCGAACGACAAAGCAAAGGTTTAGAAGAGAAAAGTAACCGTTCATGGTTGTTGTATTCATCAAGAGAAAGAAAGTCATCTAAGCCAAAATATTGGGATAATATATTTATTTATTTTTGGGCTTAAAATAAATCTAAACATTGGGCTAATGCTAATGCTTGGCTTCGGAAATGGATCACATTAAAAAGATTTAACTTTAAGACATAAAAGTCCAAATAGCAATATAATAATAATAATAATAATATGAAATAATAGTAGGAAATAATAATAATAATAATAATAATAATAATAATAATAATAATAATAATAATAATAATAATAATAATAATAATAATAATAATAATAACAACAACAACAACAACAACAACAACAACAACATAGGCGCGACTTACAGGAGCATAAGAAAATAATATAACATGCATTATATAAAAAAAATAAAATTTTTGAAAATAAAATATAGCAAATTTTCTAAAAAGTTTCGGGTCGCTACATTCTCTACCACTTAAAAAATTTCGTCCTCGAAATTCACTTACCTTGTCCTCAACTATAGGCTTCTAGACTTAATGATAACTCGTCCTATCATAAAGGCATTTCTATTCCTAAGTTCAAAATTCTCTTATCGATAATCTCAAGTAGTTCTAGATAAAGCGACCTCAGCTTAGTCTAATTAAGGAAATAATTCATCACTAAATGTACTATAGATCAAACCTTTTTAAATCCAACTTTATTCCAACTCAAACGTCTTTATTACATCTCATGACTTATTTGCATGGAATCTAGCTAAGGCGTACTAAATAGGGGTAGAATGGGTAGCCTAGCGCAGTCTTTCTTAAACTACTTATTACTAGTCATCGCGAAAGCACGTGCATTTTCCTTTCTTGGAATATTCCTCTCTTGCTGCTTGGGACAATTTAAGGCTCCATGTCCAGGTTGATGACACCAGTAACAAACATTCTTCCCGTAGAAGCACGGCGGTTTATGACGTTTCCCACATTGCGTGCAAAATGGTTTGATCGTTAGCGTTGCTTCGGGATTCTCCCCTTCAATAACTTTTGGTTTCTTTTCAGGTGCAGTTTCTTTTTCCTCAACTTGATCATCATAACGTCTCTTTCCGGAGGAGTTTGTTTTCTTGGAGGGTGGGCTTTCCAATTTCAGACGTGTGGCAACCGCTTGTGCTCGTTCCACCATCTCGGAAAATGTAGATGTTGCTCCTTGGGCTGCTAAAATCCCTCCAATCTCGGATCGCAAGCCATATTCAAATCGCCAGACTTTCTTTTCCTCGGTGTCCACCAGATGTGGAGCGTAGCGTGATAACTTATTAAACTTCCTTTCATAATCGAGAATAGTCATCGTTCCTTGCTCGAGATTCATCAATTCTGTCTCCTTCTGCTTACGATAAGCCCTTGGGAAAAACTTTCCCATCACCAATCCTTTGAAAACATTCCATGTCAAGTTCCGAGGGCGTTCTGGCGTCATGAGCTGGACTTGGGCCTGCCACCAGTGACCCGCATCCTCAGCCAACTGGAAGATGGCGCATGATACCTTTTCTGCATCAGTGCACTCCAAATGTTCGAAAATGCGCTCCAGCTCGAAAATCCACTCCTCTGTCGCGAGTGGCCCTTCATTTCCTTTCAATCTGGGTGGCCCCATCTGACGAAACTGGGAAACAATGAAACTTCCTCCGCTTCGTTGGTGAGGTAGCACTTCCTTCAAAGCATGAGCCAGCTCCTGAGCAAAGCTTGATCTTTCATTTCTGACAAACTCTGGAGTGCTTACCGAAAAAGAAGACTCGCTGTCCGATCGTGAGCTGCGGGTTCTTGCCATACTCCTATTAACAAACTCATTAGCAAATTTTAAAGAGAAATTTTGAAAACAAAATTTAAGCAACAATTTTATTTATCAAAAGAGAAAACTCATTCAACAAAACATCGAAAGATAAGATTTTTTTTTTTTCCGTGCTAGTCTAGACCAACTCAATCATTTCGTATTCTCTTCTTGGATCTGGCTGCTTCATCGGAATTCTTTTTGCTGGAACCCTCATTATCACTATCAAAATTTCTCCAACCTTCTCCGTAAACCAAATCACGCCAAATTCCCATGGTATCGGACATAAATGCATCGAAAAGGTCTTCTTCCTCCGACACGTAACCGATGAGATCTTCAAGAACTAACCCGACCCAATCCTTCAATTGTTCGGGCACAATTTTGATAATTTTCTTAGCAGCCTCCATCTGATTTAGCTTACCTCCTTCTCTCTTTAGTTCCTTCCACATTCTTTCAAGTTTCAACAAATATTCTTCTACCCCGAATTCATAGTTCCAACGAATTCTCATAAAATTACTCCACAATATCTCTTTCCTAGACATAAGCTGTTTTCCCTTTTGCACTGAGGTTTTCTTATTGGTTGGCGTACGTCTTCCTGTCTTAACCTTGGGTACTAATTTCCAAGACATCTAAACATAAAATCTTATAGTCAATTTCGAGGACTAAAAATGATAAATAATACATTTCATACTTTCCCATAAATATTGCAATAAATTGAACTTTTACCTCAGCTCAGTGCGATGTGGCGGACGCGATGATGGCTTTTTATAAAACTTTTTTTTTTTTTTTGCAAGTCTACAGAAACGTAGACCCGCTCTGATACCAAACTGTCACGCCCCAAATTTTCATAATATAAATAATAAAAAAAAAATAACAATAAAGAGGGCGTCACTTTTATTAAAATATAAAATATTTAATTTAATACAGCGGAAGCTAAATAATAAAAGCTCTTTAAAATCCATCATCACACGTCACCACGCACATCGCCCGAGTAAATCATCAACCTGAAATGAATAATAGTTTTGGGGTGAGTACTATTGACTCAGTGGTGACGGCATTTATCCAAATTATACAATTATAACAATTTAAACTGTAGGTAGCCCCAGGCTACATTCGGGACATATGCAGCTCGTCAGCCAATAATAATATTTGTAACCCGTAGGTTAACAACTGTGAACCTGCATAAAAGTATAATAAGGATAAATACAAAATGTGCGTCACATCGGATCCCCCACCTTAACCTTGACTTGAACTTGACTTTGGAAAAATAATAGTACGGGTTAATTAGCCCACGCGCCGCCTGATAATTAATAATAGTAAATAATAAATAAATAAATAAATAGATAATATATATATATATATATAATGTATGATTAAGCCCAATCAACACCCTTTGGCCCATTTAACCATCCTAGCCCACTTAAAATAATTAACATGGCCAAAACCCCATTAATCCACAACCCAACTATACTACCCACACTACTTTTCGGCCAACACACAAATCAACAAACTAATTCATCCCTCTTTCCCAAACACTCACGCCAACTCCAAAAAAAAATGGAATCACTATTCATTTCTTCCCATTCACTCGGCCACCATCAGTAGAAGCACAAATATCATTCTCTCTCCCTCTCTAACCTTCTCTTGTCGAGACCCCCCTCAATCCTCACCTAACCCCAATGAATGCAGAAGCAAGAATAGGAACATGTATATATACCTCGGAGGAAAAATTACGTTTACTCTTTGAGAATGCTTTAGAAAATAATATTTTTGAACAAGGTGTTGGAATGAGATTGATGATGTGAATTGAGCATTTGGATCCCTTTTATAGCCAAAGATTTGTAGTTGAAAGGGTTGAATTTTAATGACACAATTAAATCGATGAAAGCTCTAGAACAATTTCTCATTTAAAACCATTGAAATGGATGTTGGTGGAGGAGATCGTGGAGAGCTGAATTCCGAACGACAAAGCAAAGGTTTAGAAGAGAAAAGTAACCGTTCATGGTTGTTGTATTCATCAAGAGAAAGAAAGTCATCTAAGCCAAAATATTGGGATAATATATTTATTTATTTTTGGGCTTAAAATAAATCTAAACATTGGGCTAATGCTAATGCTTGGCTTCGGAAATGGATCACATTAAAAAGATTTAACTTTAAGACATAAAAGTCCAAATAGCAATATAATAATAATAATAATAATAATAATAATAATAATAATAATAATAATAATATGAAATAAGAATTTTTGAAAATAAAATATAGCAAATTTTCTAAAAAGTTTCGGGTCGCTACAATGGACTCATTAGCAAGTCTCTGACTGACTTGCTAAGAAAAGACAATTTCCATTGGAATTCTGAGACTGAGAAATCTTTTCATAAACTGAAGGTGGCCATGTCTACTGCACATGTACTGGCCCTACCTGATTTCACTAAACCTTTCATAATTGAAACAGATGCCAATGGAGTTGGGGTAGGGGCTGTGTTAATGCAAGAGGGCAGACCTCTAGCCTACCTCAGCAAAACCTTATGTCTAATGAATCAAGCTCTCTCCATATAAGAGAGAGAATTCCTTGCTGTTCTTATGGCTGTGCAGAAGTGGAGAATATATCTACAGGGTCACAAATTTATAATTAAAACAGATCAGCAAGCACTGAAGCACTTGCTAGATCAAAAGGTCATCAACCCTCTGCAACAGAAATGGCTCACCAAACTGTTGGGATTCAACTATGAAATCCACTATAAGAATGGTTGTGAGAACAAAGTAGTTGATGCCCTTTCATTGAGGGAGATTTCTAACACTGAATGCCTAGCTATCACTACCACTACTCCTACTTGGGTACAAAAAGTGTTAGCTAGCTACAAAAGTGATCCCTATTTCTCAAAAGTCCTTAGGGCCAAGGTCATTGATGAGGATTCCTACCCAGAGTATCAGGTTACTGATGGTCTAATCAGACACAAAGGGAGGTTGGTTATTGGCAGCACATGGGATTTCAAATCTCACATTCTCTCAGCTATGCACAATTTCTCCTATGGCAGACACTCGGGTACTAATGATACCTATATGAGGCTAAATGGTGTTTTTTACTGGCCTGGTATGAAGACAGATGTGGCTAAATGGGTGCAAGAATGTGATACTTACCAGAGGAACAAGCCAGATCAAGGGATATATCCGGGGCTCCAACAACCTCTACCTATTCTACAACAGTCCTGGACACATTTCTCTATAGATTTCATAGAAGGGCTTCCAAAATCAGGTGGAAAAAGTGTTATACTTGTGGTGGTGGACAGATTCACCAAATTTGGTCATTTTATTCTTATGTCCCATCCTTATTCTGCAGAGTCAATAGCAAGGCTATTCCTGGACAACATCTATAAGCTGCATGGCCCCCCCCACCAGTATTGTTACAGACATGGACTCTGTGTTTACTAGCTCATTTTTTAAGGAACTTTTCAGGCTAATGGGGGTGAAACTGGATATGTCCTCTGCTTACCATCCCCAAACAGATGGTCAGACTGAAAGACTTAACCAATGTCTAGAGAACTACTTAAGGTGTATGACAAGCTCAAATCCTAAACAATGGTCACAGTGGCTCTCACTGGCAGAATATTGGTACAATACCAATTTTCATACCAGCCTCAAATGCACTCCCTATCAGGCACTCTGTGGTATCTCGCCCCCCTCATTTAAGATTTCTTCCTATATTGACTCACCAAACACAGAAGTGGCAGATTTCTTACTACAGAGGCAGAACATGGCACAGACATTAAGAGATAACCTAATCCAGGCTCAAAGCCGGATGAAATGGTACGCTGACCGTAGATGCAAAGATCGATCCTTTGAGGTTGGAGAGCAAGTTTATCTTAAACTGCAACCTTTTCGACAAACTTCTGCCGTCCTCAGAAGGAATCTCAAACTATCATCAAAGTATTATGACCCTTACACCATTCTGAAAAAGATAGAAACAGTGGCTTACAGGCTAGATCTTTCCCACACATCAAAGATCCACCATGTCTTCCACGTTTCCCTCTTAAAAAATGCATGGGAAGCAAGAGTATACCTTCTCATGATCTCCCTGTAGCTGAAGCAGATGACAACTTCTTAATTACCTCCCTCCAAGCCATGGAATACCGGGTTCTTCTCCATCATAACTAGCCCACCCCACAGATGCGGGTTATCTGGAATCACTCAGACATCTCCCACTCCACCTGGGAAGACGACTCTTTTCTCTGTCGAAAATTTCAGAACTTCTATTCTCGAGGTCGAGAATTCCTTCACCAGGGGTATTGTCATGGGATTGCAAGGTAGTAAGGGGATTGACGAAAGGGATGAAGTGCCAAAGGTTGAAGAAGGTGAATTGGGCGATAAAAATGCGATCTTGGGTGAATTAGGGTTTGCAATCGACCCTATTACTCAAATCAAGGGTTCCGGGTTAGGATTGGAATTGGGCCTAGAAGATATGGGCCGCGAGGCAATTGGGCCGAGCATAGTGGGGTGAAAGAAAATATAATTACAACCGGGTCCAATAGCTATAGCTTGATTTTTTTGTCATGCTTTATGGAGATTTTCTGGAGATGGCCACTTCGCCGCCGAAGCAGAAGCAGTTAAATTAAATTCATATACACAAACAAATTGAAGTTAGTGTTGATATATATATTTATTATATGATGATTATTGATTAATTTGTTGTAATTAAGTTTTAGTTTCTTCATTAAATACTATATCAATTAGAGGAGGTCTCCTATACATAAGTCTGATGGGCCGGCCCATCAGACTAACCCAACCCGGCCTAATATAAAAAAAAATTTAGCAGGCGCATGTACCACACGCGCGTGGGCTACACGCCCCTGTACTATTTTTTTTAATTTTGTTATTATTTTTTTGATTTTTTTTATTTTTTCAGTTTTGTTTTTTTTAGTGTGTTTTTCCTCCCAAATTGTATACCCTAAAATACAATTAGTGAACCCTAAAAATTGAAATAAACTCCTAAAAACACCCAAAAAAATCCAAAAAAAAAAACCCTAAAAATATCCCAAAAAAACTTTAAAAAACACAAAATGAACCCCTAAAAACACAAAAAAAAAAAATCCTAAAAAACACGAAATAAACCCCTAAAAACACAAAAAAAAAATCCCTAAAAAATATAAAATAAACCCCAAAAAAACCCCCTAAAAACACAAAATGAACCCCAAAAAAAAAAAAAAACCCTAAAAAATAAAATAAACATGAAATGATACTATTTAGTGTTCAAAATGGTATTATTGGTGGCGAATTTTTAGTTTTTTTTTTGGCGGATCGCGGACGGGTCGGGTCGGGTCGTTTGATGGGCCGACCCATACATCCTGATGTACAGGAGTTTCACCGTATTAATTATATTTGACTTTTGAGATCTAATTTACATCAATTAATTCAATAATTGAGTTGCATTTGCATAATGGATTAGGGAATTGGAAAACTATCAAAATATGCAATAGTAACTGTACCTGTCGGTACGGCTATAAACGAACGAAACCGTTCGCGAGTTTTTTGGAGCTCATTTTGAAAAAAGCCCACAAGAAACTTGTTCGCTTTTTTAAATGGGTTGAGCTCGATAAAATTATCGAGCCAGACTCGAACAAAGTAGTGTTCAGCTCGACCAGTTCGTGAACATGTTCGACATGTTCATGAATATTATAAATATTTCGAATGGGTAGATTAAATAAACTCTTTTTTCGAGCTCGAATATGTAAATTAAATGAGCTTTTTTTTTTAACATTCAAGCAGCTCGATTAGTAATTTTTTTATAATTTCATGAGTTGAGCTCAAGCCGAATTTGGGTATGATAAATATTTGTCGAACTGAGTTCAAACAAGAGGAAAAAAGTTCGACCGAACTCGAACATCAGGGTGCTCGACTCGGTTTGGCTTATTTACAGCCTTAATTTTCGACGTTTTATAACTTAAAAAAAATCAGCAAATGCATTAGACGTTGGTGAGAACTCTGTGTAACACAAATTTTTGTATTTAATTTGATAAAACACAAAACAGTGTACAATAAAATAATTTCGGATCAAAAATATAAATTTATGAATCCAATCTCTATTTTTCCTTTGATTCTTCTCTTCAAAACTTGATTTTCAAACGGTCTTTGAAATCTTCAGAGTAAATTTGTCTCTTTGATTTTCTCGGACTTGTTGTTTGAACTTGGTCTTTGAAGTTTTCAGGGAAGATTTGTATCCTCGATCGTCTTTGACTTGATCTTTAGTCTTGATAACGTTAATTCGGAGGGCCGACACCTTGTTTCCAGATCAAACGCTAATTTCGGAATGAATTTGGTGAATAACGCCTTTGACTGCCTTGCTTATGGATCAAACGTCGTCTTCGGGATGAATTTGGTGAAGAACGCCTTTGAACGTCACAAGAACGCCTTGAATATCTTTGAAAATTTCACTTATGGAAGTTCTCAAATTCTTGAACTCTTCAAATGGTCTTGCTTGTGGATCAAACGCCGTCTTCGAGATGATTTTGGTGAAGAACGCCTTTGAATGTCACAAGAACGCCTTGAATATCTTTGAGAATTTCACTTATTGAAGTTCTCAAATTCTTGAACTCTTCAAATGACTTCTGGTGTGTTTTTTAATTGATATGGAGACCCCTATTTA
The DNA here is from genome assembly GCA_026008535.1 of Perilla frutescens. Lineage (NCBI taxonomy): Eukaryota > Viridiplantae > Streptophyta > Magnoliopsida > Lamiales > Lamiaceae > Perilla > Perilla frutescens. Next base: position 48,179,789 of record BRKX01000005.1, read on the forward strand.
TAGTTGTAGGGAGAGAGATCTAGAGCTGATGTGGCACTATCTCATTGGCTGTTGGAAATTGATACACATCTTTTGAAAGATATTTATTTTTTGCCAAAGACTCTTGATGTTTATCATATAATAATATCTTTATTATTTAAATATTTTATTTAATTTTGGATTTGATATGATTCCAAAACTAAATAAATATATAAAAATCAATAAAAATATTATATATAATATTTGATTTTTCGCTATCTACACTCTGACAATGTATGAATCTAAGAAAACTCCAGAAAAAATAGCAAAAAATCAAGCTATAACTATTGAACCCACTTGGCGAATTCGTTCTCTTCAAAAATAAAATAAAATTGTTTATCCATTGAATTATGAGTCAAATTATCATAAATAACTTACGTCTTGAGGTTGGAATCTGTAATCAACTAAATATTGGGGGCTATGATAGGGTTTTAAGTGTATGAAATTATAGATTTTGAAGTGTTGGGAGCTAAGGGGTATACATGTCTTATCATATTAATCTTTATATTTTATAAAATAATGGGAACTAAGAAAAATAAAAGGGTGACTGTGTTAAGAATTTTCCTTATTATATTCTCAATAATAAAGATTTAAACATAAGGATCCAATTAAACCAAATACAATTTAAAAGAGTTACGTACAAACAAAATGCAAAGTTCAAATACTTGATCGAAGAAAATTAAGATTGAAAAATGTAATTACAAAAAAAAAAAAATGATAGTTGAAGGGCCTATTATGTATTACTCCATTTTATATGCTGACAAAAGAAAAATGGAGTTGTCCCCTTGGGGATGGCCTAGTGGTGGAGTGGTGTTTCTTGAGGCCAAAGGTCTCAAGTTCAACCCACCACCAACACCACTAGGTGTGAGCCTGTCACACCTGGCTTGCCAAGTGTGGTTTACCTCCCCTGTGTAGGTTTGCAGGCTATTACACGGGGGCGGAATTTACCTAGTGCGCACCATGGTAGCGGCTGTGGGTTACCCTCGACATCCAAAAAAAAGAAAAATGGAGTTGTGATGGGAAATAAAATTGTTGGAAGTCGATTGAAATACCGAACACTAGTACCCTACCAACTCGTTAATATAATGGAAGAATCATCACGCACAATTATCCGAAAAAAAAAACATCTTACTAATAAGGGGGTTTCTATTTGCACCACCAAATTTGCTCTTTGCACCACAATTACTCATTGTACTCTTATTTTTACTTTTTGCACCACTAACATTTACAATAAAGCCCTTCCATCTAAAATATGTGTTTTACTTAAAAAAATTTAAAATTAGTAAAATAAAAGTGGAACTAGCAGCATCATCCTCGCCGACGTGTTCCCGAACCGGTGCAGCGTCATCCTCGCCGCCTTGCTCCACCTCTGCCGCACCTTTCGGACTAGCAGCAGCGCCGCGAACCAGAGGAGCTCTCTCAGCGGCAGGATTTTGGGGGCCATTTCCTTCAAGTTGTCGATGAATGCGCGCGTGGCCGCTTTGGGAAGGTTCTTGCCGAGGTGGAAGCCGACGTAACCCTTGTCGTCTTCTTTCTGTATGCAGCAATCGTGAGACTCATCGCGGGCGTCGTGGTGAGTTCTGACGAGGCGCTTGAGCTTGAAGCTCTCTCTTTCATCGAGGGTTGTTGGTGAGAACCATGGCGCAGCCGCCGGTTCTGAAGAGGCAATTGGATAGTATCATCGATCGGCACTCCGAACCACACGCTCTCCGTCGCGTCCTCTGTTTCCGGCGTCTATGTTCAAGGTTCGGATTTCTCTTCTACTATGCGTATTCGAGTTTTGATTTTTCTGTTAGTAGTGCGATTACCGATGAGTTCAATCTGCCGCCATTGCAGAACGGAGTTTGTAAACAAAGATTCGTACTGCTTAAAGTGAGCTGCGATTTGGAGGGGAGGAAACGCACCGCTAAATCCGACCCCGAAACGACGTCGTTGTTGGCTTTTTCTTCCAACGTGGTTGATGAGAACGATGGGGTTATTTCAGCTTACAGGTGGTGCGCCACTCTTGGAGGCGTTGGATTTCTAGAGACGGCGTATTTGACTTACCTGAAACTCACCGATTCCGACGCTTTCTGCCCCATTGCAGAGGGATCTTGCAACGCCGTTCTTAACAGTGACTTGCTTCCATTTCTTGCAACCATTTCTTCACAGCACTTTTTTCTTTTTCCTTTTCTTTTGTTTTATTTAATTTTGAATTTTTATATTTTTATTTAATAAGGACAATTAAGTAATTTCATAATTAATTATTTTTTAATTAATTTATTTTGTGGTGCAAAGAGTAATTATTGTGGTGCAAATAGAATCTCCCTACTAATAATTGATCTATATTGCTGTGTGGTGGAAAATTTTATATGTAATCACTAATGATCATCAATATGTTATTTGGATTGGAAGTGTGGCATGTAAATAAAAAAAAAGGAAAAAAAGTACTGAAATAAACATAAGGGTGTTTCTGTTTGCACTCCCCATATTTACTCTTTGCACCCCAAAAGAAAAAAAAGAAAAAATAAAATAGTTTTGAAGTTACTTAAATGCCCTTTGTTCAAAAAGAAAAAAATAAGTGTGGTTCGAAAATGAAATTTCGAACTCATCGTGTTTGTTCGAAATTTTATTTTCGAACATACATAATTTTTAAATAAATCACGTTCGGAAATTAATTTTCGAACACACCATGTTTGTTCGAAAATTGATTTTCGAACAAACATGACATGTTTGGAAAATAATTTCCGAACGGACTCCATAATTTTTTTTTAAGTATTGTTCAAACAGAAGACTTCGAACATATTCAGAATGTTCGAATACACAACTTCAAAGGGAACGCGATTTTTTTTATGCTTTTAATTTTTAGATTTTATGTTTTTTTAAGTAAGGGCATTATAGTCAATTTTAGGGGTGTAAAGAGTAAAAAAAGGAGCGCATGGAGAAGTTATGGTGCAAAGAGTAAATATGGGGTGCAAACAGATTCGAAAAATTGTTGACTTCTCTAATTAATATTCAACTTTACATGATTATAGTATAGAATCATTTTGGTAACCATTCAGTAAATTATTATTTTGTTAATTTCGTTGTCAGATAGTAAAATGTCAACACATTGTGATTGCTTTATTGATTATGAAAAGGAAAATGGAATTTCCTTTCACAGTCTAGAGAAATTCATGACGACATAGAAAAATATTTTCTTTATTCATATTGCAAACTTTTTAATTTGTAAAATATATTTTCAAATAAATTTTTAATTAATTATGTTAGAATCATTGCCTTAAATACTGTGAAAAATAGAAAATATGTGCAAGGTTATAGACAATGTTGTAGTCAATGTTATTCATTTTACCGATAACATTGTCAAAGGAATTTATATAACAATTTGCACATAAATAATTTTGAAACACAAGCACAAACGGCTTGTGAAAAAATATCAATGTGCAGATAATAGAGTTGACATTGAAGCTAGTGTAATCATTATGCCTTCAAAACGCAGTGGAAATTTAAAGAGATACAAAAACACATAGAGATCGTCCTAGATTTACACTCTTGAACTTTCCCTATGAAAATTACATAGAAATTATTCTAGCTTCACTCACTCGAATAATTCATAACACATAAACTACCTAACATCTAGATAGTTAAAAATACAAATAGATAATTCTTGGTTCACTCCCTTGAATAATCTCGATGAACACAACAGAAATTGTCCTCGCTTCACTCACTCGGACAACTCCTATAAAAATCACTACCTAACACTTAGGTAGAAAAACATCATCTACTTGAAGAATTCTCAACATTCAATCTAATCTACATTTATAAACAAACACTTATTGATCAGACAATAAGAGAAATGTCGATATGAATGTTGAGGAATTCCCCGACATTGGACTCAACCTTCAATCTCTCTGAATATATCGTAAAAGCATGTCTCGGGTTGGGTAAGGATTTCTTTAATCGATGTTGAGTATAAAAAGTCATCATCCATGTTCTTGAAACTTCCCATGACTCCATTATGTCTTCAAAAATCGTCCATTAATAGGAGCAGTTTTTGACCAAGTCAAAAACCCTAGGTTAAACGTGGGGATTTATATCCTTATTTTATTTTATTTCCTAAAAATAGGCAAATAATAGAAAGATAAGGATAAATAATTTAATCATATCTTTATTAACAAAAAGATCTAAAAATAAGGAAATGATAAGGTTAGCAGAACTAAAATAAACTTTGACTATTTCAAAACTAAGGTTATTCACTAATTTTAAATTTGCATCTGTGTATATATTTAATTAAGATAAATAAATTAATAAGATTAATTCAAAAGAAATTAATCCTAAAAACTAGGAAATGATAAAATTAATATTCTCAATGTTTCGGTCAATGTTGTCGGAATGTTGTTACACATAGGGTATAGCATTGAAGGCAATGTTATCAACAATGTTGACAACATCTGATGTAGCACCATTCTAACAAATTACTTTTAAAGTATTATAAAATATACTCGTGCATGATGCATATGAGGTTTACATTGTTAGAATTTGTTGCTTCAAATACTACAAAAAACAGACAATACAATCAAAGTTATAGGCAATGTTGCAGTCAATGTTACTCACCGTACCAACAACATTGTCACAAAAGTTTATAGAACAGTTTGCACGATAATAACTTTCAAACACAAGCAAGAAACAACTTGTGAAAAATGTGAACATGCAGATAATGGAGTTGATGTTAAAGCCAGTGCAACCACTATGCCTTCAACACGCAACGAAAATTTAAAGAACAACTTGAGCAAAAATTAATTTTAAATCACACATCTTTGGTATGTGATTGCATCAGGGCGAAATTCATTATCGCAGGTGATAAAACACAATACAGACGTTGTCTCAGTTCACTATCTTGACAACACTGCATGAAAAATAGAAGGAACCTATTCTAGCTTCACTCACTCGAATAATTCATCTCAAAATCACTATCTAACATCTAGCTAGCTAAACAATGTATCTACTCGAAGAACTACTAACACTCAATCTAATCAGTATCTACGCACACAACTAAGATAAAATCTATCTATAGTTGATCTAGATAATAGATGTGATGTTGAGTTGAATGTTGATAGAGCTCTAATAGACACATATGCAAGCTTCAGGTTTTCTCACTACTCAAGGTGATATTTTCAATGCTTGTTTAAAGTCTTCAAGGATGGAAACTGATATTTATATTGCTCTTCAAACTTTAGCAGTTTTCCCATGATTTCTCATCAGTAGTGATAAGTGTTAACCGCTTCCAGCACAATATCCACATTCACACGCGATCTCCAGCTCTGCACAACTGCTCTAGTAACCCACTACCAGATAGTTTTAGTTAGACAAAGGAGGAGTGAGACATCATGGTCCCTGAAAAATAGAAACTAACTTTGACTATTTCAAAATCAAGTTAATCCACAATTTTAACACTTTTATCCACTAATTAAAATCTAATCACGTGGATATATTTAAGTGATTAATATAAATAAAATAATCAAATCAATTAAGATAAATTGATCCTAGAAATTAGGAAATTATAAGATTAAAGTAGATCCATCGATTGATGTTACGAAGATAAGTGCAACCCTTGATGTAACATGTCTCCACGTCATGTAATGCATATATCCACTCACCACTACTCTTATAACTGCTCACTAGTCTTCAACCTGTAGACATACATTAGAACACAAAGGTATTGGAGAAGTATTCCTTAAAAATAGGAAACGTTTTGACAAAGTCAAACCATAAAATGTGAATTATTTATTTTATCCCACTTACCATATCCATTCAAATTGTGGGGATAATTAAATATCACTCACAAAATAAATTATGGATAAATATTAAAATATAAATCCGTAAATATTAAGAAATGATAAGATTATCAAAATTGGAACAAACTGATGTTACAGAAATTACAGGACAACATTAACTTTGATGTCACATCTTTCGCAACCGTTACTAGCTAACACTTTCATACGATTTACAAAATTAAGGAAGTTGTATTAGTCTTTCCACGTTCAAAACAAATATTATACACCCCCTCCCCCCATTTTACAATAAGTGTCATTCTAGTACTTTAATTTTGTTTCACAAAAATTGTCATTCTACACAATCAAGGTAAAAATTTCACATTTTTCTCATATTTGCCCTCATTTAATGCATTCAAATAACCATATTTAATTCATCTAATGTATTCACATAAAGGCGTATGCGGTAATTTGATTATCTAATTAATATCTTTATTAATATGTGTGCATTCATCCAAAATGACATTTATTCAAAAACGGATGGAATAACCTATAATGTAATTAACAACGGCAGTTAGCAAATTTTGACATAAATGACTTAAAATTTACCAATCAATTAAAGTCCCAAGATTATTATAAGAATAAGACTAAGAAAGTAAAACTATCTATAGTGTCCAAATAAATAAATAAAAAATAAATAAATACAGTATATATAATAACATGATAATAACTAGAATTTTGAGTTATACTAGGTTAAAGTAGAACAACGCACAACTCCCCCCTCCCTTTTTCAAATAACGAGATAAGATATATGCAATCATCACCTGAGGTTGAGGATTGCACTCCAAATACATGCATGTTGCAATCGGCAAACCAAATAAAATAAGTAAATCACTAGAAAAATCAGGTGTGATATACTCACACAGTCACACCCAAAAATATTAACGAAAATTAAACTCGAGATCTTCGACATCTAATTATATTACTCCACCCGTTTAGTTCGTCCCTACGTATGAATATCAATCTACACTCATTCTCGTGCGTATATACCTAGCTAGCTACGGAGCGTCCCACCTCTTTAATTCAACTATCCAATTTCCACATTTCCATGTGACGATGCTTCATAAATTTCAACATTCTTGATCTATTAATTACGGCTCCACAAACTTAGAAAACAAATTATTCACATATTAAACGAATAATAATGCCAACTTCCTTCGCTTAATAATGTCACAATCACACTTCCCCCCTCGGTCCCTTTTTTCTGCGCAGATACACATCTCAATTTTCCTCCCCACCCCACCACACCATGCATTTTTTTATTACATAAGTTAATTAATTAATTATCATACACCTAAAAATATGGGTATGGCTACCAATCAAGTATCTCACGTTAAATCATTATATAATATTCAATACACGTACACTTGGGCCATTACTGTGTGTGTGTATGTATATATTAATTAAACAAAAATAAATAATCCAAACTGCCAACTCTCATCCTTCCACACTACTCATACAAGCCTACCACTCCCACAGTCCCACTATAATAGCGTCTAGCTACAGCATTATTAATCCTATATATAAATTATAAATTAGGTCGCGAATATTAAAAATAAATTCTAACACTAGTCTTTCCTCAAAATGGGAACTCTAGAAATGAATGCTCCATATTCCGCCGGCGCCGGAAAAGTAGAAGAAGATGAGTCCCCCATCGAAGAAGTGCGGCTAACGGTGACGAACACCGACGACCCGACCCTACCCGTGTGGACGTTCCGGATGTGGTTCTTGGGGCTAGTTTCGTGTGCAATGCTCTCCTTTCTGAATCAATTCTTCGCTTACCGGACTGAGCCACTCATCATAACTCAGATCACGGTGCAAGTCGCCACTCTTCCGATAGGCCATTTCATGGCGGCGGTGCTGCCGGCGGCGAGGTTCCGGCTTCCCGGGTTCGGGTCGAGGCGGTTTTCTCTCAACCCGGGTCCGTTTAACATGAAGGAGCACGTGCTGATTTCCATATTTGCTAATGCGGGTAGTGCTTTTGGGAATGGCTCCGCTTATGCTGTTGGTATTGTTACCATTGTTAAAGCTTTTTATGGAAGAAATATTTCTTTTTTGGCTGGTTGGCTTCTCATCATCACCACTCAGGTCTCTCTCTCTCTCTCTCTCTCTCTCTCTCTCTCTCTCTCTCTCTCTCTCTCTCTCTCATGATACTGTCTCTTTAGCCACTTTTTTTTTTCTTTTTTTATTTCACAAGGTCACAAACTAGGTCGTATTTGATTTCTTCACTCAATTGAAATTTAGATTTTATTAATGAAAAAAATATTCAAAGAAATCTTGACTCAAATTGAAGGGAAAAATGCAAAGAAACTCGCTTCTGTTTTCTCAAAAATATAAAAACATGTGCTATTTAAGTAATAGCTTAAGAATCCCTCAATTATTGTAAAATATACTGTGCATGTTATTCCTAAATATCATAATAATTATCCAACATGGTTAGTTTTTAATGTGATTTGTTTATTTTACCTCTTAGAACTTTTTCGAATTGAATACTAGTGTCTCTACTACGTAAAAATTAAAAATATATTTTCATTTAACGGCGCATATTATATATGAATTTGACGGATTTTTTTAAAAAGAATTTTACAATAAATCGGGTGTTTAGACTATTAATCAAACATTGAGTTTTTTCTAGCATGCTTGGAAAATGAGTGTTTTTTTAAAACTAAAAGGGACCTTTATAAATCATTCAATATCTGAATATACAATGGTTTTTACCCAAATAAAATTGTGCAATAGATTGTCGTTTTTAATAGTTCATTTTTCTAATGGGATTGAATCTTCTGACCTAATACATTGGAGTGCTAATTCGAGAAAAAGACTCAACAGTCACGATACTGGGATATTTGTCTCTTTCATAAACTCAATTTGGTGTTTGTTTCTCTCTCTAGATAAAAACGAGGTTCCAATGCAAATGGTAGATTCATTAGATACAGTATTCTGTTTTGACGTTTTTAGTAAATAAAAAAATAAAATTTCAAGAATTTGATAGGTACTGGGATACGGGTGGGCCGGGCTTTTGAGGAAATACGTGATCGAGCCGGCCCACATGTGGTGGCCCGGTACTCTGGTCCAAGTCTCCCTCTTTCGGTAAGTCAAATTTCAAGCTTTTACATTGCACATCATTTATTTTAGCATTAATTGCACCAAATTACATAATCCTTACACAAATTTATAATTTATAATTCCTATAAAACATTAAAAATTACCTTTCATTTTTTTGCATTTATAACATTCCTAAAATTTTAAGCAGTAAAACTACGTTGTTGATGTAGTTTTAGCAGTATACATTAGACACATTTCGTCAAAATTTTGAAGATGTTGTAATTACAGCGATTGAAGAATAGTGTGAACATTGTAGATAAAAGTCGTGTTATTTCTGACAATTAATTAATAATTTATTTCATTATCATCTTAATCCTTATCTCGTTTCTTACTTTATTTCCCCATTTGGCCCTCAAGGGGGGGAAGGAAGAATATATAATATTTTTTTCGTAGTGCAAAATATTTTAATAACTTATATAATTTTAAGTGGCTAATCTTATTTTATTACTTATTTGACTTCTGATATGGTTCTTCGTTCACCTTGATACAAATCAAGTTATGGTAGCTTTTTTCTAAATTAATACTATGTTTTTTGTTGCATAATCTTGCAAGATATGTTTTCTCTAATGATTGATTAACACCAATGACGTTTAAATTAATTTAATAATATAGAAAGTTCCAAAAGCAATTAAATGGAAACGCAGTTGCACTTTATAATAACTCATATAAAGGCGCAGTAGTTTCATCTCCGGCGCGCTTTCTCACCTTTTGTGTTGCATTTTTTTTTTCACATTTAATTTTTTAGTTTATTTTTTTTTAATTTTAATTTATTGTCTTTTTTTTTTTTAGTTTTACACTTATTATTTAAAAATTCATTCTACCCAATTTAGGTATATTATAATTTTTTAGTATTTAATTTTCAGTGTTTAGTTATTAATTGATTATTTGAAAAATCAAATACTGAAAAATTATAATATACCATAATTGGGTAGGATGAACCCTAAATAACAAATGTAAAAAAATAAACTAAAGTATAAGAAATTGAAATTGAAAAAAAAATGTAAAAAAACGATTGTGTCATAGAGAATACAACACAAAATGTGCAGTTAATAATTTCATGTGTTCACAAACTACTCTAATTCCAAACCTCTATTTTTTTGGGGTAAATATAAATTTATATCCTACATTTTTTCAATCTAATCTAACACCAATCCAACAATAATTTCGGTCAATCAATTTTAATTTATTATGTTTTAGTTTAATTTTATGATTGTTTTTAGGGCTCACCCCACCCAATTAGGGTTTATAATCATTTTTTAGTATTTAATTGTCAAAGAAATGATTATTATGGTTGATTATTTTAAACATATGATTTATAATTTTTAAAAATTCAATCTTTTTATTGATAGATGTGACTAGGTCAATTATGTAATAATTAGTTTTTATTTTTATAATATCTATTATTAAACTTGTTAAATCGATCGTGGAATACGGGTTGGAGCACTAAATCTGGAATAGAGGATCTCATCCCCAACTAAACCAGTCTACATTGATTGACCATAATTATCATTGAGTATTAAATTTGATAAAAAATTCAAACAATATGTATCAATTTATAATTATCTAAATCTATGGGGTGTATTCCTTAAAATGTTCAAATGAGATAATGTAAACATGTATTTCCCGTAAAAGATTTCAATAGGGTACGAATAAACATTCCTTTAACACACAAAATAAAATTTCTCTTAACACACAAGAGAGAGAGAGAGAGAGAGAGAGAGAGAGAGAGAGAGAGAGATTGTGTCCAAACGACAATTTGCAATCGTAGTTTACAGGCTGGAGATACCATTGTTTTATTTTATGAGCATCACATGTTCGGTCTTTCTTTACAGCTCACCAATAACTTGATATCCAACTACATCTCATCTCATCTCATCGTAATTAATGCTAATGGATCAACCAAGATTCCTCAGCAGCAGCAAATAGCAATCACCCTCTTAATTTATGCCCAGATTCATGGACCCAAAACAAACCTCACATCTCGTCTACATTCATCTGCAGTCCTCGAATCTTTGACTTAATTCATTAAGGTTTTACAATAACACTCAACTTCTTACTATCACAGCCCCAACTCAAACTTTCCTCAGCTACCAAGTGTAAAAATCTACATTTTTTGTGTTACAAACACCCAAATATTTCAGATATGATGCTAAATCTAGCATATAGGAACTTGGAAACTATAGCTCTTGATCAAATAACCTGCTGCATTTCTAGAAACTCGAACAAAGTCAGACTGAAATAAGAAAGAAATTGAGCAATGTGAGATAACAGAGGCAACAAGAAATCAATATCCCAAGACAAGGAAGACAGAACAAACCTAATATATATTTTTGTAACATTCAATTGCATATTAAACGTCAAGCAAGAACAACTCAATTCATGTTACTCACCATGTTGAATGATACAATAATGAATAGTGCAATGCAGAAATTAAGAAGTAGAGATGCATGCATTGATATTTGTGGGCTTGATCAGCTGCACATTAACAAGTTGAGTGATGATGCAGGGCATTGCATGAAAAAGACAAGGAACGTATGTCTCGGGCTAAGTTTTTCGTGATAGTGCTCATCTGCAGCTTTTCATGGTACCTAGCACCAGGGTACCTCTTCCCAACTCTCACAAGCATCTCATGGTTGTGTTGGGTATTCTCCAAGTCAGTGACGGCGCAGCAGCTTGGATCAGGCATGAGAGGGCTTGGTATCGGAGCCATAACATTAGATTGGACAGCCATAGCATCCTTCTTGGGCAGCCCTCTCGTATCCCCATTCTTTGCCATAATGAATGTCTTCGCAGGCTATGCCCTCATCATCTACATTGTGCTTCCCACAGCCTACTGGGGTTTCGACTTGTATGGTGCTCGAAAGTTCCCCATTTTCTCCTCACACTTGTTCACCTCTCAGGGTCACAAGTACAACATATCTGCAATCGTCAATGATAAGTTCGAGTTGGATCTGCAGAGCTACGAACAGCAGGGGCGTATACATCTCAGCATGTTCTTCTCCCTCACCTATGGCTTTGGTTTTGCAACTATTGCATCTACTCTTACTCATGTGGCCTTCTTCTATGGAAGGTATGTACATTACATTAATGCTACCTACTTTTCATTTTGTTAACTATATATAATATGATGATATAGACATTCATGTCATGTATTGTGTTTCATCGCAGAGAAATATACGAAAGATTCCGTGCTTCATATAGAGAAAAGGAGGACATTCATACGAGACTGATGCGACACTACCCGGACATACCTTCATGGTGGTTCTACATATTACTAGCAATCACATTTACTGCTTCTCTCATGCTGTGCATCTTCTTGAATGACCAAGTTCAGATGCCATGGTGGGCGCTTATCTTCGCCTGCATCATTGCCTTCGTTTTCACTCTTCCAATCAGCATCATCACAGCCACCACAAACCAGGTCTGTACAATATATTTGAGAGATCACAAACAAAATTAAAAGATATAATATATACATACATAAACAAACATATATATGTTTGAATGATTTGCAGACGCCCGGGCTTAATATAATCACAGAGTATGTTATGGGCATCATCTACCCAGGAAGACCAATTGCTAATGTCTGCTTCAAAGTGTACGGCTATATGAGCATGGCGCAGGCCGTCTCTTTCCTAAGTGATTTCAAGCTAGGTCACTACATGAAGATCCCTCCCAGATCCATGTTCATAGTTCAGGTACATTAATTAATAATGCATTGTAGAGAATGTTCATATATATATATATACAAATGACAGTCAAAATTCATTCATTCTCAGTCAGTGGGAACAGTGATAGCTGGAACAATCAACATAGCAGTGGCATGGTGGCTGCTCACGTCCGTGACAAACATATGCCAAGACGAGCTCCTTCCACCTTCGAGTCCATGGACATGCCCGGGAGATAGAGTCTTCTTCGATGCATCAGTGATATGGGGATTAGTGGGACCAAAGAGAATATTTGGGAGTCTAGGAAACTACAGCTCAATGAACTGGTTCTTTCTTGGAGGAGCGTTAGGCCCTATAATAGTTTGGGTGTTCCACAAAGCCTTTCCAAAGCAATCTTGGATACCTCTGATTAACCTGCCAGTGCTTCTAGGGGCAACAGGGATGATGCCACCAGCCACACCATTGAATTACAATGCTTGGATCATCTTTGGTACGATCTTCAACTGCTTCGTGTTCCGTTACAGGAAGAGCTGGTGGCAGAGGTACAACTACATCCTTTCAGCTGCTCTGGATGCCGGAGTTGCTTTCATGGCGGTGGCAATCTACTTCGCGTTGAGCATTGAGAATCGAGAGCTCGATTGGTGGGGCACGGGTGGCGAACACTGCAGTTTGGCTGCTTGCCCTACTGCTAAAGGCATACAGGTTGCTGGTTGTCCACTATACTCATAGAGTCATAGTCTAGTACTAATACTGCACTTGTACAAGGTGAAAAGAGATACAAGGACTTCAATCCAATATCTCATTATAGTTTCTCACTATTTTCTTTGCTCTTGTTAGCTTTCAACATACTGCACGCTTCATTCTCTTATGCAGATAAATGACTCTTCTATTCAAGATCCTCATCAGTTAACACTCAAAATTAATCAAAACTCACCTAGGGCTACCTGTATATATGCGAGTCAAGTCCAGTCAGTCGACCTTTCAAATTTAAGTTTGAACTTATTAGATACTTGTTGAGTTGAGCTCAAACGAGTTTTATATGAAGCAATAAAGATCTGAATATTTACTCAGAGAGAGAGAGAGAGATTTACTCCAAAATAACATGACCTCCTTTAATTGATTCTCTGGCAACATATAATAAGTTCAATACTAATTAACGGACACGCAAATTCCCTACTATACCTTCATTTACTACTAATCACTTAAAATAAAAACGTGGAGTTATTTATGTTGAAATTAAATGTCTAAATTAATGTTAGGAATTAAATTGTAATTATTAAAATATTGAGTTATTTATTTTAGAAAGTTCAAATATCTATATATATATTAAGGCAAAATCGTAGGGGTAATATTGTCCAAAAAAAAAATCTGTGAAAAGTTTATTTAAAATTTATTTCTGTTGATTAAGTAAACAATATGTGGTCTGGTATTGTGGTAAATGATTGCCTACTGACTTTCATTAAAGCCTAGGTTCGAAACTTCCGCCATATGCTTCTTTTTATTTCCTCCTTTTTTTTCCTTTATTTGGGTTTTCCTTTTTTTTGTTCCTCTTTTTATTTTTCTTTCTTTTTTTTTTGAAAACTATTATTCAATTGATCTCTTTTTTTTTTTTTTTTTTTCGTGGCGTCTCAAATGTATTTAAATAATATAATAATTACAATGATTATAATACAAAAATTTTATGGAAAATTGTAATAATTTAAATTTTTAAAAATTGTACATATTCTAAATTTAAGAAAAAGAAAAGAAAGACAAAGATTAGAACTCTACACATTCTCTTCTTAAATAATTTCACTTAATATTCACCTTCACTAACAAATATTTAACATGGAAGATTATAAAGAGGCAAAACAAATTGAATAATAATTAAATAAATTTAATTACACTTCCATGAACAAGAATTGAATTGTTATTGTTGATATCAAATCTTTGTCGTGTACATATTTTTTAAATTTAGAAAAGAAAGACAAAAATTAGAACTCTACAGATTATTAATATGAATTTTTATTTAATTCCTAAAATTTAATTTTCTCTTTGTTTGTTGTAACTGCACAAAAATTATATTTTATCTAATTAATTAATGTATGTGCATATCATTTTATTAATTTTTAAAAATTGAACACAACACATAGAATTCAAAATAATGATAATGTTACAAATCAAAAAAAATAATTATTTATGCATCGCATAGGAGAAATACTAGTTAGGACTCAAATTGTAAAAATGAACTCTTTTAATAATGGGTCTACCTTTTGATTTGTAGCAATTTTGATACTTTGAATTTTTTCTGCCAATCAGAATTAGGCATGACAATCTACGTATCATGTTTCCATGTGTACACATTCCTGAAAAGCAATCTATTAAGTCGTCCGACGACCGTCTAAAAATTGCGATAGTTAAAATTGCTACAAATTAAAAGGCAAGGTCATTATTGCAACTTTTTGAAAGTGGTATTGAAATTATAAATTGATACAAATGTGGTGATTAAAATTATAATTTTCAACGTGAGAATGCTTACAAAATCAAAATTCTTGATCCATCAATTACGTCTCCACAAACTTACAAAGAAAATATAGTAAAACAAATAATGCAACTATCTTGACTTCATATGTCACAATCACAATCATTTTGTATTATTACGTATTTTGCATGATATTATTTACGAATACATCTAAAATATAATATGTACACCACCAATAATAACTGATCAACAAAAAGGACGTTGGTGTGGGACTATCT
Organism: Perilla frutescens; assembly: GCA_026008535.1. Lineage (NCBI taxonomy): Eukaryota > Viridiplantae > Streptophyta > Magnoliopsida > Lamiales > Lamiaceae > Perilla > Perilla frutescens. Next base: position 48,195,129 of record BRKX01000005.1, read on the forward strand.
TATAACTTAAAATTTATGAAAGGGATTAAGATCCAAATATAATTAAACACCAATAAATATATATATTTTTTGGATAAATTCTTTTACCAGCCTTATAAAATTAAACTCGATATGGTCTCACACAAATTTTAATGGGTAATTATCAAATATCATAATGCCTCACCAGTCACCATATAAATTAATCTTCATGAACCCAAATTTAGGCCACACAAATTTATCACAATAAGTGAAGCCAGTCACTCTTTAAAGTCTTAACACTATCTCTTTGACTCTAGTTTTCCTCAACATGGGAACTTCAGAAATGGAAGCTCCATCATCTCCCACCGCCGCCACCAACCACCGCAACTCAAAAGAAGAAGAAGAAGAAGAAGAAGAAGAAGAGTCGCCCATCGAAGAAGTCCGGCTAACGGTGACGAGCACCGACGACCCGACCCTACCCGTATGGACGTTCCGGATGTGGTTCTTGGGGCTCCTATCGTGTGCAATGCTCTCTTTTCTGAATCAATTCTTCGCTTACAGGACTGAGCCCCTCGTCATAACTCAGATCACGGTACAAGTCGCTACTCTTCCGATAGGGCAGTTCATGGCGGCGGTGCTGCCGGAGGCGAAGTTCCGGGTGCCGGGGTTGGGGTCGAGACGGTTTTCTCTGAACCCGGGGCCGTTTAACATTAAGGAGCACGTGTTGATCTCCATATTTGGAAATGCTGGCAGCGCCTTTGGAGATGGTTCGGCTTATGGTGTTAGTATTGTTAACATTGTCAAAGCATTCTATGGAAGAAACATATCTTTCTTCGCTGCTTGGCTGCTCATCATCACCACTCAGGTCACCTCTCTCACTTTTTCTATCCAACAAAATATATATATCATTTTTAATAATAAAAAGTATCACTTATAATTAATAAAGTTAGAAAGTAACGCTATTTTTTTTAAAGCTGATGACTTTTTATAATTATTATTACATATTTTTTTCAAAAAAATACATCATCTCTATTTTCTAATATTGAAAAAATCACTTATAATAAAATATGACATTTATTTTATTAGAAAATATCGTTAATTTTTTTTTTTTTAAAAGTGGTGACTTTTAATTGTAATTATTACGGTATTACATTTTTTTATTGAAAAGGTATCCGTCTTATATAAGACTTATATACAATTGTTGTACACAAGAATTTAGGTTTTCTATTTCACTTAGTCATCTTGACTCAGTTTGATACGTACCCCTTCTATTTTTTTTTTTTTTTAATTTAATTGTGTTATGAGCGATCGTTAGATTTTAATGAAAAAAAAATTTGAAATAACCTTGACTGAAATTAAACTGTGCGTTAGAGTGTCGCTTTTGATAGTTCATGACTGATGACGCTGGTTTTTCTCGTTATTAATTTGTCTTTTTTTTTTTTCTCTTTAGATAAAAACGAGGTTCCAAATAATATATAATTTTAATTTGTTTGGATATTTCTAGTCTACTACCTACTATAATATTTATAAAAGTGTATTATTTTTTACAAAATTTGATACAGCTATTATATCTACCTTAAGTAATTGATTTAGGAATAATATCATATATAATTTGATTTTAGGGAAAAATTACTAAAACTACAGTTTCCCAAACTAAATATGAATTATCAAATATATATGCTTCTTTATAAAAATAAAGTACCTGTTCAACTATTGAAAAACTATTCAAATCTAACATATAAGGTTTTTTTCAAGCACCTAAAAAATGACTGGACAAGTTTATATTGATGTGAAATTTTCGAGTCCTCTCAATTTTCTTACTCCTCTGTAATTTCCAGAAAAATAAAAATCCTCCATATTTAACAAAAAATCTAAAAAGTTCACCTGTTAAAAATTCACCACGCTCTTCCCAAATACTCTAATAATCCAACAACATTAACTTTAGCATAATTTTCTTGTTATACCATTTTCATATTTAAAGAAATGAATATTGAAAATATAAATACGAAACTTAGAAAATTCTCACAATAGCATAAAAATAGTAGTTTAATCAAGTACTATAATTTTAATTTAAATAATATAAAGTATATTTATATTTATTATATAGGTTAAAATTGTCTTTTTTTTTATTACAATGAATTAAAATGGTGTAAAGTAAAATCATCCATACTCTCCTCCCTTGGCCAATGTCATCATCAGAGTTAATTTTATGAAAATGACCTTGTTTAATGAATTTTACCATATCATGGAGAGTTAATTTCAGACTATTTGTTAAAACAAGATTTTATTTTATTTTTTGAAATTACACCGGGGTTTATATGAATTTTACCCAAAATAATATTATAAAAATAAAATGAAACATAAATTACACACATTAAAATTTATTATGAATAAATACCACATTCTAAACCAACCTTTGAAATGATTAACAAAACTGCCGTAACCTTCAAAAAATTATAAAAATATCTTAATATTTTCACAAATCTAGCACCACGTTATTTGAAATATGGCGTGAAATTTTAGCCAAAAATAAGAAATTGAAGTGGAAAATGACTGTGTCTATATCAACATATTGGGTTAAATAAATATGAGGGGTGAAAATTAAAGTTGAGGAATTTTGTAGGTACTGGGGTACGGGTGGGCTGGGCTTTTAAGGAAGTATGTAATCGAGCCAGCCCACATGTGGTGGCCCAGCACTCTAGCCCAAGTCTCACTCTTCCGGTAAGTCCAATTTATCTATGCCATTTTAATATCTTCCATTTTTCCCCCCAGTAAAAAAGCAAAAAAGAAAAAGAAAAAAGAACAAGTTATTTTAATATTCTAGTCCTTTCTCCTTTTCGTAGTGCAAAGTATTTTTAGCAATAAAAAAGAAAAGATGAGATTGTGAGACATCTCAGTTCATTACACAAATCTTATTTGATCTAAGGAGGTGGATCTCCCTTTTTTCCTTTTTTTTTTCTTCTTTTTCATTGGTCGTTTCCCCTTTTTTCTTTTATTTTTAGTTTTTTTTTAATTTTTATTTTATTCTTTTTTGTTTTTTAACAAATATATATGTAATTTTTTATCGAACGTTACTCGCAGTATCCGATGCTAACGCGTGGGCTGGTTTACTGCGCTCGGTATTTTTTTTTGAAATAAATATAAACCCTAAAATGGAATTAGTGAACCCTAAATTAAATTGATTTTTTTTTTTATCTGACGTCTCTCGCTGTGTACTCCCCCAACCCTAACACGTAGACTCTTGCATTAAGTTTGATATTTAATTGGGAAAAATAAAATAAAAAGGGATGGATTGGGGCAGGCCTGGGGCGGATTTGGGTGAATTTTGGATCAATTTGATCTGTCTAACGAATTATGACTCGTTAAACCATTTCATATAAGTTTTTGTCGAAAGAAAAATCTAGCTTTTTTCCAAAAGATATTTTCTCATTTTTTGTTGCATAATCTTGCAAGATACACACACACACACTAGGTTAAATGCTTTTAAAACCATGAACTTTATACATTTTTATTTTATTTTTAACATGAACTTAAAAATGTGCCAAAAATAAACACCAACTTGACAACTTTTGCAAATTTAACATTGACTTTACTTTTGACAAAATTAATACCGACATGGATGATGGAGAAACACATGTAGATCGATTGTATGACCATTAAAAATGACATTATTTTAAGCTAATTGCTTTAAAATCAATCCACATATATTTATCCTACATCCATCCATTTACAAAAAATGTTAAATTTGTATTTTTTTTTGTGGCATAATTTGAAGGTAATGTTAAAAACCAAAAAAGTGTTTAGTATATGATTTTAAAATCATCTAACCCTTTACTATAATGATTAATTAAACAATATATGTGGATCCAAAAGGAATTGATTAGAAACGCAGATTTGTGCGTAAGGTGCCGCTTTCACATCGAGCTAATTCCTAACCAGTAACCACCATAAAATTTTCAATAGAGCATGATTAATTTTAATGTGTGAAAGGGAGACTATCTCCCTCACCTTCCTCCACTAAAAAAAAAATAATAAAAAATAAAATAAAAATCTATTAACACCCAACAAAGGGATTTCCTTTTTAAGCAGCTCTAACAAGTGAACCAAAGGTGTACCTTGTATACAGACATGTGTGTGTGTGTGTGAGAGAGAGAGAGAGAGAGAGAGAGAGAGAGAGAGAGAGAGAGAGAGAGAGAGAGAGAGAGAGAGAGAGAGAGAGGAGTGCTGTCTTCCAAAGGACAAGTTGCAAGCATAGTTTTGACAACCTGGAAGAGGAGCTCTTGATCGAATAACATGGTGCATTTCTGGTAGCTCACATAAAATCAGAGACTGAATTAAGAAAGGAATAGCAGCGTTAGATCAGAGGCAACGATAAATCAATCCTAAGATAGGACAATGTCAAATCACTGGGAGGAAAGCTTGAGAAGAAATAATAAACCCAATATGAGCCGCATCTTCTTTTGTCCTATCAACTAGCATAAACTATTTGATGTGATAAACAGCACTCCACCAAATTTAAGACTTGCATGAGCAACTCAGCATACTTCTGTTCCCATAATTTTGATAATCTTCATTTGCATATTAAACACATAGCACACTAGCATGAGCTGCTTCATGATTCATATGCTTCATGCTGAATGATCCCACACAAAGAACACAACAATGCAATACAGTGCAGACTTCAAAGGTAAAAAGGAGACAAATTGAAAACTAAAAATAAAAGAAGCAAAATTCGCATGTTCAAGATCTTATGTATTTTCTCCGCTTCAGCTGGCTGCACATTAGTGCATTTTGAATTGAGACGAACTACATTCTACATACGTGTACCAAAACCTCACTGATGGGTTTCCCAAACTTTGCAGGGCTTTGCACGAGAAAGATGAGGAACGCATGTCCAGGGCTAAGTTTTTCGTGATAGTGCTAATCTGCAGCTTTTCTTGGTACCTAGCACCAGGGTACCTCTTTCCAACTCTTACAAGCATCTCGTGGGTGTGTTGGACATTCTCCAAGTCAGTCACGGCACAGCAGCTTGGATCAGGCATGAGAGGGCTTGGTCTCGGAGCCTTAACATTAGATTGGACAGCCATAGCGTCCTTCTTGTCCAGCCCACTTGTATGTCCCTTCTTTGCCATAATGAATATCTTCGTGGGTTATGCACTCATAATCTACATAGTGCTTCCTACAGCCTACTGGGGATTCGACTTGTATGGTGCTAGAAAATTTCCAATTTTCTCCTCACACTTGTTCACAGCTCAAGGTCAAAAGTATAACATATCTGCAATTGTAAATGACAAGTTCGAGTTGGATCTGCAAAACTATGAACACCACGGTCGAATACATCTCAGCGTATTCTTTGCCTTGTCATATGGGTTTGGTTTTGCAACCATTGCATCTACTCTAACACATGTGGCCTGCTTCTATGGAAGGTATATATCCCCCATTCCAATTTTTTATGAGGTCAAAGCCAAATAGGAATTTAGATTCAGCATAAAAATGGGGTGGGTGTGTGTATGGGGGGGGGGGGTTAACTTTTATATAAACACCACTCTGATTAACTGGATAACTTGCAAATTTGTAAACCACAGGGAAATATACCAAACATTCCGTGATTCATATAACAAAAAGGAGGACATTCATACAAGACTTATGCGCAAATACTCGGACATACCTTCCTGGTGGTTCTATATATTACTAGCAGTAACATTTGCTGCTTCTCTGATACTTTGCATTGTCTTGAACGACGACGTTCAGATGCCATGGTGGGGACTAGTCTTTGCCTGCATCATGGCCTTCGTTTTCACACTTCCAATTAGCATTATCACAGCTACAACAAACCAGGTAACTGAGAGAGTACACTAATGCACATTCCTCTCTAATGTTGTGTACCATGAATTGCAAGGCTATCCAGCATCACTGATGAAGATTTGATTGACTACACAAAAACAAAGAGCAGCTGTACCTTCAGAACCAAACCTATAAGAAGCACGCTCACGAATACAGACAAAGATACATATAGCAACTGAAAAGTGAAAACTTCATGTTATTTATCTTCTTATGCTAAACTTAGTAGACTAAACATGTTTTATTTGCAGACTCCTGGGTTGAATATAATCACAGAGTATGTTATGGGTATCATATACCCAGGAAGACCAATTGCTAATGTCTGCTTCAAAACCTATGGCTATATCAGCATGGCGCAAGCAGTCTCTTTCCTAAGTGATTTCAAGTTAGGCCACTACATGAAGATCCCTCCCAGATCAATGTTTATAGTTCAGGTAGTTTACCTTTTTCATCATTATGCTATCTAATAAAAACTGCAGGACCTACTCCAATAAAATAGAACAGTTCAGTTTGAGTCCTACCCAGAGAGAAATGAAATAAAGCAATGACAATTCATCTTTATATGAGGAATTTCTTAAAGTGAAACGGAAAGCATTGACTTATTCAGATTAAATGCTACTGTTGCTTTCTCAGTTCTTGGGAACAATTATAGCTGGAACTATCAATATTGTTGTGGCTTGGTGGCTGCTTACATCTATCGCAAACATATGCCAAGATGACCTCCTCCCACCGGACAGTCCATGGACATGCCCTGGAGATAGAGTCTTCTTTGATGCATCAGTAATCTGGGGTTTAGTGGGACCCAAAAGAATATTTGGAAGTCTTGGAAATTATAGTTCAATGAACTGGTTTTTTCTTGGAGGTGCATTAGGTCCTATCATTGTTTGGCTCTTCCACAAGGCATTTCCAAAAAAATCTTGGATACCTCTAATTAACCTGCCTGTCCTTCTAGGGGCAACAGCTATGATGCCAGCAGCGACACCATTAAATTACAATGCATGGATCATTGTTGGTACAATTTTCAACTACTTTGTCTTTCATTATCGGAAAAGCTGGTGGCAAAGGTATAACTATATTCTTTCAGCGGCTCTAGATGCCGGGGTAGCTTTCATGGCAGTGGCACTCTATTTTACATTGGGCATGGAGCATAAACAAATAGATTGGTGGGGCACGAGTGGTGAACACTGCAACTTGGCTACTTGTCCTACTGCTAAAGGCATACAAGTTGGTGGCTGTCCAGTATACTAAAACTATTGTACTTAGCATTTTTTGACTACTAGGTATCAAGGAAGACTATTGTTGCCCATATTTCTGTAAGTATTCTGAATAATTAAAAGCCAAGAATCAATTATTACTTGTAATTATTACTATGGGATAGGAACTCTTTCCGGTATAAATACTATCTTAAGAATATCAATGCCAAATTTATATACCTTTCTCTTGTTACCAAGCCTATTCCATCACACATACATCACCAAATCCAAGAACTTGATGTTTATCTGCAAGATAGAAACCTGCTCTCTGCATCATTTGATTGTCTGGCATTTAAAAGCAAAGTTTTATGCCCCTTATCAAGACATGAGTTTATTTGCATTTTTCAATCATGAATTTTCTTGGCCTCCTCATAAAAGATGCTTGGTGCTCATCTCATATACCATGGTGTGCCTTTATCAACTGGAAAAAATAATACCAAGAGAAAGTGGTTAGAAAGCGTACATGACATACATGATCAAGCGAACCAGTCAATTTGTCACTATTCCTTTCCTGTTATCTTTTTCTGAACTACACTTCATTCTTATATGCAAATTATGACTTCAATTTTAAATTAACCATACAATGTCATCAGTGAAACATTCAAAACATTTCAATATTGACAGCTAACAATCATAAAACAAGTCAAACACAGCACTAATATAACCTAGCAATCCTATGATCCACACAATTAATGAGATAGAATCAGATATATAGAAGTATTGTATTTTTTTTTAAAAAAAATAAGAAATTCAAAATACATAAATTAATCCAGATCTGGATAGAATTTCAACTATATAAATTGCACGTGTATGGAGTCACCAATTCACCAATCTGAGATTTACTCCAAAATCATAGGAAACATCCCCCCCCCTCCCCCCCCAAAAAAAAATAATAAAAAATTTTTCTCTTAGAGGTTAATCCACCTGCAAAACTAGGCAAACCACATGGGGCCTGATATTTGGATGCAATTTCCTCACTAATCTCCAGACTCAAGATTAAACACAGTCAATTGTGTCACATTGTTGCAGCTGAAGTGTATCTCAGAAAAAAAGTCTTATAAATTATGACCAGGATTCACAGTCTCTTGATGGCTGATGCTCAGAAGATAATCCTCACCACTTGACATGAAAGTAGCGCCAAACAACAATGCTCTCGCAATGAAACTACCATGTATCAAAGGATGTATTGTCCATCACCACAAATTACAACATTTCTTTGTTGAAAAGTTTTAGTTTATAGAAATGATTACATCCAACCCCTAATGTACACACTCATAAGATCGACACTAATTAATAAAATCATTGAAGTAACTTCAGAGAGTAAGCCAAGCTCACGACAAAGTAAGTTCCAACTAACTTCCTTATGGTAACATATTGCTGAAGGCCTTATGTTGGTGGTGAAGGCATCATTGAACGCCATTGGTTATACTCATCCATACGAATGATGAAGGAGCTGGAACTTGGGAAACCACCACCACCATATGCCTGCAGGTATAGATACACCAAACAGACTTAAAACTCATTCAGGAGTTTCCCTGGCAACATTCTAATATAAGGCTGTTTATAAATTAGTGCGTAAGGAGAATGCACAAGCAGATTTTACTGCCAAGTTGCAATACCTTAGCAATTTCAGATGTATCAGTACTGCTGTCTACAGTCCTCAGGCACATTTTTAGATTGTTCCTCTGCATGTGAACAACTGCTCCAATAGGCCTGTTTCATCAGTAGGTAAACTCAGAATGATAGCAAACAAACACCTAGAAATAGCCTCACTTAGATTACATCAAGATACAAAGAAGCAACCAACATCTTGGGCCCTATAGGGCTTTCAGAGAGACAACAAGCATACTGTTCCAGCTATGCCACTCAAATATCTGCAGATAGAACTGAAACAACATGTGCTGGTGATAACTATGACAACCAACAAAATACAAGGGCGTGGGCTAAATCATAGAACAATACAAATTTCCTTTCCACATTTTCCAAGCCTGCAAAAAGCATAAATTGCCAGGCAATAAGACTGAGATTTAGAAACTGCTAGCTAACACAAAAGCAATATTAAGCTACAGTGAGAGTTTTACTGCTTGATGTAATTGAACAAAATTCATCTACAGTTCTGTTTGTTTACTTCAGGAAAACAAACCATTGTTTCTGTAGTAAGAAAGAGCTGATAGTAAAAGGAGTATCATACTTGATAATATAATACGAGTAAATGTTCACCTGGTAAGTGAAACACAAGGAGGCTCAGAGCAATCAATTACATCAAGGCTCAAGCTAGCCATGAACACTACACCTATTATGCCGCTCCATGTATTCATGTATTCCTCCCCCTTTCCTCAATGTGAGAAACCTATTGAACATCCCCAGTGAAATCATAGCAGTATATTCCTTTGGGAGCTAAAATAACCAAAATCCTCATAGAAATTTCAGGACTTCTTATGCTGTTGGGAAGGTTTTAATCAGGTTTTCTTAGAAGTTAGAACCAGATAATTTAGTTCTAAATTTTTTCATCATTTCAGTAAAGGTGTGAATGTATAGGTAACTAAGGTAAGTAAATAACGAAGAAGCCTAGAGCATATTCGGAATGGAAAACCAAAGATTAATCCAAAAAGGAAAAGGAAAGTAAAGGAAAGATGGCCTTTAAAGGTTCTACTTCAGATCTCCAACCAAATTGAGCAAGTTATATAGTAACATACACCACACATGACACACGACATCATGCAGTTCATTAAGGACAACTTCTCAGCTATAGATTTTGATGAGTCTCATTTAATTCCTTACTTTCCAAGTGATTAATTGAAATAACAGTAGGCGAGTTTTATCTCATCAGTGACATACTGTTTCTTTTTTCCTTTTTTTTTTTTAAATCATATGAAACCATTATGTAACTGCAAAGCCTAATTTCTTCGTTAAAGGAGACACCAGCTATATACAATGCATGATATGCATCCATTAAGTTCAGGGGTCTCCTTAGGGAAGCCACACTGCAGTTCTTAATTATATTGTACGCAATACATATTGCCAGGGACCTTTGATGTTGGTCCGGGGCTGAAAGTTGCTCTTGGGGAAAGCCACAGTGTAAACAAACTTGCTACTTGTTCAATGTTAATTTGTGATTTACTAGTTCTATATAGACGATTGCATATTTTTCCCACTAAGTGTGTTTTATATGCTCACCCCATAAACTCCAAGCTTTAAGGTCAATAAGCTCCCGACCAGACTGAACTAAATGAAGTTTAAATTTGCTTTCCTTTAACTATTAAAGTTTAGTACTGATTTTTGTGTTTTCATAAAAAATAAAAACAAAGAAATAAAAATATTCAATTTTAGTACGTATTCATTGTTGACAATTAGGATGTTTCTAGGAGTGTAGAATCACAAATTTTAATCTATCTCATACATTGTTTTCTCTTTAAAAAATATTTTATTCGCTCTATGTTTCTTCACTTGTTCTGCAAGATGAGTCATGCCTTTTCGAGAAAGCAGTGGCAATCTAGTTGTTAGGAATTAGGGTGTTCTGGTTTTTGAAAGCTACTTGTCTCAAATATATGATTCATTAGCTGCCCATATATAAAAATATTATCAATATCAATAGCAGAGTTGGGCCTTCCAGGTCGATTGTTACTTTGTATATTGAAGAACAAAAAAAAAGCATTTCAAAGTTCCACTAGTTGACAAAAACTCAATACACAGATGCATACATGAAGTATAAGGCATGTACTAACTACTAATCTAAAATCAGATTAAAAAAATAGAGCATGGAAATCACCTTAACCCAGCTTCTGCACTCATTTGGCTGAGTTCCTTGCCCATCTCATCGATGAAATCTGAATTCCCATCAGCTCTAACCCCCTAACAAAAAAAAAGATATATTCTAGGCAATTAAAGTGTAATTCTATTACTTCAGGCTTATAAAAAAAGAAAGGAAGTCAATTAATGCAATCAAATGGCTTGCTTTAAGGTTGACTTAAGAATGAAATCACAAGCTTAAATTGTGAATTTGACAATCAACTAACGAAAGATTGTTGAACATGTTACTGGACAAAATTATCATACCAGACACTCGCCATAAAAGCCTCGGCCCAACTTAACCCTAAAGACCTTATGCAGCAGTTTACTTGCATCTGTCTGTCGTTTAGAAAGATATGCGTTTCCCTTGATGATCAAGTCAGCAGAGCAGATCTCTGTCAACTGTTCATAACAGAAGAAAAACAAAATTATATGCACACACTCCTAACTACAAAAAAAAACAGAATATGAGAGAGCGGAAAGACCGGTGACTGGAGCTAACCATTTTCCTCCAATGGAGGTAGCATTAGATTTGGATTATCAAATTATTATCAAGCCTATATGCACAACCATCAGCTATAGGCAATGTTTTTTCTACTAACATTTCTTTAATAACTTCATATTGCTAATGAAGTAAATAAATGGAACAGCAAATATGTATGTTAATAAAATTTACTCGAACCTGTTGATACATGAGAGGGTTAGTGATGCAGTTCAATTTTGACTGCCATTCTCTTAGTCCAATATTAAGCGCTTTAATGTTGGGTAAATTCCACTTCCGAAGATCTCCAGCTTCAATGTATTTGAGAATCATCTCTACGCGTTCTCGGTCTTCATGGGTTAGCAGGCTCAAGCTATCAACCTGTCATGCATCCAGTACTTTAAATGAAGCGTCTCCACAAATTTATGAAAAATTACTCAAAGCTGCATAACTATAGCAGCAACCACAGCCAATAAAACAGAAGAAAACAAACTTAAAACATCCAGCTAGTTACCTGATTAGATCTTGCCTCCAAAAGTTTAGCAGAGAAATATTCATATGCAGCAGTGGAGCTGCTCTTCTCAATATTTACATGAAACCAAAGGTTTGGATCAGAATCTTCCCTTGGGGAAATTTGGGAAAGCACTGATTTCCGGTGATCAAATCCAATAACCCTGATTGCAGAAGTTGCTGACTTAAAACCACTGGCAACCTCATGGTCAGAACTCCCATGGAGGGGGCAAGAAAACTGACAATACATTCAATAATATGAATGACTTTCACTTACATGGACGATGTTCTCCTGGAAAGCTCCAAAGCAAAACCTTTTGGACCCAAAAAGTCTAGAAAATAGCATGTCTTCATTCCTTCTATGCACAAGTCATCAACGCTAATAAAGATGGAAAAAGTTATAACAAAAAGAAGATCAATAGAATACAGTGGTAAGGGCAATGCTAGTATGTCTATGATAGATGGACAAGTTCCTTAGTCACACCTATGACCTACCTTGTATCTCAGATGCAATGTTCCAGTGAAATTCACATCAAACGTATTTAAAATGGCTACATTCATTAAAGTTCAAGCATAGATGCAGAGTGCAATGTGAGCATACTTTTGAGGCATTCACTTGAGGAAAAGTAGTTCTACAAGACGTTGATAACAACACAGCCGTATATTCTCTGTGATTGTGACGAATTAGTAACTCTATCACCTAACCGGATAAAAAAGAGGAGATGCCTAAATTCACCAGCGCAACCTGTTTAATATGAATTTCTGAAATCTTTCCAACTAAATCGAAAATTGTCAGACAAGCCCAAGTACAGTTTACCATTCACTTCAACATGCATGCGAATTATTCACACATGCATGCATACATACTGTGTCCGTATCAGGATTGTATAATAAATTACATCTCGACAGTGCACCACCAGATTATACATAATGCCATGAAAAAAAGAGGGGGAATAAAAAAAGACAAAAGCACATTACTTGAAGGGCACGACGGCGGAGAAAGGCAAAATAAGGCAAGGGAGGTTGAGTTGAGAGTGGTAAAGATGCGCGAAAAGCGCTCCATAAGCGCCGGAGAATGAGGGGTAATTGTACAACACCAAGTTCGGAGTTTTGTTCTCCGACGCCTTCCGTATTGCTTCCAAAGTGGCGTCTGATCGCAACTGACGGACCAGCGCAGGAGGACATTGGGTTGATAAAAAAGAGGCGGGGAACCGCCGTTTGAAGGCGGCAGAGAGAGCCATTTGATGGTGGTGATACGGAGCAATTAGGGTGCCGCCGTTACTGTGACGGCAGCATTGAACCGAACATCTCTCCAAGCATCGGTGAATTTAGAGGTTTAATTATTCGTCGTCGCCGGCAGAGGGGTTTTACAACGGGAACGGGAGTGTAGTATTCACACCAATTGAAAATTAAATGAAAAGTAATTACTTAAACAAAAAATTATAAAAATAAAGAAAATAAAATTCAAAATCCTACCTCTATTTGCTCGCATTCAACATTTTTCATTACTCCCTCTACTCTAAATCCTACCCTACCTCAAACCTTGCAAAAATCTATTTGGATTGGTATTCGTCTTGTTCGAAAACTACAGTCAGATCGAAGGTCAGTTAAAAAATTATTTTCGATCATATTCAAGTTCATTTGGAAATAGATTTTGATCATTCTCTCTCTTAATATATGAATTAGTTTCTAATTATCGAGATGCACCTAGTTTGTAATTGGAGTTGACTTTTGATCAGATAAGGTGTTCAATCGTTATTGAATAATTAAATTATAAATATATTTATTTGAACAAAATATGAAAATAATATTAGTTTAAATAGTGGGACACGTGTCAACATTTGGGAATTTTTAAGGACACCCCTTTCCGTACTACTATTTCTTCATCTCATCTTTTTCTAGGGAGTTGATGACAGCATCTTTATTGTTATGATGGCCCAAGTGCTACTTGGATACTATACTAATGATCCTGTTTCGATTTAATATACACATGGGTTGTATACTAGTTCAATATACACTACATGAATTGCATTAGTATACTCACAAATACCTATTTTTCATCTGTGAAAATGAAGTTATAACAAATGCATAAAGTGAGGTCGTCAACTTTTGCGTGCCTTTAGAGTGTAGATGAACAATAACACTTGAATACAGTTGTTCAAGTTATGAGTAATATACAAACATCAATCATGACTTTAACTAGAATGACCATTGGACATATCCTGTTTTCTCTCTTCAGCATTTATATAACTTTACATGGATTCCCAGTGAACCATTTGAAATTCTGAATATTTTTCACCAACAGAAATCTGACGGATGTGAATCCATCATGTCACTTTACCATTCCGCTTCCTGTTTAAACCTGGTCCTTGAAGTTTGAACTGAACATCTTTCTTGGGCTGCCACCAACTCTAATGCAGTTGAAGCCTGTTAAAGAAATCAATTTTATGCATATGCTTAAGCATAGAATACCTACAATGCCTTAAAACGCCACGTATCAATTAATTATGGTTTCTTGAAGCTGAATTACCCCAGGTTCACGACATCTGGTGCGTTTCTTTTCTGACTCTGTTGTGGTTGGCTGAGCTCGAGGTTGACGGGTTCATGTATATCATAGTCATTGGTGATACCATGTTTGATGTGGCATACTCTATCTACTTCACTTGTGCTCCCTGGGCCATAGACCTGTTCCAAAGGTAGCTTAAGTTCAGAAGAAATACTCTGGCTGCCCTAATTTGTACTTCTATTCTAGGCATTATCTAACCTGCATGTCATTACCTTTTTCCGTAGTTCCGCATTCTCTTGACTTACAACATGTATCTTCTTGTGTAGTTCTATGTTTTCTTGATGAATGAGGTTTCCCTGGGACAAGAGTGATGAAATTACTCACTCATCTTCACAACTACATTATACAGTTGGGAAATATACGGACTTCTCACGAGAATTACCTTCATCTGTAATTCTTTGATCTCCTCAGTCAGAGTTTGTTCCTATCAGAGAGAAAAATATAAGATCTTTTGCTACAGTGCTGGAGACCTATAGATATAGGTAGCTGTTAAAATGTTAAACATAAAAGATGTTTACCTTCTTCATTCGCACTCCTTTCAAGCTCTTCTCAAGCTGATGTTCCAGATTTTGGAGGTCCTTCATGTTCAATCCTGAAAGCTCTTCTCCTAAAAGCTGCCTGTAGTCATCAGGAAAGGGCACGTGGTATGTTCTCGGTTTTTCATCTCACGCTAAGATATTGATGCTCTGTTTGTATAACTCATGGTAACTTAAAATTCCCTTGGCTAAATGTTGTGCAGCGCATGAATCTTCCTATTTCAGTTTCCAATTTCTTTACCTAGATGTGCAGTGAGAATAATATTTGAATTCAATTCCTGGTGCTTTCATTTCTCAGACTTGTAGTTTAAAAGGGTATAAAAAGAAAAAAATAGTTTTTTGGATATAAGAATCTGAAGCTTTTAAAAATTGTATTTTAGAAGGTGGTGTACAATGTGCTCTTTTGAGTTAATGTAAACCTAGAATATAGGTTTTGAATATTTGTTGATATCTTGTATCTCTTTTCTGTGGTAATCAATTCCCACCTTACCCAACACCCGAAAAAAGAAAAGAAATAATAATAACAAAATGATATCACGTTTCAATATGAGATGGAAATGTGATAACTACAATTGAGATGGCATCTTTTTTATTGATAGAGTGTAATATGAATTAGTTTTTGAAATTTGCAAGTAAATAAGAGAAATGTGGGGATTATAAAAGGTTTGTAATGGATATGTTTGTTTTGAGAGTAGGAATTCTATTATCAAACTTTTTACAGATAAACTGACACATTTTGTGAAAATAAATGTCATGAGAAGGGACTTTTGAAAAAAAAAACCCAACAAATAGTCACTACAAGCCTGTGATTTTTTGTTGGCAATAAACAAAAATGTCTGGAAATGATTTTCTGCCAAAAATACATCCAGAAAATATATTATCAGTTAAAATACAGCATCAGATAGAAGAAATGTCACATGAATTGTTCCTTTTGCACTTCTCAAAGTCTTCATGCTTAAAAATGTGATGACATATTAACCTGTAAATACTATACACTCTTATCCCTCTCAAACTTGTGTTACATTCACCTGGTTTTCAAACAATAACATATGACATGGACTAGAGTATTTAAATGTTTCTTGATCCAAGCATATTTTAGAAAACCAATATTCTTTCTGTAAAGATATATTGCTTCACTTATCTTTTAGTGAGATTATATTTTCTGAATGGGATGGTAAACAAATCCTCAGTGTTTATGCTAGTTAAAAAAAAAAAAAAAAAAAAAAAAAAAAAAAAAAAACTATCTTTTAACTGATATGGAGTAACTTTTCTTAAATCATGACATCCTAATACATTTTCAGAGTATATTTATTATGCTTGCTTCTTTGATGTGTAACCCTGGTTTCCAGCCATTCATTCTTCTCGTGTATAAGGACCAGCAACATCTTAAAAACACTTAATTTTCCATGCTGTGGTTGAATTGGGTTTTCCTACCCCTTGATTTTCTAACAAAATCCTGGTGATTATCACCTTCTCCCCTTAATGTATTCTTGGCCCGATGCTGTTCCAACTGATTATGCATTTCTTAATATTACACGGCTCTATTTCATGACATAAGATTTGCTGGGTATTTGGCCAAAAAAAACATCTTATACCTATTGGACTGAACTAAGTGAAAGTACTGCTCATTAGGGTGTTGAAAATCACAACATGACATGTTGCATTTCTAGGGCAACCTGTTGGTTGTTACCACCATTCATGCGGCATACAAATTTCTGTTGTATCATATTCCTTAGCCTGTTCATCCATGGTATAATTAATTTGAATTACAGAAACTATAGTCCAACTACTACATGCAGCATGTCAAATGGATTTACCTGTGGCATTGTTGAATGTACTGCAGCTGTTGCTTCAAGCTTGATACTTCCCTTTGCCAAAACTAGCAAGAAAGGAAAAATGGATGATTAGCATAGCTGGTCAGATTTGTGTTGATATAAAGTCTACAACAAAGCAAGCAGAAAAAAAAATCAACTGTATTTTCATAAATGTTATGCTGATCCCAAAAATCTTGTACGGTCATGTGCATGGATTAGGTGTTATTATTTTCATAAAAAGCTATTTAAAATGGAAAAGTTACCTACTTTGATGATCAGTGCTTTCAGTTATATCCTTCTTGTAGTTATGCATCCTGTTGTTCTAAGTAAGTATTGGGGACTATTATTGTGTTTCGCATCCACATAATGAGCTCCTTCACCTAACTGGTTTAGGTTGGCGAGGCTTTTCTTTTACAATGCATATGTTGCCTCATCATTTGTTTATTAGCTACAATGATATTCACTTCTCCTTTCCAAAAGTGTAAGTTTTTCTGAGAGGGAGTAGATATTCGAAGTGATGTGGCAGACATATTTACAATGTCGATGAATTGACTTAAGCCTTGATTTCCTTTTCCTTTAAGGAAATAGGAAAATTTTCATTAACAAACATTATAGTTTTGTTTGTGGAATCATAACATTGACTTGAAGTAATGAATGATTGGTCCGGAAACCTTGTTAAGAACCAAATTTGTGAACAGTCTCTCAACTGACGGAAGGAAGGAACATCTGGAAGAGGTAAGATTGATGTGTCCGATATGAACCCTGCAGAACCGAGTCAAAAAGAATCTTGTAAGTTATTCCAGAAGGGATTTGTAAAACTTGTAGCATTAGAGTTCTAAATACATGGAGTGAGAAATCTCCCTTCTGGATGTTCAAACTCATTGTAAGAGCTTGACCTATGGAATTCCTGCATCCTGAACCTATAATAATTTTGAGAAATCGAGAATTTAGGATAGTGATTTACCTAGAATATTTGATGATGATGCCGATGCTTGATGATGTTTGAGTTTCTCTGAGTATTCAAAAGTGTTTAGTGGACTTAGGTATCTGGAAGGGAGTTAGTACATTTTTTTAAAAGGTTGGCAATAATACCGATTCATTATGCATTGCATTGAATCTTTTTAATGAACAATATCCTGCTCTTGAAACCTCAGTCTTCTGTGGGTCACGGCTCTTCAGTAATTGGGACTTCTGATGTCTACTACTAGCCATTTTCATTTTAGGTATAAAATTCTCATCTCAACGTCCTGAACTCTTATTGCCATAAGCAGCATTCTTTAGGAATTACCCTTAGCTGCACCTTTATAATAATTCTTTCGAATGGAATCTGTAAGAATAAAGAAGTTCGGAAGATGGATTGCTGTAGGGAAGATATTGGATAGGAATTTTTATGGTGCGCTCTTTTCAAGCAACATAAATGTGAAGTTTTCTTAAGCCTTGAATTTGATTAACAATCATCTATTATGAGTTCTAGAATCTTTCGGTGGACATTTGCATTCTATCATGCGGCAGGTTGGCTACTTTCTGGGTGTAGTATAGGTTCCTGCATTGTTTGGCTCCTCTTCAGGTGGGCACCGCATGACAAATGACATGCGTGTCTGACCTTTGAAAGGTGGTGCTTCCTAACAAAATACAATTCTCAGTCACAACAGTCATTCATAAGGAAAGCCGACTACAGGTTCCTCCTCTACTATAGGCCGTCTTAAGGCACAAATGCACAATATGGTAGGACATGGTAACCATTTGGGACTTATTTTGTACAGAATATCAATTCCTTGCTTTATTTTACTGATTTCTGGACTTTCATTACTTAATTTGGTATAGCATGAGGAATACATGCTATTTGTAATGCTGAAGGTCTACACATCATGCCAATTTGTAAATCTTGAAGAGTAAATAAATCCTATTCGCACCTTTTCATTTCATCATTATCTTCTTTCTTTGCTTTCAATTTATGGACTATGAACCTTGTGAACTTACCATATTGATATTAATTCTTCACATTGATGCCTTTATAGCTTCCATCAAAGCATTCTGAAGATGCAGATAATGTGGACCAAATTAACACATGTTGCATAGATAATCTGAGAACATGTAGAGAGTAGTAGACTTCCATGCTTAAGGCTCAATTTGTTGCTCTACTGGTTATGTGAACTTAACTCTATTAAATTTTTATTTGTAATTTCTTGCAATCTTGATATTTTGTGTGTGAATATAAATGGAAGACCTAGTGCACTGATATGCTTCCTATGTATGATGATTGGTCCATGACATTACTACCCCCTTTCAAGTTTGTCCTGGTTGGCAAACCATTGAAGCAGTTAGTGAGCTTCGAGATCTTCGGTTTTGAGTACACTGATGCAACTCTTTTTCAATGGGGATCTTTGATTGCAAGCACAAACTTTAGTAACATCATGTTCCATATTAGCAATGAAGAAGATATTGTATGACATTTGACCGTTAAAAAGGTTCGATGCTTCTTACTTGTCAACTTGGGTGATCCTGGACAAGTGGAGAGTTGTTTATTGATAATTGCTAGATTTGAAATAGACACCATGTAATTATTGTTATGGAGTTTCTAACAAGTGCCTTCACGCGGACTTTGAAGATTATTAACTCTATTGAGTCAAACTTAATTGTGAATGGGCATCAGCATTTTAGCTGGTTAGTATCCAATAATGTTGACCACACCATGAGTTTTGAGCCTGTTCCTTTCACTGCTTCACATACACTTGACTCCAGTTTCATTGTCGCCCTCAAACATGAAGCATCTTCTGAGAACTCTAGTTTTCTTGTCAAGTTCTATCCATGGTTTTGGATGATTCCAAGTTTTATTGAATGGAAGAACTACATTTGTAAATACAAGATTAGCCTGTTCATTATATCATTCGTTCTCTATACTCGCTCACTGATTGGTTTTTTATGATTTATTTTCAGCAGAGTTCTCTTTCGGAGTATAAATATCTACGACTATTTTGGCCATAAGTAGATTGTTGAATTGTAAAGTCGTATGAGTTATAGACTGCTGCTTTTTGAAAGGCAAATTATGGACCCAACAGTTCCTGTTTCTGTGGCAATTTAAGTGACTATTATGTGGTTCTATAACCATTATATTTGAAGCCGGAAACCATTTTGTCCTATTATTTCAACATCCATTTTGTCACATGATCCTCACTGAATCATGTTTCTCAATCACATTATGGATGACCCCTTGTGGTTTGTTGTATTCTTGGAATGTGAGTTTTGTGTGATTAAAGGATCAGGATATCTTCTCTCCGTGATAGCTATGTTATCTTGTTAGCTGTTATCTTGGTATTTTTAGGAACTTCTGCACTAGCCTATTGTCATGATCCAGTCCACAGTTACGAGCAGTTGAGCAAAAATCCGGACTAAAATAAGTTCCCCTGGAATTCAGTTACAAAATGGAACCCCTCTTTTGTTAGATCCCATTCTAGTCCACCTCTTTTCTTAGATTCCATGTTTGTCTAACATTACTATTCAATAGACCTAAAGGCAATGTGACACATAATAACTGCTGTGTGCATGCATATCTCGTGTACACACGTCTTATTTTCTGAAGTTGTATATGTCTCTTAATAGGGGATAAAACCTGCTCAGTTTGCCTTTGAGTGGGAGGATTTGAACTTAATTAAAATATTTCAAATGACTCCATATTATTTGGATTTCAGTAGCTGAAAAATAGCTCAACAGGGAACATAGGATCTAAATCCATCATAATGGCATTTTCCAGACAAGTTCAATGAATTTGTTATTGTAGGTTTCGGATTCTACTAAAATCCCATCTATTCATCTTTGCTTCTGTTGGCCCTTCGCTCCTTTGCTGTTCATGCCTAATAAAAGACTGTATTTTATACGAGTAAGAGGACTAAAAGTTTACTAAGATCATAGCCTTTGGTTGTGAACAAATGCCTGAAAGGTGCATGATATCTATGAACCATTTAGACTGCTGCAAGCTTTCATCAGCATATAAGGGCTATATCTCCCTGGAACATGACATTTTTGCTTGTAATATATCTTCTCGATCCCTGCTGCAATTCAGTTCTTTGTTTTATTCCAATTTATACTGTGGCCCACACACATTAATGTTCTTGCTATCTGTAATCTATAGTGAACTTTTGTTCTAGTTTTTCTGTCAGTTAGCAAACTGTCTGGCTCTTTTTCACTCTATAGATCCATGTTCTTGTGTAGTGCCTAGGCATCATTTTGTGAGTCCGAGTAATTGTGTCAACTGAAGGAACCATGCTAAGCAACAACGCCGTAGTAAGCTGTCCTATAGATGATTAGGTTTTTGTCCTTCTTTCCATATATAGTTCTTCTCTGTCTTTCAAATCCGTGTACAGTGGTTGAATTGAACCTGATAGTTTGGCACATAATTCGAACATTCCACTCTCCGAATATAGTTGAGTTACATGGTGTTGTTCGAAGAGTTCCCATGCTCGTATTTGGTTCACCTCTATAGGTTCCTTTGAGATCTTTATCTTAGTCATAAACTTGAAACAGCTAAGCCTGCTCATAAAGTTTCATAAAACATCTATTTGATTTCCTAAATATTATGCTGAATTCTTCTTACCTTGCGCTGATCCCTTCATTAGACCGCATTTCTTTGTCCGTCAGAATGCTCTTCAGCTTAATTATGATGTTCATGCATTGCCCTATTAAAAAACGAACTATCTTTCAATGAGATTACGGAGTTCCAGCAAGTTGCTCGTCCTGTAAGAGACAATCAGAGGGCAGCCACAGCCCGTAGCTTTAATTTACTGATGCAAACGGAGCAGCAGGTACTTGGTGACAATCTCAACATCTTCTTGCTCTCCTTCAGTTGATGAACTTATATTGGCTGCAGATAGATGGAATTTGTTGTACAGCATCATCTTTTTTCTGCTTGAAATGTAGCTTAGCCAAATTTCTTTTTTCTGTCTGATTAAAAGTTTAGATGGGAAGGTTACTATTTCTCTGAGTTTTTGTGTTGGTATATATGGCTCAAAACTCAGATACAAATCTACATATTAATGTTATATTCTTTATCTTTGCTATAATCAGTTGCTTAATTCTGACTAAACTTCTCAAATGAAACTCCAATTAGTAATTTTATTAACTAACTGGGGCTATATATCACATAACTACATAAATCTATATTATACCTAGTTCTGTGATAAAACCCTCAATTCTATGCAGTTATTTGGTCCATGTTCCCCTGCATGGAAACAAACAACTGCTTCTAATACACGAGCATATCGAGTTTATCAAGAGTGTACGTAATGACTGTGGATTTCTCTCGTTATAAAAAACGAAGAAGCAACAATGGCTTCTAATACACATGAGCAGATCTAGTGATGACCAAGAGTGTATGTAGGATTAATGATTGCAAATTTCTCTCGTCACAAAAAAGAAGAAGCAACAACTGCTTCTAGTGTGGCCCTTGATCATATGGAGGAATGTAACCTTGACTGAATATTCCTCCTGTTCATGTTAAATTAAGGCCAAGTATAATATTGAAATATTCCAAACTATTGACTTTGTCTAAAAAATGTTTCATACTATCGATAATATATCTGCAACAAAATGTCCGAATTATCAATTTAATTGTTATGTAAAAATGTCCGCGCGCTCTCTTTTTTCATCAAATAAATGCTGACAAGGTAGACATATAGTGACATGAAAATACAATAATTAAATCCAAAACTAGTCAGCATTAAAATAAAAAAACGACATCATTCCATTTTCATAAGAATTTAAAAATATCGTCAGCATATTTTTGGCGAAAAAATAGATACACATTTTTGCAAAACAAATTTATAGTTCGGGAATTTTTTGTAGATTTTCAATAGTATGAGATCAATATTTTTAAAACAAAGTTAATAGTTTGGGATATTTGGATATAGATATATATATATATATATATATATATATATATATATTCGGCCTTAAATTAATCCCTTTTATTGATCTTTACAAGATAGATATATCCCTAACTCTTAATTTCTTCTAGACATAAGAGTTTGGTTAATCATGCTCTGATTATTAAATTTTCACAATATATAATACCTTTCTTGAAGATGCACAGAGATTAGAGGAAATATTATTTCTCACCTGATCGAAGCTGCTTAATACACAAATTAAATATTCTTCATGCATGGAATTAACTAAGAATTAAATAAAAATGGTAATTAGAAACATATAGTAGATTTATTAATTAATAATATTAGTGTAGGTACCTTGATCTGAGAAGTAGGATTGGTGAGATGGTAATGCTCCTCTTTCATCTTGTTGTATCTTTCTATCGCTGATTGCATACTGCTCAAAGATAAATTAAACAAAATTAATAATTATATATGCGTGTCATGCCACATAATTAATACTTGTCCTATTAGCTTTTAAATACAACAATTTTTATTTGATTTTGTCAAAACTGTGAATTTTCTGCCGAAACAAGCATATTAAAATTTGGGGATTTCACGGCAAAAAAAATGGAATCAGATCAAATATTGAACTAAATTAATTGTTGCATTTTGAAATTAATTAATTAATTAGGAAATAAAATGCAACCCATTATTTAACATGGGATAAGAATTGAAGCAGCAACTGCATTATAGTACTTATGAGACTCAAATTGTCTTCACTCCAATAACTTTTAAAGAAAAAAAAAGCAAACAAATATCCTAATTGATCAGCCTCTCTTATGGTAATAGAACAATTAATGACTATTTATTTTCTAATGACGAGGGTAACCGTTGTTGCTACTCTAGGGTGCGCACTGGAACTTCGCTTCTGTGCATTAGCCTATAAATCACATTTGGAAAATCTAAGAACTCATAATGAAAAGTATTGGTATGATTGAACTTGAGTCCTTCATGCTATATATATCATTCTACCACTGGATCCCAAAGCAAACAACAAATTAAATGATTATCTTGATTGATTAGAAATTGGACATGTAAGAATATTTCTTGTTGAAATTTACGTATAGTTAATTACTGGGAAACCAATTAATGAACCTCAATTCTAATTAAGAAACCATATCTTCTACTATAGGTTTGCCTTATTCTAATTAATCCAAAACTAACTGTATGTGATATGATTATTTTCATATATAATTACATTTCGTAACATGCATGTAATAAGATTTTATAATATTATACCTTATCATTTGACTTTTGAGCATAGTATTTATGTTAAATAATTCTATATTGTTTGGTATGCTAAAGTACTGATATTTAAATTTAATTCATATATAGAAATATAATAAATACTTTGAATTTTTTGAATTAAATTAAAAGCATAAATATTAAATATACAATATGTACTGGGGGTGGGTTATAATGTGTACTATGCTTGTTGTGTAAACCGTGCACTATGTTTATTTACTATATTCTTATTGCTTATCTTAGTGAATCTTAATGCTAATTAGCACTAAATACAATTAGCAATAAAATATAATAAGATAAGCAACATGCAATAAACTTATGATAAATAAACATAGTTCACACGTTTACACACAAAGCACTAGTACATATTTGAATCAAATCATACATGTACTTATACAAATTTAAAAGTTTTTTAAAATAATGAAATATTTGCTATGATTTGGTATATTCAAATGAAAAAAGTGAAAACATATGAACCATACAATATTTCTATAAATTGACAAATAACATTAGACTATATACGCTAAGCAGCATGTATATTATAATTAAATGCTATTCTTATAGAAATTGACATTAATTTGTAGTTCAATAAAAATAAAATTGGCATTAATTTTATTTAAATTTATAAAGTTTTTGTATATAAAATTATATTGAATGAATCGTGTACATATTATTGTGTGCACATATATATATATATATATATGAAATTTTATAATCATTACTCATTTCTATACGTTTAAATATCAAAATTTAATAGGCAGACATTTCATAGATAACCATAGTAGTAGTTCTATAAACTATTAATTATTTACATAAAATCTTAAAAAATATTCAAAATTTTCTATTAAAAGTCGAAAATTAAGTATCATTTCATTATTTTTCATTCATATATTTATCACATGAAATGCCATTCTTATAAGATTTCTTTGACATCATCATTAAATTTCATTCCTATCTAATTCTATATTAATCTTGTAGTGATTATAGTCCTTACTTTGGTGGTTAGAAAATACACGAATTGGAATATCATCCTTCCTTTAGGAACTAATTAAAATGGCTCATTGCGAGGGAAAACAAGGAACTATAGTATAACTTAATTATTTTTAGTTGGGGATGGAAAGCGGTGACTTCGAATCCGAAACTTCTCTCTTTTATACATGATCTCCACCGCTTGAATATCCCGATCATACTTTCTCCCTATATATCACACGTGATTTTTTTATACTAATTATTTTCTATTTAAGTATATGAATCTGCTGCTCTTACCAGTCCTTTCTTGCATGTCCAGCTTTGGAAAAACCATTAATATAATCGAATATTAAAATAAGTTCATAAATCTTACAATATATGACCTAACATAAATTATAAAGTTAAAATGTGATAAGCTAATATATGTGCATATATATATATATTGTCTTGATTTATTTCACCTTCGATCTGTCAAATCATTTGTCCATTTTTTTTTTGGTAGCTAGTTAAAACAAATTACAATAAGCATTTCCTTTTTCTTCCCCATATAAACATTATTTTCATGGTTTCTTATGCAATCATATATATATATGCCATTTTTGTAAAAATAAATATGCCATATACTGATTAAATTCTAAAAAATGTTGCAAATAGAATAAACGTTCGTATTTATATATACTGATTAGTAATTACAGATTAAGGACAGGATTCCAAGAAGAAGAAAAAAAGCAGAAAAAAGGACAGGGGTTAAAACCAAAATCTTTTCGTTTTTTATTTTTATTTTTTGAGTGGGAATCAACATTCTTCCTCGATAAAAAGAAAAGAAAGGGACAACGAAAATTTGTTTCAGCAGTTCAGCTTTACTGATTACCAATGTCAGATAATTTTTGTGGAAATTACAATTTGTCACTTATTACAATCTTTTTTCCTCTCTTTATTTTTTATTACCTAGATGAAATAAGTGAATTTAACTTCTTAGCCTGAACAAAACACCTGATCATCACACTCCAAATAGAAAGATAACAATGTCCCTCAAACTTAATTAGTTACAACTTGCAACCTACAACCAATGATTATTTAGCCGGGATGTGTGTGAATATGACGCGCCACACCACACATAGAAAGATGAAATTAGGATCCGGCTACACAAGTCATCAGTGATAGGTTGTAAGTTGCAAAACTGACAATTTTGTCTTCTATGTGTGGTGGCACGTGATATTCACACGCACTTGAATTCCGACTAATAAAGTCCAATTGTAGGTCATATATAGGTAATAAATGACAAATATTTGCAATCTTCAAAACTAAAAATGTATAAATTTTCACTTTTTTTGCCCAAATTTTCTTAGATTTTTCATAGCCTACTATAACGCATCAAATCAGGCTACACATTCACAGTTGCAATTGATGATTTGATTTAAATGTTGAATGTTGAAATGCAACAAAACATTACTGCAAAAAAAGTCATATGAAATCAATGAATCAATTAATTAGTGAATGAAATTCAAACCTGGTGCTTGCAAAATCATAGAGCTTCCCAGTGCTAGAAAACACAATCAATCCCACTTCAGCATCACAAAGGATTGACAACTCTTTAGCCTTCTTCAGCAGCCCACTTCTTCTCTTTGAGAAGGTCACTTGCCTGCTAGTTGAATTGTCGATGCGGCGAATGACTATTTTGCCCCTTCCCATTGTTCTACTTAATTTCCTTCCAAATCAAGAGCTAGGGTTTCCTAGCTCAATTTGATTGCTTCCCTTTTAGTTACCTGCAAGAGACAATCAAATAAAGTCAAACTTGTTATTACAACTTGGGATATGAGCATGATTACTGAGGTAAACAACACTTAATTTTTAGTAATTTATGGAAAAGGAAAAGAGGGACAATAGGGCTTACTAATTTGGAAACAAGTAAGTTTGGAAGAAATGGATATTTGGAGCTGTTGTTCTTAGCTTTATTTGGAAAGGAGAAAGGTGGTTTTCAAGAAAGTAAAACCTTCCTTACAAAACAAGGAGCGTTTCTATTTCGTATATCAATGATAGTTTTGGTGGTATTATTAATATAATAATTTGTACGGCGTGTGAAAAAGAGCTCGATCTAAATTACTACTCGCCTGAAAAATAGAGACAAGTGTCTGAGTTACGTAAGATTAAACGTCATGTTGAACCCTAGATGAGATTAGAATGACTAGACGTCGAGCAAGCGAAGAAAGTAGGTTTAATTTTGCAGTCGAGAGAGTTGAATATGAATAAATTAATTAATGTTTACCTCGTACACCCATAAATTGGGAAGAAAACTACCTTTTTGTGAAAGGTGGGATTGGTTTGTGCAAACGATTTACAAAATTGATGCAGCTGTCTAGCGTATAGATGATCGACACGTCGCGCGCGCAATCATCTTATTTAAGACTTCTTCGACCAATTCACAATTATTGACATAAAAAAATAAATAAAGGAATCAATCCACAACAATATTGAAAAGAGATTAATCCAATCATTTTTTTATGTACAATAATTAGATATAAACCTTATATTGGATGGATATATATATATATATATATATATATCTTTTTGTGTTAGAAGCAGAGTACTTTTTAGTATTATAAATTATGTTTTTCACTCCAAAAAAATGTAATAATAATTACAAGAATATCATCATTTTTTTAAATTTTTTAACGGTATTTTTCAGAAAAATAAATGTAAAACTTTTTCAGTATTATATACTTTTCGCAATTAATTAACTAGTGTCTGCAAGACCAATCATAATCGATTATTTGGATCGTTTGTCCACCATCACCATGGCTTCAAGTGGGGGCTATGCACACACACACTCTCGTCATGATGTATATCTAAATTTTAGAAATGAGCAAATTATATATTATGATATTTTAGGTTTTGTAATATATTAGCTTTATAAGTAAGAAAGTGTACGTGTCATGCGATAACTGTCTCATCATTACTTTAAGTTTAAGTTAATTAGAGGATTATTTGAGAAAAAATGTATTCAAAATAAAAAAAAGTCTAATAATTAACATGACATTTAATAGAGAGATGTATATATACATTAAAGAAAATTATTACTTTGGCAATACCGATAGTCCAAAATCCAATTATCTTTCTCAAATTGGTAGAATATTATAATATCAAAACCCTAGGTTAGCTCCGCAGTCAAAGGATATAGTGTGTGAACCCTTTAAGGATATTGAATTTTTTAAAAAGATGATATTGATTGTTAATTAAGGAGATAATAAATTTTGTTTATGATAAGATATTATAATATGCTAATAAACTAGTAGTGTACATCTGTCACGGCGTAGAATCTTTTACTGAATCTTCGTGGTCCATGAATAATAATATGCTTGGTTAATTAGTTTTCAGTTAAAAATGACCATATATACATAATCACTTCCAAGTCAATTTTCCTACCCTAAAAAAATAAATTAAAAAAGGTATAAGTTTCCCGATTTTTATTTTTTATTTTTTTCCTTAAAAAAAAGAAAAATGTTGATATATATATACATTCCTTGGAGCCATAATAATAATAATAATAATAATAATAATAATAATAATAATAATAATAATAATAATAATCCCTATGTTTCATTGTAATTGGTATTTTAGAATTTTTCACATAATTAAGATATAATATATTGTGACAAATTAATATACTCTCTCTCTCTCTCTCTCTCTCCTTAGATATGAGTAAAATTGAGAGAGAATATGTGAAAATACGGTAAACATCAAATTAAATATTCTGAAACACGTTATCAATTCTAAAACATCAATCGAAATGATACGGATAGGAGGGAGTATCTAACATTTATTCCTAACAAATTGTACCAAAATTAAATGTTTTTCATCCAAGTTCCACCCGTACAGATAGTAATCAATGTGATGAATTTGACAATTTAGTTTAGTCGAGAGTGAACAACAACATATATGTTCTAGCAACAAATTAATATGTTGAGATAAAATAAAAATCTACATTAACAATTTGAATAATTTAATGAAGCACTTTCTTAATAATCTAAAAGTAATATTATTAGATTCCTTAAAGTTAGATGAGTGCTTCTTTTTTTCTTTTTTTGAGCAGAAGTTAGATGAGTTTGTAATATTAATGGTATAAGTTGGCAATGTACTTTCATCCTATTTTGGCCAATAATACTTCGACGGCTGATTAACCTGCACAATATTCCAAAACCCTTTTCTGCTGCTGCCCAAAATTTCAAATATTCCACAAATCTCGATTTTGTAATAATTAATCTTATCCTCGTACATAAACAAACAAATACCGAGTACATAATCAAATAATTAAAACTTAATTAGCAATTCATTAGTATAATGACTCTTTACTCCATATAAGTAATATTTAATGGTTTGTAGCGCAACCTTGGTTTTGATATAGCTATATACCATTAAGCTATATATATATATATATATATTGGGAATGGTTCAAATAGGAACCGGATCCCGCCATGCGAACCTAGGAATCAATTCTAACTTTAGATTTGATTAGATCTAATAATTATAATTTAGTCAAAGTAAGGTGGCAAATTTGTAATATTTGAGAACTTAATGAAGGCGGGGTTATTTTCGTAATTTAGAAAATTAGGTTATGTTTTTTCGGATTTTGGGCTCAATTCTCGGAATTAAATAGACAACACTTTAAAACCGTTGTCTTTTCTGGCGTTAAATTAATATGCTAACATGAGAGATTTATATTGCTAACATCAAGAGATTCTGTTGCTAACATGAGGTAGACTCATATTGCTAACTTGACGAGATCATAATATTAAATTGACACGTATTAAACACCACACATATACCATTGGACCACATTTAAAATAATATTGTGTAACATATTTAACATCATTCATACATACAACATATTGCTAATATGTTAGAAATATACACACTGCTAATATGTGACTAATAATTTGTTAATATGTTAGTAAATGTTGCTAATATGTGAATAATGATATGCTAGTATGACTTAAATTCTCAAATATTACAAGTTTTTAAAATAATATTGATAAAGTTATAATTGTTTATGAACTTAACTATATATAGCTCATACTTTAATTATTTTATCATGAAACAACTTAAGATTCAAAGTTGTGCATAAAAAATTTCATGTTGGCAACATAAACACAAGATATGAGCAATATTGTGATATCATATTAGCAATATCTGATAGTTACGAGTTGAATATACATGGAAAAAAGTTTTTTGTATTTTTCATCAATTTTTGCTCAAATAAACATATGCACTATGGATCTTAAATGAAAGAGCATGAAAAAATCTTTAATTTGATATATTTTTTTTGCGTAAATTGGATAAAAAACGAGTAAGTTATGATTATTTAAAGTTTTTAAGAATTTTTTAAAAGATGATGACATCACTTTATAAAAAAAAATCTGGAATTACCCTTTATATTTTGAATTTTTCATATTTACAATTATGTCACCGCCTTTTTATCCGCCATGTCATCAAAATCCTTGAATTTGATTGGTTCTTAGGTTCTCACGAGGGGATTGATTCCTATTTGAACCCACCCATATATATATATATATATAGGGATGGGATCTGGTGAGAACCAGTCACCAGGTGGGAACTGGGAACCAATCTCATCCCTCCATTCCAAAATCTGAACGATCTAGATTAATTCAGATTTTCGGTGGCAATTTTGTAATTAAAATAAAAATCTTCAATTCGCGCGTCTCATTAAGGGCAAAATTGAAAAAAAAATTCTATGAACTGTAGCATCGTTTCGCGAATAACTGAACTCAGAAATTGCCCAGATTCAATTTTAGCCTCCTACTTCGCTCATTTTAGCCTCATGCATTTCTCATTTTAGCATGTGTTGATAAACAAAAATGGAACGATGATTTCATTGAAATAAAATGCAATACACCCTATTTAGGGACAGTGAACCCTAATGGGAATCTCATAATTACTAGTTGGGATCAGATGAGCCATAATCGGAACGTAATAAACCCTAATTGGGAACGGTGAACCCTAATGGAAAATGTCACATCAATTTTAGCCTCCTACTTCGATCATTTTAGCCTCATGCGATTCTCATTTTAGTATGTGTTGATAAACAAAATATGAAACAGTGATTTTATTGGAATGAAACGCAATACACCCTATTTGGGGACAGTGAACCCTAATGGGAATCTCATAATTACTAGTTGGGATCAGATGAGCCCTAATCGTAACGTAATAAACCCTAATTGGGAACGGTGAACTCTAGTGGAAAATGTCACATCAATTTTAGCCTCCTACTTCGATCATTCTAGCCTCATGCGATTCTCATTTTAGCATGTGTTGATAAACAATATATGGAACGATGATTTCATTGGAATGAAACACAATACACCCTATTTGGGGACAGTGAACCCTAATGTGAATCTCAGAATTACTAGTTGGGATCAGATGAGCCCTAACTGGAACGTAATAAACCCTAATTGGGAACGGTGAACTCTAGTGGAAAATGTCACATCAAATTTAGCCTCCTACTTCAATCATTTTAGCCTCATGCGTTTCTCATTTTAGCATGTGTTGATCAACAATATATGGAACGATGATTTCATTAGAATGAAACGCAATACACCTTATTTGGGGACAGTGAACCCTAATGTGAATCTCAGAATTACTAGTTGGGATCAGATGAGCCCTAACTGGAACGTAATAAACCCTAATTGGGAACGGTGAACTCTAGTGGAAAATGTCACATCAAATTTAGCCTCATACTTCAATCATTTTAGCCTCATGCGTTTCTCATTTTAGCATGTTCTGATAAACAAAATATGCAACGGGAATCTGACAAGGTATTTAACCTCATGCTTCCATTATTTTAGCATCATATTCTAAACAATAAATGTGGTTAATAAAACTTAATAGTAATATAATTACCGCAAAGAAAATGTCATAAACACTTTTATTAAAAATCATATATATTCTTCAAAATGAATGTGCTGAAAACAATTCACAAACATGGTAAAACATGATTTAAACTATGTTCAATCACTATTATAACATCAAAGCTGGACAGTTCCTAGCATCATGATCTGACAACTTGTGGCAATTGCCGCACATTCTGAGTGGTTTGTTCTCCTTTCTCTTCCATGCCCCCTTCTTAGATATCAAACGATTGTTACTACCTTTTATTTTAACTGTAATAGGTGGATGAACAACAACTTCAAAAGGGGCACGTAAATCGTAGAATTTCTCAAACATCATCGTCTTGCTATGTGAAGTAGAACCCTCCATATCACCACACTGTCATGCCTGGAGATACCTCTACAGTCATATTACTATGGTCACTTGAAACAGATCAGAAGCTGACACATTAAAATAAAAAAAACATTATAAACTGAACAAGGTAAAATAATAACACAATCACATCAAGAGATGTTCAGACATAAAATCAACACACAAATTAATTTTTAGCATTAGGTATGTCACATTCTAGCATCATGCAACATACATTTTAACACCAAAGTATTCTAATATTTGCATGGTGTGTGTAACATTGTGTAGTCGGGTCACAAAAATATACACACAGAAAAAAAAAAAAAAAGCAAAGCATGATTTGTATGACATGTTTCAGAGAGTGCGTGCAGCTAAAACATATGTGACGATAGGCTAAAACGAATACATTAACATGCTAAAATAAATAAACAAATTAAATTAATGCATATTATGTATATTCTCGTACTAAACCCTAGGATTCCTAACAATTAGAAAATAACTGATATTTTTCTCAAAAAAAAAAACCAAAAAATGATACAACACAGATCTGAACGAAACAGATCAAATCAATCAAAAATATCGAATCTTCGTAAGAAAACGATAAAGCCAGAAACTAAAATAAGATGAGAAATAAAAATCACGAGAAGAAACGAGAAATAAATCGACACACCAAACTGCTAAAATAAATTGAAAAGAAAAAAAAAACAACATACATGGAGTTACCATACAAAGACAGCGCCGCCGATGAACTCTACGAATCACAAGGTCGAATCTTCCTGATAAAAAGATGAAAGCAGATGCTGGAAAATAATGAAAAATCAAAAAGGGAAGAAGAAGAACGTAAATCAGCGAGAGAGAGAGAGAGAGAGAGAGAGAGAGAGAGAGAAAAGGGGGAAAGATGAATATGAAAAAAATCTGAAGAAAGAAAGCTGAAGAACTGAATTACTATATTGCCCTCCCCTTCATCAAACTTGTCAAATATTACAATTATGCCACCACCCCATTCACTTAATCTGGGCCGTCCAAATTGAACCAATGAAGGGATATGATTGGTTCCTAGTTCCCACATGAGGGAAGGGTTCTCATTTGATCTCTTACATATATATATATATATATATATATATATATGGAATGGATCAAATAAGAACCCAATCCCCCATGAGAACCTAGGAACCAATCCTAAACTTAGATTTGATTAGATCTAATGGCCACAATTTTGTCAATGTTTTAGTCAAGCAAACTTATAATATTTGAGAACTTAATGAAAACGGGGTTATTTTCATAATTTAGAAATTAGATTATGTTTTTTGGATATTGGGCCCAATTCCCAGAATTAAATATACAACACTTTAAAATCGTTATTTTTTCTGGCGTTGTATTAATATGCTAACATGAGAGATATATGTTGCTAACA
This sequence comes from Perilla frutescens, assembly GCA_026008535.1. NCBI lineage: Eukaryota > Viridiplantae > Streptophyta > Magnoliopsida > Lamiales > Lamiaceae > Perilla > Perilla frutescens. Next base: position 48,228,680 of record BRKX01000005.1, read on the forward strand.
TCGAGAGATTTTGTTGCTAAGATGAGGTAGACTCATATTGCTAACTTGACGAGATCATAATACTAAATTAACACGTATTAAACACCACACATATAACATTGGACCACATTTAAAATAATATTGTGTAACATGTGTAACATAATTCATACATATATACAACATATTGCTAATATGTTAGAAATATACATACTGCAAATATGTGACTAATAATTTGCCAATATGTTAGTAACATGTTGCTAATATGTGAATAATGATTTGCTAGTATGACTTAAATTCTTAAATATTACAAGTTTTCAAAACAATATTAAACATTGATAAAATTATAATTGTTTATAAACTTAACTATATATAGTTCATACTTTTAACTATTTTCTCATGAAAGTAACTTAATGTTTAAAGTCGTGCATAAAAAATTTCATATTAGCAACATAAACATAAGATATGAGCAATATTGTGATATCCTATTAGCAATATCTGACAGTTACGAGTTGAATATACGTGAAAAAAATTTTTTTTGTATTTCTCATCAATTTTTGCTCAAATAAACATATGCACTATGGATCTTAAATGAAAGAGCATGAAAAAAAATCTTTAATTTGATATATTTTTTGCGTATATTGGATAAAAAATGAGTAAGTTATGATTATTTAAAGTTTATAAGAATTTTTTAAAAGATGATGACATCACTTTATAAAAAAATCTGAAAATACCCTTTATATTTCGAATTTTTCATATTTACAACTATGTCACCTCCTTTTTATCCGCCATGTTATCAAAATTCTTGAATTTGATTGGTTCCCAGGTTCTCATGGGGGGATTGGTTTCTATTTGAACCCACCCCTATGTGTGTGTGTGTGCGCGCGCGTGCGTGTGTACATCACTACACTAAAAATGATCTTTATATAGAGATAATATTATTATAAATGATAAATATCGTCACTTATAATAAACCTAAGTAACAATATGTCATCTATAATAATACCACATATCATCTCTAGTGACATTTTTTTTTGTAACGACATTGTTGTTATTTAATATGATGTTTAATTTATTTGAGATGAACTTTTAGGAATGATCAATTTGAGAAGACATGATGTCATCACAAAAAATATTTTTAAGTGACAACAATGTCATCACAAAAATGTCATTATAGATGACATGTGGTAATTAGAAACGACATGTCATTATTTATGTTTGTTATGAATCACGACATTTATTGTCTCTAATAATATTGTCTCTAAAGATCTTTTTTATGTGGTGCATGTTATGGTTGATATTCAATATAAAATTTCAAGTATGAGATCTGTAGTGGTATCACGTTTCAATCCTACGTAGTCACACTACACGTGTTTCCCATTTATAGGAAAATATCTGCCACTATTTAAACATGTGTACTTAGAGTTTGTGCGGATCTAGAAAATTTTCTTTGGGAACGAAGTGACAGCTATTCAAAAATATTATTTATTTGTGCCATTAAGAAAGAACATTGAAAGTGACTATTTAGTTTGTGTGTATTTAGCTTTGCTCAATATTCATTTATATATTCGTTTGAGATTGATGATGATCTTGAGTTTGAATCCAACCGATAGTGTAGGTGTGAGTCTGTCAAACCTGATTTTCAAGTGTGATTTACTTCTTTTGCGTGATTTATATTGTTAGAATTTTTTGCCTCAAATACTGTGAAAATAGAAACACGTGCAAAGTTATAGACAATATTGTTGCTAGTGTTACTCACTTTACCAATAACATGATCACGGGAATTTAAAGAACAATTTGCATGGAAATATCTTTAAAACATAAGCGGAAAACGGCTTGTGAAAAATATCAACGTGCAGATAATAGAGTTGATGTTGAAGCTACTCTAACAATTATACCTTCAACACGCAGTGAAAATTGAATAACTTGCTGGTGCGTCATTTTTCACCAAAAATAAATGTTCCGACTTTCGTCGGCAAGCCCACACTGCAGAGGAACGGGTCATGTACCAGAAATTAAAATAAAAACAAAGTAAATAACAAACTGAAAATTTCGAGTAAGCACTGCTTTAAACCGATCCCCGGCAACGGCGCCAAAATTTGGTGCGTCGTTTTTCACCAAAAATAAATGTTCCGACTTTCGTCGGCAAACCCACACTGCAGAGTACAGTGGTGAGCAGGATCGTCTCCCAAAGGACCGGCGAGGATTACTCTTGACTTTCAGTCTGCGTGCCCAAACCTCCAGAATCGCGTGAATTTTATAACAAAATAAATTGAAGAATGAAATAACCAACTACAGAGAATACTAAGGCAAACGAACTGAATTAAACCAATTATAAAAGGGTATTCCGGATCCAACGAACTCCACTCCACTTATAACACCGATCACAGATGCAAAAATTAATTAATCAAGACATGCAAATCGGTTATAGTCACCGAAGACGCTTCTGACATGACCTCATCTCTCCATACTGTTTCGATAATTAAGAAGACGCTTCATTAATTACTTCCCTAATCGACTGACAACTGTAAGAGACGCTCTATAAGTTTAATGAGCCGACAGCAATGAGCACAAGAAAGACCCGATTCTTAAATTACAGACTCTGACGCAGGACTGTAAAATTAACTCTGTTATTCCCCTAGTTATTTGAGCAACCGTTTTACCACTTATTAAACCTAAACCACGATTACGTATGACCGATTTAAATTGGCTAGTAATTAATCACAACCTACCTAATATTTGCAACTACTCGATAGACTTAGAACAATTACGACCCGAAATCCAAGAATAACAGATACATGCATCAATCAATTATAAACAAACAATTAGATCTCACAGTTATATAAGCGGAGCTTCGTCGTCGTCACCGGAATATGAATAATTTAGCTACGTTGAATGCTAGAATCGATCAACCAAAAGATGTGTAATCGCGCTATGATGAAATCGAAGAGAAGAGAAAATAAAACTGAATTGAAACTGATCGCTGCTGCGTTCTTCCGTATATGATCTGATTCTAATCTCTAAAATAATCTCTAATACCTAATATATAATTACAATCCATAAAACTAAAGTCTCTAAAAGGAAATAAAGTCCTAATTTAGTTAATTCCCATGCATGATACTTCAAAAGGCGGTGAGGAAGTGTTTTTCCGCGTCTAGGTTAATTCGTGGGCCGAGAATTAGTTCAGCAAGCCCCAAAACGCGTTCTGGACTGGGCTTCCAGATTTCTGCTTCAATTATCCTGCTGCATGCCCTTGTAGCTCGGTCTGCTCGAACTTCTTCCTTTTCTTTACTTGAATCTTTTCTTGCACCAAAACCTTCCTCTTTTCTCCACTTTTACACCACATCCCTACACAACTCAACAACATATCAAAACACCCAAAATACACAAATATAGGGTAAATAAAGAGGAGAAAAGACACCAAAAGACCGTGATAATAACAAGTAGAATACGTCCTATCAAATCCCCCCACACTTAAACCTTGCTCGTCCTCGAGCAACCTTAAAACAAAGAACAGACTCAACAAGGATGAATGACCAAGTATCAACTTCCCAAACCGACGAAAAATCAGAGTAGGAACTGTGATAAATCAATCCACAAACCACCAACCGATTTTGTTCAAGAACCTGCCAACATTTTGTCAATCAAGTTAAAATCATGCTTATCAATCCAGCCTCACCAAGATTCACTCATTTACTCTCAAAGAAATCAGGTCATGAGATTGTTCACTCGAAAGTCATGATCAGTTCTTTTCAACATAAAATTGCTCATTTGTCACCTAGAACTGCCACACTTCAATTTCGTTCACAAATCATAAGGTCTTTCCTCGTTGGTTGTAATGGGGCTAAGGTTCATGAGGTAGGATACATTTGGCTAACGTAGTTGAGTACAAAGGAAACGATGCAAGTACAAGAATGTGTATTTCTTTTAAGAACAGCTCTGCAAAATTATCAAATCAACATAGGGCTTATCTCAAACATTTGAGCACACAGATTTTTTTGCTCTCTCCATATCCTACTCCTCAATTTTTTTCTTTTTGATTCTCTCTCTTTCTCTCTTCTTTTTTTTATTTATTTATTTATTTTTTTTCTTAGAAGCTTTGCTTCTTATTCAAATTTTTTCGGAGGAGCAGGATATGAGCATTCATACAATTTTTTTCTTCTCAAGCCCTCAAATTTCTCACTTGTGCAGCTTAAACATCATTCATGAAAGTACTTGCATGTTTTCCGAGACAAAAAACAGGCCAAAAGAAAGGTTATGGCTCATGTATAATGGCTGTAAACAACAAAAGTTGGATTTTTTTTAGGCTCAAATTGGCTCACTATTTGGCAATGTACGGTTAGGATGTTTTCTTGGGCCAATAGCTCGGATATCCCTAATGCCTTAATCATATTTTTTGAATGAAATCAGAGGTGGTAACAATAAGGGCAGCAAAGAAATTCAAGTATCCAAGACACATAATCAGACAACACTCAACAAGAAAAACTTCGAGCTCTTCTTAATGCATGCTCATAGGCTCAAAAACTCACAATTTTTAAGCTTATAATGTTGTGATTGAAAGCATGATTCATCATTCAAGATCTCATCCAAACTTGGCACATTTCTATCACAAAACAACAACCATTCATCCAGTCAAACTAATCACAGCCCATTCTCCTCAATTCATCAATTCGTGGAAATCAACACTTAGTCATCTTCCAACAGAAACCAAATAAAAAACCGACTTTTTTTTTCATTTTTTTTCTTTAACTTCAATAACTAAGATACTGACAAGGTAATCCCTCCCACACTTGAAAGACACAGGGTCCTCACTGTGAGAAGGGGTACGAAAAAAAAACTTAAAACACACAACAACAAAAACAAATAGCAAACAAGACAAGAAAAAGCAACGAATAAAATGGAAGGGATAAGAGAGAACTAACTCTGATCCGCCAAATGGCGAATCACTTGCTTCATCACATCAAGGCGACCATCAATCTCATCCAGCCGGCGGCCGAGGCTGTCCTCAATTCGAGCAGTGGCAGCGGTGATCAACTCCTCAAGCGCCGGGAGGAGCGAGGCAGCAGTAGGACTTGTAGAAACAGAGCGACGCGTATGCGGTATGCCCTTGCGGCTTGGAATATTGTGGTTCCTCTCATTTTATATATTTTTTTTAATTAAAAAGACAGAAAAGTAAGAAAAATAAAAATAAAAATAAAAGAACAAGAAATCGGGTTGCCTCCCGAGAAGCGCCCTTAGTTAACGTCGGAGGCTCGACGTGGGGAGACACGATCAAGAGACAATTTCAGGGGTAGCAGATCTACCCCTGTCGAAAGGAATCATTTCCATCCCCGCACCTTTATGTTTCTTCAAAAACTCGACCAACCTTGCTTCTTGCCCTTTCAGCCCCAACACAGGGGTCTTCACATGAGCTGGTAAAATTGGTTTCGAGTTGGTCGGTAAGGGCATCCGGCCTGTCCGATTTCCGGCTGGAAACTCCTCGGCTGCGTGCAGCTGCTGGACTATCTCGCTGATTGCCCTTTCTTTCTCCGAATCTGGATCTCGGCATTTTTGAGGTAATTTCCATTGAATAACGACTGAAACAGTCTCACCCACCTTGATCTTTGCATCTTTCCCATATCTTATCTTCTTGGCACATAGTTTCTTCAAGAACTTCGCGTATCTAGGGACTTGCTTGATGGCATCAATCAATGGTAGATTGATCTTGACTTGCTTGAAAAGCTCGAAGATCTCTTTCTCATCCTCCTCTTTCTTGTGCCTTGCTAACCTGGAAGGAAAAGGAGCTGCATTAATAGGGTTAGGAGTTTTAGACAAAATCTGTACCTTACTAGGAGCAAGCTGTGCAGCAGATTGTTTGCCCTCTGCGCTTGGTCTGTCTTCAGCTTCTGCAGTTTGCCCACACCGCGTGTTGTCTTTCTTCTTCTTTGTTTCCACCTCAACCAATTCTTTGCTGCTTCAAAGGGTCACAGCACTGACATTCCCTCATGGATTCAGCTCAGTTTGAAAGAGAAGAGACATAGCAGGTTGTTCATTCCTTTCACCAGATTCTTTTTTGGGCCCTTCAGTATGCCCTTCCGGTTTCTTTTCTTCCTTCTTAGCGTCCAACTCGGTTAACTCCTCTGTACTTCTCAAAGTGATAGCGCAAACATGCGCTCTTGGATTCATTTCAGTTTGGGATGGGAGTTTGCCTTGATTCGCCTGCATCTTGTTCATTTAAGTGGCGAGCTGAGTGATCTGCACGCCCATACTGCCCAGGGCGGCTTGTGTCTCCTGCTGAAAGGCCTTTTGGCTCTGCGCTAGACTGTTCACTAGGCTTGTGCTCTGCTCGAGACTCTTCATGATCTCACTCATATATGGCTTAGATCGGTCCGTGTGGGCATACGGCTCACCCCTTGGGGGCCTCGGTGGTAGATCTTTTACTGCTGGTTGGTCTCCAGGCTGGCTCCAACAGAAATTCTGGTGATCTCTCCAACCTGGATTGTAGGTGTTGGAGTAAGGGTCATGGTTCCTCTTTCTCCAAAAGTTATCTCCTCGTGGGGCATCGTAATTGATCCCTCTGAGAGCATCTTGTTGTGCATCGCCCGATCCATAACAAGCTTGTTCAGTTGAGGGCCCTTGCAAATTGGGACACTCGTCGGTAAAGTGTCCGTTCTCGGAACAGACTCCGCAGCGGTTTGGCCTTGTCTGCGCCACAGCAAGGCTTCGGACCAGGGAAGTAAGAACATCTATCTTTTCATTCACTCCCGACTCTTCAGCTCGGCCGAGTGCCTTTACAGGTCGGTGTCTGCTGTCGTCTTCTTCTTCGTACTGCTGTCCTCCAGAAGCCATGTCTATGATAAGCTGTTTGGCCTCGCCGAGGGTTTTGTTGATAAGAGATCCTCCGTTGGCAGCATCGACGATTTTCCTATCAAAAGAAGACATGCCACGGTAAAAGTAATTAGTCAGAAGCTGATAATCAGTGAATCCATGGTCCGGGCATTTGCGACAAAGCTGTTGGAATCTCTCCCAATACTCGGCCAAACTCTCATTTGGTTTTTGTTTGATGCTGCTAATTGCCATCCTTAGGTTTGCAGCTCGAGATTCAGGGAAGAATTTTCGCAAAAATTATCCTTCTAGCTCCGCCCATGTGGTGATAGACTCCGGTGGTAAATCGAACAACCAATCTCGTGCCTTTCTCTGCAAAGTGTGGGAAAAAGTAAGTAACCTTAGGTTATTAGTAGTAAAACCTGTAGGTCTCAAAGTCGAGCACACGAGATCAAATTCAGATAAGTGCTTGTGTGCACTTTCTCCTAGCAAATCACCAAACTTCGACAACACTTGAATGAACGCAGGTCGGATCTCTGCATTATTTGCAATTGGCGGCAGCACAATGCAGATGGGACGGTTGCTTCGAAGTCGACCCAGCTCTCTGATGAGAGGCTCATGTTCGGGCTCAGGATCAGCAGCATTGGGATTGAGGAGAGCACGCCTTGTGGCAAGGTCTTGCGGGTTTGGTGGATTTTCATTATTGGCCATTTTGAAAAGTTGATCAACACCAAGATTGTTTCGATCAGATTCGAGAGTTCTTTTGGACTCCTTAGCAGCTCTTCTCAATCGGTGTAACGTTCTCTCTGGCTCTGGATCGAACACTAAATCTTTTTCTGCAGAGGAACGGGTCATGTACCAGAAATTAAAATAAAAACAAAGTAAATAACAAACTGAAAATTTCGAGTAAGCACTGCTTTAAACCGATCCCCGGCAACGGCGCCAAAATTTGGTGCGTCGTTTTTCACCAAAAATAAATGTTCCGACTTTCGTCGGCAAACCCACACTGCAGAGTACAGTGGTGAGCAGGATCGTCTCCCAAAGGACCAGCGAGGATTACTCTTGACTTTCAGTCTGCGTGCCCAAACCTCCAGAATCGCGTGAATTTTATAACAAAATAAATTGAAGAATGAAATAACCAACTACAGAGAATACTAAGGCAAACGAACTGAATTAAACCAATTATAAAAGGGTATTCCGGATCTAACGAACTCCACTCCACTTATAACACCGATCACAGATACAAAAATTAATTAATCAAGACATGCAAATCGGTTATAGTCACCGAAGACGCTTCTGACATGACCTCATCTCTCCATACTGTTTCGATAATTAAGAAGACGCTTCATTAATTACTTCCCTAATCGACTGACAACTATAAGAGACGCTCTATAAGTTTAATGAGCCGACAGCAATGAGCACAAGAAAGACCCGATTCTTAAATTACAGACTCTGACGCAGGACTGTAAAATTAACTCTGTTATTCCCCTAGTTATTTGAGCAACCGTTTTACCACTTATTAAACCTAAACCACGATTACGTATGGCTGATTTAAATTGGCTAGTAATTAATCACAACCTACCAAATATTTGCAACTACTCGATAGACTTAGAACAATTACGACCCGAAATCTAAGAATAACAGATACATGCATCAATCGATTATAAACAAACAATTAGATCTCACAGTTATATAAGCGGAGCTTCGTCGTCGTCACCGGAATATGAATAATTTAGCTACGTTGCATGCTAGAATCGATCAACCAAAAGATGTGTAATCGCGCTATGATGAAATCGAAGAGAAGAGAAAATAAAACTGAATTGAAACTGATCGCTGCTGCGTTCTTCCGTATATGATCTGATTCTAATCTCTAAAATAATCTCTAATACCTAATATATAATTACAATCCATAAAACTAAAGTCTCTAAAAGGAAATAAAGTCCTAATTTAGTTAATTCCCATGCATGATACTTCAAAAGGCGGTGAGGAAGTGTTTGTCCGCGTCTAGGTTAATTCGTGGGCCGAGAATTAGTTCAGCAAGCCCCAAAACGCGTTCTGGACTGGGCTTCCAGATTTCTGCTTCAATTATCCTGCTGCATGCCCTTGCAGCTCGGTCTGCTCGAACTTCTTCCTTTTCTTTACTTGAATCTTTTCTTGCACCAAAACCTTCCTCTTTTCTCCACTTTTACACCACATCCCTACACAACTCAACAACATATCAAAACACCCAAAATACACAAATATAGGGTAAATAAAGAGGAGAAAAGACACCAAAAGACCGTGATAATAACAAGTAGAATACGTCATATCAAATCCCCCCACACTTAAACCTTGCTCGTCCTCGAGCAACCTTAAAACAAAGAACAGACTCAACAAGGATGAATGACCAAGTATCAACTTCCCAAACCGACGAACAATCAGAGTAGGAACTGTGATAAATCAATCCACAAACCACCAACCGATTTTGTTCAAGAACCTGCCAACATTTTGTCAATCAAGTTAAAATCATGCTTATCAATCCAGCCTCACCAAGATTCACTCATTTACTCTCAAAGAAATCAGGTCATGAGATTGTTCACTCGAAAGTCATGATCAGTTCTTTTCAACATAAAATTGCTCATTTGTCACCTAGAACTGCCACACTTCAATTTCGTTCACAAATCATAAGGTCTTTCCTCGTTGGTTGTAATGGGGCTAAGGTTCATGAGGTAGGATACATTTGGCTAACGTAGTTGAGTACAAAGGAATCAGACAGTCAACGCGTTGACTAGGTCAATACTGGGTCAACGTGTATTGACCCGGTCAATGCGTTGATCAAAAAATCCGTCAAAATTAGTATCATTCATAATACTGAAAAGTATTAATTTCAAAGCTCAAAAGTATTATTTGTATCATTAACAAGTATTGGCCAGAAAAAAAAATAAAGAAAAAAAATGTTAAAATTAGTATCAATCTAAACACTAAAAAGTATCATTCAAAATTAAAAAAAGTATCACTTATATCCCTAAAAAGTATCACTCGTTTTGACAATTTTTTTGATCAACGCGTTGACCGTTACATGTACATCTTATGTACATGAGTATTTGCATTTTATAATATTTGATGTTTTAGATTTTACAATAAAAATTAAAAATTAAAAAATGTGACAAATATACATCTCTCCCTATTAAGTTATTTTTTCCTAATATAACTTAATTTCTCTCCTATTTTAATCTGTTTGCCTCTATATATCTCCTCTTAATTTTCTCAATATATTTATGGAGGAGATTTTATAGGGGTAAAATTGGAAGGAAGATTGTTAAAAAGTGTAAAACATTAGATAATTTGCAACAAAATTAAGAGGCCAAAACATCAATCTTTATAAAATTGAGGGACTGAATGGGTACTAATATTTTATACTTAATGATTAAATACACTTTAAATATGCTCTATAAATTTGTAAAGTTATAAGTTTGATTAAACAAAATAGAGATACATACATCGGTATATTAAATTATATTTAAATTGATAATTAGCAAATATTAATATTGGTCGATGGATCATTTTTGTTAGAAAAGCATTTTATATAAAACATTAAAATATAAGTACAATTTATAAATTGGCAATTCTATTCAAAACTCCCATTTTTCTCTTTATATCTCCAATATTAATTAATATATAATTATAATTTTATCAGTCATATTAGCTCAATTTTTTTCTTCCTTTTTTTTAAAAAAAAAATTATGAGTGATATACATGAGTTTTATGTTATTTTGCTATAATTTTTTAATGGTGGGCCTGCAAGGACGAAAAAGTTTATTTAATTAATAATTTATTTTATTAAATTACGCAGTTGAAATCTTCTATTGCACATTTTGTGTTGCATTTCGTATTGCACACTCGATTTTCTTAGTTTTTTTCAATTTTTTTCCTTGATTTCAATTTCTTATGCTTTAGTTTAATTTTACACTTATTATTTAGAATTCATCAAACCCAATTAGGTTGCATTGTAATTTTTTATTATTTAATTTAAAATTTTGAATTATAAATTGATTATTTGAAAATTTAAAGACTAAAAATATATATAAAACCCTAATTGGGTAGGATGAACCCTAAATAATAAGTGTAAAATTAAACTAAAGCATAAGAAATTGAAATTTGAAAAAAAAATTGAAAAAAAACTAAGAAAATCGAATGTGCAATACAGAATACAACACGAAATGTGTAATAGACGATTTCAAATGTAAATTACGGAGTTCTAAATAGAAAAATGAGACTGAATATAATTACCCTTTACAAATTATAAAAAAAAATAACAAATACCCACCAATTTATAGCCCAAGCGACCGATAATTAGCCAATAACTTGGTCCCGAAACAAAGTGCATACGAACTAATTCTTAATTCTTTGTAGATGTCGCTTCAACTTGAATTCTTGAGGCCCAAAACACACAACTATCTTTAATAATAATAATACATTTGGGTGTATGGGTTCCCAAGTCTGTCTTGGAAAATATAGACAAAAGTTAGGTTTCTCATTGGGGTGATTCTATTGACAACCTCCAAAATCGTCTAAATTAATTAAAATGTAAATATTATTTTTTTAGATTTTTTTTGTCCGCACAACCCCCACTATTTTAAAATCCTAATAAACTAAAATACAACCCCCAAATATATAGCCCCCACCTTGAATAATGCAAAAGGAAACCAAAAATAAAAAAACTCAATCTTAGACAAGAAACGGTCCCATATGATAAGATAATACAAGAACTGCATTGATGTTCTTGAAGAATTTATACAAGCAACAATACAATATTACGAAAAAATTTCAAGTAAGATGATGTAGATCACATTAGCATGTTGTGGTTGAACAACTTCATGTAATCAATCAGATCCCATTTATTGCATTACCCATATTTCCTTCAAGCAAGGAGAGTAGTCCTGAGGATATGATGTCAATCACGGTGCTCCTCTCGACACGTTTCTCGGAGTCCGGTGGTTTCAAGTAAAATGATGAGGCATTCATCGACAAAGGAACCAAATCCTCATATTATTCTTTTATTTAATTTTTTTTCTTATTATCAAGATAGTTTGAGGATTATAAATTGGGGATTGTATTTTAGGTTGATAAAATTGTTAAAGTAGTGGCGACTATAAAACGGGGGTTATATTTTATTTTATTATATATTTTAAATAGTGGGGTTAGGGGTTGTATTTTATTTAGCTATACTTTAAATTAGTTGGGGGTTGTGGGGCAAAAAAGCCTAAAAAATATATATTTATATTTTAATTAATTTAGGAGTTGTAAAAAATAAAATGGGGGTCAGTGAATAGAATTACTCTTCTCATCGATGTTCTCAACAATCAACTCAACCCTCTTTCTCCACATTCATCATCTTTACCACATTGGTCATCTTTTCAATCAAATATATTTGTCTTCATCTGCCTCAAAAATGAAAAATCTGAGTACACTACTAAACTTCATTCAAACATTTTCAATTTCAATTATTTATAACAGATCTATAAATGATAGCGACTATAGTTTAGATATTATTATACAATCAAATAAGTCAGTTTAAAAATATTACATATAGGAGAAACTTAATTATTGAAATATATTATATACTAATAGATTGTAATGTTCCACATTAATGAGATAACGAAAATATGACGAGAATATATGTGTGCTCAAAGAAATTTCTAGCAATTTGGGATAATTATTTTGGTATTAGCAGGATGAATGTCAAACAATTGCTAGTGGATGTCGTTGTGCCGTCCTATCGTTATTGTGCCCCACTCCTGTTTGCATTGGAGCTAAAATACCCATCTCAAACCCAAGATGTCAGAAGAATGATGATCTTGAACCCAAAATATCTCCTCTTTACACATGATTTTCTACGTACATAGGATTTCCACTGCTTGCTTATTCAACCGTTTGAGGTCTGGTTGATGTGATAAATTATATTAATTTGATACAATATGATTGCACTGTTTGGATGAAAATAATAATGTGTTTTGATCATTTAATTGAAATTTTAATGATTTATGATTGGTTGACAATATTATGTTTGGATTGAGCTATTAAAATTAATTTTTAAGTGGAGAATATCTAAATTGCCTTTTATAAAAGATTTTCGTTATTAATTTAAAGTTGCAATTATGTTTTAAGGATAGTTGGATATTTTTACGTAAGTCCAAAAAATGAAAGTTGATCGATAACATAAGAATAATCATTGAGATGATAAATTATCAATTAAACGAGTGATAGGAGCTCAAATTCATCATCAATGCCAGAGTCCTATGAACCAAACATGATCTTAATTAGGTATCTAAATTGATTAAACGAGGATACATCATACATGTGTCTAAACCGCCGGCTTAGGCGGGACGGCTCCAAACCCATCAAAATCTGCCGCTCAGCGTGATTGGGCCGGCCCACTAATATATATATATATATATATATATATATATATATATATATATATATATATAATTGATATTTTAAATATAATATAATTAATAATATATATTTCATCAGATTAGATGTACTAAATACTACGATTATAATTAATAAAATAAACATCAATTTATTAAAGGTTCAAGTATAAATTATCTAATAATTAGGTGTTTAGAAAGTTGGGTGCAAATAACCCTTTTTTAAAAATAAAAATAGAAGAAATTAAAATGGATGAGTATTGATATTGTTAAAGGGGTAGCACATTTTCTCCTTCGTTGTCGAGGATTCATTAGACTTAGGTTGTGATCTAATATAAGATTTCAATTTCTCAAAAAAAGAGTAAATTTTAACAATGGTAAAATAGGGAATTTATATAACTTTTTTTTTTTTTTGTCACCATGGTCCTTAAAATAAATATATATAAAATGGAATTTCATTGGTAGAATAATTTTAAGATATCCATACCACACTGGAATAGAGGACCTAAAAAAATGGAATAGAGGATCCCTTCGAAAAATCTGTTTTCATCTTTCTTTCTTTTTTTTTTTAATTTTGAAAACTACAATAGAAAAAAAAAATTGTATACATATATATAAAATTTATTGGTCAAAAGGGTTCTCTAGAAGGTCCATATAAGGCATCGAAATATAGAAAATCTGACCCGGCACTCATTACATTTTCAATCTCAACCGACCTCTCAATTAAACTATTAAAAATAAAAGTATGGCGTTTGTATTAGTTATATTTAAATTACATTTTAGGCTGGATTTTATTTTCTGAGAGTATGCATGGAAGTCTTGGACTCTTGGATGCTAAATAGCGAATGAAATCCTCTGTCCCCTATCAAATATATTAGTTTTGACAAAGACTTGTGTTAGACTATTTAACGGGTCATAAACTGTTAGACGGAATTAAGATCCGACCCGGATTCGGGTCACAATGAAGTATCACCAGATATGAAGCTAAGTATCACCAATCATAAATGGAAGTGTCACATACTATGAACTGAAGTGTCACCGGATATGAAGCAGCATAAGTCTTAATAATTTTAATATTTTTTTAGTAATATCTTTAACTATTATGTGAAGTCCTATCAATTGTAACGTGAAGTATCACTAACATAACAAGCATGTACAACGAACTATCACGTTGAATTATTAAAGCAAATAACAATGAAGTGTCACCGAATATGAAGTTAGGTATCACCAATCATGAACTGAAGTGTCACATATTATGAACTGAAAGTGTCACCAGATATGAAATATTTTTTAGTAATATCTTTAACTATTGTGTGAAGCCCAGTGTCACGAGAGATGAAGCTAAGTATCACCAATCATAAACTGAAGTGTCACATACTATGAACTGAAGTGTCACTAGATATGAAGCTAGGATAACGGGTCGGGTTATGACCCGTCTAACGAACACGACCCGTTAGACCGTCTCACAGGAGACCACCCCATTAGTTTTTCTTACTCATTTTTTTCATCCATTTCAATTTTTTGACCTTTGGTTTAATTTCATACCCACTACGTAGGGTTAATTCTATCTAATTAAAATTTATAATTATTTTTAAATTTAATTTTTAGTTAATTAATAATAGGTTGTTATGGTATTTATAATTTTGTAATTAATTTATTAACACTTATAAAATTAAATTAAAATACAGAATTAAAATTGAAATACATAACAAAAATATAGACTAAAAATCCTCTAGCAGAGTTTTGGAACAGAAAACAAATCAAATTGATGACTCAAAAGTCAAAGTACTAGACTATAAAACCACATGTAATTAAGAATTATTTTAGCTTTATGATTTCAGACATATCTTGAATGCTTTGAAAATGTCATGAACGAGAGACTCTAAATTCGAATGCATAATTCTAAACACAATTCTCAAATTTCTCTTCATAATCCCCTACATATTTAAAATATAAATATTATTTTGAATATATTTTATTAATTTTTCAGTCTCTACTAATTAAAACTAATAAAATGAAATCCCTATTCTCTATCTTACAACCCACTCTTTCGCAAAATTCACTATCTTGATGCCTTCCATCTCAAATCTAAGCTCCAAAAATAGAGATTTGAATCTAAAATCAGCAAATTCAATGAAGTAGAACACAGTTTTAAATTTATTTATCGTTTCATACACACCTCAATTTTTCCCCCTCTCATCTTTGAACTCCCTAACAGGAAATCTAATTTCTCTTAAAAAGATCAAATTTTGGTTTTTTTTTGGATGTTTTCAAATCCATTATCCTTTAATTACCCTTCACCCTCAAGTCCTCAACTTGTTAACCATGTTCTTCTTCATGGCAAATACCTCTTCATCGTAACAATTTTGAAAAGAAGATACATATTGGGATTTTTTTTTGTTTTGCTTTTCTTGTTAAGAATTTCCTGTTGGAAAAGGAGATTCACGTAATCACATTCGATGAACTCCAAAACAAAATTATAAAAAATAAGAAAAAAATTCCCAAAAAAAAAAGCTTTCTATATCGTAGGTAAAAGGGACGAATTTTGTGCAATGGGGAGAATCGGAAAATCAGAGGATGGGGATGACTTTTTGAGCATGAGCATGACTATATGACATAATAATTCAAACAAAATAAATTCTATTAGTAAAAAATTACAATATGAAAATATGCGAATTGATACTACAATAATTGTTTTAAAATGTTTGATTTTTTATTTTGAAAAATATAAGGATGAAAGATTTCAATCGAACATGACAACAACCAAAGAGCTTGCATCTAAAATGGAAAGTGATCATATTTTTCCTAAAAATCGTATAACTCATAGGAAGAAACAATTTAATGAAAATAGTCATGAAGAGATTTCATTATCTGTCCATGAGTCTTTTAGGATCAATTATTTTATTACTGTAGTGGATATTGTTATTTTATCTTTAAAGTGTAGATTTGAACAATTGGAAGTTTTTCAAAATCTCTTTAAATTTTTGTTTATTCATAAGAAGTTGTCTTTGTTGGATGAGAATATATATATATATGTATATATTACTCATACACCTGATCCGTGGTATTGAAGTGATTCGAAATCGTGATATTTGTCTCCAAGCAACCTCATTCCACCACTAGAACATCCCCACTGAGACTGAATGAGAATACATTACATGGATGTTGTGTTAAGCTTCAAGGTGCCTTGAAACATAATGCAAACATTTGATATTGATGCTTATGATTTATTTTTTGAATTGCAAGTGCTACAAATGCATTTACCAACATAAATAAAGCTATTGAACTTCTTGAGTTTGCTAAAATTTCGGAGTGATTTCCTAATTTTTGTATTGCATACAGAATGTTGTTAGTCATGCGAGATACTACAACATAAATCATTTTTTTCAAAATTGAAATTGATAAAATCATATATGCATTCAACCATGTGTCAAGAAATATTTAATGGACTAGTAATTTTAAGCATTGAGAAAATAAATCATAAGCATCAATATCAAGTTTTGTATTGCATACAGAATATTGTTAGTCATGCGAGTTACTACAACATAAATAATTTTTTCAAAATTGAAATTGATAAAATCATATCTGCATTCAATCATGTGTCAAGAAATGTTTAATGGACTGGAAATTTTAAGCATTGAAAATAAGATATTGGAAATGGACTGGAAATTTTAAGCATTGATGACCTTATTGATGATTTTGTTTCTCAAAATGCTAGAACATCTAAATTATTTTAATAGTTATTTAGATACCTATAATTTTCTTTTATTTTTGTAAGTGCTGATTGCTTGCAAATTTTTAAGATTTAGGATGATTATCAAGATGTTTGTGATAAAATATTAGGACACTTTTTTTTTACATGGCCCCCGAAATAATAGGGCGCTGGCAAGAGTTGGTGAGGAAAGCAGAGACAGTGGCGGCGTCGATGGCAGAGGAGGATGATTAGAGATATCATTTCTCTCTCTCTTTTTTATTAAATATATTTTGAAAGGTAAGGGGTAAAAGTGAAAAATTATGTAGTATGTAAAGCAAAATGAATGAAAAAAAAATAAGCGAGATAATGTGAAGAGTATTTTTTATAGTATGAATAGAAAATACCTTTATGAAAAGATCCCACTAATGATACATTGGGGCCCAGGGAGGCCATGGGCTCCTCTCAAATTTAAAAAAATTATAGAGATATTTTTATGATTTTGAATATTTAGTATAAAAATTTAAAATCTCTACACAAATAATACATTTAAGCATCATTTATTTACTACTAATGCTAGTATCTTATTCATTCTTATTCTTTATTTTTGTCATTATCGGATGCTCTTAAAAGATTATCTAGATTTATTTAAAATTTACATATATACCGACTTTAAATTCAAATAAGCTTCCAATTTCTCACTAGCTACTCTAAAAAAATGTTCTATTCCTGTGTTGTTTTTATGTATAGTTTACCCCAATTCACAAATTTGGTCCTTTAAATTAAAAATCTTCGCATTTATAACTGATAGTTTATTTTTGGATTAAATTTGTTTAGGTGTATGTTTAGGGCTGTAAACGAACTAAATCGAGCCGAACACCCTGATGCTCGAGCTCGACTCGTTAAGGAATAGTAAAGCTCGAGCTCGATTCGAGCTTTTTTCCTCTTGTTCAAGCTCGACTCGATAAATATTTGTCATGTTCGAATTCGGTTTGAGCTCGGTTCGTGAAATGCTTGAAAATTGAATTGAAACAAAGTATGCATTGAAATGAATGATTAAAACTAATCAGGAGGTTAAAAACAAATATGAAGTATTAAAACAATACTAAACAAAAGATGAATTACTAATGACATATGAATTAAAAAAACTATACATTTAGAATGAAAAAACAATAAATAAATGAAACATAATAGACATTGCATTAAAAAAAATTGAATCGATATAAAAAAAATGTAATAATACTCAAATCATTAAATAGAACAATTAAAAAAAAGCCTATTGTAGGAACATTTAAGGAAACTCCCAAGTTTGGAATGAAAAAAAAAAAGAGATAACTACGGAAGTAAAAAAAAATCAAACCTATACAACTGAGACGCAGAATGAATTTTAGATTTCCTAAAAGAAAAAAAATAAGCAGAAAAATATAAAAAGTGAAAAAGAAAATATTTAAGGAAAGCCTAAGCTGAGAGAAAAGAAAAAATAAAAAATGAACTAGGAAGCAACAATCGAACCTATATCAGTTACCATCAAAAAAGGTAAAATGAATTTTAGTTTCAAAAAAGAAAAAAAATAAGGAAAAAACTGAAGAAGAAAAAAAACACGAAAAACGAAATAAAAGAAAAAAAGGTACTGGAGGGTATATTTTCAAAAAAGGAAAAAAAAACTGAAAAAGCAAAAAAAAAACACAAAAAAGGAAAAAGAAAATTAAAAGGAAAAAAAAAAAGGCAAGAAAGTGGCTGCAAGATTCGATCCTAGCCATTCAGGATTGTGAGATAGAGTGCAACCACTACGCCACAACCAAAACTTTAGAAATATTTCAACAAAACATTATTTTACATCATGTTTTTCACTGATTTTTTTATGATAATTTTACCCCTACGATTTTGTTTTAATATATGTATAGATACCGGTGAATTGTCGGATGTTATTTGGTCTGACATTCCTCCCGTTGAACGGACTTTCCAGTAATTCAAGTTTATTTCCCTAAAAAAAATTGTAAATTTATGAAAAACGATGTAAGGTAAGGTAATTTTATTAATTGATTAAATTTTTAATATTGAAATGCACTTAAAAAAATATTTAAATTTTATCAAAATTATTATGGATCAAATGATTAAACCGTTGTTCTTGTGGAGAGGTTAAATTCTCAATGAAGTCTTTAGTGTGGAATACCCTTGACGTATCAAATATAAGTAACAAGATCGACTCAAAAGTAGGCTAAAGGTCTAGATATGTTGGTTTCATTTTACGTTTTCGTCTCTCGACGGCATTAAAAGTCCATTACATTACATGGGTAATTAAATCAAGGAAATAATAGTAAATATGCACTGGCTAGGAAAGATCATGCATGTGAATTAATTCAAAGATTGATTCATTAATCTTCAGAGGGGTGTACCAGAATTAAATATATGCATCTTGCCGGGTTAGGTATATATATATACTTATAAATTGGTAGAAATGTCAATACCATATGTCCATATTATACAATCAAATTGAAATGAAAAGAGTACAGCTTGTACCAATAAAAGACAAGAAAAAGATAATTTAAATCCGAGTGTAGGGGAAATTTTATGCTATGTAATAACACACTATACCCTATCATGCATATTTTAATAATTTTTGAATAATGCACACACATTTTTAAGAAATAAGTGGACTCATTATTTAAAAATCACTAAAATATATGTGATGGTGTGGTTACGTATCTTGAGTTGTATCTGGAATATCATTTATTCATTGCCATATCAATGGTGGCCAGATTACCAAAGAGGATTTCATGTACTCAATTTGGTTGAAATGTTGATGGTCATTAATGTTTCTTTAAGATTCAACTTTAAACTTCCAATTTCCTGTTTATCTTATATACTAATCATTGGATTTAACGTTAAAACTTTCGGTGCACATCATACACTCTCGTTGTGGACGAGATTCTCTATTTCAATTTCGTATTTCATCTTATATTTCAATCATTGGTTTCGTTGCCATGTGTTTTTTAATTATTTCTAGAAGATAATTATTTAAATATACATAACATGAATCCAATGATTGAAATACAAGATAAAACACCAAATTAACATAGAAGATCACAAATAGGATGAAACACCAAATTAACAGAGTCTCGTCGTGTATAAATGAGATCTTCTACTTCACTTTAATTATGTGTCCTAACTGGAGTCCTATCAATTTTATTAGTTTTTCAACTTTTTTTAATTTTAATTTATTGTGGTTTAGTTTAATTTTATAATTATTAATTATAACATGTTCCATTGATTCAGGGTTTACAATTTTTTTTGGGTTAATTGTCTTAAAATACACAAACTTTAGGATGTTTTTGTTTTTCACATGTTTTAAAAAAATGCAGTTTTAATAACATGAACTTAGCCCTTATTTGTTTTTTCACATGATTTTCAAATTCCGCCCAATTGTATTTTCGAACTGCCACGTGTACATCTACATGAATATCGAGTTGCATGAACTTTGAACTGATTTGTAATTTCACATGAATTAAAAAAGACTAATTTTAGAGTCTTATTGGATTCTTTCGTGTAATGCTGCAAACATAATATAAATACTTCAATTTATATTTTTCCAAATTAATTACAGAACAAGATATACATTTTAATTAACAGCATTTGATAGTTGTGATGTTGTTGATCTTATGTGATTCGTTTAATATGCACGAAATCATACTATGACTTTAGAGTGCTTGTGGTGTGTAAATTTATCACTATGACGTTTGGAAGGATTTGAGTCGTTAAATACTTATATTAATAATAAGTTTAAAGAAAAATAAAATAGATAAATTAAAAATTTATTCAACAATATTAATGGAAATGTTCAATTATAAAATTATCTAAGATTATCTAACGTATAAAGCTATCTTAAAATGCTATTAAACATATATAAAAAATTAATATATATAGCTATCTTAAAATGCTATTAATCAGAGTATATAATTATTTGTTCATATTTAATTGTCATTCTTTTGAATTAATAAGTTATTATTATTGTTGATTTTTCATAATTAGGATATTTTTTTTAATTTAATGTTTTAGTTTATAAATGTAATAGTCTAACATGGAGACGTCACCATAGTAGGGACTGTAGTGTGGCTTAGACGACTTCATCCGGTTATTGACCGAATAATGGAAGACCAGGTATTGGTCGTTTTGCGCGTAATTCCCCTAATTTTAAAATGACCTCGAACACTTGCACAAATTCAAGAACACAACCAATTAAGCAGGACTTTCTCTTTCTCTCACATCACCGTCGGGAAATTCGCAACCAACCATGTCTCCGACGATCTTCTTCAACTCTCAGAAATTTTGCCACTTTTTATTTCTTCTCACCACCACGACCTGCATCATAACCTCCTCCGTTTCTCCACTGTCGTTCAACCTCTCCACCATCGTCACCGACGACACAAACAGGCACATTAAGGTGCAAGGCGACGCCTACATCTCCGGCCAAGGCCTTCAGGTGACCACCGACGAGAGCAGCCGCCTCAGCAGCACCGGCACCGGCCGCGCCACCTACATCGACGCCTTGTATTTGTGGGACAACGCCACCGGCAACTTGACCGATTTCGACACTCATTTCTCATTCATCATTCAGTCAACTAACAAAGACTGCTCCGCCGATGGACTTGCATTTTTCTTGGCCCCCTTCAATTCAACCATCCCCGCCGACTCATCGGGGGCCGGCCTCGGCCTCGCCTTCAACAACGCCACCGCCAATGTGACCGGAGACGATCCCTTTGTCGCCGTCGAATTTGACACGTTCACTAACGAATGGGATCCAATCGGTCCACATGTAGGCATCGATATCAACTCTTTGATTTCGGCTATTAGTGGGCCGTGGAGGAGCAATTTGACTCAAGGGAGGCTAACTGATGCTTGGATTAGTTACAAGTCCAGCTCCGAAATCTTGTCTGTTAACTACACTAATTTTCTGATGAATAACACGATGCAAACATACAATCTTGAATATAGTGTGGATCTGCGCAAGTATTTACCCGAGTGGGTGAGTGTGGGCTTCTCTGCAGCTACGGGATTGTGCTTCCAGAAAAATAATGTTAAGTCATGGAGTTTCAGTTCTAATTTGCAGCATGAAGTTGATGATCCAGTTCCTAATAATGTTCCTGTTCTTGATTCTAGGCCTTCTGGAAGAAAGATGATGAAGTCGGGGGAAGTGATTGGATTAGTTGTAGGTCTGTCTGCTTTGGTGCTTTTATTGATTTTGCTCGGCTTCTGGTTGCGGTTGCGCAGGAAGAAGACTAATAAAAACGGGGAGGAGGAGGAGTCTTCGTTTGATATGTCGATGGAGATGGAATTCGAGAAGGGCAGTGGACCTAAGAGGTTCTCATACAAGGAACTACTCATGGCCACCGACAATTTTGCAGAGGAATTCAAGCTCGGAGAGGGTGGATTTGGAGGGGTTTACAGAGGGTTTTTGAAGGATTCAGAGTCGTACGTGGCAGTGAAGAGAGTGTCGAAGAACTCGAAGCAAGGGGCGAAGGAGTATGCATCGGAAGTGACGATCATAAGCAAGTTGAGGCACAGAAACCTGGTGCAACTCATAGGCTGGTGCCATGAGAAAAGAGAGCTATTGCTCGTCTATGAATTCCTACCAAACGGCAGCTTAGACTCCCATCTCTTCAACAACAACAAATCCTCATTGAGTTGGGAAACGAGGTACGAAATCGCCCGTGGATTGGCCTCCGCTCTGCTCTACCTCCATCAGGAGTGGGAGCAGTGCGTGGTTCACAGAGACATCAAGTCGAGCAACGTGATGCTCGACTCCTCCTTCAACGCGAAGCTTGGGGATTTCGGCCTTGCCAGGCTCATTGATCACGGCAAAGAATCGCAGACAACAATCTTGGCCGGCACCATGGGGTACATGGCGCCTGAATGCGTCATCACCGGCAAGGCCAGCAAAGAATCCGACGTCTACAGCTTTGGGATCGTGGCACTAGAGATTGCGACAGGGAGAAAGCCGATTGATGTGAGAGCAACACAAGTGAATCAAGTGAGATCGGTGGAGTGGGTGTGGGACCTCTATGGAAGAGGGGTGCACCTTGACGCAGCTGATCCTAAGCTCTCCGGCGACTACGACGAGCGAGAGATGGAGCGGTTGATGGTGGTCGGTCTGTGGTGTGCTCACCCGGATAGTGGCCTCCGGCCTTCGATAAGGCAAGCGATTCAAGTGCTTAGTTTTGAAGCAGAGCCACCTCTGCTTCCGCCCAAGTTGCCGGTGCCTACTTACTCTGCTCCGCCGCCAGCTACTCTCACGTCTTTCATTTCTGCGTCCAATGCTACTGGTGTTTCTTATAGTTACAACTCCACCACCACTAACGTCACTTCTTCTTCTTCGGCTTCGTCGTCTTCTCCTTCTGCATCGCTTTTGTATTCCAGATGAGGAGTCCTTAATTTAATTTCTATTTTTTTTGCTACTTATTTATCTTCAGTTGTATCTAATATCATTTATTCATTGCCATATCAATGGTGGCCAGATTACCAAAGAGGATTTCTTGTACTCAATTTGATTGAAATTGTTATGGTTATTAATGTTTCTTTAAGATTCAACGTTAAAACTTCTAGCTCTGTTCCAATTTTGTGTTTCATCTCATATATATTCCAATCATTGAATTTAACGTTAAAACTTCTAGTGCACACCATACACTCACGTTGCGGACGAGATTCTCTATTCAAATTTCGCGATCTTATATTTTAATCATTGGTTTCATGCTATGTGTATTTTAATTATTTTTAGTAGATAATTGTTTAAATATACATGACATGAATCTAATTAATGATTGAAATACAAGATGAAACACCAATTTAACATAGAGGATCACATCCACTCTTGTCAAGCATAAATGAGATCTTCTACTTCACTTTAATTATGTGTCCTAACTGGAGTCCTATCAATTTTATTAGCTTATCAACTTTTATTTTAATCACTGATTCAGGGTTTACAATTATTTTTTGGGTTAATTGTTTTAAAATACAGAAACTTTGAGGTGTTTTTGTTTTTCATACGTTTTAAAAAACGTAATTTTAATAACATGAACTTAGACCTTTTTTTTTTTCACACGATTTTCAAATTCCGGCCAATTGAATCTTCCAACTGCCACGTGTACATCTAATTGAACATCGAGTTGTCTTAAAATACACGAACTTTGGACTGATTTGCAATTTCACATGAATTAAAAAAGATTAATTCCATTATCTTATTGGATTTTTTCGTGGAATGCTGCAAATGTGATATAAATACTTCAATTTATATTTTTCAAAATTAATTATAGAACAAGACATACATTTTAATTAACATCATTTGATAGTTGTGATGTTGTTGATCTTATGTAATTCGTTTAATATGCACGAAATCATACTATGACTTTAGGGTGCTTGTGATGTGTAAATTTATCACTATGACGTTTGGAAGGATTTGAGTCGTTAAATACTTATATTATTAATAAGTTTAAAGAATAATAAAATAGATGAATTAAAAATTTATTCAACAATATTAATGGAAATGTTCAATTATAAAATTATCTAAGATTATGTAACGTATAAAGCTATCTTAAAATACTATTAAACATATATAAAAAATTAATATATATATATATATATATAGCTTTAGGGATGACAATTCTACCCTCGGGTTTGGGTCCCCGCGGATATCTGCCTCTAATGACGGGTTTGGAGATAAAAAAATCGGGTATGGGACGGGTGCGAGTATAAATTTTAATATCCTGGGTGGGTTCGGCGACGAGGGAATAGATACCCAACCCGAATTCGCCCCGATTTAATATAATTCATAATTATATATTTAATAAATATACATTTTAAAATTATAATTTATGCTTAAGACTTTCATACTTGATTTTTCAATTTTTAAAAATAAAAAATTATATATTTAAAATAGATTTCCATGCTTGATTTTTCAATTTTTAAACGGGGGTGGGGGCGAGGGGATGGAAATTGATGAAATTATCGCATTACACGAAAAAGTCCAAAAAACACTACAATTAGTCTTTTTTAATTCATGTGAAAAATAAAATCAGTCCAAAGTTCGTGTGTTTTAAGGTAATTTAGTATCCACATATATATGTACAAGTGGCAATCTTTGGCAACCATGTCAGATTCAATTGGCCAGAATTTGAAAATCATGTGAAAAATCAAACAGGGGTTAAGTTCACGTTATTAAAACTACGTTTTTAAAAATGTGTTAAAAAAATAAAAATACCCCAAAATTTATGTATTTTAAAGAAATTAACTCTCATTTTTTACTATTTAATATTCATTTTTCTTGTTAATAATTGATTATTAGTGTTAATTATTTCATAATTAGGATAATATTTTTTAAAATTTTAATTTTTATCTATAAATGTTAATTATGATTGATTATATTATAATAATTTTTAATTTTATAATAAACATTATTAAAATAATAAATCTGATAATGAGACATATGAATAACATAAAAAAATTAAACTAGAGAATTTCATCTGATAAGATAAGATGTATATAAGCAACTCAGTTTGGAGACCAAAGGTCACGAGTTTGAATCTTCTCAAGACCACAGGTCGGGTGTGTGAGTGAAAAAATAAAAAATAAATAAAAAAATTGTTCAATCTTGCTTCTTGCCCCAAAGGTTCCCTCGACTCACCTTGCCGGAATCTGCATTCGGGTTCTAGTTTTTTAAATTGTTTCGTTTCAAATTTATTGTACTTGTTTATACTCTTCTACTCCTTTCGTGTTCTACTTGTAATTCAGATTGTACGAATCCAGAATTGTAATTGTAGACCCGTATTAACATATCTTCCAAGAAATTTTTTTTCCTGTGCAAGTGTTTTATAACTCCAAAATTGTGTATAGAGGTGATGTATAAAGTTGGTATGACAGTAAAGAAGTAAAACTCAAAGGCACGTTTATGCACACTTTTACAACCAAAACAAAGATAAATTAATCTCAAAAAGTGTGAAAAACACGTGTACGTATGTTTATCATGCTGGGATGAAAATCTTCCTATGAAATTATGTTCACACCTAAAATATTATAATCAAACATCAAATTACTATCGTATATCACGTTATAAGTTGGATAATTAAGATGAAAACATATAAACAATTGAGAAGTAGTAAAATATGATATCCCAATTAAGAGTTAAACTAGATCTTCTGACAACGCAATATTCAAATTAAGATACGATCGATGTTGTCTCATGGCGAATGTTGGTTTGATCAAACTTATTTAATTTAATCAAAACACGAAAACTACAGCTCATTTGTCTGAAAAAAAAAAAAAAAAAAAGCTAAGAACTTTCTCATGATCACATCATATCTATTTCAAATAATTTCCTTTGAATTTGCATTTGGATTTTGTTTTGTCGGTCATCAATTGTGTCAAAGGAAAAAGAAATTAAAGAATTGAAAACGGACTATTTGTTATAAAATATTTTAATTGCATTGTAGTAGCGGATGGTAGCTAGGGGCAAGCACAATTGTATATATATATGCAGGATATAATAGTAACAAACTCAGACCTATATAATGGTAACATATATACATTGCATGCACGAAACAGACAAGAAAAACCAAAGATTAATCAATATTTGATCATCACAAATTAAGATGTGTAGCATTGTAATGCAAGTGGCGATTGCGAAGCCAACTTACTATCTTCATAACTCGAGAAACTGTGTCTCTTCCATTGCTGCTGCAGCTAGCACTCGTCGTCGTCGTCTGCAGCCACGTTTCTCCATACATTTCAGTGATCAGACCCAAACAGGACGACGATCTGGAGGCTACCAGCCTGCCCTTTGGGATTTTGACTCTATTCAATCGCTCCACAATCAGTATAAGGTAACATTATTATTATATATGTGTGTGTGTATATATATATATAAGTAGTCTATAAGATTGTAATTATTATATATGCATGTTGTGTAGGAAGAGGTGCACCGGACAAGGGCCCAAGGTCTGATTGATCAAGTGAAGATGTTGTTGGTGGAAGAAATGGATCATGTTGGACGGTTGGAGTTGATTGATGAGTTGCATATGCTGGGTATATCTTGTCATTTTGAGAAGGAAATCATTCAGATCTTAAATTCGATATATTTGAACTACGAAACAGATCAAAGGGATTTGTACTCAACATCTCTTGGATTCAGACTACTAAGACAATATGGTTTTAGCGTATCTCAAGGTACGTACGTAGGCCACATATTATATATATATATATATATAGGGTTGAAACTTGAAAGTTGAAATTAAATTAATCAGATTATATTAAACTATACATATATATATATACGACTGATCACTCTTTAATTTGCAGAAGTATTTGATTGTTTCAAGAATGATGAGGGTTCTGGTTTCATGCCAAGCCTTGGCCAGGATATCAAAGGCTTGTTACAGTTGTATGAAGCTTCTTTCCTACTAACACATGGCGAAAATACCTTGGAACTAGCAAGAGAGTTTGCAATCAAATTTCTGCAGAAAAAACTTGATGATGATGATGATGACGACTATCTTGTATCATCAATTTGGCATGCGTTGGAGTTCCCTAGTCATTGGAGAGTTCAAATGCCAAACGCAAGATCATGCATTGATGCTTGTAAGAGGAGACCGGACATGAATCCAATGGTGGTAGAGCTAGCCAAATTGGACATAAATATTGTTCAAGCACAATTTCAAGATGAACTAAAAGAGACCTCAAGGTGATCAAAAATTAATTAATGAATTAATTATTTGTAGATATGAATGCTATATATACTTAATTAATATATAATACTCTTATAATATATAGGTGGTGGGAGAGTACATGCCTAGTTCAAAAGCTTCCATTTGTGAGAGATAGGATTGTTGAATGTTATTTGTGGACTACTGGAGTGATTCAGCGCCGTGAACATGGATATGAGAGGATAATGCTCACCAAGATTAACGCTCTAGTAACAACAATAGACGACGTATTCGATATCTACGGCACCGTCGAAGAGCTGCACCAGTTCACAAACGCAATTCAAAGGTTATATATATATATATATATATATATATATATATGGTGTGGAATTATATATTAAGAGTCAATTATTGAATAAATTGAATTTCAGTTGGGATGATATTGAATCAATGAAGCAACTTCCTAGTTACATGCAACTATGTTATCTTGCACTCTACAACTTTGTTAATGAGATGGGCTACGCTACTCTCGTGGAAAAAGGTTTCAACTCCATCCCATATCTACGAAAAACGGTATAGAACTAGCTACTTCAACACTCTTATACTTAGTCAATTTGTAGCAAATTAATTCATTAATTAAAAATATAATCATGAGTGTGTGTGTGTGTGTATATATATATATATATATATATATATTTGGCAGTGGGTGGATTTGGTTGAGGCATATCTAATAGAGGCAAAGTGGTACTACAGTGGACATAAACCTACCCTCGAAGAATATATGAACAATGCATGGATTTCAATCGGAGGCGTGCCCATATTATCCCATATTTTTTTCCGATTAACAGATTCGATTGAGAAAGAAGGTGTTGAGAGCATGCATAAATACCATGATATAATCCGTGCCTCGTGTACCATTCTAAGGCTTGCTGACGATATGGGAACATCACTTGTACGTCATATATATAATATAATTAAACTCCAGATAGATATATATCATATCTCCCTTAATTAATTAATTAGCTTCTACACACTAATTAAATTGAATATAATTAATATATATTTGTGAAACCTAGGATGAGGTTGAGAGAGGCGACGTACCCAAATCAATTCAATGTTATATGAACGAGAAGAATGCTTCGGAAGAAGAGGCAAGAGAGCATGTGAGATCAGTGATGGCGGAGGCATGGAAAACGATGAATGGAGAAATGATGACAGCTGCTGCTGATGATGATTCTCCATTAATATTTTCAAAATATTTTGTTGAAGCTGTTGCTAATCTTGCTAGAATGGCACAGTTTATATACCAAGATGGATCGGATGGTTTCGGCATGCAACATTCCAAGGTAAACAAATTGCTTAGAGGCTTGCTGTTCGACCGCTATGCATGAGAGACAGATCACCTATATGTAATACATTAATTACTTACATATATATATTGACAAATGTTGTAGTTAATGTGCATACGTATATATCTTTTTCTTTCATCAGTTGTTACAATCAATTTGCAGCAAGACTTTTTCATCATGATTATATATACTCTCTTATTTCTTTTTTTTTCCTTTTTTCTTTTTAATTTAATTATGAGTTGGATGCAAACGCACGTTAAGTAATAATTAATGTATAATGTGTTTTTATTATAGTTAAGTAATGGCTTATCATCCTCACCTTATTGAACTATTGAAGAAATGTCCGCAATTGTACTAAGTATATAAGATTCCTTGAAAAGTATAAAATAGTTCGCGGCAAGCATAACTAATTAGTAAAAATATTTTCTTTGACAAGCTACATAAATCAAATAATCATTAAATGAATAAGGTATATTAGTAAATGAGCTAAATAAATATAGAAACAAGACCATATACATTGGCACATCCATTATTCATCTAGTGTATGTTTACGGAGTATAGAACCACAGATATTGAGCAGGATGTAATCACTCTGATAATACTTCGTCTTTGCTTTGCCTTTGTCCTTTGTTAGTATTTTCTGCCTGCATTATCAGATAGATAGCTAAGTCTCAGAATACGTATATATTAGGACTAAATGTACGAGGTGACTACACGATAATGTAAGTCATCAAACAAAAACAATCCATACAATATTTGATTGTTAAGCAACAGAAACAGCACATATCAAACCATCTGTAAAATGGACAAGATGTTATTATTTCATGTATTTGTGGAGAAATTTTCGGTGGAAATCATTTCTGATGGTGTCGTTGATGAAACGCTTCGGAATCTTAGTCTCGCCACGAGCTTGGTTCTTGAAAACGACATCATCATCCCACCTTAGCGAAATCGAATTCAGACAATAAGCTACTTTTTGATAAAAAAAACGTATACGAAAGAAGGAAAAACACAA
The DNA here is from genome assembly GCA_026008535.1 of Perilla frutescens. Taxonomy (NCBI): domain Eukaryota; kingdom Viridiplantae; phylum Streptophyta; class Magnoliopsida; order Lamiales; family Lamiaceae; genus Perilla; species Perilla frutescens. The sequence goes on from BRKX01000005.1 coordinate 48,258,616, forward strand.
CCCACAAACAAGGAATAGTTTATACTACTCTCTCTTACCTTCTCTTCACACTAAACGAACTTGAATCATTTAGCAGAGGGTTTCCACGCAACAGTTGCTCTTCTTTTGCCTTCAGTTCTTCTTCTTGTTGTAGCCGTTCCTACACGGATGAAAAGTCGTCGTTATTCTTTTAATCAAAACCACACTTTTCAACCTCTATAACGGGAAATTGGCACCTTAGATCTGTCTTACTCGCAGATGGATGGTGCCAGAGAAAGATTTATCACTTGGCGGAGTTGCTTCCATTTATATTATAGGTGTCAACCACAAACTCTCTTCAACAATGGCCAGTGCAGTAAAATTAATGATAAACAAATAACAAAAATAAAAATGATATTTGTGGAAAATGATAGATATGAAAAGGGGCATAGAAAATCAGCATCTACTAGCAAAATAAAAGGCATGTGGCTTACTTCTCGTTCTTTCTGCTCTGCTTTTTCTTTCCTTAAACGTTCAAGCTCAAGCAAAAGTGCTTCCTCACCATCCTCATCGTCTTCATCGCTGCAATGAAATAATTAATACATTGAATCAGCAATCACCAAGAAAAGAACAGATTTTGCTGCAAAGAGAAACAATCAAACAAACCATGTCATCTTTTCTAAGTTTCTATTAAGAAAACAACACAAGGTAAACAGAAAAAAATAGAAGGGGAACTACCAAAGAGGATGCAAGAAAATTAGGCAAAACTTGCTCTCACCAAACGAATGATAAAAAAATTACCAAAACATCTGCACAACAATGCACTAAATGACAAACCTATCATCATCACTCTGAGCATCTACATCAGCATCATCTGCATCAATAATTCGTGGAACAATACGGTCCTCGACTTCTCTCCTAGATCCTGTAAACAGAAGTGGGCCAATCACTTATCGAAGGAAATAAAGAAAAACTAAAACTCAGGTCCCTGATGTGCAACTTTAACCAAACCATGCATTGTTTACCTTCTAAAAGGATATGATTTCCCTTCCGACGATCTCTATCTTCTGCATAAACATACAAAAAGAATCAAATCAGCAAATGAAATCACTTGAGAGAAGTGGTAACCAGATACTCAGATTCAGAAATTAGATGTATCCTTTAGTTGGATTTGGATTAACACAAACCCTTGGATGAGAAATGCCTCCTCTCTCGATCCTCTAGCTCGTCCCTTAGATTTCTCCTTTGCACCTCATCTTGGGTGTCTTGTCCTTCCTTTCTGCAGCAAACCATCAGGACCAAGATTAAACGGCCATTCAGAGACAACAATGGCATCAAAGTGAATGAGCAAATACAGAAAACCAAATTGCGCATGTCCTCAATAAACAAGGACAAAACATTCAGTTGATCTTTTGCACTCACAAAAGTCGGTAAATAATACACTTTCCATAACAAAAATACATATAATTTTTTTTCTCATTTCTTTATCCAAGAACAAGTGACTAACTGCTCATTTTACACCAAAGTGATGACTCCCTTATATTCACAAAAAAAAATCTAGCTTCTTTAGATAAGTGCAATACAAGATGTTGATGTGTTCGTATACGTGTGTAGAATTGTTGTGTTCAGGTAGAATATCCTAGCTTCTTTCGATAACTAAATTCGTACAATAATAGCAACGACGCCCTAAAATTATTTCAAGGGAAACTAAATAAAAGAATGGAAAAAAAAACCCAGATATAATTGAAGATGAGAAAGGCACAGAGAATGAACCTGGGTTTCAAGGAGGTATGCGCAGCCATGTCCCTCGAAGAATACTTTTGAGATGGACCGAAGATTCGAGTTCCTCCTTGTTCATTCCCACCTTTCGCCGGTGCCCACGTAGGTCTTGCTGCCGTCGTCATGTCTGAGCCTTACTTTTCTCGAGAATCTCAAAATCCGAGCTGCGATCGGTTGGAATAGAGGCTGATGAGCTTGATAATCTTCTCAATAGGTTGCAGAGTAGAATATTGAAAACCCTAGATGTTCATTTATTTTCTTAACAACTTTGCTAATTGGAGTGTTTAAGTTACCTCAAAAAATAAAAAATCAATTCGGTCGTCCCTAAATGTTATATGGTTTCCATTTTTAACTAGGCCTGTATAATTGTGTATTTATTACATTATCACATACAGGGATGGAAATCAGCCAGGCCGGGCCGGGAAGAGCTTTGCCTTGGTAGGCCTTAGTCTATTATAGGAATATTAGGCATGAGCCTGTTATAGGGATATTAGACCTAAGCCTAGCCTATTATCCAGGGACATTCGAAACACAACACTCATTTTACTCTTTATAGCCCCCCACTATTGTATAAAATATAAATTTAAATATGATAAGACTTATTTGCCCCTTAGTCTCCACCATCCAAAACTTTGCCATAGCCCCTATGTTAGAGTAAATTCCGACTTTGGTCCCACAGGACATGCTTAATCCGCTTTTGGTCCCGATACTATCATTTTTTCCGTTAAAAATATGGAACCAAATTTGAAAACCATATACCTATGGGACTAAAATTGGACTTTTTTTAAAAAAAATTGATCAAGAATGATAGTATCGGGTCTGGAAGGCGCATGTCTTACAGGACCACAATTGAAATTCACTCCCCTATGTTATGGGCCCACTCCTTTTCTATAATACATTCACATAAAAACTAAAATTTTATAGGGTTGGCTCCAGGGGAGATGCTACAATTTTACTCAAGAACTATATGCAGATTGTAACTATATGCAGATTGTAACTATAAACAGATTGTGTGTCTCATTCATATATGTAACAGAAGAAGGTGAGAGACGCACATTTAGACATGGAATAAAACTGAATATGAACACCTAGAAATGAGAACCATTTTTTTCCGAATGACATTACTCGATTCTTCCAATTCTTTGAGTCTACATACAAATTAAAGTGATCTACAATGGATTTTTTTTCCTTTTTGTTTTCCCAACAAGAAACTGAATTTCATCGTTACAAAGTTCAATTCATATTGAAGTTAACAAAGGCCATCGAAATCACCTGATCTACCAACATATAGCCTAATTCAATGACGACGCCACACAGAAAATAATAAAGAGGAAGAGGGACCATCACAAGAACCATCATATCTGTAAAATTTTAGTTTTTATGTCGATGTTTTATTTCAATTTTCAATTAAACTATGATTTGTAGGGTTAAAATTTATAAATGTTCGCACATGTTTTTTTATTATAGAAAAGGAAGGGGATAATGTAAGGGCTATGATAAGGTTTGGATTGTTGGAGGTTAAGGAACAAAAATGTTATAACATATTGATATTTATATTTTATAAGATAGTGGGGCTGTAAAGAGTAAAATGGGAGCTATGTTTAGAATTTCTCTATTACCTATAGTAGACCTTTTTTATAGGTCGAGGAATTTTTAACAAAAGGAACTAGGCTTGAGGCCTTATATAAGCCTGTTTGAACCTACCTGGACTCAATTTTTTTTACTCAACAGAGATCAATAATAACATGACTAAAAGAGTAACATATCCAAGTAAAGATATATAACATATATCAAGTCAAAATCAACATAAAACATAAATAAAAATGTATAAATCATCACAATGTGTGCAACTGACCGATTTAAGTCAATGGAAAATAGAATACAAAATATAAATGATATTGATCATCCAATCTTAAAGGAATGACATGAGAAAGTACAACCAACAAAACAAAGGTCTTTAAAAGTCATCTCTTGTTCTCATTCAAGTCATAAGAAATTTCTGGATTGAACAGCAACATTCAGCATGTTTAAAAGATCAACATTCTGGGTAGTTTTTTAACTGAAAAGTCACCATATTTAATCCTAATTTTCCAAACCAACAATTATACAAACATCAGCAGAAACTTAAGATTTTAAACCAAATTCAGACATAAATTCTTAATAAAATAAAAAACAGTTACTCTAAACTATAAACTCCCTAAACGAAAAGGAAAGTTTAATCATAATTGAGAGAATCCATTTTATTGCAAGTTCCAAAATATCGAAGCAAAGCAGCTGTCAATCCAGCAAAGCAACAACTATGTCTGTCTTAATTTACAAACTCAAGCAACAATTAACTAGCTACCACTTAATTAATTACCATGTAGTTATCTTCGAATGCAAAAATCACATGCCCAATTATATATGTACTGGACTTCTGCACGAGTTTCATTTTGTTTTCCCCACCAAATAAAATCATAAAAATAATTAATGATGAACCACCAAATAAAATCATAAAAAAATGATGAACTCACAAGATTGTGATGCCTAGATTAAGGATTCCGCTGAGAATGCTTGTATCTGCTTCACCAGATGCGACGACGGCGGAAATCTTGGTGCCGTTGGTCTCAGTTTATTGGGAAGAGTCTGTGAGCTGTGTTAACTGTGAATTATATATATTATTTTATTTTTCAAACAACATAGCCACGAATAGAATTCTAAATTTTCACGCCCGCCCCTTTCCACTTTCCCAAATGAAAATTGTATCACTTATTTTTCATTTAATACGTGTACATCAATATATTACGAATACATGATTATACATTTCCATAAATAATCTGCAATTTGTTATGAACAAACACACCTATATTTCTATGTATTGTGATATTTTATGGTATCATAACAAATAAAGACCAGCAAATTAGAAGAGAATTGACGAAGTAGAGTGTGAGAGAGAAATAGGGAGATGGAGAGAAGAAAGACAGACGGAAATTTTGGATTAATTTTTACTTATCCATTTTATGAAATAACAAAATATTTATACCTCACGATATAATTGGAATAAAAGCATCTCTACACATTAATGGATCTCACTAATAATATTGGGCCACTTAGAGAATTAAAAGAAATAAACTAATACGGGAAATGGCTCAATAGGCCAATACTAATTGGGGCCAAGTTCTCCCCCCATTACTCAATTCATTCCTATCTTGTGCTCGATTTGCCAGTACAAGTGTGGAAGTGTGGAGGTTCCGGCTTCACCGATCCCCTTTTGTTCCATTTAAATAACAAACTTTACAAATTTCTTTTTCATTGTCGGCAATTTTGCTGACCACATTCCTTCTAGCCGGCCCTGTCCAATTTTTCTTTTCCGCATCCAACTCCATGTCCACAACACAATTAAATAATTTAAATATTGTGCTAATAATAATAATATAATGGTATATTGATTTGTGAATTGTGATTCAACGATTATGCGTAAAACAATTATTTATTTCCATAATTATATAGATTATATGTAAGGTAGATTTAGGTAGTGTAACTTCACGTGCATACCAACATAATGTGCACCTCTCTATGTTAATATTATTATTATATATGTGGATAACAAAATCATCTCTGTGAGACCCATTTTGCATTCACTTATGTGTGTTGGTCGGTCTGATCAGGTTAGATGAGGCCTCTAATTAAAAAGTAGTCAAGCTTTTGAGACTAGTTAGTTTGTGTTGCATTGCATCTTGTCATATACGTCCAACGCCCACATTCAATTTATTCCACAACTTATTGTTCGTATAATTAAGCTTTTATGGCCTTTTCTATATTATATATTGTGTTCTTTGCTTACTTGGACAATCATCAATATTTACATGGTTTGATGTGGTAATTCATAATTCGATCAATCCATAGATTTTATCACAAGGCATAAAAAATTAACACTATGTATTAATAAACAAGATTGAGATACTGCTTTTGGCATGTAATCCATGTTTTAATCACGTCAAGATGAGGGTAGATATTTTATACGTGATCGATCTATATAGAATTAAGTCTAACAAAATTCTTAATTGATTAGCATATATGAAAATGGAACAAGCGACCACTCAATTCCAAACCCCCCTAGAAAGCCTTTTTATTCATGAAAATTTTCTTGTTATAAAATTATGATGATGACAACAAACAGTAAATATGAAGAACAAGAAAATAACACACATTTATGTGGAAATCCAATTTCACTATGAATCGAAAATAGAGTATAGAGATAGCTGGAAACAACCAACAATTCCAATAGTCATAACTACGTAGGTTGTGAAATGAATATAAAATTGTCGCCCAGCGAGGCTCTCAGCTCATCCCGAACAATTCTGTTGAACGTGGATATTTGATATCCTGATGGTTCTTTTATTTCATGCAGCATCACAGCAGCGTTCCTTAGCTTCCTACAGTGTATGCAAGCATCTATCACAACATGCACACGCTAGCTAGAGAGAGCGGACGATTAAGAAGATACTCCACATGTCATTTCTGCACGATCAATCCTAACCCTTGGATGCCGACTGAATTGGATCAAGTCTCCTAGCCATCCATCTATTTTGTGTTTTCTCTTAGCTTAGATAGCAAGCAATATTTCTGTATAAATAAGACTTGTTTACATATTCTGTAACTGATTTTTGAACGAAATAAAATTGATGAGGAATTTTCCTTTGAATATAATGCACTTTGCTTTCTACATGGTATCTAGAGCACAAGTTCTTATAACCGATCGTGATCGTGATTTTTTTTTTCGCTTTTAAGTCCATAAAACTGATTTTCTATTTTGCAAAATTGCAAAATCTCCAACTGAAATGACAAAAAAGAACCAGCATTTTGCTTGGAAGAATGTTCGAGACGGGGAAATAGGTTTCACAGCCAACACTCAACCTAATTTCTCTGGTGAATCCAGCGGTGTGAAGGAAGATCGCCGACCTGTTCCACCACCTGGTGATAATCTCTTACTATCAACTCCACTACTCCATAATAGTAGTCAACAATTAGAGCATGTTGCTGGAGGCAATCGAGCAGTAGAAATCACAAACAATGGATTGTTGGCAAATGACGAGCTCTACATCAACCCTAATGAAACGTCTGGTATGTATCTTACTGGCTATTTTTTCGATGGACAAAATTATCATACTTGATGTAGAACGGTCAAAAGAGGGCTCTTGTCTAGGAACAAACTTGGTTTTATTGATGGAACATTGCATAAGCCAACAATAGGTTCTTTAGATTATCGATAATGGATGCGTGTGGATTACATTGTTTTTAATTGGATAACTAATTCCATGATAAAAGAAATATCAAGAGGATTTCATAACTATGAGACATGTAGAGAATTGTGGGATGAACTGCAGCGCCGTTTTGGAAAGAAAAACGGACCGAGAATTTACAAGTTACGAAGAGATATAACTACATTCACGCAGAATAATCAATCGGTGATGGTTTACTTTAATAATCTGTCAAGTCTATGGGATGACCTATCTTTGTTGAAAAATTCTAGAGTTTGTATATGTGAAGCTGCTCCTGATAATATGAAAGAGAATGAAGAAGAGAGAATGATGTAATTTTTAATAGGGTTGAACGAATGTTATGAGAGCATTCGGCAGCAGATTCTGAATTTGGAACCATTGCATACGCTGAGTCAAGCATATGCAATGGTCCTCCAAGTTGAGGAACAAGTGAATGTTTCCATGCAGTTCACAGAGAGCACAGACCAGAGTGTTTTATACTCCAACAATCCAATGAATAATATTAAAGGAGATAGGTTTAAATGAAGGCTGACCAAGGAAGAAAAATCCAAGCACAAATGTGAGCACTGTGGAGGTACTGGACACACCAAGTCTGAGTGTTTTGAATTAATGGAGTCCCTGAGTGGTACCACAAGTTCAAGGCTGACAAAGGCAAGAATCGAGCACATTGTGTGCTGGATCAACAGGACACTTTATCAAGCACCTCTGATACTCCACTTCCTACTACTAAACTCACTGACATGGAAGCTTTGGGAGATGTTGGGAGACTCATACAGAGTGAGATTACCAAACATTTTCAATCCTATCTAAAGAAAGGAGTAGGAGGTGACAGAGATCTCGACAATGTCAATTTAGCTCAGGTGGATTTAGGTTCTTCCTCTCATTAAGTTTCTGGGCATTATGCCTTTGGAATAACAGATGATGTCAAACGGAGAGAATGGATTGTTGACTCAGGCGCCAGCACACACGTGTTGCCACCTGGGATTATTAAATGAACTAAAGAAGCTGAAGAAACCTTTACATATTTACCTTCCAGATGGGAGTAGCCTATGGGCTTTTATCACAGGCAGAGCAAGAATTAATGATCATATATACCTGGACAGTGTTCTTTTTGTTCCAGACTTTACACAACCTATTATCTGTAGGGCAGCTTGCAAAAGATTTGAATGTGAAGATTCCATTAACTACACAAACGAACAGTTGAAATCGACCGTCTATATAATGTCTTAATTTTCATAATTGCAGTACTTATTAATTACATGTGTTAACATTCAATTGAATATGACCTTACTCACCATTTTTATAAACCTACAACATAACTTGCAATTGCAGTACAAAAATAATTGCGAATTACAGTCTCAATTTCAAATTTTCAGCATTTCTAATACACTTTATGAAGTGTATATTTATTTTTGTGGAAAAGTATTGATTTTAGTGTGACGAGTGACTCGATATTTTGGAGTTATAGGCTTGCAAAATTAAAATATGTTCGTAATTATTTTTTTTACATCTTAAATTTGCCGTTGATATAAGAATGATGAATATTTTTATGGCTAATTATCATCAATGGATGAATGTTTAAATAGTACGTGGTCAACTATAGTGATATACAAATGATTATGATATATGATATATGAAATAAGCAAAACAATTACAAACGCATTTTGAATGTCTTGTGAATTGAAAAAATAAAAATAAAAACAAACATGAAGTTAGTTCCACATTCCACATAATAAACAAGTTGAAGAGCATATACGAGAAAGAGTATACCTAGAAGATTTGGATCTGGCCTTAAAAGAATTCAATTTCTTGTGCTCTACAACAGGGCACTGCAATTCTTTATAACAGCTATAATTATAAATATACAAATAAAGGAATTTTACGATGTTATTATATTGTGTTCATCCCTACAAAATTCTAGAACATTATCTTTAGGATTGAGTAATACTTTAGAATTAAATAAAAGACAGAATTGATAAAAGAGAGAAACAAATCTAGTTATCTAGAAATCATAAGAAGAACACGTGTGCATTAAAGTTAGATGAAATCTAAAAACAAAAGACTATATTTAATGTCGGTTGTATGCATGCACCGCCATTAGGTTATATATATAGATGTAGCTCTCTTTCTCCGGGTCAATCTCATCTAAAAGGATTTCTACTGTCTTAAGATATGAGTAGAATAAGTAAACTACCACATAAATTTTAATAAACAGACATTAATGCTTTACTTTTACATTATGTCAATCATATCAAATTCAATTCAAATTATAAAATAGAAATTTACATCATTTTTATTCTTACACCGAGTTATGTATTGATTGATGATTTAACTCAGTCTCTTTTATAAAGGAGAAGTAAATAGTACAAAAAAATTGAATTATAAATGAGTCGAGCTATTGGGATCTTAGTTTATCAAAATTTTGTTTGAGTTTATTTGGTACAACTTGTTAATATAATTGAGTTCAACTTGAACTTGATATTACTCATTTAACTCATTAGCTGTGCTATATATGGAAAAAATATACAAATTTACTAATATATATATATATAACTTATATATTTATATCTCAATTAGTGATGAATATATTAACTATCTTATTAACCTTATTTGTTATATAAAAATGTATTGATTTTAGTAATATTACATTTTAAGGAAAAAAAGAGAATGTCCAAATAGGACCCCAAATTATTTAGTCAATTTCAAGTGGGCACTTAAATTATTATTGGGTTCAATTGGATTCTCTGACTTATCGTCTCAATTAGACCATTATGTTTACTAACGCACATTCATCGTGGAAAAGTTGTACGCATTAACCTTAATTTTTAGTTCCAAACCACGTGTTTCAAAAATCCTCAATTAATTTTGAAATTAGGCGCCTTATTGAAGATGAAATCTGGAATCATCTTTTGTTGAAATTTGCTTACACTATATATGCCTCGTTTGGTTGACACGGAATCTAACTTGGAAAAGTAATCTGATTCCATATTTTAACATTACTGTGCTTGGTTCATTTTTTATGTAATATGGAAAGGAATCGCATTCCTCAAAACAAGGAAAATTGTGGAACTTTCCTGGATTGTGAATACTTATTCTAAGTAGGTATTCTTTTTTCTTATTTTTGGGAATCTGGTGATAAATGATTTCATTATTTGATTTCTTCATTTATTATTATTTACTTTTTTATAAATTATTATTATGTTTGGATTCATATTTTTTAACTAAAAAAATAAAAAAAGGTTTTTTTTAAATTGAAAAAAATAAGATTTATTATTATTTTTTTTATCATTAATACTAAGTTTGGATTAAAAAATCTCAATAAAAAAAGAGTAAAATAAATAAAATAGAAAATTTTATAAATGAAAAAAAGAAATTCAAATATGTGATACTTTTTATTGAAGAAATTAAGACTAAAATTCGACTATTTTATCAATCATTTTTTTGGCATTTCTATTAAAATTCCAATAATATCATTTTTGAGACAACATTGCGGACTAAACGACGACCATACTATTGTCAATATAGATAATTTTGACTTTCAATTCAATAAAAAAATTATATAGATAATTTTGATTTCCAATTCAATAAAAAAAAATATTTGGATCACCAATACAATATTTACCTTAATTGATTATTTTTTTAGTCATATCAATTTATTTAAATTGAAATAATATGTTGCATGCAATATCTATAGTACTAATGCAAATTGAAGAATTATACATTATATGGTTCGTAATTTAAAATTATAAATATTGGTAGTATGAAATAAGATATAATATATATTTTAGATATTTAATTATCTACTCTTGTTTAAATTTAATACAATAATAAAAAGAGAATCATTATAATAATTTTCTTGTTGTCTTCCAAACATAGAATAAAGATTCGGTTAGTAATCATTTTCCTCAAAATCACATTCTCAAAAATCATATTCTCAAAAAACTTTACTTTCCTGCCAACCAAACGAGCCAATAAGAGTATCTTCAATTTGTTCAAGATATTTATGACCATTATTCCTTACAATATGGGTACCTTTAAAAAACTCTCTTCATGTACTTCCCAACAGTACTTGTTTGTCGATTGGACAAATGGAGGCGGAGAAATTATCGTTCATTAGTAGGAAGGCTAACAAAATAGTTCAATTGAACCGATTTTGAAAATTCAGATATTCAATTGAACCTGACAAGAAAGTCATTAAAGTGTCCAATTGGACTGGACAAGAGTTTGTGTTCGTTTGAATATTTTCCGGAATAAAAATATACATGTTTAGAAAATGCAATTAAACTCAATTTAATTTAATCATAATAAGATTAGATCGTGAGTTGTGAATCTATTATAAATGACTCAAATTTAAGTTTAACAATACTCAACTGGCCAACTCTACGTGGTTCGATTACATCCTACAAATAAGAAGAAACATTAAATTTCCTTTTCTAAGTTGTCTTTCGCCTTTCCCTCACTAAATATACTCTTCATAGTCCATACACAAAATTTAGTCTCACTTTAATTTAATCGTTTCCAATCAGTTTATTCCCTAACTATCCACTTAATTTTGAATTTCCATTATTCCCCAACACTAAAACAAAACACTCCACACACCGTACGTATTACAATTGTATTCGCGAGCATTTCCTTGTAGTGGTAATTTTTAGCTAAAAAAATTTGTAGTGGTAATTTGTTGTGGGGGTACGTAATTCTATTCAAAATCATATTTTTTCTCTTTATATCCCTAAATTAATTAAGATATAATAAATAATTTTCCTCGTTTTTCTACATTTTCAATGATGATTGCTTCTTTATGTGAACGTGTATGCTAATTTTTGTGCAGGTTTTTGCCCATCAAAATTAATAGGAGGATGAAAGGTATTATGCAAATGAAATTCTACGAAGAAATGTGGCCATGTGGGGATCAAAAAGTCATAGGAACTAAATTTGGTTGACTGTTTCTCTCTCTAAACACCGATAAGAGAGGGGAGAGCGGATTGTTTGTTATATGAATCTTATGAGAACAGTCAAGATCCACTTAATTAGCATGGTTATTTATTATTTCATACTACCTCCGTTTCATAATGTTTGTTGTTTTGTTTTTTTTATCTGGAATTAAGAATTAATTTTGTGGACAAATATACCCATCCCTTATATATGCCATAAAATCTAATTCATCTATATTTTCCTAAAAAATAACAATAAGTTAGAATCAAAAAATCTTGTAGGATTTGAGAGGATTAAAATTGGGAGAGAGGATGTCAAATTATATAAAACAACAAACATTTTGAAACTAAAAAAAAAATCTTAAACAACAAACATTATGAAACGGAGGTAGTATTTAACTTTAGTTAATAACTTGAATTAATTACTCTATTGTTAAAATATATAATTATTTTATTTTTAGCTTGATATTTATCAAATATTGTTGATAATCTTATAAAGATTTTTTTTAGCTTTAAATAATTAATGCTTATTAAAAAAAACTAATTCAAGCGTAATTCCACTCCCCCTACCAACCATATGATATTATATTGTCAAGTACAATAAATTAAATCACATAAAAAAAACACAATTTAAAATATATTGTTGCAATTGAGTGATTGACATTTTCAAAAATCTTATCTAAAATTTTCCATTAAAGGGTAATATAACACATTAAAGTCGCACATATAAAAAAAACAACTCCATCAAAATCTGCGTAAATTTTCCCTCTCATGCATTATCCTCTCAAATTACCAAAATAACCCGCCAAAAAGAAATTAAAAAAAAAAAAGCCGCATTCGTCTATTTTTATGGTTGCATCCCGCCGTTGCCACTGATATCCAAATCTGCACCCCACCTCTCTCTCTCTCTCTCTCTCTCTCTCTCTCAAAAACTGCATCTTTTGCGGCAAGCATCAAACAAAACTACTAGCCGTTCTACATTTGAAGAAATCTTTGCCCACATGCAGATTTTTGTTCCTTTTCTGATTGTAAGCTCTGTTATTGGATTCCACAAGGGTTTTCACAAGCTTATTCTCGGCGGTGTGTTGATGGATTGTCTCTCATGTTTGAAGCATTTAGCCCTTGATTACGAACTGGGATGTGGGGGTTTTCTCTTTGGGAGATTTAAGCAGGTTTGCAGATTTTTGGGGCTGTTTTTGTTGTTTGGATTCGGGCTCAAGTTTGTACTCTCCGATAACTTTTGCAGCGGTTTTTTAGTCCGGCTTTTGTGCAGTTTGAATGGGAAATCAGCCAGCTTTAAAAAAGGGTTTTGCTCAAAAAATATTCTTGATCGAAAATTCCGACTGTTCAAATTCTCGAAAGAGGATTCTTCTTTGCCCTTCCTCGATGAAATGGAGATGGAGAAGATAGAAAATTCGACTGATTTTGATGGAGAAACCAAGACTGATTCCGATAATGACGAGGAAGATGGTGAATTGGATATAACAACATTGAGAGAATTGCTGAGGATTGAGCGGCAGAAAGTGAATGCTGTTCGTGCAGAACTAGCAAAAGAAAGGGCTGCGTCCGCCACCGCGGCCGAGGAGGCAATGGCGATGATTCTGCGGCTTCAGAATGAGAAAAGCTTGATTGAAATGGAGTGGAGTCAGCACAGAAGGCTCGCTGAAGAGAAACAAATCCACGATCAAGAAGTGATTAGGTCGCTGCAGTGGCTCGTGAGGCAGCACGAATTCGACACAAGCTTACTGGAAGAGGCGGAGGAGGCTGAATTCGAGGAAGCTCGGAGTTCTTCCAATGGTAACATTATCGAGGCTCTTGAAAATGTGCTGTATAGCTCCCGTGATTCGGATAACTTGTTGCCATAGTAGATTCTTGTATAGAGCCCGAATGCCTTGTGTAATGTAGGAATTAGGAACTGAATATACTAATAGGATTTTGGATAAGGAACATTCTGTGATGAAATAGAGAAAGAACATCATCATATAATTACTGGTCCCCTCACAATAATCTTCTCTTAGTGATTGGAAAAAGGGAAAGCAAAAAAAAAAAAAAAAAACAATCTTTTAGGTGCTAATAGTGTAGTTCATGATGTTTTGGAGTTTGGATTATCAAAATGCTTAGTGCATTTGTGGTCCTGAGTCTTCTCTAGTTCCTGTTTGTTTGTTTTTTCGAGATATTTGGCTATCTCGGGCTTATTGCATATGCAAAAATGCTATAGAAACAGAACCTTGTTCATTTCTTGGCAAGATGTTCTAGTTGCTATTTGAATCAATTATATATGAGGAAATGTGATTCTCATTCACTGTTGTGTAGCTTGATAAACTACGTTGCGTTCAACTATATGTTGTTAACTTAGTTTAGGAAAAGAGCATTGTGATTGCTCAAGCTAAATTTTGTGATGATCATCTCTTCTGCTGGGGATAGGACAAGAAAGAAAAGAAGATACTAATAAGAAAATAGCTGCTTTTTTCTTGAAACTAGAACTGCAACTTGCACTCGAGAGTCTTGGATCTTTGAGTCTTTCTATGTTTTCTGAAGATTGGAGATTGAAGATCGAAAAAATTTGGTAAACATATGTGTTGGTTGAAACTATGAATGCCAACAAAAATATCATCTTGGTGGATATATATTTTCTGCCTGTGTTTAAAAATACTTCAGTATGATTGTGTCATTATTAAAGTAGAATAATGTTTCTGGTTGTACAGCCAAATTAAGAAACTTGTATGAGCAGATTTGAATCTTCTTAGAGTTAAATCTTGTGTTCTTGCCATGATTCGAGCAGCTAAACAATGAAGCTGCAATTGTTTGGAAACATTTGTTAAGTGTAAAAGATTGTAAATAATAATCTTACAGAATGCTGTTGTTGTTTAATTAAGGTCTTTACTTACTCTTTACTTATTTCATCTATATTGTTGAAAAATTGACACTATCTATCCTGAAATAACGAACCGTGCTTCTGTGTGATGAAAAATAAGTCATGGAAAAATATCACATAATAATAGAAGTGAATTATATATATATATATATGAGAATAATTGCTAAAAGATAATGTATGTAACTGTATATTTCTACAAGGACAGTGGGCTTCAACCGATGATGCACTATTATATGTGAAGTATATACCAAGTGCATTAATGTTGCAGTTGAGACATAAAGCAGTCGAGCATTATTAAATTTGAGATTCAATATATAAAATACTTCGTCATTCCCACAAATATTGTCGTTTTCCCTATTTTATTTACACGTATTAAAAATATATTTTATGGACTTGAAATGTTAAACCGACAAATAACTATTCATTTAAAATATTTTATAATAAATACTAATATAATATTGAATTTAATGGTTGAACATAAAAATGGGAGACATATAGTGGAATGGAATATCTCGTTTAAATTATTTTACTTATAAACTTAATATTATTTTGTATTTATATTGTTTAGGCATCATAAAACATAGTATAACAAAAATTAATCGTGCAGTTGTTATATTAAAATTGAAATACATAATTACATTTACGTTATGTATAAGCCGCAACAATTGGCTTTTATTTTCCTTTTTTTTTTCCCGCTGAGTAGACAAGAGGCAGCCAAGTATTTGCCTCATTTTTTTCTCTGATTTACTGTAGCTGAAATGACTGTTTTGGAGGGATTCTTTTTCCTCTTACTATTGCAAACTGTCAATTAATGAATGCAAATCAGTTATAACCACCGAAGACACTTCTAACGCGATTTTATTCCTTCTTAATTATTGATAACCACGAAGACACTTTATAAACTATTTCTCTAATTGACTGACAACCGTAAGAGACACTCTATAGATTTAATGAGTCGACAACTTTAGACAATAGAGAAACCCGATTCAAAACCAACAAACTTTGACACAGGATTGTCGAATTAAGACTGCTCTTTCCTTGATTCTGAAGAATCAATTTACCACTAATTAAACCTAAACCACAATTACGGATGACCGATTTAATTAACTACTAATTAATTTCAGACTACTAAATATTTCGAACCACCTAGCAGAACCGAAACAATTAACAACGATAAACATAGAGAATCACAGATGCATGCATATAATCAAAGTATAAGAACGAATTATATCTCACAGAATACTTCGTTAATCTTCACCGGAATAAAATGAGCTTAGCTCGAATTCATAATTGGATTCAAACTACAAAAATTGTCTTAGCAATGGCGATGAAAAGAACGATCTTGAAAAGTGAAAATAATCTGCAGAAGATAAACTTGTGTTTCTGGCGTGAAGTTTGGAATAGTTGCCTACCAGGAAAGTAATAAAACTCGGTCCAACAATGATAAAAGATCCAAAAATACGCGCCTAGGCCCAATAGCTAGAGAAACCAGCGCTCAGCCCATCAGTCATTTTCTCGGCGATCCCTCCAGTTAGTATGCCCATACTGACTGCATTCCAGATTCTCCAATTTCTTGCTTCAATCACTCGAGTACAAAGTCTCCAAAAACAAAGTCAATTTCTCCACATATGTGTCAATCACCTGCAATCATCCTCAAAACACAATTTCCTCCACAAAACATTTTGTAAAATATTTAGTGACAGAAAAATTAGGCTTACATTATAATTTAGAAGAGTAGTTATAAATCGTATAATTATAATGTACTTGGATTTTTGGGAAATGTCCAAATATTATATATTTGGATCTTGATCTTGATATTTTTAATTTTTCTTCTTGATCAATCGGGTCCTATAAATAATCAAATATAGAATAACTTAACTTTTAATACCAAAAAAAAAACCTTTAAGAATAAAACCAACTAAAAAAAATAAAGAATAAAATAACAGATGCCTAAATCAAGAGTCTAAAACTAATAAACTATTATAAAGTTTTGAACAGGCATTTAAGTGTGCCAGTAGCAATAATATATATATATACACACAATCCTATATCTATATTGGTCATTGGATGAGTTAATGAGAATATATCATGCCGTGCGAACTAAGAACACATTTTCACCATTTACGTGGATGGTCTGAATGGTTCAGATTAACATAAAAAAGCCATTGACAAGCTTGTAGGTAACAAGAAAATAAAAAAATACGGCGATATAATTGTCACTATTTATTTTAAAAAATAGAGGCCATGACATTTTCGTAAATACCAAGTATGCCATGTGTATTGCATTTTGTATGAATCATTTTCGCAACATATATAAACCATCCCAACCATTTTTTTCGAATCATTTTTGTATGCCATGATGTATTATTCATCTTTAAAAAAAAAAATCACTTGGTGTACCATCCCAACCATTTTTTTCAATTTCTTACATTTATTATAGAGCTAATTTTTTTTAGCCACTTAAACTTTGAAAAAACTTATTTTAGCCAGTAAATTTTAAATATATTTTTTAGTCACTTTGGACCAAAATGCCATTTTATCCTATTTTTTAAAAGAAAAGGTATATATATATATGTATGTATATATGGAAAGACATAACTTTTCCAAAATCTGAAAAATACTCTCTCTCTCTCTCTCTCTCTCTCTCTCTCTCTCTCTCTCTCTCTCTCTCTCTCTCTCTCTCTCTCTCTCTCTCTCTCTCTCTCTCTCTCTCTCTCTCTCTCTCTCTCTCTCTCTCACCAAAGCATTAAATCGAAACTTTTTCCCTCTCTTAGCTACTCTCTCTCTTGCTCACGCATTCAAAGAGGCAAGAAATAGACGAAGTTGAATTTCAAAGAGTGCGAAGTTTGTGAAACTTGAACTTCAATTTTATGAGCTTTAATTTGAAAGAGATTGTTCTCACCTCGTTCACATTATCATACTAAACTCAAGACCCCAAAAAAAATCATTCTTAATTGTGTGCCAGGTTGTTCTTAACTGCGCTCAAAACTCGGCGCGCGCGATGACTCTGGCACTCCCGGACTGTTGCGCGTTTCTTCAAGCGCGCTTGATGTTACGCGCAATCTGTCACGTGCATAGTACCACACCCGTGCGGCCGCGCATTTTGTCGCTTCCCGGGCGCACATGCATCGGAGTGAGTGCGTATGCACGCACCTTTTACATGCACTCTTTTATGTGTTCGGCTAAGGTTATCAGCAGATGTGTGTACAACATCGCCATTGCATCAGTTTGAATATACTGTGTATCGGCATCAATATGAAACCATTAAAATTCTTAAATATACCGGTAAACAAATTTTAAAAATATTTATGCGCGCACTCCCAGGTCTTTGATTCTTGAATTGACATCGGCAATCACGCACGAGCATCGGAGCAAGGGCGTGCGCGCGGGACTGTGCGCAATGTGATTCACGCAGAGAGTGTGCGCGCACCGTTTACGTGCACTCTTTTTGTGTGCGGCCAAGGTTATCAGCACATGTGTGTACAACATTTTCATTGCATTAATTTGAATATAATGCGAATCGACATCAATATGAAACCATTAAAATTCTTAAACATACCGAAAAATAAATTTTAAAAATATTTATGCGCGCATTCCCTGGTCTTCGATTCTTGAATTGACATCAGCAATCATAAAGACCACATATTTATGTTAATGTGATTGAGGAATATTTATATTTTTATTTGTAATTTTTAATATTAAATATTGATGAAAAGTCAAACAAAACACATATAATTATTCATACATTGCCTCTGATGTCTTTGAGATCATAATTTTTAAATTTATACAAATATCGTAAAACTATCGGTGTAGCATTTACTGATGCAACAATACCACAAGTCTCACCCCAATAGTGGAACAACACAATAAATTCATGCCTACATCAAGATAGTGTATCAAAACTTCAATTTAAATTAATTTAACCAATATAACAAGAGTTCAAATAATTAGCTTGAAATTACAATTATTAAAGTAATTTATTTTAGCATACCGTGAATGCTAGTGCGAAACTGTATATGTGATACGAATTTCTTTTTAAAGATTCCCGCCGTGACATCGGGATATTGGTCAGGTAATGTAGCAGCCTTTGGTAGGAGTAGCTACCCCATGGAAATGATTCATATTTTTCTCCATCCTTGACCAACACCCACACTCAATCAAGAATGTCATGGTTTGTGTCTCATCCAAACAACACCGCATTCACAAACAACACTTTAACAACTTTCAAATAATCTTGGGGGTCATCCCCAAGACCATTTTCCGTGAACTTTTTCCTCAATTCAGCTAACGTTATCTACTTTTTGTGTAGAACCCAACTATAGAAGTAGGACGATCTAATCTTGTGAACTTTATGCAGATCAAAATTTTACCTCCCGAAATTCAAACCACACACCAGTGCATATTCAAATCGACTGAATCTTAACTTTTTTTTTCCTATTTTAAACCACATCTCGGTGTTATCCCCTCCATCGTTCACTATCTCTCATGTGTGAGGAAATGGTGAACTGCTTTATTGCATCTTTCTACCTTGTTTGGAATTTCTAACAATGAACCAAAACATGAATTTCACAATTGGCTCTCACCATAATGCGTCAATACAGCTTTGATTTCACCAACATAGGTTGTGCGATCATGGTTACTGATCGTGTACTGCGTATTTATCATTTTCTTCTTTTTCCATGCTCATCCATCTTGCATATAAAATAAAACTCAACGCATTAACGAAGCAAAAATATTGCGAATGCATAGATGAACTAAAAATATATAAGATTATCCTAACAAAAATTGTATATGTGTGTGTAAGATTAAAGAAAACTTTGTGTCGATACAATGGAATGTTGGGCAAGTGGTTGCCGATGTATCAAAAGAGGCATGCTGATGTTTGCCATTAATGCGCGTAAAACTAATGTGCATAATAAAATGCGCGGAAGACCCCCTGCGCGCACAACTGCTGCACAAAAGACCCATGCGTGCACAATTGCTATGCGAAAGATCCCTACGCGCACAATTGCTGCGCACAAGACCCCTGCGCGCAACCTTCTATAAATAATCACTCAGTCAACCTTATGCACAACTAGGCGAGAGTGAAAATGCACGCTACAAACACGCGTAAATTCAACACGCGCGAGCATGCACCTAAGAACTTCAAATTTTCAAAATTTTGTCTACTTAAAAAAAATGGGAAATTGTTCCATTTTTTCACAAATCAACTTCAATAGAATATGTTATCAGATACCTCTAACACCGTTGCACATTGTCTCTTACGCGGAGGACCTTCTTTATGACGTTCTTCAGTATTTTACATTCTCCCTAAAAATCAGACTTCAAAACAGAACAACAACAACAACAACAATATGTATTAATGTTATAAACAAAATCGATGAAGTAATGTAGTAAGAAAGCATACCCAAAATCCTAAAACTCATTCAACTTCGCAAACCCCCAACCCATTCAAATATTCAAACCCTACGCAAACTCAATCAACTACTCAAATCTCACATTTGCTCAACAATGTGCGACGAGGATATAGGAGTCACCAGATTTCACTGTTCAAGTTTGCGATGAGAGAGAGAGAGAGAGAGAGAGAGAGGGAATTACCGTTTCTGAATTTGGGAGGAAGAGAGAGAGTTTCACAATTACTGTCTGAATTTTTTTTAGACTGATTAATTAAACTGGGGACAATATAGTAATTATGGCTAAAAAATAATATTTAAAAATTACTGACTAAAATAATTTTTTTAAAAGTTTAAGTGGCTAGTTTGCCCATTTCCACCTTTTTATTAGTAAAAAGTTAGGGAGTTTCTAAATGCACAACTGATTTTGGTCTTTGCACTACATCTACTCTATGTACTACTACATTTACTCTTTGCACCACCAATATTGACAATAATGCCCTTCCATCTAAAAAAATCAATTTAGAAAAAAAAAGAAAAAAACTGAAATCCTTTATCGAATTGAGACTAGGGTTTAACTATCATTGCTCGATTCTCATAGCTGATATTGATTTGTGTGTGGATTGCTCAATTCTAATTTCTGGATCGGGATTCAGCGGGAATCCAAATGTGTTCTATGTAGTTGTCGAATTGCAGAGGCTTCGCGCTGTCGGAATTATCCGATTCCGCCGTCGTCGCTGGATTGTCTTCGGTGCGGAGGAGGAACAGTGTTGCGATTCATTCGTCGTTTTGGAGAGGTTTGGATTTGCGTGATGAGGAAGCGAGAGCGAGGATGAGGCGACATTTGCTCACGAGGAGGACTGCAAGGGTTTTTGCCGTGCCATGCTCCGAGCTGAAGATGAATCTGAATGAGTGCATGGTGACATTGGAGAAGCCGCTCGGCATCCGTTTCACTCTCTCGGTTGACGGGAAAGTGTTCGTGCATGCTCTTCAGAAAGGGGTAATGTTATTGCATATTTTTCAAATTAATTTGTGGTTGATCGTAAATGAGGTAGTGAAATTGTCGTCCGTCTTTTGGAATAGTGATTTTTTTTTTCGTTTGTTTCAAGGATTGTGAATATGTGTTGTTTGTTAATTTGAAGAAGTGTTGATACAGGGTCATACTGAGAAATCGAGGATAATTATGGTCGGAGATACTCTGAAGAAGGCAAGTGGATCATCTGGTGACTTTCAGGAAGGATGAAAGAACAGAAGATGCAGGGATGGGAGTTTTTTTTTTGTGGTGGAATAAATAATAATGGTAGTGCAAACAAGTAATAAAAGGGTAAATAAGTCATTTCATATTTATTTTATTTTTTATTTAATTATTTAATGGTGCAAAGGGTAAAATAGGTTGTGCATTTAGGCCACCCGCATCGGTGCCTTCTCCAAAGGTCACGTGAATGAGACAAAAAAAAATTCAAAAGTCACAAATAATCATGACTTGAGGCGGTCCGCTGACTTGAGGGCAAGGAGGTAAAGTGATTCCATGTGGCACCCTTTTATTGGGTGCCACTTTATTTTATAGAGATATATTTATAAATAAATATTTTATATAATTATTAAAAATTTAAAAAATAAAATTATATCAAAATTCATAAAAAAAATTATCTATAAATATAGCCTAATATTGATATATTTTTACACAAAACTTAAAACTATCTTTTCCTCACATATTTTCTCTCTACAAATTCTTAATCTTACATTTCTTCTTCATTTTAAGCTATGGATCCAAACCACCCAAATTATTATGATGACTCCCAAAATTTACCAAACTTTGAATCATACTTTCAACCACAAAAGTTTTCAAATTCAGAAAATCAACAAAATTCTCAATTTTCGCTAAACCTCACTCAAATTCCTACTTCTGAAGAATTTCCCACGACACAAAATATTTCTTCCAATTTGTCTGGAAATGTTCCACACCCAAATCGAAATCAGAAAGAAGGAAAAAATGTAAGTTGGTGCGTGAAAGAAGATGTAGCTCTTATGTCAGCTTGGCTCTATTTCAACGAAGATAGTGTGTGTGTAAAAAGTCAAAAGAAGAAGACGATGTGGTCGAATGTGCATGCAGAGTATCACAAAACTCAAGCAGAAAATTCAGATGAGATAAACCCAAGAAATATCGAATCAATGAAAGGTCGTTTCAAACGACTTAATGAAAATGCAGGCAAGTGGGTTGTTGCTCTAGAGGAAGCAAATCGGAGGAAAAGAAGTGGAATGAGCCAGAAGGATATCGAGATGGAAACTCATACAATTTATGAAGCAGGTGGCAGCAAATTTCAAGACTTGGTTGTTTATAATGATGTTATGAGTAAACATCCAAGGTGGGCTCCATCATCTCATTATGATGCAACACGGCTCCGCCCAGATATCGAAATGGGAGATGATGAAGAAAGTGGTGGCAACACCAAAAGATCAAAGACTTCTGAAGATGGGGAGTATCATATTCCTTCGAATTCAGAAACTCCAACTAATGAAGGTTCGACTATTTCTCGTCCCATGGGAAGAGATAAGTCAAAGAAGAAAGGAAAATGTAAGGTAACACAATCTGGATCTGAAATTGCTGCAGAACTTCGTGCATTGAGGCTCACCAGAGAAAGTCAAAATGAGTTATTTGCTAAGAAACTTGAATTGGATAGCCAAAAGATACAAATGAATCACTTGAAGATGGAGAAAAAAAATGTTGCATGCATTGTTGGCGAGAGATCATTTATCTCCAGAAGATAAAGAGACGAAACGTCAACTACTTACCCTTGTGTTTGGGCAAAATTAAATTAATGTAATTGTAATTGTGAGATGTGTGTTAGTAATTATGATATGTGTGTGTTAGTAATTATGAGATGTGTGTGTTTGTAATTGTGAGATGTCTTTTCCTCACTCTATAAATAATTAATGTATTTTATGTATATCTATTTCTCTTATTCTTTTCGTACAAACCTACATGCATAAGTCTCAATCATGCATTGGATTCCACTTTATATCAAATTATGCATAAGAGTAAAGCTAAGTATATCACATGCAAAAGTAAAGCTACCAATAATACTTATGCCTTGCCAATTTCTTTTCATACAAACCTCATGCATAAGTCTCAATCATGCATTGGATTCCACTTTATATCAAATTATGAATAAGAGTAAAGCTAAGTATATCACATGCAAAAGTAAAGCTACCAATAATACTTATGCCTTGCCAATTTCTTTTCGTACAAACCTCATGCATAAGTCTCAATCATGCATTGAATTCTTATGCCTTGTCAATTTCTTTTTGTACAAACCTCATGCATAAGTCTATCACATGCTCTTGTCGGGTATGAGAGTATTGGATTCCACTTTATATCAAATTGATTTCTTGATAAATCACATGCTTTTGTCACATTGTCTATACATATCTCAGAAAATACACATCAAAAGAAACTCAAACAAAATCCTCAATATCTTACCATGTCTTTCAACTTCACTTTAGAAAAATGTCTGCATATGAAAATTCTGATGTTGAATCAAACTCCAGTTCTAATTCTACTGATTCTAACGAACTTGATGAATGGCTAGAGCGAGGTTATCAAAAATATCGTGAAGTTGATAGTATAATCCAGAATGTGCTCATAAACAATCCAAATCTGGTTGTAGGAGCTCAAACTTCTACAGTCAGAAGAAAGTATTGTGATAGGGAACACGAGAATGGTGAGGAGCGTTTGATGAAAGATTATTTTGTCTCTAATCCGACGTATTCTCCGGAGCTCTTCCGACAACGATTTCGCATGTAGAAATCACTTTTTCTTCGTATAGTGGAGGCCGTTACTACCAATTATGACTATTTTCAACAGATGCCAGATTGCACAGGTAGAAAAGGTCTTTCACCATTGTAAAAATGTACAGGAGCCATGAGGGTATTGGCTTATGGGGCATCAGCCGATGTCATTGATGAATACTTACGAATGAGTGCAATGGTAACAAGAGATGTTGTTATCCATTTCGTAGAAGGTGTCATTTCCTGCTTCGGTGACACATATCTTAGGAAGCCCAATCAACAAGATTTGGCAAGACTACTCTATGTTGGAGAGCAACGTGGTTTTCCTGGCATGATTGGTAGTATTGATTGCATGCACTAGGAATGAAAAAATTGTCCTAATGCCTGGGTTGGGCAATTTACAGGGAGAAGTGGAAAGCCAACAGTCATTTTGGAAGCTGTTGCATCATATGATTTATGGATATGACATGCATTTTTTGGAACACCAGGTGCGTGCAATGATATTAATGTTTTCCACCGTTCTCCAATTTTTAGTGATGTTTTAGAAGGCCGAGCACCACATGTTAGTTACATCGTCAATGGTCACCAAAATGATAGAGCATATTATCTCACCGATGGCATATATCCTTCATGGGCTGCATTTGTCAAGTCAATTACATCTCCTATGACTCGAAAGCATAAATTGTTCGCTCAACACCAAGAGGCTGCTAGAAAAGATGTAGAGCAGGCCTTTGGAGTTCTACAAGCTCGTTTCGCATTTATTCGACGCCCATGTCTTGTTTGGGACAAGGTTTTGATGGAAAAAATTATGATGACTTGTATCATCATACACAATATGATTGTGGAGGATAAACGAGACACATACCAAAACTATTATGATCCCACAGAGTTTTTGACAGATGTGTCTTCAGGAGGAGATGCCGAACCTTTTCACTACTCTACTAAATGCATCGCAAGTTTATCGGCTTATATGACTAATAGGGATCAACTTCACAACAGAGAGGCTCATAGAGCTCTTAAAGAGGATTTGATAGAGCACATATGGGAAAAATTCGGCACTAATTGAATATGTAATTTACGTTTTATGCACTCGTAATTTAAAATTTCATGTGTCTCATTGTAGTTTATTTAATTATGTTTTCACTCTTGTAATTTTTATTTTGTTGTGAAGTAAATTATGAATTTATAATTGTATGGGTAATTTTTTGATAATTATGAATTAAAAAAAATTCTAATAGATTAATTAATATTTTTTTAAATGCAAGAGAAAAATATTATTTTAATAATATGTTCTTATTAAAAAAAATAAAATGATAAATATTTTATGTAGGTTGGAAGAAAATGAAAAAATAATATTTTATTTGAAGGTTGGGTTGGATGAGGTCATTGATGGGAGTATAAATAATATAAAGTTGGAGGTTGTGTATGTGGAGGAGAAAAAAATTAATATTTTATTTAAAGATTGAGTTGAATGAGGTCACTGATGTGGATAGCCTTAGAAACTCGCAGAAAGTTATTTTTAGATAGAATACTTTCTTAGAGAAAAAAAAAAAAAACATTTTCGGATCGGAAATTCGGGTTTAGGCCAATTTGATTCAGCCCGTTTCGGACCGGGTTCAGAAACTGATTGAAAATCAGAATTAGGGTTATAGCTATCTCCAGTTCCCCGTCGTTGCTTCCACTCTCTTCTCACAAGAATTTTCACCTTTTTTTTATTAAAAAATAAAAAAGGAAATGCTAAAATAAATAAAGAAAACAGAAAACGGCAAACGGCCGTTTCACTTCCGACACGGCAAAATCAACCTTCCCGCCGTCGATTTCATCTCTGGTAAAGTAACCCCCGCGTATTTTCTATCTACTAATTTGGAAAACAGTAATGTTCAATAAATCATATATGATCAGTAATCTATTGATTTTCTTTATTTTAGCATTATGAGCTACTTATGATTATAATGCTAGCAACCGTTGTTTATGTATATGCATTTTCCTTTTCTTATTACGTTTTTCAGCTGCTTTATGAGTTCGCATATTCTCGCTCTACGATTTTAGCATCAATGTGGTTGTGTTGCTGACTTGCTGTTACATAAATGCATACTCTTATATGTATGTGTATGCTTATGTGTAATGTTAAGTTAGGATTTTGCCAAGGGGTTTGCCTGTTTCTTGCATTTGTGAAATGTAGGCAACATGAATTGACATTGAGAATTACTGAATCTGTTTTGAAATTGGGTCATTTCTTATGGTTTTGTTCCGTAACTTTTTACATTGTCACTTTCCTGGCTGATCAGCTTATGCTTGAGTAGTGGTGGCAAACGGTTATGCCGGGAAAGATAAAAAAGGAAAACAATAGTTGAGTTTGTAAGTAGAGTGGGATGTTTTGATTACTGTCACAATGATTGTTGATTTGTATGACTATTGAAAAGATGTGATTTATAGGTATCCTCGAGATATAATTTCCCATGTTCTATCAGATTATAGTAACTTTCAACATGAGGATTGTAGTTAGTGATATCAGCCACATCTTCTGTTGTTGTATCATATACTACGATGTGAACTCTTTGTTTCCTAATCGCCATTTCAATGGTGACAGTAATCAATATTGTCCATGTTTTGATACAATAAATGTCAAGTTGCTCCCATTGGTTGTGTTAGAATCAATGGATTCTTACTTAGCAGTCAGCATATACCAATTTTAGTCGATATACATTATTAATATAATTATTATTATAGTTGTCATGCTCAGCTATTTAATCACTCCGCTGGTTTATATGATCTGATTATATGTTTTTTAGTCACTATGGTTTTGAGAGTTTATTCTGACTTTACTTTATGTAGGTTTGCCTTTCCAGAATCCTCCCTGACTAGTTACATGGAGTTTGATGACACTCTACAGATGCTCCCACCTCCACCTGGGAGTTTCATTGATCGTGAAGAACTTATTCAACATGTTGGGGAGTTTGCTGTCTCTCAGGGATATGTTGTCACCATTAAACAGTCTAAGAAGGAAAGAGTTGTAGTCCTTGGTTGTGACAGAGGAGGTGTTTATCGAGATAGGCGCAAACCTATTGATGAGGCAACTGGTGAACCTCTGCGCAAAAGGAAATCTGGTTCTCGACTTACAAACTGCCCATTTGAGCTTGTGGGTAAGAAGGAGGATGGCTTGTGGGTACTCACAGTTAAGAATGGTTCACATAATCACGAACCAATGAACGACTTGTCAGAACATCCATCTGCTCGTCGCTTCAATGAGAAAGAGGTCATGCTAATTAAGGAAATGACAGAAGCAGGTTTAAAACCACGCCAGATACTTAAAAGACTTAGACAAACAAATCCAGAGCTTTTATCTACACCGAAGCATGTTTATAATGTGAAGGCCAAGCTCCGTCAAGGGAATCTTACAGGTCTAAGTTTCCTTTAAACCTTTTTCCAAATTAGGACTTTTTTTTATACAAATCCAAATTAGGCGTTTAAGTTCATTATTTTTTATGATTGCGGCCATAATGATCCTTCATTATTAATTCATCAAAAATCTATGATATTGCAATGTCTTAAATATGCTTACTGCTGTATGCCAACTCCTCATGTTTTACTTGGTTGCAGCCTTCAAATTTTTTAAAGTTATATCTTGGACGATCTTTCTTCTGATTAGAAGATCATGTCTGAGAATAGGGTAATTCACATAAAAGTTGAGTAGATGATAACTGTCAGAGATTAAGAGGATAATATTTACCATTAGTTCCATTTTTGAACATGTAAAATCTCTTTTACAATAAATTCAAGCAAAATCCTGAGGACTTGCAGACATGAAAAGAAACGAGGACCCTGTCTTTTATTGAGGTTCAGGTTCATGATATAACAGATAAAAGGAAAAGTTTGGCCTTCATTTCCTAACATGAACATCTGGACTTAAGGACTTGTATAGTTGGAACTCTTCCAGCAAGTATGGTGTTGATTTCGTGACATTACAACAAAGGCAGTATGTCTTTTGTGTTAACATGTAAATTGCCTTATTTATGTCTTGTGCAGCAGTGAGGAGATTGAAGACGCTGAAATCTCCTACAGCTGCTGAGGGAAACTCTGAACCTTCGACGTCTTCTGAGCCATCATGGAAGAAACTGTATCCCCCGGTAATTTCGCATCATCCAACGTTTAAATTGCATATAACTCCTCGTTATGGCCACACAGATCAATGAATGATATGTTTGTTTTCTGATTCAATAGACTTTTATTGACTAGGATTTTTCTATGATTGGTTTTTTTTTTTTTGGTGCCTTCTAGTTGAGGGATATGTGATTTCAAATTTCGGATTATATCTGATCTGTACTTCTGGAAATTTATTTTTATGTCTCACAGAGGTTCCCAAATCTCATTGGTGGTAGATTTATTGATTCGCAGTCATCAACATCCATTGATGTGTTAAATCCTGTGAGTGCTAAAATCTACGTGTCATGAGTCATGACTCTTTTGTTTCTAAAGTTTCTATTGCTAATAGTTTATAAGCAATTATAGGCCACACAACAAGTGGTTGCACAGGTTCCTTTATCCACAAGTGAGGAACTTAAGGCTGCAGTATTTGCAGCAAAAAGAGCATTTACATCATGGCGGAATACCCCAGTTACAACTCGTCAACGCATAATGTTCAAGCTTCAAGAGCTTATTCGACGAGATATTGTAAATTTTTGGTACTCTTACTTATTCACCATTTCAGTTTTGCAAAGTTAAGTCACTGGAGACAAATTATAATTGTTTCCAGGATAAGCTTGCCATCAGCATAACAACAGAGCAGGGTAAGACATTAAAGGATGCGTTTAATGATGTCTCTCGTGGGATTGGTGAGTTTGTCGTCCATTGCAATTTTTGCTTGATTCGACCCTTATGGTACTTGGAGTTTAAATATTGTGTGCCTTGTTGGAACTTTTTATATTGATGGGTTGAATTAAAAATATCTTTCCCAGATAGTTTTCCTTTCCACTGGATAGAATATAACAGGACCAGTTGATCTTATACTGCAGTTAAAAATATACATAACCAATCTAATTTTCCTTTGCACTGGATCTTTGTGAAATTTTTAGGAATGACTGATAGTAGAACCAGTTTTCTGATTCTGTTTTTATGCCCTAAATAAAATGGAAAAACTACAAAAAAAAAAGTGAAAAATAAATTTTAATTATTATTATAATATTTCTTTTTAAATTTTTATCTTTTTCGTGGAGATACGATTTTTTGTTGTGTTCGTGTTCATGTCAGGACATGTGCCTGTCATGATCGTGTTTAGGCTTATTGTGTCGACGCGAAACATGACACAATTACATGAATTGATAACCCTAGATTCGAAAACCTGCAGTGCTTCCAATGGATCATTCTGATAGCTATATTTTACGCAGAGCTTGTTGAACATACTTGTGGAATGGCAAATTTGCATATGGGGGACTTCTTTTCAAATATATCAAATGGTGTTGATACTTATAGCATCCGCGAGCCCCTTGGTATTTGTGCTGGGATATGCTCTTTCAATTTTCCAGCCATGATTCCGTTATTGGTTTGTTTCTATCTCTCTGCTTGTTGCTTTCACTACATTTTGTTTCTTATGCATACTCCTTGGAATCACTAAAACTATCATTGCTTCTTATGTCAAAAACCAGTGAGCTTCTGGGATTGTTAACTGTAGCTGGTTAGGATGATAATTTCTGCAATAAATGTTGAAACACTGTTTCCCAATTCTTAAAATGACATTAAATATAGATTGCTTTCCTGTTAATTACTAATATCATTGATAATGTTGATTCATCTTACATCAAAGGAAATCCTCAGAAATAGTCTAAGTGAAAAAGAGAAAAAGAATGTTAGAAACAATCACTTGACCATCTTTAACATGTAAAGGACCAAAAATCTTCTCAAGAACATTTTATTTAATGTTTTCCAAGGAAGACAAAACGAAATGGACTAGACTATTGGTGGCTATGTGATAGACATAAGTAGAGGTATCACTCGATTCACACGAACAAGATGAAGGAAAAAAACGAACTGCAATAATAACCCACAAGATAAAAACCCTAGACAGAAATTCAAACCCTGACCCTAAGGTCGCTAAGACAAATCGTGCCTGTCTTTTGATACTTCTCTAAGCATGCCCTAGAAAGGGAGATAACGAATAACCTAAATAGGAAATCAAAACTGGTTGCAGCCCATGCGAAGCCCACAGGTCCACGACCCAACTTAACAGAAAGTAAATTAACCTAATAATAATTAATAAACTAAGTAAGCAAAATAAATAATAACTAATTCAATTAATAATCTGCAATTAAGGCCTATCAACTGCCACCCCACCTGAAACAACATTAACCACAAGGCTGACCATTTCACCACTGCACGTCCGAGCATTAATCTGGAGCCGGCTGCACCTTCCCCTCCCTATGCGGGTGAACCAAATTCTCCTCGAGGAACACCCCTGTGTCCCCACCGTCACCTGTACTATCCTCTCCTACCAATAAAACAGCCAATGATGGGCTGGGACAAACGTGAAGAGGCCCGAATTGCTGACTGCAGCGATAGTACTTGCCCAACCGACGATGCTCTCGTACCTCAGTTTGCAAAGGGGCAGCCTCGCCACTGCCCGATTTTGGCGGAACTGCTGAGGGCTGTGAAAAAACTCCCGAATTCTTCGAAACCCAGGCAGAGGGACTGAGCCGAGCAGGAACTCCCACATCGGTCATACAAGGCCCGGATTTACCCCCTGCCTCGAAACTGAGCTTCTGTTCAATGTGCCGAGCCCATTTAACTGCTGCACACATATCCGGGATAGTATCCTCACGAATTTTCATGTGAATATCGGGATGAAGGCCGATCAAGAACTTACCCAAATAATGCTCCTCATCCAAGTTCGAATCCGTGTTGCACGAGCGATGAATTGTGATACATAATCCTCTAAGGAGCCCGTCGGCCGAGTTGAGCCCCAGGATTCATAGTAGTTTGCTGTGGAATTGTCGCCAAAACGGATCAGAAGCTCCTTTGTGAATTGGAGCCACGAAAGGTCTGGCGAACAATGTAACATCCATTGGAGCCAATAGAGAGCATCGGCAGTCATGACAATGAAAGACTGCTCAACCCGTGCCGCCATCGGGGTTTGGTAAACTGTAAAAAACTGTTCTGCTTGTGCTAGCCATGCACGCGGGTCAGAACCATCAAGCATGGGTAACTCCACCTATCCCACAGATGCCGTAACTGCTGGAATTTTGACGAAACGTGGAGGCGGGGACTCAACCATGGGGCTGCCGCCATCATGTGGCTGCTGCGACTGAAGGAACAGAGTGAGGGCTGCGAAGTCCTTCCGCATCACAGCAATATCAGAGCGAATTTCCGTTACGTCAGTTTCTATCTTATCGATGCGAGCGTCTCGTGTTTCCGGAGCATGAGAGGAGGGCAGGTGACAGACCAAATTGATAGACGTAAGTAGAGGTATCACTCGATTCATACGAACAAGATGAAGGAAAAAAAGGAACTGCGATAATAATCCATGATGTAAAAACCCTAGACAGAAATTCAAACCCTGACCCTAAGGTCCCTATGACAAATCGTGCCTGCCCTCAAACAAATCGTGTCTGCTGTTTGATACTTCTCTAAGCATGCCCTAGAAAGGGAGATAACGAATAACATAAATAGGAAATCAAAAGTGGCCGCGGCCCATGAAAAACCTGCAGGTTCATGGCCCAACTTAACAGAAAGTAAATTAACCTAATAATAATTAATAAACTAAGTAAGCAAAATAAATAATATCTAATTCAATTAATAATCTGCAATAAGGCATATCACAATGCATGTTGGATGTTGTAGATTATGAGAGATTCCCATCCTTTAGTTTCCATTTTCTATAGCAGACTAAGTGAGTTGTGTGTTGTAAGCAGATGCAACACTTCAAATTTCAAATTCTGCCTTTTCAGATTATCAATCATTACTATTTCCACTCTTATAGTTTCGACACTTTTCTTATTCTCACTGCTTAGAAATTCTCTGCAGATGTTTCCAATTGCTGTTACGTGTGGCAATACATTTATATTGAAACCTTCTGAGAAATCTCCAGGTATAGTTGTTGAGTGCCGCAC
Organism: Perilla frutescens; assembly: GCA_026008535.1. Taxonomy (NCBI): domain Eukaryota; kingdom Viridiplantae; phylum Streptophyta; class Magnoliopsida; order Lamiales; family Lamiaceae; genus Perilla; species Perilla frutescens. Next base: position 48,290,701 of record BRKX01000005.1, read on the forward strand.
CACATTTAACTTACAGCATCTTTAATTTTAGTGATATGTGATCATTAGTCATTCTCCTTATGTAATATATCTTTCATCAGTTTTATATGTAGTATATGTTCCACTTCCCTTGGCAAATGACACATTGTTTGTTTGTACTCTTACATCCTTATTATGGATTGCAGTGCATTTCTTCAGAGAAATACCACCAGTCGTTTAGTTAATGGTCTTTTTTTGGGCCCTTCTTTGCTTTCAGGAGCTTGTGTGCATCTTGCTGAGTTAGCAATGGAGGCTGGTTTGCCCAATGGTGTCCTAAATGTTATACATGGCACCAATGTGAGCTCTCAGTTAGTCTTAGTAATCTTTCTCTTTAATATCCTTGTTTTCATCTCAACTTATTAAGCTCGATATTAAAATATGAACTCAAATATATGTCAGAAAATCTGCTTTAGGCAATATGTTTGAGGAAACTTAAAAAAAAAAAAATATTCGGCATTCTGACATATATTTGAGTTTAATTAATTGTTTTGAGATCTTGCAGGACACTATTGATGCCATATGCGACGAAGATGAAATCAAAGCTGTGTCATATGTTGGCTCGGATGCAGTGAGTTCAGTTTTGGCATATTCTTTCCATTTGTATCTGTTAGTGTATGTGGAACCTATATTATATTCCATTCACAATAATTTGATTTAGTGGCTCTTGCAACATCTTTTGCTTCTGGTATTCTGGTTCACGTATAATATTTTAATAGAGTTATGATGCTAAAAATTGTGGCTTATCTCATTCAAATTATAGCTGTAGTTTGACCTTTAACATCGCTTTTAACCTGTTTTTGGTTGATGTTAGAAAATATATTATATTGATCTAAAGAAAATACAAGTATAGATCATCATTAGTTATAGTATCTGGAAACACATCAAAAAGGTAAATTAAGCATAACCCCTAGTAACTGACCCAAAGTTATTTTTCTACTTTGCATTTTATATCCTTGATTTCTCATCAGTACGTAAAGATTTTCCTTACTGGTGGATTCATGTCAGACACATAAGCACACACTTCTTCTGATAGTTACCCAAGCTTCATGCTGCTATTAAGTTGCATATATTTGTTTCTCATCAGTAATTTAACATTTATATGTGCGGTCATTTGGCAATCGCAAGAGACTGTTTTAGCCTCACATGAATTTTTATTTCCAGCCAGGGATGTATGTTCATGCAAGGGCATCTGCCAACAGTAAACGTGTTCAGGTGAAAGTTCACTTCTTGTTCAGCATCCCTGTTTGCTCTTGAAAAATTATGTTTCATTCATAGTTGATTTTTGCTGTCATTTCAGACAAACGTCGGTGCCAAGACTCATGTAGTAGTTATGCCAGATGCAAATATGGATGCTGTTCTAAATGCTTTGGTTTCTGCTGGCTTTGGTTCTGCTGTACAGAGGTGTACAGCCATCAGCACTGCTATCTTTGTTGGAGGTTCAAAGTCTTGGTATGCCCAGCATCAATGTGATTGTTTGGTGGTTCTGGTTTATTCTTTGAGGAAGTATTCTCTATTCATGATTATCAAAATGGAGCCTGTTGGTGGGACTTGGGAGGGGGCCAGGAGTGCACACAAGATTTTTTTTGTAAATTTTGTTGTACAACTTATTCAGTAAGAATCTTTTTATATATACAGTATGCTCGTGTAAAACTTTGATGGTATGATTCTATTTTTCAGCCTTAGTGGTTATATTTAATATTTCTGTTCATTATTCTGCATTTTACCTTGTGTATTTTTATATTGCTTTTTGTCGTTTTGGCATGGGACAAACAGTACTCAGTGGGAAATTTTTTTAATTAGTTAGTGCTGGTTCAATTTCCTCAGGGAAAGTAAGCTAGTGGAGCGTGCCATGGCACTCAAAGTAGATGCTGGAACTGAACCAGGAGTGGACCTTGGTCCAGTGATCAGCAAGCAGGTGCGCTGATGGATATCTTGTGACACACTCTAATTATGAACGCTCTGTATCTTGTGATATATGGAGCGTAGCATTGTGCTGTTGATAATGAGGCTTTATTGATTCAAATAGTTTGTTATTTTGCATTTTCAGGTTAAGGAAAGGATATCTAGGGTGGTCCAAACATTTGTAGATAATGGTGCTAGATTAGTTCTTGACGGGAGAAAGATTCTGGTACGTTTTCAGCTCTTCTACACTGCTAGATCCCCCCCCCCCCCCCCCCATGTTTTATTAATTCCTATATGTTAGAGATTGATTGCAGAGATCTCTATCTCTCATTATTTAGTTTATTGTCAGTTATCTTATTTTCTTACTTAATAGATGCAGTAGTATTGTGAAGGGTGGGTCAGGCTGTTAAAATCTGGAGCCCCAAGTTATGAGTCTTTTAATCGGTTTTTCTATCTCAGAATTAGGAGTTGAATCATTCTGGATGGGGAGTATTTTGTTTTCTTTAGAGTTGGTGTGTAACACTTGGGCAGGAGAAATCCTGAGTCAGCTTTAAGCTTGGGTAGGTTGTCCGCCTGTGGAGTCATTCTTGTTTATTTTTCTATTTTCTAATTCAATAATCTCGATTATTTCTTGTTTAATGCCTTGCCAAACCCTTGCCTCGGTCAATTGGTCTGATTTGCCGCTCTACCCTTGCCTCTATCACTATATGATATGTGTAGGCACCTAAAGTTCATTCAAAAGAGTCAAAAAAGCTTGGAAGTCGCTGAAATCTTTTCCCCTATTTTAAACCAAATGAAATATATATGTATGTTAAGAACATCAAATGTATCAGCAATTATGGACACATTTAATGTACTGTGCATGCAGGTTACGATAGTGTCAACTAGCTCTTTATAGGAAAGATAGTCTCTTATTTTTTATGATTCTTGATCTTCCATCCAATGTAAACGGTATCGGATGGTTACTTTACGAATTTATACTGAACCTTAGTTATTTAGCTGTTAACTATCTTATATTGAATCTCCAGCAAACTACAAATATCTTCTGCTTTTGAGCAAGTTGATTTATTTCTCATAATTAGTATGATTTTTTTTTTTTTTTTAAAAACAGATTCCTAAATATGAGCTTGGAAACTTTGTTGGTCCTACGATTCTAACTGAGGTCACTGAAGACATGGATTGTTACAAGGTAAATGATTTTTCCCTACAGGTATTAAATCTATGTGTAAAGGTTAAATTTAATGTTTAATCTCAATGTATGCAGGAAGAAATATTGGGTCCAGTTCTTCTTTGCATGCAGGTTCGTATTTATTCCCAATATAACATAATCTTTATTGCTGCAAATATTTTCTAGGTTAATTAATTTTTTCTCTTTCTGATCTTTTTTGTGCTCAGGCTGGAAGTTTAGATGAGGCAATAGGCATTGTTAACAGAAACAAGTAATACAGTGAGCTTGGCTTTTCTGAAGCTTCAGTTTTTCATATTGTTTGTTATAACTTAGTTATTTACCCGGAGCAGACATGGCAACGGAGCATCCATTTTTACATCCTCGTGTGCTGCTGCAAGGAAATTTCAGAATGAGATTGAGTCTGGGCAAGTAAGCGTGTTTCTGTGTTTTCAGATACGCTATTGATTTTTCGCACATAAAATATCATTGCATAGCATGTAGTTGTGATACTAATTTGGTTGAGTCTAGGTTGGTGTAAATGTGGCAGTTGCAGCCCCATTGCCTTTGTTCTCATTTACCGGCTCAAAAGCTTCGTTTACTGGAGATATCAACTTTTATGGTAAACAAACTAAACATGAAGGCATCAAAGAGGAGCTTCTGATAGTCTAGACTTTGCTAAACAATGAGACTTCTCCCTCCTACGTCGTATTTTTTTTTTCTTATGCACCACAGGTAAAGCCGGACTTGAGTTTTACACCCAGATCAAAACCGTGACTCAGCAGTGGAAGGATTTCCCTAGTAGTGGATTGTCTTCTGCAGTGACTGCATATGATGAACCGAGCAACAGTGGAGAACCCCATACGTTTCAGTCCATCGACTTCACAACCAACGACGTGTCACTGGGGCTGCATTTGAGGGATTTCTCGAATGGAGAAGGGATGACTCTACCGTTGCATCATGATATTCCAAGCCATGATGGGATCTCTCTACCATTACCTTCGAAGGATTTCCATAGTAGTGATGATGGGGAATCTCTTGTGGAACAAACTCGAGATATGCCAAATAGTGATGGGATGTCTTCAGCAATTCCACAGTTGGATGGCTCCCAGTGGACTCTGCACTTTTAGTTCATCGTGATTTTCTGGGCTCGACTGGTGGACTAGCGATCATCTGCTGAGTCGAGACTACGACAGGTGAAGCTTGTCACTATTTGGCTCGATAATTTGTGCCGATGGGACTTGATGATGATTTGAGTTGATCTTTCAAGATTTAGGCTCAAGTAAGATTTGGAAGATGATGAGAGAGAATTATTGGAGTAGCTTACTCAGTCTTGTAGAATATGTGGTTGTGCTATCAAATTAGCATACATTTTGCTTGTTTGATTTGTATGTTAAACTCCATTTTTTGTTTATATTGAAGTTATTTTCAATTTTATTTATGAACGAAAAGCTAAACCTCAATTTTGTTTGTGTAAGTTTGAGCTTGCATCTTGTAGTAGTTTTATGAGTTCTTGAAAATCGGCGACATGAAAATTTGAGTTCTTTTTTTTTTTTTTTTTTTTTTTTTAAGTTGACCTCAAATAAGCAAATATTAAAGACAGGGAAGCTCGACAATTTGATCGGTTGAAATTAGATGACATTCTGAATATTTTCCAACAAAGTTTCTTTAAAAAAAATGTACATATTTAGACTCTATACGAATCTATTAGGCTCTGAAGTTAACCAGATATTTCAACATATATTTTGTTTGCTGAAAACTTGCTGAGATTCCAAAATATTAGTCTTCAGTTGATATATTTGTTTGGGTTAAAAATAGTGTAACAGAAACGAATCAACCTTTAAATAATTATAATTTAATTTCAATATTTGAAAATTTTAATATAAATGATCCACGTTTTATGGATTGCATTCACGCAGCGTCCATTCATGAGACAATGGTGCATTTTATGGATTGCTTTTTGATTCTTTTCAGGTGGCGGATATTCATGCAACGTTCATTCATGAGGCAATGGTGCATTTTATGAATTGCTCTTTTAGTTGTAGATACTTTTGCTTTGGAAGGTGGTGGTGGTGCATGTCATTTGGAGCATTTGGACAATCCGGAATAAGGCCATTTATGAAGGGTTTCATCCGACTCCTTTGCTTATTATTTCCTCTACTCGTATTGCTTTACGTGAGTTGTCTTGTATGCAGGGAGGTCGTGGGTTTATGCATAATGAGGTAGTGGATTTGGTTATTCTCAAGAGGCTCAAGGTGGTTCCGAGGCCTCCCCTCTTCGTTCGATCATTCCGGTCAGTTGGAGGCCGCCTCCTATTGGTTGGATCAAAATCAATACTGATGGCTCCTCGTTGGGCGCTCCTGGAAATATGTGTACTGGTGGTGTCTTTCGTTGCTCGGATGGCTCTGTTTTTTGTTACTTTCATACTTAAGAGGGCGTGGGATTTGCATTTCTCGCTGAGCTTTTGGCGGTTATTGTTGCGTTGGAATGGGCTTGCACTTTATCTCTAGACTTTATTTGGCTAGAGGCTGATTCGACTTATGTGGTCTCCTTGCTCGCTTCCAGAAGTATTTAGGTCCCTTGGGTTCTCAAGGGACGTTGGCCTTGAGTTCTTGACTTCCTTAGTACTATTACTTTTACAGTTTCTCACATTTATGGAAAGGATAATAGAGTTGCTGATTTGCAAGCTTCTTCTAATGTTCAATATGGATTTTGGTTTCATGATATTCCATGTATTTTGGATGCTGTTAGACAACATTTTTGCAGTTCTGGTTTTTTTTCGTTTTCAATAGAGGAGTACTCTTTTTCCCATATGATTTTTCCCGCTACGGGTTTTCCATGTGGGTTTTAACAAGGCTCCGGTCCTTTAAATTATCATTATGTCATATCCGGAACTTCTAGGTTGGAATCTTTTTTCTTTTTCTATACAATTTAATTAGATTGTGGTTTCAATGTTAAATACTATTGCGTGTATATGTTTGCATTAATAATAATAAAAACATTATGAGGAAGTACATTAATTAATAATAATCTGCGTGTGTGTTGATAGTATAAATACAAAATTGGAATTAATTTCTGAAAAAAAGAATGAAAAATTTGTGAAACAAAAGAAATGAATGTTGTTTCCCTTAATTACTTTAGGTGAAGTGCATTTATTTAATGGTAAATACTTGAATGCACAAAGTGCATATAAGCCTTATTTTAGACGGATGAGGAAAATTTATGGGTAAAAAAATCTGGCAAAAGCAGTATTAATAGTAACACTAAAAAATATCACTTAAAATTCGAAAAGTATCACACGTATCATTAAAAAGTAAGACATCAACTACTCATCTTATACTAGTTCATTTAGTTCAAATTATTATTTTTTCCATTCCAATTAATGTTGAATTCATGATTTTTTTAGGCTTCATGGTTTTTTCAAGGATTTAATTGTATTTTTTAGGGGTTTATTTTATGTTTTTTTAGGATTTTCTTAAGGGGGTTTTAGGGTTTTTTTTTTTTTGGGAGGGTGCGGGGGAATTAAGGGTTTATTATGTGTTTTTTAGGATTTTTTGGGAGGATTTTAGCGGTTTATTGATTCAATTTTATGATATAAATTCATATTCATTTTAAATAAATTAAATTAATTCACTTTAATTTTAGAGTATAAATTTTTTGAGAACAAAATAAAAAGCAAAAATAAAAAAATCAAAAAAAAAGAAAATAAACAACACCAAGAAAAAAAAAATCTAACAGGCATGCAAGGCCAATACGCGGCGCGTGAATGCTTGTGGACCCGCACGTGGACGCCACATGCCTACCGTGTATAAGTGCACCTTAGGGGATTGTGCATGTAAGTGCTTTTCATATTTAATTTGTTGGGTGTTGATTTTATTTCCTTAAAAGCTATCATCGAGTCATCTCCAACGTGGATCGTCCATATCTGATATCAAAACCATATATGATTATATGTATTGGTAGAATAGAAAAGATTTTCACATTAATATTCTATAAACATTTTAATGTAGAATACATATATATTCATAATGTATATAGAATAGAATGTGTTTTTTTTTGTACTCACACATTCGATATCTGGTGGTATTGAGAAAATTCGAACGTGTGACCTTTAATCACCAAACAACTTCACTTCAACATTAAGTCATTCCACCGGGACGAATATAATGTTTAGAATATAATATACAATATATATATATATATCTATATATCTGTAATAGAATGTATAGAATTTCATATTTGGAAATAATTATTTAGTTTTATTTTTAAAAAAAAAATTAATTCATAAATATATTTTTCACACACGCACACACATATTAAATATAATTAGTTAAAACTTAACTCATTTATAAGAATTTTGAACTATTGTATAAAATAGCATTTAATATAATAAACATTAAAATTCAACTTACTATTTTTTGAAGGGGAATTTGAGCAGAATTCTTTTTTTTGTTACTATTAGTGTGACATTGTACTTTTATACTCCATTGATTTCATATTTTATGTCTTACATTTTTCAACAAAAATTAAGATATTAAAAAATGTAACAAATATATAATTTTTATCTCTCTCCACATATATTAAATTCTAGGAAGTTGTATAAAAGAATTTAATCCATTATCTGTAAGTTAGATGTATAAGATTTATAGTATTTTGATAGAGGTAAAATTGAAAAAAAAATTGTGTGAAAAATGATAAACATCAAATCATTTGAAATAAGGTTAAAAGTCCAAAACATCAAATTATAATATGAAACGGATGGAGTATATATAAATATATAAGGTGGTCTTGTACATCAGATGTACATAAAACCTTATTTTAAATGTGAAAATAATATCACATTTATTTTACTAAACATTACTGCTAAAGGCAAAAGGACGTTAATTTTTTTGTAATTATTTTTATATTTTTTAGATTGAAAAAAAGTCCCTTCAAATACTTTTAAATATCACTATAAATAATGAAAAATATCATAAATTTTCATTTGATCGAAACGTTAGAACGGGTGTACCCATATACTCTATTAAATAGAAATAAAAAAGAGTTAAAAACAATAAATCATGCACAGAATAATGGAACTCACCTACCTACTAGTCTACTACAAATGGATAAAGATTCCGATGGTGCGAGTTGTTATTATATAAAAATCATTATACTAAAAAAAAGAGTATAATACAAAACATTACAAAAAAAATCCACATCATCACGGAATAAATTAATCCAAATAAAATATTTAATATAAGCATACAGTGTGAGACTGTGAGGAGAGAGGGAGAGAGTGGTGCACTGCGTTTTCACTTCTTCAGCATAAACTCAAGATGTTGCAGTTTTCGATCCAACGAGGTAATCAGTTCAATCTCCATACTACAAGATTATATTTTGATCAAATTTACGAGTAGCGATTTCTTGTTTGCGGTGGTTAGATGAGTTTGTGTTTATGGATTCAGATTTTGTATGCCGATAGTCATGACTATTGTTTAGGATGACTTAATTCAGTTGCATCTATAAACCCATAATCGTGGAATTTGATTTTCTTTTTCTTGCGCTGTTTTGCTGTTTTTGTGTGCATGTGGATGCTTTATAAAAAAAATGTTGCTAAAAATAGTTTCATGTAGTGAGAAACACGAGGAGGTTGAGTCCTTGGATATTTGGGGTTGCAAATTCTCGTTTTTCGACTGTTGCTGAGCCGTCTTGGAGGCATGGCAACTCGCTGGTGAGTTTTTGTGTATTCTTAGAATTTTATTTTATTTTTTACTTCAAATAAAAATTGGGGATGTGGTGATAATTGTTGCTTTTCTGTTTCATTTATGGCTTTTAGAACTGAGGGTAGGGTTAGCCAATCATATAACATGTGCTTTTTTTTTCTTTGACAAAGAGAAACTATGCTTTGGGTAAACTTTTGCAATACCTAACAGATCACGTAGACGTAGGAAAGAAAAACCGAGTTAGGAGAGCCTTGTGCGACGGGATCAACCTTGAAAACATTGGTGGTATACTGTTATTCAAACTCGTGACCTTCGGCTGCACCCTAACCCATTCCACAATTAGGCACAGTTGAAAAAGATAGCCAGAAACTTGCTGAGATAAAATAGTGAGTGAAGTTAAAATGTATCCCTTGAACAAAAGAACTAATGTATTGGGGAGAAATTAGGATGAAAGATTCAATTTCCAATTTTTAGCATTTCAATTCATAAGTTATGTGGTCATCCTGAGCCTACAACCTCAGGGATGTCCCAAAGTGAGATCTTGAATGCATTAAATTACAGAACTTTTTTCAGTACAATATTAGTATTGAATGCCAATGGCTTTACATAAAAATAAAATTTAGATATGTCTACTATCCTAACACTTTTAGCTTTAAGTGGATATTATAATTCAATTTTGTCGGTCTTAGGTTCCAATTGTATTTTTTTAATTGCTCATGTGCCTGGAAATGCATGTCTGTGCAGAGAATTCCAAATCTAATTGGAGGTAGCTTTGTAGATTCACATTCATCTGACTCTATTGATGTCATAAATCCGGTAAGTGATTGAGGAATTAAGAAGAGAACATAGTTCTTTGAGCTTTTCGTTTCACTTCCCTTTCTTGGTGTTTTGAGCGTAGGCAACACAAGAGGTTGTATCACAAGTGCCACTGACAACAAAAGAGGAGTTCAAATCTGCAGTATCTGCTGCAAAAGAGGCCTTTCCATCATGGCGAAACACACCTATTACAACACGGCAGCGCATCATGTTTAAGCTCCAAGAGCTTATTCGTAAAAACATGGTCAGTTCTATCAACATACTTCTTGTTTCATGTGTGGTTGGCAATGACGAAGAAGGATTGGATTTGTAATGTAGGATAAGCTTGCCTTGAACATTACTACGGAACAAGGAAAAACATTGAAGGATGCTCAAGGAGATGTGTTCCGAGGGCTAGGTTAGTACTCTATGTGTCCTCTATTTCTCAGATAGACAATGTATTGTCTGTTGTTGAGTCCTTGTTATGGTAATCTTCCTTGAAGAGGTGGTGGAACATGCATGTGGCATGGCAACTCTACAGATGGGAGAGTATGTATCCAATGTGTCAAATGGAATTGATACGTATAGCATTAGGGAACCTCTTGGTGTTTGTGCTGGAATTTGCCCCTTCAACTTCCCTGCAATGATTCCCTTATGGGTATGTTTTCCTCTCTTTTTCTTATTATTTCAAAGATGATTCTATAATTGAAAGCCCATTTTATTTCTTGTTTAATTCAAACCTTTTAATTTGACCTTCTTGTGAATTTTATTTCTCATAGAAAGCGATCATGAAAAATTATTCATAAGAAGTAATTTCTTTCTAATGCATGTGCCAGATGTTTCCTGTTGCTGTCACATGTGGAAACACCTTTGTTCTAAAGCCATCTGAAAAGGATCCAGGTGACTTTTTGCTTAAAGTATTCTAGCGATATTTTAATTAGGTGGAAGTATTAGTGTCTTAGACTATATTATCCATAAGACCATAACTGCCACACATATGTATGCAGCCAATCTTATCACATATGGGACTGAGATCAGACTAGACTCATCAGACATAAGCTTGTCGCTTGAATGCTAGTGGAGACTTGGAGTCACGATTATGTTTTTGACAACTCATCATGGATGGAAGTGACTTAGTAGGAAATGACTACCGAATGTTATGTCATGCATGTGAATCACGATGCATGAAAAGATGTGAATTTGGACCTTAGCTCTTCATTAAAACAACCTTTTTCTTATCACCCTGGGCCATAGTTCTTGGAGTCTGTACCGACCACTCAGGCATTTATCCATTCTAATTTGTTAAGGATGTGAATTCAGGCTCACATATCCATATCTTTTTGTTTCATAGTTTTGTTTAAATTAAATATATATACTTCCTAAGAAAAAGTTTGACCATCTTGCTTTCAATGTCGCTTGGTCTTTCTCTGACAGAGGTCTCTAAACTTGACTTCCCTTCATTTAAGGAATGTTTCGTACGTAGTGTCAGTGCCTGTGCTCTTATTTCCCACATGCTATTAATTAATTAATTTATTTTTCTCTGCTTCTCATCTTTCTTTCTTCCTTTTTAGGGGCTTCAATGATTCTTGCAGAGTTATTAATGGAGGCTGGTTTGCCTGATGGTGTTCTGAACATTGTCCATGGCACCAATGTATGTCTGTGTATTCCAATCTTCTCTTGTAAAATCCTCTTGTATGCCATCAGCAATCTTTTCAAATTAGAAAACAATGTTTGTCTAATCAATGTTTGTCTTCATCTTTATTGCTCTCTTGCAGGACACTGTTAATGCAATTTGTGATGATGAAGATATTAGAGCTGTATCATTTGTTGGTTCAAATACTGTTAGTAATCTCCTATATTCGACTATTCCTTTTGTTTCATATTGAGTGTCTGGTAGACTTTCCCTGTTCCCCAAATGTTTTATACTTGCAATTTGTTCCTTCCCTGTTTCTGGAATGTAGCAACTAAAGTTATTTTCTTCGTGGCTAGTAATTCAGAAAGCAAGCGAGTTACTGTATAATTTCTTTTAGGGGCTAACCAACACGACAAATGATTAGAGATTTGCCTAAGATTGATTAACATTTCCTGAACTTGCTTATTAAACACAACTAACAAAGTTCGGAAAGCCTCTGTTATGTGATAATTATTTAATTAGGGGCTGACATGTATTCTCATTTTTAAGGCTGGCATGCATATCTATTCAAGGGCATCAGCTAGTGGAAAACGTGTTCAGGTCCGTGCGTTGATCTACTCTTGAGCATTATGGTTATTGTGTCCCCATGCTTATATATATTGCATCAAATGATTTATTAAATAAGTGTAAACTGTCAACCACCTTCAGTCCAATATGGGAGCAAAGAACCATGGGGTTGTGATGCCTGATGCAAACGTAGACGCCACTCTAAATGCTTTAGTTGCAGCTGGTTTTGGTGCTGCTGGACAAAGATGCATGGCGCTTAGCACAGTTGTGTTTGTTGGAGACTCAAAATTCTGGTATTCCCATCCATTTTTATACCATTCTTGTTCTTAGATTCATCCTCTTTCAATGGACAGATACAGTGTAAAGGTTAAGCCTTGTTATGAAAAGCAGTATATTTGTTTAGTAACATGCTTGCTCAAATATTGTTGTAGACTTGTAGTGATTTGCTGTATGGAGTTTTTGTTTCATCTAGCACACTTTTATTCTCTTTATATCAGGGGAAAATGTTATATTCAAAACATACATGCCTGTCTCCAGTCTTTTTAGTATGAGAAGTTTCACATGTGTGCTAATCCTTTAAATCTTTGTAGGGAAGAAAAGATAGTGGAGCGTGCCAAAGCCCTTAAAGTAGGTGCAGGAACAGATCCAGAGGCAGACCTCGGTCCAGTCATCAGTAAGCAGGTGAGTTCAGGGCCAGTCTTCATACTGAATTGATGAGGGAGATGTTTATCAACAATTCTTCTGTTCACTTATTAGCTGATAATGATTGGAAGCTTTGTCTACATTTATTAATCATTATTATCATGGATCCTGTCCTTTTTTATTTCTTTAAGCAGTTGTTTATTTTCTCAGGCAAAGGAAAGGGTATGCAGATTAGTCCAAAGTGGGATTGAAAGTGGAGCAAGACTATTGCTTGATGGAAGAAACATTAAGGTATGTAGTGGTGGGTTTCTTCATGAGACGCTTAGTTGTTTCAACTTTCTTATATGTAGTGGACTTTTATCATTGGAGCTTGTCTAGCGTATCTCAAGCTACAATGCCTTGATTAGGTGGAAATATAATATTCCGAAGTAGAAAAGTAAAGGAGATAGAGAGGCATTAAGCCCATTTGGTCTCACCTACTCAGAGGAGGTCGAAGAGAACTTGAGTGGAAGGTGACCTTAATTCTTAATGAAAGTAATGAAAATGGAGCTAGGGCCTTTCTCCTTACTAAGTACTTTTATAGGACACTAAGGGCATCTCCAATGCTTGACACCATCTTGGTGTGATTTTGATACCAAAATTGTGTAATTTTAGCACTAAGCACTATCGCAACAAACCATTCACACCAATCACACCAAAAGAATGCTCTTTGAAATATCTTGTTTTGTTTATAATTTCATTATCAATGCGCACATCAATATAGTTTTAACACTTTAATAAAATAATTTAATTTTTAATTAATTTATAGATTATAGACCAGTTTTTATATATATCAATGATCAATCAAAAAGCTGCTAATCAATACATAAATTATAATTAAGGCAAATACTTAAAAAATATCATTTAATGATTATTTTCATATAATATACAATTAAACAATATATGGGCCCCACCCACACCAAATTTGGTTTCAGGTTGGAGTAATATGGTGTCAATCCAATGCTAAACTTGGTGTTTTGGTGATGGATTGGAGATGGCCTAAGTCTCCATTTGATCAAATAGCTGTAGTAATCCTTTATATTTGGTTATGTTTTCGTGAAAGAATTTCAGGACTATTCTGCATAATTTCTTTTTAAGGATAGTTAGGAAAAATTATTGAAATCTTTTGATAGATTTAGGTGTACCGAAGATGTTTAGCGCTCTTTAATTTTATTTTATTTTGCCCAGAAAAATTACATGATTTTGAGAAGTTTAGTTGAAAAGACCACTAAGCTTACATTTCCCCTTCATTGATGACTTATAGGTTCCAGGATATGAACAAGGAAACTTTATTGGCCCCACCGTTTTAGCTGATGTCACAGCTGACATGGAATGTTATAAGGTATCACTCTGTGCCATCTTTCTGTCTGAACTTGAAAGAATTTTTCGAAGCTTTTGTATGAAAATATTAATTCCTCACTGTGGCTTCTAGGAGGAGATCTTTGGCCCAGTCCTTATTTGCATGCAGGTATATCAACAATTAACAGCTAAATTTCTATTCCATTGTGTGGATTCTTGACTTCTTGTGCTGAGTGATTTTGTCTTCTTCCTCGTATCAGGTTGACACTTTGGACGAGGCCATTAACATAGTCAACAGAAACAAGTACCGCCTCTTTCCCTTTCGATCCAAATTACTTTTTATGTTTGTTGTTTTTTCTTTAATCAACTTCTCCTTATTCGAGAACTACAATGCTGTGATGATGCTATCCCTGTTCTGCAGATACGGAAATGGTGCGGCTATTTTTACATCATCCGGATTAGCTGCAAGAAAGTTTCAAACCGAGATAGAGGCAGGCCAGGTACCAAGCCATGGCATATATTTTATGAGTTTTAAGCTGAATGGAGAAGAGTATGGGATTATTAGGACGAATGCTAACTGTTCCATGTGGAAACAAATTCCAGTTTTGTCCCTTAAAACTTTGCAAATTTGGTTTGTGATGTAAGCTTTCGTGTTTTCAGGTGGGTATAAACGTTCCTATTCCCGTTCCGTTGCCCTTCTTCTCATTTACTGGCTCGAAGGCTTCTTTTGCTGGGGACCTCAATTTCTATGGTAAAAGCCTACTCTCTCTCTCTCTCTCTCTCTCTCTCTCTCAACATTTTGTAAGAATTTCTAGGTAAATTCGAGGAGACCATACACCTTTCCTCAGGGCATGAAAACAAGAAAAGATTATCGTCAATTTAGCCAGAGTTTGTAGTTGTTTGCAATTACACCCTGCCTACATTGACGATTTTTTTAATGTCAACGTGCCCTGAGGCGAGGACTGGACAAGTGTATGGTGGAAGGAGCCTATGGGCAATATCCACTGAGCCCCTCGAATTTTCGGAATTTGTATGTGTGGATGGCTGATTTTGGGGTGGGTAAAATGGTATCAGGCAAGGCTGGAGTTCAGTTTTACACACAGATAAAGACTGTGACTCAACAATGGAAGGATTTACCTGGTGGAGTTTCTCTTGCAATGCCCACTTCGCAGAAATCTTGATTTCAACATTGCAAACTTAATCACCTTATTGTTGATTTGTTCACCTCTCTCTCTCTAAAAAAAAAATTAACGTTACTGTACTTTGCTGGTGTTGTATGAAAAAGAATAAAAAATAGAAACAAGTGAAACGTTGTAGGTTATTATTATGGAAATAGAGGAGCATGTTAAACATATTTGGGAAGCATCGAATAATTAAACCTTTCGAGTTTCGACATAAGATAAGAGAGATGTCAAAAGGAGCCAAGTATCCCTGAAAATTTTTGTTCAAGATTTTGAAATTCTGGGGTGATATTGTATAAGCTCTCTATAATAATATTAATGTATTTTTGGACAAATATTTATATCTTTTTGTGTGTTCAGAAAAACATTTGGCTGTAAGCAAGTTTCTGTATGATTATGGTATATTCAAATTCAATTATATGTAAAAAGATACTTTAGACAAAATTAATTAATATTTCTGTAAAAAGCAGTATGGAAAAAATTAGTAAATTTTTAAATTCCGGGAAATTCGAGGGGGCTCAGTGGATATAGGAAATTAATTTAAAAATTGAAAAAAAAAGGAAAAAAAACACGAAAGAAAGAAGCAGCAAAAGAAAGAAAAAAAAAACGAAGAAAGAGAGAGCAACTCAAAAGCCCAAAATAGAGGAGAGAAAAAAAAAATTAATAATTTTGGGCTCAAAATGCATGGGAGGGAGGGCTTTTTTGGAGCGGTTTGAATTTTATTTATATAAATTTTTGTCACTTGAAAATGTCAGAGTGGATATTACTAAAATAAAATCTAAACTAAACAAAGGCCCAATCGAATGAATTCAGCAATTGCAATTCCAAATTCATCAAAAACGGACAACTACAGAGAGGCGGCGAGTTCCTTCGGCCCCCTCCCACCACCGTCTCTCCGGCTTCCCTCCACGTCGCCGTGAACCTCGACAGAGAAGCCACCACCGTCTCTCCGGCTTCCCTCCTCGTCGCCGTGAGCCTTGACAGAGAAGTCAACAGCTAGTCGTCGTCCAGGACTCCAGTCCAGGTAATTATATTTATATCCACTAAGTTTTCAGTTTTGTGTTCAGCTCCATTTCGATAAGGATTTTGTTTACATATGGATCTTGGACTTTGAGTAATTGTTAATTGATTTCCTGATTAGATATTATTAATATACATGCTTTTGGGCTTTTTTTATCCTATAATTTCCCGACTGTATTAATGTTAAGCTTCTATAATTAATCAGGTCTACTGTTTGTTGAGATGGCATTGTATTCCGCAGTTTCTGGCTGGACGATAAATGGTGGTGTACTTGCTCCTAAGGCTTTGAAGAGCAATGCTGAGTTTGTTTGCAACTACTTGAATGATAGTTTGAAACCAACGCATAATTCTTTGTCCTTATCTTCATCTTCCGACACATCTCATTCGTGGGTATTTCCAAACGGGAAAACATTTGACTGGAAACAAGGAAATTCGTCTCTCAGGAGTGGAGTCGCATGCAGAGCTCTGAATGTTGAGACTAAACATTTCTTTTCACTGGGGAGTAAATTTCAACTTGAAGATGTCATTGAAGCTCAGCAGTTTGATAGAGATACTCTCAGTGCCATATTTGACGTGGCACTTGAGATGGAGAAGATTGAGAAGAACTCCGCTGGAAGCCACCTTCTTCAGGGGTATCTGATGGCAACCCTATTTTATGAGCCCTCAACCAGAACTAGGCTTTCATTTGAGTCCGCTATGAAACGTTTGGGTGGGGAAGTATTAACTACAGAAAATGCACGAGAGTTCTCGTCAGCAGCGAAAGGGGAGACGCTTGAAGGTAGTGCGTCAATTTGTTTGTTTTGAGTATGTATGATGATGAGTTGATGGCATGCTAATAGTGATCCATATTGGTCTCCAGACACCATAAGAACAGTTGAAGGCTACTGTGATATCATAGTGATGAGGCATTTCGAAAGTGGCGCTGCAAGAAGGGCTGCAACAACAGCTGGTATCCCAGTTATAAATGCTGGAGATGGTCCTGGACAGCATCCAACTCAGGTGTGCATTAGATACTCATATATGTTGATTAAGTTTGTAAAATCAACCAAATGTTTTTGCTTGTCTACATTCAATGGTTGGACTTTAGACGGAAACGGAGTTTTATTCTAACAGCTTATGCTCACCATTGACCTTGGCACTCAAAGAAGAAATGAGAAACACATTGCATATTAGCTCTTTGCAAGGATATATCAATGGCTTGTAAGTTGGCCGAGTTTAAAAATTGCAGCTTCAATATTTAGTTTTTGAAGGGTGGATTTATTTGTATTTTCATTTCTAGAATTGGGTTATCAAATGGATTTTTGGCTTTATTTAAGAAATCATTAGTTTTTACTTGGTAGATGTTATTTGAAGGTTATTATCTATGTACCTATAATTTACCCAAACATGGCTGTGAACAATCTTTGTTGGTTTTAGTCTAGGACTCTGGGTGCTATTTTCATTCTTTTTACTTGCTATTACTGCTTTAATATAGTCACTTTAAAGTTTATCCTTCTATGACTTTGAACTTTTCATTTGAATCTCTCTTTATCAATTCCTAGCCTAGCGGCATGTCTGCAAGTGCTTATGAAAGAAATTAAGAGTGAGGTTCATGTCGAAAAAGACATTTTAATTTTTATTACATCGAATAAACTTTTTGGGTTTGTGTAGCAAAATGCTACTATTTTTATTTTTTAGTAGGTTGTATTTTTTTTTCTTAGAATATCTTCATGAAACTGTGTCTGTTTATTTCATTCACTGCAATTTTCGTACTCATTTTTATGCATCCTCTGTGCTCATCTACTTTCTTTTCCCTTCTTTTCTTTTCTCTTTCCCTTTTATTTATTTTGGTTTGGTTGGGGTGAGGAATGAGTTAGGGTTGGCCGGTTGGCCTAACAATTTTTTGAGGATGCTGCGCTATTGTATAAAACTATAAATCTCATTCTGTTTTTTTTCGAGTGAGTATAAGATTTGTTTTTTAATTTCATTATGGGAGAGACCTGACCTTTAAAATCACACAAATGCACCTATCTCCATAGAACAATGTGTGAAGCATGTTGTGTTGTTTTCAAGTGATTACAAGAATAGTAATTTGATTTCTGTGTGAGACCTAAGCAGAATATATAATGTATTCAAGTGAATGTAAGATTGGTTATTTTGATTTCTTTATGTGAAAACCCTTAACAAGTCCAGTACCTCAGTACAACAATGATTCCTTACTCGACTCTGTATATTGATCTGTGGGACTTTACATTTTGGCTAATCATCTTTTGCAAACTAGAGTGTAATTTAGACGTTAAGTGATGCGTTATATTTTCTGTAGGCTAAAACAGATAAATCATCTAGAGTACTGATTTTTGGCATAATATGCTATATTCATCTAAATTTATGTTACTGTAATGCTTTGTATGTTGATGAACAGGCTCTCCTTGATGTGTACACTATTCAAAGAGAGTTAGGAAAACTTGATGGAATCAAGGTTGGGCTTGTAGGAGATCTTGCTAATGGGAGGACGGTCCGCTCACTCGCCTATTTGCTGGCTAAGTACAACAATGTTAAAATTTACCTTGTCTCACCTGAAGTAGTGAAAATGAAGGTAACCAGAGTATGGAGTTGTCTGTAAAATAGTCGCCAAATCTCGTGAAATGAGGTTGCAAATTCTTCCTTCATTACTGCTGACAATAACTTGTGACAATAGTGCGTTAATATCATTTCAGGATGACATAAAAGATTATCTAACATCCAAAGGAGTTGAATGGGAAGAGAGTGCCGATTTAATGGAGGTGGCTTCTAAATGTGATGTGGTTTATCAAACCCGTATTCAGCGAGAGAGATTTGGAGAAAGAATTGATCTATATGAAGAGGCCCGAGGCAGGTACATTGTGGATCAAAACGTACTGGATGTGATGCAGAAACATGCAGTTGTGATGCATCCACTACCACGGCTTGATGAGGTACTCTGTTTTGCTACCACTTTTAGTGTTGTTTATTCTCAGACTTGCCATGTATCTGTATCCTGATCGTGGCCCGACTTCAGATAACTGTTGACGTTGATGCTGATCCGAGGGCTGCCTACTTCAGACAAGCCAAGAATGGCCTCTACATCCGCATGGCCCTTTTGAAGCTTTTGCTTCTTGGCTGGTAAATAATGCATTTTTGTCGAAAATTCGAACCGATTGCCTCATTGAAGATAAAAAGTTGCAGAAAAGGCTCATTGTTTTGGCGATTGGCTTTAAACATTTGCTTTATTTAGAGGGTGATTTTCATATAAGCAGATATGCAGAGTCCCCATTCTGTTTTGTTAGATTCATCACTACAACAGAAGTATCCATTTTGTTTTGATTTTTTTTTAGTTGAAACTTATTAGTATCATTTTTGTTGAAGTTGGGTGTTTCATCTCATTAATTTGAGTTCATGAGAAATTTGCTTATGAATATATATGCCGCTGTGTTTATCTCTTATTATTCCAAACACCCCCCAGAGTATTAAGATTATGTTCATATGACATTATATGTGCATTAATTATATATTACTTCAAGAACACAAGTATACATATAAGATGGCGACACGATCCCTGGCTAGTCATTTATTCATCATTAAACACAAAACTTAAGTATTAAAAGAAATGCAGTTTTTAATTTGGATGTATTATACAGAGAATTCAAATGAGTATGGGATGGAGCAAGAGAGCAGTGATAATTGGTGCCAAATACTTTTCTGAATTGGTAAATCCATCTTCACTGTTGTTGTAACTTCCATAATATTTTAACTATGAAATAATCGCATTAATATCTACCCTAAGTTAAATCACAAACTAATCCTTTACCATTTTCCAATACATGGAAGTTTTGATAATTGGATATTAAGTAAATGAAGAGTTAATTACATTCAGCACCCAACATTTTTGGTCGATAACATCTCTTCTAAAATTTTAAAATTTGATATCCAATGTTTGTATAACTTGACAAATCTAACGTGTCTTGCCAGAATCAACGAGACTTACGTATATTCTAGTAGAATATGTACCTCAGACAGGGCTAGTGTTTTTACAAGAAATCTCTAGCCAACCCTTACTGCAAGAGATATTTTCTTAACATTAAGGATGTTGAGACTAGATAACTAGATAGAAATGAAAACTCGAACAATTTCTTTGTTTTCAACGCCTCCTAATTTTCAGGAATTAATCACTTCAAACAACCTTTGATGGTTATATTGGTATCCAAAGTACGAACGAGATGAATGTTTGTTGTCCCAACCATTCTTTTAGTCCTGAGCCCGATAAGGAAAGGGGTAATTTCTAACCTTATAATAATATAATTTAAAATAACATATAATATTATATGTAAAGCCTAAAAACTAAAAGTGACTAGGTGCTGTTTGAAAAAAAAAAAACAAAAAACATTTCTTTAAAGAAAGAAGGAACTTTACTTTTTGAAAAGTCGAACTAAAAGATGTAAAATTTTCGTCCATTACTTGTTGTCGTCTCGCCAAACCTGCATTTCCAAATTTCTAAAGGTATTTTTGTTTTCTTACAATAATATTATTTTCTTTATGAAGGTTAGTCTACTATTTTATTGTGTATAATTCGTTAAATATGTCATATTATTTAATTTATTTTGATTGTTTGAGTTTAATTTATATTCTTTAAATTTGAGCTTCAATTAGGGGTTAAATTAGTTTAGATTTTGGATTTGAGATTTTATAGAATATAATTAGAATTGAAAAATTAAATGTTTTGGCATTATTGATATAGTTTTACATATTAATTTATATTAAATTTTGTATAGCGTAAATTATGAAGCGATATTATAAAACACTTTGTAAGGGTATCTCTTCAAAGTGACAATTTTTAGACCAATTTAAATATATTTATTTTTTATATATTTTTTTTAATCACTACTATGATTTTGATTTGTTACATTATTTTATGTTGTTATTACACTACAAGAAAATAACATTCAGATGACGGAAAAATCCGTCATCCGCACTTGAAATTCCGTCGACAATAATACGGACGACGGAATGACGATAGAATGTGTCTGTCACCCGTTTCTCTTCGCTAATAAAACGGGCGACGAAATTTTTTCGCCACGAACTGAGGTGACAGATCCATCACTAAATTATCGCCAAATTCAGTTGCAGAATATAAAAGAAATAAAAAAAATTAATGACAGAATTAGCTACAGAATATTTCCGTCACTAAATATAAATAAATAAATATTCTGAGATAAATCCATTTGGCCGGCTCAGCCCATAAGGGGCCACACACACCCATTTACCATTTAATGAGAAACGAATTTACCATTTAAACTGACAGCCCAAAGTCGTTACATGTAAAATGTATAGAATATGATATAATTATAATAATACATGCCTTTTTGTTAATACTCTTCTTTTCAAAACATCATTTATATTATAAATAATAATAATAAATAAAATAATAATTAAATGAATATAAATATTATTTTCTATCTATTATTTATTTTTTAATTAATCACTATTTAATATTAGATTATTTTAATTAATTTTCTCAAATATTATATATTTATAACATATACAAAAACAAAATTAAAAGTTTTAAATAAATGACTTAATATAATTATATTTTAAAAAATATTTTAAAATATCATTGTATTATAAAATTAAAAAAATTAAAATATATATATATAAAATATTAATAAATAAAAAAAACTAAAAATATAAGATAAAATATTAAATCTATTAATTTCAAATTCGTAATTATTAGTAATTGAAAAATAAAAAATAAAAGTTAAAAAAATTAAAAAATAATATAAAATATTAAAAAAATAAAAAAAATAGAAATAATAAAATAATTAAACTATTAAAAAGATTAATTTCAAATTCCTAATTAGTAGTAATCGAATAATAAAAAAATTAAATTAAATTTTAGCTACGGAAATATTCTGTAACTAAAATAAAAAAAATTATTTAACGACGAATTTTTCCGTCGTTAGTGTAATGGCGGAAAAATTCATCGCTATTCCGTCATTAAATTTTAGAAATAAAATTCAAAAATTAAATTATGATATTTAACGACGGATTATTCTGTCGTTAAGTTAGCGATGGATGTTTCGTTGCCATATCCGTCACTAATTTAATCAATCACCACTTCGTCGCCCGTGATGATAAAATGGATTTCGTGACCATTTCTATCGCCCGATTTATGTTTCTTGCGGTATTATATATAAATATATAATTGAGTGATTTAAAAAAAATTATATTACAAAAATATTACAATCCCCCCTAACATTTTTTTTTCTGGTTCTGCCACTGTACATGAATATATTAGGTTGAGTCAATGGTTTCTTTTGTAACTGAGTTTAACTCTGACATAAGAGACCTAAGCGTCATAAGGCCATCCACTATGGGAGGTGCTTATATCCATGTGGCAAAAGAAGAAGCAAGTTCCACCATAGTGGAACACAATTCAAGGGAACAAAATAAAAAATGAGTTCTTTGCAAGAAGTCGGTTCTTGAGTAAAATAATGGGGCCCAAATATTTTCTCTCTCCCCTTTTGCATCTTCGGTGCTTTCCTTCTTGTTTTTTTCTTTTCTATTCTTTTCTTTTCTTTTCTTTCTTTAATTGTTTTTATCTCACATTTTGTCATTCTCAAGCTTCCACCCACTGTATTTTTTTTTTATCCTCAATCAAATTATAACAGTAAAAAATTTTAAACGGTCAATTTTTTTCCTATAAATATGATAGCATACTCATTTGTTTCCTACACAAAAATCTCCCTTCTTTTTATTTCTCAAATTTCTTTCTTCTTAAAAATTTCAAGAAAATTATGAGTGGATTCCCAAATTGGTTTGATTCAATTTGGGTAATTGAAAAATAAAGTGGTTGATGATGTGGCACACAAGTGGCACCAGTATGAGGTAGCACCAGAGTGGATGGCCTAAGCAGACAATACCTAATCACAAAATTCTACATATATATACACCTCAAACGAAGGCATTTCTCCTTCCATTATCCACTTTTGCTCTTCCTTAAAATCCCTACAAATGTCTTTCACCTGCTCATGCATGCAGATAAAGTTACTATATTTAATTACATTTCTGTAGCTAGGATACGTGTTTTATTTTATAGATTATTTAATATTTTATACGGATTTAGGATATGATTTCCTGAAAATGAAATCAAAGAGGAAATTAAAAAGCTAACGTATAGAGATAAGGGCCTCACTGCTTCTCTGTAATAAGGAAGTACAAAAGTTTTTTCTTGTTTTTATGCTTCACGTTCAATCTCTTCATATACATTCATCATGAAGTGATCATAAACAATTTTCATGTAATCCGGAAGGTTATAGGTGTGGTCCATATTCCACCTAAAAAAAGAATATTAATCATAATTAGGCTATCAAAAATTTGAACTATAAAATCGATCCATTATATAAAAGTTAGGTACGTACTTGATGACCGCATGCAAGAGTCAATGCCGCCTGCGCGGGAACTACGTACCAGCATCTTTTAAAATTAAACTAAAACATAAATAAATTAAAATTGACGAAGAAAATGAAAGAAAACTTCATAAATTTGATCGTGAAACACCAAATCTGGAATAGAGGATCTCATCCGCTTTTAAAATGCTCACAACCCAATATAGTTAAGTATATTTCGTCTATAATCAGTATGACGATATATATAAAAAATATATGCGACATTAATTATTTATTATTGTTGATATATATAGAGGTGGGACGGTAAGATATACCTTACTTTTTTCACCATACCTTTACCTTACCTTACTTGTACGGTATGGAGAAATTTATACCGTTACCTTACCTTAACATTCGGTATACCTTAAGTTCGGTATGAAAAAATAGCATACCTTTACCGTACCTTTATTTCGGTATACCTTACCGACATCGGTATACCTTACCGATATCGGTATACCTTATCCTACTATCTTACGATATATCTCATATATTTACTAAATATATAAAACATACCAATAATGATCAAAATTCAACAAAATAAAATAAATATTTTCATGCCACGGTAATTAAACTCCAATAAAACAAAAGATTAATTATATCAATCATATAAAATTGTATAAACTCCAATAATATATTTACTAAGTATTATATATCAATCATGTTTTTATAATTAATATAAATTGTATAAAATATTATAAACTTACTATATATTACAAATTTTAAATCGTTTACTTAGAAATCGTAAGAATTATTTACTAAGTATTAATTAAGAACATATTTAGAATTACTATACATTAAGTATAACATAAGATTAATTATAAGTGTTAGATATTGTAAATTTACTAGATATTTATAAATATATAACATATTTACTAAGTATTATATATCAAGTTCAAGTATCTATAATTTACACACACATACATATATTTATATAATATCACAAATATACTGGTATATACCGTTGGTACGGTATTTACCACACCAACGGTATACACTGGTACAACGGTATATGCTGAATTAACGGTATATACCTAAAAAAATTCGGTATACCGTCGGTATCGGTATACGCTGGTATACCTCATTTTTTAAAATTCTATACCGTTACCTTACCGAAAAATCTCGGTACGGTATCATACCTTACCGAAAATACCGGTATTCCTTAAAGTTCGGTATTCCGGTATTTTTTCCATAGCTTCTTCTAGAATCTTCTCTTCTTCAGTTTGAACATACGATCTTAATAGGCCCTCAACGTCACCACTTCCACTTAGGGTTTCTTTGTTTTCGCAATTTCTCCAAAACATCTGTATCGTATCATTAATTTTTTTATGTATATAATAATTAGAACCAAAACTAAAAGTGAAATTACATAAATGGCTATGACTAAAAAAGAGTATTAATTAATGTAAGTGACATACCGCTAGAAACATGCATGATACCGATGTTATCTGAGCAAACGAAATCGAAGTGCAGTAATGAACAAGTCGCAGTCTTGTTCTTCATCATGGACAGAATCATACACTTATTTGAGCTTGTATTCGATCTCTGAATCGAAATGATATACCAATCCCAAACGCTCGAGTGCGTCGACCAATATAAGTAGTTTGGTAGATGTTGCAGCCATTAGCATGCTTCTTGCTTCTCTTTTCATTGGTTCAATCTCTTCACCATTGTTGAGGTTGGCCCAATTGATCTTTATAATGACCCAAGTGCCTTTCTATTTGTTGTGGCCCAAATCCGAAGCCCAAAACCCTTACTCCTAATCGACCATTCACCTCCCCTTATTAATCAAACTTAATCTGATTTGCTTTTCCAAAGCCATTTCACTCTCTATAATATTCGAGAGACTTCTCTTCTCTCTCAAGCCTCACATTGCTCATCAACCCTAATCTGAAAAGCTTTCTCTCTTTGTTTTCTGCCGCCGTTCTCGGTTTCTCTGGCCGGAATCTGACCGTGATTCCTGTTGGCCTATGAGTGTAGACGGCTAGGTTGTTCTCTGAGACTGAGGGCTTGTGAGTGCTTCGAGAGGGATCGTTTCACCATCCCCTTCCTTTGGTCTGGGTCTTTTGCTGTCGCTGGAGTCGCTATCGCCGCCGTCTATGGGAAAATTTGAGCCGCCGTGCCCCCGTGCACTTTTCCCACCGCTATCCCTTTGATTTATTCTCTATCTGCTTCATATCTCTCCCGCTCCTTGTGTTACTGTGCAATATCTCTCTGATCTTACTCTCTGTGTTCACATTTGTGCAGATTTGACTAAGGTTGGTGCCTAGCCTGTGAAGAACGAAAGTAAATCCACTAGATCTACCCTTCTGAGGCTATCCTCGTTGAAGCCCTACTTGCTGTGAAGCTTCAAGGGCTCATTCCCTCTGAACTTGTTCTAATCTCACTGTAATCGCTTGTAATAGCTCATAAAAGGTTTTTGCTACTTAAGTAGCAAGTGAGAAAGACCGCAAGAGGTCGGAAAACAAGTAGTGTAAGCCCTAGCCGGGTCTGTACCACAACAACCATATTTTTGTTGCACCTACATGTGAACATAACTCTCTCTCTCTCTCTCTCTCTCTCTAATTTGTCTAAAAAGAAATGAATGCATTATTTATAAGTCGATCAAGACTAGCTATATATATATATATACACACATATATATAGATATATATATATATATATATATATAAAATTTTGTCCAAATAGGTACTAGTCTTCATGTAATAATTAAGAACGGTGCTTATTTAGAAAATTATAATTTATTTATTTTATTGAAAAACTTTATTCTAAAGTATTTAATTAATCAATTTATAATAATTTGTATAAGTTAATAAAAATATTTTTAATTCATAGAAAAATAATTTATCATTTCAATTTTTCATTTGAATATATTAAATTATATCAAATACATAATTATTTTGTATTGTATTATAATATATTTTTATGTTATATTTATTTTGGCACCACTTTTATTTTTCTTTAACAAAATTATAAAAGCTATCAAAATTTGATTCTAACATATATTTTTAAATTATTTTTTGAAAGTAAATAAATAAATAAATAATAATAATAAATTATTTAATCTAATTTCAATTTTTTTTTGATAAAATAATGGATCTGTACATGTTATAATTTTAGGACTGAAAATTGTTTGATAAAAATGGAAAAAAATGGCATTTATCCTTAGAGCATCTCCAAGGAACCTCTATTGTAGAGGCCCCTCACTCCTAATCTGGAAAAATGCATCTCCAACCCAATGCGCATTTCCCTCTACTGTAAGAAGAAGGGTGAACATGTAAAGGGATACTTAAAAATAACATAAAATACATTACATTAAAATAAAATTATAAGAATGCTGCAAATGTAAAACAAATCTAAATGTAACAGTGGTGATTCAATTATTTTAATTTTCAGATAAGATTATGATTAAATGATGAACATATAAATAAAATCACAATGACTGATGGTGATTCAATTCTTATTAAATAATATATGGTGATACAAATTAAGTTAATTTATATTATAGTTCTCTAAAATAATTTATTTACAAATTAATTTAAATTTTATTTGAAAAATATTCATGATACAAAATAATTTGATGAAAAAATCAATATTAGAAAGTAAAAATGGAATATTTCATTATAAATTGAAATGTGGAATTGATGATCGAAAATGTATTTGTTCTCACACCACATTTTTCTTTATAATAGGGTTGGATGGACTCTACCATTGAGTCCACTCTTAGAGATGCACTTAATTGCGAATTCTTCTAACACTTTTTTAGAGCAAATACTACAATAGAGTTTACTAGCATAGAAATATATACACATTGATTTGGAAAACAAGCTCACAAATACAAAACAACCATATTAGTTTTGTTCGTTTCAAACACTCACCATCCACAGCATGTTTTAGGAGATCAAAGCTTCACATCTCTTTATTTCTTCAATGTTGGACGAGTGTCGCTTCCCATTGAGGTGAGAGGCCAAATCAACATCGCTAATCAACTTCACATCACATACAATGCACCAGTGTTTAAATGTCTCAGGTTTCGAAGATTTTTTCACTGATCCTTCACCATATTTAATCCATGTTCCAACCAGGTTGCCTTGATTCGCTTTGCATGTTGCCGAAGGTGAGAGCACCGTATCTTTGGAGGGAAGCTCGCTCGGTTTTAGGGACTCAAACTTCCCCTGAAGATGAGCATTTGACGTTTTCTCACTTGGGACTGTCTCCTTACACGAATCAAAGGTCCATTCTTGCTGACCTTTCTTGAGGGGAGGAGTTTCCACGCAACTGCTTTGAGCACTTGCTTCTGGTGGTGTCATCTCTTTAACCTCAGCATTGGCACCTTTTCCTTTAGGAACCCAGACAGCCTTAATTGACTGCGTATTCTGCACCTGCACCTGCAGTTGCGGATGGATATGAAGCAACATTCTTGCTCAAATTACTTAAATGAGACTCTAACAAGCCACAAAGTACCAGAGACTTATTCAGATTGGTCAAGAAAGGGAGAGGTAGCGGAAGAAGATGACCTGCATGATACATTGGCGAAGAAATCAAAGCATGCACAAAGAAAGTACCTTTTGTGATGTGGCTGAACCATTTTTCTCGGCTGAATCTACAACTCGGATATCTCTATGAGAGCTGTTGCACCCTTCACGTTCATTCTGTGTCCAAAGGAAAACGAATTGTCAAACAGAAATTAATAAAAGAAGAGAATTGGAGGCTCTTCACATTGTGCAGAAAATAAAAATGAGGATAATTGAAGCTTCACCGTCTTTTTCTCAGCAGTAAGTGAGGCTACAGTCATATATTCATGAAAGATCAGCTAGTCATCTTGTTAGTCCATTCTAAGATAGAGCCATTGATCTTCAAATGTCTCTTATTCTCATGAATTCAAATAAAGGGGTGAATATAGCGTTAAATTCGTCACATTACATGTTCTTGAATTTTAAGAATACACCTACATGTTTCTTTTCCTTTTAATGCAAGAAGATTTGGCACTATTTTTTTAATCGATTTACTGCATGTAAGTTGTAACACATGCAGAGCATCCATGTTTACCACTACGTACGTGCTTAAAAGAATAGCCTCGCTTAATCTATTTGTACATCCAAGTTTCATGCCATATCACAGTTCCTTTTCTTTTTCTGAAGTGTCATGAGTCACGACTGACTAAATTAAGTTATAACTGTTTATTGTATCATGACAATAGCTGCTAACCTTGCTGACATGATTCAATTTACTAGTTACAGAAGGTGAGGGGGCGGAATCTTTTGCACCAAGCTTGTTTGCTTTCAGGGTCGCAAGCATGAACTTGTGTTTGCTCCCGTGAAGATGAGCTTTTAAATCCATCTCCCTCGTGGTTGTCACCTTACATAGACCACAGGTCCAATCTTGTTGAGCTTTCTTGAGGGGAGGGGTCTCTGGGTATCTCTTTTCTGCAGCTTCTTTTGGTGGAATTATTTCTTTAACCTCAACAGTTGCATATGTTCCCTTCAGATCCCAACCAGCAGAAACTGATTGCATGTGCTGCACCTGCCGTTTCAGAAAGAAATGACTAAATAACGTTGCTCAACACTGTTCCATTGGACTTGAACAAAAGGTAACAACTGAAAGTAACACTGATTAGAGAGATAGGCCGAGGGTGAGAGATAGTGGAAGAAATTGAACTGGCTTGTAAAGATGCAGAACTGGTCAGAAGCCTGTGACTGCTACGAAGTGCATAAAGGTACTCTTAGAACATTTTGAAAAAAGAAAAGAAAAGAAAAGAAAAGGCAAAATAAGAGACTGCTTCTTAGTTTCTCCTATTGAAGATCACAGTAGTTTCTCAAATTTTCATAAATATGCCGATAATAAAAGCAGCAATTTCAAAATCAATACTAAAGCAAAAATAAAAGAAAAGAAAAATCAATACAAAAACGAAATAATTGGCTGATTGAGTGTCACAAGTTACCAAAGGTGAGGGTTCTGTATCTTTTGCATCAAGCATTCTTGCTTTCAGGGAGTCAAGCTTGGACTTGTGATGGCTCCCCTGAAGATGAGCATTTAACATTATCTCAGTCATGGTTTCAACATTACATATATCGCAGGTCCAGTCTTGCTGAGTTTTCTTGTGAGGAGGAGTCTCAGGGCGTCTGTTTTCAACACTTGCTTCTGGTGGTGTCATATCTTTAAGGACCCAAGCAGAGGAAATTGACTGCGGATACTGAACCTGCAGTCGCCAGTCGCAGATTAAAATGATAACAATCTTGCTGCTCAACAGCTTCATTATCCTTGAATAGAATATGAAGAACCACAGGATCATTCATTTAACAAGATCAGTCAAGAAAGGGAGAGAGGGGATAGAAGAAAATGAACTGGTTGATAAAGATGCAGAACTGGAAAGCTGTCTATGACTGCTATGAAGGTGTACACAAGCAAATCGAAGCTAGTTTTTTAGAACACTAGAAAAGAAAAAGAAACGATGGATGCTTCTCAATTCACATACTGATGATCATTGTTGTTACATAAGTGTTCACAAATATACCCATAATAAAAGTAGCATTGGCTGAGTGAGTTTCATAACTTCAATCAATCTATCCAGTCATTTTTAATAATGTTGTTGAGCAAGTCATAATTTTTGGGTTTAAAGGAGAACAAGATACTAAAAATTTCTTACTCGTTGGGTCTTAGTTGCTGCACTCTTCTCTGTGGCTTCTAACATTTCAGCATCATGTTGAGCAGCTTTAGGTTCATTTAGCTACAAGAGAAAGCATATCAATCAAGGGTAACATGGATGAAGAAGTCAAGGTGATGCATAATTTACCTGTTTTGATGTTGCTGCTGTGTTTTTTCCCTCTGGCTCTAGAATTTTGGTATCTCTCTGAAAATTAATGGATTTTTGGCTTTCATGCTGTTTTGAAATGCAAAGAAAATATTCAAAGAAAATTGCATACTCAACAAGCAGAATGAAAGAATGATAATAAGTGAAGCTTCAACGGCTAGTATAAACTAAAAAGGAACTAAAACATCCTCCTGTTTCCCTATCTCCATATTCAATTTTTTACTTTTTTTTGCCTGACGCATTCTTTGTAGAAACTTGAAGCTCCCTAATCCATTCTCGAAACTCGAAAGTATTACGACCAACAAAGTTTACTTAGCACTGTTCTAAATTGTGTCATATAGCTGCTAACCTCCAATGCAATAAGCTTTTCCAGAACTTCCGGTCCATTTTCTTTGATGTATTTCTCTACGACATCCAAAAATGTTTCTCTCTTACAAAGTCTCTCCTCCTTCAATAACCTCTCAATAAATGCTTGTAGCTTCACCAACAAGACAGGACGTACAAGGCCTTGGTAGGCATGGTATGCACCATCAAACTGAGGCATCACTAACCACAAGATAACTAAAAGTCTTACACTAGACCAGATAGGTATCCTGTCAAAAACAAATGAAGGAATAAATATATCTCAACCACCACCATACCATGATATAACATTAAACGGATCTTGTACTGTTGCCTGTTTGTCATAACGAATACATAGAAAGGCCCTTCGATTCTATATCTGCATGCTTGTTGTCGGACATATACATCAAACAAATGGTATCGAAGGGAAGCAATGAAACAAGAATTACAGAACCTTTATCTCAAAGGTGCCTGTTACCTAAGGACATACAGACAAATCCATATAGCATTACAGGTAGACAGGTCGAAAAACCATGCCTTACAAATTAAGGTCGAGTGGAGATGATCAACAATAAAAGTTTTAGCCATAAGCAACGAAGATCACACTTCTTTCCAAGAAAAAAAACATGCTAAGCTCTCAAGGCAACATACTTATCAAAACAACTCGGTCTCTCACTCTCCATCATATAATTCGTGAAAAGAATAGTGAATCATCAACAAAGGCAGCTATAGGGAAAACTTACCACTCAATGATTTTCGCAAATGCAAATTCAAAGAGAGAAAACAACGAGAAAAGGGTCCAATATATGACCAACTTCTTCATGAGATAATTTGATCCAGTCTCAATGGCCCTGATTGAAGCAACCCTGAAAAAATTACATTATTGTAATTTGTAACCCACTAGCCATTCAATAGTTTCATCATGTACAAAACACTTGAAAACATCTAACCACCCCAATTCGATCAAGATATGTGAAAATTGAAAGTGAGACCATTAAAAATAATTAACAATTGTATATATGCACAAAACCCGAGCAGATAGAAGATACAACTTACAGAGGATAGCCCAGAGCAATTACAGGCCTGCAATACGTGTTTAGAGAGAGAGAGAGAATGATTAGTTGAAGGGTGGTGTTATCTGCAGAAAATACATGCATGTATGTACGCATATATATATCAGGGCAAAACCCGAAATGTAAAAACGATTGATTTGAAGAAATCAAAACACTAGCGACACACACATATGCATGCATATATCCTAAATCATTGCTGAAGAAAGTGAAGATCAATAGTGTAGAAGGAGGGTTTGTTGAAAAAATCAAAAGCAATATACGCGAAGTAGGGAACACACCAGGCAAGAAGATCAACGCATAAAAGAGCAAATTTGAGTAGAATTATAATGCCCATTTGGATTCTGAGATTATATTTCTCGAATCCTGAGATTTTTGTCAGTATCTTTTTCGTCGTGAAGAAATGAACTTGAATAAATTATTTATCAGTTGAGGCTTCAACAGTGGCGCTCACTCTCTGCCTACAAACGAAGACTCTCAAAGTCTTTTATTATTTTTATTTAAAAAAACTTATTTGTTACAATTCTTTAGATAACTGACCTAAATATCCGTCCCATACCCTAATTCGGCTCAAAAAACAGAACCATGCGCTATTCCACTTTTTTTTTTTTTGCCTTTTCTTGAATTTTTTCAGAACTTTTTTTCAAAAACTTTTACTTCACCCCCCTAGTTAGGTATTATATTTAATTCAAAAAATTATATTCAATATATTATTATTATTATTATTATTATTATTATTATTATTTAATCGGGAATGGAATTTCTGGATATTATGTTATATAAAATTTTGTTAAAGGTTATGAGTTATCAATTAAGAGGACATTTACTTTGGATGGTAGATTAGATTGATAATATATATGATTGAGTATTTTAATGATTCAAGCTTAGCCCTTGCATAATTATAGACTTTATTGTTGCTAACAAACATAGTATTAGAATGTCATATATATTTATCACACACTTAAACTACCTAGCAAACATATAATGATTGTTATCAATGGACACCAAATGATTGTTGCAAAATGATATAATGATTGTTATGAAGGAGTTAGAAGTTTATAATAAAAGTACGATTTTTATGTGCCATATTCAGTATTCCATAGTCAGATGGTTGGAATCAACAACTTTATGTTTTGTTCTCGTGTGTATTTCGAGCATTCATTAGTTCAAGTCAAGAAGTTTATGTTTTATTCTAACGTGTATTCCGAGTTTTCTCATAATTCGTAAAAATCGTCAATAATTGTCCATTAAAGACACCTTAACGGTGAAAATGTAAAAATGAGACATCTCGTATTCGAAACTCAATGCTCCTCCTTTTCCCAACTCGGAAGACAACAATTAAAAATCATTGCAGGAAATACACATATTTGACGAACAGTTTCCTCAAGAACCTCACATCTTCATACAAAATAAAAGTTAAAACAAGCATATTAGTTTTGTTCGTTTCAAACACTCAACATAGCTGCTTCAACTTTCTCCATTGTGTCGTTTCCCTTTGAGATGAGAGGCCACATCAACATCGCTAAACAACTTTGAAATACACACATCGCACCACTGTTCTTCGAATATCTGAAGCTACACCTTTTCTTTGGTTTGTTTGCAAGATTCTTTGCTCGTCTTTTCGGATGTAAACTTGGACTTGTGTTTACTTCCCTTTAGGTGAGCATTCAACGTCTCCTCGCTCGTGACTGTAAGCTTACATAGATCGCACCTCCATGTTTCCTTTACTCCTCTGTCTTGTTTACATGCACTCTGTACATATCAATAGGAAAACAAATGCTTGAATTGTGCAGAACAACTGTCTTTTTTTTTTTCTCAGCAGAGTGAAGGCTACTGCAATCACATATTCATGCATAATTAGCTACTTGTGTTGTTAGTCTATTCTAAGATGAAGTCTCCTGAATCCAGATATTCAATTCAAGATCAACATGCACCCTTGGAAAAAATTGAACCTCCAATTTGGAAAGTGAATAGCTGCTAACCTCGCTTAATTTACTAGTTGCAGAAGGTGAGGGGCCGGTATCTTTTGCACCAAGCTTGCTTGCTTTCAGGGTCTCGAGGTTGGACTTGTGTTTGCTCCCGTGAAGATGAGCATTTAACGTTATCTTACTTGTGGTTGTCACTTTACATAGATCACAGTTCCATTCTTGGAGAGCTTTCATGAGGGGAGGGGTCACGGGGCGTCTGTTTTCTGCAGTTTGTTTTGGTGGCTTTGTTTCTTTAACCTCTTCAGCAGCTGCATATTTTCCCTTCTGATAGCAATGATAGAAACACTGATTAGTGAGATCGGGTAAGGGTGAGATGTGGTGGAAGAAGTTGAACATGTTTGTAAATATGCAGAACTGGACAGAATCATGTGACTGCTATGAAGTGCATAAGAACATTTCAAACGCGAAAAGAAAAGAAAAGGCTAAATTTTCATCACTACTAATAGGCTGAGTTTCACAAGTTACCAAAGGTGAGTTTCCTGTATCTTTAGTATCAAGCAAGCTTGATTTCAAAAACTCGAGCTTGGACTTGTGCTTCCTCCCTTGAAGATGAGCATTTAATGCGGTCTCATTCGTGGCTGTAACCTTACATATATCGCAGGTCCATACTTGATGAGTTTTCTCGAGGGGAGGTCTGTTTTCTGCATCACTCGCTTCTGGTGGTGTCATCTCTTTAACATTAGTAACAACATCCGCATCATTCAGAACCGAAGCAGAAGAAATTGACTGTGCATTCTGAACCTGCAGTCATAGATCAAAATTCATAACATTCTTGCTGCTCAACAGTTCCATAGGCCTTAAACAGATTATTATGAGACGTGGTAGAAAAAAATGAACCAGTTGGTAGAGATGCAGTCTATCTATGACTGCTATGAAGTGTAAACAAGCAAATCCAAGCAAGTTTTTTTAAGACACTAGAAAAGAAACAGAAATAACAGATGCTTCTCAATTCACATATTGATGATCATTATTGTTCTGTAAGTATTCACAAATTATTGGAGTTTCATAACTCCAATCAATCTATCCAGTTAATTTTAACAACGTTGTTGAGCAAATCATACATTTGTTTAAAAGAGAGCAAAGCCAGTCAAAAGCTCTTACTTGTTCGGTATTAGTTGCTGCACTCTTCTTCGCGGCTTCTACCATTCCAGCATCACGTCGAGCAGCATCAGATTCATTCACCTACAAGAGAAATTGAAGCATATAAATCAAAGGTAACATGGATGAATCAGTCAAGGTATGCATTCATAATTCACCTGTTTTGATGCCGCAACAGCTTTTTTCCCCTCTTGTTCAAGAATTTTGGCATCTCCCAAAAAATTGATGCATTCTTGGCTTTCATGCTGTGGAGATACTTAAAGAAAATTGTGACCAACAACAAAAAC
The DNA here is from genome assembly GCA_026008535.1 of Perilla frutescens. NCBI lineage: Eukaryota > Viridiplantae > Streptophyta > Magnoliopsida > Lamiales > Lamiaceae > Perilla > Perilla frutescens. Next base: position 48,325,699 of record BRKX01000005.1, read on the forward strand.
TTACTTAGAAACTGTTCTAAGTTATGACATATATATGCTAACCTCCAATGCAATGAGCTTTTCCAGAGCTTCTGATCCATTTTCTTTGATGAATTTCTCTACAACATCCAAATGAGTCTCTCTCTTACTACATCTCTCCTCCTTCAGCCTGTTAAGAACTGCTTGTACCTTCAGCCACAACACGGGACGAACAAGGCCTTGGTAGGCATGGCATGCACCATCAAATTGAGGCATCACTAACCAGACGATAACTACAAGTCTTGCACTAGACCAGAAAGGTATCCTGTCAACAAAAAAAATTAAGGAATGTATATATGAATCAAAAACACATCAGACAAATGGTATCAAAGGCAATCAAACGAGAATATTTCAGTCACTTTATCTAAAATTTGCTAGCAACGTAAGGATATACACACAGTGGCAACAATCATCAACATACTTATTATCATAACAACGTAGTCCCCATCATCAACAAGGGAAGCTATAGGGAAATACTTACCACACAATGATTCTCAAAAAAGCAAATTCAAAGAGAGAAAACAATGAAAAAAGGGTCCAATAAATGACCAATTTCTTCATCTGATGTTTTGATCCAGTCTCAACTGCCCTGATTGAAGCAAACCTACAACAATCACATCATTGTAAGCACTAACCAATCAACACTAATTAAACACAGATCAAGATTCTTGAAAAATGGAAGTGAGAGAACACTTTACTCTTCTACATTAAACAATAAGATGGAAAATAGAACTTACAGAGGGTAGCCCAGAGCAAGTACAGGCCTGCACTATACGTTTAGAGAGAGAGTGATTAGTTAAGTTGAAGCGTATATTATCTTCAGAAATACATGCATGTATGTACGTATATAAGGGCGAAATCCGAAATGAAACACAACGATCAATTTGAAGAAATCAAAATACTCGCACACGCATATGCATGAAAATACATCCTAAATTATTGCTAAAAAATAATGAAGATCAATAGAGAAGAGGGGGGGATATATTGTTGAAAAAATCATAAAAAATATGAGTAGGGAAACACACCAGCCAAGAAGATCGATGCATAAAAGAGTAAATTTGAGGAGTCCCATGGATTTGGATTTGAGATTATATTTTTTCAATCCTCAGAATATTGTGGATTTAAATTTTTTTTCTGGTGATCAAATGAAGTGTGAATAAACTTCTTAGCAGTTAAGTAAATGCTTCGGTAGTGGAGTTCAGTCGTTGCATAGAAAGAAGACTTTGTGAAAGTCTCTTCGTATTCCTTTTATTGGAGGGGGGAGGGGGGGGGGGGGGAATATGAGTACACTGTTACTCCTTTACTCTTGCTATAATAGCGAATGGAATTCTCTATTTTCTATATTTCATTTGGTACTCCATTTTGATTTTGATTTAATTTTCATCAATTTTTTTTCTTATTTTTAGTTAATATAATTGATTAATATGGTTGATTATTCCAAAAGTAGGGTATATAATTTTTAAAAAATTTAATTTTTAGCAATAAATGTTGATTATGATTTGTAATACTATAATAAAATTTATTTTTATAATAAATATTTTTAAAATATTAAATTTCATAGTGGGGCATAAGAAATGGACTAGAGGATTTTATCCCCTAGAATAGAGTTAAAATATTTTTGGTCACATATCTTTAGTTTTTGGTCACATAGTTTATTAACTCGACACTTTTGGTCTCAAATATTTTTTTTCAACAATTTTAGTCCCAAGTGTAGTGTGTGTGTGTGCGCGCGCGCGCGTGTGTGTATTCAAATGACATTTACACTTCCTTTTTTCAGCAAAGCATTAAGAAAAAAGAGAAAAATATATAGTAAAAAATTCAGCATAATACCCAACAAAATAATATAATATCTCAAAAACTTTAAGCAAAATATCTAGCAAAATGCCCAACAAATATCCAGCAAAATGCATAATAAAACCATTTCAACTTCTTGCCATTATACGGTTTTTGTTCAGCAAACTTCACGACAAAATATACGGAAAAAAACATCGGAAAAAAAAAGAAAAAATATACTTTTAGTTTTAAGACTAAAAATGTTGAAAAAAAAAACACTTGAGACCAAAAGTGTCGAGCTAATAAATTACGGGACAAAAAACGTAAGATATGGACCAAAAGTGTCGAGCTAATAAATTACAGGACAAAAAACGTAAGATATGGACCAAAAGTGTCGAGTCAATAAACTGTGGGACCAAAAAAGTTTTGACCCTATTATAGTGGGACTAAAAGTGAAATTATCCCCCTTAGTATTATTGGCCATGATATTGGCATTGGCAAGACATGTTATATTATATTATCCTGCAAAGGATGTACACAATTCTTATATCAGAGGCACATGAGATTTTCTATTACACCTTTTGTATGACATTTTCTGTATTATGTTTTTAAATTACGAGTTTTTTTATTGTATATTTTTTTTAATTTTATTTTATTCTAGACATGTTTGTGGTGCAGTGGTTGGCGTGAACTCATTTTCTCTTTCTTACAGGTTCGATTATTTCTGACCACAATTTCCTTTTTTGTGTTTATATATATACCATAAAATTTTCTTTACACATCATATATTTTATTTAAAAAATATCATTTTTTCTTTATACACCACAATAAAAATATAATTTACTCTTCCCCTTAAAAAATAAAATTTTATTTTTTTAAGTATTATAATTAAAAAAAGAGGAGAGAGAAACCAGCACAAAGACCCTTTCTCCTTCCTCTGCCGTCATTGCTGCCACCCCCTTCCTCCAAAAGGAGCGAACCATAATCACCCAATGAAAATTTAATTTACCTTGCCACTGAAAAAATAAAATTTTAATTTTATTAAATATTACGCAGTGGTCGTTGACTACGGTCACCAAAGAAGAAGAGCTCGCTAGAGAAGAACATCAAATTTTACTTTTTCATTATCTTTTTTTATTGAATTTTGAATAAATAAAATATTTTTTTAATTTAAAGAGATATTTATATAAATTAGTAATTATTTATTTTTGAATTAATTTTGATAGTGGCGTGCAAAGAAATTTTAGTGTTTAAGTAAATTAGTAATTACTATTTGTTTTAGAATTAATTTAACAGTGTAAAGAAAATTTATTGATATCTTTAGAAACACACTTTTTTTTTCTTTGTTCTAAATTTAGAATTTTCCTTAAATGTTCCTACAAAATACATTTCTTTTTTTATTGTTCTATTTAATCTGATGATTTATGTATAGATTGCCTTTTTTAATTTTTAATTTTATTTAAAAATAGGATTTTCCTTAAATGTTCCCGAAGCACATGTTTATTTTTTAATAAGTGGAAATATATAAAACTAGCCCGTCAAACTTTTAAAAAACTTAATTTAGCCACTGATTTTTAAATATATTTTTTTAACCAAAATTACTATTTCACCTCTGCTTGTTGCGCGCAGTGCGAGCGCGCACAGGGGTACTTTCGTCCAAAGTGGCTAAAATTAGTATGTTTAAAACTTACTGGCTAAAATAAATATATTTTAAAGTTTAAGTAGCTAAAATAAGTTTTGCCTCTTTTAATTATTCGATTTGATTGATGATTTAATTATATATTGGATTTTTTTTGTTGTATTAATTGAAAATAATTAAATGCAATGTCTATGCAGTTCTATTTGTTTAATTTATTATTAATGAAAATTGATAGTTATCCATTGCCATTGCTATTGGGTATAAAAGTTGAGGAGGACGACGTGCAGGGCAGATGTTGGTTGCATTCTCAATCTGTAAAATGATATGCAAATCTATGAAAGTAATTGAAGAAATAGGATTTTTTTGTGAAGCATTTTTCGTCTAGGACATAGCTATTGATGATATATATTTATTTGTATCAGGCTTAGTTTCACTAGCTTTTTTATATTTATTTCATATTGCTTGTTCATTAATTATTTACTTAAAAGTGCTATAAAGTTATTAATCAGTTTAAATAATGATAGTTTTTTCTTTTATCATAATTCTAGGAAATTACATTAAATTTGATGTCAATTAAGAAAATACACACCTTACTTATATGTATTGCGGAATATTTGATATTGTTATTTATGTAAATTATGGTTTATATATGCAAAATAATTTATTTTTTTTGTGCTCTATTTATATTTTAAATTTATTTGATTCGTTTGACTTGCATGCTAAAATAGTGATTCTGTAGTTTTAAAAAGCAAGATATGATAATTATTTATTTTACATTTGTGCGCGCACACACAAGCAAGATATAATACATATATAGGAAGTGGATAAAAAATACACCCTTTTTTGATGTTGAAACCCATCTTATATCATCCAATTAGCTATAGATAGGGCAGGCAAATCGGGTCGCCCGGTCCGACCCGAAAATTCGGGCCTGTGACAAATTTTGGGTCGGGTCGAGCTCAGCCAGAAAATTTTCAGGCCAATTTTTTTGAAGCCCGGCCCAGCCCGGATTTATTTTCGGGCCGATTTTTTGTAGGCTCTGTCGGCCCGAAAAGGCGAACCGGGTTGGGCCACCCGCGAGCCCAATGCAATTTTCAGCTTTTTGGGCCAAAAAAGCACGGCCCGTTCGAGCCTCTCTCATTTTCAGGTTGGGCCGGCCCGGCCCAAAATTATTTCGAGCCTAATTTTTTTAGCCCGACCCGACCCGAAAAAAGGGCGGGGTTGGGCTGAAATTGCGGGCTCTAGCTATAGATGGTCTAATGGCTGAGATTTAATGAAATTGCGGGCTCTAGCTATAGATGATCTATTTGATGTCATCATTTTTTAAAAATATCTTAAAATTTTTAAACGATCATATCAAACTCGTTTCTAATCGAATTAACACAAATAATATATCAAATTAAAGCTTTTTTTATACTCTTTAATTCAAAATCTGTCATGGATATATTTGTGCAAATAATATAGACGAAAAATACAAAATATACATTTTTTACTCATATTCAGCGCGAAAATGCTTTCGTTAGCTTTTAATAATGGTTCGTCAGCATTTTGTAACGTATGTTAACGAAGCATTTGTTATATGCTAACATACTGTGTTCATTGTGCTAACGAAGGATTATCATAATGTTAATGTAGTACACGTATTTATATTATATCTATGATTTATTACATTTCAATTAGGACTTATAATTATTATTTTTTATTTAATTTTTATATTCTATTTACTAATTGATTATTATATATTGTTTATTTCATCAAATTAGAATATATTAATTAGGATTTTCTTAATCCATTTATGGTTTATACTTTATGCTAACGATGAATTGTCATATGCTAACATAGTTTATCCGCAGTGTTGATAAACTAATATTATAATGATAACGTTGTATATTAATATTGTTATTATGATTTATTCATCCAATTAGGGTTTATAATTATTTTTTAGAATGTAATTCTATTTTTTAGATCATTGGAATTTATTAGATATGAATTATTATTTATTCCATCCAATTAGGATTTATAATTATTTTTTAGGATTTAATTTTTCGTTAACAATATGAGAAAACTTTCATTAGCATTACGATAATGTTTCGTTAGCATGACGATACTGTTATCAACTAGCCAACATCTTTTTATAAACATTACCAAATTACATTAATACCCCTGCCTAGAAAACTTATCAAATATTACAGTATTGACACCACCTCTTTTAAACAGATCTAGGCCTTTGATTTTTTATTGATTCTGTGATGTAAGATGGATTGCTAGTTCTCACACTAGAATTAATTTGATGATGATCCTTGACGAGTCTTATTCAATTTAGAGGGGGGTGAATAAACTGATTTTCAAATTAAACTTTTACTTGCGGAATTCTTTGGGGCCCATACTCATTTAACTTAGATTAATATCTATTTTTAGTTTTCAAGATATAATTTCAGTTGTGCGTCGTGTAAGCTTTGTGTGTGAACTTTCAAAGATAAACAAAGTACGAAAGGATAAGATACAACACACATTCAGTTTATAGAGGTTCGAAACCTTAAAACTTCTACGTTCTCTCTTTCTTCTTTAGAAGGGATAAATTCATTATATAACTTGAGTTCACTTTATAGATTATACAATGAAGTGTGGTTAGCTGAACCTGGTGATAATGAGCTTTTTTACAGAGTTACCTCAGCTGGGTCGACGGCTCACACTTGCAATCTCCGGCAGGTAGCTATTGCGGCAACAATTTCTTTAGCGGCGACTCACACTTAGTCGGAGAGTTAGGTGCTATTGACGTCATTACAAGGTTTTAAATCTCTTTCGAACTTCAAGGGGGTGAGTCTTGAACATGGATTATCAACTGGATGAGCTCCTCAAATTGAGCAGATGTTGATACTGGTGTGGATCTTTGAGAAGAGCTTTGGCCGGAGCTTGATCGTAAGCTGGATTTACTTTGAGATGTATGGCTCTTTCCTTCTCGTGTGGACTTTTGCAGATGATTTATACATTTGCTCAATATTAAGCTATTACAAATTTGCAAGCTTTTTTATTTTTTACTTCTGAATGAATAAACTGAGTAAACTTGATCAGTTTGGCGTAGGTAGAAGATTACAATCAACTGATCTATCTTGCAATAATTATTTTGATAGGTTGTATAGCGAGGATTTTAGACAAAGCTCTTAATGTTTGCTAAAAGTCTCTTTAAAAGCTCTGATCTATCCCTCTAATATAGATGGATGGAAAATGACCGTCGATCATCTTTAGACTTAAATAAGTATGTCATCATGTTGGTGTAGAGAGCCATTTGAGAGATTCAGATGTTTTAGCAATAGAGTCTGGGTTGACTTTTGCAATCAGTCTTTCTGTTGCTTGATCATTTGGCATTCTTTAGTTCGGGAAGCTTCAGTCCAGAAGTCTCGTACTTCAGTTGCGAGACTCTTCAGTTCGATTTTCTTACGAACATTGTTTGACGGCTCTTCTTCAGTTCAGTCAAGTTCCAAGGTGAACTTGATGTCTATACTTTAGTTCATTTAGATTTCAAACTGAGCTAGGTTAATGTCTCTTCTTCAATTCAGTTAAGTTACAAACTGAGCTTGATGTCTCTTCAGTTCGGTTGAGTTCCAGGGGGAACTTAGTTTCAACATCTCAAACTAAACTTGATGTCTCTTCTTCATTGGTTTTTTTCAGTTAAGTTCCATGATGAATTTGGCGGCTCAGTTTTTCTCTTACTTTGCTTTGTTGGTTTTTTTCGACATCTCATCAAAAACTTTTTCTTCATAGTTTTGCCTAACATTTGCATTATAACCACTCCTTATATATATACATATACATATATATATATATATATGTATGTATGGAGTGGATTAAAAATACACATTTTTCTGGTGTAGGAATTAGGAACCATCTTATACCATCTAACTAAATGATGTAATGGCTGATATTTAATATCAAAGTCAAGACAAAAAGGAGGCATGAGTATAGTTGTCCAATCCTTATAAAAAAGCTGATGTCATCACTTTTTTTTAAAAAAAAAAATCTTAAAAAATTTGAACGATCATAACTCACTTGTTTCTAATCGGATCAACGCAAATAATGTACCAAATTAAAGCCCTTTTCATGCTCTTTAATTCAAGATCAGCCATAGATATGTTTGTGCAAATATATATAGAAGAAAAATACAAAATACATATTTTTACTTGTATCCAGTGCGAAAATGCGTTTGTTAGCTTTTTGATAATGATTGTCAGCATTGTGAATTTATGATAACCTATGTTGACGAAGCATTTATTATATACTAACATACTGTATTCATTGTGCTAATAAAGAATTATCATAATGTTACCATACTTATATTGTTATTATGATTTATAACATTTCAATTGGGGCTTATACTTATTTTTTATGATTTATTTTTTATGTTTTAGTTACTAATTGATTATTATATATTGTTTATTTCATCAAATTAAAATATATTAATTAGGAATTTCTTCATCCATTTTCGATTTATACCTTATGCTAACGATGAATTGTCATATGTTAACATAGTTATCCATAGTGCTGATAAAACAATATCATAATGATAATGTTGTATATTTATATTGTTATTATGGTTTATTATATCTAATTAGGGTTTATAATTGTTATTTAGAATTTAATTCTTTTTTTTAGATCATTAGAGTTTATTATATCTGAATTATGTTTTTTTCGGTCCAATTATGACTTATAATTACTTTTTAGAATTTATTTTTTCGTGAACAATATGAGAAAACTGTCATTAGCATTACGATAATGCTTAGTTAGCATGATAGTAATGATTCGTTAGCATTACGATACTGTTATGAACTATCCGACGTCTTTTTTATAAACATTACCAAATTACGTTAATACCCGCCTAGAAGGCTTGTCAAATATTGCAGAATTGCCACCACCATTTTAAGCAAATCTAGGTCATATATTTTTTGTTGATTGTATGGTGTGAGCAGTGAGATGAGTTCCTAATTCTTACACTAGAATTGATTTGCACTATAACCACCCTATATATATATATATACGCACACACACATAGGGAAAGGATCAAATGAGAACCCTTCCCCCAGGTGGGAACTAGGAACTAATCCTAATCCTTATTTGACTCAATTTGGACGGTCCAGATTAAATCAGATTTAAGTGGATGGACGGTGGCATTCCTGTAATTTTCGGCAACTTTCTGGACAGAGGGGTAATATAGTAATTTAATAATTCTTCCTTTTTGTTCTGAGGCTAAAATGAGAACCCTTCCCCCAGGTGGGAACTAGGAACCAATCCTAGTCCTTATTTGACTCAATTTGGACGGTCCAGATTAAATCAGATTTAAGTGGATGGACGGTGGCATTCCTGTAATTTTTGGCAACTTTCTGGACAGAGGGGTAATATAGTAATTTAATAATTTTTCCCTTTTGTTCTGAGGCTAAAATGAGAATCGCATAATGCTAAAATTATCGAAGTAGGAGGCTAAAATTGATGTGACATTTTCCACTAGGGTTCACCGTTCCCAATTAGGGATTATTAAGTTCATGATCCCAACTAGTAATTATGAGATTCCCATTAGGGTTCACTGTCCTCAAATAGGGTGTATTGCATTTCATTCCAATGAAATCATCGTTCCATTTTTGTTTATTAACACATGCTAAAATGAGAAATGCATTAGGCTAAAATGTGCGAAGTCGGATGCTAAAATTGAATATGAGCAATTTCTGAGTTCAGTTCCAATTTTACCCTTAATGAGACGCGCGAATTGAAGATTTTTGCGATAATTACAAAAATGCCACCGAAAATTTGGATGGATCTGGGGCATCGATTTTGCAGGATGGACGGATGTGATCGGTTCCCGGTTCTCACCTAGCGACCGGCTCTCACCAGATCCCATCCCTATATATATATATATATATATATATATATATTATACATAAAAAGACTATTTACTACTCCATCAATTTCATAACGATTGATGTTTTAAATTTTACAATAAATATTAAAAATTAAAAAATGTAACAAATATACCCTTTCACCCTAAAAAATTTAACACAAGTAAAATAAATTGTATTTAAAAATCTAACACTCAACCCGAAATTTATTTCCAAACCACTTTTAGAATTTCATAAAGATTGATGTTTTAAATTTTACAACAAAAATTAAAAATTAAAAAATGTAACAAATATACCCTTTTACCCTAAAAATCTAACACAGTAGGTTTTTTTAATTACGAGGCTACTAGGTCTAAATAATCAATCTAATAAATATTTATGTATTAATTAATTACGAGGACTATAAAAAGAAAAATGAGATTGTGAATAGAATTACCGTATGCAAATTTATAATTTACAAATTCAACTATTCAAAATCTACTAATTGAGTGGATTTACCAATAGATGACAAATATAGAGGATTTAATGTAATTAAAAAATTAGGTTCGAAAAAATTGTTTGATTAAAAGTGAAAAATGACAGTTTACCTTGAATAGCAAAGTCTCCCTTGACACATTATTAGAGCAAATGCTATAACATTTACTAGGGATGGGATCCTCTATTTCAGATTTGGTGCTCCAACCCGTATTCCACGATCGATTTAACAAGTTTAATAATAAATATTATAAAAATAAAAACTAATTATTATATAATCGACCATAATAATCATTTTTTGACAATTAAATACTAAAAAATGATTATAAACCCTAATTGGGTGGGGTGAATTCTAAAAACAATCATAAAATTAAACTAAAACATAATAAATTAAAATTGATGAAAAAAAATTAAAATTGATGAAAAAAATGGAAGAAAACTCCATAAATTTGATCGTGGAATACGGAATGGAACACCAAATTTAAAATAGAGGATCCCATCCGCATTTACTAGTAGGTCCATATTTAATTCCTCCTACTACGCTCCACCCAAAAATTGGGTTATTGGTGGAAAAATATAATTTCATTAGCATTTTTTTAATCTTTTCCATTTTTTTCATCCCTAACAAATTATTTAATTATCACCTTATTTAAAGATTTCAAATTCGTAAAAAGTTTCTTTAGGTCTCCCAAAGCATCGTAATCCATTGCAAGAAATAGAAGCATAGATCCCACAATCCACACACACACATATATATGATACATATATATATATATATAATGATTTAATTACTTGCTCAACAGTTTAATTATTTGAATGAGATCGACTCTAACATAGAGCAACTACTTCTCTTTTCCTGAGGCGGCCATCAAAAAGCGCACAAGCGAGAGAGTGGCGAAGCCTAGCCACCGGAGACGATTGGTTTATGACTCCGGCTGACAACAACGGAAACCTCGATCGATCTCACAAACGGAGCGTGCGTGAGATCGAGGCGTCTCCGGTGGCTATATATATAGGCTTGTGGGAATGGCGACTCTCTCGCGCTTGTGCGCATTCAGATGCCGCCTAAGGCCTGAGAAGTGCAGAACTTGCGGTGGGCAGGAAAACACCCGAGAGAGAACTGGACGGCGGATTTAGTTTGAAGAAATCGTACATCTTAGAGAGAGAGAGGTAGTTATATATAGAGCGCAGTCACTTAGTAGTGGCAGCCTGGCAGGAGGTTGTTTATGAGATTTAGTTTGTTACGTTAGAGATTTAGTTTGTTACTTTCTTTTGTCACTTTCCACTCTCGCTACCTCTATTTAATTTTACATTTGCCTTTTCTCTTAGAATTTCTTACTCGATATATTATATATGGAGAATTAATTATATAATATATTATATTACTGTGAGATTATATTTTTTAATTTTTTTTCTTATTTGCTACGGTTTATATGATGGATAAATAATTGATGAAAAATTAATTAATGTAGATAAAGAATTGTAATGATACAATATTATTTATTTAAATATAATATATTATATGTGAATAATTAATTATATAATGCAATATTTACTATTTTATCCTTAAATTAAGTGCATATTATGGATATAAAGTAATAAGCAAATCATATTTTGTAAGAAATTAAGTCACTTTTTATGTAGGTATAAATTATTGATACAAAATTATATTACACACTTTAACGGGTCACAATCATTTATACGGTCTCAAAACCTATCCCAAACCGAGCGCAGCTAAAGAATGTGTTGATACGCATGCTCCCCACGCACCCAATCCACTTTTTTTTCCTTTTTTTTTAGTTTTTCATTTTTTTTTGTTAAATTGAATAAATAAAAAGGAAAAGAAACCCAGACCTAAAAATCCCGGGTATCACAAGGCGATACCTCAAAGGACCAGAGCCTCATTAAAATCCACATGGAAAATCCAGAGAAGAAAAAACCATGTGGGAAAAACAGTACCCCTCTAAACAAAACGAAAGAAACCAGGACTACAAATGTCCTTAAGAACAACATCAGAAATACAAGGAATACTAGTGAACCTAAAACCAGAGCTAACTGAAGGAGAAGCTAACAAATCAGCTACACTATTGCCTTCTCTAAAAATATGCGAAACACAAAAGTGAATATTGAAAATATAATCAAGAACTCGCCACCAACGAACCTTCAAGATCCAGGGAACCTGTGAACTCAGAGAAGAGAGAAGAGAAACAACATAGGCAGAATCTACCTCCAGCCAAATAAAATCCAGATACAAATCACATGCCCATTCCAAAGCAACAATAACCGCAGAGAGCTCAGCAAGAAAAGCATAACCAATCCCTTCCTCCGTGTGAAAACAACAGATAACCGAACCATCAGTGCGACGAAAAACACCTCCCGCCGCCATCCTACCCGGATTTCCTTAAGAAGCACCATCAGTGTTAATCTTGAAAACCTTTTATTTCACGCCAATTAGGATTAATATTTAATTTGAAAAAATTAAATATTGATTATAGTGGATAATGCCACGATTAGCGTCGAATGAGTATACCTCGTGAGCCAACGGATAAAAAAAATTAAATTAATTCATCTTATTTTTATTATTCACTAATTCTATTTTAGGGTATTTATTTAAAAAAATAACTGGCTCGTGTACCGTGCCGCTGACGATTCAAATTTAGAAAATATATTTTTAGGGAAAATAAGCAAAAAAAAATTAATAAAATAGAAAATGCCAAAAAAAATGCTAAAATTGGCGGGACGTCTCATCTAATGGATAGTGCCACACAAACCTGCCCAATATCATCATCATCATCATCATCTAATGTCATGAATCGGATACCATTCAGTGTATAAACATGACAATAAATATATGCATTGATATTAGTGAAAGATAAAATATATCATGAATTATACCATAGAAAGTGAATTAAGCTAAAGAACTATTTGCGATAATTATTCTTCATTTAACAAAATGATAAAAAAAGGAAACATTAAATTATATTTCATCTTCACAATAAAAATGAACTTAGGCTTTAATAAGCAAAATTGGGCTGAGTCTTTTCGGACATCTAAGTAATTGAAAATCATGTGTAAAAGAGAGAAACTTCTTCCCTTCCCCCAACTTAAAAGAAAAAAAAAAAACAAAAAAACTGGGCTCAAGTTTAAGTCTAGGAGCCCATGTGACAGATACAAGTGGGCTTACGTCCTCCTACAAATTTTGTAGTTTTAATTATAGTACTCGAGGTTGTAATCTTAACAAATTTTTTACCATATGGTTGAGTTTATATAATAATATAATTATTACTCGTACATATGGTCTTAGAATTTAAATCGGTCATTATTGAAATTGAAATTGAAATTGAAATTGAAATTGAAGAAATAAAATAAAATTTTAATTAATAAAATAATTGAAGTCGGCTAAAAAGTAAGCTTGAATATTATGGAAAGATTCACTAGAAAATTGTACTCACTCTATTTCGTTTTGATTGTTGTTTTAGTTTTTTTATTTTATGTTAAAATATTTGTTATTTTATATATTTTCACACTATCTTCTCCAAAAAAATTTTTGATGTAAAATGAATTTTATTACATCAACATCTCCCTCAACCAGTGAGGATAATCTGTACTCCACGTACATAAATCCTCACACCCTGCTCCAAATTGAGCCAGAATGTGAGCAACATAATTGGCTTCCCTATACATATGTCGAAAGCTAGTAATATAACCTGCTTGAATACCTCAGCTAGCGGGCCTAACTCCCTCTTCATGAATTCATACCCCTCCTCCCTATCTTCGAGAAATCGAACTGCCAATAAGGAATCTGAGAAAACCACAAATGGAACCAGCTGCTCTTGCAAGCATAAGCCAACACCATACAATATTGCATTAAGTTCTCCGTCAAGAACTGACATTGGCCGCTGAATTGGTTTCGCTAGAGCTGCCCTTAGACATCCCCTCCAATCTCGAACTATCGCCCCTACTCCATAACACCCCTTCCCATTATTGAACGCCACATCAACATCTAGGCGGAACACCCCCTCAACGGGCGGAGTCCACTTTTTTTCCCCTACTTTAACTCCCAATTATCTCTCCTCCAATTTTAATTATATCTCAAATCTTAAAAATACATGGAGAGAGAAAATGATGTCTTACTTTTAAGAAAATATAAGTAAATGAGATTTTATGTTATATATAAGGGACGTGTATATTAGTCCATAAAATTGATTATTAATTCTAGATAAAAATAAAATAAAATAACAATCAAAACGAAGCGGGGGAGCATTTAATTATCTATATCTATTAATAATAGGAAATTCTCATATATATTGGATATACACAAGTCTTATATTAAATGAACAAGTACCTGCACCGCCCTAGACTTAACCCGATTCGGAAAAAAGTATCACTTCTAATACGAAAAGTAATATCACATTTAGTTTTCTGGAAAATACCACTAAAAAATAAAAATAAAAAAGAGATAGCATTGCTATAATTATTAGTATATTTTAGAATTGTAAAAAAATATCACTTATAAGATTGAAAAATACGATATATCACGTGTATGTGTGTAGTGCATGTGCCCCCGATGCACCTAATATCTTTGTGTACAGGATCAGATTTTAGACTAGGAATTCAAATGTGGAATCTTAATTGATCCAAATTTAACACTCAAAAAAACAAAACAAAACAAGAACCTGCATTTGTGTAGAGATTGAATTAAATAAATATTAAATTGGAAGCGTCTGATTCAGACAAGGGTGGCAGCACATCAAGTCATGAACTAAGCCTCTCACGTGAACAAATTAACAAGATAAAATTTCATGTGACGGTTTCCATTAATTCCACGTATGCATCCCGACACAAATTGCTACACAACTCAGCATTTCTTTCTCATATGCTTTCATTTATGTGTAAATGAATCTTTCTCACAAAAAATGACAATAGAAAAAATCTTTCTTAATTAAAATCCATGATTTCATTTTTTTTAATCAAACTTTAATGTTATCTCATATGTATTCTTACTAATATGGTGGGCTCTTGAAAAATATTTGACTCAATATTTTTTACTTGTGTTTAATTTTAAAACAAAAAAAAATACTAATTTCACAAGAAAAATAGAGAAACAAACGAGAGTATGAACCCGAAAGTGAAAGCTTCATATTTTTTTTTTTTGGCCCAACGGCCTTCTGCCGAAAATAAATCATGGGCATATCTTAAAATATTATAATTCAATGATTTACATACATATATTCGCCATTGGAATCTGAAATTCAGGTATATGCCGAATGTATTATCCCATAATTTTCAGTTCTATATAGACACATAAACCTATTTTCGGGTCAATATAGACTCGATAATATATTTTCGGGTCTATACTGACCCGATAAAATATTTTCAGGTTTATATTTTTAGATGAATTTATAGACCATAAAACTATGATTTTGGGTCTATTTAGACCCAATAACATGTTTTCGGGGCCATAAGCATATCATTTTTATTTTTAATTGTTAATTGATATATTTATTCAAAATTATCAGAAATTATATTGTATTAGTTTGTTTAATTTGAAATTATAATAAATTATGCTATATAAGTTCATTTAATTTGAAATTGTATAAAATTACATTTATAATAAATTATGCTATATGAGTCCCTTTCATTCGAAATTATAATACATTGCATTATACATGCTCATATGATTTGAAATTATAATAAATCGTGTTATATAAGTTCATTTCATTCGAATTATATCAAATTACATTATAACAGTTCATTTGATTTAAAATTATAATAAATTACACTATATAAATTCATTCCATTCAAAATTCTAAGACATTATTACATTATACTTATTTCATTTGATTTTTAAAATTATAATAAATTTCGTTGTATGAGTTCATTTCATTCAAAATTATATGAAAATTACATTATACTAGATCATTTGATTTGAAATTATAATAAATTACACTATATAAGTTATTTTCATTCAAAAATATGTAAGACTTTACATTATACTATTTCATTTGATTTGGAATTATAATCAATTCCACTATATAAGTTAATTTCATAGAAATTATAAGAAATTACATTATACTAGTTCATTTGATTTGAAATTATAATAAATTGAGCTATATATATGGGTTCATTTCATTAGAAATTATATGAAATTATATTAAACTAGTTAATTTGATTTAAATTTATAATAAATTACACTATACAAATTCATTTCATTCGAAATTATAAGAAATTACATTATACTAGCTAGTTTATTTGATTTGAATTTATCATAATTCCATTATATAAGATTTTTTTATTCGAAATTATATAAGCAATGCATTTTCCTATTTCATTTCAGATGAGTTCATTTCATTCGAAATTATATGAAATTACATTATACTAGTTCATCTAATTTGAGATTATAATAAATTGTACTATATGGGTCAATTCATTCAAAATTATATAAAATTACATTATACTAGGTTACTTGATTTGGAATTATAATAAATTACACCATATATACGTTCATTTCATTCGAAGTTATACAACATTACATCATACTTGTTCATTTGATTTGAAATTATAAATTGCGCCATATGTGTTAGTTTTATTCAAAAGTATATGAAATTACATTATACTAGTTCATTTGATTTGAAATAACAATAAATTACACTGTATAAGTTCATTCATTTGAAATTATAAGACATTACATTATAGTATCGTACTAGTTTATTTGATTTGAATTTATAACAAATCACACTATATAAGTTTTTTTCATTTGAAATTATATAAGACATTACATTATACTAGCTTATTTGATTTAAAATTATAATAATTTTTTACTATATAAGTTAATTTCATTCAAAATTATAATAAATTCGATTATATAATTATTTCTCTCACATCTACCATTATGCCGTATAACAACGTGCTGTCCAACCATCTACAAATCAAAATTAAAGAATAATTGAAAATTATCGGGGAATTAGGTCTACATTAACACGAATAGAAGCTAACTGGGTCTATATTGACCTAAAAAATATCTTACTGGATCCAAAAATGTGAAATTCGTGGGTCTCATTCATTCGAAAATGAGTTGATTCTTTGACTTTAATAAGGATAATAAGAACTTTTACCATATTCTTTGATTAAAAAAGGTGAAATAATGAAACTTGGTTAGAAAATATTTTTTATATTTGTTTTTGGTTATTTAAAATTTTCTCCCATTATTTATTTCTTTTAAAGATTTTGTATTATAACTCTGCTCATAGTTTTTTTTTTCAGAACATATTATAAACCATACTTCGTCATGCTATATTCAAATATATAATTTAAACATCTCATTTTGTGTCCCCCCACCCCCCCCCCCCCCAAAAAAAACACGCAATTCATGTTGTATCCTACCTTTGTCATTTAAATTCATTACTTCTTATGTTTAATTACACATCAGTATTCTACGTTTGTCATTTTTATAAGTTCGAAATTTCAAAATTTATACATTAATACCCAACATTTACATAATTAACACTTTAGTACTGATGAAAATTTCCAATTGAATTGATGGAGAGTTTGCTTTATTTGCTGGATCCATAAGTCATTTGGAATGGTTGCATCGTTGTCTCAATATAAAAATATTGTTAAATAGTTTGGATAGAATGATTGGTGTTTGTCTGGGATATTTTTTAAAAATGATCAAATTGTAGAGTTTAAAGTGTAATTTACCATGATAATTTATACTCTATGGTGGTGATGAGTGAGGGATTTATGGGAAAAAAAATCTCAAATTTGAATATTACTAACAAGCTATTTTCCAACTTTATTATTGAAAGCAAATTAACCTATGAGATTTTTTTTTAAATAAAAAACATAATTAATATCTATAGATGGAATCACGTAATTAAACATAACCGTGTTTCTTGTTCATTGGTTAAATAGATAACAGCATAACTAAGTTACTCAAATTTATTAATTATTTAAGAACTTCAAAACTGTTAGAATTATTTTTGTATTAGTATCCCATTGTCTAAGGGTAGTTTAGTCTTTTATTACTTGCCCTAATGACTTGTCTATTTAGGGATCTCTTATGAGAGCCTCCCTTTCACTTTTGACTTTTACCTTTTTGTCTAACTTTTGCTCTTGTAAGATTTGGATCCAAGTCCTTGTAAGATTTGTGTTCTTAATAGATTCAAACATTACCTCTTATATCATGAATACCTTGTTAGTTTAACATGGTATCAGAGCGAGTTTAAAGCTTGATACGCGAGCGCGGATCCAACTGTTCACGACGATGCTGGGTTTCTTCTTCGACGCTGCAGCTACGGTAGTCTCTGTTTCTCCTGTTTGTTAGCTTTCTGTTTAAATGCCCTTGTTCGTCGGACTCCCTTTTGCTAGTATCTTGTATTTTGGATTTCGGATTGAGGATTTCAGTTTGGTATTTTGCTTGGTATTCACCATGGCTGCCGAGAGAGATGACTCGTTGCATGTCATTATTGCTTGTTTGGATGGGAAGAATTATTCGTATTGGAGTTATATTATGAAGAATTTTTTAATGGGAAAGAAGATGTGGCCTTTTGTTTGTGGTATGAAGACGAAGCCTGTTGAAGCTGGGAATGAAAAATACAAGGAACAACTTGAGGTTTGGGTGGTTAGCAATGCCAAGATCATTACTTGGATTAATAATTCAGTTGATAAGAAAATTGGGATGCAATTGACAAAGTATGAAACTGCTAAGCAAGTATGGGATCATTTGGAGAGGCTGTATAAACAGCCCAACTATGCAAGAGAGTATCAATTGGAGATGGACATTCGCACTCTTTAGCAAAAGGATTTGAGCATCCAAGACTATTACTCTGCCATGATAAGTAAGTGGGATGAGTTAGCCATGACAAAAGATCCCGAGCTTAGAGTATTCCCAAAGTACATTGTTAAAGAAGAAGGACAACATCTAACTCATTTTTTTATGGGCCTTCGTGAAGATTTTGAGGCTATTCGTGGAAATATTCTACATTGCAGTCCTAAGCCCACTGTTGACGCTGTACTTAATGAGCTAATGGTTGAAGAGCTAAGGCTCAAATCTGGGAACATGAAAGGAATTCTTCTCTCGCCGAATGAGTCAGTTTTGGTTGCACACTCCCGTCCGAATCAGAACCAGAATAGGGGTCAGAACCGGCCAGATGCAAGTGTGAATGAATGTCGTTTCTGTCATTAGCCTGGACATTGGAAAGCTTCGTGCCCTCTATTGATCAACAAAGGACCTCGGCCTCCTAACTATCAAGGTCCTCGGCCTCCTAATTATCAAGGTGCTCGACCTCCCAATTATCAAGGCCCTCGACCTCCTGCTTCAAACTTCCAACCACGTTTTAGTCATTCCCAACCTCCTCTCACAGCTGCAACAGTGTCATATCCGAGTGCAGATGCACTAATTGAACAACTTCAGAATCTCCTTCAACAACAACAACAACAACCACCTCATGCCATGTCAGCTGCTGTAGGTTTGTCCACCTCGAGCTCCACAGGTATATCTCCTACAGATTGGGTCATGGACTCGGGTGCATCTCATCATATGTCTTCTGTTGTTAATTCTTTTGTCTTTATTACTCCTCCTAAGCCCATTGATATTGTGACTGCTGAAGGTACTTGCGTGCCTTCAGTAGGTGTTGGTTCTGTTGTCACACATAATGTCTCTCTCTCCCTCATGTTTATCATATTCCTAAACTTGCTCTAAACTTAGCTTCTGTTGGTAAAGTTTGTGATACTGGATGTGCTGTAACATTCACTTCTGATGATTTCAATGTGCAGGATCTTTATTCCAAGAGGCGGATTGGGACAGGCCATAGGGAGGGAGGTGTGTACATCGTGGATCGGCTGCAGATTCCTCATATTGCTGCTTCTAGTGTGGATTTGTCTAATTTTCGTTTGAGTCAGTCTTCTTCAGATTTTTATTTATGGCACTCTCATCTTGGTCATGTATCGTCTTCTCGTTTGAACTATCTTGTCTCTACTGGGTCTTTAGGAAAGGTTAAAGGTCATGACATTTCTGATTGTAATGGTTGCAAACTTGCAAAATTCTCCGCCTTATCCTTTTCTAAGAGTAAAACTATCACTCGCTTTCCTTTTGATTTAATTCACTCTGATGTTTGGGGCCCTTTCCCTGTTATCACTAAGGGAGGGTCAAGATATTATGTCTCATTTATTGATGATCACACTCGATATTGTTGGCTTTTTATGATGAAACATCGTTCTGATTTCTTGGGTATATACATTGGTTTTCGTGCATTCATTAAAACTCAATTCTCTACTATTATCAAATGTTTTAGATGTGATCTGGGTGGAGAATTCACTTCCACTGCCTTTCGTGATATCCTTGCTTCTGATGGTACCATATATCAAACCTCTTGTACTGACACTCCTGAACAGAATGTGGTAGCAGAGAGAAAACATCGACATATTATGGAGACTGCTTGTTCCCTCCTCTTATCTGCCTCCGTTCCTAGTGAGTTTTGGGGAAAGACTACTCTCACTGCCGTTTACTTGATTAACAGAATTCCTTCCATGATCACTTCTGGTATGTCCCCCTATGAGAGTCTTTTTGGTTATACTCCTGACTACAGTTCCTTACGTGTTTTTGGAAGTGCTTGTTATGTTCTTCTGTCTCACGTTGAACGTAGTAAGTTATCATCTCGCTCCGCCTTGTATGTTTTCTTAGGTTATGGGAAGGGTCGAAAGGGTTACCGTTGTTTTGATCCTGTTAGCCACAAACTATATGTTTCTAGACATGTTCGTTTTCTCGAGCGTATTCATTTCTTTTCCATTCCGTCTGTCTCCACTCCTGCGTCGCAATCCTTTCTCACTGATCCTTTTGACAGTGATCTTGATACTAAACCTGCAGGTATTGATCTGGATACACACGATACTGCCACACCTCCCGACTCGCCTGCACCACCTCCGTCTCCCAGGGATGATGATCCTCCTCCTCTTCGTCGTTCTGACCGTATTCGTAAATCTACCCGTCTTCCTGATTTTGCTTACTCTTTTTATTCCCCTTCCTTCACTTCTTTTCCTGCTTCTGTTCACAAAATTTCTGAACCCACCTTCTACAAAGAGGCTGTTCTTGATCCTTCATGGCAGCAGGCTATGGCTGATGAGCTTGATGCCTTGTTCAAGACTCAGACTTAGGATTTGGTACATCTTCTACGAGGTAAACATGTTATTGATTCTCGTTGGGTCTACAAAATAAAGACCAAGTCTGATGGTTTAGTTGAGAGATACAAAGCTAAGTTAGTGGCCAAGGGTTTCTCACAACAGTTTGGTTTGGATTATGAGGAGACCTTTGCTCCAGTTGCAAAGATGACCACTGTTTGCACGCTCATTGTTGTTGCTTCAGTCCGTCAGTGGCACATCTCCCAGATGGATGTCAAGAATGCCTTATTGCATGGAGACCTCACTGATGAGGTTTACATGACTCCTCCTTCTGGTGTCCCCCATAAAGCTGGCTATGTTTGTAAGCTCAAGAAATCACTTTATGGACTAAAGCAGGTCTCTCGCTCTTGGTATGACACCTTCTCAGATGCTCTCATTTCACTTGGTTTTCGCTCCAGTAACAATGATTCTGCACTCTTCATTAATGAATCGTCATTTGGGATCATTCTCCTTTCTTTGTATGTTGATGATATGATCATAACCGGCAGTGACACACATGGGATTTCTCTTTTGAAATCTGATTTGGCTACTCGTTTTGAGATGAAATATTTGGGTCCTCTTCGTTATTTTCTTGGTATTGAGGTGTATTGGTCTCTCAAAGGTTATCTTTTATGACAATCCAAGTATGTGGGTGACATACTTGATCGTGCTCGTCTTACAGACACTCGGATTGTTAATACTCTTATGGAAGCTAATGTCCATTATACTCCCACTGATGGTGTTCCACTTGAGGATCCGTCTCTGTATCGTACCATTGTTGGAAGCTTGATTTACCTGACCATCTGTTGTGTCCGAATTTGACTCCACACGCGAGACTACTTTGATTCGGACTCCCGCAATATGACAGGGTCGATTGTAGGGCGGTGAGCTAACTCGGGTCGTGTCTCTCGAGGAAAGCTTCATGTGGGCGATTATCTTTCTATGCCATAATTGTTGTCAAGCACAATAAAATGAAATACATCCTAAACATTCTAAATAAGGGGAAGGAACGTTATACTAATCTACCTAATTAAAACAAGTAAAATTAACTAATTGCACCACCAAACACAAAGATAGAGGATAGGATTATGAGAAGAGCATTATGGTGTGATTCTCTCATTGGTTTCTCTCCTAGCTCGATTAAGGTTGGTAATGTTAATCTCACACATCCAATAGACCCTCTCAAAAGGCTTAATATCAATTACTGTCACCGTCTATCAACTAAGCCCCTTTTAGCTATATCAAATGAGCAAGAAGAACATATTAGGCTTAGGAACCCCATCCACCTAACGTCGAAGGAACCACTTTCGGGATTTAGAATCACAATCAAGACTCCTCTAAATCCTAACAATGCTCAAGTAGTGATCAAATACTCTCACATGAAAAGGCACAATTCCAACAACAACAACCAACAATAACGATCATAGATTCGAAACCAAATCGATTATCCATCCCCTAATGTAGAAATTAGCCCAACACCATGCTCAAAACAACAAAAACATCATGAAAGTCATTTATTCAACAACCAAAAGATAAAATCCATACAACTTATACAATATTGTTTGTTGTCTCGAGAGTCTTGGGACAAATCCCCACAAATGGGCCAAAGCTAAAAGGAAAGGAAATACAAAACCAGAGCCTCCTCGTCCAAGCTTAGCTTCCGTGGATGGCTTGAAGTCGGAGGCCGCGCGCTCGCGGGGTCTCTTGGCTGAGAGGGGCGTCGCGCGGTCGCGCACTCTGACAATTTTATCTTCGGCAGCTTCCACGGTTTTGGCTCGTTCTCCCTCGTTTCTTGGCTGATTGACCCGATTCAACTTGCCACGCGCTCCTTATTCGATTCTATATCTTTCCATTGTCTTGAATCCCTCAAATTTTGTAGTCATTTATCCTCCATTTTCTCAAGACATTGTGCAAATCTACACGACTGACCAAAAGAGCAAAAGTGAAGGAAATAACATAAAAATCACAAAAAAACAATGGAGAAACTCCTACAAAAGATACAAAATGCCTATGATAGAATAGGACAAATATACACTAAACACCATCTCTCGTCCGGATATTGCTTATGTTGTGCACATTGTTAGTCAGTTTGTTTCGTCTCCAACCACTACTCATTGGGTCGCCATTGTACACATATTGCGATATCTTCGAGGTACTATATTTCAGAGTCTGTTGTTCTCTTCCACCTCTTCTCTTGTCTTGCGAGCTTTCTCTGATGCAGATTGGGCTAGTGATCCCGTTGATAAGAAGTCCACTACTGGTGTCTGTGTCTTTCTTGGAGACTCACTTATTTCTTGGAAAAGCAAGAAACAACAGGTGGTTTCTCGCTCCTCCACTGAAGCTGAGAATAGAGCCATGGCTTCCACTACCGCATAGATTGTTTGGCTTCGCCGCTTACTAGCCGACATGGGGGTCCCCCTTCATGAGCCTACTCCTATATATTGCGACAATAAGAGTGCTATCCAAATTGCTCACAATTCTGTCTTCCATTAACGGACTAAGCACATCGAGATAGATTGTCACATCACTCGACATCACCTTCAGATTGGTACTCTTACACTCCCTTTCACTACTTCGTCCGAGCAAATTTCTGATGTCCTCACTAAGCCTCTTCCGCTTCCGCGATTCCGCTTACTCGTTGGCAAACTTTCGATGTTTACTGCTGCAGCACCTCAAGTTTGAGGGAGGGCGTTAGAATTATTTTTGTATTAGTATCCCATTGTCTAAGGGTAGTTTAGTCTTTTATTATTTGGCCTAATGACTTGTCTATTTAGGGATATCTTATGAGAGCCTCCTTTTCACTTTTGGCTTTTACCTTTTTGTCTAGCTTTTACTCTTGTAAGATTTGAATTCAAGTTCTTGTAAGATTTGTGTTCTTAATAGATTCAAACATTACCTCTTATATCATGAATATCTTGTTAGTTTAACAAAAACAACTCCATTTCATCGTTAAAAGAGTAAATAGAGGTTTGTTAAATAACTAAGAACAAATATACAATTGCAACTAAGAACATCTAAGTAGACTAATTAAAGAACACTAATATTCAAAATTTGTTTCTGCATTTGTTGTTTCTTTGTTTATTTCAACGTTCCATAGTGAATTATATATATTATTTGCATAGACAATTAAAATATTAATATATTATTCAACTATCTATTAATATATTATAATTATTAATATTTCCAATAACTAATAATGTATCACTAAATTATCCGTACATTCAATTAATAATTTAATATATTGTGTCTGTATCTAGTTTCTACACGCATTTGCGATACCTATCTAATTACATCTCTATAAAGTTGTGTACAAAATACGATCATATACAATATATATATACACACACACATACATATATATAACTCAAATATTGATGTCATATATTATTAACTACAAGATATTGCATCGTATCATGAACATAAACACTTCCAAAAGTTTGCAAATGTTTTAATTATAATATAATAATCTGTATCATTTTTTCTGTAAAATAATTCACCATAAGTTGAAATTTTTAAATACAATTTAACATGTATAATTATTAAATTAGTGATTGTATCATATTGAAAATCAAATTTTTGTTCATGTTATCCAGTAATATTTAAAAGATCTACTTTACTATCTAATTTGTTTGAGATCGTTTTACAAGTAAATTTTTTAAGATATGGGTTAAAGTACAAATTAAATCTCATAACTAATGATACATTTATAAGTTTCTTAAAGTTTGATTATATTTGAATCTGAATCTTTATAAATCTCACAAATGTTAACCCATAAGACGGTCTCAGACAAAATTCCCTCAATTGAGATAATGAGGCAGGTTGTAATGTTGTATGCTTGAACCTAGGGATATCATTTAGGTCAGTGAGTTCGATTTCGGGTCATCCTTATTTGACCATCAGACTATTTGATTAGGCCTAAATTTTCTTCAAACTGAAAATTCTTAGTCCTAACATAACTTTTTGATTTTTGAATTAGCCCATCGCGCTAAAAAGTTTACGAAAAAAAATCTTTAATATGTATACATTTGTCAATTCATATAGCCTGAATTTCTAATTTATACAAATTAATAATAAATATAATATTAAGCTACCACTAATTAATTAATTGAATGAATCATTTAAATTTCACTAATTATATTTTTAATTCTTCAATTATATTAATCAAATTAAACATAATCGTTGTTAGACCATTCACAACGGTGACATCCACCGCAAAACGCCAAACAACTTTAAAAAAAATGTCAAGCATTTCAACGACCTGGTCGGCCATCCGACCTAAGGTTGGCCTCAAATTGAAAGACACGTGACACCCTCTAATTGGGTGCCACTTAATTTATATATATTAATTTAAAATTTATATAATTGTCAAAGTAAAAAATAAAAAACATATCAACATTCATAGTTTTTTTTTCTCTATAAATAGAGCCTCGGTATATTTTTATAAACAACTAAACTCTCTTTTTCTCACATATCTTATTTCACCAAATTCTCAATATCATATTTCTTCTTCATTTTAAGTTATGGTTCCAAATCGTCCCAGTGGGGATGACCTAGTGGTGGAGTGAGATTACCTGGAGATCAAAAGTCACGGGTTCGAATATCCTCAATACCACAGGCCGGGTGTGTGAATAAAAAAAAAAGTTATGGTTCCAAATCATCCAAATTATTATCATTGACTCCCAAAATTTTTCAAATTTTGGAACTTACTTTCAATTTTAACTCTTGTAATTTTCATTTTGTTGTCAAGTAAATTATGAATTTATAATTGTACGGGATTTTTTTTAATTATGAATTTAAAAAATATATCTAATAAATTAATTATGATTTTTTCAATATAGTAAAAATTATTATTAATAATATGTTATTTAAAAAATAAAATGATAAATATTTTATGTAGATTGCAAGAAAGATAAATTAATATTTTAATTGAATATCGGGTTAAATGAGTGTCACTGATGGAGTGCAAATTTAAAAAGTTGGGGATTGTGGATGTGAATGTGGATGAGAGATAAATTAATATTTTATTTGAAGGTTGGGTTGATGAATGTCTCTAATGTGGATAGTCTTAAAATAGTTTTATTGCCAAAAGTCATTTTTAATTTTGAAAACTATTTTTTTATTATTAATGTCAATCCACTAAATAATGTTTTTATTATTGATTGTGAATCGCTTTAGTAAAAACTTCACATGTATACTTTGAAAACAAAAAATAATGTTGTGTAGTGTAGCAAGTTATACAATTGCTTCATAATTTGAGCCAAATTTGAATTTCAAAATTAGATTTGAATAATCATTTTTGTCTTTTTTTGCTGGACTTAATCTCAATGACCATAATAACAAATGTAAAAATTTATATAATTCACTCACAATAGTTGTAAAAAAGTAATTTTATTTTGTTATGATAATTTTATTATTTTTTTATAATTATAATTACTAACAAATAAAATTATACATATCTATCATTCGTGCATCGCACGGGAGATACTCCAGTATAATGATAAATGATAAAAATTCAGACTATTCGGACTAACTCACTTAATTTCGAACTAGTCATATCGTGATGTTGGACTATTCAATTCGATCCACTTTGAGTTAAATTCTTTTCGAGTTAATTTTTTTTTTTATCTTTAACCTTCTTTCTTTTGGACTATTCGGATCGTTCATATTTATATATCTACACATGTACTATTCTAATTATTAATTTTGAGGAAAGGTACTATTCTATTTTTTTTTTTATTCCTGTCGAAATATAGTCTTTCAATACATATGCAGCACATCATAATCATTATTTCATTCTGATTTATACGCTTGTAATCCAAAAACTCTCATTGTGGCTAACAGGAGCATATGCATAGAATAATTTTCATATATATAGAGGATTTAATAATATTTGATGAAGTCAAAATTTAAAACAAAATTATTAATCTTCCCTAACGAGACTCATAAATGTATAAATGAGACATGCTAAAAATTAGCATCAATATGAATCAAAGTCAATTCTTGCAATTGTATATTGTCTATTTATATGTCATTAACGAAAACGATGTAAGCCAATAATCAAATAAATTAACTGATCGAAAACTAGCACTTAAAATCATAGTCTACATTCATTGAACCTCCAAATGACATTTAATGGAAGGAAAAAAAACTGCACCATAATATTTCCATTATTATACTAGCTATTTAGTCATGTTTATATTATACTAGCAGAGATCACGTGCGTTGCATGTAAATTGTATGTTTTTTTACTAAAATATGTAAAATTAAAAGTTCTTTTGAAAGTGTAAAATTTAAAATTGTAAGCTATATTATAATTAGAAAATATTAATAAATATCTAATAAATAATTAGAGCAAGAATACATATATTAATACCATTAAAATGAATTCTTTTATCTAAAAATGGAAAAAATAAGTAATATATCATTGTGTTAAATTCTATATTGAATATTATATATATATAACAAAAGAATAATATTTAAATTTATTTAAATTTAAAACATATACATAAATCAAACGAGAAATTAATGCTTATGAAAAATGGATGATAAAGTTAATATCGATGGTTTTATGCTATTATTTGATGGTTTCTTCATGCTGTTATTTAATCAAATTTATTAATTTTAAAATTATTAATAGTATATTATTTATATTTAAAATGGTTCCGATTGCATCGCACGGGAGACATGCATGCTAGTTAATACTAAAAAAAATTCTTTAGATTGATGAGTAATTGTGAAGTTTATTTTGATAAAATATATAATTTTTTTAGAAATAACATTTTTATGACTTAGAGAGCATGACATATTTTTTACAACTTAATTACTTTGATAATATTAATTAACTTATCATTAATAAAAATAGATGAGTGGTAAAAATAACATTTCATTACATATACTATTTTTAATACAAATATGTAGGTGATGATAATTTTTTTGTGCTCGTATAAGTTTACATCGCTCTTTTGCAATGAAAGTGTTTCAATTCATGTATATTATGTAACATTTTTACTATTTTTTTTTATCTATTTTAGTTCACTAATATTTGAATTATTGATATCACATGATGTGAATTAGTAATTTATAAGTAAAAAATTTAAATTCTAAGTACATTGAATAAATTATACTTATAATTCCCATATTTATAATTAAATTATTATATACTCGACCAATTTTGAAATTCAACATGATTTTTAAAATGTTTTAATGATGTCACCTTTTGAATTGTGGAAAATTCGACATCCCTAAGTTGTTGTTGAAAAATAAATTAGAACATACATTCATGATATGAAAAAAGAATAATAAAAATAATTGACATGAATGCATGTGAATATGTGATATGCATTGTATATATATTAATTCATAATTTTTATCTCATTAGTTTATAAAGATATTAATGAATTGCCTAACATTTAATTAAAAATTAATATGTTAGTTGAAATTAGAAGCTTACACACACACGTACATATCAAATTGATGCACCAATTAATATATTAAATTAGATTTTACATTATAAATACATATTATATATTATATTACACAATTACCCTTAAATTAAAGTTGTAATAGTGATATAATAAGTAAACCAAAATTTATAAAACATCACACTTTTATAATAGTAGTAGATGTACATATACGAGTCATGTTTACATAATATTTGTGAAACAAACTAAAGGCCTTCTAGCTCATAAACTAAATCAAACTGAAATTTAAAATCTTTGAATCTATAGTTCATTTGGAGTATTGCACCACATTTTATAGATTGAACATGTCGTACTTAGTTTTTCTAGTGTGATTTATTTTTCACACGTAATTTGACTACTATTACACATAAACAGTATTTATTGATCAGGGTGTATATACCATCACTAGCTATTGTGTATTTTTTGAATCTAACATAAAGTCATGTTATACATAGAAAAAATATAGCATGGTAGTTAATCTATGTAATTAGTCAATATGATTTATTATACACTTAATGTAATATGGCACAGCTATACATACTATGTTTTACATAAATAGTTTTGTCAAATTGTGTGACGGGTCAAAATTTATCCAACGGTATATATATTCTAACGTTCGAAATGGTAATTCTAGCGTGATTTATTTTTGATGTGTGATTTTGGGTGCTATTACATAGAAACGGTATTTATCGAGAGCATAACATGCCATCACTAGCAGTTGTGGGTTGTTTTAATTTGAATCTAAAATAATGTTACACACGTAACGAATATATTATGGTAGTAAAATCTATGTAACCCATTAATATGAATATTTATTATGCAATCTATACGGATTGGAATGTGGCACAATTATACCCGTATACCCACTATGCTTTATCATAAATACTTTTGTCAGATGATGTGCCGGGCTAAAATTTATCAAACAATATACATATCCGAATTTATTTTATATATGTGTGTATTAATTAAATGCGTATTTATTTTATATATGTGTGTATTAATTTATTTTATATGTGTGTGTATTAATTAAATGCGGGTGTAACAACCATCTGACGATTTTTTTTTTTTTTTTATGTTGAGGGTAACCCGCAGCCGCTACCGTGATGCGCACTGAGTAAACCCCGCCTCTGTATAATAGCCTGCAAAAAACACCACTCCACCACTATGGATCTATCTGACGAATTTTGACCTCGTGATAAGTGGTAAGAGACTATTTCATGATTTATTTGTAATACGTGGGAATATTTAGAACTCGACTTAGTAAACAAGAGAGTTTGGCATATATGATATATGTAGGGGCAATGGCAAGTAAGCAAAGCACTGATCGAAGGGCAAATACGTAATTTCGACGGCATTCGATTTTTTCAATCAGAATGTCCTTCCAAAGCTTCTATAAATAGCTGAAATGGGTTTCCTCATCAAACACATTTTCATATTCCCAAACTCTCGTCCTCCTCGTCCCACTCCCTTTCTCTCTCTACACACGCATATTATTTATATTTTACAGAGAGAGAGAGAGAAAATGGGGGGACAAAAATTCGCCGTCCTTCTGTGCGCCGATGACTCCGACTACGTGAAGAAAATGTACGGCGGCTACTACGGCGTTTTCGTCAGAATGCTGAAGGAAGAAGGCGAGAGCTGGGACGTTTATAGGGTGGCGAAGGGCGATTTTCCGACCGACGATCAGATCGGCGATTATGACGGCTTCGTTATCACCGGAAGCTGCAATGACGCCCACGGCAACGATCTCTGGATCTCGAAACTGCTGATTCTGCTTAAGAAATTGGACGCCATGAACAAAAAGGTTCTCGGTATATGCTTCGGTCATCAGGTATTTTTTCTCTCTCCTCTCTTTTTTTCCAATTAATGTTTCTTCATTTATACTTTTTTTTAATTTAATTTGTTGAGTACGAATCGCTTTGTGTTTTTTTTGTTTGATTCGATCATGCCATTTCCTTTCCGCTGCGTTGGTTGCGTTCGCATCGGATATATTTGAATCAAAACTATAGCTCATCTTATATCTGTATATATAATATATGGCATATATACATCAAAACTAGCCGCATCTACATAGCGTCTACGATTTTGATATAATTCGAACTCGTGATCTTCATTACTCTAATTAGAGAATATTTCAATGTTTCATCTTACATTATAATTTTATTCTTATTTAATAAATAGATTTTGTACATTGGAAAATATAAAATTCATAATAGAGTAGAGTTCGAAATGGACACTCTTTCTTTATATTCTGTTTTATGTCTGGTGAGTTTTGTAATGGTAGTTGTCCTTTCTGCGTGACACCTTTTTCTCCTTTTGTGTGTGTAAATAATGTGGTTTTCACCTCACAAATTATTTATTTCTGTAGTTAATTTTAAACTCTTTTATTTGTGCTTTCCCCCCCTCTTTTGCCATGGTTGTCAAATTTTCTTACATTTATTTTCTCTTTTTTTAAAAATGCGTATTTAGTCACTTTGTATTTCCAAGTTTTTCTAAATTATAAAATCAGGACTGGTAATACATGGTTTTATAGACGAATATTCAAGTACCCAATTTTAAAAAGGAAAAAAATGTACAGAGCTTAATTAAAAATAACTGAAAAGTACAAGAACTCAATGTATACAAAAAAAAAAAGTACAGAAACTTAAGTCTTAAAAATCATAAAAAGTATAGGAACCTCTTTAAGGAGAATGAGTGGTTTTTTATTTATCTTTTTCCTTTTTTTAAGGGAGGAAAATTGGGGAAAAATCTTCTCTCCCCTCCACGGGGTATAGTAGAATATCCCGAAAATTGAATAGGGCGCTATTACACTATATAAGACTACAATCTAACAATAAAAATCAAGGGGATACGAAGCTGTAAACTGAAATAAATTAAGAATTAGACGTCTAACAGAGACAAATTATTTTAAAATAAATGAAGGGTTAGGGGTGGCTTCGTCCGTCGGTGAAAGCAATTAATTAATTAATCCTGTCCCGCTTAACATATATGTCAATGCTGTGGATGACACGTACGGAAGTCATGTGTTAAACTTAGTACTGTATTCAAATTAATTAAAATTTTCCTCTCTTGGAATAGAAATTCAAATATTATTATTTTAGAAATTAAAGAAGCTCGTAGAGTCGTAGTTGTTATGTAAGAGCATACATGCTCTAAGTAGACATTATTTTTACCGAATAACTCACAATTATACATAAAAGATAAAACTTAATAGAAAACTTTGTTCGACTATTCCCCACAAATATACCCACTTCACCCCAACGTCATACCAAGGGATTCAAATAACATGTTTCTTTTATGTGATGTATAGGGTTCTTTTTTTTTTTTACCCTTTTTAAAATATTAAATAAAGTTGGTATTGGCAAACTTAGGTATCACAAATTCATGACTATTTTATTTTCTGAGGACGTATTTAATGAATTTAGAGTGCTAGAGGTTTAATAGTATATATAACTAACTAGTGGCATTATGTATATTAATATTGGGAGCAATTACATTAGGTGGGGGCCAAAGTATATAGAAGGCCAATGACAACTACCAAGAAAGCTGTCAATCAAGATTTGTTTATTTCAAGGGATTTCTTGCTCAAGCCGAATAGATTGTTTGTGAAATTTTAAAATTGTCAAGTAGCAATGTATGGGGCCTATAATACGTGTATATGCATGAATTAATTTAATTTCACAGCATGAAATTGAATGTAGATGCCCGCATTCTTAAACGGACCAGTCAAAATTGAGAATGTCAATTCCATTCACGGCTAAAATTAGCCTATGGGGGTTATATTATTTTATTGAGAGATGTCTATGGGGATTCTAAACATAGTTATTTGAGAAAGCTTCACGATTTCAATGAATGACTATGACTTCGTATTATTTAAGGTTATGAGTTATGACAAAAAAAATTATGTGAAAACAATGGACATAAGGAAACAATGGGGGATAGCTGGCTATATACTAAATACCCTTTGCTTTTATAATTCAAATGCATGGAAAGAAAAGAAAAAGGATCCCAGCATGCATATAGAGCCAAGTAGCCAACTCTTTTTTGCCGAAAAATTGGAAAAAATAAAAAGGGGCTTTGAGGTTCTCTCTCTCTCTCTCTCTCTCACACACACACACACACACACACACACACACACACACATATATATATATATATATATATATAGAGAGAGAGAGAGAGAGAGAGAGAGATATGTGTATTGAGATTTGTCATTTTTAATGTTGGTCACATGACTGTTCAAGGGCTTTACTGAACGTATCAGAATGAAGTGCATTGAACATGTAGGCATATTCAATTTTATTGTAAGAGAAATAATTACTTTAAGTGGATATAAAACAAAATATCATACTGTTTATTAACAATAATGTATTATGAGTATTTTAATTTATTGTGGTCCAAGATGAGGCCGAACAGCTGGGCTTACTTAGGGCCACACTACCTGCTCTGTTTGCACACCATGATAAAAGCCCCTCATTTTTGGGGGCTAATTAATGAGCAATCAATATAAATAGTTATGAGTCACCTCTATATGTATAAATAAATATTTATGTGATTTAGACTTTTGCTTGGGCAAATACCATTTTAGGGATCAACTTACATTTTTGGTCCCAAGGTATTGTTCTATTTACAGAAGTGAGATTTGATTTTAATTACATTTGTATATAAATTTATTTATTTTATTAGCATAGACATAAATACCATATCAAACAGCTAGTGGATATTTGGTGTTAATCTAGGAGTTTGGATTGGTTATCCTATCCTTCCATCTTATCTTGAGAAGGATATTATATTTGAACATACCTTTATGTCAGATTAAACGTTTGTATATGCACATCCCACAAAAACAAACAACCATGAATTGAATTCTTAACAACATATAAGTTTTTTTTTCTTCCTGTAATACTATAATATATTTGCAGCTAATTTGGTTGAACTATCTATAAAGAATATATATCAATTTGCATATTCGCACTGGGATTTTTATCTATTGCATGATTACGTGGTGTGTGTGAGAAGAGAAGATTCTTTGGAAAAGTGAAAACAAACAGACCAAACAGCCACGTTATGAACATTTATAATAGGTAGATACAAATATGTGGATGAAAACAATTTCTCGAATTAGATAGGGCCATTATGTACCACGTCAGATCCAGCACTATTTTATGTTTTCCATATTGGGTTAGACCTAAGACCACCAACCAGTGCTAGTGCTCTCACACACATGATAAAGCTTTTATCTTTATGGGACAAATGATTTTAAAATTGATGTTATATATTTGAACTATTTATCATTCACACATTATCACCTCCCATATAATTATTTTGATGTGATAAGACTCATCTAATAAGAGCAAACAAGAAAGATATGACTCAGAAAGATTGGATATCATTCCTTACTCTAGAGCAAGAATAATTTTACCTTGTAATTCTTTGGGCCTGAAAACCCTTGTGTTATCGAAATTATGCACCAAACCCTCAATGTTTTTAAAGTATGCACAACTTACTTAAAAAAAAAAAAATCGGACCACAATACCCTTATTTACATGGTCTTGGAAACCTCAATTTTACTTGGAAATGAGGGTATTTGTTGTGGGGTAGGGGGGAGGAAATTAAAAAGAAAAAGGAAGTTGTGCACATATTTTTTAAAATCTTTAAAAATATGAGTTTGGTGCAATTTAAAAAACTTGGGAGGGTTTGGTGCAGAATTAATTCGATTACACAAGGGTTTGATGCATTTTTTACCTTAATTAATTCTTTGTCAATTATGTCCTGATGTAACCTTAGAATCCATGTAGAGTCGGTTGTGATGTCTTTTCAGTAGCTTTTGTAAAAGCTAAGATTGAAATTTGTGAGTAAGAAATGAGCACGTAGGGTGTGTTGTTGGTCTGCCACTGCCACTTGATGTTTATTCATCTCCATTAAGGGTGATGAAAAATGACAAGTTTCATATAATGAATTCAACCTGTGATTCTTGTTTATCAAATTATGTCTAAAATCATATAATATAGTTGAATTATATACACGTGACATTTCCTTCCAGCTCAATCACTATTACGTAACAAGAAAAAAGAAACAGGAAACAGTTTGTTTGGAATTACTAGAAATGATTGTCATAGTGGTTGGTGACGGTGGGCTGATAAGGATGTCCAATTCCACCATGCATGCAATTGCAAATCCTTTTCTTGTGCTTCCATCTGTTCAAAGTTGGACTTTCACTTT
Organism: Perilla frutescens; assembly: GCA_026008535.1. Classification (NCBI taxonomy): domain Eukaryota; kingdom Viridiplantae; phylum Streptophyta; class Magnoliopsida; order Lamiales; family Lamiaceae; genus Perilla; species Perilla frutescens. The sequence goes on from BRKX01000005.1 coordinate 48,360,327, forward strand.
CTCTCTCCTAAATATAGGAAACGGTTGATGTTGATGTTGTGTGCAGATCATGTTTTTATTTCCAAGTAGAGTGGTAGGTGTATAATTTTGCATGTGAAAAGGGTTAATTTTGTTTTTTGATGGTGTGTGATTAGATACTGGGACGAGCTCTTGGAGGAAAGATAGGGAGGGCTAGATCCGGATGGGATATTGGGATCACACAAGTTCAACTTTATCCATCAAAGATGTTCACTTCTCTTAACATGCCCGCTTCTCTTTCTGTCATTGAATGCCACAGGGACGAGGTTCAATTCATTCCTTAAAATACACGAACTTTGTTTCTGACCCTTTGTAAACAAACTTAACTAATAGTGATATATATATCATGCATGCGTTGGACTTGAAATGAGCTAGGTATGGGTGCTTCCGCCCGAAGCCGAGGTCCTCGCATGGTCAGACAGGACCGGAGTCGAGATGTTTAGGTACGGCGATCACATTATGGGAATTCAAGGCCATCCCGAATACACTAAGGACATCCTCTCCCACCTCATCGACCGCCTTTTCAACCGTGAACTCATTGAGGTAAAATCCGGTACTCATTTGTGGATGTTTAGATATATATATATATATATATATATATATATATATATCCGGATATGAATACTGTCCAACAGTCACAGATTGATTACAAAATCATGCATGCATTCTTTATTCGTGTTGTGCAGGAGTCGCTTGCTGAAGAGGCTAAGAGTAAGTTGGAGAAGAAGGAGCCAGACAGGGAGGCATGGCAGAAACTGTGCACCAGCTTTCTCAAAGGGAGATTGTGATGGAAAATAAAATAAAATTAAGCTTCAAGAATCACAAGGTGTAAATATAGAATTAATCTTGAGCAGATTAATTTGGCAAGAAAAAAAAAAGAAAAGAAAAGAAAAATTGACTTTGGTTAGCGTCTCTTGAATAGTGTAATATGGCTTACATGTACGAGTCTTATTATTTATCAATTATTGAAGTTGGACGTTGTCAATTTAAACTGATCTAGTTTTCAAGAACATTTGACTCTTAATTTCTTCTACTTCTTTTCGACTTTACGTACATGTTATGTTTTGTGATATGGTTGACAACAAAATTTGATGCCCAGAAACCGTTGGTGAATTGAAGGGGCATTTCCAAATACAGTATTGGGACAAGACTTATTTGGGTCAATTTTATAAAATAATTTAATGTGAATAAACAGCTGCCACCTTCACCGCCCGTGCTTATGTTCATTTGAATTCAACACTTTGCTACTACAACCCCTACTAAAATTGAATATTTATCTGCCTGAATGGTAAGAACATGAGGCGATGCCAAATTATTTTCAACTATTTTATTTCTGGCGATGCCAACTTCTTCTTCTTCTTCTTCTTCTTCTTCTTATTATTATTATAGTTTTTTTTAGTTTAATTTTATATTTGTTAATTAAGGTTCTTTCTATCCAATTAAGATTCATAATTATTTTTCAGTATTTAATTTTTAAATAATTAACTATTAACTAAAAAATTAATATTAAAAATAATTATAACCCCTAATTAGGTAGAAACAGATTGAGCCATAACCAAAAGTGCAAAATGAAACTACAACACAATATATTAAAATAGAATTAAAAATTAATAAATTTGATAAGGGAACATATATAGGATGTAACCACATGTAATTTTCTGTTACACTCTGTGTTACACTTTCAAATATACGAGTTAATCTTATATTTTTTTTCTTCAATTTTATTTTTTTGTGATTTAGTTTAATTTTATGATTGTTTTTAGGGTTCGCCCCACCCAATTATGATTTATAATTATTTTTATTTAATTTTTAATTTTCAATTAATAATTCATTGTTATGGTTGATTTTTTTCAAAATTATATTTTATAATTTTTAATTCCTTTTTTTTATAAATGTTGATTATGATTATTTGTGTTATAATTAATTTTTACTTTATAATAAATATTATTAAAATCATAAATTTAATAATGAAGTATAGAATGAAATATAAAAAAGTATAACAGAAAATTTAAACCCTCATCTAACATGGTTTAGTAACATAGAATTCCATTGGGAAAGCAAATAATGGCAATTGTTGGGAAATTAGAAATGGAACAATAAAACAGAGTGAATATTGTTGTGTTTGATGTTCGGCGTCTCCAAGGCAAGCGCCTAAGGCCTCCATCCCAATTTGGGTTTCAATACATAAAACTTCTAAATAAATTGATAAAGAATGTACAAAAATTCAGCATATCAGAAAAATAAAAAGAGAAGTTGTAAAATATTTGTCCGCCCCTACTGTGAACTCCTAAGTTTTTTTTTTTGGTGTGTGTGTGTGTGTGAAATTTATGGGTAAATCATGGATAATAAACATTAATTTTTTTCCTTGGTGATGTGAATTGCGGCACATATGTGAGTTTTGGCATCTAGATATATTAATTTTGGTTTCTATTTTTTTAAGTGTAAAATTAGAAGGAGGGGGGGGGGGTTGTTTCTTATCTTGCCTTTTTTGTTTATTGCATTAGATTTTTTTTTTCAATTTAAGATTTACGTGGTGAATTATGACGGGCAAAAAAAAAAATATGTAAATTATATAGTAGGACCTCTTTTTAAATGGCTAGCTCAAAAATCCGCCCTGCATTTAGCACAACATGCAATTGAAACTAAATTTATGCGCGAAATTTTTAATCAGCCACGAATCAAATTTATGGTGACCATCATAGTTGAAAAAAAAAAAGCCTAAATAAAGTACAGATGCAGATACAAAATAGAGAACAGCTCCAAATACTAAAACAATCTGCAACTAATTTTAACTATTAAATAAGTATGTATACTTTTTTGTTCATTTAATTTTAATCGTATTTGAACTTTCAATACGTTCCATCATTTGATTGCCCGACATTTTGTTTCCGTAAATACTGAAAATGGATATTAACCTGGAAGAGTATGGAATTAATATTAAGGGTTAATTAAGATTAAATAAATCAACTTTGACACAATTTGTAATTAGATACGAACTTTGAAACGTTTCAATTAAAAATAATCTTATATTTTTATGCAAAATAGACACAATTTGCAATTATATGGAAATTAAACACAATATTTCATATTAATCTTTATTATATTAATGAAATTCAAATTATGAGTATGCTATACATCTATAATTTTTTTTGCAATATTCCATGTTAAATATTAGTTCTCTGTTCGTTGGAAAATTATTGGTATCTATTTTGCAAAAAAATTGCAAGGTCATGTTTTAATTGCAGCATTTCAAAGTTCATGTCTAAATCGTGTTTAGGTTTCCTTCTTTAACCACTTTATACCCAGTAGAATTTTAATCAGGTCGGGATGAAAATAGGCCAGACTACCCGACAGGGGCCTACGACCTGGCCTGCATCGGGCCTGGCCTGGCCTAGCCTGTTTAGTAATGAGGCATGTCTAAGACTTTATAAGTGGCCCGTGTAATAGATAGGCCCATGCTTGGGCCTTGAAGAAAGCCCGTCAAGTTCAACAGATCGGGCTGTTTAGGTAATAAAATTATAATTATCAAACATATATTATAATATGCATTTTAAAGTTAAATATTATTTCTCCCTAAAACATTAAGTTTAGTATTATTTTTATATTTTAAAATAAAATAAAGATGTACTAATAAGCCCTGAAGTTTTTTTAGTTACAGATAAGCCCTTTATGTTGGTAATTAATAACTTCATGGACCCTTACTACTATTACCACTCCAAAATATCTTTGTGCCAAAATTTTCTTCTATTTAATTTTAATTTATAATCATACTTTCTGTAATTTATTTATATTTTGTTTATAAAAGATGTCAAAATTATTATTATTATTATTATGAAAAACATTACATATTAGGATATTCTAGACACTTTATTTTAGAGGTTTTATTTATCATAAATTAATTATTATAATTATGCCATTAAAAATTATTGACACCCAAACACACTTATCATTTTGACAAAAAAAAATGAAATATCAAATTATACATCTATATCGCTATTTAAAATTATATTTAATTTTAACTGTAAAAATAAGCTATTTCATTTTTCAATAATTAAGAGCAATTAATTCGATTTTGTTCTGTTATGAAATTTTTTAATTTTATTTATTTAGTTCAGTTTTAAAAACAATAAAACTAAACCAAATAAACTAATACTCTCTCAACACACACGATATTCTTTGTTAAAATGGTTTATATTATTTTTGTCACGCTAGTAAATATTTTCCATCATATTTCAATCTTTCTATTGGTATAATTGTCTCGTTATTATTCATTGGATAGCATGTCCTGACTAAATTTTTCAAAGTTCAATATCAAGGATACTTACTTACAGTATTATTGTATTGGGTAGTAGATAAATTACAATTTAATTTAACTAAAACTAAAAACAAAAGCATTGAGTAGTAATTATAATAATTAATTTAAAATAAACACATGCCAACGCACTTTATATCTTGAACATTAACATAAATCTTTCTCACACTTTGATCAAAACACACACTAACACACTTTTTTATTGAACTTGAAAAAGTTAAGGGATTCATAAATCTGAGTACCAACACATTTTTTGACGCTCGGATCATAAAATACACTTGACTCGCTTGTTTCTTGAATTTGAAGATGAGATGAGCTTCATGAATTTGGGCATCATTTTCACAAAAGAACACTTGCAGTTATGATTTGTTAATTAATGGTGTGATGTTTTCACTAAAAATGCAATGCTCGAGGTGACTATTTGTTCCAAATAATCAAAGGAGAGACAATGTGAACTTTGAAAAATATTATAGGGAACTTTTGCCATTTATCCAATAATACTTTCTTACAATGGAAAGTAGCATATTAATCCAATATTACTCGTCATTGATAGGCTGTAAACAAGCCACGCAGAGCCGAAGAGATGAACGCAAAATGTATGAGAATTATACGTATTTATTTCAAATGTTTAGAACACATGAAACAGAAACAAGACCATAGAATAAACATGCATCCAATGATATATAGAGATGTTAGCAACATTTCGAAATCAACAGTCAAGCAATGGTCATCAGATGCAGCTCAGCAAAACACCAGATTTAGGAACTCATCATCGAGCCCGAGTTTCTGCGGCAATCAGACAACATGTCCATATAGAACTGGCACTTGCTGATGTCATTTCCAGAGCTGTTGAGGCAATCCATGAAAGCCTTGGATTGCACACCACAGCAGGTGCTCCGTTTCCAGAGGCAACTGTTTGATGTTGAATAGTCGGAGGGCCCATAACAGCATCTACAGCCCTGTGTGAAACAGCATTTCCAGTACCAAATGCCATTCCTACATGAATAAGAAACAAGCTAAGGGGAAATTACGAAAATTCATTCAAATCTCTTTCTGCTGTTACATTAATGTTGAAACATCATATGTTGCATGTTTCAGCTAGCTAGTGCTTGCATGCATACCTTCAGCTATGGATCCACCAGAGCTACTTTGAACATCGAGGTGGTAGGTTACGTGGTGGAGCTGGACGTCCAGCTGCGAGGGCGGATCTTCCTGACAATACATATCAGCATAATAATGCACCAATCTCACTGTATATATATATATATATATCTTGTGACATCGATCTATATGCCACAAATAGATGTCAAAAAAGACTAATAGAAACAATGTGCACCATTTCCGGGGGAAGGACAGCTCAACAAGTAAAACCAGATTATTGACAACATAAAAATGTCAATAACAGCAAACAATATCAAAATACAAACAGGAATCAGTACATTACGTCACAAACCCTAGCCAGTAAAATTCATAATCGCGCACAAATTGGAAACCCTAGATGGCAAAATAATTAGGGGTGTCAAGATACGGTATACCTTACTTTTTTTCATTATTTCGTTAGACATTTACCATTATACCTTAACGTACGTACAAACATTTTATGGTATAGAAATTTCCGGTTATTTAGTAAAAAAATTAATGATTAAATATAATAGTAACGACATTAAAAATCCCTAATAATAATAATCAAATACGTAATAATACAACAAATCAACAATGAAACTCCAACATAATAAAATAAAATAAAAACAATGCAATTATGTTAAAATCCTAACAGATATTAAATACACATTTATTAGAAGCACGATCTCAAGTACTAACAAATATTAAAAACATAAACATATAATTCCAACATTTTAAAATCCAATAAAATTCTTATATCGGTATGATGCTATATATCGGTATGGCGATATGTACTAGTATGACGGTACTTCAATACATACTGTGGTACAATATTTAGGTATATTTATATACCGTGGTACGATATTTATCAATATATTACGTATACTAAACTTTCAGTATATAATGGTATACCTTAATTTTTTCGGAAAATTCAGAGACGAGCAATATGAAAATGAAACCAAAAAAAGGAGAAGAAACAAAAACAACTCACCCATGTTTGCTTATGTTTTGCTGGAGAAGTTGAATGAAAAACCTAATCGATGAGAAAAAATGAAATAGTGGTGTTTTCAACGAAACCATATGCTTTCTCAAGTTGTTTTAAATCCGGTACGTGTCAAAATCTCATTCGTTGAACGAGTCACATGGAGGTTGCTGCGGTGCAGGTTGAAGGGATGTGATCGTGTGAATATCATCGTCTTCTAGAAGTTTATATTTTCTTGGAGAGGAGGTTATCTCATAAAACCAGTCAATTATATATAGAAAATTATAAAAATAATAATAATAAAATTGTGTATGCATATACTGTATATGATTCCTCAATCAAAATAAACTATTTCTCCTAATTATTTGCAACAAGGATGCTTGGTACCAAAATGATGTCCTAGTCTCGGTAGGGATGACCTAGTGGTGGAGTGAAGTTGCTTGGAGACCAAATATCACGAATTCGAATTTCCTCAATATCACAGGTCGGGTGTGTGAGTAAACAAAAAAAAAATGATGTCCTAAGATGTTGACATACATAAAATGAGGGGGTGTATTGTATTTTCATCCTTATATTTTTTACCACATTTTAAAAATGACTAGATCAAAACTATTGATGGAACAACAATACACAAATTTTCAAACTTATAGTAAATTCATTATGCTATTGATATTTGGAAATCCCAGATAGCATGTCCGATGCGTGCGTTGAATTTTCAGTCTAATAAACTAAATTAAACATTTGATTATTTATTTACGTGATTTTGTTTATTAAATTAAAATTTTTATTTTAATTTAAAATATGAACAAAAATATAGTGATACTCTATCTCGTCAAACGGGTCGTTCTTCAAGTTCTAGTAGTATTTTTTTCATTAGGATTAAATACTTCACATGGTAGTGCTTTACAAAAATTTCAAATTTTTTTCCAAAGTAGAGGAAGTTCGAGGCGTATTCAAAATGAATTAGAAATATATTTGCAAGGCCCCGTTGTGCCAGATCTTGATAATGTAGGTCTCAATAATTTTGATGTTCTCAAGTGGTGGTCCTGAAATCAAGAGCGGTATTCTTTGCTTGCAATTATGGCAAGGGAGATTTTTGGAGTCCCAGCATCAATAGTTGCGGTCGAATAAGCCTTCAGTGAATCCGGTTATATGTTAGACGAACGGAGATCAAACTTGACACCGGATCACCTTGAAGCACAAATGATGTTGAAGGACGAATCGCGAAAGCGGATCTAAGAGAGCAAGAGAACTGTTAGAATATGGCCTATTTAATATTGGGCTTCTAATATTCGAAGCATTGGGCCCAGACTGCCCGGCCCTTTGAGAAGGACCATTATTCTGAACCCTAACCACTGACCTATTTATATGGTCTCTCTTTTCGATTTACACACAGATCTCATTTGAGTGTGTGAACGGCTAGGGTTTGCGGGAGAGAGAGAGAGAGAGAGAAAATATCTGAGATGGTTACTGTGCTCAGCTTTGTGTGTTTTTTCTTCCTCATATTCTGTCTTCTTCCTTCTGAGTGGAGAGTATCACTCTATGTGAGTGAGAGGTGCGAGAAGTGGTGCAACTCAAGTGGTTCGTTGGTGATCTGAGGTCTGTGCTGTCGTGGTGAAATTTGTGGTAATCCCGGCTTATTGAAGGAGATCTAGAAGTATGAGTTCTGAGCCATTGTCGGCTTCAATTCTAGATTAGGGTTCTTTATGTAATTTCAGTCTCTTGCTGAAATAGTGTAATAGTTGGTAGTGATTGTAAGCTGTACAGATCCCTAACAGTGGTATCAGTAGATGTTGGGGTTTTAGAAACGCCGCCGGTCATCGCTACTGGACTATGAACCGTCTTCTCCGTACAAACGGTAAAAGGTAAAACGGTATTCCCCTCTTCTAGGGTACCGCTCTGGTAAATTGGTTGATCCTCTCTGTATTTTCTCATTCTTTGTGGTGTGAGGGCTTATAGGCTTGGTATCTTCTATTTACCTCTGTGTTTTCTTAAATCTAGGCTTCGTTGGCTTCGATCTAGGGTTTTGTCGATCTTGGCTGTTCTTTCGCTGTTCTTTTATTTTTTCTGTTCCAGATCTGTATGATCTGTTGGAGTTCCTTCGAACTCCTGTGAAATCTCTTGGAAGAGATTTCCTAACTGTTTCTCAGTTCTATAGAGGTCAAAAACTCTACGGCTAATCGTACTTCGAGTTCGTGCTGCGGCGACCTACAAGATGAAGAAACACATGAAGCTAAAGGACCGTCGGGGGGTTGACGATCGAATGGACTTCGACGCTCAAGTCAAATTTGAAACTAGGAAAGAATAAAGAATTGAATAAAGCAATAAAAATGAGATTTCAGAGTTGGATTCTGTAATTGCAAAGCGATTGTAATGCGTTTGTTTGATTGCTTGAGTGTGCATAAGTATAGCTCAAGTGTACGTGTATCTCTCTTCCTTCTTCATCATATGATATATATATATATATATAAGAGATCCTTAACTGGTTCCTGATTTTTGGGGGATCTTTCTTATCTCTTTTAGGGTTTGACGGAGTCTTCCTTATCTGCAACGGATCTTTGACCCGATCGCTTATTTTGAAAGTTTGCTTAACCTCAGTTTCTTCTTTTGATCCCCTTAACCTCTATTACCGACCCCTCGACCTTTTTGACCTCTAATGATCATGGGCCTGGTCTTTGGGCCCATACGGAAATAAGGCCTCTAAAGTTAGCTCCTCATTACTTGATTCTTGAATTTCAAGGATCGGGTAATGAATGTCGGCGTTCACTTAGTTACTATCTTGATTCACCCCCACGCTTTAGATATTGATTTTTTATTTAGCTTCAAAGGCGTACTCAGAAATGAACTTTAGGAAGAATTTCAGTGAGGTCGCGAAAAACTGACCGTGTGGAACTCCAGACCTGAAGGCAGGTCCCGGAGGAGCTTCTGAGGTCGTGAGAGCAGACCTCGTGGAGCTCCAAACCTGAAGGCAGGTCCTGGAGGAGCTTCTGAGGTCGTGAGAGCAGACCTCGTGGAGCTCCGGACCTGGAGTACGGATTTTACTCTCGTTCCCGAGATCAATACCCACCGTTAGATCAAAACACATGTGCTCAGATCGTATTGTCTCTATCCCCCGTAATTTAAATATCGAGGGAAACAGTTCCCTCTTTCTTCATCTCTTCAGAATCTCTAAAGTTTTTTCTTTTAACTCAAACTCTTCACGACAAATCCTATCCTCAACATAACTCTTTCTTCAAAGATTCTACTCTGTATTTTCTGCCAACCATCTCTGCATTTTTCGCATTTTAGACTTGCTTGAAGATTTGGCTACAAATATTACGGGTTTCTCAGATTTTACCTATTTCACGGTTTCCAGGTTATCTTCTCTCCTCCTTCTCTCTCTTTAATTTTTCATGTCGTGGATATATGGTTTTAGTGTTTCTCATCGGGTTTTAAGAGTGTTTCGGAAATATTTAAAGGTATTTCTTGGTGTTTGTTTGGATTTCTGGAGCATCTATGATATCTCTTCAGATTTCTAGGGTTTTAAGTTTTTGGGCAGCAGTATTGATTATCTGGGGTGTTTGTTGATTTTCTGGGTTTCGGAACTTTAGGCGGGTGACGATATTCTGGGTTCTAAGTTAAATTTTGGGTTTGTTGTATTTCTTGATATTTGATTATAATGAGTGCGAGTGGGGATTCTAACGCTGGGGAAGAAGGGAGGAGTTATGGCAGCGGAGAAGGGGAACATTTTTCTGGGTCAGAATGGACTAAAAGTTCTAACTCTCCCGTGATTGTCAAGGTCATGGAAAAGTGAAAAAGCAGGAAGCCAACAGCCATTGTCCCCCATTCAGTCGGTTGAGCGGTGATAAGCAAATGCCAGGTTGCGACGGTGAGGGGCAATTTACTGGAAGGGCGGAAGATTCAAATTCAGGAGGTTAAGGTTGTAGGAGAGAGGTTCAAGGCTTCTAAGATTGCTTCGAAGGTGAGCGACGAGCTTTTGAAGAAGCTAACTTCATTGTCGATTTCGGGCGTGGGGGTCAAGGTTCAGTCCCCTGGTCCTACCGAACGAGCTCATCGACCTCCACCGGGTTTTACAGCTTTCTACACGCTGGTCACTAAAAAGGGGGTCGGGCTCCTCATCCATCCATTCTTCGTGAAGATTGCCCACTTCTACGGCATAGCTCCTACTCAAATCACCCCGATAGGGTGGTTCCATATGATGGGCATGTATTATCTATGGGAGGAGCTAGGCTTTTCTGAGCCCAGCATTGGAGAGTGGCACACGGCGTACAGACTGGTGGCCAATTCCGGACAGCTAGGTTTTTATTTTTTTACGAAGTGGTGGGCGATCGACCCCCTCTGATAACAAACATGCCTTCTTCTTCTGGTGATTGGAAGCCGAAGTTTGTCTTCATGCCTGCCCGAACTTCTGCTGATATGATCGTTCCTACCGAGTTCTGTGAAGCTCGTGGGTTCTTATGCCGAACTCCTTTATTCGAGACTTATACATTTTCTCTTTTATGCAGGCTTTTCTCCACGCCGCGAGCCTATCGGCGTTGAAGCTGCTCACATCAAGGAAGCCTTCCTCCTTCCTGACGAACTTCAAGAGTTTAAGAAGGTCTGTAACGGTCGAGTCTTGTTTGATATGATGGGAAGACTCAAGATCAAGCCCTCGGATGAAAAGGTCAAGGCTCTGGCGGCTGCCAAGAGAGAAGGGTCTTCACCTTCGTGCGTTAAGAGACCCTCTGAGGATAGGCCTCTAACTCTGCCGCCGTCCAAAAAGTCAAAGGACAACGCCTCTATCCTTACTGTCGTCTTGCAATCTTCAGCTTCTACCGAAGTCATCGACATGGAGGCTACCCGTGCTTCGCGTAAGGCCCTTATTGATTCGGGCTCACGGGGGTCTCACTGAGGCCTTTCATCATGGACGTACAAAAGTCCATTACCGGCCAGAGCACTTCTGAGGACTATGAGAAGGAGAGCCTCGAGCAGCAGGCCTTCATGTCCTTCGATCAGATAGCGCGGGTACAAAACTTTCATTTTCATTTTCTCTTTCTTTTATTATATTTTTTTGTTTTTTTTATTAACCTTGGTTTTTTTATTCCAGGTCCTCTACAGCCAATTTCTCCTGATGGAGCGTATCTCCAGTTATGAGGAAGGCATCGAGAAAAGGGTCTCTGAACTGTGTGAAGAGCTGGAGAAGATCACCGAGGAGAGATGGGATATGGCGGCTAGAGAATCCACCTTGAGGGTTGAAAGGGATGCGGTACGGGCCACGGCGGCAGGCGCCCAGGTGCAACTGGAGATGAGCCTTGACCTCCAAGCGAGGACTGAGCAGGAGAACGGGGATTTGTTGTCGAGGCTGGCTATCTCCGAGGCAAAGGTGAAGGAGCTCGAGGCCTCACTCCGGGTTGGAATGTCGACCGACGAGGCCTCGGATCTCGACGCGCTAGTCAACTCTGCTGAATTCGGCCCTTACAAGGAGGCCTTCTATTAAGAAGAAAGGGATGCAGTGGTCAAAGCTATCAAGGCAAAGATGCCAGATCTTGACTTGTCTTTCTTGAAGGCCGAGGAGGAGGCTGAGTCTCAGGAGAAGGACCGCACTGGCGGAGATGCCGTCGAGGTCGGGAAAAAAGGCCGAGGTTCGGGCGGAGGGTGATGTTGCTGTCGAGGGTACCGCTAAGGCCGGAGATGAGGTTGTCACTGATCTTCCATAGATGAACTTCTTTCTGAACGTTTTATTTTCTTCAAACAATATTATGTATATATATATATTTTTTTATTCGCCTTACGTGAAGGCGAATGTGGCATGGACAAGAGTTTTTACTATTTCCTTTCAATCCAATTTGTCTTTCGGTTTGATTCTGCTGTTTTATAAGGTTTTGTCTTGCATGCTGATGAGATTTTTCTTTCACAAAGATATGATCAAAAACCAAGCTCAAAATACCAATCTCATTATGCAAGCGGACACGTATAGCATAATAGACCGGGTAGAACATGGGGAACTAATTGCACAAATGAGAATACAAGTACCATCACATCGAACATTTTCACTAGTCAAATCATTTGGAATTTTGGTTGGATTTTTAAATAGAATAATAGAATTTTGTAAAGATCAAACAAAATTAGCAACACACAAGAATTAAATAGGAATAAAACTCAAGTAAAATTCACTTAAAAGAAATTTGGCTCTAGGGAATTGATCTTTGGCAAGGATACAATCATCAAATAGGGGGATCATGCATAAATTTCCCAATTAAACAACACTTGATCACAAGTATAGCCTAGGTCCTTTCTCAAGTAACCAAGACATTTTAAATTAAACACAACTCCCCTATCTCTAGGGCTCAATTGCAATTTAATCTAAATTAAGCTCAATCAAGTAGACAAACACCAATCTAACACTAATTTCTCAATTTCATGCCAAATTAGGATCATAAATCAAATACCCATGCACCATTAGTTTTCTCAAACCTAATCATACACAAATTTCTATCCTAGGATGGCCAATCCAAGCATAGATTCAAGTATAACATTGATTTATGATAGGAAATTGGAAAATCAAGCACAAACCCATATTTGATTCACATATCCAAAACCCTAGGTGCCTAGAAATTTAGCTATCCATAACTAAAATGGAGAAATAAATCATATAAAAGAGAAACATAGGAGAGGAGGAGAAAAAACTCAAAAACTTGTATTAAAATTCTTCAAGAAACTCCTTGTTCTTCAATATCCAAAGCTCCAAAGCTCCAAAGCATAAACACTATTTCTCTCTCTAAAAATGGAAAAATATGGAATTCAATACCCAAATTTCGAACTAAGGTTGGGTTATATACAAAGTGGAAAAAATGGGGTGAAAAATAAAGCAAAATCTGAAAATCACAAAAATGAGACACAGGGGCACGACACGGGGTTGGTCGCGCCCCGTGGCTCATGCCGCGTGGAGGAGGCGCGACCCGGGCGGCTCCGGCCCTGGGTCGCGCCGCGTTGCAGGTGCCGGAAAAATGGCCGCGGACACCGGGCCACGGGTCGCGGCCTGTGGCGCCGGTCACGCTACGTTGCAGGCCATGCCCGGCGTCCCAGCTCCGACTCGGTCCTCGTACTCTCTTGCATGTCCGGTTCAGCTTCCCGATCCTTTCCGCTACGCGCTTCGATTTTCGGGCCTTGGATTGCTCATTTTAACCCTGTTTTCTAAATTAACTGTGTTAGCAATACTTATTATAAAAAGAAACTAATATTATCCTAAACAACGATTAAACATACTAAAACATGAAAGAGACATAAGAAATAATGCTCGGATTAGGACTAAAATACGAGCATGTCACATGCTTTGCCTTTTTCTGACGCTCTAATGTGAGGTGAGTTCCATGGATTGGAACCCCTGCAGAATTGAGATTAGACAAGATAAATATGCTAATTTAGGAGGTACCTCTCGAAGTCATAGTCGGGGTTCGAGGGTTTTCCTGTACTTGAACTTATTATCTTGAGTGTCGAGATCCTCACGGCTTGACTTTGGAAATTAAGCTCATACTCGAAGTCGAGCTCGAGGTTCTTGAGGTCGGAACCCCGTTGTATTCTTAAGGGTTGGGACCCCTGTGTTTGGGGTTCTGTTAGTTACTCCGACACTCAAGTGAGTAAACTAATATTTTTTAAAAAACAATGATTTGAAAATTAAAAGAGTGAATACGTTACTCTTTAGCCGAGAAGATGATCCTGGGGTCAGAACCCCATTATTTTCTTGAGGGTCAGGACCTTTGTGTTTGGGGTTCTATTAGTTACTCCGACGCCTAAGTCAGTAAACTAAACTTAAAAAATAAATCAAATTAAAAAATGAGTTCAAGAATTCTAAAAATGATACTGTTTTAAATGTAGAGCATTCCAGCTGTTGGCTATGGGCTGGCCTTCCTTAGTTCGGAGTTTGTAAGCTCCGTTTCTGATGATCTTTTCGACCTGGTAGGGACCTTCCCAATTTGGTGCCAATTTTCCGGCTCCACTCTCCTTCGTATTTTGGAATACCTTTCTGAGCACCCAATCTCCGATTTGGAAGGTTCGTAGCCTCGTGTTTTTGTCGAAGTTTCGATTTATCATTTGTTGGTACGCGGTTATCTTCATTGTCACCTGGTCTCGGAGCTCATCGATTGAATCGAGGTTCGCCTCGAGCTCCTTATTGTTTGACTGACTGGGCCATTCCGTTCTGGCGGTGCCGATCTCGACTTCTGCAGGTAGCACTGCTTTCGAACTGTATGTTAGAGTAAATGGGTTTCCCCTGTGCTTGTTCTCGAGGTCTTCTATAAGACCACAGACCTCCCGGGAGCTGCTGGACCTACTGATTTTTATGTTCGGATAGCCTTTTTCTTTAGGGTATTCAGAATTGTCTTGTTTGTGGCCTCTGCTTGATCGTTTGCTGCGGGGTACCTCGGGGTGGAGAATCTCGCACTTATGAATTGAGAACCATTGTCTGTCACGATCTCTTTGGGGACTCCGAACCTGCATAAGATATGTTTCCATAAAAATTATAAATTATAAAATAAACTACAAAAAGAAAAAAAAAGAACCTTAAAAATTAAAATATATAAATCCTGAAAAAATAAATAATAAATTCAATAAAATAAAACTAAAATTTAATAAAACAAAGCAAACAATAAAATAAATGCAAGAATGGATAGAGCATAGAATTATCAAATTATGGATTTAATAATCAATTTTTTCCCTTGTTTAAAATGAAGTTATAAATGAAACTCTAATCTAGAATTTTGAGCATATTTAATCAGCCTTGTGAGAATGATGTGATGGTGTAACACTAGTTGTAACTTATATATTAGTTTTTCGTTCGTTGGAAAATTATGAGTGTCTATTTTGCAAAAAATTGCAAGACTGGATTTTAATTACAATATTTCAAAGTTCATGTCTAAATTGTAGATCGTGTCAAAATTTATGTATTTAATCATGATTGTAGATTCAAAAAGTCTGCAATTAACTTGTCACGGGATCCAGGCTCCGATGATCTGCAAAACAATGTAAAACTAGCATGTAACCGAGGGACCGTCGAGGTTGACAATCAAAGACTCTGACACTCAAGTCAGAATTGCTAGTTAAAAGTAAAAGCTTAGATGACAGGAACTATTAAAAAGATATAAAAAATAGGATAAATGTGTATTTTGAGGTCAGAATGAAGCTTAGAAGTGTGTGCGCGTAAGTGTGTTCCCCCTAGTTAATTCTCTATTTCCCTTCTTTGAAGATTCATCCTCCTATTTAATTTAGGAGACCAACGGTTTTCCCCCTTGTTTCGGGTTTCTTCTTTAACCATCTTATTCCCAGTAGGATTTTGACCCAGTCTCATCTATCACTTAGATTAGGGTTTGAATCATTCTCCTACCTCTGCGGCAACTAGCCCGAATTCGAGCGCTAGCCGGTTACTCACCCTTTCGAGATCCAGACGCTCTACTCTTAATACCTTATCTATTGGTCTGGGTCCACTTTCTGACATGGGCCTTATCAAAAAATGATCTCTACAAGAATTAACTCTAAGATTAATTGGCATAAATATTACATTTTTACTTTAATTTTTTTCCAAAAAATCAGTAATCAAGAACAGATTTAGATCTTAATATTTTTTGTTCAAATTTAATTAATAGACAAAGTAGCGCGCAAGTAAGAAGGTATTTCCAGGTATATCATTTCCTTGATATTATAAAAAAAAAAAAAAAAAGATGATAGAATTGACAAATGCCAATAATTGATGTTATAAAATTTGTAATATAGAGTTTTAATTCATCCACTTCATTATAAATTCCATGGAATTTATTATAACATAATATCTTCTAAAAGCCAAAAATAGTTTAGTACTGTTATTTAGAAAATTATATTAAAAAGCCAACCTAACTATTTATGTGATATCCAATTCTAAAATGGGATAAGGGTCAAATGTACCTCGATTTTTTTCTCAAAGCTCACAGTCACATTGTCCCTCTTGACTTATCTGGCTCTCTTAACTTTTAAAAAATAGCTCACGTTATCTTTGCTTGAATGGAAAACTTAAAATCATTAAAAAAGACACATTCCCACACATTTTTCTCTCTCAGATCAAAGCGCATGCTAACACTTTTTTTTTTAACATGAAAACACATTAACATACATCTTTCTTACACTTTGATCAAAACACACACTAACACATTTTTTCTTAAACTTGAAAAAGTCAATGGATTCATAAATTTGAGTACTAACACATTTTTTTCACACTCGGATCGCAAAATACAGTAACACTTTTTTCTTGAATTTGGGAATCATTTTCACAAAAGAACAATTGCAGTTATGTTAATGATGTTATGTTTTCGCTTTTCACTAAAAAGACAATTCTCAAGGTGACTGTTTGTTCCAAATAATAAAAAAAGAGACAATGTGAACTTTAATAAATATTCTAGGGAACTTGTCATTTATCTAATAATATTTTCTTACAATGGAAAGTAGCATATTAATCAAATATTACTCGTCATTCATAGGCTGTAAACAAGCCACGCAAAGTCGAAGAGATGAACACAGAATGTATGAGAACACCTATTTATTTCAAATGTTTAGAACACATGAAACAGAAACAAGACCTTAGAGCATCACCAATTTAAATGGTAACAATAAACATGCACCCAATGATAGGGATGTTAGCAACATTTCGAAATCAACAGTCATGCAATGGTCATCAGATGCAGCTCAGCAAAACACCAGATTTAGGAACTCATCATCGAGCCCGAGTTTCTGCGGCAATCTGACAGCATGTCCATATAGAACTGGCACTTGCTGATGTCATTTCCAGAGCTGTTCAGGCACTGCAGAAAAAATCACAACTCAAATTCAGAAGCAAGAAATATTAGATGACAGGTTAACATTCAAGAGCATCAGGATTCAATAAATTACACAACTATACAGGAATATGATGACATTAGAAATAGCTCTGATCTGTTGCATTGTACAACATGCTTGCCCCTTCTTTACACTTGCATGATCAGTGAGTCTCACTAAGACAATAACTTCCAGAATTGTTCCCATTGACACTCACTTATGCTGAGATATTTCTTAAGTAACACATATAATTAAACCTAAAGAGGTTTTAGGAGAATTATACTTACATCCATGAAAGCCTTGGATTGCACACCACAGGCATCAGATCCACCCATGTTGGGTGTAGCAGGTGCTGCAGCTGCTGCATTTCCAGAGGCAACTGTTTCATGCTGAATAGTCCGAGGGCCCATAACAGCATCTACAGCTCTGTGTGCAACGGCACTTCCAGTACCAAATGCCATTCCTACATAAATAAGAAAAGAAGAAATTTGAGCGCAAATTACAAAAATTCATTCAAATCTCTTTCTGCTGGTACAATGTTGAAACATCATATGTTGCACGTTTCAGCTAGTGTCTGCATACCTTGAGCTATGGTTGAACCAATGCCTCCAAGCATGGATCCACCAGAGCTACTTTGAACAGGAGCTGGAGGAGGAGCACGGTTAACTGCATAAATGATAGAATAAAGATGAGATAGGAAATTATGTGTACACTAAAAATTGAAGTACAACACATATTAAAAACCAGATGAAAGAGAAAGGAAAAGAAACAGAAAAAGGGGGAAAAAAAGGAAAGAGGAGAGGTCCTCTTCACAGAGAATGATTTATGAACCCAGTTATAGGCAAATATGTTCTAGACGCATAAATTGGGCACCTGTCTGAGGTGGTGGGTTACGTGCTGGAGCTGGACGTGGGGCTGGGCGGGCAGATCTTCCTGTCAATACATATCAGCATGAAATGAGATACTTCATCATAAGAAGACAAACAGCTTTATAATGCACCAATCTCACTGTATAGTAAGAAATCACATAGATATATGCCACAAGATAGATGTCAGCAAGCAAGAAAGATATAGATGGCAGCAAAAAAAAAAAAGACAACAATATAAGTATAATCGGTACAAATGGCCAGCAATAGTTAGCACTTGGCAGCATGCAATCAGCTCTTTGCTTTTAAATACTCAAGAGGAAGTTAACCAAAGACACCCAAATGACATAAGAGACCAATCTTGCGAGAAAAACAGGCGTGACTAATGCTTATATGAATGCTCAAATCAATAAGAACATCCTGTGTTGTGTTAGATCTATAGTTACCACAATATTGAGGAGCCTCCGTGCCTAGAGCAAGATTAAAATGGCAGGCGAAAGAACTAAGATAAACCTTAAACAGTCAACAATGCACATTTACAGGTAAAAAAAAGCATACGTCTAAAGAAATTGTAAAGAATGACAAAGTTTAGCATGTGCCTTCAAAAGCCAAACAAGTCTGACACTAATCGAGTTTAAGCAATTTTTTAACCAGCCAAATCACCAACATACCCCCAAAAAGACTAATACTTCCAAATTTACCCAAAATTTACCTACTAATCGCAATGCCCCAATAAAATAACCAAAAGATTAAATCTTGCAACATATTCCCACTGCTGATATATAACAGAAACAATGTGCACCATTTCCGGGGGGAAAGACAGCTGAACAAGTAAAACCAGATTATTGACAGCATAAAAATGTCAATAACAGCAAAGAATATCAAATAGAAACAGGAACCAGTACATTACGTTACAAGTCGAAACCCTAGCCACTAAAATTCATAATCGCGCACAAATTGGAAAACCTAGACGGAAAAATAACAGCTAGAAAGAATAATTTATCATACAACAAAACATCAAAAGAGAATTCCACGAATCCAATTCTACACAAATCAATAATAGATCGGGAAATTTAGAGACGAGCAGTATGAAAATGAAGCCCAAAAAAAGAGAAGAAACAAAAAAATACTCACCACCGGAGCTACGGCGAGCCATGTTTGCTTATGTTTTCTTGGAGAAGTTGAGTGAAAAACCTAATCGATGAGGAAAAATGAAATAGTGGTGTTTTCAACGAAACCCTATGCTTTATAAATTTGGGGGCGGAGTTGGAGAGATCCTCTGTATCCAAGTTGTTTTAAATCCGGTACGTGTCAAAATCTCATTCGTTGAACGAGTCACATGGAGGTTGCTGCGGTGCAGGTTGAACGGATGTGATCGTGTGAATATCATCGTCTTCTAGAAGTTTATATTTTCTTGGAGAGGAGGTTATCTCATAAAACTAGTCAATTATATATAGAAAATTAAAATGATAAAATAATAATAATAATAATAATAATAATAATAATAATAATAATAAAATTGTGTATGCATATATATGATTCCTCAATCAAAATAAACTATTTTTCCTAATTATTTGCAATGGTACCAAAATGATGCCCTAGATGTTGAAATGTATAAAATGAGGGTATATTGTATTTTCATCCCTACAATATTTTTATCACGTTTTAATACGGATCAGATCATTTGTTGTCATTCGTATTATATTTCGTGTTTTATTACTAAGTTTTTTTTTTGTTTTTTTAATATATCCCAATTGGAAAATGATGAACCCTAAATATAAAATTTAAATTAAAATAAAATCATAATAAATTAAAAATTTAAAAATATCTTTTAAAAATTAAAGAGTTCGAACAGGAAATGCAACAAGAATTGTAACAGGTGATCCAATTTCATTTTAAAAATGACTCAATCAAAACTATTGATGAAACAATACACAGTATTTTAAACTTATTGCAAATTCATTATGCTATTGATTTTCAGAAATCCCACATAGCATATCGGATGCGTGCGTGGAATTTTTAGTCTAATAAACAAAATTAAATGTTTGATTATTTATTTACGTGATTTTGTTTATTAAATTGAAAATTCTTCGCATGCATCTGACGTGCCATGTGGAATTTTTAATACCAGAAAATCATTTGCAAGGTAGATTTGCAATAACTTAAAAAAATTGGATATTATTCTATTAATAATTTTAATTTTAACTGGTTTTTAAAAAAGCAGTAAAGATCTAGGATTTAATTGCAACTTGCCCTAAATTGAGAGAGGCTTGCCCATGTCCACAAACTTTACGTTCAAAAAGTCTAAGATCCAAGTCATTCGCTCCTTAAGCATTTCGAATTTTTAGGGTAGATTACATTTAAGTTCTACATTTTATTTTGCGGTTGTCTTTTTTATCCTATATTTTTTTAAGCCGGTCACGGGTAGAACCCGCTTGTCACACATGAGAGAGTACAAGCAATTGTGACCATTGATATCTCTTACGTTCTTATTTCACGAAAAGAAAAAAGAAAAATAAAAAGAGAGTCTAGATTTTTTGGTTCCATGGTGATTTCAAGGAAATGTAAATATTTTTTTGGAGGAATAGGAACATTTATACTATATATATATATATATATATATATATATATATCTGCAGTAGGGTTCAATTTCTTCGTGTTGATCTGCAACAAGAGACTATAATAATAATACTACTATTAATTTGGAAAATATGCAAGCTTCTTGGTAAATTGGCCTGGCGGAGTAAAAAATATGATGAATCAAAATGGACCTAGAAAAAGTTGGCCTCATTATTATTTATTAATGACTGAATTTGACCTAGAAATTGTGTTTGCGAGTCTTGTGACCTAGTATCGTGTATCCCGCTGATTAGTGGAATAGTGATTATGTTAGGATTGATAAATGAAATATATATATATATATATCACCCGTCCCACTCGTCAAAGCCCACCAACTAAACAGACCTCCCATAACAAAAGCAAAGATGGGCGGGTCCGACGGGCTTAGCCCATTTGGACAACTCTAGCAATAAGGTCTTTCTCTTTTTCTTTCTAATGTTTCTTGTGGTTACTAAAAACTATTTATTTTTATTTTTTTTAGAAATTCTACAAGACATGTAGAGAGTATAAGAAAACTACCTCTCATTCTCTCGATAATACCCCTAAGAGTACCCATTTTCTTGGTGAATGCCATTACTAAAAACATGTTCTACTACTTTGTCATACAGTAGGTGAGATTAAAAGAGTTGAAATCATCTATTACATAATAATGTTATTTTTCATGTTGCCCTATTTAAATTGTTGTCATGTGTTCAATACACAATTGGAGTATATAAATCTCACACATGCTAGTTTATTTCTTAAAAGTATTATAATCATTTCATTTCATAGTAAATATTATATGGGAGTTTCTAAATGCACAACTAAATTTACTATTTGCACCACTAAAAAATTAAATGAAAAAGAAAATAAATACAAAATGAATTATTTAACCTTTTATTACTTGTTTGCACTGCAATTATTACTCATTGCACCACAAAATAAAATAAAAAAAATAAAAATTTAAACTATAGAAAATATATTTTAAACCTATTAAAATCGAAAATAACAAGATCTAAACAAAAAAAAAGATAGCATTATTGAACACAATTTGAACTCAAGAACCTAGCTTCTAGTTGTGCAATTGTGGTGGCAAAAATCAAAAGAGATACAATGCGGGATGAAAATGAAGAAGAACATAGCAATGTAAGTCATTTTGATTAGTTTGTACCGATTGAATTATGAGTTTTCGCAGATTTTTTAGACTTGTTTTCGCGTCTTGTTCGAGACTTACAGTCCGAACATTTTTCACGGAGTTGGAAAAATGAAGTTCGAACAAACAAGTTATGTTCGAACTGTCAAAGTCGAACACTTCGAACTTTTAAAATCAAACAGAACTTCAATTTTTTTTATGCATATTCTGTTCGAACTACATTTACCAAACACAATAAACTAGTTTGAATTTGTAAGTTCAAACATAAGTAATTTTCTCAAACTATTATGTTCGAACATGTGTTCTGCTGCAGTAACTAATTTTGATTTTATTTGGAATAGGATCGAACTAAGAGCAGTGTTATGGGCCCAATCAATACATAGTTGGTTTCTGATTTTACGGACATATTCCATACAATGGAATTATTTGATTCTCGTGAGAGTTTGATCAGTTGGGTTCGTGAGAGAGCTATTCCAGTTGGTATTGTCGTTATTGTGCGACATTCAGAAACTGAAAGTGATACTATGATTCCTCGGATGGTGTTGGCATGTGAACGAGGTGGGTATCCCCGTGTGATTAAGAAGAAGCCTCCAACAGACGTCATTACATACAATAAGGTTTAGAGGATGATGAAGTTTTGGAAGAAGGGAAAAAAAGAAAGAATTCCAAAACGAGCTCAAGGGAGACTGAGTCGAAGAGAATTAGATGCCCGTTTTGTTTGAAGGGGCATTATCTCCCACAGTGTAATCAATGGATGTTAGAAGTTGTTTGTGGTGTTCACAATCACCCACAAGCACAATATTTAGAAGGACATGCATACGCTGGTCGTCTGGCATCGGATGAGGAGAAATTGGTGGCTAGCTTGTCGAGTTCACATACTCAACCGAAGCAAATATTGGCTGCATTACAGAGAAGCTTTCATATCAATAAGTCTAGGATAAAGACAATTTATAATGTGCGTAGTAGAAATAAATATGTGGAGCATGTTGGTCGATCCCAAATGCAGTATCTGTTGGGTAAACTTGAGGAACATGGCTATTACCAATATACGAGGCAGTGTCCATAGACTGACACCATGAAGGATACGTTCTACGCTCACCCGATAAGTGTGAAATTACTTCGAGCTTTCCCTGAAGTGTTATTGATGAACTGTACGTATAAGACGAATAAGTACAGGTTGTCGTTGTTCGAAATAGTTGGTGTTACCTCAACAAACATAATGTTCTCTGTTTCATGCGCCTATCTGGAGGTTGAGAAGGAGGAGAACTATATTTGGGTGCTCACTATTCTTAAAGGCCTGATGGATCAGAGCACATTACCTAGTGTAATTGTGACGGATCGGGAACAAGCGTTGATGAATGCCATAGAGGTGACATTTCCCACTGCCCGTCATTTTTTATGTCGGTGGCATATAAATAAGAGCATCACTGCCAATTATAAGAAGAAGTTTCTTATTAGAGATCAATGAGAATCCTTCTTGAGTGCATGGAATCTGGTAGTGCTTGCCGAGACTGAATCACGCTATGGTGAAATGCTTCGGAGGTTTCAAGAAGACTATGCCACCGATTCCACTGTTGTGAATTATGTTATCAACAATTGGATTGTGCTTTACAAGGAAATATTTGTGAGCTGTTGGACAAACCGTATCATAGACTTTGACAATACCACAACTTGCAGGTATATTTCTATATTTTTTATTCAAAAGTTTTGAATGTGGCACCACCAGTCATCTAAAAAACATGTTCGAAAACATACGTTCGAATATGTCCACTGCGTTCGTAAATAAAAAATCAAACACGATCTCTTTGTTCGAACTTATGTTTTTGAACACAAAAAAAAAGTTTTCAAAAAATTAAGTTTGAACATGTGCAAAGTGTTCAATAATATTAACACGAACGCCTTACTATGTATTAACAATTTTCTTCTATATTGATAAATTGTAGGGCTAAAGGTGCCCATGCAAAATTGAAAAGGTTTCTCGGTACAAGTACAGACAATCTAGAAGGATGTTAAGAGAAGATACATGATCTGCTGGAGACTTCTTTAAATGCAATAAAGGCATCGTTTGAAAAAAGTGTTAATGTGGTTCAACATCGCTACAAGTCTTCGATATTTCAATTTCTGCGAGGTACAATTTCTATTGCTGCATTAGATAAAGTTTATGAGGAAATGAAGAGTATTGGAGATGATGGTGTGGACTCATTACTATGTGGTTGTGTGATGAGAACGAAGTGCGGTCTTCCTTGTGCATATGAGATCAATCAACATGTTCGATCATCCACACATTTCGCTTTAGATGCGGTGGATAAGTGCTGGAGAAAATTGGATATGAAACCTACAAGAGGGAAAATTGTGGTGGCTTCTTGTAGTGCCCCGCAAATTTATTTATTAATTTGTGCTACCTTAATTATTATTTTGAGCATGCTATTAATTGTTTAAGTGCTATAAGTCGCGCCTAGAGTAAATTTTAACATATGTGAAGCATGTTCATAAATGCATTACAATTATTGCATTTTAATAATTAGAGTAATATTTTATGTACATTTTATTTTGGACAAAAGTCATAAGAATTCTCCTCCTATTTTGCTTTCCTAGCCCACTAAGGGACCTTTTTGGATTGAGTCCATTAGCACTCAAATTTTCGGATGTGGCGCCTCCATCTTCATCTCCACATTAAACCCTAAACCTAATTACCATGTTCAAGCAACCCAAATTTTTGGAAAGAAATCAAAACAAATATCAACATTTCCATAATCTCTTCCCAACCTCCGGTATATAAATGGGAGAGCTCTCTTCGAACTTAATCACATCAATTCCAAGCATTTTCGAACTCTCCCTTCTCTTCTTGAATTTTCAAACTGCTCTCCATTCTTCGTCTGGAATCGTCAGAGGTACCCATTTTTCTTCTATCTTGTTTTTGTTTCGGGTTGTAAGAATCGCCAGAAATTCTCCTCTCCTTCTGAGTTTTCGTTCCTGAGAACGAGCTTTAGATAGAGAGAAATTTTGAGATGCTCCATGTTCTGTTTCTCTCAAAAGCTTGGGCAGTAAAAGCCAACTTTTATTTGGTCAACTTATGTAATAATATAAAATAATTTAAAAATTGTTTTGGTCCTGCAACTATCATCACTCACGCACACAAATCCATGTATATATATATATATGTTTTCATTACACGCACACACACATATTATATACACTAACTAATATTATATAGTTATATATATATGTGAACCTTTTGACTCACACACACACACTCATGTACATATATATATATATAATATACGCATCCACTTTTTATATATATATATTATATGTCTACCTATAGTATCTATATATATATATAGCATATATATATATATGTGTGTGTTTTCTTTCGTGTATATATATATATAATATACCCAGTATGATTATATATATGCGTGTATATTTATAGCAATAAATATATTTATTGTACGAATATATATATATATGTACATGTGTATGAATATTAATTTGAGTATGTTTTTGTTTTAAAGACTGTGAAATTTTTATATGATTTATATTAACAATTATTAATATGTTAGGCGGCGCGCGTGGACATAATTAATTTGACAAGTCAAAGGTGGGGTTTATGTTGAAGATTGTGATGTTATCCTCTCTATATATTTATAAATGTATTATGTGAAATATAGAGTCCTCTGGACTATAAAGTACCGAGTCTTCGAGACTATAAAGTACGGAGTCCTTGGGACTATAAAGTACCAAGCTTAAGGGCTGAATCAGATATGCAGATCACAGATTTTGGTTATGAACTAAAGACTTTTATCGCTTCATATATTTACTTTTAAATTTATAGTTTGGATAACGGTTATTTTCCCCACTGAGTTAGAAGAACTCACCCCAATCTTTTACCCCTTTCAGGAAATGGCTCGGACGATGTGTGACGGGCAAGATGCGATGAAGATGGTAGATTTAGCTAAATAATTAAATTCAAGAATAATTTTTGAGACATTAATATTTTTTTTATATTTCCGCTTTTATATTAAAACTCCGATGTTTCAATTTTTTTTGTCTATTGAGGACATTATTGGGATCCCGATTTTAGGGAAGTAATTGAGGAATAAAGTTTAGTAACGTTTCTTTAATAAATGAGATTTTTTTTTATTTATGAAATTTTGGGGCGTTACAGTTGGTATCAGAGAAACACGTTCCTGCATACAAAAAAAAATATACATATAAGAAATTAGATTTTGACCATCATCGCATCCGCCACATCGTCCCGAGAAGAGGTAAAAAGTAAAGTTAATATCGATACATGATTAAAGTTATGGTTGATGCATGATTATGTGAGTTGTTTGTTGTATTATTTTAAAGCTGCAAGTTTTGTTATAGATGGTGAGACTAAAGAAAACTGCAAGGATAAGCACAGGGGGTCGAGCCCCATGACGTGTATTAGCTAGTAGAGAAGAAGATCTCAAGGATCACTTGATTGGCAAGTTTTTCCGTCTGACTTGGGATGACACGGCCCCAGAGATGCAGTTGCTAAAGATACAACACCTTTGGAGAAAGATGGAGCAAGCTGGGTGCGCCGTGAATCCAGCTGAGGCGGTCAAGAAAGTTCATAGAATGATCACCTCTCCCGTCATTGAGTTTTTCGCCTCGGAGGCCAAGGAGGACCTTACCATGGTGATACGTACAAGACGGGCAGTACACCACATCATAGACTTTAATGCATTCATTGACCGAACCCTGCAATACTGGAAGGGTGAGATCTATGGTCGCATACCGAAAGGGATCAGAGTGGGCCGCCAAGAACCTTATGAGAGGGCAAGCTTTGCGAAGAGGATGAAAAGAGCTAGTAGCGTTTGAGCGATTTTAGTAGTTGATTTATTGTTTAGATTGTTTTTGGCTTGGACCGATATTTGCTTTCTGCAGTACTTTGAGTATCGTACTTTGTCTTTCCACTTCGTATTTGAATGATTCTTAAGTAATAAAATAGTTGTTTTGTTTTATTTCTTTTACAATAATTAATGTTATCGCTATCGTCAATAGGAAGATGCCTCCAAGAAGAAACGTGAGAGTAGCCTCAAGTGAAGAGACCGAGTCAAACAACTATGGACCTAACAATAGAAATGGAAATGGTGGCAACATGGATGGGTTTGCACAAAATCTGGTGGACGCACTTAGAAACGTTTTGCCTCAGCAGAACAATGGAGACCCCCAACCCCAAGGAGGCGGTATCCTAACTCAATTTCGACAGTTGGGACCTCCGAAGCTGACAGGAACTGGAGGACCCTTAGCTGCCGAGGAATGGATACGAGAGCTCGAGAGGATCTTCAACTACTTGGGTTGCCCTGATGCACAGAAAGTCACTTGTGCCGCTTTCCAGTTCACGGAAGATGCCAGTCATTGGTGGGAAGCTGTAACAATTAGCATGAACGAAGAGCAACAGAGGAACCTGACCTGGGCTGCTTTCAAGAAGTTGGTGTTGGGAAATTATTTCCCGAAAGCCTTCCGCAAGCAAAAGGAGAAAGAATTGATGAACCTAGAGCAAGGCGACATGACCATCCTGGAGTACGAGCAAAAATTCAACCAATTGGCTCGATATGCTCCATATCTGGTGGACACCGATGAAAAGAAAGCATGGTGTTTTGAAGATGGGCTGCGTCCGGAGATTGGAGCTCATATATCTGCTATGAATCTCACCACCTTCTCTGAGATTGTGCAGCGAGCTCGGGCAGTGTCGACCCGATTGAATCTTGACAAAGTTGCTCCAAACCCTCCCAACAATGGAGGAAAGAGGCGTTGGGATGATCGAGGTAACCAGAATAGGGGTAAATGTTTTCAACCGGAGAAGAAGCCCAGAAATGACAGAGAGAACAAGCCTGGTGTAATGGTTGAAAAAACCATTGTGCACGACCTGCTAGAGACGACATTTTGGGAAGTGTAGGCTTGGAGAAGAAGGGTGCTACCGCTGTCATCAAGTGGGGCATAAGGCAGTGAATTGTCCTCAGAATCGAAACTTCAACAATAACAACAATTACCGAAGAGGCAATGCCCGTGCCTTTGCAATGAACCAAGATGAAACCAAGGAAGGACCACAGACAATGTCAGGTATAATATCCGTACTCAACCAGACTGCCTTAGTACTTTTTGATTCGGGTGCATCACATTCTTTTGTGGCAAAAAGATTTTATGAAAAAGCTAATATAAAGTGTGACGAGGAGGTTGAGCCCCTAAGGATTAACATCCCATCGGGAAAATCAATGAAGTCAGACCGAGCAGCTAAAGGAGTCCAGATAGTCATCGAAAAGCAGACTTTGGAAGCTAATCTTTTCATCTTGGAGATGAATGACTTCAACGTGATCCTAGGGATGGACTGGCTGAGCCAGAACTATGCAGTGATCAAATGTCGAGATCGAGAGGTGACCTTCCAGCAGCCAGGAGAGAAGCAATTCTCTTTCAAAGGATCAAAGATGAACAAATCGCCCAACATAATTTCGGCAATGAAGGTGGTCAAGTTAGTGAGAAGAAAGAATTGTCAAGCTTTTCTGGTAAACGTGACAAGCACAACGGATCGGGAAAGGAACTTGGAGGATATTTCCATAGTGAATGAACATCCTGATGTGTTTCCAGAGGATATTGTTGAATTGCCACCAGACCGACAGGTGGAATTTTCAATCGACTTAGTTCCAGGTGCAGCGCCTGTTTCCAAAGCACCTTATCGGATGGCGCCGAAGGAGTTAGAAGAATTGAAGGTCCAAATTCAGGAGTTGCTAGATAAAGGATATATTCGTCCTAGCATGTCACCATGGGGTGCACCAGTTTTGTTTGTGAAAAAGAAGGACGGAAGCATGAGGATGTGTATCGACTACCGTGAGTTGAACAAGCTCACCATCAAGAATAAGTACCCATTGCCAAGGATCGAGGATCTTTTCGATCAACTGAAAGGAGCGGGAGTGTTCTCAAAAATCGATTTGAGATCAGGATACCACCAGCTAAAAGTCAAGGAAGGAGACATACCAAAGACGGCGTTCCGAACCAGATACAGACATTACGAATTCACCGTAATGCCCTTCGGACTCACCAACGCACCGGCAGTGTTCATGGACCTCATGAACAGGGTTTTCCATCAGCATCTAGACCAGTTTGTTATCGTATTCATTGACGACATCCTGGTGTACTCCAAAGACAAGAAGCAGCACGAGGAGCATCTGAGAATTGTTCTAGAAACCTTGCGGAGAGAGAAGCTTTACGCAAAATTTAGCAAAAGTGAGTTTTGGCTTGATCGTGTGGTGTTCCTTGGGCATGTGGTGACAGCGCAAGGAATAGAGGTGGATCCAGCAAAGGTGGAAGCTGTGACCAATTAGGACACACCAAAGAATGCCGGCGACATAAGAAGCTTTTTGGGTCTTGCAGGATATTACCACCGTTTCATCGAAGGTTTCTCAAAAATAGCAGGCCCATTAACCCAATTAACAAGAAAATGGAGTCAAAAGTGTGAAGAGAGTTTTCAGATGTTAAAACAGAAACTCACAACGGCACCGGTGTTAATTATTCCAGAAGGCAGTGAAGGATTCGTAATTTATTGTGATGCTTCCAAGCAGGGACTCGGGTGTGTATTGATGCAACACGGAAAGGTGGTGGCCTATGCTTCAAGGCAATTGAAGATACATGAGCTCAATTACCCTACTCATGACCTGGAGTTAGCAGCGGTAGTTCATGCCTTGAAGATCTGGCGACATTACTTGTATGGAGGAAAATGTGAGATATATTCAGACCACAAGAGTTTGAAATACTTTTTCACACAGAAGGAGTTGAACATGAGGCAGAGAAGATGGCTTGAGTTGGTCAAAGATTACGACTGCACCATCCACTATCATCTGAGGAAAGCCAATGTCGTAGCAGATGCCCTGAGCAGGAAGGGAGTACCCACGGCTCAACTTATCCGAGAATTTTCAAACTTGAATATTGATGTAGTTTCGCCAACAGAAAGCACGGAAGCAATCTTGGCAACCATGACACTACAACCATTGTTAAGAGACCAAATCAAGAAGGCTCAAGGGAATGACAAGTTCCTATGCAAGATCAAGGAAAGAGTTCTAAAAGGCAACATCCAGAATTTTGCTATTTCAGATGACGAGGCGTTGGTCTACGAAGGAAGAATTTGTGTACCCAAAGATAGTAGGATAAGGGAAGAGATACTGAAGGAGGCACACAATACGCCTTATTCTATACATCCTGGAGGAACAAAAATGTACCAGGACCTGAAGAAACACTTTTGGTGGAGAAACATGAAGAGATCCATTGGTGACTATGTGGAAAGATGTATGACCTGTCAGCAAGTGAAAGCTGAACACCAGAGACCAACCGGACTGCTTCAACCCCTTGAGATCCCAGAATGGAAGTGGGAGAACATCTCTATGGATTTCGTGGCGGGACTACCAAAGACGATCAAAGAAAACCATGCCATCTGGGTAATCGTGGATAGACTTACCAAATCCGCTCATTTTCTTCCAATAAAGATGACGTTCAGCATGGACCGATTAGCTCAACTTTATGTGGACGAGATTGTAAGGCTGCACGGAGTGCCGGTGACCATCGTGTCTGATCGAGACACAAGATTCACATCAAACTTTTGGAAGAGCCTGCAAGAAGCCATGGGAACGAAGCTGAGCTTTAGCACTGCCTATCATCCTCAAACGGATGGTCAATCGGAGAGAACCATTCAAATCTTGGAGGACATGCTTCGAGCATGTGTCATGGATTTTGGCGAGAACTGGGAGAAACATCTACCATTGGTGGAGTTCGCATACAACAACAGCTATCAAGCAACCATCGGGATGGCTCCTTATGAAGCTTTGTACAGAAGGAAGTGCAGATCACCTTTGCACTGGGATGAAGTTGGCGAAAGAAGAATTTTAGGCCCAGAAATAGTTGAGAAGACGGTGGTGGCTATCAACAAGATAAGAGAACGTATCAAAATAGCTCAAGATCGACAAAAGTCATATGCCGACCTCAAGAGGAGAGACTTTCACTATGAAGTTGGAGACAAAGTATTCCTGAAGCTGTCACCAATTAAGGGTGTGGTTCGCATCGGAAAAAGAGGAAAATTGAGGCCAAGATATGTCGGGCCGTTCAAAATTCTGGAAAGAGTTGGGAAGCTTGCATACAGACTGTCGTTACCTCCAAGTTTAACATCGATCCACAATGTCTTTCACGTTTCTTCCCTTAGAAGATATATTCACGACCCCGCCAACATCGTGAATCACGGTGAATTAGGACTTAGCAAGGATTTGTCCTACGAGGAGTATCTAATAGCTATTTTGGATAAGAAGGTGCACGTATTAAGAAACAAGGAAATCTCACTAGTGAAAATCCAGTGGAGTCGACACGATAAAAACGAGGCTACATGGGAAAAGGAAGGGGATATTAGGTCTAGATACCCGCACTTCATGGACGCAGGTAAGTAATTTCGAGGACGAAATTTTATTAAGTGGGGGAGGATGTAGTGCCCCGCAAATTTATTTATTAATTTGTGCTACCTTAATTATTATTTTGAGCATGCTATTAATTGTTTAAGTCCTATAAGTCGTGCCTAGAGTAAATTTTAACATATGTGGAGCATGTTCATAAATGCATTACAATTATTGCATTTTAATAATTAGAGTAATATTTTATGTACATTTTATTTTGGACAAAAGTCATAAGAATTCTCCTCCTATTTTGCTTTCCTAGCCCACTAAGGGACCTTTTTGGATTGAGCCCATTAGCACTCAAATTTTCGGATGTGGCGCCTCCATCTTCATCTCCACATTAAACCCTAAACCTAATTACCATGTTCAAGCAACCCAAATTTTTGGAAAGAAATCAAAACAAATATCAACATTTCCATAATCTCTTCCCAACCTCCGGTATATAAATGGGAGAGCTCTCTTCGAACTTAATCACATCAATTCCAAGCATTTTCGAACTCTCCCTTCTCTTCTTGAATTTTCAAACTGCTCTCCATTCTTCGTCTGGAATCGTCAGAGGTACCCATTTTTCTTCTATCTTGTTTTTGTTTCGGGTTGTAAGAATCGCCAGAAATTCTCCTCTCCTTCTGAGTTTTCATTCCTGAGAACGAGCTTTAGATAGAGAGAAATTTTGAGATGCTCCATGTTCTGTTTCTCTCAAAAGCTTGGGCAGTAAAAGCCAACTTTTATTTGGTCAACTTATGTAATAATATAAAATAATTTAAAAGTTGTTTTGGTCCTGCAACTATCATCACTCACGCACACAAATCCATGTATATATATATATGTTTTCATTACACGCACACACACATATTATATACACTAACTAATATTATATAGTTATATATATATGTGAACCTTTTGACTCACACACACACTCATGTACATATATATATATATAATATACACATCCACTTTTTATATATATATATATATATTATATGTCTACCTATAGTATCTATATATATATATAGCATATATATATATGTGTGTGTTTTCTTTCGTGTGTATATATATATAATATACCCAGTATGATTATATATATGCGTGTATATTTATAGCAATAAATATATTTATTGTACGAATATATATATATGTACATGTGTATGAATATTAATTTGAGTATGTTTTTGTTTTAAAGACTGTGAAATTTTTATATGATTTATATTAACAATTATTAATATGTTAGACGGCGCGCGTGGACATAATTAATTTGACAAGTCAAAGGTGGGGTTTATGTTGAAGATTGTGATGTTATCCTCTCTATATATTTATAAATGTATTATGTGAAATATAGAGTCCTCTGGACTATAAAGTACCGAGTCTTCGAGACTATAAAGTACGGAGTCCTTGGGACTATAAAGTACCGAGCCTAAGGGCTGAATCAGATATACAGATCACAGATTTTGGTTATAAACTAAAGACTTTTATCGCTTCATATATTTACTTTTAAATTTATAGTTTGGATAACGGTTATTTTCCCCACTGAGTTAGAAGAACTCACCCTAATCCTTTACCCCTTTCAGGAAATGGCTCGGACGATGTGTGACGGACAAGATGCGATGGAGATGGTCGATTTAGCTAAATAATTAAATTCAAGAATAATTTTTGAGACATTAATATTTTTTTTATATTTCCGCTTTTATATTAAAACTCCGATGTTTCATTTTTTTGTCTATTGATGACATTATTGGGATCCCGATTTTAGGAAAGTAATTGAGGAATAAAGTTTAGTAACGTTTCTTTAATAAATGAGATATTTTTTTTTATTTATGAAATTTTGGGGCGTTACACTTCTGATATTGATAATTGTTGGTTTGAAACTTGGACTTGTGCAAACAACATGTTTGCACAAGCAGATGAGTCTGAGAGATTGCTTATGTTGAAGAGATTTAGGGAAATTATTACTTCTTCTACCACATTCATGGTTGAACTAGACGTGCAAACTAAGACTCGTGGTAGACCGAAAGTCACAAAAACCAAAGTTGATACATCCACAAAGCATGAGAAGAATGCTTTTAAGTACACCGACTCATTCAATGACAGCTGTTCACAAGTCCTGGACTCTTTTGAGTGTGATACATCATTTTCATAAGTGTTATTCACCACGAGACTGAAGAAAGAAAAGGTCATTCGTCCTCAAGCATCATATCATTTGGGGATTGGGTATATTGATCAGATACCAGCATCATTTAGAGGTTATGTGGTGAGGACAGAGGATGTGAATGTTGATGGTCATTGCGGATTTCGTACGATTGCTGACTTAGTGTTTGGGGATCAGGAGTTTTGGTCACGTGTTCGTACTGACCTTTTCTACGAGATCAACAGTAATCTAGAGATGTGGGACAAGTGTTTCATAGAGCGTGGACGGAGGGAGAAAGTGTTGAAAATACTTAATTGTCATGAATTGACAGCTCCTACGAGACACTGGTTTGTTTTGTCTGATTTCGGTCATGTAGTGGCTACGGTGTACAAAGTTGCCCTAGTGACACTAGGTGGCCGCTATCCCACTACATTCATGTCTTTATCATCGTCTGTTCCAATGGAACCGAAGTATATTTGCATGGCCCATGTCAAGATTGGGGAATGACACCGCGCCAATCACTTCATTCAGGTCCGTGTTTTAATTAGTTGATTATTACATTGCTAAGTATATATTATTATTCCCATTATAATTGTACTGCAACATTTTATTGTAGGTTTTCATGAACCCGTACCATCCTTTTTCCCCCAGCTCCGTCTAGTGGAAGAACTACCACATGGATTGCGCAGCTGGATGATAAGACTTTGTAACCCGCCATTAATTTATTTGTTCATCAAAATTATGTCATTAATTTATGTACTAGAACTTTGTTATGTACTAGCACAACTTTGTTAGCATTTTTTTATTGTTTTGTTTCCAATCAACTGCAAGTTGTATACGAAATTTACTAAGGCAATAATGCCAGTTCGAAAACTAGAAACCGAACATTTTAGGTGAGTTCGATTTACATTTTTCAAATTAATTGCAAGTTTTCGAACTATATTGTTCGAACAAGTTTCCTACGTTCGATATCTAGAATCCGAACTCTAAAAATGTGGCAAACTTATAACCCCATTCAAACTGAAAACTCCGAACATATGCCTTATGTTCGAACTTCAGGTACCAAACAAATTCAGAATGTTCGAACTATGTTGTCCGAACATAGTGCATCTGGTCGAACTTGGATGTTCGAACACTGTATTTGCTATGACAGTTTAACAAATGCTAATACGACATAAACATAAAGATAAAAACGAGTCTCCAATACAAAATCTTCAAATACTAATACGCCATAAACATAAAGATAAAAATGAGTCTCCAATACAAAACCTTCAAATACTAATACAACATAAACATAAAGATAAATATGAGTCTCCAATACAAAACCATGAAATCCAATAAAGACGAGTATCCAATACATAAAAGATAAAGATAAAGATAGACACTACTCTCATCTATGTCTTAGTCTCGATGATGACTCACCATGTTCCTGTCCAGTAGGAAAGTGTATCTCGCCCTGCTCATGCCCTGTACGAAAATGCAACACCTCGAAAGCTTCTTCAACTTGAGACATCACATAAGGCATTGATAGGTCAGGGTCATGAGCTCTCCGCCGAGTGAGCACTGGATCAAGATATCCAATAGCTCTATGAATCTCATCCCAAGGTGAAACAGTCAACGGTGGGTTTATAACGGGAATTTTGGCCTCACGCTGGACTCGAGGATGAGATATAGAATCATACCACTGAAGATAATCGGAAGAGCACGCCCAAGCTGGATAGACAACTCTTTCTCAGCATTCTGGAGACAGTTTATGACTCTCCCACTGCTCATAAAAGGAAACAAACATGCCCATATGACACGATACTGTCCGGGCTTCTTGCACCGTCTAAAAATAACAAGGTCCAGTGGGGGATATAGAATGGTCTGCACCCGTCCAAACTGTCTCAACACCCGATCTACGAGATATGACTCCACAATATCACAAGCTGTGATACAACCTTCATAGAAGGTCACCTCGGGTCGTTCCACTGCCATCTCGCAGCCTCACATACGGATCCCGCACAACCTAGTATTCAAATTGAACTTAGTACATATAATTGAATAAAATTATATCATATACAAATAGAAAGAACTTACATCCTCTGCTCTCAATGTATCCAGCTGCACCCTATAAGCCCTCACCGCATCCTCAGATATTGCACCATGCGCTTGTTGAGCTCATCTCATTGCAAAAAGCTGTCCAGCCTGATAGTCGGCATTTTGTTGTGGTCGGCCAAGTGTAGGGAAATGCTCATAAATCCATGCATGTATAAATTAACAACACATTAAGAAAACAACACATTTAGTGAATAAAAAATTATAAAAAATATACATTTTTCATTTACCTCCAACAATGTCAAGAAACCAACCATCTGTCTACACCCAACCCGAGAGTCCACTCCCAATTGTCTGTATAGAAAAGCTAATGCAGTTACCCCCCACGCATAACCCTCAAACTGCTGGAGGTCCTCAAACAATCGGAGATAATTGCATGTGAATCGATCGCCCGTCTTATCCGTGAACAGTGTACGGCCTATAATGTACACCAAGAACGCCCTCGCCACATAAACTGCATCGAAATCATCATCGCTGGAAGTCAACTCACTAAACCTAGTGTGCAGCCACCTTAATTGATGTAGCTGCCCCGATCACTCACTTCTGAAATTGCTTTTTCAGCCGACACTCCAAGCAGACGACATACCATATGTTGCCCCCAGCAACATCCTCCCCAACAAACTCGATTGGTCTACCTTTCATCCTAAGACCAGTCAAACAGTACACATCCTCCAGTGTAATGGTCATCTCACCAAATGGAAGGTGAGATGAATTAGTCTCGGGATGCTAGCGCTCCACAAATGTCGAGATGAGATTCCTATTAGGTGCTCTGTAGGTTAATTTTCTCAACCTCAACAAACCGGACTTCTTTAGTAAAGTCTTCCATGTGTTTGAATCGCCTGCGGCTGGCCACTTCAGTAATTTTGCAGTTAGACAATGGCATTTTAGGACTTCTCTTTCTTCACCCCTCTATATTGCAGCTGCAACGTGTGTTTTAAAGCTGCGCATCACTGATGTATCTGTAGGGCCTCCAAGGAATGGACCTCTCAAGATCTCATCATCATCCTCCTCATTATTTGCATCACCCTCTTCATTTGGCATGTCATCACCCTTATTACCTGCCGCCTCTTCGTAATGCAATTGATGCCTCATCTGTTCTTCGGTTTGAGCATTGTGTTCTACTTGATACCGTTCCAGTGCTCCTTATCGTCTCGTGGATACGGTTGGTCTCCTCCTATATTGAGCAGCTACACAAAAATACCAAGTCAGAGCTCCATTTGAACTGAAGAAACTGAACATAAAGGGTATGTTCGAACTCGAGACACCGATCCATACTTGGCCAAATTTCAATATTCACTGCGTTCGAATTCTAAAAGCCGAACATAAAGGGAATGTTCGAACTCTATAAACTGAACTATACTTAAACAAATTTTCTGTTTGCATGTAGTTCGAACTCAAAGTGCTGAACGTATATTATAGAGTTCGAACATTCATTTGGTGTTCGGCTTTTAGAATTCGAACTGCCTGAAAACTGAAATTTGGCCAAGTGTTGATCGGTGTCTCGAGTTCGAACTAAACCACTAAAATCAAAATATACAGTTCGAACAAAACGCGTAACTGGGCAAAATCAAATCAACAACTCGACACAAACCTTGATTTTTTGCGCACAATCAACTCAAACTAGCATCTAATCATTCTAATAACCTATCCTAGCATCTTAAACTATTGGAAAACTCGATTTAAACAATGACCCAATAATTTTTAATCTTATGAAATAAAATGTATAAAGTAACCAAAATCGAACATCAAACTCACCAAATCAATCCATGAGTCTAGCTTCGAAGTTGTCGGGCTTGGAACAAAATCGTCGTACAATGTCGAACAATTTCCTTCGGCTCGATTTCGAACAATCGACAGGTTGAAAATTTTTTGACTGCGTTTTTTTAATCGTTTTAACTTTTTTTTAAACTGATTTTATGTTTTTAATTTTTATGATTTTAAGTTTTTTTTTTATGTAAAAAACATATTTTAGATGGGAGGGTATTATTGTCAATATTAGTGGTGCAAAGAGTAAAAATAGTAGTGCATGAAGTAGATGTAATGCAAATAGTAAATTTAGTAGTGTAAATAGAAACTCCCATATTATATATGTACAAATTTGTAACGTTTTCTTCAAACATAAAACTAACGAGAAAAACTTTAAAAATAAATAATAAAATTAAAATATATAAATCCTGAAAAAATAAATAATAAATTCAATAAATAAAACTAAAAATTAATAAAACAAAGCAAACAATTAAAAAAAAATGCAAGAATGGATAGAGCATAGAATTATCAAATTAAGAATTTAATAATCGATTTTTTCCCTTGATTAAAATTAAGTTATAAATGAAACTCTAATCTAGTATTTTGAACATAGTTAATCAGTCTTGTGAGAATGATGTGATGGTGTAACACATGTTGTAATAAATAATGTGTAGACGATTTCATTTAGATCGAACCGGCTCTGCGGTGGCGTAACTCTATCAGATTTCAATCCTCAATTCATTTAATTTGCCTCATTATTGCTCTCTAAAAATCTTTCAAGCCCACAGTAACGCCATACACGGCATTTGGTTCTTTTTTATTTTTATTATTTTTTTTTTGGGGGCCCAAAAGTGAACTTGACAAATATTCCAAGATTACAGCATACAAAGCAAAATAAATCATGACGCAGAATTAGAGCAAAATCCATTTTTAGCTATATGTTTTAAGAGTTCTCTTTATTTCCAGGCAAACACCACGCTACATAGTAACAAGATGTGATATGAACCGCCGAACACGAAAGTAGAAAAATTTTTCATATCGAATTCGAAGTGCCATGCTATTATTACTTAATATTCATATGGCGAAGGCATAGTATACCACCACATTAAATGGTAACAAGAACATTCAATGATAATAGGAATCCTCAGAAATATTTCCATAACAATAGGTTTAAATGAGTGTTTGGTCGAATGCAGGGCACACCACATCTAGGAACTCATCATAGAACCCGAGTTTCTGCGGCATTCAGCCAGCATGTCCATGTAGAACTGGCACTTGCCAATGTCATTTCCGGAGCTATTCAGGCACTGCAGAAAAATCAGCACGAGGGTTCATCTTCAAATTTAGGAGGAGGGAATACACAATGCATCGTATAGGAAGGCAATGAAAGAATTCAAGAGCATATAAGGATCAGTAAGACGTGATGACATAAAATTATTCTGAGCATCTTTCATTGTTTCGGACTTCCAGTTACTGGGAAGTGATTACAAATGATCTGCTCATTGTATTTGAACATGCTCGTCCATTTTATTAAAATTATAAGATCAAGGAGGACCCTACCTACGCTATCAAGTTCCAGAACTATTACATGATTTACTCGTTAGTCATTACTATGTATATGCACTATAATGTGAAAACCTAACAAGGATTGATGATTGCTTTCCAACATATGAACTGAAGTTGAACAAATAATAAACGAGAAAGAGATAGGTGTACTTACATCCTGGAATGCCTTAGAGTGCATACCACAAGCTTCAGATCCACCCATGCTGGATGCACTAGTTGCTGGAGCTCCTGCAGCTTCAGATGCAACTGTTTCATGCTGAATTGTTCTTGGACCCATAACTGCATCCACAGCCCTATGTGCAACAGCACTTCCAGTACCAAATGCCATCCCTACGGAAGCATAAAACAAGGGGAAATAAGTGAAACTATAAAAAACAAAATGCATTCAAAAGATATTTTTCTTCCATACAAAGCATAAAGATTATATATTGTATATTTCATCTAGCATCCCCACACCTTGAGCTATGGTTGAACTGATGCCTCCAAGAATGGAACCACCAGAGCCACCTTGAATAGGAGCTGGAGGAGGAGCACGACTTGCTACACAAAGCCATGAAAGAAAATATTAGCTATGAAATACATCAGGCACAATTAGATGAAAAAGGGTAAAACAGAAAGACAATGAAACAGATTAAAACAAAATGAGAATCAGGAGGTCCTCATTGAGAGAGGTTATACACCCAGTTATAAATAAACGGTTCTAGAATATAGATCCAGTCATAAATAAAAGGTTCTAGAATATAGATGCAGCACTCAGGCACCTGTTTGAGGAGGTGGGCTACGTGCTGGAGCTGGACGCGGAGCTGGGCGGGAAGATCTTCCTGTAAAATCAGTCCAGATAGTGATGAGACACTTATCATTAAAAGTATCCAGACATAACTAAAATGAGGAGCAGTCTTGCTGGAAAAAAGAAAAGAAAAAGGAGGTACAAAGCATAGGCGAGGTTGAACAACAGCATTCCACCTTGAATGGATCACAGAATTAGGTTTCAATTCACCAAATTCCAAGATTAGGTTTCCAAGACAAACAGTGTTGCGGTAAAGAGTGAATCTATTGTTAAGGGTAAATCTACCCCCAAATAAAGGGCGTGACCAGCCAAAACAAGTAAACACCCAAAAAAACTATTTCACTAAAAGTGCATCCTAATCAAGTCATGTCAAATAAATAAATCAAAGATTTAAAATTGCAACATATTCCGTCTGGTGATCTATAATTTAAGAAAAATATGCGCCATTTCCTGGGAAAATAGAGCTGAATAAATCAAAACCCTAGCCATTAAATCATAATCGCGCATAAATTGGAAACCCTAGACGGGAAAATAGCAGATCCAGATAAGAAATAACGATACAATAAAACAGCAGAAGCAGAATCCATCAAATCCAATACAACAGAAATCAATAACAGATCATAAAATTGACCAATAAAGATACGAAAATGAAGCCCTAAAAAGGAGAAAAATAGCACCTGAGCTACGGCGAGCCATTTTGCTTCTGTGTTTGGAGTGGATTGGATGAAGAATTTACGAGAGAAAGCGACGGAAAATAGGAAATGGTGATGTTTTAGAGCTCCTACAAAAACCCTGCCGCTATATATAGTTAGGGAATATCCGACTCTTTTGGAGAGCACAAATCTAAAAATACGTGGCATACTCAAATTCAAGCCTTTGACAATTTCAACCCTCATTTTTCTAAACACAATTCTCAATATTAATTAAATTATATACAATATACTATTTTATTAGACATTTTTGTTCTTAAAAATTAATTACTAATTAAAAATTTAAATTAAATATAAACCCTGAATGAATATGATAAATCCTAATTTACAGTTGTTATAATTAAATTCAACCATAATATATCAAAAATGAAATAAAAACTAATAAAACTAGTTCGTGGATTATGGTAATAGTTAATTGAATGAATATAATAATAATAATCATAATTAACGAAGTTGACATAGGAAGAAAAAAGATAGCGTTATACATTCGAACATAAATATTTGTAGTTTTTATTGTTAGCACTATTTATTAATTAGTGCGATGCCGATGAATATAGATTAATTATTATTAAACTAAAAAAGAAGCCCAACAAAATGAAAAACTTTAAAATGAATAATTAATAATTAATAATTTGAAATAAAAAGAAAGGAGCGCGGCGGCCGGTACTGGTCCGACAACCAACCCCCCATAGTTCTAGTTTTAGCAATTTCTTGGTCGCTACGAGAGGCAGGAGAATCCTCACGCAAGTTTCGCTCTCCTCTCTCTCTCTCTCTCTCTCTCTCTCTCTCTCTCTCTCTCTCTCTAAAACCCAAACTATTTCACTCTCCGCTCCCATTCAATCCCCCTAACTAGGGTTTTTAACACACAGCAAAATACAGCATCCAATTTGCATTGCCGCGATCTTCAACTGATCAATTCAATGGCGGAAGAGAATTCGGCGGCGTCCAACGGCGGCGCGGGGGCGACGCCATTCGGGAACTCGGTGATACCGATAGCTAACAAACTGCAGGATATTTTCGCCCAGTTAGGAAGCCAGTCCACGATCGACTTGCCGCAGGTGGCGGTGGTCGGCAGCCAGAGCAGCGGGAAATCGAGCGTGTTGGAGGCGCTCGTGGGGCGTGATTTTCTGCCGCGTGGAAATGATATCTGCACGCGACGCCCGCTCACGCTGCAGCTCCAGCAGAGGCAGAGGAAGGCCGATGGAACGGAGGAAGAATGGGGGGAGTTCTTGCATTTGCCGGGGAAGAAGTTCTTTGATTTTGGTGAAATACGGAGGGAGATAGAGGTTAGCTATTCATTCATGTGAAAAAAAATATATTACTTTACCAATTACCGTATAATGAGCGTAAATTGGAGACATCCCTTTCATGATAAAAGTATTTTTTTTAACTATATACGTTGAATGTTTATTTGAAGTTTGAACCCGTCTATGCATATTGCCTTGTGAAGTTGAATGTGGATTTGGTTTTGGACTAGGAAACGGGAGCTATTAAAGTTTTGTGGCCTTTTTCTTAATGGTGGAAATGAACGAAGGTTTCGGGCTTCTGTTTTCTGATTAATTTAAATAAGCGTGCATGAGAACATCTTCTAGGTGCTTTATTTATTTATTTATTTATTTATTTTACCAAAGAAGGATCAGTTGTATCAAGAGGTAGCAACATTCGAATTCGCGTCATTTTGGACTTGGGAGGTTAGATTGATGTATAATATTATATTTTTATTTCACAGCGTGGTGAGGTTTATGAGCAGTTGAGCACAATTTTTCATGAGGGTGAGGGGTTGTCTGTGTTTGTTATCTATTTGTACATTGAAGTGGTGTTCTAAAGAAGAATGTAGGGGCGGCCTTTGAAGACTTGAAAGGCTCACTTTGGTGGTAGTTGGGAACCCATGTGTATGAATAAGTGTGTACCCCACCAGCCACCGCCATTTGCATTTCAAGTGATGTTTTTTTTTTTTTAATTTTTTTTCCTTGATGGCATGATAGTTTTCCAGATATTTGAATCTTTACAGGGTTAACAAGTAGTGACGGGAAAGGACTTTAATCCACCAAGGTCATATGTAGATCTTATATTTGTTTTTTCTGTAAATCATGACTGCACATTGAAGTTCCTTTCCGGTTTTCAAAGATACTTATTATCTTCTGGTGCTTTACTGTTAAAACCGTGCTAATTATGACCATAAGTTCATTAAAATGGTCCTCTATGATTTCTGAGGGAGCACTCTTACTAAAACTTATGACTTCTATGGAAACACTTTCTCTAAAGTAAGACTCTTATGTGTTTCTGGTAACCACTGAAATTTTATCTTCATCTCGCTTCTGATTTCTGAAGCTTAAACCTTTTGGAAATATCTCCAGTTAACTCTTCTCACAGGATGATGTATAGTGGCCTTTTGTACCAAAAGAGATCCATCAATTCATTTCACTTTTAGTTGTAAAAATTTAAATACTTGTTGCCCCTATTGCTTTGGTTTCCATAAATCATATCTATTTTGCTTCTGATTCTTTGTTCTTCTAGAGTTTGTTGATTTGACTGCCCCTTAAAGCTTGATAATCTTGCAATTTGTTTAGGCTGAAACAGAGAGAGAAGCAGGAGGAAACAAAGGTGTTTCGGATAAACCAATAAGCTTAAAGATTTACTCTCCTAATGTTCTTGACATTACTCTTGTGGATCTACCGGGCCTCACAAAAGTTCCTGTTGGTGATCAGCCATCTGATATCGAAACACGTATCAGAAATATGATAATGGCAGTAATTAAACGTGAAAGTTGCGTGATCCTGGCCGTGACGCCAGCAAATGCTGATCTGGCTAACTCAGATGCTCTTCAGATGGCACAATGTGCTGATCCAGATGGTTAGTTTTATAAGTTTCACAGATCTGAAAAATTCATTTCCTAAACTCAGTTTCTTGCACTTGTGGATTTTAGAGCTCATGTGTTGAAGTTTCCATTTGCAGGTCATAGGACAATTGGTGTCATTACAAAGGTGAAAAGTTTAGGCTCTTCAATTATTTTGTGTACTTCCAGTTTCTGTTTGCACTTCATCTAACATGCCTTTGTTGTTGTTTTGTGTTCATTTTGTTGCTTCAGTTGGACATCATGGATAGAGGTACTGATGCACGCAACTTTTTGCTTGGGAAAGTGATTCCCCTACGGCTGGGCTATGTAGGTGTTGTGAATCGCAGTCAAGAGGTAATATTTCAGTTTCATATAGATTATAGTAATATACATTTTAGTTCCTTATTCTATTTCATCTGATTGAAGCAGGACTGAAGTTGTTCGCTGAAAAATTTACGCTCTTATGTTAAACTTAGAAACTTTGACTGCCCTAAGCTTTCTTTCGCATGTACTTGGACCTTCTCATTTAATATCCATTCGGTTCATGCTGATATAGTTGAGATGTCTTTGGTAAATAGTACTTTGATATTCTAGTCTTCTAGATGCTTAAGTAAACATATGG
This sequence comes from Perilla frutescens, assembly GCA_026008535.1. NCBI lineage: Eukaryota > Viridiplantae > Streptophyta > Magnoliopsida > Lamiales > Lamiaceae > Perilla > Perilla frutescens. The sequence continues at coordinate 48,404,134 of BRKX01000005.1, forward strand.
TTAGTTTTTTCTATTTCATTGGGCATTTTTGAGTTATATTTCTTATTCTCTCACTCTTGGGGGAGCAAAAACAAAACATGTAATTTGTTTTCAAGTAGCATCGATTTATTCTGTTTCCTCAAGTACATTGTGATGTTTATACATGTCTATTGAGGTCTTTGTATAGTCACATGTTTTAAGTGCTTATTTATAAGTAGTGGAAACTTGAATACACAATATGTTCTGAAATATACAGTTGCAGCATTCCCATTGCTATACATTTACTTGCAGTCGTTGGTAGCCAGGCAGATCACTGGATTAGTTAACTACTCTGATAATTGTGGTGCTTCAGTTTTAGATTAAGTTTGCAAAACTCCCGAGGTTTAGGTCAATTGCTCAATTAATAGTAACAGTGCCCATTAGTATTCTTTGCGAATCTTGTGAGAGAACTTTTGAAGCTCAAATCATATTTCAAGCTCATGTTCTAATATGACTAAGTGGGGAGTTTTGTTTTCCATCACAACTCCGGAAGTTGGGACCGTCGGGTATTGAAAGTACTTTGGCCTTTGAGCAGATCTACATTCTTCTTTCTCTTTTCTCATTTGTGTTTGGGTTTTGATCTCATTTCCTCCTTATAGGTTTCTGTATCTGTTGAAAGAGACAACATGAAGTTTTTTGTTAACTTGCTAATACTTGTTGCAGTTAATGAGTTCAATCTCCTTGAATCTTTGTTTTTTTATGGTTTTCTTTCAGGGGATTTATCTAATCTCAGTTATATTTGGATTGATTCTTTAACACTACATCTGGACTAACTAGTGAAGGATGATTTAACCTCTTTCCAGCCTTTTCTTTCATAGTTATTTAATTTTAATTATTTTGTTTGACAAAAGGTCTTCTTTTTCCTCTTAAGAAAACAATTTTACTTGAATTATGTTGGTAAAATGCTCTGATTTAAGACTCTTTGCTTCTGAAGACTGCCCATGTTGTGGGGATATGGTATGGCATATGGGTAATGGCATACTAACGGTATCCTTGAGTCCCTTGCAGTGGATACATCTAATTCTATTCCCTCTTTTAGTCTCTCCCAACATCCCGATGTCTTATATAAGGGGAAATATTATGTAGCATCTAGGTAACTTACAGAATGTATTTCATGGCTGCAATTTGTAACCATTGAATAAAAGGTTTATGTAGAGCAAATCAATTGTGTTTCATGGCTGCAATTGTACAGTATTTAGAATCACTGGACAACTTTAAAATTTCCTTAACAACGTGTATATTGTGTTTAACAGGATATTCTACTGAACCGAAGCATCAAAGATGCACTTGTTGCAGAAGAGAAGTTCTTTCACACTCGTCCGGTATGCCACTGATTGCTCCCATTACTGATTGGTTTCATGCCCTTCTCAATCATATGTAATCCATATGGCAATTTATGAACCTCTATTTTTTATAGGTGTACAGTGATATTGCTGACCGCTGTGGAATCCCACAGTTGGCCAAGAAGTTGAACCAGGTAATGCTGTCTGAGAATGAGTCCCAACTGGAACATATGTAACAGTTCTTTTCTTATTTAACGTTCTGTAAGGATCTCTAACATGACTTGCTGGCACCCTTTTCCACGTGAAATTTATTTCCTGTGCATGATGATGCCTGAACAATATATGTAGCCTGCCTACTTTACTTAGCTTTCCTATGCATGATAAACCTTTCAAAGGAATACACTTGATAGTGCAATGAAGTAATGCAACTAGTTAACATTTGTTATCATACGACTGTGGACAAATACCATAACACCTCTTTGAAAATATGCGGGTCTGCGGGGGGATCGATCTATAAAAATTCACCCAATAATGAAAAAAGCTGATTTGAATGATCCTGTATTAAGATCTAAACTGACTAAAGGCATGGGTCATAATTATTACAGAGAACCTGCATGGCTCAATGATTGTTTTATATATTTTTCTTTTAGTAATTCTATTGCATGTAACGTAGGCTTAGCAGGCTTGAAACTGATTTGTAGACACGCTTCACTTTTAAAATATTACTGTTGTAAATCATTCTTGGTCATTTTTGACACCATTATATAAGTATGCATGGAGGATATTTTCAATATGTCTGCTGCATGATGTAACCTCTCCATTTTCTTAACAGATTTTGGTGCAACATATTAAAACTGTTCTCCCGGGTTTGAAGTCACGTATTAGTGCCGCTCTGAGTTCTGTTGCAAAGGAATATGCTAGCTATGGAGAAATTAGTGTGTCAAAGGTATTTAATCTCACTGGCTATCATTGTTGAAGTTTTTGTGAGGCTGTAGTTGCCTTTGATTCCTTTTAATAACTCTTAGCTCACTGAAGTTCAACATAAGTAATTCCTATATTTATGCCAGTAATTTATGTGACCATCCCAAGTAATTGCAAATAGCAACTGGCTTTAGTGATAATTCATGGCTATTTGTTTCTAGTTTAATTATTATCACATATTCAAATTGGTGATCTGATGGATAGTTTTTGCTGTGCATTTAAGACAATTAACGAACTTTCTTGACCGCCAATTTTTTACCTTTTCATGTTGAACAGGCTGGGCAAGGTGCACTAATACTTAACATTCTTTCCAAATACTCAGAAGGTCCATTCTCGCTTTTTCTCTATGTATGACATGTGAGGGATTCAAGTATTTATATTTGCTTTTCTCTGCTTGCTTCAAAGCACATCATATACAGGTTCACACTGGGGATGTTAAAACAAATATCTTCACAGGGATCATTTGTATTTGTTCACGACCATTCCTTCCCTGTGCATCTTGTATTTGGTCATCAATGAATTCCAATGAGCTTATTTTTATTTTGTGATTAAAAGTGCACTAGTAATGAGATATTAATATCTTCTTTCTTTAATACCTGCAGTGATGGTTGGGAGTTGTTTTTAATTAAATCCAGACATAGAAACTTCCTGCTTGCTCAATTATAGTCTTCTGTAATATTTTACTTGAATGCCCCCCAAGGGGACATTTTCTTTTACTACCAGTACATCATACTTTTTCTATTGGAAATGGGAAGATGATCAGGGATGCCTTATTGATTGCTTATTTATAGACTTTGTTCTTTCTTCTTTTTTTTTCTTTTTTTTTTTTTTTGTGGGGAGAACAGCATTCTCTTCAATGGTAGAAGGCAAGAATGAAGATATGTCAACATCTGAGCTGTCTGGTGGAGCAAGACTCCATTATATATTTCAAAGTATTTTTGTGAAGTGCTTAGAGGTTTGTCCTATCTTTCCAAATGCTATGGACATTTCCTGGAAGTCTTGGACCACATTTATAATTTCTGCTGTAATTAGTTTGCATGTTGAGCTTACATGAGTGGACTTGTGCAGTCTTTACTCTGTTAACTGATTGTTTCTTGGCATGATGCAAATGAGTTTCGGGATTTTCATGTGTCCTGTGTTATTATTGAGTCTTTTTTTCTTTAACAAATAATTTCTGAACAGTGAATACAGAGAAGTGGATGTTATTGTTGTCTGAAATGGAGGGATCAAGATGGATTTTGCAAAACTATAAGATGCATATTAAAGATGTGGTGTTATTATTTAGCTTTCTTCTATGTACTCAGTAACATGACATGGCAGTACATTTTTAGATCAAGATACAGTGGTAAATTAGGTTAATGATTTAGTACTACATGCTGTTATGCCCTGAATAACTTTCCTTTACAAAGTCACTTGGATTTTGTCTGCAAAATATCACTACTTTCCCTTAGGAGTAATTCAGTTAATTCTTAGCTTCTAAATGATTTTGCTGCTATTAATTAACTTGAATGAAATTTGGTTAGATGTCGTACTTCTTTTTATGTTGTGCAGGATATAGATCCTTGTGAAGATTTAACTGATGATGACATCCGTACCGCTATTCAAAATGCAACTGGTACCAGATCTGCACTCTTTGTGCCAGAAGTAGGTCTTTGTGCCTATGTTAATCTTTCTGATCTGTTCTATCTTGAATATTTTAACGAATGCTCTCTGTTTTAAATACTTCCAACTAATGTGTAGCTTGCAAAATAACACAAACATATAGGCTCCTTTTGAAGTTCTTGTTAGAAGACAAATAGCACGTTTGTTGGATCCAAGTCTCCAGTGCACCAGATTTGTCTATGATGAGCTAATCAAGGTGTATAGTTGGTACCGAACTTGGGTTCAGATATCAGCTGCAGTTGTCTTTGTATGTTGACCTTCATTTGGTTGTTTTCTTTGTTAGATGAGCCATCGTTGCAAGGTAAATGAGCTCCAAAGATTTCCAGTCCTACGAAAATGCATGGATGATGTCATCGGAAATTTTTTGCGAGAAGGTCTTCAGCCAACAGAGGCAATGATAGAAGATCATATTGAAACACAGGTAATTTCAGTCATGTTCTTTGTGTGTAGGTTTTTCTGTACTCTGAAATACAGAAAATCATGTCAGCAAAATTACCTGAGAGCAGATACAAAATAAATTCCAGCAATTGACGTACATGTATTATTTTTTGGCCATGTCGTATTGTCGTGAAATGATAACCTTTTGATAACCTGAGAGCAGATACAAAATAACTTTACGACTTTTTTGATGATGTACATGTACTAATTTTTTGGCCATGTCATGAAATGATAATAACCTTTTGCATTATGATATTATGTCTATTCTGCCCCTTTCCTGTACTTCCTTCTCTTCTCTTTGTCATGAGAATGAGTGGCATTTTACTCTGCCTCCTACTGAAGAGAAGGTTTCTGCTGTCTGTGTTTTTCTGCTCATTTTTCCTAAGCATAGTTATCTTGCTGAAAGTAACACGTTCTTTCACTTCTGATGTTCTAAGATTAGAAATAATGTGATATTGCACACTAGAGGTAGTACGGGAACGGCTTGAGTTTAGATTTGTTTGGTGGATCTCAAATCATAGAAAGTCTTGAGGCTTTTTTATTTTTTTGCTTTCAGATTTAGGTAGACTTTGGAGTTGTATCTTTAGATTAGTGAGTTGTTCGCTATGCTTGGGTTCTTTGGACGAATTCATCCCATTGTTCTGTATACTTTATTTCAATAAGATTTTCTGTTTCTTATTCCCTCTACCACCACCTCCAAAAATAAAATAAAAATGTTACATGGCTTAGCTTTTATCTATTATGTTCCCAGTTCACCTTTTCAGTGAGGTCTTCCTGTCATATCTTTATTTTTTTAATTGTATGTTACTGTTAACTGCTATGCCTTTTGATCTCTGTGGATGATTTGGTAAGTGAACTATTATAAACTTAGAAAAAATTATCATGCATAAGGATTTGGTTGCAAAAGGAAGTTTTTCTACTCAGGTTCATGAACTTGCCAGAATATAATGAAGCCTATGACTGGAACGCAGAATGACTAAAATGCATGAAATATCATAGGCCTAATAGCCAAAAAAAAAAACCAATCCTTTACAAGTTTTGGATTTTAACATTTTCTTTCAAAATTGTCAATTTAGGCATTACTTTTGTCAATTGAATAAAATTGTGACCAAATTATTATTTTGGTCAAATTAGTTAAGTTTTGGCCACATATATAGTATTTTCGACTACTAACGTATGCCTCATGTTACTTTTATTTTATCTTTTGACTATGGTATATACTTCAATTTTTGTACTTTCACTCGTTAGATTTTTATTTTCACTCCTTATACTTTATTTTCTATATTTTGTTTCTCATATTTTTATTACTTTTCCACCTCTATTTTATTTATTGTCTAGTGTATATACTTCAATTGTTGTACTTTCACTTTTTAGTTTTACTCCTTATACTTTATTTTCTATATTTTTCTCATATTTTTATTACTTTTCCACCTCTATTTTATTTATTGTCTAGTGTATATACTTCAATTTTTGTACTCTCACTTCTTGGATTTTTTTATTTTTACTCCTCACATTTAATTTTTTATATTTTTGTTCTTGTATTTTTATTAATTTTTCAACAAAAAAATATAAAAGTACAACAGTAAAAAGTAAATAAATAGGGGTGAAATTAATAAAATTCAAGAAACTAAAACATAGAAAAAAGTATAATGAGTAAAAATAAAAATCCAAGAAGTGGAAGTACAAAAATTACAATATTCATAGCAAAAAAATAAAATAAAATGAGGTGTATGTTGATTAAAAGTATTAATTTGTAGTCCAAAATACTATGTGGTAAAAAAAAAAAACCAAAATAATAATTTGGCTACTCAATTGACAAAAGTATGACTAAATTGACAATTTTGAAAGAAATGGCTAAAATTCAAAAAACTTGCAAAGGTTTTTTTTTTTGTCTATTAGTCCTATATAAGTATGCAGTGCACATGTTCCCTTTCGGTCAGATGGAACTTAGAGAAGAGCATCTGAAAAATATATTGGTTGTATCAATACCATCTACCATGATTAACTCATGGAAGAAATTGAATCTTGAATTTCAGTAATATTATAAGCATAACAGATTATTGGCTAATTATAATATTGAGAACTGTGTTTTGAAGGAAAATGATGGATATATATAGGCTTAGTTTGTTAAATTATATTTTGCTGAATGTTCTCTGCTGTAGATGGATTTCATAAACACGTCGAATCCAGATTTTATTGGTGGAAGTAAAGCTGTAGAGATTGCGTTACAGCAAGTCAAGTCATCCAGGATTGCTGCACCCGTTTCAAAGCAGAAGGTGACTACACTTTGCTATGATTTTCTGCTAATTTATTTGCTCATTGATTCACAAGGGGTTTATTATTTGTGTTGCTTGTCAATCAGGATCCAGGAGAATCAGAAAAAGTATCTTACCTGGAAAGAAATTTGATGTCTCGGGCCGTACATGCTAGACAAGTAAATGGAATTGTTCCAGAGCAAGTAAGTAATCTGTTCGCACCTGGAGTCTCTGAGCCATATAAAGATTGAAATTGGTTTTTATTATTCAAATTGACAATTTCCTTCTTTTTTTGGGTCTTTACATGGAAAAAGGGTGTTCGACCTGCTACAGATGTCGAGAAAACTGCTCAATCTGGTACTTTTTGTTATTTATTCTCAGAAATTTCTCTGTGTGATCAGAAAAATGCACTGCTTGTGCTTATATATAATTTTAATGGGAAGACCTTAACACTTTGCTGACAATTTTTTGTTTATTTAACATCTAATATCAGAATCAGATCAATTAAAATAGTTGGCTGTTTTTCATTCAGAAGTAATGATTTCAGGCTTTTGCAAATGGTTAGGTGCCATGCTACTCCTTTTCCTTCTTGTTTGGGTAAAACTCACTGGTGGCTTGGTGGACCTTAACCTGGTTATGAATGTGTTAGATTGACGAACATGACGGATTGGAGGGGTTTGTAGACCTTACCTTTAGTGTGAGGAGTGGAAGAAGAATAAAGAACTAGATCTAGAAAAGTACTTCACTACTAAAGAGAATGTATATAAAGAGAGTAACATTCCATGATAACAATTGAATAGTATACTGAAAGATATTTAGATCCAAATTTGATTACTAGATTGTTACGAGTCTTTCTGGCATTTTACCTTGAGACACACCTTTTAGCTGCCTGCTTAAACAGCACACATTAGTCATGTATAGCAGCCAGCTAGTCTTTTGTGAAATCCTAATGCTGGACTCTGAATGATTAATCAGTGAGCAATTCTGGCTCAAGTTGGGGAATATCTTCAATTTTTGGCGGACATGATAATCGTACATCAGTGAAAGAGAGCTCCACCAGCAAACCATTTAACGAACCCGTTCAAAGCATGGAACATGGCATGTCGATGATTCATTTGAGTGAGGTACACTGTTATTATTATTTCTAGCAATAATAACTTCTGCTGTAAAATTTCTAATATGTTCTGGGCTAACTTCTTTTTAATTGTGTGAAAGCCCCCTAGTGTGTTGAAGCCATCAGAATCACAGTCAGATCGAGAGATTGTTGAGATTACTGTTACAAAGTTGTTACTGAGATCGTATTATGATATTGTACGGAAGAACATTCAGGATTATGTACCAAAAGCCATTATGCATTTTCTGGTAATTGCTTTTCATTTCTGGGGTTTGTTTTACTCCTTTTTGTCTTTGTTTGTAGTTGTTGGAGATCCAACATAGCTGGCCATACTACAATGGGAGAAACTTAAATTTTGTAGTAGCAGTTGTTTACTCCTTTGATTTGGCCACTTCATTGAATTCTTATATTATATCAAGTATGACTTTTGATATTAATTGGTATGCATATGGGATTCTATATGCATTCATTTCTTACAGCCAAGTATTTTTGAATGCTAGAAACCAACTTTTGAACCCATGTCTTTAAGCTTACTGATGTTTTATTCTTTGAACTCCATATTTTTCATTTTGGTTACCTTTCTGATGCATGGTTTAGTTCTGTTAGCAGTCTGAAATTCTTCTGTCCTTATCTGTGAACTTTTTTTTGGGGAATCTTACAGGTAAACCACACAAAGCGAGAGCTTCATAATGAATTCATAAAAAAGCTGTACAGGTATGTTCCATGTCAAAAACTTTTTGTAAATGGTCCTTACTCCTTAGGTAATGTGATAAATAAGGCAATGGATGTAGATGACGGAGTGTCTAAATCAACATGTTGTAGAAGCTAGATTGAGCGTTTGAGATGATAGTGTTCTTTCATCTCGTGACCCATTGAACAGTCCATCTAAATTTGTTGTGTAGGCTCTGACTCTTGATTTTTTGTCAATTATATGAGCAGAGACAACTTCTTTGAAGAACTGTTGCAGGAGCCAGATGATGTTGCCACAAAGAGAAAGCGTACCCGCGATACACTTCGGGTCCTAGACCAAGCTCACCGGGTTAGTGATCTATACATACGAGTCAATGCACTTCTTTACAGGTCATTGCGCAATACCATGGAAGTGATAGGAATTATGTCTTGATGCAACTTGCACATGTTATAATGTCCTATTTGAATGAATTGTGTGTTTATGCAGACTCTTAATGAGCTGCCACTTGAAGCTGAGACTGTTGAGAGAGGCTACACCTTGAATAATGACCCGACTGGCCTACCAAAGATGAACGGGCTGTATAACATGAGCAGTGGTTCAACGGAATCAAATAGATCTTCTTCGAAAACCCCAAGGTCACGCAAGTCTGGCGAGCTTCACTCAACATCGTACTCGGATGCTTATAATGGCGGTGGGCGTAGTTCTGGGACCAGCCTATATCCAACCATTGATATGTAGGTTTTCAGTACTACTGCTTCGGCATAAATTTCATCACAGGTCACATCCATACATTCTTCACTTGAATTCGAACGACTAACGAAGCTGACCATTTCTTCGTCTAAACCGCGTGGGATAGTTTGATTCTCTTGATATACGGGAGGTGTTAATATGTGTGCTTATGAGAGCTGTTGCTAGTTAACCCTTTTTCTGTAGACAACTTCATCACATTTTTCCCCCACTTATTAGTGTGATATAGATGAAGAGAATTTGAGCAGTTTTTTACACCTAACAATCACAGATAGGTTTCTTTTTTTCTTTTCTTTTTTTATAATTAATTAATTTATTTATTTTTGAAGAGTTGAGACTCTTGTGTAAAGTGGGTATCTTTCCCGGGGTGTGTATTATTTAAAAAGGTATTGAAATTCTAAAATATGGAAGGATTGGCTTTATAAAAATGGCTTGATAATATATTGGACCTTAATTTTGTCATTTATTCTTTTTTTAGGCAATACTTCCATTTTTGCTAATTGCCATCTTATCGGTTGAGTGTAAGCAATGTCACATTCGATCTAAATCTACCGATTAGGCATGGTTGCTTCCTTAAACACTTCAAGATTTTAGTCTCATTTCTTCTTTGATTGAAATGTTCCCAACTCATAAGAAAAACATGGGTTTGTTTGTTTTCATTTCTAAATGGAAAATTTCAACTTTATACTATTTAAAACATAAAAACTGTTGTTTTATTTATTTCATTTCCAGTTTTCATTTTTTTCAATCATATGTATATATATGTATATGCATATGTATATGTATATGTATATCATTGCATGATCACTTAAATTTAAATATTCATCACTCCATCTTAAGTCCTAACCACATACATATTTATCTTCTCATTTCAACTACAAATTTAAATTAGAAAAATAATCAAACAAACACATTTTCATTTTTCTGACCCATAATTCTAAACATTAAATCATTCATCATAACAAAAAAATTATATTTTTTTAAAAATCAATACACCCGTAAGATGAATTGAAAAATACTGAAAATTATAGTTGGAAATAAAACAAGACATCCCCTAAAGTGTTTGCGCCTCTAGTTTCGTTCAACTATATTAGGTGTTATTATTGTCAAACACGTTATAAATTCGGATGGAATGCTTTAGTCTAACATTTTTGTGTATCAACTGTGTGTTAATAACAAAATTACGTAGTTTTAATATTATTTTCTTATAAAAATAAAATGTATTATATTATAACTAATCTTAATTAATATTTATTGCTAAAAATTATAATTTTAAAAAATTATATTCTAAGTTTGGAATAATCAACCTTAAAAATCAATTATATTAACTTAAAAATGAAAATTAAATACTAAAAAATAATTATGAACCCTAATTGGGTGGAATAAACCCTAAATAATATTATAAAAATATATTAAACCAAAAAAAATTAAAATGAAAAAAAAAATGAAAGATTTTTTTTTAATATTTGATATACGAATAGCATACACAGTTTGGAACTAAACTCTAGAGCATTTCATGTGCTATAAATCTGCTCATATTCACGACATAAAAGTCCAAATCTATCATATCTTAAGATATTCTAGCTATATCTTAAAAGCTCCAAAAGAAAGAAAATTAAAGACAAAATTGTAATGCTATGGTCATAATTTCTCAACTTTGGCCTCCATGCGAGTGAGAATTTACCAACACCACTGGTTGTGAGCATGTTACTGTCTGTTAAGTGTGATTTACCTTTTCTGTATGATTTGCAGGCTATTACACAGGGATAAAGTTTCAGCAGCGGCTGTTAGTCACCCTCGACATAAAAAAAATATGCATAACCTGTTGATGTGAATACCCGAAAGTATACGAGAACAATATAGTTGATTCTAAAAGAATACCGAATTGTAGATAAATATTTAATGACACGTCAGCTGCGCATGTGTGCTCATCCGGTGCCACATCAATTTTAATTCAACAGAAAATATTGTGGATGTTTAATTTATAAAAAAATTTGAATTTATGTTAAAATTACAAAAATTAAAAAGTGATGTTTAAAACAAAAAGGTGGATAAAAGTGATGATTTTAGAGGCAATTAACCCGTTGAAATATGATTTTAGGGTACGCTAATTTTATTTTAGGATATATATATTTTTTTTTCAATTAGTATTGATATTTATTTTGAAAACATTAATTGTTGAATGCAATGCACGAACTCACGCGTTAACGTCATATGAGTGCATTGCGTGAGTCATCGAATTTTTTTTAAAAAAATTCACTTTAATTTATCGATTCATTAATTCTATTTTATAATATATATCTATATTTATTTCAAATGAATTAAATTAATTCACTTTAATTTTAAGGTTCATAAATTTCGCCGGTGACATGTACCGGATCTGAACAAAAAATGAGCGGTTGTTTTTCCCTTAATGGGAGAGAGAGGCCACTTCTAGTTGAAATAGGATTTCTAAAACTTTAAATAGGGGTTGTTCTATGATTTTTAGGGTGGATATTGTTTTTGAGAAAATTAGGGTTTTTTCTAATTTTTTTGCGTTGTTCGCATTCTTAAGAATCTACACGGATTATTTGTTCTCGCTGCATCAATCCATCTCCCCCTTAATTCTCTCTTTCTCTGTTCTCTGATTTCCAAGCAATGAAGCTTGTATATCGCGATTGTGGTGATGATTATATTGAAGTTTTGGCCGTGGGAATTGAAATCTTAGAAGGAGGAGGAGTCTTAGTGTCGGGGCTTCGTAAGTTTATCAAATTTTTTTTTCATTGGAATAATTCAGATTCTTTAATCAGCATGTACATGTATTTTTCCTTTATTATTGATTTAAAGTTCGTGGTATGGGCATTCACATTCGGAAACTCTTCCAATTTGATAATATATTTTTGAAGTTTTCTGAATGTGATGACCATAATAAACACATTAACCGACTAATATGTTCGAGTATGTTTATGATTGGTTGAAGTTTCCGTAAATTAATTAGAATTTCGGGGGGTTAGATAATTACCTTTTCTTGCTTTATTTTCTTTATGCATGTTTACGAATTGCAGTATTTGATTCCTAGTTAGTTTAGTTGTTATTAAGTTTTATGGCATTATTTGAGAATATGATCAAGTAGTATTAGATCTCTCATAGTCACAGTTGTGTTTTTATTCAGAAATACCAGATGAGCTGAAATGGGGCCGGACATGGATCTCGTTTCCCCTTATCCCTTTTAGGTTTCCGAAAAATCAGCCCACAGATATGCCTTTGGAGCAATGGAAGGTACAACTAGTGTTGCAATTAATTCTCTTCATCAAAGAAGCTTAAAATGTTTTTGTGGTCGAGTTTGTTGCCATATGAGTACTCAATTCAGCAATTGTTTTAGGAAGTCTAAATTCACCAAATTAAGAATTCTTGCATGCGCTATGATGACAAATAATGCACTTCCTTTTGCAGGAACAAACTGCTACAGAATACCATGACAAATACCGTGCGGCCTTTACGGAGGCATGTAAAAGAGGTGGGACGATCTATGGAAAGAAGCCTCAAGATTTGGACAAGAAATCCACTGTCAGGTAATTTGTAATTTCATTTTTTGCATCTGTTAATTGATTTGGTGAGAGATATGTAATGCATGTATGCTTTAATTCCGATTTCTTTTCTGCTAATCATCAGCAAATTAAACTCCTTAAGCTTTTTGAGCTTCTAGTGTCTGCCTATTGTAGCCCTGCTTTGACATTGGTGACGTGGATGGGCTAGGAGCAGTCTCTTTGTTTGTAATTATCATATAATATGACATTTTCACTGAGAGAGTTAATGAAGTGATGTATCAATCTTCAGAAATGAAACTACTTATGGTGTATGGGCATATATTGTGGACCAAGAACCTCAATCTAACAATCAGGCTGTGGAAGAACTGAGTTCAGGTCTAGACAAACTATGCTGTCGATTGGATGAAGGTATGTCTCAAAAGTTGTTGTTTCTTCATCAATTATATGCTCAACAGATTCATGTATGTTATATCTATTGATATGGTTTCCTTCGACTATCTCCAGGGACGGGATCTTTTGATGAGTTCAAGGCAGACAACATAGAAAAATGATTCTGGCATTTTGCTAACCGGTACCTGGAACAGTTTTATATATAGGGCTGATGTTTAGATCTTCTTGGAAGTTCGTTCTTTTTTTATTTCTTTTTTTTTTTTGAAGTTAGTATAAACTTCAAACTAGTGTTCATTTTGCTTTTTCTGATCTTAAAATGATGATTGAGTGTTGCATGCTGGAAGTATTGGTATTCAATATAATTAGTAAATAGTTTTCTGAATAAAGCATGTTTTCTCAGTTTTAGTTTAATCGAGTTGATGTTTGATGGAGCCAACATTCTAATTCTATTCCTCTTGAACAATTAAATTGCTGTAGATTTCATCACAGTTATCTAATATTCCTGAAATGCAGCTATTTGTGAGACATACATAAAGGAAAAAAAAAAAGGTACCTTCTAGCAGAACAGCATTGAGAATGAGTACAATGATTGAGATTTAATTTACTGTTTCTTAATTCATTTTTGTTGTTTAGCACTTTTAGCATATTTTTCACTGAGAGAGTTTTCTCTGAGCATTTGTGGACGATGTGAGAGAAAAAAGTATATGAGTGAGAAATAAAAACTTGAATACAGGATGTGAGTAGTTTAGTGGAGATGAATCTGAATAGTTCATAAATGGTGAATAGTTTCTACTTTTTATATAAAATAATTTCTTAAAAGATTTAGTTCTTATGGCTTATTCAATTAAATAACATAATAAAAGTTTATTTGGATTGTATTCTTGACATAATAAGTGAACTTGGATATATATATTTTTAATGTACGATAAATTTAAAGCTCAATTATTCATGTTCTTAAGCTGACATAATTCCAATTTAATCAAACTTTTTTAAAATCCTACTCCGTCCGTCCCATAATTATAGTCCATTATTTCTTTTTGGGATGTCCCAAAATTATAGTCATATTCTAAATTGGGATTGTATTTAAATATTCTTTTACAAATATAACCCTATTTAATATAGTATGAATGCAATTAATATAGTAAAAATGAGGGCAATATAGGATAATTATTGTAAATTGTATATTTCCAATACATATTAAATGTGATTTCTTAATCTGTGTGAAAATGGGAAGTGGACTATAATTATGGGACGGAAGGAGTATTTGATAAACAACTTATTGACAAATCAAATGCCTTTTATAATAAAAAGGATTGGGGGAGAGGAGCAGAGTAGCGCAGCGGGTACAAACTACTAAGCAACTTATCTCAATTTTCATTTGAAATAATCAAATTTCACTGAAACCATAAGCCAATTTAATAGAATCACTCTAAATAAAATTGTAGTACTATTTTGAAGAAGGGAATTTCTAAAACAAATACGGCTCCATTTTTTTCTTCACAGTCCCTCTACTTTATATAAAATATAAATATATATTAAAGTGAAAAATATTTTAACCATTTAATTACCTCAACACTTGAAAATCTAACCTAAGTACCCCTACACGTTATATTCCTAGCCCGATAATAAGTAATCAAAGTCGAATCGGCTTCATGGGAATCAAGAATCACCATCATAGTATCGATGAAATCGTTCTTCTTCTCAACATGTTCATCCATGATCCTTTCAAAAAACACATCGAAAATCTTGCTCAAATATATTCATGAGTATGAACATCACGTAGTAGTAGTAGTAGTAGTCATCGTCGAGATTGAACGTTATCTCATAATTCCCAGACCTTTAATCCCAACCCGCAAGCTTTCTTCCAAACACCATTCAAACAAGTCATATCACCAATGACCAAATTTTGTACTCTATACTTAAAAAACATAAAATAATTGGTACTGTAGCTATATATTACAGCGAGGGGGGAGAAATGATTTAAATCTTGTTAATGTACATATTTCGGCTCCACCAAGAACTCATCCTAAATCCTCAATTAACAATTACAATGAATTATACATGAAACAGTAAGACACCCATGCTCGATTCATTAAATTTTTAGTATAGAATTTGAATATTTGAATAATTTTTTTTAGTAAACAAAATAGGGTGATGGCGATTTCCTTTACATATTTGTTTTTATAGTTTAGTCAATTATTTTGATTTATAGCCCCATATTATGATCAATTAAAAAAAATTATGGTCAATTTGATAGGTTCAGGGCTGAACCTAATGTTTTGATGGCTTAAGTTGAGATGATAAATGAGCCTCCTTTTTTTCTGATAATTTAATAAATTAATTAAGCAACACACTATATCCAAAATATTTATATTATGATTTAAATATAATTTTCCTAACAAGCTTATATCCTTACAATCAAGTTCTTTAAGATTACTTCATTTCTCAATTTACAACATAGGCTATTATTTTTTCTCAATCAACTTCTCTTTTTCATTTTGGGATGTTATATTTTAAGATTATAATATATATTTAGATTTATAATTACACTATTTTTCTTTTTAGGATGTTATGTTTTAATAGTATATAATATATATTTAGATTTAGGATTATAATAATAATAGAGGGATGTTAATATTGGTGGATGTGTAGGCGGTGCCCCCATTGGCTATGTGGTTAGATATATTATACAAAGTTTTCTCAAAATAAAAAATATTTAACTTTATTAATCATTTTCTGATTAAATTTGAAACATGTAATCGATATTATCAATTTACATTAATTTTCGCAACACAATTAAACAATTACTTTTAGATAATATTTATTAATTCTCTTTGTGAAAATAAATATATTATTTTTTTATAAATTTGTTAAGTAAATGCGGTTTTAGTAACTAAACTTCCGTCAAGATTATTTCAAACTATATTACTTTTTTTGCCAAGAAAATATTATATAACTCCCTAGACCCTATTATTTATCCTGTCTTGCCCTTTATTGTTTTTCTTTCCGAAAGGGGCCTTTTGGGCATTTCCTCTATACTTGGCCAGCGACCGCGAACCGAATTCCCGCTTATACCCCCAAACACCCTTACTGAAGTGAGGAGTAAACTGTCCATACAATTTAATTAATTCGACTGCAGCTCAAACCGTAACCGCTAGAAAGTGGAGGGAAAATCTATATATAAGAGCCGCAGATATAACCTAACAGTCATTTCTCAGAATATTATTCATTTTTCAACTGCTTTTCTCCACTTTCCGAACTGAGAGAAAAAGGGCCTGTGTCAGAATCTAGAGAGAGAAAGTAGTACAGTTCTTCGATGACAATGGATGATCAGCGTAAGAGCGCCGTTTTCCTCGGTAAAATGGCGGAGAGAGCAGAACACTACCGCGGTAAGACTTGATGAGCTGATACTCGTTAATGCAAATCGATTATGCATGTGTAATCTTGGAAATTAAATCTGTAGAAATCATGAGATCGATGGTTTTGAGTTATTTTCTCTGCTTTGATTAGTGAGAATTAAGCTGTTTGGAATCTTGACAATGTTGAAGTGTCTTCTATCGTTAATTTTCTATAATTCCAATTTGGTTACATACTGTCATGTTTTACCTGCAGATTCATGCATGTTGATGCAGGTCTAGTTCTTGGTTATGGTATTGTTTGAAGAATCTCGAAAATTATAATTTAAAATCGATCTAAATTAAGAATATATCATGCATGCATGTTGTGACAATTAAGTCTTGAATTTGTTCGCTGTTCTGTATGAGCTGATTCATACATATCTAGAATGATTTTCTGTGCTTGTAATAAAGAAGAATCTTAATAGTTAGATATATATATAGTCGTAATTAGTTCCAGATCTTTGCCAAAAAATGTAGTAATAAAGAAGAATGAATTTGTCATTTGGCTGCGGCGTTTCACAATCTCTCTAGCTATTGGTTGCATGTATGTAATAGTTTGCCCCATTTCGTACACAGCGGATAAAAAGAAGCAAAATGAAGATAGGAAAATGTATTGTTATTTGAAAATCAATCCATTCATAAAGGTGCTAACTTCTTGGACATGTAAAATTGCTTATAATGTTGTAGTGTTTGTCGATGTATCTCTATTTACAAGGTTTCTTGTGTTTATTGATTTGGTTTGTTTGTATTGTGAATTGTTTTCTTCTTTACAAAAGGAGAAGGATTTTCTCCTTAGGATATATGCATATGTGGTTTTGCCTGATTTCTGGAACTCATGTGAGCTAGCTTATTATTCATGAACATCGAACCTACGTAAACGACGTTGCAACTTTTTATTATTTGCTGAATTTTTTTGTTGTCATTACATGTTCCCTTCTTATGTGTTTCTGCCGATGGATCATTCCTATTATATGTTGTTATCTCTTGATGCATGGAAAATAAATTAATGGTATCATATTTTTGGCATGCAGAGACGTTGGAAGCAATCAAAAGTGCTTTGGAACTGACAGAAGAGGAGAGGGTCTTGATATCAGTGGCGTACAAGAACGTGTTTGCGTCTGGACTTGCAACCCTAAGAATCTTGGCATCAATTGAGGTACAGGAATTGTCCAATGGGAATCACCATAATGTTAGGCAGATCAGGGATTACACTGCAAAAGTGGAGGCAGTGCTCACCCAAATTCACCAGGACCTCAACTCTGTCCTCACTGATCATGTCAACATGTGAGTCAGAAGGCTTAATTTTATTGTTTAATCACTTGCATGTTAATTTGAATTTTATTAATATATATATTATGTTCACTATTGCAGGATAGGGGATGCTTACAAGAATCACCGTTTTCTCTTCGGATCTTATGTGATGGACAGCAAGCAGCTTAAGGTTCTCATATATTTTTTAAAAAAAAAGGTTCTCATATGTTTCACACTTTCCTCCCAACAAAAAAAAAAAAAAAAGAGGTTCTCATTTATGCATTAAGTTATTAATGCTCGGCAGAGTTCAAGTTATATTAACCATACCTACATTTTTTTTCAAATGGATGCAGAAACAACTTTTTCCACAGCCGCCATGTACATATATGTGTAGTAAGAATTGTAACTGTTAATCTTGATTTCTCAAACTTGATTGTCGAATTTATTGCTTTCTTATTCTTCTGTTTTTTTTTTTTTTTATAGATGGTATGTCATATTTGTCAAGAGTTGGAGGTTTGTGCTTGCGGTGATGATGGGAACCGGTTTACGTTGAACACAGAAATTATTATAAATGAATCACTAGATAGACCCTTAAGTGAGATATGCACCTCAATAGATCAAAAATTTAAAACCGCATGTGCTAATGCCATCAATAGCATGACAAATGATTGGATGAGCAAAGAACAGGCCAATCTAGAACGATTGGTTGAACATCAGCCGAACCCATATGAGCAGGTTCTACTGGATGCAGTTCAACAACCTGTCATTAACCACATAGTAGAGCAACAAGTTGTATTTGAGCAAGGGGGCAGAGTCTACAGTGATGCTGAAATTGACCTGCTCATACAAGGTGTGATAAGTTATGGAAGAAATTTTGTCACAATAAAAAACCAACTTTTTAGTAACTCGATCAGAAGTGTTGGGGGTCTCAAGGTAACATAAATTTATTTTTTAATTTCTTTCAAATTAAAGAATTTAGCCATATAAATTATCTTAGTAATATGATGTTGCAATATTTCAGAAAAAATGGTATGCGCTGGTGAAGGCAGCTAATCAACAATCATCAAGCGGGCTTCCTCTTACCGCACAAATGAGTAAAGTCCTTGTAGCGGACCAACGATGCGGTGGCGGTGGTCAATAATAACTTTCAATATTCCAAAATTTTAACAATGAGTACAATTTTTGGATAATGGAGCTTTTGAGTAATGTGTTTCTTTAATATCTTGTCCAGTTTTAATCCTTTATTCATTGAGTTTCAATTTTAATCAAATGTTTGTTTCAATGTTAGATTTCAAGTTGAATAAGAAGCCCTTTTCCATTTCAAACTCCACTGAGACATACTTGATAATAAAGAGATGTATTCGTTGATACGAAAAAGAGAAAACGTGAATGAGTGTTAGTGAGACATACTTGATAACTAGGTTCTTTAATTTGGAGGATAGAATACTCGGACAAATATTTCCTGCTTCGTCACCACTATTCACTCTCTCACTGCTCTACCTCATAGCACACTACAAATATTGCAGTGTTGCACTTTACTCATCCAAAACTTTGTATATTTCTCATAATTGATTTGATCATCAGATTCAAAATGACATCTGGACACTTTTTCCTACAATCTAAAATTGTCTTCGTGGTTCGATAGGATTATCGATACAAAAGATAATGGGTTAATTGCCTCTAAAATCACCACTTTTACCGGATTTTTGATTTTAAACATCGCTTTTTAATTTTTTGTTGTTTTAACATAAATTGAATTTTTTTTTGTAAATTAGACATCCTCAATATTTTCTATCAAATTAAAACTGATGTGGCACCAAATGAGCACACATGTGTAGCTGACGTGTCATTAAATTATAATTATTAATTTAATTAAACATTAAATATTTTTTTTAGATAATTAAACATGAAATGTTTCCAGATCTCTTCTCCGGCGACAACAACAAGCATCCGCTCCATCGGCGTCATGCTCCGATTCTTCATGAAACTTCAATCACGTCTCCTTCATTTCTCATGTATCTTCTTTATAACCACACACGTGATTCACTCTCTCTCAAATCATCCAAACTCCCCGCAGCCTTCTCAACTCTTCATCCTCTATCGTTAATTCCGCCATTGAAGGCACTCTTCTTCTTCATTCCAAATTTATGTTCCACCGTCACTTCACGCCTCTGCCTCTACCTCGATAACGACTCCCAATCAAAACCCTCTTCTTCCTCTAATCGTATCCAATCTAACCCAATTTTTTTTTCAACAAATCTCCCAATTTCTCATCCTTGCATTCACCATTTCTCGAATCATTATAATTCAAATTATTGTTCTCCAAATCTAAACATGAATCTCCTCATTCACATCCAGGGCCGGCCCTGAGGGTGAGCAGGGTGGGCCACCGCTCAGGACCCCCACTTTTATGGGGCCCACATTTTTTAAAATATATATATATATATTTATTTATAATTTTATATATAAATAGATAATTTAAAAAAAATTATAAAGTTAAAATGGTTCTCTTTTTTACATTCTACTCTACCGACTTTGAAATCTCATAGGGCTTCAGTGATTAGATCCATCATTTATTTATTTTCTATGTAAATTTAGTGTGATAAAATATTTATTGAGATTTTGTGTTGATTTAATCTCAATTTTGTAATTGAATAATTAATCAACTATCTGTAATCTATACAAAGATCCTGTACAAGAAATGCACCTTTAAAGACTCAATTTTGAAATTTTATTAAAACTATTTAATGGGAAAAAAAAATCGATTGTTATATTTAGGGATTTTATTCCTCAATTTTGAGTTCACCAAAATCTCAATTTTAGAGCTTTTAACATAAAATATTACAATAAAAGTTTTGAATTATTTTTCTTAATATTATCAATATCTTTTTTCACGATTATTTAATTAATGAAAGTATTTTTTTTACTTACAAAATTCACGAATGAGATTTTGTAAATATTGATTGTACTTTTTCAAAATTTAAGGTGATTGGAATAAAATGAAAAAAAACTTTAAGATGCTCGTGAAAAAAAAAATTCAGGGCCCTTTTTTTTATTTCGCTCTGGGCCTCCGAATTGTCAGGGTCGGCCCTGTTCTCATCGTTGGAGCGTAAATAAGCATGGACATCGCCGGAGCGACCAGAAACGAGAGCTGGAAAGGTTGATGCGTTAATGTTCCATGTTTAACTAACTTAATACTCCCTCTGTTTCGAAATGTTCATTATTTTAGGTTTTTTATCTAGAATTAACAATTAATTTTGTGGACAAATATACTCATCCTTCATATATGTCATAAAATCTAATTCATCTATATTTTTCCTGAAAAATAACAACATTTTCTCTCTCCATATATTTTTCTCCCTCTATTTTGTTAGAATTAAGAAATCTTGTAGAATTTGAGAGGGTTAAAATTAAGATAGAGGGTGTAAAATTATAAAAAACAACAAATATTTTGAAACAAAACAAAAAACCTAAAACAACAAACATTTCGAAACGGAGGGAGTAATATAATTATAATTTAATAACACGTCAGCTGTGCATGTGTGCTCATCGGTGCCACATCAGTTTTAATTCAACATAAAATATGGGGATGTGTAATTTACAACAAAATTTGAATTTATTTTAAAATTACAAAAATAAAAAAGTGACGCTTAAAACCAAAAAGTGGATAAAAGTGATGATTTTAAAGGTAATTAACTCTACTTTTTTTTATTAAACTTCAACTCCCTTAATAACAATCTAGACATCCATATATAACATATGAGAAATTTAGAGAAGAAGAAAGTAAATGTCCTAATACTAATATAATTCAATTTGAAGAGAAAAAATGATTTCTTTTCATTCATTTCGAAATTCTCAATCCCATTGGAAAAAGAAAATTAAAAGATTTCTTCTCAATCCGAACAGAACCAATCCAATTTGCAGAAAAAATTGTATGCCCTTCAAATTGAGATTTAAAAAAAAAAATCTATTTCACTTTGACACGCTAGACTGTAGTATACATTGTCATTAATCCGACGCTGGAAATTAAATCATATGACATTTTTAGAAAAAATGTCAAAGTTTAGAACAGATTTTAGTATTATTTGAAGTTCAGGACATTTTAAAAAAAAAATGTTAAAATTCGGAACATAAGTATATATTTGACCTATAAAATATAGTCAAATCTAAAATATAACATCAATATAATATCTAGATCTAATATCTTGAGACCTCCATCACATACCAAGTATCTACTATGTCTTCGGACACCCGCCATGGAATTTTTCCATAATGATGATTGTATTGTATTGATAAGTGACAAGACATATTTAAGACAAATCTAATACAAATTTGACTTGATTTTGAGATAAATTTGTCAAGATTTGAGCTAACCCTTCACCAATTGTGCCCCACCCTGTCAAAGGCTTTCCCAATTTGGAAAACTCAAGATACTGCCAATGAAGAGATTGCCCAATTTTTATTACACTATTTTACTTGTGTTATCTTGGGAAATAAACATAAATATTTTGAGGGTTTTCTAATGCTGAAACAGGAAAAAACCATTCATATCCCAACAAACTCTCACATGCCATAGAAATTTATGTTGTACAATTCCATTGCTCTAAAGGAAAAAACCATTCATATCCAAACTCTCCCAATTTTTCCTACAAAAGCACTTGAAATCTTGGACAATGCAGCTCAACAAATTAAATTACAGGCCATACCAATGGCTAAACTTCTCTCACTCTTTCTTGTTTACTCTCTTGCCACTTCATCATGTCTACTTCTGAATAACATCATTTTCATCACAAACGGATTGAAAATCGAAATGATCCACCCCAACTCACAAGAATCATCACTTCTCCAAGCTGATCCCTCCTCGTACGAAGAAAGGATACGAAGACTAGTATCCCTATCAACTCGAAGAAAGACGAGTAGTAGTTACATTCCAAGACCCCTCATTGATTTGCAAGAGTTCAACTACATTGTCAAGATTGGCATTGGAACATTCAGGTCCAAGCCACCCTTCAAAGAGTACTATCTTGACATGGACACCGGGAGCTCCTTCACATGGATGCAGTGTGAAGGTTGCACGACGTGCTTCAAACAAAAACCCGCGCCTTTCCCTAAGAACAGATCCTCATCTTTCCAGCTTGTACGCGATGGGGCCAACAACCCTTCCACATACAAGTTAGGCTATAAAGATGGCTCCAAAACCTCTGGAATAGTTGCCAAAGAAACTCTTCATCTGAATTCCAACAATGGTAGTGGCAGTGGTAGTAGTAGTAGCAGTGTTGCAGGCTTTGTTTTCGGGTGTGGGCTAGTGAACAATGCAGAGTATGGTGAGTACAAGAACAACAGAATTGCTGGAGTTATGGGGTTAGGATGGGGGGATTTCTCATTTGTGACTCAAATCAGAGAAAGCAAAGGGAGATTCTCATACTGCCTTCCTGTTGTTAACATGTTCACAAAAGCAAGGCCTAAAACATATCTAAGACTAGGAGATGACATTGTGCAGGGACGACAGAAATCAAGCAGCACGACATTGAAGAAAGTTGATGGCGTTGGAAGCTACTATTTAGGACTGCAAGGCATTAGCATCAACACCAAGAGACTAAACATCAGCAGCAATGCCTTTGCCTTTGAAGGCAGAAAGGGTGGTTGCATAATCGACTCTGGCACTCCGTACTCGCGCATTATCCAACCTGCATACCTCAAACTGAAGCAAGGCCTAGAGGATCACTTCTCCAATCATAACAACTTAAAGAAGGTAACTGCAGTAAGTTTGGGTTTAGATCTTTGCTACGAACGACTAAAACCAGAAGGGTTCAAGAACCTCCCTGAGATCACCTTCCATTTTGAAGGAGGGAAGGGTGACATGATCATTAGGCCTGAGGGGGGTTTTGAAGTTTTCAAGAAATCAATCAAGTTTTTCAAGTTTCAAGAGTACTTTTGTCTTGCTATGTTGCCTTCAAGAGTTAAAACGATCATTGGAGCTCATCAGCAAACGAATCAGAGGATTGTATATGATACTCTCGAGAGGAAACTCATGTTCCGTCATCAAGACTGTTCTCAACAGTCTTGAAAACATATAATTAGTTATGTGTATTGTTGTAATGTATAATGATCAAATGTTGAAGATGTTATTTATTTGATGTGGATCCCAAATCATGTATGAACACTGGTAACTATATTTATGGGGCTTAAACTTATTCATCAAACTCCCATCATTATCAGTACTTCACAAATATAATATCATTTCATTCATTGACATGGAAAAGAAAAAACAAGAAAAAACTACTTCATTCATTGACATGGAAAAGAAAAAACAAGAAAAAACTACTCTAGAATTGGCTTCAAAATTGGAGGGGGTGAAATGTAATTCTATCTATTTTAAGCAACTTAACTGCCACTCAGTACAGTTATCTTCGAACCCTTTCATTTCCATTTCTTTCCCTCTCTTTCACGGTTTCAAGAAATCCCCACGAATTTTCCATTATAATTTGCAGTAGTTTCATGCATTTCCATTTGTTTCATTTTCTTCAATCTCTCTTAAGGCAACTTGAATAAATCTCTAGTTTCTTCATTGTTGGATGATGTTCTTCACTGGGCCGAAGGAGAAAAAAATCAAGATTAATTTACGTATGTATACATATATACCAAAGGAGAGATGAAAAAACAAAATGCAATCATAATTGATCGAATCCAAACGTTGTGTATGCGTCTCTCCCCACCAACAGTTGTGGCCGCTGCGAAAAGTCACCATGCAATATATAAATGGAAGTAGTTATTCGCATACATTCACATTCACAATAATCATCGATTGATAAACCGTTCAAAGTGAAAAACACAATACATATATAATTACATCGTATCAAAAATGCTGCGGCGGGCGGAGGCGGAATATGGCGGATGGGGTACAGGGTCAGTGGTGGCGATGCTGTGTATAGTAATGCTTCTGGTGTGCCTGCCGCTCGGAATGGGGCCCGGCCCGGTTAAACCGCCATCGTTGCCGCTGCTCTTCCTTTTCCCGGTCTTGATGGCCCTTCTTCTCATTTTCCTTTCTCTAGCCTCCAAGACTACTACTACTACTAATTAGAATTCTTCCTTGTTGAGGCTGGTTTTAGACTTGGACAATTATTGTTTCTTTTGATTTTTTTGTAGTTTTTGATGTTATGTAATGGAAGATGATATTCTGAAATACACAATTGCACCTACTATCTTATAATCTTATTAGAAAATGTCATTGATCTCCGGGAAACGTATTGATCCTGTTTCCTGCACAAATATCAATCTATAAATCAAGCAGTTTTCAATAATATCGTCCGTTTTCGATGAAACGGTACACAAGAGAGACGGAGATGATCACATTTCTATGGATGTTCTTCAAATATACGATAAAACTAACGATCTCCAAACGAATATTTACATCTCCTGTTCAGAATCTAGAAAGAATGGGAACAACAAATGCAGAGCATCATCTAATTTTCTCTCATTTTTTCTCCAGAAGGAAAATAAATGTCGAATGGTGCTACATTTCCAAATTAGCATATTACACCTCACCAACAGTGAAGAGAAAATATGTACAATCTCATATATGGAACAAGTTGAGAGAGATATTTTACAGGCCGCTCGGGCCTTACCATCACCAATGTAAATCACAAGACAACGGGCCATGCCTTCTTATTTGCCATCGATATGCAATGCTTAATTGTCACCACTCGAAGATGTAATCATGTTAGCAGGAGGTGGTGGTATGATGGTATCTTCGCCATTTGCTTCTCTGTTGAGCTGTCGAGGAAAAAACAGTATAAAAGATTTGTAGATAATAAGGCTGTAGTGAATTTCTAAAGAATTGGAAGGCACTAACCTTCATAGGATGCTGCTGCATCATAATGGGGACTTTTGCGAGGTCCCTCAAAACTCCCTGCAATACAGTAGGAAACTTCACCATTAAACCTTCGACTAGAGCAAACACTACGTATTTAAACTTGAACCGAGCATGATGCATCCAAGAGGATTCCACTTGAGAGAGAAGATGAAAAATGAAATGGAAAGATTTGGACAGAGGTAAGTTCCTAATATATTATGACTGGACCAGACCATTGTAGCAATGAAAACCTGGATCAGACAGGCTAAGAATGACATATATATTTGAAAAATCCTGTGATGATTTTTTTTTTTAATTATGGAAACTGTAATAATCACATGGCACAAATTACCACCACATGATGGTATTCAAAATATGGCAGACGGATTTTGGTAACGGCCATTAATTCACTACCAAAGGAAACTTTTTTTTTTTTTTGCTTCCTGGAAATTGGCAAAATTCATGAATAAGTACTTTCAGATTATCAAAAAGATGATGGAAGAAGTCTTAAGTGCAACTCAAGAAAATTTCAGATTAATCAAAATCGGTAAAAAGAATAAAATCAACCCATCTTTGCTACAATCCTCACAAGTTCCAGACATTGCTTCAAATTCAGATTTATTTTATTGGAAGAAGAATGAAATCCCTTTATTTACTCATCTGCAACTTGGTCCCGACCAAGTAGTAGCCAAGAGATGAAGGAGTTAAGAACGCAAGATGGCTAAATGTTAAAGGAGATATGCATTTTTATGAGAAAGGAATCTTTGAACATCTCTCATGACACTTATATTGTGTTTAGTAATCGGAAGCAAAACTTGGCCATGAAGCTTGTTTTAATAATAGACCATAACAAACTTCACTACAAGAAGATTTATAACTGCACGCGTGCGTGCAGAGGTCCTTATTGTTATCCACATAACTTAATTTGAACAGTAACAAACCAAAAATGGGAAAACCCATAGCCCCCTCTAGCCAAAAATGAAGGATCTATATTTGTCAAATAAATTATGCATACATGATCACATACCTTGTTGGCCCACTTAAGACCACATGCGTTACAAAGAGTTCTTGGTCCATCTGGTCCACGCCGCATCATAGGGGTGGACTTTGAGCTGATCGCACAATGCCTACATCTGTCGAAATAAAGCAAGAGAAGCATTTAATAGAAAGTTAACAAAATGAAAAAGAAGCCTTTCCAAAATAATGACCAGGGAGAAAAAATGCCATTAAGATTACCAGCTAAGAAATAACAAATCCTGAAGATTCTCAGTATAGCGGCACTTACGAGGTTTCCTGCTCTTCTTGGCCAGAACCTCCGTTCCAATCTGCAGAAGATGATCCTGGTTCATCAAGCGCTGATTTTGATGATGTAAACTGACCTTTCTTACGCTGCATCCTGGCAGATTGTATATGCAATAGATAAAGATGAAATTTTGATATGAATACTTCGATAAGTTGGTCCAAAATGATATGACAATGCAGATACGAAACATATAAATAAATCTCTTTCATGTATATGTGTACACCAGTTCAGAACCATACATAATGTGCTCAAACAAAAAGAAACAAACATAAAAGGCAAGTTTGCTTCTCCAGATCGACAGGATAAAAGAGAAGCATGTATACATATGAAACCAGATCCTCTCATAAAATCCAAAAATCATTAAAACTTCTTGGTATATCTACTTGAAGCAAGTGACTTACAGTGAGAAACTGCAATTGGAAAATTTCATTGAATATCTTAAATTGTTCCAGGAAAATTATAACACATATGATCATTGGAAAAGCTCATTCTGAATCATGATGCAACAAAAAATGCCTCATGAAAGTCATGCAGCAAGATAACAATAAATAATCCAACTTATTGAACAATCTCAAACTCTTCAGAACCTGAGGGCAACTTCTTTGCGAACTGTATAACGGATCTTCTTTTCAAAACACCGTTCTTTCCTCTTCTCTCTAAATCGGTTTAAAGAGGCAGCCCTTTGAGGTTGACTCGACCTTCCAGGATAATCACCCAAGATCTATTTAAGTACATGCAAAAAAAAGAGCAAACAAACAAAAACTTTGACACCAAGTTAAGAAATTTCAGTTCTTGAAGATTAAACCAGCTTGCTCAATGCTCATACCCTGTGATTTTGAGGTGTCATCCCTGGAGTAGGAATACCAGTGGGCACTTCGTACCCACCCAACAATAACAAAACTGCCTGAACCTGAAACATCAATAACGAAAAAGCAATTACAACCCTTGCAGAAGACAGTTCTAGCACATCTATGCCTGCGAATACACAAAGAAATTCAGGTTCCGCAATCGCAATAGAACTGAAGAAGCTTACCAAATCTCAACCAATTGCAGAAAGGGAAAAAAAAACAAAAAACTTTTCTTCTCTTTTTAAATTTTTAACAGAAAAATGAAAGAATTAAGCAACCAATCTGCACAAAACTAGAACCAAAACCTTAATTAAATTAGTTCCATAACAATCACCATCTACACTAACTTGAAAAGTGAACAAGCCCAGAAACACAAAGCTGCAATCCCTTCTTAGATTGAATAATAAAGGAATGAAAGCAAAAAACCAGTCAATAGTTCATGCAATCGAGGGCTAAGCTGAATTCAAATCGTAAACATAAAATCCCATTAACTGAAACCACAAAAAAGAGGGCAATTAACCTAAAACAGAAAAAAAAGGATACCTTTTCAGGGGAAACAGAGTCGAAAACATAAACTTCACCCTGAAAGGAGAGGGTGAGCTGGTCGGCGGCGGAGGAGGAGGAGGAGGGGGGTTGCATATCGGGGGCATAGATAGCGTGGGAGGGAACGATGTCGAGGGCGTGGGCGTTGGCGTTGGGGGGGTCGTACCTGATCTGGGAAGAAGGGTTGTCGTCGGCATTAGAGCAGTGAACGACGTCGTTGTCGTTGTTATCGTTGTCGTTGTTGTTGTCGTCGTCGTCGTCGTCGTCATCGAGATGAGCTGTAGCATGGTCGTTGGTGATGGTGGTATCATTCATGGAGGCGTGAGGTGGTCCGTACATGGAGGAGAGGAGAGGAGAGGAGAAGCTCCAAGATTTGCTTGCCTGACTGAGTCAACTCAGAGTATTTTCGCTCGATTCCAATCACCTTCTTATTAATTATTAATTTCCATTATTATTCAATGGAAGAATAATGTTGTATATTATATTGATTACAGTTACAAACTTTTTATTCATGTTTTTCCCCCATGTTATTTTATGGGATTTTTGGGGAAAATATATTAAATGGACAATAAAAAATTATTATACACTTTTATTATTTTTTAATTGGTGTATTACATTATGTGGGGGTAAGCATAGAATTTTCCAGGATTTTTTTGCTCTTTTGCCTTTTGGGCCCCACTTGCGGATGAAATTTGGTTAGTGTACCTATGGCACTCCAATTATGTGTTATATAGTTAAGGAGAGATTATATTTGCACTACTAAAATTGCTTTTTGTACTATAAAAATAATAATAATTATTATTATTTTGAAGTTACTTAAATGCTCTTTACTTAAAAAGAAAAAAATCAAGTGTGGTTCAAAAATGAAATTTTGAACTCACCATGTCTGTTTGAAATTTCATTTTCGAACGGGCATGATTTTTAAACTAAGTCTTGCTCGAAAATGGAATTTCAAACACACATGATTTTTAAACTAAGTCTTGTTCGAAAATTCATTTTCGAACAAA
Source organism: Perilla frutescens (assembly GCA_026008535.1). NCBI lineage: Eukaryota > Viridiplantae > Streptophyta > Magnoliopsida > Lamiales > Lamiaceae > Perilla > Perilla frutescens. The sequence continues at coordinate 48,433,442 of BRKX01000005.1, forward strand.
CATGATGTGTTCGAAATTCCATTTTCGAACGGATTCCATTATTTTTTTTAAGTACCATTCGAACATGCGACTGCGAACATATCCATCTTGTTTGAACACAAGACTTCGAACATATCTAGAATGTTCGAACAAACGACTCCGAACTGAATGCGAATTTTTTTTTATTAATAAGGATTTTTAGGTAAATTTATAACTAATAAAAGAAAATAAAAAATAATTTGTGGTGCAAAGAGTAAAAATAATAGTGCAAATAGAATCTCCCATAATTAAAATTATTGATTTATATTTTTTTCTTCATTTTCATTTTTTTTGTATTTAAGTTTAATTTTACAAGTATTAATTAGAGTTGATCATACAATTAGGATATATAATATTTTTTTAGTATTTAATGGTTAATTTTTAGTTAGTAATTAATAATTTCATAAAAAAATAATTATATATCCTAATTAGGTATAATCAACCATAATTAATACTTGTAAAATCAAAAACTTGAAATTGAAGGAAAAAATAGAATAAAAATCAATAATTTTAATTGTGCAGTATGTAATATTGCACAAAATATAGTAAATAATTTCATCCATTGAAAGAAAAATAAATATAATTTAATAATATATGTGTTCGTGTGTATTTTATACACACACGTGCACTACACACACAATTTAATTATTTATGACAACGGTATAATTCAGATGGTTTTTCTTAATTTTTATTTATTTGTTTTTTTCATTTGTGGTTTTCGGGGGGGGGGGGGGTTGGGAATTTTGGCAGACTTTGATATATAATTGAATTATCTTATAGAACACTCACATAACATGCACTAGCTTTTTTGGAATGGAGACATGCTAGAGGAGTTGGATGGAGTAATGTATCTATCAGGAGAGGTTCGAGTGAAGGTAATTTTTGGAACAAATTTTCGGTGGGTTTTACAAAAGCTAACACTGATGTGGTTTTTTTTGAAGATATTAACATGACAAGTGTAAGTGTGGTGTTGTGGGATGACAGTGACACTTTCATCATTGCAAGAACTTGTCATTTCTATGGTTAAATTTGGGTTGAGGAAGGTGAGGCTATAGGGTTGATTGAGGCTCTTCCTTGAATTAAGAATTTGAATTTGCCGCACATTATTTTTGAAATCGACTCAAAAGTGGCGTATGATCTTGTTCGGTCACCAGGTGGGAATCTTTCTGAGTTTGGGTCTTTGATTGCTCATTATCGGGCTCTTCTTGATAGAATGTCTTCTTGTTCTTTGAATTTAGTTCGTCGTTCTGTCAATATTTTGGTACACCATTTTGTTAGGGCTTCTCGTGATTTCCCGAACCCTCATGGGTGGAGCCTCCTTTATTTGTGGATGGCCTTCTCAATAGTTCTTTTTAATTTATAAGTTTCGTTTTGAGTAAAAAATATATATATATATATATATATATATAAGTTTATAGAAAATTTCAATACAGTCAACCAAACAATTAAAATTATTGATACATATATACTACACATATTTCAATATAAGTAAACATAATATTAATATCTTACGTGGTAGAAGGCATTCTAATTGAATATAATATTAATATCTAAAAGATTATCATACTCAAATGTATCAAGTTTTATTTCACATGCCTAGTCAGTAACAATTCCATCATTATTTGATCCCTAATTTTACCAACGCAGAAAGAAGGGGAAAAAAAATCCAACTATAAAATCAGAACATATTTCCTATTTCCGAGCTTAAAAAATCCCATCAGAAAACAGAAAATCATGAATGTGGACGAAGAGGTGGAGCGGCTGAAAGAGGAGATCAAGCGTCTCGGCAAACCTCAATCCGACGGCTCCTACACGGTCATTGTCAATCTCTTTTCAATTTTGATTCAGATCCACCTCTATTTTCGTATATTCAATGTTTTCTTCAACCGAAACCATGGAATTTGATTATGAACTTATCCTGTTTTTTGTTGAATTCTTCGATCTAGGATGAGATTTGTGTGATCGCAGGCACAAGTTGAGATTTTGCTCCTTACAGTAATGTAATCGGTGATATGATTGATACGAAAAGCAAAAAAAGTTAAGTCTAGTTCTGTGAGGCCGAAATTTCCATTTTACTGAAATATATGAAGTTTAGTTGGGATAGTCTGCATAACTTAGGGGATAATTTAGTTTTATTTTCAACTTCAATTTTCAGTACTTCTCGGTGTTTTGAATATTAAAAAAAATCAGAAATTTCTATTTGGAAACAAAAACAATCAAGCCTTTTAGCATCCCTTGATGGAGAGCTGACAAATGTGTGAGTTAGTGAGCTAGTGCATTGGATTTGGCTTGCCTTCCTCGAGATTTGATCAACCTTGCATGGTTTCGACTTATACTGATTTGTATCCATCCTTCATATCTTGCATTTTCCTCGTTATCATGACTACGAGACCATTGATAGGTAGCTAACAGTTGCTATCGCCCATTGATGGTCATTAGCAGAGCTAGAGCTATCTGCAGTTAAATAAGTATAGATAATGCTGTTGCCTCTTCTACTTGTGCTTCTGCAGATAACGTTGTGAGATGAAGTAGATACATGTTCCTTTCTCATTCTCCTTTTGTAGTAGACAGCAATGTACACATTTCGTTATTTGAGCAAAAAAGGGCGCAAATAGGTGTTTAAATGCTGGAGACGGTTGGAAATACGCATCAGATGAGAATGATGATCCGAGTTGCCTGATTGCCCTAATGTGCAGACACAATATATTGCAACTCTTTTTCTTGCTTCTCATTCGCACCATAAATGTGTTGGAACATTTCTTGATATTATTGTTTTGTCTGTAACTCATCTTGTATTCTCATATCATCTATATCTACCGTGTGTATCAGATGGCATCATTATTTTACACTACCATCTTAACTTGGCATCTGTCTTAACTGTGCAGGTAACATTTGGTGTGCTATTCAATGATGACAGGTGCGCGAACATCTTTGAAGCCCTAGTTGGAACTCTACGCGCAGCAAAGAAGCGAAAAATTCTAACATATGATGGCGAGCTGCTGTTGCAAGGAGTCCATGACAACGTTGAAATCAAGCTGAAAGCAGAAGCAACAGCAAGTGATGCAGTTACAAGCAACTAAAAGAATCTGCTATATCATCGTGGCAGTTGGATAAGCAAACCTGTTGCCTGTTTCTTGAAATTTATGTTGTATTTTCCATGATGTATAACGGATATTACAAGCTACCTATTATGGTGGTGTTTGATGTATTTCAAGTTTCTGAATTGAACTATGCCAAACCATTGTCACGTTAATTGAGTGAAGAAATGTTAAAACATTTATGCTGTTTCATGGCCATGTGTATGAACATTGAAAAACTATGTAGATATCAGCTCGAATGTGTGTGTACATTCGATGTTATATCCAATTCGAACAAGAGAACATACGAGGCTGCTGAATCGAATCACTTGACTATAAAATGTGTTGAAATTGGGGAATTCAAAAGTCTGACTACTGAAAGGTTCAGAAGAAAGGATTAAGATCCTTATTCTATACTGATCAGTCATGAGAGAAGTTTGCACGTGTAATAGGAAGAAAGTAAATTGGCTTATGACATGGCTAGACTGACTATCAACCAATGTTATAATGCACTATTTTGGCAGTCCCACTCTTTGAGAAGATGCCAACTAATAACGCAAAAAAGAATCTTCAAGAACCTGGCGTATAATATATTCAACGTTACGATCCAGCCAGTATGAATGCTTGGAGCAGACTCTGGGCAGCTTGTGTTTCATCTGGTGTCCCGGATATAACAACAGTTCTCTGTGTTGTTCCCGGATGAGGTTCTTGCACTACGACCTTGGCTCCAGATATCTAATATAAAATGCACGTGAACAGGAAATCAAAGGTTGCACCAGCTAACCAGAGGAGAACTTGATGAAAGTGAACCGAAAAATGGAATCACTAGACAAAAAATGAAATTGATACACAAGTAATATCAAGAGTTCTTTGGATTAAAAAGGTTGTGACCATGAATTGGTATCGTAAAAACACATCAAATTTCTATGCACGGAGACTCAATCCGCAAGTGTGATCAGTTATTTCATGAGTTGATAAATTTTGTAGAAACTCATCAAGAGGACCCAGAACCCAATCCTTCAGTGGCTAAGTTAAGACACAGTAAGCACCATTTTTCTTTTCATTTTTTCCCTTGTTTTTCTGGGCAAAATTATAACAGGCAGCCATAGCACCAAAAAGAATATGCATGGTTTCCATAAAAATGTGCACAACATTCAATTTACCTGTCGCAACCTAGCAAAATCGCTGTTGTTCTCCCCATACATGGAGCCAATCACAGCATCAGGGAGAACAATCTCGACAGTCATAGTCTTTGCCATGACTGCAGCTCTGCTTCCACTGCTTGCAAATATAAAAAGTATGTCAGGACAATATTTCTTTAACTAAAAACTTGGATTTTTTTATAAGCGGAAAGGCCAATAGCATAGGGACGATGGAGCTGATACAACATCAATTTGCCTTTAGAAAGTATAACTTCATATAAACGAACCCTACTAATGAATCTAGGCAACCTAAGTAGACAACAGCAAATAAAGTACACATTACACAATGAATAAATGTTGCTGATGGGCTACCACCAAGACATACCAAAGTCATTGCTCGGTCATAAAAAGGGAAAAGGGTGGGAGCAAGAGCAGGAGCAATACGGCAATACTTGGATATTTTTAAATTTGCAAGCACCTAAGATATTCCATATTTCTACAATACTGACAATTTTAAGGTTTGAGTCAGCACTGCCTTTAACTAATATTAAATTCAACTTTAAACCCTTTATCTTACATTTTGCAATGTATAATGGAGCTCACCTGTTGGTTCCATGATTTCATTCAGTACAGCAACAAAAGTTTGAGAGTTTTACTAGCATTTCTAGCCTTATACAGATACCATGACTTTACAAGCCGTTAATATCAATATCATTAAATTACACAATCACATATCATTTTCATTTATTTCTTACAAATGGTTTTACAAATTACATCAAAGCTATCGGCAAATTCAAAGTAGTGACTCCAGTAATTAGGAAGCAAGCTATTATGTTACGATATCCCACATCGATTCCACATGAAAGTGTGGAAGCGTATATAAGTGGGGGTCAACTCTTTACCTTTGACCATGATTTTGGGTTAAGTTAGGGCTCCCTATCTTATATGCCTAACAATTTGGTCCGACCTGCCGGATCTGGGCGGGCTGCGGAAAGGGGCTACACGATGGTGGGCCCAGGGGTTGCCACCCGGATGTGGGCCCAAAGGGGGTTGCCACCCGGAAGTGGGCCGTCCGGGGATGTCCGGTTTGAAAGGGGGATGGATTATTACGATATCACACATCAATTCCACATGAAAGTGTGGAAGGGTATATAAGTGGGGGTCAACCCTTTACCTTTGACCATGGTTTTGGGTTAAGTTAGGGCTCCCTATCTTATATGCCTAACATATTATCTGCTACCAATTTCATTCATCCTCTTATAGATTAGGTGTCTAAAACAACGAATGATATTAACATCACCAGAGTGGTGGGTAATAATGTTTGCAGATTTGTGTGTTGAGCTAACCTTCCAATTTCCGCACCACCTTTACCTGAAGGTAATCTTCCACCGGTAGCCGTGATATTTCCCTGGTTTAATCCAGAGACGGTGTGCAATCAGAGTCATCCAGACCAGCATAAAGTACGAACAACAAAAAAGATAGACAAAAGATGAGGAAGTATTAATGATCGAACCATACCATTGATGTGAAAGAACTTGGTGACAGTAATCGGTCTTTATTAATCGAAATTGCAAGATGATCCATACTCTGGGTTAAGGACTTGTGCTCATGGGATTTGTCTGAGTCAGCTAGAGATTGATGTGACCCAAAAGCAGGATGATCCCTTACTATTCCATAGGCACCATTCTCTGTTCCCGAAGAGTTACGATTCCTATTTCCAGTCAACATTTTTGTGGAGAACATATTATCTCGCAATCTACCAGTCACCTTATATAGAGCATCTTGTACATTAGCAAACTCTCCTGTAATCTAAGTGAAGAATAACAAGACATCAAAACACATGTGGTAATCTCCAGAGAGACAACCTGCAATAAGTATGATTCAAACAAGATGTAGTAAAAGGCTATGACACAATACAAGCATTTGTGCCAATTGTTGACTGAATTTCGCATGCTAAATTCAACAGCAGTCAAACCACTCAAAAGTGTATCTGCTTATAGTAAATTTAACGACATTGAAACACCACAACTTTTTCAGGAGATGATGCATATGGTTATTACATAAGATCAATTAACAATGCGACATCAAGGTCCTTGGAAGAGCCACAGATTTTCGTTATAAAAATGTATAACTGGAAATGTCAGGACAGATAGCAGATAGATGGATGGAATATTGGAATGTGCCAATAGATAAACCAAGCAGGTTTCAGCTTAACAACTCATACGAAGATCTACAAAATTACTGAAAGAAGGTTTCAGCATTCTTACTTCTCTATCTATTTTGCGAGTGTATTTACTACTTAGATCTGTTAAAAACTTAAAGCTGTAGTACCTGTAAAACCTCTTCATTTTCAGAGGCACACTTTGGGACTTGGTCGCCCCCAATGATCCTTAAGCTAGTACCAGTCACCTTTCTCATCTCTGAAATTATTGCACCTCCTTTTCCCAACAGGCAACCAACTTGGTTTGATGCCACCAGAACTCGAGCAGACACAGGTGATTCTTTTGAATCAGAACCAAATCCCTTCACAAGACCAGTCTCCATAGACCTAGTAAACACAACAATAGTTGCTTTTTGTGCAGGGGAGTATTCAGATTCTACACTCTACGAAACAATACGCACAGAACAGAAAAATATCAACTGATGCATATGAAATCTAGGAATTATCATACAGTGGAGACGAACTTTACCTCCATTGCAGTAATTGTTATCAATCGTTCATCACAGTCAGTTAGAGTTGACCCAACACTTATAAAGGCACCGGTTTCATGTTGAATAGCCTTTATAATAGATCCTCCCTTGCCAATAATGCCACCAACTCGTTCATTGGGGCAGAGTATCTTAAAAAACACTTCTTGTTGTGGTATTATAGATTTCATATAGGAGACCTTCTCAGACACTGATGATGCACCACCTCCCCAGGCATGATTTATATAGTTTGAAGGTGTAGGTTGCAGTATTGGATTCCGCTGCATGGGCAGATCAACAGTTTGAATTGGCAAGGACTCCGACTCAAGAGGCCTGGTAGGATATGATCTTGTTTTCTCAGGTGGTGGAAATTCTTGAAGGCGACAAGTGACAGCAACAAGTGCTTTCTTAACAGCCAGACCAAGACCTTCAATCTGCAAGGACAAGCAAATATTTAGTTCAGGCGATAGTTAAACAAGCAACGGCCTTTACTGATGTGAAGAATTTGTCACTCATAAAACAAGAAGGCAAGTACAAGGAATACCCAAGCGTACTGCTACAGGCCTCAAATTTGATTTCCCAATACATTTAAATGCTTCATTTATCACACTCTTGTAGGAATTACGATTTTCTTTAAAGTTTCTTATTGCATATTTATCCACAGGACACCTTTAGCCACACCATTTTTTATCTGATGATATATAAAATCTTCTTTTTCTTTGGGAGGAGACTACTTGGAAAATTTCAAAACTCATTCAAGCCCAAACAATTATGTCTTTAATGAAATGCTAATAGAACAAGCTACCATAGAACGAAGATTCAAAAGACCTCTTAGTTATGGGACTCAACCTCGCATTTTAGGAAGACCTGAACATACACATCTATAATGTTGGTGTTATTTCCCGTACAATAGAATAAAAAAACCATGCACGGATTAGGAAAATTTATATCATTAATACAAATAATAAAGCATGTCCTAAGCTGTGAGTCTTTAAGTTAAATATCCCCATAAGCTAACAAATATTAATTAAATGGTCAATCTATTTCATATTTGATACATTTTCCAGAATAGATGAATATGGAAATCCAAAATCATATGTAAGGTCAAGCTCCACGAGGATAACAAGCTCAACTGCCACAGATTCATCTGAAATTTCCTCCAATGGATCATCTCCTCCCTAATGTTGTTTTTAAAATATAACAGAATCTTGTTCAGTGCTTCTGAGTTTCTTTAAAGAAGAGTAGAAGGCGGCTCCAAAATTCAAGACCTAAATTCAAGCATGCAACGGTTGATAAATGCAGGGAATTCAATCTTTACTCATCAAAGACAACCAAACCGAGGTTGAAAAGAAAACAGCAAAAGGTCAGAATCAGTACACCTAAAACACAGTCCTTCCTCACCTCCACGATTTCATCCATGGACGACGAACTGGAAAAACCTTTTTCGACAGGCAAAACCTTAATTCTGCAGCATGTATCCTTCCTAATTTTCTCCACCACCTTTCCTCCTTTCCCTTTAACAGCGCCGCCCTGATTCTTGCTCACCAACAGCCTACACGACACCACTCCTCCAATACCAGCCACGGCATCGCCCTCCGCCGCCACCTCCACCACCCTCTCAAACACCCTCACTATCCCTTCCTGCGCCGCCGAGACGTCAAACCACACCTCCTCACCACCATCACCGGCAATCTCATCACACCCATTACTCTCCTCTCCGCAATTCAGCGCGACGGGGCAAATCTTAATTCGTTTGGTGGTAGCCGGCGAAGCCACAACGCTGATGACCCGATTGTCGCTGGACTCGGGCGGGTCCTCGACCCGGATTCTGGAGTTGGTGAGTTGCTGGAGTTGCTTGATGATGGAGCCCGATTTCCCGATGAGGCCGCCGATGCGGGATGCGTGGCAGAGCAGGCGGAAGGCGACGTGGCCGGGCGGGATGAAGAGGGGCGGTTGTGGGGGCCTAGGGCGTTTGGCGCCGCTGAAGGCGAGAGGTGGAGGAGCGTCTGCGGCGGCGGCGTGATTGGAATTTGGTTCGTGCATAGTGCGAGAGATAGGGCTCCTTAGTGAGGAGGCCACTTTGCACTTGAACTTTCCACTCACTCACTACTAAAACTTCTTCACCTGGAAGTGGAACCACTCTCTCTCTCTCTCTCTCTCTCTCTCTCTCTCTCTCTCTATATATATATATATATATATATATATACACGCGTTTTTGTGCGTGTATAATCAATCGCATAGAATCACGCACATAGCGAAAAACTTGGGATTTGAGTTGCAGAAGGGAAAGGATGGGGCCTTTTGTTTTTAGTTTTATTTTTGTATTATTTTCATTATTTTGCAGATTTTAATCATTATTCATCATTGATACATTACTGTTTGTCTCTCTCTCTCTTTTCGCAGGAAAATATATGGGCTCTAGAGTATAGTCTGTAGAAGTCTCTCTCTCTCTCTCATTGGACTGGTTTGCATAATAATTCTTTGATTCTATTAAGGCTATTAATTGTAATTGTGGGAAATAATATTTAATTATTTGAATGGTAAATCTATATCTATACTATATCTAAAAGTAAGATAGTCACTATAAATAGTAATAATAAGTTTCCCGCCTAAATACACTTTTTATAAATAAAAGTATAATATTTATTAATTAGTTAATATTTATATTATATAATCTTTCAATACTAGAATTTCAACATTATAATTTTTTTTTATTTAGCGAAAATACTATTTTTTATTAAAAATTACTTTGTTCATTCAATGAAAAAATTAGGTGGCCTTTAAATTGTTGATTTATATGTGAATTTTCTAAACACCCATTTTTTTCTTTATGTGGATCATAAATTTATATTAATTATTATTCTTTTAAGTGTTATGAGTGAATGTTCTAATATATTAATTTAAAAAAATTTAAAATTTTAAGTTGATTAAATATATTAAAATCATTCCAGATCCACATCAAAATTTCAATTAAATATATTTAAATTTTCAAATTAAATGTATTAATCAATATACACATCGAATATTTTAAATTAAATCTACTTAAAATTTTGAATTAAATGTATTAATAGAACTTGGTAATTAATTGTTAAATATATTTATGTCATCAATTTTATATATAAATTAAATAGTTAAGGCTTGTGGTTTTAATTTTTCAAACAAAAATCATCACACGTCAAAAAATTTAAAAATATTGTTATGCATGAAAAATGCATTAGAATTTATATAAATGACTTTTAATACATAAGGAGGACATTTTTTATTTTTATTTTATTTCTTTTTAAGTAATTTTTAAAATTAAAAATGATATTTATGTAAATTAATAATTATTTATTTCTGAATTAAATGTAATAGTGGTGTATAAAGAAAGTTTAATAGCGTATTTAGAAATGCTCATTGATTAAATATATTTTAAAAAATCAAGATCTACATATAAAATTTTAAATTAAATATATTTAAATTTTGAATGGTCAAAACTCGAAATGTATTAATTGGTCTTATCATTTTAATGTTAGATAATTTTAAGATTTTTAAGTTTTCATATTTAAGTTTTCAACTTAAAAGATGATGTTTTAAATAGTTAAAACTTATATATTTTAATTTTAAACCAAAATTTATCCAACATTGAATAATAAATAAATAATATTGTATATGAACAAACTATGAGTTATGAGGTTTAACAATGATCTCTGCAAATTGAGATCAAGTATAATATTTGATATTTGATTTTATCAATTTAATACGATACATTTTAAATTTTTAGGAATTAAATATTTTTGAATTAAAATTCAATTAAATATATTAAACAAATATAATAAGATATTTTAATATATTAATTTAAAATATTTTAAATTTTTTAGTTAATTAAATATATTAAAAAATTCAACATCCACATCCAAACTCTTTTAATGAGTTAAAATCTTTAAAGATAATGCATTTGATTTTTTTCAATATTTTTTTTTCTATCATTCCTCATTTGTGTGTGTGTGCGTGTGTGTAGATTTGTGAAGTTCTAAAGTTACATATCAATCACCGGGACTATGATGTTTTATTTCTCCACAAGTGGGTTCATAAAGTTACATATAATAACATATAAAATTCCATTTAGATTGTCTTCGCCTGAGCATTTTTATTTTTTTATAATATATTATTACATATTCCTATTTTGCATATTAAATTTTCATTTACCATACATCTCACATCAGTTGTAAATTGAAATATTGGGATATGAGTTGTATAAAAGAGTGGGTAATCTTAAATCGAAACCTCAAATTAGTTCTGTAACTTTTTATAAATTTTATACATTCCACATTGGTTGTAGATTGAAACATTGGGATGTAGGTTGTTATATAAAAAGGGTGAAAAACCTCAAAATTTTTATTTAATCATTTTTTGAATAAAAATATTTTAAAAATTGAAAAAAATTATTCATGCCTAATTTGCCTATTAATCATTGTCGAGACCAACTGAGTAGTCAGGACCCTACCTTCTCGATTTTACAACCAACTTTGGTATTTCTAATACGGCTAGAGCCGGCAAGACTGATTTTTCCAATGATGAAAAATAAATAAGTAATTTATAATTCAAAAAATATAATTCATATATTTATACGCGAAATTCATGATGGAATATAATTTTATTATTGTACATAAATATTTTTTTTAATAACATCCCCTGTGCATCGCACAGGTGGTATACTAGTTATATCTAAAAGTAAGATAGTCACTATAAATAGTAATAATTAGTTTTTCCGCCTAAATGCACTTTCTATAAATAAAAATAAAATATTTATTAATTAATTAATATCTATATTATATAGTCATTCAATACTAGATTTTCAATATTATAAATTATTATTTTTATTTTGCAAAAATACTATATTTTTATTAAAAATCATTTTGTTCATAAGATGAAATAAACTACTACGTGGTCTTTAAATTGTTTATTTATATGTGAATTTTCTAAACACCTTTTTTTTTTCTTTACAATGGATCATAATTTTATGTTAATTATCATTCTTTTAACTATTATGAGTGAATGTTCTAATATAATAATTTAAAAATATTTTAAATTTTTAACTTGATTAAATATATTAAAATGATTCCAGATCCACAGCAAAATTTCAATTGAATATATTTAAATTTTTAAATTAAATGTATTAATCAAGATACACATGGAGAATTTTAAATTAAATCTACTTAAATTTTTGAATTAAATGTATTAATTGAACTTAGCAATTAACTATTAAATATATTTATGTCATGAATATATTATATATATATACATGTATATGTATATATATATATTAAATAATTAAAACTTATACTTTTAGTTTTTCAAACAAAAATAATCTCACATCAAGAAACTTACAAATATTGTTATGCATGAACAGATTATAAATTATGAGTCCCAACAATGATATTTCCACATTTGTTGATCTCTAAGTTGAGATCAAATGTAATATTTAGATATTTGATATTATCATTTTAATATTAAATATTAAATATATTTTAAATTTATAGAGTTGATTTAAATTATATATATTAAATAGTTCAAATGAATTTTTTTAAAATATTGATTTAAATTTTATACTCTTTAATTGATTAAGAGTGTTTCTATATACACCACCTTTTTTTCTTTATACACCACATTTATTTTATACATCACGCATCTTTTTCATATTTTCACATTTTATCTTTTCACACCACGATAAAAGTTATTTCTATCATTTCACTATGAAAATAAATTAAAAAAAAATAATTCAAAAGAAAATAAAATAAAAATTATTATCCACCCTTACTCTTTTCCCTCCATACTACATACTTGCCGCCCTCCGTCGTCGTCACTTTTCTTCTTGACCCGCCACCTTCGCTTTTCTTCCCCAATAATTAATTTATTTTTCAAAATAAAATAGAGAATGATGTAGTTGCCGTCAACACGGTGTTCAAACTCTGATAAAATCCTTTTTGAGATTTATAAAATATTCTGACAAATTCTTCAACGTCACCAGATTTTAAAGTATTATCGTCAACACCATGTTCCAAATTTCAACCTCTCAATCAAATATATGTATTTCTTCAAACATTTATGCGACAAATTCTATGATTGGAGAAGTTAGCGAAATCAATTTGTTAGCCTAAAAAATACATGACATCAATGCACACATTTAGTTTCATATATAGACAACTCTTACAAATAAAAATTATGGAAGAAGATGAGAGAAATGAAGATTAGCCTAAATGGAGGGAAAAGAGAGAGCAATTGTGGGGGTAATGCGATGGCTAGGGTCACTGGGGTGAGAAGAATGGGGTTATTTATTTTTATTTTATTTATTTTTTAAGTAATTTTTAAAATAAAAAATGATATTTATATGAATTAATAATTATTTATTTTTAATTAAATTTAATAGTGGTGTATAAAGAAAATTTAGTGGCGTATTTAGAAACACCCATTAATTAAATATATTTTAAAAAATCAAGATCTGCATACAAATTTTTAAATAAAATATATTTTAATTTTGAATGGTCAAAACTCGAAATGTATTTGATCTTATCATTTTAATGTTAGATAATTTTAATATTTTCAAGTCATCATATATAAGGTTTATACTTTAAAGATGTTTTAAGTAGTTAAAACTTATATATTTTAATTTTAAACCAAAATTTATCTCACATTGAAGAACAAAGAAATAATATTGTATATGAACAAACTATGAATTGTGAGGCCCAACAATGATCTCTGAAAATTGAGATCAAGTATAATATTTGATATTTGATTTTATCAATTTAATACGATACATTTTAAATTTTTAGAAATTAAATATTTTTGAATTACGATTGAATTAAATATATTAAACAAATATAATAATTAATATATTTAAAAAATCAACATCCACATCCAAAATCTTTTAATGAGTTAAAATCTTTAAAGATAATGTATTCGATTTTTTCAATAAACAAATTTTTTTTTCTATCATTCATCATTTGTGCGCGCGCGCGTAGATCTACGAAGTTCTAAAGTTACATATCAATCATCGGAACTATGATGTTTTCTTTCTCCACAGGTGGGTTCATAAAGTTACATATAATAACATATAAAATTCCATTTAGATTGTTTTCGTCTAAGTATTTTTATTTTTATTTTTTATAATAGATTATTACATATTGCTATTTATCATATTAAGTTTTCACTTACCCTACGTCTCTCATCGGTTGTAGATTGAAATATTGGGATGTGGGTTGTATAAAAGAGTGGGTAATCTTAAATCGAAATTTCAAATTAGTTCCGCAACTTTTTCTAATTTTCCTACATCCCACATTGGTTGTAGATTGAAACATTGGAATATAGGTTGTTGTATAAAAAGGGTGGAAACCTCAAAAATTTTATTTAATTATATTTTGAACAAAAGTATTTTAAAAAATTGAAAAAAATTATTCGTGCCTAATTGATCGATTAATCGATGTCGAGACCATCTGGGCGGCGAGGACTCTGCCTTCTTGATTTTACAACCAACTTAGGTGTTTCCGGTATGGCCAGAGCCGACAAGGTTGATTTCTTAAATGATGAAAAAAACATAAGTAATTTACAATTCAAACGATATAATTCATATATTTATATGTGAAATTCATGACTGAATATAATTTTATTATTGTACATAATTTTTTTTTTTAATAACATCCCTGTGCAATATCCCATGTGCATCGCACAGGTGGTATACTAGTTCTTATACAGAAAAAAATAGAGTAAAGTAAGAGGATGTTTGGTCCTTAATACCACATGTCTGGTGTATGAGTTTAAAAAAAAAAAAGTAAGAGGTGTTTGGTTTAATTTCCAATTGTAAAAGTAACAATTGAGGATGGTAAATGAGTCCAATAATAATTTCAATATTTAAGCGAGACTCGAGCTATACTTGGGGTACATATTACTTATTAGAAGATAAAAAATACTATATACTTTTGTCAATAACTTTAGTTCTTTTTGCAAAAAATATAATGACATTGAGAATATGATAAAAAAAAATATATATGTTACATTTTCATATTTGTGCAAAAATGTCACGGGGTCCAATTTTTAGCACACGATTGTTGACAATGTAAACTGAAATTTTACGTGTAAAATGACATGAAAAATCATATTCCACGTTGAAATGTTTAGTGTGGTAAACAAATGTATGATTTGATTGTTTATCATTTGAAAGCATCTTGATTTGTGAGTCAGTAAGGCATGGGAAATTCTGCTACAGCCGCATGAGTATATTATTCACAAATCGTACAAATTGTGTCTCGTCAGTAATATTTAAAGAAATTACTAACATGACACGATCTATGCAGATAATATTCCAAAATGTGAGATATATTTTTTCAGGAATCATTCATTTATGAACATTAGTCTAGTCAGTAATTTGTGGATAAACTATATCCATTAGATTTGTTAAATAGATGGTTACGATCAATTTTATTTTAATTGCTATTTTATAATTATTTTATTAATGTTATTTTTACGTTTCAGAATGCTTGAGTTGTTATTTTGTAATGTGTTATGCTTGTAATTTAATTTGAAGAGAAGAATGACATAATATATTGTTATGTTATTTTTATATTCCAAAATGTTTAATTTGTTATTTCTTTTTTTTCAAATCAAAGATGCTCATAAAAAATAAAAAAGATGATTTGATATATTTGACTTTACGTGCATCTAAAATGAAAATAATAATATTTTTCTTAATTCCTTCCAAACTAATAATGGTAGTTGGTCTTTACAAATTAATAGATATGATTCATCCACAATTTATACACAAGGCATATGTTCACATGATAATACTCCCCTAGTTTTTCATATGGTAGTATCAAACAACTCATGTTTGTCGTGAAATCAACTAGGTCAATGGTCGCTTACGTGGATCATATCATCAATTTTTTTAATATATCCGGATTAAAGAAAGATGAACCATAAATAAAAATTTAAAATTAAATTAAAATAAACAAACAAAAAAAAAAAGTTTGACACAAGATAAAAAGATCTCGTTTATGGTGGTGGGGTCGTCTTGTCTTGTGTGGCTATTTTTCACTTTAATAAACGGCGTAGTTGATTTTTTAGGAAATAATTGGCTTACTTAATACATAACATAACATGACAAGAATAAAATTTGTTTGTGAGATGTAAATATTACCATTGTTCACTACTTTTCTCTTTCTGCATTTTATTTTCAATAAATTGATAAATGGGCATTATATATATATATATATATATAGGCATCATTTATACGCTTTATTCCACTACGTGCCTCCTAATTGTGTTGCTTAGGAAACTCAGTTAAACCATGGACACTTTCGTAAAAGATGAAATCCCATTTTTTGCACCAACTTCTTCACAAATGATACAACTCAACCCCTACCACATATTCATCTTATTAATAAAAGGATTAACTTCGCTTAAATTAACAACCTTTCATCATATTTTATTTATTTATTTTAGACATGACTTTTTAATCTTAATATTAATAACATCAAAATTTTACATTATTTTTTAATTATAACATCAATGACTTTTTAAATGAATTGAACTAATTAAGGTACATATCTCTCTCTCTCTCTCTCTCTCTCTCTCTCTTAGGGAAAGGTACATCATTTTCACATATGTGTTTAGCCCATTAAGTTGTATGCGTGGAATATACACGCATATGTGCGCGTGCAATGTTTAATGCTTGCTATATCCGTTTTACTTCATCGAAAAAGTTGTTGATATTTTAATTGTAAAAATATGTAAAATTTCAATATTGTTATTAAAATTTAAAAGTCCTATCTATAACAAAAAAAACATGTTAAATATTTTTGATTTTAGATGAAATTAACCTTTAATAAAATAATAAAAAAGGAAATTCTATTCATGCTCAAGCTCAACCAAAAGTGGACATTTTGGTTCTACAATCAATTGAAAGTTTGAAGTCAAAATTGAGTGCGAGTAGAATATAACTAGCACCGAAAAGATTAATGTAGACGTGTGACTTGAAACTGTAAGAAAAAGTTGTTGGCAAAAAATATTAATGAAATGAAGTTTAATCCCATAATCAGAATCATTGATGAAAGTGGAACTGGAATCTTACATGAATCCACTCTTTAATAGTTCTTGGCATTCTTGATATGGTATGAAATTTCAAGCGATCGAGTTTTCCTTACATTTTCCATAGAGAGCTTTGTAAAGGGAATCATAGAATCCTTCTGTTCCAAAATTGTATGTTTTCATTATCAAATTTATGGTTTAATTTCAATTTCTCATATTTTCTTCAATTTTAATTTCTTGCCCTTTCATTAAATTTCACAATTATTAACTAGGGTTGATACTACCCAATTAGGATATGTAATTAATTAATTTTTGTATTTAATTTTAAGCTTTTAGTTATCAATTGGCTATTATGGTTGATTATTTTATAGTATGAATTTATAAGTTGTTCAATTTCATTTTTTATTGATAAATATTAACTAGGGTCGATTGTGCTATAATCATTTTTTATTTTTATAATCACTGTAATTAAAATTATAAATTTGACAGTGGAATTAGAAATACATATTTCTTATCTTGTGACTGAGTTAAATTAAGTTATCATTGGTTTGTGTGATTTCTTTTTAACATATATTAGTCCACTTTAGAATTTTCCAACAATCACAGCCCTTTCACATTGGGTTACCGAGCCTATTATTTACATATAGACCTCATGCAAAATTGAGAAATTGATGAGCAAGAAAGTCTAAATGACATAATTTATTTGGTTTTACTCAGTTTCATGATATATTGACATGTAAAGAAGTGAATTTACTATGTTGAAAAAACTACAATGTTTTTGCCACTACATGACTCCTCATCACATTATGCTCTCATAATGTTAAAACCCAAAACCATTAATATTGCCCCAGTGGATCTATTTGTGCACCTTCTTTAAAAAAAAGAACAGAATCTATTTGTCTAAAAAATGAACAATGTATGCACTTTCTTTGGAGGGTTGATTGTATTTTGGCATCAATGAATAAATGGGGTTTTCTAATTTGAGATTTTCTTATGCAACCATAACTTCAACTCTGCATTTTCTTTTTTAGTTATGAAGAAGGATGATGCCCGATGTGTAGGGGGTCTTGATATTTTTGCTAGGGTTTTAAGCGATAAGGTTAAAAGGGACAAAATTAAAAGTTTATACTATCAATATTTAATTTTATTTAAATATTATGGTATAAATAAAATTTTCCATTAGAAAATTGTCCAAATGCACAATAAAGTTGGGCTTACAGGTTGGCCAAGCCTAACTGGCCCAATATGAAGCGTGAATGAAACTAGTTCCCATAGAAGAAGCTGATTATACATTAAAAAAAAAATAAAAAAAAAAATCCTTCGACTTGATTGTAAATTTTTTAATCAAATCTAAAAATTTCGGCTAAGGATCATATTCATTTCTGGTTTTATTCTTTTTTTTTTTAATATTTAATGTCAAAACGGCGTTGCATCGATGAGGTGTGGGAATACAGAATTTCGGGATCAGATCCCTATGTCCATCCTTGTTATATTTTGTATGTCATAATTAGTTTTTTTTTTAATCTATCTTAATTAGGGAATGATGAAATCTAAATAAAAAAAATTAAATTAAATTAAATCATAACAAAAAAAATTAAAAAAAAAAGTTTGGCACAAGTAGGGCAGAAAATCAAACCGAATAGCTCAATATACGACTCGTGTTCGTTCATTAAAAGCTCGTTTGAGCTCGATTCGATAAGCATATTGAACAAACTTGAACATAATTTTGTGTTCGATAAAATTTAAAATTCAGCTCGAACTTGAGCTCGATAAATAAAAAATGAGTAAACATGTGTAAAAATATCAAACTACTCAAGCTCGACTCGTGTTCAACTCGATTAAAGCTCGACTAAATAGATAATCAAACAAACTCAAACATAAATTTTAAAGCTCGACTTAACTCATTTGCAGCCCTAAGCACAGCTGCACAGGAGATGCCATATGGGGAATGTCACGGGGACCCGTGTGCAGAATTTCAACATCATTTTCTAATTTTTTGTCTGATATTTCACCTGTGTCCAACCAGCCACGTCAGATTTGTGGCACCCAAATTTGACTCAATGTTTTTAAAATCGGACCGGACATCGAACCGGAAAATTTACCGGATCATCGGATTAGTGGTTCGACCGGTCGAACCGTTCTAAAAAAATCGGATAACCCGGTATATTATATATATATATATGTATATATATATATAATAAAATTATATAAATTAGTATCATGATAAATATAATAAATAAGTTTAAAAATACACAATTTATATCAATGCAAAGAAATAAAATGTTTAATTTATTGATAGTTATTGCATAAGTTAAGTAGTTAAAAGTATAAATTTATAAAATTAAATATTGAATACTAGATTTTTAGAAAATATATAATTAAATACTAAATAATTAAATATAAATTTTAATTACAAACAATACTACACGATAACAATAAAATATATTGCTAATTATTATTTCACAATTCACTAATTTAGATATATATTAGATCTTCTCTTTATTTATTTTAATTTAAAAAATATTAAATTAGATATTAAATATTGATTTTAATTATATGGTAAATATTGATTTTAATTAAAATGAAGACTAGTTATTTTCAATTTGTGCATAAATATGTTATTATATTCAAATTGTAATATAAGATTGTGTTGGCCTAGTTGGTTGAGTACATTGTATAAAAGCATATAATTTTTGGAGGTCTTAGGTTCGAATCCTCTCAGTCACATGTTGAAGGAATTGAATAAAATTTACAGAATTTAAAAAAAAAAAAAATTGGACCGGTTCACCGATTTTTGACCGGGTTTGACCGGGTCACACTGGATCAAGTCTGACCCGCAATACACATACAACCGGACCAATGACCGGTTCACTGTTAAACCGGTCGAACCGGCCGGTCCGGTTTTCAAAACACTGATTTGACTTCGTGAAAAAACATTTAAATTGAAGACGAAACAACTGAAAAAATCTGTCTTGAATGAGGATGACAAATTATATAGTAAGATGCGGGCTTGTCTATGCTACCCGTACGGATGGTGTCCAAATGACACAATATATCTAATGTTACACTTTTATGTATCACAATAAATCATAATAAATTTGATGTGACATATAAAAGTATCACATTAGATATATTGTATAAAAGCATATAATGTCCTTGGTCCACTAAATTTGATTATTTATCATTTACATTCTACTTTGTCCACAATAAAAATTCTGATAAAAACAATTAAAAGCATAATTTATCTTTAACATTACACCCGTCGTAAATGTTAAAAATTTCAGATACCGAAAATTTTCTCAATCTACCAATAAATATTGAAAATAGCAAAAGAGAGTTGTATTTAAAATGAGGATGTAGCGCAAGCACCTTACTATGAAATCTACGATGTTATATAATATGTATCGGAAAAATTCTATACTACCCAATGGGTAATACCCGAGAGTGTTCTAATAGATCTATTGTGCCACATTGGGCATTACCCATTAGGTAGCATAGAACTTTCCATATATATCCTATGCCGTGCCATTATATAAGTCGTCGACTTTTTGTTATCTTCTTGACTAAGTTGTGTGATCATCAAATTTTAGCATTTTTGACCAACTATTAATGCATGATTGGTTTTCTAGTCTTTGCAGCGAGACATATCATAGCTCTAACTTGAGTTATTGGAGAGAGCGCTACAAACGATGGAGAATTTGAAAAATGAGATCCCAGTAGAGGAGGAATCAGTGTTGATATCTGAGAATGCCCAACCTGGGTTAGTTCTTGTAGACATCATCAATGGCTTCTGCACCGTTGGAGCTGGCACCCTAGTGAGAGAAAACTCTCTCTCTCTCTCTCTCTCTCTCTCTCTCTCTCTCTCAAGTTTATGCGTATCATGATGATCTATGTCTAAATTGGTGTGTAATTTTCAGGCTCCAAGGGAATCCAACATTCAGATTTCGGAGATGATTGAAGAATCAGCAAATCTAGCAAAAATATTCTGTGACAAGAAATGGCCAGTGCTGGCTTTCCTTGACACACACCATCCTGGGAAAATCGAACACCCTTATCCTCCACATTGTATCACTGGCACTGATGAGTCCAACCTCGTACCTGGTAATTATAACAGTCTCTCTTGAATTTTTTTTTTTTTTTTTTCAACTTTATAAACCATCCTTTTCTGCTTAATTTGTGTTTGCAGCTCTGAGATGGATTGAGGGAGAGGTCAACGTGACGATTAGGCGCAAAGATTGCTACGACGGGTTTGTGGGTTCGATCAAGGAGGATGGTTCCAACATCTTTGTTGACTGGGTGAAGAAGAACAAGATACAAGTGGTGATTGTTGGTTCGATCTTTTGCAATCTATAGTTAGTGTGTGTGTGTGTGAGTGAGAGAGAGAGAGAGAGAGAGAGAGAGAGAGAGAGAGAGAGAGAGAGAGAGAGAGAGAGAGAGAGAGAGAACTAGTAATACTTGATCAAAGAGAAATTGTTATCTGATGGTGTATGCGTGCAGTTGTTGGTGGTAGGCGCCTGCACAGACATATGCGTCCTGGACTTTGTTTGCTCCACATTATCAGCTAAAAAACGCGGTTTCCTCGACCCCCTCAACGACGTCATCGTCTTCTCCAAAGGGTGTGCTACTTTTGATTTTCCAGCTTCAATTGCAGCAAGCAGCAACCTACAAGCTCATCCCCAGGTATCTTTCTTTTGTTAAATGAACTTACAAAATCAATGATGTGAATATTTAAGGGAATTTACCCGACCGTCTATTCGTTCTCGTGGCAGGAGCTGATGCATCATGTAGGGCTGTACATGGCGAAGAGGAGAGGCGCCAAGATTGCAAGGGAAGTTACCTTTCATCATCTTAACAAGCAGTGAAGTGCCGTTGCTCTTTCTAGTCCATGTTTAATGTATGAATGCAAACTGCAGTGAATAAAGGACCTGTAGACGCTTATCAAATAAACTATCATTTATACACTTGCTTTTTTACATAATTGATTTGAAAACAAAATAGTAGTTCCTCAGTTTACAAAATAAAACCGGCATCTGTGAAGCAATTTAGATATGGGAAAACAATAAGCATCATCAACTTGTAAACAAAGGGCAGGAGATGCAGAAGCAATATATATATATATATATACACATACACAGAAAACAGCAGAGAGATATTGATATATACATTCCGCGGAGAAATGTAAGTATTGGGATAGGCTAGGCCTTAGTTAGATGAGCCTATAATCCAGTAGATATTACAACTCAAAACTTCCATTGTTAGTTTCATGACTAACGGCGATGATGGTTCACAGACGAGCCAGCTATGCCTACATGGGATTTAGCCTGACTACTGATTCCAGCTTTCCCTAAATGTATGATGAGATAGGAATTCAGGCCATTATCGCCACCTTTTAACTGCAGAAAAGCATTATTGCATCATCAGGCAAGGCAACAGAAATCGTTGGGGAAGACAAATCTCTTTGTGGTTTTAAGCCAAACAATTTCCTTCACTACAGATACCAGAAGTCTGCTTTTCCTGAGGCCCAAATCCTAATTTGATACCAGAATATTTTCATCCGAGCAAACAGCATGATTGCCTTTATTGTTACCTGAATAAAAATGGGATGCTAAATCAGATCTTCCACTTGCAAATCAAATCGTCTACTTATAGAATGCTTAGTGGCTTAACATACAACTATCTATTTAGTTGAAGCTTAAAATTCATGTTTCAGTAATTTTAATCATAAAGAAAGGAACAAACACAAACCAAATGGAACTTACCCAAGAACAAATAAAAACAATAATGTCTGAATTTGATGTAATGAGTACTCAATCCAGCAGTCGGAGTCGATTGAAGAATACCAAGAAGTGATATTCAGGAGCCCAGTAAACAAAGCCAACAACAGGACCTCCTTTGATATACTGCACAAATTGCATCAAAGAGGATAGGATCAGTGGACTGAAGCTACTTGGAAACATCCAATAAGTCTCATATCCAGAGTCAAAACAACTACAGGTGAACTAGAAAAATTTTAACCTTCCCATCCAATATAACAAGTTCACCATCAACCCATCGGGGATTCTGAAATCCAGGCTCGGCCAATCTACCTTGACCTCTATATCGAGCAATCTGCAAATTGATGTAACTAATAGTAGTAATAAGAAAACTATAGATATTTACTGAATATGAAAAGTATACAACATACCACCCCAAATTCTTCAGGGATAATCCCTTTGTGAGGAAGCTGATATTTTTTTCCAACTTTTGCACGAAATGCAACCTGCATAATATAAGTGGTTACCCTTCCTTGAATAGATGATAATATAAAGGGACTTTAATAATAGAAATGAGCTATTTGGTACCAAAAGGCCACTTAACTATTATTTTAGAGAGTTGTGAACGCAGTCTCCAACTGTTTTGGTGTTGTAGTATTCAATCAACTATGTACAACATACTTCATGCTAAAGAATGTACAAGAAAGCTGATCATAAAACATGGTACTTATTCCAAGCTCTAAGAAACAACCCTGGAGCTTCAGCAGAAAAGTGCTTTCAAGATCTGGTTGCAGAACTTCATGCTAAGTGATAAATTCAATTTTGTACACAAGCAACATGAATCAAGCAGGGCATGCTAACTGAAGACTACAGCTCCAGATCTTTGCTAACCAGTAACTCACCATAGACCTCTCAATAATCTCAATTGATGCAAGTACGTATCACATACATGTGCTAAAAAAAATAAGTATTTTGTAACCTGATGACACAAGTACACTAATGAATGAATTACCTGACCAGCTGGAACATAAGCGTCCCCAGTTAATTTAACAGCTTCAACATACTCATAAAATTCCATTTTTGAAGGTTTCTTTGTGCTCCCATCCTCTTTCCACTGGCCAAATCTACGCTTCATATGAATAACTTCTGAAGTGTAAAGCCCATGTGCACCAATATATAAACCTGATAAACAGAGATATTTTCATAAAGCATACTGAAACTGCATGGAGCAGTGAGAGAAAAGCAAAGGCACATTGAAAAACCATCAATTGTTGAAAAACAAAATTAATCACCATTTAGTGGATCCGAAGATGATGAAACATCAATGCGACTAAATGTGGTGGATCCAGAGAGTGGCTGACTGTTTCGAGCTTGATTGAGTGTTTGATTTATTAATTCACCAACATCTTTAAGCACCTACACATTTGACGAAATTATGATTGGAATTGATTGACTCTGGACAACCCCATCGTGAAAATAGTAAGTGAATCTCCACAACTACACAATTTAAACCAACCTTCATGGGAATCTTCCCTTTGCCAATGGACTTCACAAAATCAAGCATAACATGGTCAATGCTACGTTGACCTGGAAGTGTAGCTCTTTTGCTTTTTGCAGACTGTCCATCACCACCAGATAGATGCTCATTGGAATCTTCCTCCACTGTAAATGTAAATGTCATCCGACCCTTTTTCTCTAGCCTTGCTGGAACACGAAGCAAATCTTTGGCATGGGCACCACGAGACAACCTCTGGAGGAACCCATCACCAACAACAACCTGAAGTGCGATCTGATGTTGCTCATCTTCCTCGGCTATTTCACTTCCAGAATCCAGATCAGAGTCACTGTGCTCGTCATCATTGTCACTTTTAATCTCGGTGTCGGTGTCTGCACTTTCTATCTCATAGTCCTTTTCTTCCTCTTCTTCATCTATTATTTGTTCAATCACCTTAGATAGTATATCCCTGTCGGCCTTCTCTGGTGCTGTTACTTTCACAACCTTGACTTTCACACCGGGAATCATGTCTCGCAGGATATTATCAAAACCAATATCATCATCCCTATCTTCAGCATCTTCTGTTTCTTCAGAACTTCTTTCAAATAGCTTACTTTTATTATCCCTTACATCACGAGAGTCCAGGCTTCTGGAGCCTCCTGGTGACTTGAAGGATGGAATGTAAAGATCTTCAGGAGCTCCTCTGCGCTTTAAGTAAACGGCCTACAAATCAAATAATATGTATATTTTCATATTCAGGGTAAATGTGTGTGCATGTGCCATACAGAGTATAATCTCAGGTAGAGAATTCAAGCAGGTCTTCCAAATGCAAATGCTGCCTCTCTCAGTAAATGTAAAAGAAAAAAAAAAAGTCCTGCATTTTACAATTCCTACAGGTGAAAACAGCAATAGCAAATGATTAATGCTCCAAATACCCCAGAAAGATCAATATTTCCACAGAGAGCGCATTCAAAACAATAATTACGTCCATTTACCAATGTAAAGTAATAGCATGACAGAGCAGTACATGGAAAAAAGATATCATTTTGACATTCACAGAATGACTAACCGCATTTAACATTACAGTTGTAGAACACATACAAAAAATTAGTGAACCTTGAGGTATAAAGAAGATACCTGCTGCTTATAAGCGCCTCTTTTATTGTTTCTTAGGTATACCTCAAACAAAGGAGCACCGACCGAGGCTGTTGCCAGCTGCCTGACAAAAGTTCAAATGGAAAACAAAGGAACAAATGGTGAACTTTATCCTAAAGAGAGTAGAACTAGAAGGGAAAGAACCAGACTCTCATGAAGAATCTGGCTTTCCATTCAGTGCACAATAATCATTTTATTTCTGAATTCAGGTACAGATCGTTCTGAGGAATGATCTACCCGAGTAGAGTGGTCGTAAAACATTCAACAACTGATGCACATCATATGTCAACATATAAACATAAACACCAAAAACAACTAAAGAAAGGGAATCATAGGAAGAGGAAATACATAAAGACACGCCATATAACTCTTGATGCATGTAATACAGCAAGAATGATATTAGTAAAACAATTCCAAGTAGTTTCTTTTTCCTCTCTCACTTCCTTACCAGAAAATTTATTTCCATTTTCAATGCTTACTTTTTCAGAGAGATACATTTTTTGGTTCAGTTACACTAGTTATCTATCTCTGATAAACTGCAACTCCACAATAAGCATATCTTTATTGAGCACGCGAATGCAAAAAGTATAAATACAAGTACATGCAGCAAGGTAAGATACAAGATAGGTGAATATGAATATTAGAACCCCATGCTTCCCACCCTCCAAAATGAAGAAAGAAGAACAGAGAGAGAGAGAGAGAGGGAGGGAGAGAGAGAGAGAGAACTAATACAAATAATCAAGGGATGCATCAATGTTACACAGCTGGCCAACTTTTTTGCTCAGAATTTTCAACTTCAGAAAAATGACCTTTGAAAGTATTAGTTAATGTCAAAAATTTTGCACAAACTGAAGTATCGAACTAAAAAAAAGAAGGAAAAACTCAAAACAGCAGAAAGTAATTTACCTAGGACTGTAACTTCTCGCTATGTATCTTCCATACTCAGCGCTTATATGAATAATGCGACCATAAGGATCATTTGCATCTTCCGAAGCCCACCATCCAACCTGAATGCCAGGTCCAAGAAAAAACAAACCTAAAAAGCTACACAAAACATCTGGTAGAAAAAAAAATTATAACCCTAACATCAAGAAAATAATCTTGTGGGTGCACAATGGTCTTAATATGCTTTTGGTACCAAATTGACAAGACAGACATCAGAATTCAAGTCCATAAACATGTACAGTGCAATCGCATACAATTTAATAAAAGGAATCTTGCACAAGTTAATTCTCTATTGAAGTATATAAATATTTGATACTAAAAAATTCTAATTTTCGATTTGCACATTTCTCATTCAACTAAGCAAGTAAAAGACTATTAAAAATAGAAATGACAAACGTCTTCAGAAAATAGTCAAGAACATTTATTTATGAACGACAGGCTTAGTGCACTGCATCATGCTCTAAATATGTGGCTAACTCACCAATCCAGCCCCTGCATGATCACGTATAAGAGCTGCATCTCCATATTGTTCTTCGTCCACATATTTCTGCAATTTGATAGAAATATATGACTTACGAGAGCAGTTAAATGTTAAGCACTAAACTAAAAAGACTTAGTATGCCAGAGTAAAAAACAACTTAAAGATGGATATGTAATGGACATAAATACAATTGGAAACAAAAAGACGTGCAAGGAACTACCTTTAGATGGGACATCACCCTGCCAACAGTGTCACTCCTAGCAGCAGCTGCAATTGCCACCTTTATCCTAGCAGCTTCTTCATAATCCTCTCTTTCAATTGCATTGGCTAACTGAGACTGTTAGGAGATAAGAGAACATTGTCAGTAGAAGGCCACAGTTATGAGTTCTTCATTAAATTGAAAAGGTGGATTGCATTATCAAAGAAGCCGTACATGCATTATCCAAATTTTAAACGGACCAAGAAAATTTATGCCTCCATCATGAATTAGTAGCAAAATTATTGACTTGACTACAAACATGCTTGCCTGAATTATGCTTATTTCTTTACATGAATACAGTATATTCACACTTGTGCTAATTTCGTCATTTGATGAAGATATTCTATCCTGCGTATTTCTCCTATTTAAGAATACGCAATTTGCATCCTAGAATCGACTGACATCATAATAATCAAAATTCTACTATGTAAAAGCTTTCAGAAGCACATTTTTGGAGATGGACAATAAGCAATGAATATAAAAACCTTCAAAATCGATACAATGCGCTCCTGCTCATCAACCTCGAGGAAATGTTTCCTCCACCTCTCCCAATCCCATTCCTCTTCCTCGCCGTCGTCATCTCGCCACTTCTCCGCCACCACGAGAGTTCCATCCGCTCTCTGATCCCTCAACGAACTCAAGTAATTATCAAAACGCTTAATTGCATTCCTAAAAGTCTCCTGAATGCCTAAGCTCCACCGCCAGGTGTCCTCGGCGCCTGAATCGGAGCTATCTCCGACGCTGCTTCTTCTATCGTTGCAACGGCAGCATAAAGAGGAATCAGAAACCCTAGACAGAGAAACTCCCGATTGCAATCCTCTTCCGAACTTGGAGGAGCTGAATCTCGAATTGGCAAAGTTAAACTTCTGGGGATTGGGATCCGTACGCGGCGACGGGAACGTCGGCGGACATATCGACGCCATTGTTGAAGACCTCGCGAAGCTCTGAAAATTATTGATAAATTGATAGAGAAATATATATAACTATGTAGTGAACCAATTTGTGAAGCGATACCAAAATTGAACGCGGTGTTGTTATTACTGAATTAAAAATTAATACAATAAATAATGAGAGAGAGAATAAAAACGAAGAAGAAGGATAAGGATGATGTACGAGTTCGTGCTGACGTCGGATATATGTGTTTTTATTTATTTTTTATTTTTTTGGGAAAACGTTGGATATATGCTTTTGTGCCAATATCAATTTGACAAATTATTTCCTCAGAAAAAAAAATGACAAATTATTTAGAGGTTCTAATATTTCCGGCGTATTTTTCCCTTTTGTTATATTTTTTACAAGTTATCTATTATGAATTTCTCTTTATTATTTATCTTTTTTTAAGACTTTATCGTGGTGGTCGTTGTTTGAGGATTTTGAGTTGTAATTTACAGATTGGGCGTCGTCTGTTGTGGGCGTGTGGCAGGAATTATATAGTAGGTGAATTTTTACGGAAATTTCAACTTAAGACATGTGGGTAATACACAAGAGGTAAAATATAATTTTTTGAGTTTTATATCATATAAGAAAGGTAAAATCTCTCGTCAGATTTTGAGGTAACAAGACTCATACAATCATCAAACGGACATATCTCTCATGTTGGGTTGGGTCGATTCACCCTTTCTTAATTTGAAAAAAAATAATAAAAAAAAAGTATCACTCATTCCATTAAATATATATGTCATATCCTTAAAAATATCACTCTGCTGCTTTAATTATATAAGTTTATAACATCAAATTATGATTTAATAAATGTAAATTGGGGCTTCTTATTCTCAATTAGAATTTATTATTCCCAAATGGTTTAAAATTAAGAGAATTGCTATTTGCACTATGAATATAACTCTTTGCAGTTCACTTTTTAAGTCTATATTACCTAGTGTCCAAGAGGACAGACCGGAGAAGAAGACAAAGTCATTTCATGGTTGTCGCCGCAATAAGAATGACACCACTATGGACGACGAGATGAACACTTGGAACACTTCCCTCTTCCTTCAAGTCCAGACTTCGAGAGGTGGTTTGAACTGAATATTTCAAAGAGTGACCACTTGTTTGAAAAAATATTTTCTAATTTTCTACAACGAGATTCGGACTGCAGTTTTCGAACATAACCTGTAAGGTTGGGAAGAGCACATTTTTCCGTTCGATTTACAACCACTAAAATTTCCAAAAAAGGGACCTCGAGGGAGAGAAGGGGGTTTCTTTTTTTCCTCAAATTCAAAGAAGAAAATATGAGACTAGGGGGAGGCGACGGATGTGGGGGATCGATTTGCCCGTGATTGCAAATTGGGTTAAGGGGTGGAGATAGAAAATGACACATTTTGGCTACCACTGTTGCCATTATTCCCGGTGAGTCGGTGACAACAATTTGGTAGAGAATAACCATGTACTGCGAATTGGGGGAGACTCCAGCGGTGTTCTTTGGAGCAATTTGTGGAGAGAAGAACGACTGAAGGAGGAGGATGGTTTTTTTTTTCCTTTTTTTTTTAAATTTGTTTATTAATTAATTAATTTTATTTTTTATGTAATAAGAATATTTAAGTAATTTTATAATTAATTAATTTTGAATTAATTTGCAAAGAGTAAATTTCATAGTGCATATAGAATCTCCTTTAAATTAATTCATTTTAATTTTAGTGTATATATATATTTCAAAATTAGTTTCTTATTTCCAATAATAGTTTATATTTATTTCGAAAAAAATTAACTGTCGAGAGCAATGCACGAGCCCACACGTTAGATTCGAGAGAGTGCATTGCACGAGTCGCAAAAAAAAAAATTCACTTTAATTTTAGGGTATATATTTATTTCAAAATTAGGGTTTCTTATTTTCAATTAAGGTTTATTATTCTCAATTAGGTTTAGATTTATTTCAAAATTTAATTGTCGAGCGCAAAGCATGAGTCCTCATGTTAATGTTGGGCGAGTGCATAATACGAGTCGTTAGATTTTCAAAAAAATTGATTAATTTTGTAACACCCAGAAATAAATTATTATGGAGTATTCGGTTCTCCGGATCCCATTTTCTTTACTGTGATGGAGTGTTCGATTTTCTGAATCCCGTTTACTTTTCGTTTCTAACAAACGAAAGTCTGGCAGTTATTTAATTTCCTTATTTAGACAAGCACAAGCCTAACTTTACATTACTTTCCATGTCAAGGCGTAAACCTAGCTTTACATTGATTTTCATGTCAAGGAAAAAGCCTCGCTTTATATTGCCTTCACGACAGACGAGAGCCTGACATATCTTTAGTTCATGTATTTGGACAGACATCAATCTGACATTTTTCATGCCTAACCTATTGACAATTAACCTTTGAACTGTTGTTATTTAAATTAAAATTGCCTTGGTTATTATTTGATGATTTTATCTCAAAGGTCTTAGTATTTGGTTTGAGTCATTTTAGATGCTTTAAAAGCGTGAATTGATCCAGTTATAGAGGTTATGCTGCCCAAATTTCTAGGGCCTAATCACAGTTCTTTGATTGATTTTGTTCAACAACCCCTTCCCCCTTCCCCCAAGTAGCACACCAATCCCCTACCCTTCTCCCGGGATTAGGGCGTTACAAATTCACTTTAATTTTAGGGTCCACTAATTCCATTTTAGGGTATATATTTATTTCAAAAAAATTAAATTAATTACTTTAATTTTAGGATTTACTAATTTCATTTTAATGTATATAATTTTTGAAAAAAATAATAATATCGAAATAAATAAATAAATGGATAAAAATAATAAAAAAAATTGAAAAAATAATATGTCTAGCGCGTGGACGCCACAAACCTTAAATAGGATCATTTTCTTAAACAAATTTGGGCCCATTTTCTTTTTGGGCTTGTCTGTTGGCCCAGACCGATCAGATGACATTCAAAATTCTATCAATCTAAAACTTGACTATTTTTATTTTTTTTGCATGTGTGCAAGAAATTCAATGAACTTAAGTGATTTGGAATACAAAGGTCATGTTGTTTGCAAAATGGACACAATTGTTAACACACCACCAAATACTAATGAAAGAGTAAATTTTAATTTTTGTAACTATTTTCAATAATGTTGACACGTCATTCGTATTTCAAATCGGGTTTAAGTTTGTGAGAGTTCATGCACACATGAAAAAAAAAATCCAAGTTGAATTTTTGAAAACGGAAAAATATAGAGGTGTTGAATTCCTACGAATCGGAAGGTAACATCATTATTGCAATATTAAAAAATAGTATTTAAATTACAAATATGATTAATTGTGTGTGTTTTTTTATTTTATCATAAGTATAAAAGAGGATTGATTTTACTTTTGGTCTCATGAGCTAGTCCCAATTCTTATATTTTTCTTTCCCAAATTTTAGTTTTTTACTTTTTTGGTCTTCTCAATTGATTCACAAATTCTAGAGAACACATTAAATATCGATACAAGAATGGATGGTAAGTTTAAAAACAATACAAGATTTATTCATGGAAGCTTTCCCAGTCCCACAATTACCACAACCACACCAAATCATTACCAACATTAACGTTCAGTAAAAGTAAAAAACTATTTACAAACACAAGCAATGCAACCAATTTCCATCTTGCAGATCTCCTTAAAAGGTTTACTTATTCAACAATGGATCGGAGATGACTTGGGGTTCGAAATCAGGCTTCACGTAACGACCGAGCAAATCTGCATAAGTCTCATACCGGGCAGTCATGCGGAATCCCCACTTGTCCTTCAGTTGCCGGCAGAGGTTGAGATCCATGTCCGATATCAGCAACCCGTCTCTGTGACGGGATAGAGACGGGGTACAAGAGGAATCGGGTGCTGATATGTAGCTGGAACCGTAGAAATGTCCAAAATCTGTATGCTGTGGCTTCCCATCTCCTGAGGTGAACGGGTTTGGGAAATCTTCGGTCCCAACACGATTGATTGAACATACGAAGTAACTATTTGCTATGGCTGCATTACGTGCCTGCAAATTCAATCCGAACAGAATTAATGACAATGTAAATGCTGAGCCAAACTGTGCAACAGGACTATAAACATGAGAAGATGGTTCTGAGTTAATTAGCAAACATATTAGCACTCGATATATATCTCAAGAATTGCAGAAGAAATATGTTACAACAAACCAAGCATGCTCAAAAAAAAAAAAAAAAAAACAGGGACGACAAAAGGGTACCTCAATGGGCCACATTGGTTCGCTAAGTTCACCAACAGTTGCAGATGGATTAAAAACAATCTCGGCACCATTTAAGCCGAAAGCTAGCCAGTTCAGAGGATGATGCCTTCCATAACATATATTAACTGCAATCTTTCCATAAGCTGTCTCAAACACGGGATGCCCAGTATTCCCTTCCATATAGTATGTGCTTTCATTGAAATCCCCGACTCTAGGTATATGATTCTGCAATGATCACAGTCAGAGACACACTCATGTGCAAACAATATGCAGACCAAATTTAGGAAGCATTACCTTCCTGTGCTTTCCAATTATGTTGCCATGATTTCCAATTATTACAGCAGTATTCCAGATCGTCTCCCCATGGTTCACATCCCTTTCAAGGATAGGGCTTACTATAACCATATTGTACCTCCGAGCAAACTCCTGAAGAAATTTTGTCGACTCTCCGTCTATTGGCTCTGCAAACTCACACCATTTCTTCTCACGAGTGCAGAATGCAAATGGCATCATCCATGCCTCCTGCATTGATGGCTCCTTGGTGAATATCCCTCAGCCAGAGTTTTAATCACGATAGCTCGGTATTATTTATCGAAGAATACCTGTAAACACAATATGTTGACTCCAGAAGCTCCCGCAGCTTCAATGATTGGTGTCAGCTTCTGAAAGATGCCCCTTTTCTGATCCAATAGCGGTTCTGTAGTTGGAAGAGCAATAGAATTCTGAATCAGACCCAACCTCACACTACGGGGCTCTCTCAACGATTCCTTATCAGCATGAAATGAAAATGCCTGCATATTTTAAGAAGGTAATAATCTAAATCTGCAAGACATAAGTAAGAAAACAAATCACAACCAACTGAAATTACAATCGCAGTGACACAAATGCAAGAACTCATAGTTTCCATCACATTAAACAATAGAGCGAAAATAACTCTTCGGTCCAGTAAGGGGGCTCACAGCATAAACACTCGTAAATATATCATACATATATCTACTGACACAAGACTTGCAAGAAAAATAATAGCATCTTAATAATAACATATGTTTTTCGGCATCCAATCAAGTGAAAAATATTCCTCCATATTTTCAAGATATCAAGCATTCTTGATTAGATGATTAACAGACAATCATTTAGGGAACATATTATTGATGAGTACGAAAAATTGTTATGAACATGAAAACAGTGAAAAATTAGCTCTTCAAGGTTGACACCTCCAAAAATATGAGAAAGCACACACACACACACACATACCTGAAGATCAAAATCATGGTTTGTAGAGAGAGATTTGGCAGGCTCGGGAAGAGCAACAACATCGAGCGCTCTTCCACAATTCAGCCCAATAATTAATCGGCTAACTTCCTGTCATAATCCAAACAACACCCATAACAAATCTGGGAATTCTATCAAACACTCTATCACCATTCACCATATTCATTTTCTAAATCGAGCAAAATTATATATCACAAAAAAAGACGGTAAGAATTTGACCTGAAAAAGTTGGGGAGGAAGTGAAGATTGGAGGAGGCGGTGCAAAGAATCGAAGCCGCAAATGGAACCCTCTTTTCCGATTTCAGTTTTCCCGTTTTCTGCAGCGGCTTTGTTCTCCATTTTTTGCTTGTGGGATCACGGCGGCGGAGATGAAGAATTGTGGGTTTCAATAATGTGAAGATTCCCATTTTTTGACTCAACTTCAAATCAATTTCAAGATTCGCGATGGAATTTGCTGATAACGTCACGTGCTGTCGATAACTAAAATATTGATGAAGGAAAAAACAATAAATTTTATCATCTGAATTATTGACTGATTTTAGACCCTTGCTATTATTGTCCTCTATTGTACTAATATTGTTTACAGTATATATTAATATACAATATTCCATTCCATATGTATTAGATTTATCGTTTATATTGTAGGAATTTTTAACCTAAATGATTCATATAAAAATAATCCTCAAAAAAAAAAAAATCGTCCAAACACCCATTTTCTTATTATGGGTTGGACTTGCATGCAGCAGGTCTCATATATGGTATTTCAGACGGGCCGGCCCAATACAATTCGGATCCAGCCCAATAGTCTAAAAAAAAATTACAACTCAAGCCCAAAGAAAAAATCATAAGCGAAGCTCAACATCGGCTAGCATCCTTCACGCCTCATCTCTCGCGATCGCAGAGACCGTCGTCGCCGCCGTGAACGTTGGCATTATCGCCGCCGTCAACCTTCATACCAAGTTCAAATATCACGGTCGTTTCCATCGATTAGGGTTTGCGACAACCGCAAAGAGTGAATCGACGCCACCATCAAGGAATCTCGAAGCTAAAGTCGATCAAAATTTCACCTGCAAATCTGAATTCGATCTGCATTCATCCAAATTGAGGTAAAATCAACTATGAGAACATCATTGGACGTAGTTTTATATAATTTGAGTTGAAATTCTGATTTCTTATTTTTATTTTTGAATTTACTGTTAGGATAAAAAAATTGGATGAACAAGCTATTTTGGCAGATAATGAATTAGATATAGTTATTCTTGACAAATCTGGGGATGAGGATCATGAATATACTGACGAAAACGAACACAACAGTACATTGATTGAAGCAGGTCATATATCTAATCTTATGTATTTTAAGAATTTTACATGCTGTGGTACTTTATTTTATAGTCATTGTTACTTTTTTATTATATAGTGAATATGTTTGATGTCAGTGGTTCTCTAATTGGTTTCCGGAGAGAGAGTTTTGAAGAGGTGTATCAATTATACTGTCTACATGCTCAGGAAGTTGGATTTAGTGTCAGGAAAAATACTCAAAGGCGCAATAGTACTGGTGCTGTGACAAAGAAATATTATGTTTGTTCAAGTGAGGGGGTTAAAAATATTGCAGAAATTGATCCTCTGAGCAATCAAGAAAAAAAGTGGACACGAAGAAGAAATATTACACGCACAAATTGTAAATCATCATTGAGGGTAAAGAGAGACCAAGATGGATTGCTTGAAGTCATTGAACATGTTCAAGAACATAACCACGAGCTTTCTATGAAGGAATGGAGTCACAGACATAGATCTCAAAGATCAATTAAAGATGACAAAGTTGTTCGTATTGAAGACATGATATCTTCAGGCATGAGAGCAAGTGACTCATATCGATATATGGCAAAAGAAGCAGAGGGGAGCATTTGGTTGGTCATACGATGAAGGATCACTTGAATTTTGTAAACAGGATGAAGATGGGTACGATTGAAGTGGGGGATGCACAGAGTTTCATTGACATGTTAGCTCAGGATGCCACTGAAGATGAACACTTTTTTTATAGATTTAAGTTGGATAGTGATGGAAGATTGTCCAATGTTTTCTGGAGAGACTCGATGATGTCTGAAGATTATGACTTGTATGGTGATGTGGTTGTCTTTGACACAACCTATAGAACCAACAGATACAACATGATTTGCGCGCCCTTTGTTGGACTTAATAACCATAAGAAGAATGTCATGTTTGGGTGTGCATTCTTAACGGACGAGAAGATTGATACATTTCAATGGTTGTTTGAGGTTTTCAAGAAATCCATGAAGCATAAATATCCGGTGACAATATTCACCGATCAAGATCTTGCAATTACAAATGCACTTTCAAAGGTATACCTGTTACTCTTTCTGTGATACTTTTCTTATTAGTACATGATACCTTTTGGGAAAAGTATTAAATTTTTAGAATGATGCTCAGGTCTTTCCAGATGCAAGACACCGATTGTGCATATGTCATTTGTACCAGAATGCCGTAAGCCGTTTTGGGAGACTGAAAGGCAACAAGGCCTTCAATGATGCTTTTCAGAGATGTTTAACTGGATGTGTTGAAAAAGAAGAATTTGAGCGATGTTGGGCATCAATGGTGTCAGTTCATGGTTTGGAAGGCAATAATTGGTTTGCACGACTATATGACTTGAGAGAAAAATGGTGCACCGCGTACAATAAGGACTACTTCTCAGCCGGAATTCTTTCTTCCCAACGGAGTGAGAGTACGAACAGTGCAATCGGATTCAAGGCAAGCAAGGCTACAAATCTGCACGAGTTCTACACAATTTTTAACAGAACAGTCCAACGATGGAGAAGCCGAGAACAAGCAGATGAATTTGAATGCTCAAGAGTGATACCAACCTCACGTATACCCCTGATAGGAATACTCAAGCATGCTTCTGAGGTATACACACTATCTGTGTTCACTGATTTTGAGGATGAGCTATTGAAATCTATATATTCAACTGTCAGTGTGTTGGGTGAACAATTTGACGTTAGACTGTATGATGTTCAAAATCATGATGATGGCTCTGCTCATAGGGTGAGTTTTTTCCATGGGCAAAATTTCATAAGCTGCACATGTAGAAGATTTGAAGAGAATGGGTTATTGTGTTCTCATAGCTTGAGAATATTGGACAGAAATTTAGTGCATCAAATGCCCATTCGTTATATTGTCAAAAGATGGACCAAATATGCGAAAAAGGACTTGTGGGATAAAGTTGCAAATTCAGGTGATCGGATAGCAGAGACGACCACTTCTAACAGTTGGAGGCATAAGATGGCAAGGCAGTACTACAATGTACTTATCAAGGCTCAAGAAAGTGAAGATGCCAGAATGATTATAGAAGAGGGATCTAAGAAGATATTTCAGGCTGTTGAAGAATTGAATTTAACGGAAACTTTGATACAGGACACCGATGTCTCCTCATCATGCATGACAGTCCTTGATCCTTCCAAAACAACAACAAAGGAGAGAAAAAAGAGAATTAAAGGACAACTTGAGAAGGGTAGAAAGAAGAAGACAATTGACACATCAAAATCACTTCAGTTGGATGAGTTTGGATCCAAAACTCCAAACCCTCGATTGTTTTAGATTAATCTTAGGTTGATACCTGTCTTTATCATACTTCGTACTTTTTTTCTTCCCACATGGTACTTTTCTTTGCATCAGACTCATGTTTTGCTTTACTTTAACATTCTTGGAACGATGATTGTTTTAGATTAATGTAAATTTGATACCTGTCTTTATCGAACTTGATACTTTTTTTCTTACCACATGGTACTTTTTCTTGTATCAACTCATGTTTTGCTTTAATTAGATTTTTTATCGTAGTTGATACTTTTTTTCTTACCACATAGTACTTTTTATTGTATCATATTCATTTTTTTTGCTTTAATTAGATTTTTTACTGTTGGGATTTTTTTTCCCACATACAAGGATTTATTGATCATTAATTTATGAAAGTTTCGTTTAATTCTTTAAAAAAATACATACAACATAAAAAGACTACAAAAAACATAACATGGTACTCTTTCATTTATCGCGTGGTACGTTTATGCTCTGTACGTTATACTATTATTATATATAAACAAGAATCAGGTTTCTTTAAAATCAGGTTATGGATGATCATTAAATAACTAATTTACAAATAAAGTTAAAGAAAAAATATTTCTGAAACACACGATAATTTTTTGTTGAGCATATAGTGTGGACAAAGTTACATGTTCATTGGTACCTCATTTCACATTAGGTGATACTTTTTATATGCTTAACATAATATGAGAAAAAAAAATACAATAAGTTGTGGCATAAAGAAAGCTCATTTTCTAATGATAAAAAAACATACACAAACTATATAATAGCATAATTCTTAAAACATTCCAGACATCCAAACTAT
The DNA here is from genome assembly GCA_026008535.1 of Perilla frutescens. NCBI lineage: Eukaryota > Viridiplantae > Streptophyta > Magnoliopsida > Lamiales > Lamiaceae > Perilla > Perilla frutescens. The sequence goes on from BRKX01000005.1 coordinate 48,471,354, forward strand.
TCATCATATCTAAAACCCTGACCAATATATCCAAGCAATTGTATTCTCAAGAAGTTACATAAACTAGAGTATTTTGATATCAAACACAGATCAAACTTAACGATAACATCAAAGTATTTGTCATCCCACAACATCCCACCAAAAAAAACATCATTCAATCACAAATATAATCATTTCTTCTTCTTATTCATGAAATCCAGCACAGATTGGTGAACTTGAAACCGCATGTCGTTCGTCCCTGAAAGTAAAATCCGAACACAATACAATGCCCGTAACTTTCTTCTACCACATGACTGCAAAAAGAAAGTTCAAACATTTCAATAAGCAAGAAAAAAAACATGAAGCAGAAAAGAAAAAAAATTAATTGAATGAGTCGGACCTTCATCAAATTGTTGCACTCATACAGTTTGCCTTCGAAATTTTGCATCAGATTCATCACAAAAACCCCACAATCGAAATTACTTGAAGTCTTTTGCCACTCCAGATCAACGTTTACTAGAGCAAAAGACCTCAATTCTGATCCTTGAGGATGACCAATCTCTTCCAGAAAATCAGCAAGCTCTGCATGCTACACCAAGAAAATCAAAATTAATATTATGTCAACACCAATAAAATTAACAGGACAACAAAAATAAACAAAAAATAGCAACATATAATACTTACCAACAAACTTGTCAGCTTCCAAAATAAAGAATCTGAACTAGAAGAACGTTTCAAATTGTCCAGAAAATGAACCAATCTTTGCCGAAAATCAATCACCACCACGAAAAAATGATCAGAAGAATGCACGGGGAAGTACATCAGTTCAGCAGTCTTTGCTCCATTGAAAGACCCCATAAGCTGCAAACTGAAACTCCAACTCCCCCTCAAACCTTTCCTTTTGGCTTCAACAAGATTCACCATCTCCTCCTTATCTGACTTCCCGCATTCCGACTTATGACAAAGCCTCAACAAATCACCCAGAAACAACTGATATGCAAAAAGAGAAAAAAATAAAAAAATAAAAACAAACGCATACATGTGCATGCAAAGAACAAGCAAATAATGAAAAAAAATTGCTTCATAAACTTACTGAACATTGGCCAGTGAAGTACACCTTCAACTGATCCCTGTCAGCAATAACAGCATTGTGTTTCTCCATTTGATCTAGCAGCAATGCCCATACATCAATGACATTTATATAGATATATGAGCTGTCTTGCAGGGATTGTATGACCGAGAAGGACAAGAAGAAGCTGCCCCTACATGAGAAGACAATTGAACTGCAAAAACAAGTTATAAATATTAGAAGATCAATCTGTAATGAACAAAATACACAAAATGAACAATAAACATAACTTACTCGATTCCTCCACGGTGATTATGAAAAACATAATCAACAACATGCTTCTCTTTTGCGCTGAGTTCCTTCAAATACCTTTCATTCCTTTTTCAAAAACGCAGACCTGAACCCAACTTTCTCATCGACTTCCCATTCATCATTTGCAACAAACCACGGGTCAATAGGATCGATATCAAGATTCTGCGTCCCATTTGGACCAACAGACGTGAAAACTTCATCAACAAAAGTAACATCTACATCATCAAAATAGAATAATAAATACATACATAGAAATAAATGCCACAATAAAAATAAAAACTCTAAAAATTACCATCACCATCATCTTGCAAAAATTCTTTCTTCCCATCATCTGAAACTACAGCATTTCAAACACATTACTTCACAAAACATGCATGATTAACAAATATATATATATATATATACATATTTCTTTAAAACATTTCAATAAAAAAAATATATAAATATAATTATGGTGAATGTATTACCACATCCGGCATCATCATCAGTACGAGCTCCTTCAAATCCAACAGTGGCAGCTTCAACTTTATTTGCAACTTCTTCATTTTCAACTGCAGTTGCATTCTCACTTAAATTCTTACACACATCATCAATCAAAGCTTCCAATACAGCATCATTCACATCACCAACAAGTGAATGAGGTGCGTGTACGCCAAATGTTGGATAAGAAGACTTGCAGTGCTCCTGCATAGCCTTGAAAGACGCTACAACTTCATCTACAAGACAGCAAAACTTGTCCGATGAAAAATAATCATCGCTATCAGACAGGGGCCCACCTACACAAGAAGATGAAGACTGATATGGATCACGTTGCTTATAACACTTCACAAAATCTTGTAAGCGTTCCATGTGAGCATGCGTAATCACATTCAGGTCCCTCTTCAATAAGAAAAAAGACTCCTCAAACCCCTAAAAATAAGTGGAACAAGAAAATATTAGTTCACACTTCATAAAAAATAATATAAATTAAAAAAAAGCAAGGAACAAAAAAAAAGATAATACTAACATCTTGAGAAACACGATGAATCTTTTCATCAGTTTTTTCATTTGGAGGAAGAAAATAACGAATATACCTCCCCGCTGCATCAGTCCCATACCTCACAGATGGACCACTACCCTTACCATCCATATGTACACCCTCAGAAGATCCATCAGCTCTACCTTCATTACAACTCACAGGATAGACACCATTTACAAACTCCCCCTGACCATAACCTCCTGCTTTTGTCTCCTCAAGAAATCTCTTGTTAAATTTTGAGGCATTCCAATGCCTTATCAAGGGCAGTGTACTAGGTTCTATGAAACCCCTCCACTTTAAATGATGCAAGTACAAAAGAGGAAGCACAAGAACACAACCAATCACATGCTTTGTATCCAGATTTTTCCTGAAGTAAACAATTGCTCTACACAACTTGTCCAACACATAAGAGCACCAATCAAAGCTTGAAATCCTATGAACCTCAATTACTGATTTTATCAGATTAAGATGAGTCGTCCGATTCATAGTAGGAGCAAAGAAAACAGACATAACATATATCACAAACAAACGTTTGAAATCGTCACCGCCATCAGCCAAACACGGATCCCCCAATAAACTACGGACACCAGACACTATCATAAGCCTCTTTTCAGAATATTTCTTATTCCAGTCAGTAAGAAAAGACTTGATGAATGGATCATTCCTACCCTTCTCTACATGACTACCCTCATTTCTAGGCAGTAAAAACACATCACATATATCATCTGGAGTGACTACAAACTTATCCCTATTATCAAAACATATCAACCGAGTCTCTGGATTAAAATGCTCAACAAACCAATGCATATTTGACCAAGAAACAAATGCAAAATCTTGAAACAAAAGCAAACCCCCCAAAACCAATATCTTTTACAGCCTTTTGCTGCTCCTCATTCAGTGAACTCATAAGAGAATAGATTGAAGAGGGCCGGGATTTAAATACATAATCATTTCCACTGCAATAAAAAAATTCAAATAAAAAAGAAACATAATTCACAATCTGCAACATAAAAGTACTAACCACATGCATAAAAAGTACCACTGAAGTCACATAAAGGTACTACTTATGCATGAAACCAACAAAAAAATATACAGGCAAGACCCGAGACTTCTGGTGAACCCTCCACTGCCCCTGCTATCTAGGCTACTCGCATGAGGAGACCCACAGGGGAATCCAGACGAACTGGACCATAAGCAGGGGGCAGTTCGAGCACTTGGCTCACGGGCATTGAATGCCAAGGTTCACAAGAAGGTGGAGATGTTTTTTCACAAAACAGAGATACTTAAGCATGTATAAAATGATACCCATACAACACAAAGGAAAAATAAACATAAAGGTACTAACTACATGCATAAAAAGTACCACTGAAATCACATAAAGGTACTACTTAAGCATGTATAAAATGATACCCATAAAACTCAAAGGAAAAATAAACATAAAGGTACTAACTACATGCATAAAAAGTACCACTGAAATCACATAAAGGTACTACTTAAGCATGTATAAAATGATACCCATATAACTTAAAGGAAAAATAAACATAAAGGTACTAACTAGATGCATAAAGAGTACCACTGAAATCACATAAATGTACTAATCATGCATGTATAAAATGATACCCATACAACGCAAAGGAAAAATAAACATAAAGGTACTAACTACATGCATAAAAAGTACCACTGAAATCACATAAAGGTACTACTTAAGCATGTATAAATTACCTCATTATTTTTTCTTTCTTATCGACACAAGATGTGTCAGAAACTTTCCTTACCGACTTCTTCTTTGAACGACTGCTTCCTCCACAATCTGATGGGGCATCGTCATACTTTTTCCGCTTCTTAGTCTTCATCACCTCCACAGACCTGAAAAAGTAAAAAAAATTAGAATCACATCATAAAATAAAAATCAATACCAAACAAAACAAAATAAATTCAAATTTAAAATAACTTTCATAACATATACTTGACTGGTGATTTCCCTTTCACAGCTTTCTTGAACTCATTCTCAGCGTCAGTATCAGTGCGATTATCTGCCTCCTTAGATTTCATTTCCTTCTTAGATTTCCTCCTCATTTTGGAAACCTACAACACAAAAGAAATAATAAAAGTGAAAACACAATCATAAAGAGCAGACAACAAAATAATCCACACATCATTTTTCAAATTATAAAACTCAGTCCATTGATTGTATATCAATCTATAAGACAGATACACACTAAATTGATACATATATGTGAATAAAATGATACTTAACAGTTTAAAAACTGATACAAAATATATGATATGGTTAGACTATAATGAACTCACTTAGAATTGTGGAATAATACATACAAAGAAAACCATACAGCAAATAACAAACATGCATATCAATTATCTAGCAATGACTCCACAAATCGAGTTTGAAACAAAGCTGAATAACCTAAGTATGATATCTGAATAACAAATCTGAGAAAATTGACAAACAAAAATGTATATCAAACAAACAGCAGCCAAAAATACACAAAAGGGGAAAACACACTTCATCGACAATGAAACAAACAAAAGCAACACATCTTTTACATGATATACATCAGATGCTTAAAAAAATGCACAAAAAAATTGTAAACTGAAATCGTCTTCAATAAACTCAACAGAGAATGACGGAGAACTCGATGAAGTCAATTTTAAACTGAAAAATTGTAAACTAACCTAGCACGAAAATTTATAAACTGAAATGAGCAAAAAAATTGTAAACTGAAAATAACCTGGCACGAAATCGTCTTCAATAAACTCAATAGAGCACTCGATCAACTGAAAACATCGCGACTTCGACTCAAAGCAGGCCTCGCGATTGTCGGAAAAATCGATCGAAAGAATGACGGAGCTCTTCGCTTGCAATTACAGATGCCGGAAAACTCGAGGCAAGTTGAGAATGGGAATGGTATGGTTTTGCGATCGAGAATGGGAACAGTAGGGTTTTGCGAGCGAGAATGGAAAGAGAAGAAAATTGAGAAAGGCTGCGTCGAGATCGGAATACGCAAAGGCTAGGGTTAGAATGAAGAAGGAGCGGTTTTTTTTATATATATGACGGGTCGGATAAAACCCGGATCCGACCCGTCTCACATAATGTTATTTACATCTTGTTGCACACAAGTTTTTGCGCTTATTATAAACAAGTAACTTTCCACTTTTCCAACTTCAAAACATACCTCGACATTTATGTTTGAAGCACACTTGTGTGAGATTGTCCGTCTAAGGGATCTCTTACATTAGACGGATGTCTATTTGACCATGATCACCCAAACACAACATTATATATAATTCTTTTATTTTATTTTATTTTATTTTATTTTATTTTATTTTTAAGATTAAAATATTACTTATAATAAAAATAATATAAAAATTATAATTATAGCAAGAAAATGAAAATATTCTAAAAAGGAAAATCGAGGAATAAATAGCCAATACCAGAAATATTACAAACTAAATTAATATCATTAATTATAACAATGGGAATATGATATTACAAAGTGAGCATGCTTCAAACAGAAAGATAAAAATTACACATTCAATTTATTGTTTGGATACATTATTAACTAGAGAAAAAAAATAGTAGATGCAATATGTAGAGAAAGATGAGATAATTTTAAAGTGTATTGATATATAACAAAATGATCTATATTTATAGAGAATGGAAAAAAAATATGAATTTTGGTATATTTTTTATTTATTTTTATTATATTATATAAAATATGTACTAATTTTATCTAAATAAAATTTATTGACCAATAGAATGGAGAAAAGTATCTACATTCCATTCGTCAGAGTAAAGGTTGCATTGAGACCATGAGAGGTCTTACTGCAGGCGGTGGTTGACTGCTCCTTTTTCCATTTCACAATTTTTCCTTTTTTTTTTGCTGACGTGGGGCCGACCACCCCACTTTAGTCGCAAGGGATGATAATGAGTAACGCCCTCTATGGATACCCGTAAAAATTACCCATGATAGGTAGTTTTATTACCACCTAATGGGTATGGGCACGGACATGAGTAATTACTCACAAATGTTGATGGGTACGGGTAACTTAGTACCCAACACGTTCTATACCCACACACACACACACATATATATATACAATTATATATTTGATTATTATTATTATTATTATTATTATTGAATTAAAAATTTGACATTTGCTTGAAATAAAATGATAATTGAACACGAATAAAATTTTGACTATTTGAAATATTAATTTGTAACTTATGTTATTTATTTTTATATATATTGTAAACTTGATAAATAAATGCTTATAAAATTATATCTAACATTAAATATTACTATATATATATATATATATATAAACAATTTTTGACAAAACAATATAAATATAAGTATGCTTGAATGATAATAGAAAAAATAAGATTAAATTTATCAGAAATATTAGATATTATTAATTTTCTGCTAAATATGCTTAAGAAGATATTCATAAAGATATGTACGGTAACAAGTATTTATTTATTATATATGAACAAATATATTATTTAGGGAATTTACTCTTTTATCTCTTTTTGAAAATAAATAGTTATTTTACTTCATCATCTATATAAATTATATTTCATATTAAATATATTTTTAATATATTTAAAGCATATGTTAGGCAAAACAATAAAGAAAAAGTTTTGATGAGATGTCAAAAAGCTCAAAGGAAAATTGAGCTCAGTTTATCCCGGAACTGAACCAAAAGATTATGAGATGTCAAAAGCTCCAAGCAAAATTGAGCCAAACTTATCCTGGAACTGAACTAAGGATAAGGCCTCAAATAAAATGGTGAAAACTTAGCTCACCCTAGAAGCTTAATTGAAGAGAAGACACCAAGTTCAGTTTGGAATCTAGCTGAATGAAGTCAAAGACATCGAGCTCGCCCAAGAACCTGATCTTAACTAAAGAAAAGCAGTCAAAGAAGTTCAAGCAAACTGAAGACCGATCGAGCAAGCAAACTAAATGACTGGCTGAGCAAGCAAACTAGATAACTCATCGCAGAAGTCAACTGCAACACCAACTGGTAAAACTACTCTAAGTTCACAACGGCTCTTTGCAGCAACCGAATTAGAGACTGCTGATTATATGAACTGACGCATCTCAAATGTCAACCAAGACGTCAGTTGTTAAAAACTGTTCTAAGCTGCAAACGGATCTCTGCACCAACATGATGTCAGACTCAATTAAAGTCCAACAATGACCAACGGTCATTTTACACTCTTCTATATAAGATGAGTTGAACAAAAGAAGGAGGGACTTTTGCCAATATTCTAAAAGCACTATAAAAATCCTCTATTATTACAAGAAAGAATATCTTCTCTGTAATTCTCAAATTACGACAAACTGATCAAGCTCTCTCAGTTTGAACATTAGAAAAAAGATCAACTCCAGCATCAGCTTGACAAAGCATTATAATCATCTGCGAAAGTCCACTTGAGAAGAAAAGAGTTGTGTAATCACAAGCACATCTAGTCTACAACTAAGGTCCAGCTGAAGCTCTTCTCAACAAAAATCCAGAAAGTATCAACATCCACTCAGTTCAAGGAGCTCAATCAGTTGATAACCTAAGTTTAAGACCAACCATCTTGAAGGTTGAAAGAGATCTAAAATCTTGAAAAGACGTCAATAACACCTAACTCTCCGACTAAGTGTGAGCCGCCGCTAAAGAAACTGCTGCCGCAATAGCTATTTACCGGAGATTGTAAGTGTGAGTCATCGACCTAGCTGAGGTAACTCTATAAATAATCTCATTGTTACCAGGTTCAACTAAATATCATTTCATTGTATAATTTGTAAAGTGAACTCAATTATATAGTGAATTTATCCATTCCAAGGAAGAAAAGGAAGACGTAGAAACTTTAAAGCTTCGAACCTCTATAAAACTGATTGTGTGTTGTATCGCTTTCGTATCTTGTTTATCTTTGAAAGTTTACATACAAGATAGCACATATCACCATTGAAGTCTATCGAACTGAAAATAGATAATCCGTTCAAACTCACGAGTCAAGGGCCCTAAAAGAATTCCGCATTTATTTATAAGTTTTGAAATTAGTTTATTCACCCATCTCTAAATTGAATACGACTCGTTCAGGACCAACATCATACACATAATATATATGTATATATAACTACTACGTTTTTATTTGAACTTATAAAAAATATTTTAAAATTTATTAGATACTATGTGGGTAACGAGTACGGGCAGTTAAGTACCCAAAAGATATATGGATGAACATAAAAGTTGATACACAGTGGGTATGGGAACGGATACGGGTATTTTTTTTTTCTAAAAATGAGGGTATGAGGATGATGTAACACTGGAAAAAAAATTAAAATAAGATTTATTTAATAACTCAAAAATATGGTAAAAAATAAGGATTTAAAATATGAATTTTTGTTTATTTAATTATTTTCTATCTAACTTGAGTTAAGAAATTATACACACACACACACACACACATTTATGTAGTGTTAAGAAGACCTTGTTGGAAATTTAATGCTTTTGATTAGATCAATAAAAAAACTGGATCATTCCAAAGCCGAATCACCCTATTGCCTACTCATATAGGTCTAGTAGCCTTAATACTCAGCAATCAACATACTATTGACACAAATATAGGTGATACGTGTCTTGAGCGGAGCTCATCGCATGTATATATATTTATATATATTTGTATCATAACAACAAGATTCAAGTAGTTTGCTTTTATCTGCATTATACGAGCCTCTGAAGGGAGGCCCAAGTTAAGGTGATTACTATTTTTCTTTATAAAATTTATTGTAATAGTTCTTAAGAATTTCAATACAGTCAACATTTTTGTCTATCTTTTTGCTAAGTCAAATATGTCCAGACATCTTAAGATTTTACAGAGGTGTTCCTGTTATTGTGTAGATCAAACATATGTCATCATATAACTATTTAGAAGTCCAGAACAGTCGGAATGAAACCTTGAAAGGGGTGCTGCCGGCAGCGTGCTGCTGTACATCGTTGTAATTTCGTCGAGGCTTTCTGAAAGATCTAACCATTGTATTTTGTGAATCTTATACTGTTAAAAACCTCTCATAATAGGCTAGACGCACAAGTTTGCATCTTCGATCGGATGGCCTCTCGTTTTTATGTCGCAAGATGGTGGAAAAAATCTGTCAAAATCGGGAAAAATCTGCACCAAACTAAGTGGAACTGCTGGGGGTTGTTTATAATTATACAGTAGGAATGGCTGGGTGATTAGTGGTTGTGCATCTGTATAAATATATGTTAATATAGGTGTGCATGTGATAATTTTTTTTTTAAAAAAGTGAATGATCAACTCACGGCATAACTTGGGAGTAATATGCTAACTAAGAAACAAAATCTGAAAAATGATAGATTAATATATATTTTGTTGAGTAAGGACTGTGGAATATTTACGAGACAGGGCTGGACCTGTGTCTGCCCTAAGGAGACCTTAAAAATGAGTCCTTATTGTGAAAAATTATTAAAAATATAATCTAAATCAAGAAAACAAAATACAAACTAATATGTTGGCAAGATGATAATATTTCAAAAGAAACAAATGTTCTTTCATCTAAATATAACAAGTCTCATAGTTTTAGAGACAAAAATATTTATCAAGTTTGTGTAATTTTACTGATCAATTAATTAATAACATAGTTAATCCAATAATGTGTGTAAGTCCATCGTGCTTCAAATGTTGCTCAAAATTTATACAAGACTTAACTTCAGCATATTATCGTTTGCCTATGTCTTTAATTATTCCATTTTGATCAGAAATATAAAATTTGTTTCATATTCATTAAATTTCTCAAAGTTTTCTAGAAATGAAAATCATGCTTGATCGACTATGTAGAGAAACTATCAACTCTGTGAATGACTATTTCTCTCTTTTCCTTTGACCTTTTTTGCTTCTTCTTCTTCTTCTTCTTCTTCTTCTTCTTCTTCTTATCCTTCTTCTTTATATTTAATTTTGGGCCACATCTACACATGCCTATTAAAAAAATGGACCCCGAAAATTTTAGGGCCTTAAGCACAAGCATGTTAAGCCCATCATCAGGACGGGCCTGTTACGAGAATGAGCTTCTGTCTCTTTATTTATTTCTTGTAAATAATATATGGTTATATGGTAGCATATTTATAGATATGAACTTTATATTATTAAGTGTGTGCATACATATATATATATGTATGTATGTATGTATGTATGTATGTATGTATGTATGCATGACCTTCATGTATAATACGTATATATAATTATATATGCATGAAGTTATAAGTTAAATAAGAAATTAGTGGATCTAAACAAATCATTAGATATCGTATTTAAAAATGAGACCTGAAAATATTGGATGAGAGGTTAATGTACAACATGACTTTAATGTTTTATTAATGTTTAATAGGTACGTGTTTCTAGTTTTTCTAGAATTAAGCATAGTTAAAGATTGTTTGTTATTTGAAATCAATTAGGGAAATAGATACGAATCCAAGTTCTGCTATAAGAATCGATCATTCACTTTTTTTAAAAAAAATCATCACATGTACACCTATATTAACATATATTTATACACATGCAGAACCACTAATCACCCTGCCATTCCTACTGTATAATTATAAACAACCCCTAGCCATTCCATTTAATTTGGTGCAAATTTTTCCCGGTTTAGAAAAACTTGTTTGCTTCCTCTCTCTTTTTTTTCTTTTTTCTTTTTCAGAGCTTATATCAAAATCTACATAAGTCTATTGTACGTCAGGTGTATGTAGCACACGCACTAAGCGTATAATATATTTATGCATTAGAATTTAGAAGTGATATTTTTTTAATCCAAAGGATATAATAATAATTACCAGAATTCATAGTGCCTTTTTTTTCTCTTTTTTTAACCATACTTTTTAGTACTATGAGTGATATTTTTTGTGAATCGGATCAAATTTAAGTCGGTACCTATCAGTTTGATATAAAATTTGTGTACATGCAATGTCGAAGAAAATTTGTCATCTTATCATCGATGTGGCACATTAACGATGGTTGTCTAAAAAAGAAGAAAGATGGTTTAACCTTACAAAAATCTGCAGATGGATAAAAGACAGACTATGTTAACATAATAAATGACCAAAACTAATATTCAAAAAAAATGTTAAAGCAACCAAAAGATAATAACAAGTTTTGTATTTTTTTTTTTGTTTTTAACGAAGTAACCCATTAATCGTGCTAATGGATTCATATGAACCCGTTAAGGCCTCATCGGGTTTTTATGAACGCGATAACACTCTTACCGCAATCAATTTTGCTAAAATCACATGTTATTTTCTTTATTAGAAAAATATTTTACCATCATCCTTTAGCTACAAAGATCCGTTACCCCTAAATAAAATCTACAACGCAAATACTTATGTATATAATATGTACATCAGATAGTCAACACATTGATCGGATCAATGCGCGTTGACTCGGTCAAAGCGTTGATCAAAAAAATTGTGAAAACGGGTGATAATTTTTAGGGATACAACTGATACTTTTTAATTTTGAATGATATTTTTTAGTGTTTCGATTGATACTGATCTTAACAGTTTTTTTCTTTTTTTTTTTTTTGGTCAATACTTTTTATTGATACAAATGATATTTTTGGGCCTTTGAAATGATACTTTTTAGTATTATGAATGATACTAATTTTGACGGATTTTTTGGTCAAAGCATTGACCGTCAACACGCGTACAAGAGACTTGCCCAATCTACAATATTAAGAGAAATAAAACTCTACTCTATAGTCTACAACTGCATTCTATCTTCCTGGTTAGTTTGTATACATTTTCCCCCAAAATTAATTACAGTAACTATAATAAAAACACAAAGTTAAGCAAATTATTATTTTTTTAATTATGAAAAAATGCAAAGTTAAAAATCAGTATCTTTCACACCTACGATCTGATGCTTATATATCGATTATTAAATCGTCACTTTATTTTTTCTCCTAGAAATAGTGGCATCACTTTTTGTGAATTTAATCCTTTGTAAATTGTTATCACCTAAAAATCAACTATTGTTGGTGATTGGACTAACAATGTTGCAATGGTGATTTTCGTATTTTGTTAGACCAATTATTAAACTCATGTTTTGTGCATTATTTATTTATTTCGACTACTTTGATGATAATTATTGAAGGAGGGCAATTTGTAAATTGTGATGTGAAGGTAGATTTCTTGCCAAAGGGATCGATATCACATGATGTAGGGGTAAATTCTACAACGATAGATCGGAGCCGGATAGACTAAGGCGATGGTGGCCGGAGATGATTAAAGAATAGTGAATGAACCGAAAATAGTACAATCAGCGTGGAATGAAAGTAAAGCCGAAAAGTCCTACCTATAGTGCCGTTAAGGCTGTATTTATACCATCTCTTACAAGGGAGAGTAATAAATGATATTTAATTTGCGTCATAATTGACGGGATCGTAATATGTGATTGACATGATCCTCGCGTAATTGTGTTCTTTTCTAAATATATCTAAGGATATTTCAACTCTTTCGAGCTACGGTGATCGCTCCTCTTCGTTGACCGTAGCTGTCACGCGGCTTCAATTTAGCTTTTGGCCTCAGCGCGGCTGCTGTGAATTTTGGCCTTAACAATAGCTCCTTATTGTGCTTATTCATGCAAGTGATAAGTGCAATAATACTGGTAGACAAAATTTCGTTAGGGGTCCGACTTGTTTGAATCGTGGAGTGGCCCGAATGGCTTTAATATCGACCGCGTGGGTCTTTGGATGATCTCGTGGGTCGTTCTTGTTTAATTGAACCCGGTTAGCTAAGCCGGGGGACGGACTCGTAGTCTCGTTCGTGTTTAGATTCATCGATCTGTACTCGTGGGTCGATCGGAACGGGACGAATTCGTAATCCGTTCTTGTTTATTTTATTGACCGACACGCGGGTCGATCATAAACTTGCTAAGGAAAACTATGATATACATTTAATTAAGGAAAATTTTGCTATATATCGTGGCAGAGAAGGGGGTCGGCTGTGGCGGCTGGGAGTCCGACTAAATCGACCGTGGGTGCGGGAGTCCTCGACTGTTGTTGGAGTATGGAGCTTGGAAGGAAGTGAATCCTACCACGAGTTCGGCGATCCGTATGAATATTTCCTTTTTTTTATTTTTTTTTATTTTTTTTTGGAATAGACCGAGCAGTGATCGACCGCGGCGGGTTCCGGACTGATCGTGTGAGGAGCTCGACCGCGGCTGGGCAGTGTTCTCGACCGCGGCTGGACGAAATTTCGACCATGTGCTGGGCCGGGCTTGGCTCGTTGGATTGTTAGGGCTCGATTGTCTATTTATTTAGGCCGATTCTCCTCGTCTTAGCGGTGAAATTGTTTTTTCTAATTCCTCTCTCATCCATCGTCGGCCACTCTCTGCCGCCGCCTTCCGCCGCCGCGCCCGCTTCTGGTAGGTTTGTTTCCTCCTTACAATTCTCTCCGTGTTCTTGTCATTATTCGTTTGGGTAGTATCATGAAAATTTACTTCCTTCTTGTGTAGCGACGTCGCCGCTGTCTATTTCTTTGTTCGACGCTTCTGTGCTGCCGCTGCGAACGGTAAATCCTCCTCGCTCCTTCTCCTCTATTCGCTTGGTTTAATTTCAATAATTCCGCCTTCAATTTCCTGGGGCTGCGGACATGTGAGATGTGTATTTTTTTTTTATTTCTTGGTTCGATTCTTCAGCCGTGCTGCCAGTGCCGATTGATCTCTCCTGGGTTGTGGAGATAGGTCGATTTGTGGTCAGCCTTCGTTCTTTCCTCTACTTTTGACAATTTCTTTTACCGTTGAGATGAGTGAGGAGGGCAGCGAGCCGGGGAGCGAGTACACTAATGATACGGGATCGGTGGTGAGGTCCGATAAGGGTGTTGAAGGTGAGTCTGTCGGAGCCGACCGTTCTGGGTTGGAGATCGAGTCTGACGGTGAGGTCTTTGCTCGGTCGGCTACACGCGGCGCTGCAAAAACGAGAAAGAGTAAGGGTGACGGTGAGAAAAAAGCGATGGTGTCGCCTCGACCGCCAGCTCAGGTAGCTGAAATTCGGGCCTTCGTGAACCAGAAAGTGATCATCGACCTCGAGGAGCGTTTTGATGGTTTCAAGATAAGAATTCCTACTCCTGCTGAGCGGGCTTGTTCTCCGCCGGATGATTGGATGGCCCTTTACACTGCTATCTTTGATATCGGGGTTGGAGTTCCTCTCCACCCGTATTTCCTGAGCATTATTGGACGGTATGGGTTAGCTCCTGGTCAGATAGCGCCAAATGGTTGGAGCCAGATGGCGGGAATGTATTTATTGTGGCAAAGACTTGGTTTTGGCAAGCCTTCTTTCGAAGATTGGCACGCGGCATACTACATCAGTACTAAGAAGGTTGATCCTTACATCTTCCACTTCTCTTTTCGACCAAACTGGAAGCAAGGGGAGCAATAGGAAGTTGCTGGATGGGCTTACGTCTTCGAACAGTGATTGGAAATCGTCTTTCATTTTTGTTCCTAATGTCGTGGCCGGGCATACTTATGCTACCACTGCTTTTGTCGAAACTCATTGTGTGTTTATGATTTCATCTCTGTACTGTCTGCATTTTTTTTGTTGGACTTCATTTACTCCTCACTGATGGTGTTTTCTTTGTCTCCCCATTTGACGTGCAGCTGTGCCTCCGGTTGCTTCATCTAAGGAGATTTCGGACAGGATTCTCGAGGCCTTGAAAGTTGTCGATCTCTCATTTGACACTATCGTTGGTAGGAAGAAGAGGTCCGTGTCTGGTGATCCTGGGCGGAATCGAGTTACGATAATCAACGCTGCTGCCCTCCGTGTCAAGACTAAAATGGTGAAACCGTTCGTGGAGCCGGATGATGCCGACGATGCTCCGTTCGGTTTTATCCGATCATATCAGAGCCTTGGAGGTTCTGCTAGCGGTCCGAAGGAGAAGAAGCAGAAGTTGGCCAGTTCGGCTCCGGTGGTTCCTGTTTCGCTTGGGGTGCCTAAACGGCCGCTCTTCCAACCATTTAGTAGTCCAATTGGCGCGGGCGTGGGTGGCTCCCTGGTTGGTAGTTCAAAACCGGCATGGCTTGCCCCGATGGAGACGGAGCTCGAGAACTTGGCGGTATCGCCCGATTGGCTGGGGTCGTTGCCTGTTGGCATTTCAGAGACACTCGCCCTTGCTCAACAACAAGCTCTCCTGGTAATGGTTCGGTTGTTTTTGTCAGTAATAATTAATAATAATTAACATCAGCAGTAATGATTGTTGTTGAACACTTATCTCCATCTTCGTGCCTAGGCCGGGCTGACGGTGAACGAGTGCAAGAGAAGGATTGACGAAGAGCTTCTGCGGCTGATTGACCGTTCGACACGCTCGAGCGAAGAGGCAGCTTGTTGGAAGAAAAAGTTTGATCGTCTAAACGGCGAGCATGTGAAGCTGCTCGACCATGAAGCAGCTCTTCAGAAGGAGTTGGATGCCTCCAAGCATTCGGAGACGGCTCTGCGGGTCAAGGTGGACAGTCAGGACGAGCAGCTTGAGGAGTTGAGAGAAAAGGTTGCCGAGCTCCGGGCTGGAATTGGGCTTGATCGGGCGGCAGTGTTCAATTCCGAGAGTTGGTCCGGGTTGAGGAAGCGAATGGAGGAGCACTATATTTTCGGGGTGATAGATAATGTTATAACGCACTGTGATGGGGATATTGACAAGTATCGCGGGTGGCTGGAGGATCGGGCGAAGGAGGTTAGCGCCAAGAACGGGACCGCGGAGCCTTCGACCACTGCTGAAGTTGTTAGACCTCCTTCTTCTACTTAGCCGCCTACTCGATCGGGCTGAGATCGAGTTTATCTTCCATTTTACTTTGTTGGCACTTTGTTATTGTTTTTATTATTTTTACTCTTTCGACTGCTGGGTTTGGGAACTTCGTTGTTTTGCCGACTTGATTGAAATTTTCAGGCTCGCTCATAGCCTTGTCGTTCGTTTTATCTCGTAAGCAATACACAAAAACTGTGTTAGGAAACGCCGAAGGATTTGAGCTAATAATTTAAATAAGGATAGAGGTGGTGGACGTACCTTTGGGGCGCAGGGCCCCCTTCAAGCGAATTGTCAGTAATTGTTTGACGGGAAAAAGGTAAAAATAATAATAATGAAAACAAAGTAAAATTAAATAATAGCTTAGTAATGATACTGTTTTAGGTGAGCAATGTTCCAGGTATTCGGCACGTCTATGCCGTCTTCGTTCATGAGTCGGTAGGCTCTGTTGCCTGTCACTTGTGAGATTCGGTAGGGCCCTTCCCATACTGGAGCTAACTTTCCAGCTCCGAGCTCCTTGGTATTCTGGAAGACTCTTCTTATCACTAGGTCGCCAACCTTGAAGCTCCTCAGCCGAACACCCTTGTTGTAGTGTTTGGCTACTGATTGTTGGTAAGCTGCTATCCGCATTGCTGCTTGATCTCTGTGTTCATTTAGTAGGTCGAGGTTGATAGCTAGCTCCTGATTATTGGTTCCCTCGCTTGCCCATTCGACCCTGGGCGATCCCAAATCTACTTCAGTTGGCAGCACCGCCTCTGAGCCGTAAACAAGTGAGAATGGAGTCTCTCCGGTCGAGCTCCTCACCGTAGTTCGATATGACCAAAGTGTTCCAGGCAGCTGCTCCACCCATGCTTCTTTTGCTCGCCCGAGTCTCTTCTTCAAGGTGTTCATGATGCTTTTGTTGGTCGATTCCGCTTGTCCGTTTGCTGCCGGGTACCTCGGGGTCGAGTATCTTATTTTAATCTCCCACTGTTCACAAAAATCTTGAAATTTATTGCTGATGAATTGGGAGCCGTTGTCTGTAACGATTTCCTTGGGCACTCCGAATCTGCAAATAATATATTTCCACAAAAATGAAGTTACCTCGTTGTCTTTGATCGATGCGTAGGCTTCTGCTTCTACCCATTTTGTGAAGTAGTCAGTTAGGACCAAGAGGTATTTCTTCTGCTGAACTCCTGTGGGCATTGGCCCTACTATGTCCATTCTCCACTTCATAAATGGCCAGGGAATGATGCTGGAGTGCAACTGTTCTGCTGGCTGGTGCGGTATCGGGGCAAATACTTGGCATCTGTTGCATCTTTTGACGTACTCAATTGCATCTTTCCTCATCGTGGGCCAATAGAATCCTGAAGTGAGAGCTCGGCTTGCTAAACTTCGGGGCCCGGAATGGTTTCCACATTGTCCTTCGTGTAAGTCGATCAGTACTTGCCTTGACTCTAGTGGATCCACGCAACGCAGGTAGGGGCCGATAAAGGACCTTCTATATAGCTTGCCCTCAATTAAAGTGAACCGGACTGCCTTAGCTTTCAACCTTCTAGCTTCTGTCTTATCTTCGGGCAGTATGTCGCTTAACAAATAATTGAGGATCGGAGTGATCCATGAGTCGGTGCTTATGTCCATCACTGTTGCCTCGGCCGCTTCGGCTTCGGGTGGGTCGGATTTTCGGGTGGCTGGCCACTCGACAAAGACGAGAGGGATGTTTCTTTCTGTTGGTCGATCCATATTTGAGCCCAAATTAGCTAACGCGTCCGCCAATCTGTTTTCTTCTCGGGATACATGCTCCACTTTTAGATCTGGGAACTCCTCTCCTGCTTTTTTAGCCAGCTCCAAATATCTTTGCATTCTGCCTTCTCTGGCTTGGAAATCTCCTTTGAATTGGTTTACAACGAGCTGCGAGTCGCTTCTTACTTTGAGGCTCTTGACTCCCAAATCTTTGGCCAGTGACAGGCCGGCTAGAAGGGCTTCATACTCCATTTCGTTATTTGTGGCCTTGAAGCCACACTTTACTGCTCGCTCGATCACGAACCCTTCAGGGGATGTCAACACGATCTCCAATCCACTCCCTCGTGCATTGCTGGAACCGTCGACGTGAAGGGTCCAGGATTGCACTGCTGCCTTGTTAACATTGATCGTGTTGATCCTCTCAAATTCCTTATCTGCGAGCTCCTGCTGGTCAACGGAAAAGTCAGCTATAAAATCTGCTAAAATTTGAGATTTAATAGAAGAGCGGGGGAGGAAAGAAATATCGTATTCTCCGAGCTCGACAGCCCACTTAGCCACTCGACCGGCGAGGTCGGATTTGTGAAATATGGTCTTCATTGGGTAGGAGGTGATGACGCTGATTGGGTGAGCCCGGAAGTACGGTTTGAGCTTTCTTGATGCTACTACCAAAGTTAAGGCCAGCTTCTCTAGCTGGGTGTAGCGAGTCTCCGCGTCGAGCATGCTTCTGCTTGTGTAAAATACTGGATGTTGTTTCCCGTTCTCCTCCCGTATCAAAACTGCATTCAAAGATTTAGTAGACACAGAAAGGTAAAGAAAGAGGGGTTCACGGGATACCGGCTTTGAGAGCAGAGGTGGACTTGATAAATATTTTTTAATTTCCTCGAGGGCAGCGGCGCACTCGGGAGTCCATTCAAATGTTTTTTTCTTGGTCAGCGTGTTGAAGAAAGGTCTGCTCTTCTCTGAGTATTTGGAGATAAATCTGCTGAGTGTAGCTAGTCGTCCAGTTAACCTTTGGAAATCTTTCACACTCCCTGGCTGCTTAATATTCTGTACCGATCTGATCTGATTTGGGCTCGCTTCGATTTCCCGTTTTGTCACAATGTAGCCGAGAAATCTTCCAGACGTCACACCGAATGAGCATTTGGCCGGGTTCAGCTTCATGTTATACTTTTTTAGGATCTTGAATGTTTCCGCCAAGTGCCGAATGTGATCAGAGCGATCTACCGACTTCACCAACATATCGTCGATGTACACCTCCATCGTCCGGCCTATCAACTCCCTGAACATAGTGTTGACCAGCCTCTGGTACGTTGCGCCGGCGTTCCTGAGACCGAATGACATCACCAAGCTGCAGTAATTGCCTCTGGGGGTCATGTATGCAGTATTTTCTATGTCGTCCGGGTGCATTGGAATTTGGTTATAGCCGGCGAACTCGTCCATGAAGCTCATGATTTCATGACCTGCAGTAGCATCAACAAGAGCGTCAATATTAGGTAAAGGAAAAGGGTCGCGGGGACAAGCCTCGTTTAAATCGGTGAAGTCCGTGCACATTCGATCCTTGCCGTTCTTCTTCTTCACCAATACTACATTTGCGAGCCACGTCGGGTACTGTACTTCTCGGACCAAACCATTTTGAAGCAGTTTTTTGTTCTCACTCTCGATGATCTGTTCTTTCTCTGGTGAAAATTTCCTTCTTCGTTGCTTGACTGGCTTGACCGTCGGATCGATGTTCAATCGGTGGCAACAGACTTCTGGGTCGATGCCAGTCATATCCCCATACGACCATGTGAAACAATCACGGTACTCTATCAGAAAAATTATGAGTTGTGATTTTTATTCCGGCTCGAGCTGGGAACCAATGTAGGTGACACGGTCGGCGTGTTCTGGGAAGAGTTGAACTGGAATGAGCTCTTCTAATGTGGGCTCGACGTAGCTCAATCGGGATGATGACGCCTCCATTACTCCCCTACAGGGTTGGTTGTTGGCCGCGGCTTCGATGTTCAAACTATCGGAAGTTGTGGGAGGTGGATCAACCGTGGCCGCCATATCGATCGTGGCAGGAGGAGGATCGACTGTGGTGGAGGCTCCAGCTCCGTCGATCGCAGCCGATGCTGTTTCCACCTTGCTCGACCGTGGGATTTCCACCTCATTCGACTGTGAGGCTGTTTCCCCAGGTTCCACCGCCGAGGTCGCTCCAACTGTCGGGTCAATCTCCACGTGTTCGATCAAGTTAACATTTCCCCTTGATTTTCCTGGCAAGCTCGATCGATAACACTCCCTGGAACTAGTCTGATCACCCTTAACGGTCCTAATTCCCCAAGGAGTTGGGAATTTGAGCATCTGGTGGAAGGTGGATGGCACAGCTTGGAGATCATGAAGCCAGGGACGGCCAAGGATCACGTTGTACGCTGAAGGTGCGTCGATCACGGTAAACTTAGTTTGCTTGTTTATTCCTTCAATGTAAACTGGTAGTGTGATTTCACCCACCGAAGACTTTGATTCTCCGCTGAAGCCAACCAGAGTGGTGCACCTTTTCATAATGTCATCCTCAATAATTTCCATGTTCCTGACAGTTGACAAGAAGATCACGTTAGCAGAGCTACCATTATCAATTAAAGAACGACGAACAAGACAATTAGCAATAAGGATTGAGATAATGAGAGCATCGTGGTGAGGATGGGCGAGGGTGGAGGCCTCCTCGCTTGAGAAATTTATGTCAACAGGAGGAAGTGGCGTAAGCCTCCTCGGCACGGCTGTGTCTGGTCAGAGCTCTCGGCAATGTTTCTTGGCTGCATTCCTGGAGATTCCACTAACTTCAGAGCCTCCAGTAATGCACCCTACCGTACGTTGGATTTGGGGAGGGTCCACCGGCTTTGAATCCTTCTCTGCCTGAGCTTCGTCATGTTTGGCCCAATTCTCTTGCCCCTTGCTGGTAAGGAATTTGATCAAATATCCTCTTTTGAGTAGCTCGATCACCTCCAGCCTCAAGGCAACACAATTCTCAGTTGTGTGGCCGTGGTCGCTATGGAACTCGCAGTACAACCGTCGATCTCTTTGTGCGTCTGGAGCTCTCATTTTAGGAGGCCACTGAACCTTACTTCCGAGCTTCTTCAAAACTTCAATGACCTCCGTTGGCTCGATGTTCAAGCTGTACTCAGGAAGTGGGCGTTGCTCGTATCTTTTGGGTCGGTTGATTCTGCTGTACGGAGTGGCGGATCGATCCCTATCATTCCTCGGGTGGTACGGTCCTGGACGAGCATCTGACCTGTCATTTTTAGCTGATCGGGAGGCGAGATGTGCTTGATCGTCCTCCAATTTAATTTGTGCATGGGCCTTATTTAGGACGTCTTCAAAGGTTTGGCACGGGAACATAGTCAATGTTCTGTATAGGTCTCCGTTCTTCAATAGACCTTTTCTGAAAGCAGTGATGGCTGTGTCGACGTTGCAGCCTGTGATCAAGATTTTCTCCTTGTTGAAGTGTCCTACATAGCTGCGTAATGTTTCTCCCCGGCCCTGTTCGATCGAATATAGGTCATCCGACCTCTTTGCTAATCTCCTGCTGCTGGCAAAATGTTGTACGAATTTTTTGTTGAGCTCGACAAAGCTGTCGATGGAGGCAACTGGGAGGCGAGTGAACCATGTTAGAGCTGCTCCTTCTAGCGTCAAGCCGAAGCTCCTGCACATGCAAATTTCGAGGTCCTCCGGGTTGGTTGATGCCGAATGGATCTTCTGTTTGTAGTGAGCGATATGTTCATCCGGATCGGTAGATCCGTCATACAGCCTCATGGTTGGAGGAGCGTAACGGGGAGGTAGGGCCACCTGGTTTATCCGGTTCGCGAACGGTGAGTCGGCATAACTGTTACGGTCGACTTTTTGTATGTCGGGGGCGACTCCTGGGATTTTGGATATGGCTTCTTGAATCTTAGACAGTCGGGAATCTAGATCCGATTTGAGCTCTGCCCTGAGCTCATTGATTGGGTGGAACCCTGGCGAGGGTCGATCGGCCATCTCGGTATAGAACGCCCCATTCGTCGTTTGGTTAGTTCCTGCAACATTAATAACAGGGGTTTCAGTAAATGATAATTTTTTAGCCGGAATGAAAGGGGTAGAATTTGGCCCCTGATAGCCTGTTCCGTGTCTGATCCCGACGCCAGATCTGACATCTTCATTCACGTCTTGACGTGCGTTCCGGGGATGGAGAGCCTCCTGCTTATCGATTCTGGCTTGAAGCTCTTGGTTGTGCTTCTGCAGAACGCTCATTTGCTCAGCGAACTTGGTCATCTGCTCGTTCTGCTTAGCCATTTGCTCGGTCTGTATCTGGATCTGTCTGGTCAGTTGGAAGAAGATCTCGTCGTCTTCTGACGTGGTAGGATTTTTCCCGTGCGATGTTCGTGACCGCAACTTTCTGCGGAGATCTGACTCCGGAGGGGTGTCGCGACAGTTGCCGGTATCCTTCAAATTCAGGTCCGGCCTAGAGTATCGTGATCCAGCCATTCTTCCGGTGAGCGTCGTATGAAATCGCCTAAAGTCCTAAATCCGGCCCCACGGTGGGCGCCAAATTGTAGGGGGTAAATTCTACAACGATAGATCGGAGCCGGATAGACTAAGGCGATGGTGGCCGGAGATGATTAAAGAACAGTGAATGAACCGAAAATAGTACAATCAGCGTGGAATGAAAGCAAAGCCGAAAAGTCCTACCTACAGTGCCGTTAAGGCTGTATTTATACCATCTCTTACAAGGGAGAGTAATAAATGATATTTAATTTGCGTCATAATTGACGGGATCGTAATATGTGATTGACATGATCCTCGCGTAATTGTGTTCTTTTCTAAATATATCTAAGGATATTTCAACTCTTTCGAGCTACGGTGATCGCTCCTCTTCGTTGACCGTAGCTGTCACGCGGCTTCAATTTAGCTTTTGGCCTCAGTGCGGCTGCTGTGAATTTTGGCCTTAACACATGATAAATTTTAAGGATCTAGAACTTGAACTTAAAAGGGGGACTCTCCCACCTCCATTTTTTCATATATAATCATCTTTATCTGTTAATGTTGCTATTGACTATTATTTAAATATATATTTTAAATTCTAGATTTTCAAATGGAGATGTAGCTTTAATGGATTGCCATGACAATAAATCTCGTCTAACCAAGCTTTAATGCATAGGGGTTCAACTCCCCTCATCTCCAAATCTTTTTTAATTATATTTATTTGTCAATGAAGGGGTTCTAACTCCCTCATATTTCCAATTTTTTAATCTATATAATATATTTATTTGTTAATGAAGGGGTTCTAACTCCCCCATATTTCCAATTTTTTAATCTATATAATATATTGAAGGGGTTCTAACTCCCCCATATTTCCAATTTTTTAATCTATATAATATATTTATTTGTTAATGAAGGGGTTCTAACTCCCCATATTTCCAATTTTTTTAATCTATATAATATATTCCATCCGTTTTGTTTTGTTTGTTGTTTTAGAATTTTAATTTAGAGTTAATAATTAATATTTTGGACTAATATATTCCTCCCTTTTATATTAAATATATTCCTCCCTTTTATATTAAATAAAATCCTATTCAATCTTTTAAACGTAAAATAAATAATTGAGTAATATTAAATATTATTTTTCAATTTTCGGAAGGTGTAAATTGCGAGAAACGCTAAATTTCTATTTTCGGATGTGGTCTTGTTATTATATTCCCTTCGTTTCGTCTATCAAATTTAACCTTATAAATATATGGAGAGATGATTTTTTTTTTCAATTTTTTAGAAAAATATAAGTGAAAATTAGGCTTGAAGTCTATCACAATGCAGTGCTCCACAAAGAGAGAATGAAGATGGCTCATGATCAAATCATTCGACATAAAAGTTTCAAGCATGGACAAAAGGTTCTGCTGTTTAATTCTAGACTCAAGCTGATAGGAGGCAATCTCAAGTCCAAATGGACTGGTCCTTATCCAGTCCATGCCTATGCTCAAATGGAGCCGTGGATTTAACAAATATGAACACTGGAGGGAGGTTCAAGGTCAATGGACAACGATTGAAGCATTACTATGGGCATAAGGATCCTGTTTTAGGATCTGACATGCTCGTCGACGATCCCATCTACATGTGAAGAAGTTTTGCCCTGTGACAATCACATACCGAATGTGTGTGATTTAAAACTATATTTCGTGCAAAAGTAATTTTCATTTCCGCTGCATGTCGAAGACATAATGGAAACACTAGCTTCAACTTTGACTTTAACATTTGCACTTATTCGAATTTTACGGTGTTTTGGGCAACAAATTCTCACACACACATATATATAATGAAAATTGTAAATAATTTTATAAATAAATTAATAACATGTAAATATAAAACGAGTAATAATATAATAGTGAGATACCAAAAAACAATAATCGTACCTGATGTGTTGGGAATGTTTGGATAAAAATTTGATAAATTTGGTAATTTTTAGTAGCTGTGTTCAGGACACTTGTCAAGCATCCATAACGAGACAGAGAGAGTGGGCATTACCCAGATGGGGTAGCCGCGAGCTTGGAATCTTCACTGTTATCTCTCCCAAAACTCTTGAATTGCAAAAGAAACAGAAAACGATAGAAATTCCACAGTACACGTGGCGTTCCAAACCAATCCAAGCATCAATTTTTAATTTTATTTTATTCTTTTTTTGGGTTTGCCATTTTCGTGCGTAGCAGGTGCAAGAATCTCACACAGCGGATCAGCCACAGCGGGAGTTGGAACTTGAATTTGTAGAGTTTCCCATTTTCTCCATCTAATCTCAGCTCAAAATGGAGGGGCAGAGTTCGCGGATCCCCGACCCGGACCCGCCCGCCCCCGCCGCCCGGGTCCGTACGAGACCCGACCCATTCTTGATTGCCTGCCGATGCTTCAGCATCATCACTTCTATCGCCGCCATTCTCTGCATTGCTGTCAACGTCCTCTCCGCCGTCCGATCTTTCAAGAACGGATCTGATGTATTCTCATATTCTCTCTCCTCTTCTTCTGCTGCTGCTGCCATGAGTGCGTTTTGAATTCGTTTGTTTTAGTGCAGATATTCGATGGGATATTCCGGTGTTACGCGGTGGTTATCGCAGTGTTCGTGGTGGTCGCTGAAACGGAGTGGGAATTCATCACGAAGTTCTGGAAGGTCCTGCTCTCTTTCTTTCTCCTATCGCTGCTTTTAGTTCGTGTTTTTGGTGTGTATTGACGTTTTGGAGTGGTGCTGCTGAGTGAATTGAACTTATTTTATTTCGGTTTAGGGTAATTAATGTTGTTGGCTCTGATATTTTATCTCTGTGTGATTTATCATTTTTTTCCTTTTTTTTTGAAATTTTATTACCTATATAATGCCTGCATTATCATGGTGTAATCCAAGCTTACAGACAATAATTCGGTCAGAGTTGATTTTAGTTTTGACAGAAAAGCGTAATGAGAGTGCTAGTTCAGCTGCATAGTAGGATGGTTTTTGGTTTTCGTGTTGTTTTGAACATAAAGTCAAATGCCTACCATGTTGTTGATCTCAAGTTCATTGATATGATCATCAAACAAGTTGACCATAAAGTCCGATGTTATTACTGGAAAACTGCTTGTATACTGTTCTGGTTGGGACAAGTACCTGTAGAGTTTGTACATGGTGATAACAGAGTTGAAATTGGGAAGCCGTGGATTGTGCTTTGATCAGAACATGGTGGCACAAATTTCACTTCAGTGGGATGTAGTGCTGGTTTGTGTATGATTGTGCATTCTAGTCTCATTATGCTGGTGAACATCGGCGAAGTTTCATAATATTTTGCTGATGAAAGGGGTTAGGTAATAATAGGGATGGTTATGTATTAATAGTTTGTGTTTTTGGTGAGTTCATCACGCTGTAAGTTGATGGTGGTGGTAGCACTCTCCATTAGTTTTGATTAGCAGCTAAGGTTTTTATTTCCACTAAAAGTAAGAAAGATAAAAAACCCTTAAGATGTTCACAAATGTTGGAGCTTCAGATAGTCTTTAGTACAATTTTGCACTCATGGAATCTGAGCTTACGTCAGGGAATGAGTTCTTGCTGGAAAAGTGTGATGATTTGCTAGTGTGGGAAAGGAAGAAATTGGGAGTTGAATGCTTTATGGATCTCTTCAATAGTTGCCAATTGGTTGCTTCTTTTTTTTATTCTATATGCTTGACCTTAGTGGAGGCTGCATAGCTAAACTTTCCATGTAGCTTTCCCGAGAAAAGTTTAAAAGACTGTCTGCAGTGGTCTTTGCAAGAGGTGGGGAAAAAGAATGATTTTGCATCATGTATCTGAAGCATTCAATTCCTGAAGTTAAATTTTCTTAATATAGACTTCTAATTATAAAATAATCGACTGTGATGGGAAGAGAAGTTCAGTCAGAGTACCCATAGCTTTAGAAAGTTAGTGTTGGCCTTTTCTTGAACTTCTTGAAAAATACTCTTGCTGTAATTTCTTGTGATCATTTCCATATGCTCATATATCGAGTCCCCAACATGTTGCAGGTCCTGGAGTACTGGGCAGGCAGGGGAATGCTGCAGATCTTGTAAGTCCAACTTTTGCAGTATATAATTTCTTGAGCGACTCAGTTCATTGAACTCCTACTTAGCTATTCTCATGTGTAGTTTTTGTGTACTTGTAGCTGGTTATGTTAGCTCAATTCATCTTCCAGATGTAGATTTCTACGAATATCTGATTGAACAAAAGTCCTGAATCACCTAAAGTTTCCCTGTATTTTTCCTATGGGGTTATAACTCTTATTGGATAGTGACTACCAATAAATCTGTGTAGCATTCATCTGGAGAAACTGCAATATGATCATATCAATATTACAATGACAGCCCCTATTCCCAATTCTGTTCGTACATTCAAGAACTGTTTCTAGGTTGTTGCACTTGTGAGTTGTGACTTGTGCTTGTCTATTTTCTCCAGTGTTGCAGTGATGACCCGAGCTTACCCTGAGTATTTAAAGGATCGTGAGGAGCTTTTTCTTCTTCAGAGCATTTCAAGCTACCTGCTTCTTGCATGTGGTGCCATTTACATTATATCAGTATGTTTATGATTCCATTGCACCTCTGATTTCATAGTTACTTCTGGTCAGTAGTCAAATATATCTGGGTTTTGTTTCCTTATGTGGTTTACATTGTGCCACAATGACTTTTTATTATCTTGAGATAGAATGTGGCCTGTTGATTAGAGTTATACAATGAGTTTTAGGTACCATAAACTCTAACCTAGATTCTGAACCTTAAATGCTTCTTTAGGGATTATTCTGCATTGGCATGGTCAAGCGTGCTCGCCAGAAAAAAGAACTCTCCAGGGAGCAAGCAATAAAGCATCTTGAGGTAATCTGTAGGAACATAAGTTGTTGTTGTTGTTGTTTATTTATTTTTATTTTTTTACTTATATAAGAAAGTATCTCTACTTATAAATGTTTTGGCAGCTCATATCTTGTTGATTGTTTTTTTCTTTTTTCCAAGAAATTAATTTCTTTTCACCCTAAGTTGAGCAATAGAGTTTGCTTCTTAATTTTGAGTCCTAAGTAGAATAAAATGTAGAAATTGTTTCCTTCATCTTTTGCTGGCTGGCCCTTGACCGATGCTACTATGATGTTGCTGTTCCTCCTGAAGTTAATATTGACAGTTGACACAAAAAGGAAGTAGGAATTACTCTCGTATTAGATTAAAATCCTCATTATATATGGTGAAAGAAGCTCGCAATACCCTGTAATTATACTGCGCTTTTTTGACAATTTACTTGCTTTTGATCCATTTGCATCATGCTCTTTGTGAGATTTACACAATGTTGCACCAAACTACAACTGCAGGAGCTCGAGAAACGTAGAGAAGAACTTGAGTCGTTGTTGGTCCCTGCTGAAGTTTGATCCGGAGCTCAAATGTGGCCGGAGAAATGCCCTACCGGTCAACCTATCTGTCATCGCGCTCTTTTGAAATTTAAACTAATTAGAGTTAGGCTTAACTGGATTGTGTTTTAATGATTTTGTCCCAATTTTCAGTCAGTTGTACAGTTGCATAGATTTGAATATAGCCACATGCTATATTTTTAGGTTGATGAGTCACTTGTTAGACTGTCGACAGATCTCAATCCGTTAGCCCCTCTCCCTTTTTCATTTTATTTTTTATTTTTCTTTTCTTCTCTTCTTTTCAGTTTTTTTCCCAATTTTTATTTTTTTGAATTAATTTAATTTTTGTATCCGATATCGCGCATAGTGCATTTGCCCAATACTAATGGGTGGGCTCGTGCACTTCTCTCGACAATTTATTTTTTTTTAAATAAATATATAGCCTAAAATGAAATAAGTGAACCCTAAAATTAAATTAAATCAATTTATTTATTTTTATTTGGCGTCTTGCGCAATGCACTCAATCAATGCTAATGCATGGTTTATACACCGAGTTCAATACAAAATAAAAGTTAAGATATAGTGTGCCAGGCATGTGAAGTTCAGGCATCTGGGCAGTGGGGCGGGTTTGGGTATATTTGTCTCGTACACAAGTTTTTGTCTATTAGGTTATGAATGGTTCCACTCAGGTCACTCATTTTTTTTTTTTGCTTTCCATATTGGTATTTGTTTCAATAGATTCCTGAACAATTTCTTTGTTTTGAGAGGTCTCTAAACTATGGAAATATCATCTCACAAAAGCAAAGAAATTAGATACCTAATGCATTGAGTAATATTATGTATAACTCATACGTGTTAAGGCCTATTCTTAGATTTGAAGTGCCTCATTCAAAGATTAAAAATAGTGTCCAGTCTTAATAAATCATTCAACTAAATGTGTTCACCCTGATCTTTGAACAAACTTTAAACAAAAGAGAGAAATTTACTTTGAACAAGCTTGAAACAAAAGAAACAAATTTATTTTAAACATTATCACGCACGAGCCTAAAAATCCTTATCATAATTTAAAGATTTTTTTTTTGTTAATATAATTTTTAGATGTAAACTTGCTTATAAATTTTTTGTAATCAATATTTTCTAACATATATTGTACAATGCATATCAAAACATATTCATACAATCTTTCTTGTGATATGATCGATAATAAATAAGATTTTATTAGTTTTAACTTTGAAAGATTTCTTTCTGCGAATACAATTATAATATGTATAATTAATAAAAGTCTATAAGCAATATATGCATTAGGTCAACTATACATGCATCAAGGAACCTTGCTTTTCTTTTCTTGGAGTGAAGAGTGAAAAGAGAGAATCGTTTAAATCAAATTTTAAAATTCAGACTGGACATTGAATTTGTCAAGTTATTGGGTCATTGGTCAACTGGTTTAACCGTTTAAAAAAAAAACTTGAATGACTCGTTATGTAATTTATTTATAATATAATATAAATACAAACAAATAACATTAAGTTAAATTAAATTAATAAAAATTAAAAAATGCAATGCAAAATGAATATAAATTATTTATCGATATATATTCTACACGTTAAAGTTTAAACATGTATAATATAAATGTCAATACAAAATAGCGAAAAACTATTTATCGATATATACCAACATTAAAATTTAAACATATATTCATAACAAATAAACTATAAAATTTTTATATTCTAATAATTAAAAGTGCACGAGGTCATCAAAGATTTTCTTTAAAATAATTTTATTGTTCATTATGAATCGATCAAATCAGTTAATTCATTTGACCGATTTTGATTGGTTGAGACTGAGTTGATGAATAAATCCGAATTTCATACAATTAGACTGACTGGTTGACGGTTAAAGCGGGCAAACAATCTTATTTTAAATATACCGATTTGAATTCGTCGGAATGTTTTTAGAAGAAGAAAAAAATGCTTTGAATTAACATCCTAATAGTCCAAAACAATGCTTAACTTTTAATTAATTGGCTAAAAATTTATTGGATTCTAATAAAAATCTCAACAATAACCATAACATATAATAAATAAATAAAAGTGATAGACAAATAATATATTTGGCCCAAAATTATTGAACAAAAAAATAAATCGATGATGGGACAAAATGCGCATCCGGGGAATCGAACCCCGGTCAGTACCGTGGGAGGGTACTATGATACCACTACACCAGATGCGCTATATACTTCATGTTGTAGGTGTTAAATATTTAATCAGTATTCATATTCTTTTTCTACACATTTTCAAATAGATAGATAGTCGTGTTTTATTTTGGTATGGAGGAAAATATTTTGTTCGAACTCGAGATCTCTTCCTTTTATATAATGATTTTCAATATGTAGGTATTTTTGAGGGATCACATATAGCCGGTATTGCTCTTTCCTCAAATGAAATTTTGGTTGTGTTTGGCACTCTGGATTTTTCTTTTCTCTTTTATTTTGTTGCCGATCCTTAAATTAGTGACTTGAATACGCCAAAGCAGCACTTGGATTTATTGGGATGAAATTTTTAATTGTCGTTTCTATGTTGGTAAATCCAATTCGATCATATGTCGCCAAATTTAATTTTTAAATACACAAAAACAAATACATGGGTAGGTTACTGTCGTGGCGGATTCAAAAATAAATATTTGATAAGGGGAGGGGGTGATATTGTAGTCTACAATGAAAAAAATTCCACGCAATCAACTAAATATACATTAACAACGCAGTATAAAAAAAATCACAAATTTAAGAAAGATGGAATTGTATACCAATCATCTCCAAAAAATTTGTTATAGGCACCAGATTTAGTTTTCGGATACTTGTGACCGACTCATTGACAAGAACACCTAGTCAAATACACTCTCCCTACTTAATCTCGAATAGAAACATCAAATTTCTCAATTGCATTTCTCAACCCTGGATCACTAACAATATCAATTGAATTTAGTTCTATTTGCACTTGAAGTCGTTTTTCCACCGATCCATTAGCATTAGGTCTAGGTACATGGGAAGCGAGAGGAAGCACCCCCACTAATTTTGAAAAAAAATCTCTCCATATTCTGCATTAAAAAATGCTAATAATAATAATAATAATAATAATAATAATAATAATAATAATAATAATAATAATAATAATAATAATAATAATAATAATAATAATAATGACATTTAATCACAATTCATAATATCAATTTTATACTATAAAGATTTTCATAACCTATAACACATATAGTCATATTCAAATCCCTAATCCTTAAAAGATTCTATTTCAAAATTCTAATTCAATTATCCAAAATTCCAACCCTAACTTACATTCTCGATTATCAAAGATACTATAATAATCTAAAGAATAATATAACACAATTATACAAATATATGCTAATACAATACAAGTATAAAATATAGATTGTATAATTATATAAGAAATTGAAGAAAAAAAAAGAAATAAATACTTACCTATTTCAATGTTAATTGTTATTGAAAGCCCATTTTCGAAAAGCCCAATGAATAACAATTTCTTTCAAATTTCAATCCAAGAAAAAAATTATAAGTGTATATATATATATATATATATATGTATATAGGGGAAGAGTTATATAAAAACACTTCCTAGTGTGAGAAATGAGACTACATCTAGCACCACACATCTATGAAAAATCAAAGGTCCAGATTTGATAAAAAAGACGGTGGCAATTCTGTAATATTTGAAAAGTTTTTCGCACGGGGGTATTAACGTAATTTGGTAATTCTTATAAAAATCACGGAGGATTTGATAATAGATCGTCATGCTAACGAAGTATTACCATCATGCTAATGAAGCATTATAGTGATGCTAATTAAAGTTTTCAAATATTGTTAGTGAAAAATATATTCTAAAAATTAATTATAAACCTAATTTGATTTAATAAATCATAATTAAATGTAAAAATCATAATTGGATGAAATAAACCTAATTAGGTGAAATAAACATTGACTGGAGTTGGAACAAATCATAATAATAATATATTTGTATTACGTTAGCATTATGATTTTGCTTCGTCAGCACTATGAATATACTATGTTAGCATATGACAATACTCTGTCAACATACGTTATAAATCATAATTGGATGGGATAAACCATAATAATCAATTAGGAACTATAAATGAAAAATTAAATTAAAATAATAATAATAATAATTAAATGGAATAAACCATAATTGAGATTGAATAAACCCTAATAAATTTGTACTACGCTGGCATCATGATAATTCTTTGTTAGCACAACGAATATATTATGCTACGATATGACAAATGCTTTGTTAGCATACGTTATCATATGTTATCATAATGGTGCCGATGAAGAATTATTATATACTAACGAAAACATTTACAACCTGGGCACACGTAAAATATTATCTTTTTTATTTTTCATTCATATTTTTTCATCTAAATATAGTCTTTCGACATCTTAAATGAAAAAGCACGAAAAGAGCTTTAATTTGATATATTTTTTGTGTGCATTGGATTAAAAAGAGCAAGTTATGATCGTTTAAAGTTTTTAAGATTTTTTTTAATTGCTGACATTATCATTTTTAATGGGTTTGGATGAAAATAACCCTCATTCCTTTATTTTTTGTCCTATTATTTACGAAATTGTCACCTTAAATCTCAACCATTAGATCATTAAATTGGATGGTATAAGATGAGATCTCAGTTCTCACACCAGGAAAATGATATATATATATATAGAGAGAGAGAGATGGGATCAAGTGAGAAGTAGACCCCCGTATGAGAACAGAGAACCAATATGAGCCATAGATCTGGTATATTTGGACGGCCAAGATATGCTATATACTTAAAAAAATACGGTGGTAATATTGTAATATTATCAACTTTTTAATGAACCGAGGTTATTTCTGTAATTTAGCAATTCTGTTATTTTTGGAATGAAATATCTTTCCCTCATAATTCGTGTTGATCGTAAAGCCGACGCTACTACGTTCACCGCTGGGGAACTTCATGGATGAGAGAGACGCCGCCATCAGAGAGAAGCTGAACAGCGTGAAGGACACCTCGGGGGAGGTGAAGCAGTTGGAGGAGCAGGGCGCCGCCGTGATGAAAGCGGTAAAGACGGAGATATCGGCGACGTTGAACAAGATGAAGAAGGAGACGCATGTGGAGGTGAAGGAGAAGCTGGCGGAGGGGAGGAAGAAGATTGAGGCTGAGATGTTCGATCATCTATCTCCACCAATGGAGATAGATGTAATGAATGATCATCTGGTCTGTGCAGACTGTTCGACAATTAATAATTTGATCTCTCTCTCTTTCTCTCTCTATCTCTACATATGCACCATGGCATTAATATTAATATCAATGACTTTATATGTATATATTGATAAGAATATTCATCAATCAGTGAAGTTATTTGGAAGATGGTTGGGTTCTGTGGCCTGCCAAAGCAAGCATAGAAAATGTGGTGTTGTACTTTAGCACTACTGTGATCTATTTTAGCACTGTTGTAACCTATTTTAGCACTACTGTGAACTATTTTAGCATTGACATGTACTTTAGCACTACTGTGATCTATTTTAGCACTATTGTAATCTATTTTAGCACTACTGTGAACTATTTTAGCACTTAGGTTGACAAGGCTGATTAAGCTGTTATTTTGAATTTTTCATTATCAGTACTTTAGCACTACTATGAACTATTTTAGCACTGTTGTAACCTAGTTTAGCACTACTGTGAATTGTTTTAGCACTGCTGGACTTGAACATAAATCAAATGGATTGAAGAGGAAATTGTGCAAGAGAAGGAGCACACATTGATTAAGAATTTATATAATTGTGGCTATTATTAGTGGAAGTGACCAATTGAAAATAGAACAAGAGGCAAGTAATATATATAAAAATATATTAAAATAACCAAAACACAATGAACTCGTATATACTAAAAGTTGACTTCATTAAAATTTAGATTGCAGGGTAAATCTTAATCACTTACGTATATGTGTGTGACAATGCCTGCACACACATAATATGATTATCAATTTATACATTTTTCATGTCTCATTGCCCTCAAGAATTCAACCTTATAAGTTTACATGATGATGATCCCCGTTTATACATTAAGTGGGCAGCTTCATTGAGTTTGTTGTGACTTTTCGCAAACGAAAGAAAGAAAGAAAAAAGCATTGTTAAGAGATGATGTTGACTTTAAATTATGGAAGCAGAAGATAGCAAATGAAGTGAGAAAAAATGGTGGAATTTCATTTTTCTGAATATGTTAGTAAGATTGGTTTATTGATTAGTATAGGATTCTAAACAATTGTCATGCTAAACAAGGGTCATGTTAATGCTAAAATAAGTTATGACAGTGCTAAAAAAGACCATAACAGTGCTAAAATAAGTCATGACAATGTTAGTGCTAAAATAAGTCATGATAGTTCTAAAAAAGGTCATGACAGTGCTAAAATAGGAATCTAAATATAATTAATTTGTTTGATGTCAATGTTAAAAGGCCATGACAGTACTAAAAAAAGCGCTAAACAAGGGTCATGTTAGTGCTAAATAAGTCATAACAGTGCTAAAATAAGTCATGACAGTGCTAAAATATTATGTTTACAAATCAACTTATCACGATCGCTAAGCTGTCGTGATTTGATCTATATTATTGTATCTCATTCAAAATTATCAAGTGTAACACCTTTTTTTTTGCATTGTTTCAAGTACAATTACCTTTTTTTATTGCATTCATCACGCTTGAGAAAAATAAATGGCGTATATACTATATTGAAATAAATAAAAGACAAGCAAATTAAAGAGCAATAAATTACATATACAAATTAAAGTTTCTGTTTAACAAGTACTCGCAAAATATTTCATAAGTCAAATCTAAACCCAATCTTTTTTTTTTTGAAGATTGTAGAATTAGAAAAAAAATCAAAATCCAATCGCAAAAAGTTGCAAAAGTCAAACTGAAACCCAATGTGGCAATGTCCAATCTTTTTGTTTTTTTTTTTTACAGATCCCAATGTCTTCATGATGATGATATATGTATAATGACGACAGAGGGTGGCTAGACACGAAGGGGAGTTGACGGTGAAATTGTTCTTCGCAAAAAGAAAGATGGTTTGAGAGTTTTTTGTCATGCTAAACAAGGTCATGTTAGTGCTAAAATAAGTCATGACAGTGCTAAAATAAGTCATGACAGTGCTAAAATCCTAAATTGAAAAATATACACGTGGATCACATATACATTGAAATTTTCAATTTTACCCTCGCCGAGTTTCAGGGACAGCGAAGTTCGGAATTATTATAATTATGCCACCGCGTTTTTTTAATTTTTGAACAGATCTTAACCGTCCAAATAGGCGAGATCTATGGTTGAGATTGGTTCTCGGTCCTCACATGGGGTATGGTTCCTTCTGGAACCCAACCCTATATATATATATATATATATATATATATATATATATATATATATATATATATAGGGGAGAGTTACAATGCAAACCTTACCTAGTGTAGGAACTAGGAACACATCTCACACCATACAATCAATAAAGATCTATGGTCCAGATTTAAATAAAAGGAGTGGTGGCAATTCTGTAATATTTGAAAAAAAATTCACACGGGGGTATTAACGTAATTTGATAATTCTTATAAAAATCGCGGAGGATATTTGATAACATATCATCATGCTAACGAAGTATTATCATCATGCTAATGAAGCGTTATTTTTATGCTAATGAAAATTTTTCTTATATTGTTAACGAAAAATTAAATTCTAAAGTGTAATTATAAATTCTAATAGGATGAAATAAACCATAATTCAGATATAATAAACTTCAATGATCTAAAAATAGAATTAAATTCTAAAAATTAATTATAAACCCCAATTGGATGGAATAAATCATAATAACAATATAAATATAAAATATTAGCATAATGATATTATTTTATAAGCATTGCGAATAAACTATGTTAGCATATGACAATTCATCGTTAGCATAAGTTATAAACAATAAATGAATGAAGAAAACTCCAACTAATATATTCTAATTTGATAAAATAAATAATATATAATATTCAATTAGTAACTAAAACATAAAAATTAAATCATAAAAAATAATTATAAGTCATAATTGAAATGTAATAAATCATAATAATCATATAAGTATGCGTACTACGTTAACATTATGATAATCATTCATCAACACAATGAATGCAATATGTTAGCATATAACAAATGCTTCGTTAGCATACGTTATCAACTTATCATAATGTTGACGAACCATTATTTAAAAGCTAACGGAAGCATTTTTGCGATAGACACGAGTAAAAATGTATATTTTGTATTTTTTGTCTATATTTATTTGAACAAATATATCCATGACTGATCTTGAATTAAAGAGCATGAAAAGATCTTTAATTTGATATATTATTTGCGTTAATCCGATTTGAAACGAGTGAGTTATGGTCGTTCAAAGTTTTTAGGATTTTTTTTAAAAAGTGATGACATCAGCTTTTTTTATTGGATTGGACAACTATACCCCCACCTCCTTTTTTTTACCTTGATTTTGACATTTAATCTCAGCCATTAGATCATCTAGGTGGACGGTATAAGATGGGCTCCTAGTTCCTACACCAGGAAAAGGTGTATTTTTTATCCAACCCCTATATATATATATAGGAAAAGGATCAAATAGGAACCAAATTCCCCCGTGAGAACCTAGGAACCAATCCTAACCTTAGATTTGATTAGATCTAATGACCATAATTTAGTCAAAGTTTTAGTCAAAGTAAGGTGGTAAACTTGTAATATTTGAGAACTTAATGAAGGCGGGGTTATTTTCGTAATTTAGAAGTTATGTTATGTTTTTTCGGATTTTGGGCCCAATTTTCGGAATTAAATAAACAACGCTTTAAAACTGTTGTCTTTTCTGGCGTTGTATTAATATGCTAACATGAAAGATTTATATTGCTACATCAACATATTTTATTGCTAAAATGAGGTAGACTCATATTGCTAACTTGACGAGATCATAATATTAAATTGACACGTATTAAACACCACACATATAACATTGGACCACATTTAAAATAATATTATGTAACATGTGTAGCATCATTCATACATATAACATATTTCTAATATGTTAGAGAATATACACATTGCTAATATGTGACTAATAATTTGCTAATATGTTAGTAACATGTTGCTAATATGTGAATAATGATATGCTAGCATGACTTAAATTCTCAAATATTACAAGTTTTCAAAATAATATTAAGCATTGATAAAATTA
Source organism: Perilla frutescens (assembly GCA_026008535.1). NCBI lineage: Eukaryota > Viridiplantae > Streptophyta > Magnoliopsida > Lamiales > Lamiaceae > Perilla > Perilla frutescens. The sequence goes on from BRKX01000005.1 coordinate 48,508,460, forward strand.
TAATTTTTTATGAACTTAACTATATATAGCTCATACTTTAACTATTTTCTCATGAAAGCAACTTAAAATTCAAAGTCGTGCATAAAAAATTTCATGTTAGCAACATAAACACAAGATATGAGAAATATTGTGATATCATATTAGCAAATGTCTGACAGTTACGAGTTGAATATACGTGAAAAAAAGTTTTTTGTATTTTTCATCAATTTTTGCTCAAATAAACATATGCACTATGGATCTTAAATGAAAGAGCATGAAAAAATCTTTAATTTGATATATATTTTGCGTAAATTGGATAAAAAGCGAGTAAGTTATGATTATTTAAAGTTTTTAAGAATTTTTTAAAAGATGATGACATCACTTTATAAAAAAAATCTGGAATTACCCCTAATATTTCGAATTTTACATATTTACAACTATGCCACCGCCTTTTTATCCGCCATGTCATCAAAATCCTTGAATTTGATTGGCTCCTAGGTTCTCACGGGGGGATTGGTTCCTATTTGAACCCACCCCTATATATATATATATATATATAGGATATGGATCATATGAGAACACATGGTTGGTGTGAGAAATGAGAACACATCTCACACCATCCAATTTAATGATCCAATGGTTGAGATTTAAGGTGACAATTTCGTAAATAATAGGGCAAAAAATAAGGAAGGAGGGCTATTTTCGTCCAAATCCATTAAAATTGATGATGTCAGCAATTAAAAAAAAAATTCTTAAAAACTTTAATCGACCATAACTTCCCCGTTTTTAATCCAATGCACACAAAAAATATATCAAATTAAAGCTCTCTTCATGCTCTTTCATTTAAGATGTCGAAAGGCTATGTTTGGATGAAAAAATACGACCGAAAAATAAAAAAGAAATTTTTTTACGCGTGCCCAGGTTGTAAATGCTTTCGTTAGCATATAATAATTCTTCGTCAGCATTATGATAACATATGAACGTATGCTAATGAAGCATTTGTCATATGCTAACATAATATATTCGATGTGCTAACAAAGAATTATCATAATGCTAACACAGTATAAATTTATTAAGGTTTATTAAATCTCAATTATGGTTTATTTAATCTCGATTATGGTTTATTCCATCTAATTATCATTATTCTTTTGAAATTTAATTTTTTGTTTATAGTTCTTAATTGATTATTATGGTTTATCCTATCCAATTATAATTTATAACGTATGTTGATAGAGTATTGACATATGCTAACATAGTGTATTCGCAATGCTGACGAACCAAAACTATAATACTAATGTAGTACAAATATATTATTATTATGATTTCTTTCAACTCATTTAGGGTTTACCACATCCAATCAATGTTTATTTCATCTAATTAGGTTTATTTCATCCAATTATGATTTTTTCCATTTAATTAGGGTTTATTAAATCGAATTAGGTTTATAATTAATTTTTAGAATATTTTTTTCGCCAACAATATTTGAAAACTTTAATTAGCATAACTATAATGCTTCGTTAGCATTATGATAATACTTCGTTAGCATAACGATCTGTTATCAAATCCTCCGTGATTTTTATAAGAATTACCAAATTACAGTAATACCCCAGCGCGAAAAACTTTTCAGATATTACAAAATTGCCATCGCCTTTTTCATCAAATCTGGACCTTTGATTTTTGATGGATGTGTGGTGTGAGATGTGTTCTCATTTCTCACACAAGGGGTTATTTTTATATAACCCCATATATATATATATATAGGGATCGACTATAATGAGTACCCATCTTCATGTGAGAACTAGGAACAAATCCTAGCCTTCCAATTCTTGATAATAGATGGTTGAGATTAAATTTGTGAAATATGGCATAATTTTAATATTAAAAGATAAATAATAAACATAGGGATATTGTAGCGCCCCGATCCCGAAAGATCGTGGAAATGGACGCCACGGGGGTGGGAATTAAGAAGCGGGAAAGAAATGGGGTAATTAAATTAATGACGAGGTGTTAATCCAAAAGAATTAATGTTTGGAATAAAATTTAACAACTGAGTGCCAAAGATAGGTTATGCCTTCCGAAAAATTAGACAGCATAACCTCTGTAACTAGAGTGAATCCCCGTTTATAACGGCTTATAAGAGAAGAATGAAAGTTATAATTCAATAAGCCCTTTCATAGGCCAAACGAAAACAAATAAACAGATACCAACAATCAATAGACCCATTCATAGGCCGACAAGAGAAACAGACACCAATATGCTGAACCAATGAAGCCCTTCCATAGACCAAAATGAATGATCATATATGCATAACAAAAGACGGGGCTTCTTTCCCTTAGAATAATTATATGGTTAAACATATGAGACATGTTAATTAGGAAGTCAACAAATGTTCAGAATCAGAGAAACAGAATCATATCAACAAAATACCAAGATCAGAGTTCTTAGCATTTAGCAAAAGAATATCACAAGTGCGGAAGATTAATTCTTAATAGAATACTAATAAAAAGAGACAATGGGAAAATATGCAAATTATAATAGCCCATATCTCAGCCTCGTCACCTCCACGCTCCAGCTTGCTGACCTGAAAATGTTTGTAAAGATTTGGGCTGAGTACTAATGCACTCAGTGGGCAAGTTCTCACAATTTAAGTTATGCAAATCATTTTGTTAAAGTAATCTATCTGTGTTCATGCAGGTAGTGAAGCTTAGGAGGTTTAAAAGTTGAAAGAAACCTAAGTTCACCAAAACATTTTATCGTGAAGCGCTTAAGAGTATAACCCGTCACTGCCCGCAACCCGAACTACATCACCAGCGCATAAAGTTGAGTATGGCCATAATATACCCAATGAGTATAACCAATAAGTGTTTCATTTTAGTCTCACCGACAAGGAGTAGGGCAGGACAAACAATGCATGCATACTGTAGCTACTCACATTGACACAGCGCTGGTTTATGAGACTCCGACAACATACAGTAGCACGTAAATATTTAACACAGATAGTCACATATGCAATTTTAACAAAGCAGAGCTTAATAACTCGAAAGATACAAGTTGCAAATATATAATAGCCCACCTTATACATACAAAAGTCCCAACAAGGATCCAACACTCGAACACGATACTGGAGACGGAGCAACGGTCCAGAGTTCCTTCCCGAGTTCCCCTAGGGCTAAGCTGCTCTAATCATCTCGAGATTCAATCATTCACCTTTCTCATAAGTCACGCAAGTCCTACAAGGATTGATCTTCGACTCAGAATAATCGCTATATTTTCAGGAATTAATCTGCTATAAACGGAGCTATTATTAATTCTATTCTCTTCAAAAATAGATTGCGCGACTCTAGAGACCTCGAATAATTCTGATGAAGAAGGAAATAAATTCCAAAACGTCATTCTTGATTTAATGGGACTAACCGATTTGACAGAGGTCTCTTTCCAAAATTTACCATTTTACACAGCGGACCTCGATTACACTTTTCACTTGCCCGAAAATTATAAAAATAATACGGGACGCTCCTATACATACAAGGACTAATTACCGAAACTTTGGAAATTTTTCGATAACTCATGCTTCCAGAATAAAAATAACTGTTTAAATTAAATAATCGAGGTTTTACAAAACTTGTCCGAAAATTACGAAATTTGACGGGCGCATAGGAAATAATTTTTGGAGCGACTTTCGTGAAGAAACTTTTTCGATATGACGACCCGAAAGGACCGAAACGGGGTAAAAACGTGACTGATCGGCGTTTGATTAAATTTTCTGTTTTCCGGCGTTTTCGCCGGTTTCCGGCCGTCGGACGGGAACGCGTTCAACATACGAAATGTAGTACACATTTAAATACACGACATATTAAAATTTGGGCTAAAAAGGACGAGAAATGGACCGATACGATAACCGCGCGACGTGAAAACAACGTCGTCATTTTCCGGCGACATGGCAGCAGCTCCGGCGACGTCTCCGGCGGCGGCACGGCAGCGGGAAGGCGGCGGCAGGTCGGAGGTGGTGGTGGTGGTCGCAGCTCTCTCTCTCTCTCCTCCCCTCTCTCTCCCTCTTTCTCCCATCTCTCAATCTCTCGTCCCTCTATCTCTCTCTCATATCATATCTCTCTCTCATATCATATATATATATATAGATAAGATACTGGGATTGATAAGGATGGGGTGGCGTGAATGGTAATCAAACCAGGGGGGGGGGGGATTTAGATATTTTTAGGATTTTTAATATAATATTAAAGAAATGTTTTTTTTTTTTTTTGAATTCAACAACGGGACCCTTATAGACGTCAGATAAAAATTCTGAAAATACCGGCAGCTTCCTTTGGGTTGCTACGTTTCAGAAAAGACCACAGTTGACTATCTTCCGGTGTCAAACGCAAAATCTCAAGAAGATGATTTCGAATAACGTCATCTAACGTCGCGACTTATATTCGTTTTAATTGCTATGAAGCCCTAGTCTCTTCCATTAATCTCTTAATGACAGTTAAGCTCTAAATAAAATACTCTGAAGATACGGGGCGTTACATTCCACCCTCCTTAAAAAAAAATTTCGTCCCGAAATTTTCATAGCCTTGAGAAGAAATATCAAAGTACATCCTTAGGGTTCAAAACTCCACTTTCTGCACTCGTCTGTCTGGAACCAATAAGGTTCTCACACCCTTTAGGTTCATTCTCACCCTCTAGCTCTCTTTCCGTTTTCTTCCCGGAAAAATACCTCTTTGAAGAGTCTATACTCGTTCCGTTATTGCCGACAGATTTATCTTTCAAAAAGTGTTAACATTGGCCATCTTTCTTTACCCTTTATGAGAACTTTCACGATGCCTGGTTTCATATAATCTTCCCATGATTTCGTGTTTAAATGGCATATCCTTAGACGATTTTACGCGTTCTATTAGGTTCGAAGTCTGCTTCATCTTGTTCTTTAAAATCTTGAGGTTCGATGTTCTCATCTTCTTGAAGCGTGCTTGAATCATACTTCTGATGCAACTCAATCTTAAATTTCTCATTATACTCTTCTCTTTTCTTCAAAGTGGTAGTCCGACTGTCTGGCTCCCACAGGTGATCACCATTGCTTGCATGCATAGAAATAATCACCCATCTAAACTTTAATTGTAAGTTTGAAACTTACTCAAGAAATGCATTTTCAACTTTGGAGAGCACAAACTGGCACTGCTTTGATTTCATTCCCCCATTATAGTTTACTATTACTCGTTCTCCCAATGATACACTTAAAGGAATACCTCTATAAGCTCTCTCTTCTATTTGAAGACTCACACTCGAGTTCTATGAGTGAGAGTAAAAGAAGACAACTGCCTCTAAGTGAGGACTTTATCTGATCAATAATTCTTTAACAAGTTCAAAAGCTAGAAGAGATGTAACACTAGGTTATTTGTACCAAAGTATTGCCTTTTCAGAGGACTTATAAACTTGAAGGGTTCTCGCACATCACAAAGATATATGAGAATAACAAAAGAAAATCAACGCTTAAGAGCTGAGAACCGTGCTGAAATATTTTCATAAAGGCGTCAGTATAGCTTAACAAGGAAATGCCATTAGTGATTCTTGATGATCAAAGAAGTATCATCCAAAAGATTTCAAATTATCTAAGAGGATAAAATTAACGAATCCCAAATGGTATAAATGGAGAATTTCAAATGATATGAAGCTGTTGAAGGAAAATTGATTCAATTAACAAGAGAATAAATCGATTTCAAAAGAGAATGAATAAATCGATTTTATTGACACGAGAATGAATAAATAGACTCATCAAAACTTCCTATCATAATGAAACTCTCAATCTATCGAACACTAGTTCTATCTTCTTAACGATCTCCTTCGAGTTCTTCTTCCTTCTTTCTTGAGCTTTACGCACCCCTTTTTTTTTAACGAGGTTGCTACGATAAAGCACGAGTCGGCTAGACTTTGCACAGGCTGAAAAAACGACGTCTCGGGAATCATTTTCTACCCATCAGAAGGATACGAGAGAACGACTTGATCTATGATACCTCCTAGATTCAAAATAGTTTGACTTAACTTCTCCTGAAAACTGAGTAGAACACCGGCAAATATATCTTTAAATAAATTTGGCTACAATCGTGACGACCATCTTTACCCTTATTCTAAAAATCGATCTAAAACAAGTTACAATTCTTGGGCATGAAACACGTCAGGGCCTCGATTAGCCATCCACTGAGGTGAAGAGCTTTCTCTTGGAGGAACGAATCTTTATTCCCTGTAATCGCAACAGGATCGTTAAACAAGACTCCTAAGTTGAAAGCTTGCATAGGGATTTCTTGAACTTGTAATAGATCCGCAATCTGATAACTGGCCTATAAATCGATTACTCATTTACTTGCTTCTGATTCAATAATACAATAGCTACAACAACTGGAAATGATCAAGGAATATATCATTTTCAATATAGATGAAATATGCCAGAAAATAGTGTGGTTTTGGGAAAAATTATAGCTCGAATTCGGATGATCAAACGATATCTGATCTTAGATCATTGAAATAATGCAAAGAGGAGTTGCTATAGACCAAAAATCAAGTCCATACATTGGAGAAAACGATGGAAAACAACCTCTGAAGTTGCACTCGCAACACAATGATTTATGTGGTAGATTTTGACTAGTCGATTTGTGACGTATCTTTAATAGTCCAAATGATATCAAATTGATGATCTGAGACTTGTTATGAAAACTTTGAAGTGCTCTGTTTACAATGACATAAACCTCGAGGAAAGAAAATGATTGGATCAACAGGAATAGACGTCGCAATGGGACTGCGACATAACTCAATGACTGACAACACCACTGAGATTCTAGACCCATTTCCCTAACTTTTAGGGCACCAGATGGAAACAACATCAAAATGAATTTTGTTCTAATATGACAAAGAAATGTGTATATAAAGTTTTAATTTTTCTCAACTGATTTCATTCCCAAAAGATTGAAAGGAAAAATGGTTTCTTGCGGAGGTGAGGGCCGAGATGATAGAGAGAGAAGATAAATGAGTGATGCTTTATTATATTTGCTCATTATTTTCATGGTTGAGGATGTTCAGCTGCCCCCACCCTTAACATGTGTGGTGACACATGGAGCAAGATAAGGTTGAGTGGTGGCAATCAATTTGGGATGTATTAATAGAAAATGAATAAAATTCCATTGGAAGGTCAAGTAGACTCCATTTTTAATGAAATCAGTGGCCACCTGAAAATGAAAAGATTTGAGACTCCTAGTCAAAAATGAAATCAACTTCAGAGTTTAAAATAAAATGGTGAAATTTTTAAGGATGAAAAAAAAAAAAAAAAAAAATGATCTTTCAATAATTATGATACACAAGATTCAATAAACGTCTAAATGATGAATGGAAAAGATTCATGAAAATGTCTCGTCACGAGGAACAAGATATGTGATCGAGAAAGATTTAGAAAATAACATGATTTTAAGAATAAAATTCAGTCAACTTTGGAAGTCATTTTCTCTATGTTTGGAATTTTCAAAAATCATTTCAAAGCATCCTATAATCAACATATGCTTCCTATATGGTTAGAGTAATTCATAGATTTATTTTGGGATGGGATGTTACATTCCAGCTCCTCCAAAGTCGAAATTTTCACTTATAATAAACCACTATAAAATATTCGAGTATTTCTTACTCTTTTTTTTTTCTTGCTCGTAGCACCTGCTATGTTGTTAGCTCCCCAGGGTGGTAGATTCTGATTTCTTCTTACACATGAAATCGGGGATAGACTTATTAATGAAAGACAACATTCCAGACCTACAAAAAAATAATGCCAAGTTGATCTAACAACAAATTGTCAAATTTGACCCAACAACATTGCATACTCGTCTAAAGCCATCGTACATTCGACATCGTTCATCTGCTCATTGCCCAACAGCTTCCAACGATAAAGTTTGAACGCAATGTATGCAAAATGTATCGACAACAACTTCAAATGATGGTGCCAAAGTCCATGAACTCGCTATCGCTTGATGAGTAAAATTTATAACCTCATTTCCACAGGGAGGTATAAAAGGCAGTGATCGATCTACCTCAATATTTTGCTCAGGTGACAATTCTGATGTTGAACCTTGTTTGTAGCAGCATCATCGTCCATCTTCCTAGCAACAACGTAAATTCTTGGTCAATCTTGACACAATCTCCATCTCAAAGATTTCTTCTAACCAGATGTTAACTCCCATAGAGTAAGTTATTTCTCCAATAAACTCGAACACCGAATCGATCTCTTTCTTAGTATACGTATGAAATCTCGTAATCCGCTCATCAATGGTGATGTACGTGTGGCAGTTCTTCTGAGCCATAAGTTTATGTTCAATCATCAAAATGAAACGTTTCCTCAGTCAAACTATGTTCTTAGCAATCTCATAAGCGTTCACAAGTTCAGCCTAAGTTCAACAACTATAGGCTAAGGTAATCTTACATTATCAAGATTTCAAGTTCTCGTACTCATTCTAGAGTATATACAACAAACACGTTCCGGCCATCACAGTTTAGAGTATGCATTCTGCACGTTCCCAACATCACAAGTATGCACAAGGCATAGATATAGATAAACAAGTTCATACATATGTGTAATCAACATAGTTTTTCGACAGAAACCAGTATGCTCACAGACATTTTTCAAAACCAGTATGCTATCACCATAGCAGCAGAGTACGCAATCAGCGCAGTTAATCACAGTATGCAATCAGCATAAAAATCAATCTTTCGAGGAATTCCCGTCAACACGGCGAATCCTAATCTTTCGAGGAATTCCCGTTAACACGGCGAATCCTAATCTTTCGTTTTCAGACAAACTTAATATTTCAACAAATAATGTAAACTTTTAAAAACTAAAATTTGCATAAAAACATGCGTACCTTTAGGCTGTTGCGTGAGTGACGAGCTGAGGGCTTATATAATATCACACAAGAATTTACGACTCCCAAATGAAAGATGACCCAACAGGTCTGCAGAGTTGCAAACCTGCTCTGATACCACTTTGTAGCGCCCCGATCCCGAAAGATCGTGGAAATGGACGCCACGGGGGTGGGAATTAAGAAGCGGGAAAGAAATGGGGTAATTAAATTAATGACGAGGTGTTAATCCAAAAGAATTAATGTTTGGAATAAAATTTAACAACTGAGTGCCAAAGATAGGTTATGCCTTCCGAAAAATTAGACAGCATAACCTCTGTAACTAGAGTGAATCCCCGTTTATAACGGCTTATAAGAGAAGAATGAAAGTTATAATTCAATAAGCCCTTTCATAGGCCAAACGAAAACAAATAAACAGATACCAACAATCAATAGACCCATTCATAGGCCGACAAGAGAAACAGACACCAATATGCTGAACCAATGAAGCCCTTCCATAGACCAAAATGAATGATCATATATGCATAACAAAAGACGGGGCTTCTTTCCCTTAGAATAATTATATGGTTAAACATATGAGACATGTTAATTAGGAAGTCAACAAATGTTCAGAATCAGAGAAACAGAATCATATCAACAAAATACCAAGATCAGAGTTCTTAGCATTTAGCAAAAGAATATCACAAGTGCGGAAGATTAATTCTTAACAGAATACTAATAAAAAGAGACAATGGGAAAATATGCAAATTATAATAGCCCATATCTCAGCCTCGTCACCTCCACGCTCCAGCTTGCTGACCTGAAAATGTTTGTAAAGATTTGGGCTGAGTACTAATGCACTCAGTGGGCAAGTTCTCACAATTTAAGTTATGCAAATCATTTTGTTAAAGTAATCTATCTGTGTTCATGCAGGTAGTGAAGCTTAGGAGGTTTAAAAGTTGAAAGAAACCTAAGTTCACCAAAACATTTTATCGTGAAGCGCTTAAGAGTATAACCCGTCACTGCCCGCAACCCGAACTACATCACCAGCGCATAAAGTTGAGTATGGCCATAATATACCCAATGAGTATAACCAATAAGTGTTTCATTTTAGTCTCACCGACAAGGAGTAGGGCAGGACAAACAATGCATGCATACTGTAGCTACTCACATTGACACAGCGCTGGTTTATGAGACTCCGACAACATACAGTAGCACGTAAATATTTAACACAGATAGTCACATATGCAATTTTAACAAAGCAGAGCTTAATAACTCGAAAGATACAAGTTGCAAATATATAATAGCCCACCTTATACATACAAAAGTCCCAACAAGGATCCAACACTCGAACACGATACTGGAGACGGAGCAACGGTCCAGAGTTCCTTCCCGAGTTCCCCTAGGGCTAAGCTGCTCTAATCATCTCGAGATTCAATCATTCACCTTTCTCATAAGTCACGCAAGTCCTACAAGGATTGATCTTCGACTCAGAATAATCGCTATATTTTCAGGAATTAATCTGCTATAAACGGAGCTATTATTAATTCTATTCTCTTCAAAAATAGATTGCGCGACTCTAGAGACCTCGAATAATTCTGATGAAGAAGGAAATAAATTCCAAAACGTCATTCTTGATTTAATGGGACTAACCGATTTGACAGAGGTCTCTTTCCAAAATTTACCATTTTACACAGCGGACCTCGATTACACTTTTCACTTGCCCGAAAATTATAAAAATAATACGGGACGCTCCTATACATACAAGGACTAATTACCGAAACTTTGGAAATTTTTCGATAACTCATGCTTCCAGAATAAAAATAACTGTTTAAATTAAATAATCGAGGTTTTACAAAACTTGTCCGAAAATTACGAAATTTGACGGGCGCATAGGAAATAATTTTTGGAGCGACTTTCGTGAAGAAACTTTTTCGATATGACGACCCGAAAGGACCGAAACGGGGTAAAAACGTGACTGATCGGCGTTTGATTAAATTTTCTGTTTTCCGGCGTTTTCGCCGGTTTCCGGCCGTCGGACGGGAACGCGTTCAACATACGAAATGTAGTACACATTTAAATACACGACATATTAAAATTTGGGCTAAAAAGGACGAGAAATGGACCGATACGATAACCGCGCGACGTGAAAACAACGTCGTCATTTTCCGGCGACATGGCAGCAGCTCCGGCGACGTCTCCGGCGGCGGCACGGCAGCGGGAAGGCGGCGGCAGGTCGGAGGTGGTGGTGGTGGTCGCAGCTCTCTCTCTCTCTCCTCCCCTCTCTCTCCCTCTTTCTCCCATCTCTCAATCTCTCGTCCCTCTATCTCTCTCTCATATCATATCTCTCTCTCATATCATATATATATATATAGATAAGATACTGGGATTGATAAGGATGGGGTGGCGTGAATGGTAATCAAACCAGGGGGGGGGGGGGATTTAGATATTTTTAGGATTTTTAATATAATATTAAAGAAATGTTTTTTTTTTTTTTTGAATTCAACAACGGGACCCTTATAGACGTCAGATAAAAATTCTGAAAATACCGGCAGCTTCCTTTGGGTTGCTACGTTTCAGAAAAGACCACAGTTGACTATCTTCCGGTGTCAAACGCAAAATCTCAAGAAGATGATTTCGAATAACGTCATCTAACGTCGCGACTTATATTCGTTTTAATTGCTATGAAGCCCTAGTCTCTTCCATTAATCTCTTAATGACAGTTAAGCTCTAAATAAAATACTCTGAAGATACGGGGCGTTACAGATATAACTGTAATTCTGTAAATATTTTGATATGGAAATAGATACACATCTATCTAATATTAAAATAAATCGATTACAACTACCTAAAATTAAAAAAAAAAAACTTACGAGACCTATTCTAAAAACACAAGAATTGAAGAACAAAAAAATAGAAAAAATAAATATTTTCTTATATCTAGGTAATTTAATTATTTTGTAATAAATCTAGTTCATTTTGTTTGTTGCTTAGTATGTTTGTTTTTGTTGCTTTTAAGGTTCGATTTTGTTGCTAGTTAATTATTAACTAGCAATTCTCCCGTACGATGTACGGGTATTAAATATTTATTGTATTATTATAATGTATATAATATACCAATGTATTATACATATCAATTAATTATGCTGAACTAATATGAATGAGATGTGATTATGATTTGTATCACAATCTATAATATGAATAAAATATACATGTGTTAAAATGTAAAATATCATAAATAATCAACACTATATTATACCAAATTTGGTGGTATATATCATGTTGTCCTTATCTTTACTAAATTTAAATTTTCGAACCACTTGGCCTTAATTCAGCAATAAAAACAACAAAAAATTATTCAAAAACACCCAAAAGGTGGGCACCTTAATTTGTGTAAAAGGAAGAACCCTAAATTAAAATATTCAAACCACCAGTTTGATATTTATCCAATGTTCACTATCGGGTAGTAATTGTGAGTTTTCTTTATGTATATGTTTATAACATAATCCATTTATGAACACCTAATCAATAGATATCTCCGTGTAGGACTTGAGACACACTCATCTCATTCCCTGACTAAAAAAACATATGAAGTTGTCAAGTTGACAATATTTGAAAATGGTATCTTAAATTTGACCGTGTAATAAAATTTAACAATAATTTGATTTTTTAAATATAAAATATAAAATTCTAATTTTACTAATTTTTATAAAGAAAAATAGTGTTGTTGATTTTGTATAATGAAAAAAATAAACTCTTCAACAATTAATCATCCAATTTCAAGTAGAGATTGTGCAATATAATCCTTATTAATTTTCAGGTACATTTTTTGGATCCATAAAATTAAATATATGTACTAATTAAGAAAAAATATGTATATCTTTAGTGGAATCTAGCTCAACAGGAAAACCTTGTATATGATTTAGATGAGTCGGTTTTATGTTTCTATTCGTTGGTTTGATGTAATAGTGCATTTCAGAGCACACGAAATCATAATAGAAAAATAAGTCCATAACAGATAACCATTAATCATTGGATTTGCAGACGATATTCAAAATACATTAATATAATCCATCAAAAACTCTAATACTTATAAACAATAACATTTGAAACCAAATAAATAAATATTGCATGTCAATCCTTCTTTTACTTCACAAGCACCCTTGATTATTCCGTGGGGGCAGTTATGAGAAATCATCAAGGAACGACTTTATCACTTTGGCTAAGAACTAAGTTTCGATTTCAAATACGTAATTCTAAGAATTGAGTTTCAACTTCAAAATTATTATAATACGGTAAAAAGAGTACCAAAACTAACACAACAAACCATTTACAAATTGAAAGTGTGTACCTGCCTTACGCAATACTATATATTTACAATCAAAATTTATTATGTGGTAATTAAAAATGAAAATTAAAGAATTAGAGTTGTGCAGCCACAGATCCCGATAACGAATCAGCTTATGTAAATTTTTTGGATCAGTTGCACAAATGACAACTTATCGTCATTTTCTGATTGAATTCTTCCTCAACCAACTATGGAAGACCACATATTGGAGCCATATTGGAAATATCTTTCGATTAGATATTGATGAAAAATAAATAAATAAATCATTTAACAAAAACACACAAAACAAACAAACAAAAAATTGACTAATGAAGATCAATTCTACTCACAATTTTTTCTAGGAGACTCGGCGAGAGCATAATGAAGTTGGAAGTACGATACACATCCATCTATTTATAATTACGAACATTATGTAATTATCTAACTTAAATATTAGTTATATCCCATAATAAAATTAACATTTGACCTAATGTAAATATAATTTTGGTATGGTATGTTACTTCCATTTTGGATATTATATATAGTAAATATATCCATACTAATATTGTTTATAAATGGAACACTAATGTTTGATGGATATCAATTTGACAATTTTTCAATCTAATATATTTGTCACCGTAACTAACGATGATTGAGAAATTAATCAGCTAGCCTAGCTAGAATTCGCTTATATAATTATAGAAACATGTGTAATTAATGGATATGATTAATTAATTTAAAGTAATTATATAAAATTAGATTTATGAAAATTAGTATTAACGGATTGACGTAATTAAAATATGTCTAGCAAATATATTACATATTACATATATAATAATATAATTATCAAAACATATAATTATCCTAATATGTGCAATGTATTTAATTAATTTTCGTATGTTATACATAATTAAATCATTTGCACCATTTTGAACTTATATAGGGTAAAAGCTAATTTAATTTGCATTATATAAACAGAAAATTTTGAAAAATAAAACAAATGATCACAAAAAAGTAAACTGTGTACCAATTCAATGGACAATGTGTGTGAATCTATGCTAGTAAATTAGTCTTAATAATTACCTATATATTCAATTCGCATGCATAAATGCGGTTAAATTTACATGAATTAAATAATTATTTCCATTACATATTTTTCTATTGACTAAAATGCCCTGGGCAATTGAGAGGAAAAATTATATTCCACAAGTGTGTTATAATATATATATAGATGCTTGGAATCTGATGCATCTTTTTTTTTTCTTTTTCTTTTTTGCTTATGATGTTGGGGTTTGTTACTTAGTGATTAGATTCATTGGTAATTTGATTTTGTTGTTTATATTATGGTGCATCTTTTTTATTACTTAAGATATTCTAGTTAATTTAATTTCTTCCAATATTATGTGTCATGTTTGTTGCTTATGATGTTTAGTTTTGTTGTTTATAATGTTTAGTTTTGTTGTTATCTTTATTTATCATTTTATCATCAATATAATATCAACCAAGCGGAAGAGGAAGTACAAAGAGCAAAGAAAAAAATGATAAAAGCAAGAGTGGAGCAAGATTAATGTGTGATGATGCAGGAAGAAGGGAAATGTTTACCCCAAAATTATAAGTAGAGCAAATCTCTCGTTATTGGTGGACGAAATTTTAAAAATGAAGATTGTTTCATTAATAGCACATCATTGCTACAATAATAATAATTTATTGCTAGTTGCGCAATATTTTATTGCTACAATAGGATTAAATCGATAAACATATGTACTCACTGATCCATAATATAATTATTTTAGTTCTCATCAAAATTGTTCATTGACACCGACGGTTTATTGCTACTTTCACAATCTTTTATTGCTATATTATGATCAATTTATCGCAAATTTCATTTTATTTTATTGCTACAATTTATGTAATAATTTCAAATAAACAAATAAATTATTTATAGATGAAGAATTAATAATTCATTCCTCTCAAATAAAGACCAAATCATCGCTAGATGAAAAAATAAATCACTCCTAAAAACATAACTATACAACCAATAATGTTAGATATATAATTATTAATTAATGATGTTATTATCTATAAATATTTTGTATGAAGTATAATCAGAAAATTATAAATATGAAAAAAAAATGTGAAGTTTTCTCAAATAAAAAATAAAAAAAATAAAAAAATTGTGAAGTAGCAATAACATCTTTATAGATAACGTAAGTTTTTTTCTTCTTTTCATAAATCAATCCTATATTATAAAATGAAGATAAAGCAGATCTAAGGATTGAATAAACCAATCAGTTGAGTAAAATTTGATAAATGAGGAAATTTTATGAAAAAAATATGGACTATTACGTGTGTAGTAGTGGGGAGAAAAAAAGGAAATAAAATAAATAATGATATGGGAAGACGTCATTTTAGCCTTTTATTATGGGATTAATTTTTGCATAATTTTGCAAATATTTTATCTGTTTGTTGCGAGTTATCTATCTGATGATATCAATTTGATATATGGTTATAGCAAATTTTTACAGTGTTGTTAGCCAATAATTATGTTGAGTTTGGTTAAAAAATTGTTTAATGTGTTTATAATTTTCGGCTTTCTTGAGATTCATAATTCCTCTTTAGTAAATTATTCCGCTGTTTATAACATTTGTATCCGTATGTGTTTGCTAACTGTGCAGTTATTTATAACAAAGTATACATTATTTCGTATTCCTTTTTTTCTAGCAAATTTTCCCGATATGTATATCAAATTGTTCATTTGATTTTAACAAAGTTGCATGATTTTCATATTCTCATTTTTTTAGCAAAATATTCCTTTGTTGATAGCAATTTTTTACTTAGTGTTTAGCAAATTGTGCAGTGGTTAAAATAAAATTTAAAAATTTCCCATATTCATATTTTTTAGCAAATTATTTTGCGGTTGATAGAAAATTAATGCTTGGTGTTTAGCCTCAAAATATTTAAGAACCAAACGAGCCATACAATACACTCTTCTTGAAACTCTACATATCTTCGTCTTCTTCTCCTTCTTATCATCATTGTTCACTTCATCTCGAAGTGAATTTTTTTGCCCTTCACGATTACATACCACATACTTCCAAATAATAACACCATCAATCTTTTTTCCCGATCCAATACGAATATCGAAACCAGCTGCTTCACCATATACTCGATAAAAGGTAATTGCTTCTTCGATAATTTTAAACTGCTGACCAACAAATGGCTTCAAAGATTGATTACATTCTGGTATGTAGCTTCCACACGACCCCAAAACTGAATCAACATTAATTCTTGCTATTTAAAATAATGCTATAAGCACATCGAGTATATGCTATACACGTGTATATAATATGCTATAAATAATTTCATACTTTAAAACTAATCATGTATACGCCATTTTGTTCTCAAAATGAAATTGTGTATAAGCAATGCACAACATGTCCAAATCATATAAGGGTCAAACCAAAAAACAACATGAACCCATTCAATAAAATGGAAAATTAATTTGCTAATTCAAACTAAAAAAATGTCCACCTTATCGTCAAATAACAAATTAAACTCACAAATAAAAATATGATTGACGTGTTATTAACACATATATAATTTGCTAATAAGCACATGCATACGCTGCTAAAAATACATTATTCTTTTGCTCACATACATTCATGCGATTTTAACTATTTTTTTCTTAAGAACTTGAAAACTTCCACAATCAAATACGAAAAACATCTATCTTCTATAATAAATATAATATGACCATTACCTGCGAACATCTTAGTATCATGTAAAACACATTGAAACAATTCCCAAAAAAATGTCCACCTTATCGTCAAAAAATAAATTAACCTCACAAATAAAAATATGACTGACTTGCTATTAGCACATATATAATTTGCTAATGACATATGAAAAATTTGCTAACATTCGGACATACGATGCCCTAGCAGATTCCGCCCAGATCTCTACACCTACAAAGAAACATTAATGGAGAACATAATACCTGGATCTTTCATAATATATATGATAACTGGCGTGATGGTAATATACGATCGAATAAGAACTTGTGAAATATATGATCGAATAAGAACTTGTGAAAAATGACTCCTGCAGATGAACAGACATACGATGAAATCCGACAAAGTCGACACCGACGAACAGACAGACGATGAAAACTAATCTTGAACGGCTTCTTTGATTGTAAGAGTCGTAACTTTGAAGATGTTAAACAATTGTGTGATGAATTAAAATTTGAAACAATGATAGATACAACTCTGTAAAAAAAAATCAAAGACAACCGTCCAAAATAAAAAAAATTGTTCCAATCTAAAATCCCACTATATATGGAACAGATATATTTACTACAGATTTTTAATATACATTACAATGACATATATACCCTTAACTTAATATAATTATTAACATATTGCATTTTTGACCCCATTTTTCCAAGATTAATCTCAGCCTTACAAAATAAATGATCCAACCCTCCAGCTTAGTTCCTAGTTCCTACACAGGTGCTTGGTTCTCATTTAATATCTCTCTCTCTATATATATACATATATAACTATAATTTTTTTTATTGTAACTTATAAAGATATTTTAAAATTTATTAAATACTATAAAATATCGTGAAACGCATAAAAGAAATGTTTAAAATGCAAGTAACAAGTACGAGTATAGGTAATTAAGTATCCAAAAGTATAAGAACAGACATAAAAGTTGATACCCAACAGGTACTAGAACGAATATTAATATTTTTCTAAAATACGGATATAAAAACGAGTACTGTAATATCTTATCCATACCCCACCCATTGGCATGGAGATGCTCTCAAAGGTGGGTTAGAGGGGTGGGTTTAATTGCGCTATTTTTTCTTCTTTTTGGGTGTAATTGCTTCAAAATAAATTCTAAGGGTGTATGCAAGCTAAATGTAAACCTGAAGGGGGATATTTGCATAATTTTTCTCGTATAAAATAAAAATTTCAAATTCAAATCTCCACATGTACCAGTACCACATTTTCGAGTTTCGACATTTCCATAAACCACAACTGCCTCCATCAACGGGGAAGGTGAATAATTCTCCCTCTTTTTAGCGTGCTAATATTTGAGTTCTAGTTCTAAAACTTGGAATTTCTTTCAGGGCATGGAAATCCTATTGCTGTCGCCCACAAATTTTTAGAGCTGTTCAAATTTTATGAAGGTGAATGACTATTTCCGTGTTAATGATTTTATTTTTTGTGATGCTCTAATATTCTTCTCAAGTTTAGGTTTTAATTATTTGGTGAATAACTGGAACATTTTAGGGATTTAATTAATTAATATCGCGTGCATTGCTTTTAAGTCATTATTAAATGATGAAATATATTTTGATTTTCGAATGCTCGGTTGCTTGAGTTGCTTGCCCACACTGCTTAGCAATATAGATTTTCAAATTAAACGGCGTTTCTGCTTATGATTCGCCATTTCAAAATCTGATTTCACTTCAGCAAACTGTGACAGAAAATTTTCAGAAGTGGGTGAAACTATTGCATTGCGAAAATATTTATGTTGATTAACTTGAATTTGAAGGACCTGGGTTTATAACAACCCGAAAGGGGTTTTTCATAGAGGTCTGTGGTGGAGATGGATCATGTTTATGATGGAGATGCCCAGTTGGATTTTTAGGGTTATGCATAAATATTTTATGGTTGGATCCTTTTGTAGTTGGTTGTTGATTAAAGAAATAAACTCTCTCTCTCTCTCTCTGCCGGTGGAGGTAGACTGATTTTGCCGAACCACATATTGCTGTGTTCCTTTTCTTCTTGT
This sequence comes from Perilla frutescens, assembly GCA_026008535.1. Taxonomy (NCBI): domain Eukaryota; kingdom Viridiplantae; phylum Streptophyta; class Magnoliopsida; order Lamiales; family Lamiaceae; genus Perilla; species Perilla frutescens. Next base: position 48,527,429 of record BRKX01000005.1, read on the forward strand.
TTTTCTAACAATTCTCCCTATCTAAAGAGATAATGAAACCTTAGGAGGACATAGGTGGATGTCCAATCATGGCCAATGCATATCTTATTTACTCTAATTTCTAAGGGGATAATTTCACTTTTGGTTCCATTACAATAGGGTCAAAACACTTTTAGTTCCACATCTGACTTTTTTGGTTCCAATATTTATTTACTCGACATTTTTTATCCCAATTTTTATTTTTTCGACTTTTTTGGTCCCAAAACTAACACCCTTACCTCACAACTATTTGGGTATGTTAGTTTTGAAACCGAAAAAGTTGAAAAATAAAATTTGAGACCACAAAAGTTGAGAACATTATATTGTGTGTGTGGTAATCGTCTAATATAATATAGATATAATATGTTGATTTCATTTTTCCAACAAAATACCCAATCATATTTTCATTATTTATGCGTTTTTGGATCTCAATCTTTATATTTTTTGTCCTAAATTTGATTTTCTTGACTTTTTTTATTCCAAAATTAACATCCCAAACAGTTGCGAGGTAAGTTATTAGTTTTGGGACCAAAAAAGTTGAAAAAATAAAATTTGGGACCAAAAACATCAGGACTAAACATGTTTCGACCCTATTCTAATGGGACCAAAAGTGATATTATCCCAATTTTTAAGTTTTGGTTTTGAACTTCTGAATGATAAAGTTAGAACTTTTATAGCTCTGCTTTGTTCTTAACAAGTTTCCATGTTGACTTGATTTGCACTAGGCCATTAACTCATATACAAAAGTAAAGGAAATGGATATAACTTATGGTCAGCTAGATGAAGTGAAAGTTGAAGGGAAAAAGCTTGGGGGAGAAAGCGTGGTGAAAACTGATTTGTCGGATAGTTTGAGAGCCAAAAACCAACAGCAGAAGTTGGAAATTGATAAATTAGCCAAGGAACTGCATGCCATGTCTGAGGAGATAATCGAGCTTAGAAAAATGTACGAGGAAGTTCAATCTAGTTTACACAGAAAGGAGTTGCTTTTCAATCAGATTAGTTCTGCAAATGAAAAGCTTGAAGCAGACTGCAATGAGAAAATACTAAAATTGGAGGGTGAAAGCAGGGATCTTGTCTTGTCCTTAGATGAAGCATTTGCGAGAATTCGGGATGTGGAGGAGAAGACTGCTGCAAGTTCTGAGGAAATTTCTGGTCTTAAGTGGCTTTTATCAATTAAACAACAGCTGAACTCAGAAATGCAGAAGAATGCGTCAATAGTTCTGAAAGCGAGAGATGAATACATACTCAAACTGGAGGAGGAAAGTAGGATTAATCAAGATCAGTTGAAATGGAAAAACGAGCGGTTCTCACACCTTGAAGAAGCACATAGAAAGCTTCAGACTCTGTTTCAGGCAAGTAAGTTGGAGTGGCAGAAGGAGAAATCGTCACTTCTTGATGAGATTTCTTCATTGCAAGGTACTTTAGCTGCCCGGAGTTGTGCTTCAGAAAGCCTGGAGGCTCAGTTGAGGATGAGCAACCAAGCCTTATCTAATGCAGAAAACAGAAGGAAAGTTCTAGAAATTGAAGTGTTGGAATCTAGATCAAAGTTTGAGGATGTCTTCCTAGAGTGTCAAGTGGCAAATTCAGAGATTGATCAATCAACTATGAAGAGGGAAGATGAGATTGCGGAGCTAAGGATCCTATTGAGAAAAAAGGAGATTCTTGCCAATGAAATGAAAAAGAAAATTCAACAACCAGAGCAAGAAAACAGTGACCAAGAGGTTCAAGTTAATAGTAATGCCACATATTTTCCGTTAGAAAAGTTGAAAAATACGCTTCAATGTGCGCAACAGTTGAATGGTAAATGCGGTATAAACCTCACAGAGGAAGCTGAATGGAATTCTCAGATTGAAAAATTGAGGAGAGGGACGAGTTATTGCTTATCTCAGTTGGCTGAAAAAAATAGAGGCATAAGAGAACTCCATAAGGAACTAGAAGAATATTCATCCCTATTGGAGGTACAGAGTGATGAAATTTTTGTTTCAATGATGATATTGAAATCTGAGTTATATGTTGCTTACTCAAAGCTGCATGATACGAAAGAGGAGTTGGAGCAAAGATGTGATGAGGTAGCAGTTTTAGTGGAGCGGGTTGAGTCTTTAAAATCATTAAACCAGAAAGACAATCTCATGGAGGAAGAGCTGAAACGATATAAAGCAATGCTTGGCGAATCAAAACAATGCGAAAGTCATTTAAAGCAACAATTTCTAGAACTTGAAAATGCACAGGCAGAGAACATAAAAAATGCTGTGGAGAGGGTCAACATCGAGCTGCAGAACAAAACCTCAGAAATTGAAGCGGTCAAGTTCGAGTTGCAGAGATCAGAATCTGGGATTGAAATTCTGAAATTAAATTTGAAAGAGAATCAGCAAGCACATGAGCAAGAGAAGACCAGGCTTCTTGCCACTGTGAACGATAAAGATGCCAAAATTGGTAATTTAGAGCAACAGATTTCCATGATGAAGTCTGTAGTGTTTGAAAAATCAGAGACTGCTAAAAGGCTGTATCAAGAAAAAGACAACTATATCCGACTTGCAGAAGAGAGGAACTGGTGCATACAAGATCTTCATAATGAGATTGCTCAGCTAAGGAACAAGTTGGCTGAAAGAGAAGTTGCAAGTGTTGCTATATTAGATGCAAATAACACTCTTGGACATGAAAATGAGAGGTTAATATCATCTATTAATGATAAAGACCAGAAAATGCAAGAACTTCAGAAAGAGTTCGAATCATTGGATCAGGACTTCAAAAGTGCTACTATTTCTCTTGCAGAGAAGGAGGTTATTCTTGATGAAACCGGTTTTTTGACATCCCAAACTGAACCGACCGAACTTGGGTCATATAAAATGGCCTTATGGCCTGAAGAAATGGAGAAATCAGATATACAAGAGCTGAGAAGTCGACTAGAGATGGAAACGAGGTGCTTTGAGAATCTCCTTAAGGAGCTCGAGTCCCATAAACAAGCATTGCTTGAAGATCAAAGGGTAGAGAAAATTAACAAGGAAAATATGCTTGCACAATTTGAAAATATGTGTCAACAAATTGGACTCTTGTGCCGAGAAGACGTGGAATTAACGGGTATGTTGGGGAAATTATCACACCCTTATAAGGAAGGCGGTGAACCAGCAAGCAATCTGTTGTCGAGTGATGGTGTCAGTAACACCCCACTCTCAAGAAAATCTGTGAATTTAGATGAAAGAATTCCACTGGCAGAGCTAAATGTCAGTTCTATCTAGATTCTAGAGAGCTGAAGAAATTGATTAGTTTTGTTGTTAGGTGTATAATGTTCGGATTTGATATGATCAAGAATGTTGCCCTGCCAGAAGAATGCTACTGAGGGTATAAAATATCATGTGAGGATTTCAAGATGTTTCATTGTGAAAGAAGCGTGGCTCTTCGTAGCTGATAGGTTGCTCTTAAATTCCTTACGTTTTCTGTGCTCTTATAGTAGAATGCTTTTGTAAGTTGAAGCTGCAGCTTTATTCGAGCACAGAACTTCCTAACTGGAAAATTCGATTGTGCGTGAGGCACTATCTACATGCCTCCTCAATCGGACACATGTCTAACAATCGAAGTCATTGTCCACATGCCTCCTCAATCGGATACCTATCCGACAAGCATGAAAAAAAAATTGTTCATCAATGCAGACAAATTTCTGCAAGTGCCATGATTCGAGTGCATAACTTCACCTAGATTCAATTGCCATGAAATGGTAGTTTGTAAAAAATCATGTTTCTAAATGACAATATACATACATATATATATGTATGTATGTATTTATAACCAAAATTACATAACTTTCGACCATTCTAAATGATAATATATTTGCTTCTATCTGAAATCCAGAATGAATAGAATAGCTACTTGTATAAACCAAGATAACGGTTTGTAGGCGTATCAAACGAATGATGAACTCAAATCTGAGGTAAAATCTTGATGGAGAATTTATTGCTCCTCTGTTCCTGATGAGCTTGAGTTCTTCGAGCGATTTCGCCGTCCTTGCTTGTTCTTTTCCTGGTTTTGTGAAAACTTGGACAGCCCCTGTCTCAAAGCGCCTAGGTTCACGCCATTGCCAACCAAGATGCTAGTGACACCCATATTAGAAACCTAGAGGTGACAAATAACAAAATAAAATGTAATCCAGTGAAAAAAAAGTTGTATTAATTTCTAAGGCTTACATGGATACGAGTTCTTCAGCACTTGACCTCAACTGTAAAGCACAATAAAAAAACTAGAATAGAAGAGATCTTACCGGATCTATATTACGATCCTCATCATCAAAAAAGAGCATTTCAGTGTATGGAATGTTAGTCCTCCGATGAATTCTTTGAAAATGGTCAGTCTTGTGGGTGTGACTCGAAAATATTTCCTGAAAAATTAGAAAAAGTTCAACACAGTGGGAAAAACTTGCAAAGGATTTCTGAGTATTCATTCAAAGGGCATTATGCATCTCAACCATAATGTTGCAATGGCTGAAAGTTTCTTCGGCCATATTTCATGAGTTCAAAGCGTTGTGCTCATGTTGGCTTATCTTCAGAAATTCTATTGAATCCAAAATTTAAACCCATCAATATATGAATCAGAGGCACTAGACTCTTCTGCAAAAATTTTTATTTTCATTTTCCGAAACAAGCAGCACATCTGGTGAGGCTTGAGGGAATCTTTCATCTTCATGAAGTAAGAGGAATGTTTTTCAGATATTAATAACTCAAATAAAAGTATTGTTTAATCACCTATATATATAAGTCCTCATGTGCCTTGCCTAGTGTTAGTGTAACTCAGTCACAGACTCCCTCTATCTAGAGTGAGAGTGTTTGTGCAATTGTGCATTTCCCTTTTCTTGTTTCTTCGTTTTTTTTTCTTTTTTGTGGTTTGCATGCGGGGAGAATGAAGAAGCAAGACCTCTCAATCTTCATGTGAGATTACAGAAACTCGACAAAAGTAAGGCAAATGAAACATAAGGTATATATTGCCTTGTACATTTAGACATAGGCTGCATAGCACAAATGTTGCCAGTTTTTATGTTCCCCAAATTGCTATCCCCAAATGATCTGAATTCTGAGCTTGCTGAAGCAAATATTCCATGTTGATCACCTTAATTACCAGCACTAGAATACAGGCTACAGAGACGAGTAAACTCGGATAGCTAGAAAACAAGCAAACACATCCAATTATACGGATTTAAACACTATAATAGTATATAATTATAATATAGAAACAGTAGGAATAGGGCGCATGATGAAATGCAAACGGACATAGATAGATCATAGATTTAAACAAAAAGCATTCATCTTTGTAATACTACTCTCTGGCTGCATTAAAACATAGAACATGATTTGTCAACATAGAGAACTAAAGCTATTATTTGCTTACCTGAGCTACAAACATTGATTTTATCCCCAATTTGTCAAGAAAAGTGTTGGCTATATCAGGAGTTGGTGATCTTGAGGCAATAGCCATCTTAACTCCTTTATCCTTGAGAGCATAAAGAATGCCCTTGGCATCAGGATACAGCCTCGGCATTTCCCGTTTGGAGCGACATTCACTGAAAATACAAATTAACATTGCCCATCTCAAGCAACAAAATAATCACACCACACACACATATCACAAACCTTATAACTTAATAGTATTTCTCGCATTTATGTAGGTGAGTAATTTGAGGTTCAATCTCCAACTAAAAAACATACAAAACAATAGTGTAATAATACATGTAAAAAAATTGTATATGTGTGTCTTTGCAAGTTTTCAAATTTGTTATATTTTTTTGTTATTTCATAAAATATGCAGAATGAATTTCCCTCTGCCAGCAGCTACAACACTACTACTTGATGCTAAAACAATTGCCATCAAATTACAATTTTCAACTAAAATGACTCTATATTGATGCTTGACATTTCTTTTCGAGATAATACCTTCGAGCTTCCCAATTATTTTATATTTCTTTTCAAACTATCAAATTCAAGGGATTGTTAAAATTATTGAACAAGGCGAAATAACGTTTGATAAAAATCTACAAATTGTAAGAAAAATAAAGTAAAAAAAGGGAAATAATTATAAAATCGGGAAAGAAATCAAAGAAAAGTACCAGTAGAAAGGCCAGAGAGTATAATCAAGATCGAAGACGACGAGGCGAGGCAGCAACTGAAACAGGCCCATAATCTCCATTGCCTCGTTCTTCACCCTCTCGTCTCCCATCCTCTCTCTCTCTGCTACTGTGTTTCTCTCTCTAGCAACAATTGACTAGTCCCATTTTTACTGGAGTCAAAAGGAAAATTAGAAAGAGAATCTCTCGTGAATGGTATAAAAAAAATAATTTCAAAACATATTCGTCCTTATACTTATATTTTTTATTTAATTAGGTTCTCATATATATATATATATATATATATATATATATATATATATATATATATATATATATAGGATTGGGTTTCAGAAGAAACCACACCCTAGGTGAGAACCGAGAACCAATCTAAGCCATAGATCCGGTATATTTGGACGGTCTAGATCTGCTCCAGATTTAAAAAAAACGCGGTGGCAATCTCGTAATAACTTCAAACTTCGCTGTCCCTGAGTCTTAGTAAGGGTAAAATCGGAAAATATATGAATACTCAGAATTTACGTGTAAATTTTTTAATTTATGGTTTTAGCATTGTCATTTCTTATTTTAGCACTGTCATAGCCTTTTTAGCACTGTCATGGTCTTTTTTAGCATTGTCATGACTTATTTTAGCATGACTCTTATTCCAGCAGATCAAATTTTGTAATAATACATGCGTGCATTTGCGGAATTCTTGTACCACCGAGTGATTTCTCGTGGATTGAAAAATCTTGCCCTTGAAGGTGTTCCTTAAGTTGATTAATGATGAACTGGACGTATAAATGTATATATTATTTATTCTAAATAATTAATATTGACATGGTCATGGTTGTCTGGTCTTTTTGTAACTTTCATTTAGTATTTTACTGACCATCTTTTGACTTTTCATTGTAAAGAAAATTCCATGAGAGTTCTACGAATATCGCCATGAATTAGAAAATAATTGGGTTTATTTAAAATTGTGCAGTAGTTCACATCAACATCTTATGATAATTAAGAAACACAAATAATATCGTGACCACAGTTATAATCTCAAATAAAGGGTTGAGATTATCAATCATCATGGTCGCGATCCAACAACTAAGACCTCATTTGGAGAAACGCATTGATTCACTCTAAAGCACCTCTTCCCATATTGTATCTAGACAAGGGCCCTTTTTAGCACTGTCATGGTCTTATTTAGCATTGTCATGCCTTATTTTAGCATGACTCTTTCAGGATTTTAGCACTATCATTTTCTATTTTAGCACTAGCATGACCTTTTTTTTAGCACGTCTCTTTTAGGTTTTAGCACTGTCATTTTCTATTATAGCATTGTCATGACTTATTTTAGCATGACTCTTTTAGGATTTTAGCACATTCATTTTCTATTTTAGCACTTTCATAGCCTTTTTTAAGCAAAGTTTCTTATCTTTTCCATTTTAAAATACTTTTGTAAAATTTTTAATTTTCTCTTTTAAGTATCATGTCTACTTATAACTAAAAGTTTTATGCGTAATCATTCAATTTTCTCCACTGTGCAACTACGTCTTAGAAGAGACTATACATAACTACTGTAAACATCTATACCTTAAACCTTGTTGTGTAAATATTATATTTTTAAATTGATGACTAGTTTCTTTTAAAATAAATTAAAGTGGAATTAAAAAATAAAAAAAGATAGATTTAATATAAGCTAGACACGCTAATTCATCCCCCCAACCCCTACCCCGACATAAGAGAAGATATCAATTAAAATTTAATTTTGTATATAAGTCATGTATTGTGAATTTGTCCTGTGGATTTAAATTCACTATATGGGTCAAGATCCGGATCCAAACACAATAACTAAGTATATATAAAAAAAGATTAATATGCATGTCATCCAATATGAGATTTAATATGAATCTAAACATATCTTATGAATTTGAACTTGTAAAACGGTCACACGTAAATTTGAATGTGAGTTTTAATCCATTCTTTTTAGCACTATCATAGTCTTTTTTAGCATTGTCATAACTTATTTTAGCATGACTCTTTCAGGGTTTTAGCACTATTATATTCTATTTTAGCACTGTCATGAGCTTTTTTAGCATGACTCTACGAACATGAATGCTACAGATTATGTCTTGAATGAGGCTGATGCATTGGGAACCTCCAGTTTGCAGCGAGGCCATCAGCAGCTCCGGCCAAGTCTCTCCATTAGCAAGAAGCGATACAGAGGCGTGCGGCGGCGACCGTGGGGGAAGTTTGCGGCGGAGATCCGTGACAGCAACCGGCAGGGGACGAGGATTTGGCTGGGCACGTTCGGAACTGTGGAAGAAGCTGCTCTTGCTTACGACAGAGCTGCTTTCAGAATGCGAGGACCCAAAGCCATGCTCAATTTCCCTGCAGCTGCAACTGCTGCTTCTTCTTCAACTGATAATATTTCAAGAAACTTGGACAATTTCAGTGTGTGTCTCTCCCAACTAGATATATAATATACATAGGGTTGGGTAATTAACTGTTCCTTTTGTTTGTGTTTATGTCTCATACAAAAAATAATATTGTCAACATAATGGTTAATTTGCTTTTCTGAAATTGCGCAGTTGCATAATATTTTAAGAGATGCATATCATTTATGCAACTGCGAACATAGAATATTTGATAGAGACCTTGCATATTATATTCTTGAAATATTAGTTTTGTTTTAGCCACCTAAATACAAAGGTGTTTGATTTTTCACGCATCAAAATATTATTATATTATGTAGTATACAAATAAATATAAATTACATGTGGTGACTGGTGAATTCCCTAAAAAAATTTCTGATAGATAGTAGAAGAGAACAAACTCTCCAAATACTCATTCCCAAGATCCACAAATTCTAAGACATCAACACCACAACTACCTCTTGATCTATTATGCGAAGGTTCATCTTCATCAACCGCTGTTGCTGCTGCTGCTCCCCTTTCCCCGTTATTATCCGTAACAACAATGGCCACGATGACTATCGCTAATTCCAATAATCATGCAGCTGCTGCAGATTATGTTTTCCAATAAAGTTTCAGCTGCTGCTAAAATAGTTCACAGTAGTGCTAAAATAGGTTACAATATTGCTAAAATAGATCACAATAGTGCTAAAGTACATGACAGTGCTAAAATAGTTCACAGTAGTGCTAAAATAGATTACAATAGTACTAAAATAAATCACAGTAGTGCTAAAGTACATATTAACTGAGCATGAATCACACAATCACAGCCGGAAAATAACACCAGCAGGGCCTCACTTTGTACCGGCGTCGGCACTATGTATCCAACCTCCTCCGCCCTGCAACTTGAAAATAATAAATTTAAGCAATTCATCACAAAAAATGTAACAAAAATTTATAAAAATTAATGCCAGAACACGACGCTAAACCAAGTCTACAGATTTTCTTATTCCAATTCAATCAAATATTAACCTAGCATAAACTTAACATCAACCGAGATATAAAAAATTTCACTATCTACATAAAAACATAATCGAAAGCTCAAAACTTGCCTGCGGAGCAAGTGATCGAGCACGTGACCCTCACACAATTCACGCAACGTCGAACAAGTATTATGGATTCAGAGAGAGAAACAACCACCAGCAAATTAAGCTTTTAAGAGAGAGAGAGACAGAGAGAGAGAAACAAAAAAAGAAAACAATAGGGTATATGTATGCTTTACTTTCTGCTGCTTCTTTTCTTATATAATGAATAGAGAACCGAGATGCAGAAATACAGAAAAGCTTTGATTGATGCCCTCTATTGCGATGAAGAAAAATGGGGAGATGCTGAGGAAGAAGACGAATTGCAGGAGATTCATTCCAAATATAACATATTTCCTAAATTACAAAAATACCCTTACTTCATTAAAAAGTTGTTAATATTACAAATATGCCACCGCGTTTTTTTCAATATTGACACAGATCTTGGCCGTCCAAATCAGAGCAATCTGTGGTTGAGATTGATTCTCGGTTCTCACAGGGGGGTGTGGTTCTCACATGATCCCATCTCTATATATATATATATATATTTTGCTTTTTAACAGGTCTTTATACTTTTATGTTTAATTTTATTAGATCCTTATATTTTTATTTTTTTTCCTTTTATTAGTTCTCTGTATAATTTTTTTGTTATAATAGGTCCTTATACTTTTATATTTGATTTCATGAGGTTCTTGTTCATTAGATTTAACGACATGTTAATTTTTTCGTTAAAAATTAACATGTAATCAATTATTATTTAATTGAATTACAAATCATATCTAGTTAGAATTTTGTATGACTGTTATTCGAAAACTGAAGCGAACTTATAACCTCTCAATTAATTTTTATGAAATAAAAGACATAATAGTAAAAAAAACAACAACCAACAAGCGATATTAGAGATCATTTAAAAAAATCCAGCTACTACTCATCTATACATATATTAAAGCAAAATCGTAGGGGCAAAATTGTCATAAAAAATAGACAGCTAAAACTTGATTTAAAATAATATTTCTTTTGAAAAAATTCAAAACCTTCATTATGGTGGAGTTGGTATCATGGAATAGACAAATCCTTGAAGGGTTGGGATCGAACCTTGCGGTAGTAAACCCATCATCCGTCTTTTTTTGTTTTTTTTTTTTTTTTTTCATGTTTGCTTTTTCTATTTCTTCCTTTTTGATTTTTTCTTTTATTATCCTTTTTGATCTTTTATTTTATTTCTACCATTTTTCATATTTTTTATTACTCAATATTTTTTAGGTACATTAGTCATGATTAAGCTCACCATTTATTTTGATAATTAACATTAATTCAACTTATTTATTATTTTATATTAAAAAAACTATTACAATTCCTTACGAAAATTATGACCATTCAAATCATAATTATTTTGCATATATAATAAAGTTTTTTTGAAAATACTTTAAATTACTCCTTATAATATTATTCAAATTAGTCTTTTGTCACAGTTTGCGATTTTCTTTAGTGCTTTAAAGCCCTCCATCCAGTGCATATATATATATATATTGATTAGGTAAAAATGAATGGATTGGTGATTCACATCGATCTTAGTATAGAATATGGATGAAGGATAAATATATTGTATCTGGAAAAAAGACGGACACACACATACACATTTCTTCTCAAAATTAGAGTTTTTATTTTATATTAAAATTTATTATTTAACATGCAATAGGCTTTCTTTTATGTAACATATTTTTCTACCAAACCCAATTTTTTATGCAATTGTAGTAATTATGTGACAAAAAAAATAGTTGCGTGAAGTTAAATATTTTAATATTGATAATTACATGAGTTATTTAGGAGAATAGTTACACGGATTAGTAGGTAACAACATGGAACAAAAAATTATTATGTCAAAATTTAATTGAAATTCCTATAAGGTGTAAAAAAGTGATTCCTACATAAAAAGAATAATTTTGATTATGATTGTTGGGTTGAAAAATATAGCATATATATAAAACAATACAACAAAATTATATCAACCCTAATTATTTTTTTACAACTCGAGTTATGTATTTTGTTCAATTAATACCATGTTTTTATTTTTGTACTTTTGAAAATTAATAAAATGACTCCAATAATCATGTTTACTATTTTCTTATTGTTTAGTTTAACTGATGTTGTGATATTTGGCAAATGTTAAATATAATTATTATGATACGTGAAGAAGACCTCTAACAACCATATGATATTTATGTAATCACAATAAACATATTGAGTATATTTGAGACCCACAATATTATTTTCCCATTCAATTACAATGTGGTCTTTAAAATTTAAAATATAAATTCATAAATATTTAAATCCGTGCAACGTACGAGAGAAATACTAGTTATTTATTAAAGTTGCTTAAAGTAACCACTTATAATCCGTTCAATATAGAATATTTTATAATTCATTCTTGAAAATTTATACAAATCACAATTTAACAATAAATCAAAATAATTAAGTTAAAAAAATGCAGAATAATGAGGAATAGCAGCATGACTTTTTCAACGAATTCTAACGGCATACTCGTTGATTAATTTTTCTTGTTTTTACATAATTTAGCTAAAAGTTTATAAGATTTTCTTTTGCATAATAATTATATAAAATCCTAATTAACTAGGACATGATATATAGTTCAATTAAATAAAATTTGATAATGTGTTACATTTTTTAACGAAAACGTTAATCCAAAACTGTTATATTTGATAAATAAGGACCCGATCAAATTAAATATAAAAGTACAAGGATCAATTGAAATGAAAAAAATATATATGGACCTAATAAAATGAAGAGTAACAGTGTATGGACCTAATGAAATCAAACTTTAAAGTACAGATGCCTATTAAATTGAAAAAATTGAATAGAAACCTATTAAAACATAAAGTAAAAGTACAAGGATCTATTGAAATGAAAAAAAAAAAAATATATGGACCTAATAAAATGAAGAGTAACAGTGTATGAACCTAATGAAATCAAACTTTAAAGTACAGAGGCCTATTAAATTGAAAAAAATGTATAGAAACCTGTTAAAACATTAAGTAAAAGTATAAGGACCTAATGATGTGTTTTGCCAATAAAAAATCTAAAAAAATAAAATAAAAAAAGGTTAATTTTCTCATATGCGGATTCTGAATTCCTGACCACCACACCACATCCTTATGACATTCTCTACAATATCTTCTGTGCCAATTTTTTTCAATTTTTTTAATTTATTATAATTTAATTTTATTTAATCTTCCCCCAAATAGAGTATATTAAAAAAAGTTAGTTATGTCATACAAAACGTAACACGGGAGGGTAGGGAGATCTAATTGGGACCATCTTCATGCGGATTAGATCCTCTATGCCCTCTCATGTTACATTTTATGGGTAATAACTAGTTTTTCTTTCATTTTTTTAATATATCCTAATTGGAGAAAAAAATTAATTGAATTAAATGATCATAAATTAAAAATTAAAAAAATTAAAAGAAAATTAAAAACAAAAGTTTGGCACATGATCGCATAGAGGGATTTGATGTGATCTTCATGTTGGTATGTTGTTTTTTTATAAAAAAAGTATTTTTTATTATTTTTTTGGTTTTGAATAAACTTTTATTATGAAATATAATCTAACAAATTGATTAATTTTTAAAAAGTGAATTTATCCACGAATTTATTTATATCGTTTGGATTAATCTAACAATTGATAAATAGAATGTTATTTAGAAACATTAATCATCCACTTGAATTGTACAATAATGTAAAGAGAAAATTGCACTTTCGATTCCATATAGAATACAAATAATTAAGATTCTATATTCTATATTTGGTGTTTTAATATGTGTTCCACGATCAAATTTATGATCTTTTCTTCCATTTTTCATCATTTTTAATTTATTATGTTTTAGTTTAGTTTTACACTTATTAATTAGGGTCAATTCTGCCCAATTAGGATTTTTAATATTTAATTTTCAAAGAAATGATTATTATGGTTGATTATATTTAAAAATATGATTTATAGTTTTTTAAATTTCAATCTTTTACTGATAAACGGAACTAGGTCGATTATTAGGGTGTCTATTCACACCACAATATTTTCTGTACACGCCACAATTTCTTTCTACACCACAAAAATTTGTTACTTACCTTTTTTTTTTCTTTACACACCACAGTTGAAAACTCTTTTATCCTTCATCTACAACTTAAAAAATAAAATTTTAATTGATAAAACGAAAAAGATAAACAAAAGAAGAAGGAAAAAAAAGAGAGAGAAGAATAGCCGCTGCCAATCTTCACTCCACCCGCTAAAAAGAAAAAGAAAGAAAAAAGATGAACAACACGAGTCTTCACTCCACCTACAACTTTCATTGCCACTCCAATTTTAGCAAAGCAGCGATTCTGCCTATAAGTAAAGTTGCGACTGTTGGAACATGAATTGAAATACAAAATATTAAATAGAGAATCTCATCCAAGGGCAGAGGGACATGGGTGCCGGGAGCACTGCCCCTGGAATTTTAAAAAAATTAATATAGTAATAGTATTTAATTTAATATTAAAAAATATTAAAAAACATCCTACTCTTATTTCCAAGTCTCACTCTCACAGCCACTACAATTCAGTTTCCAGCCACCAACTTCATCCCCAATTATCTAAAATACATGTATCGTCAGAATCGGTCTCCCCTCCCATTTTCTTCTACAATTCTTTCATCCTAGTGTTGATGTTTAAACTTTAGAATTCATTAAAGATTTGAGGAGAGGTTACAAAAATCAAAATTTTGAACTTTTTAAGGTAATATTCTTTACATTGATATTTATAATATATATTTTTTTTGAATTGATTTAATTGTACAGTAAAATCGCCCTAGAGTGGAGGAAGGTGGAGAAGTATGGAGCTCACCTTTGAAATGAGGATAAAGTGAATTATAAATTGATTTAAAGTGTATTTATATTTATCTAGGTTGGGCTAAGGCCCAAGGCAAAGTTTATTTTAGGATTGGGACTGCTTTACCATTCCGAAATTAGCCCACTTAGACTAAGTTGGCCTCTTAACCGTTGAATTCTATAAATCTAAATAATTTGGCCCAAACCTAATAAAATTCAATTAATAATGTTTTATGGTATTACAATTGTACAACCTCAAGCATCATTGAAAGAGAAGAACATTTAAGTTGATTTGGAAAATCTTCCAAATGATCCAGGACTACGACCTGATATAATGAGCTATTCACTGAACTTAATAGAATAGGTTCGTAGAACTTACTTATTAAAAGGTCCATGTCAACCATGTGAGCATTATTTTCCTGAAACAATTGATGGAAATCGAGTACGTAAATTTGTTAAGTTTTGGTTTGATGAATATAACACTAATTGGTTGGAGTATAGCATTGTAAAAGATGTAATATTTTATTTATATTGTTATCTTTTTCATTGGGGCATAGAGAAAAAAATGCACAGTGCTTTTGTTTTGAAGGGTTTAATTCTTGGCGCAAGAAGAAAAGATTGAGAGATCGTGTTGGTAATCATAAAAGTGTTCATAATAAAGTGTCAAATCAATCTAAGATTGAATACATCAATTGTTTGTTTGCGCTATCTCATTATGCAAGAGTTAACTTTTCGAGGAAATGATGAGCCGGAAGAATCCTTAAATCAAGGAAACTTTATTGAGCTTTTGAAAGTTATTGTTTCTTGCAATAAAGAAATACATAATGTTGAGCTGAAAAATGCTCATGACAACCTCAAACTTACATCTTCAGATATTCAGAAACATATTATAAATGCTGATGTCATTGAGACCATGAAAGCTATAATTTTGGATAATGTAAATAAAATTTTCTCCATATTAGTGGATGAGTGTCTGGATGTTTCTGTGAAAAAGCAAATGAGAGTTGTTCTAGGTTATGTGAATAAGGTTTGATGTGTCATTGAACATTTTCTTTGCAAGGTCTTGTGCATGTTAGTGATAATGCTGCAACTTCACTTGAGAAGGGTATTGATTCTTTATTCTCTACTTATGTCTTAAGCAACATGAGAGGAGAATTCAATGCATAAAAAAGTTTGATACTTAAAAAAGGAATTCTAAATGCTTCTTATGTTCATTATTTTGCTCATCAACTCCATCTCACAATTGTTGTCGTTGCTAAAAAGCATACAATTATTGGATCTTTTTTTAATACTGTTACACGTTTATGTAATGTAGTTGGAGGTTCTTATAAGCGCAGAGATATGCTTTGAGAGAAGCAAATAGAGAAGATCATTCAAGGGATTGCAAGTGATGAAATTAAGACCGGAAGAGGATTGAATCAAGAAATGGTATTGAAGCAACCAGGGGATACTCGTTGGAGTTCTCATTATGGTACTCTCATCAACTTAATGCATTTATTTTCTTCTATTGTGGATGTTGGGAAGAATGGTAATGATGATGCACAAAGGTCCGGATTGAATCTTTTGATTTGTTAGAAGTTATTAATCGCTTTGAGTTTGTATTTGTGTTACATCTTATGAGACAAATATTGAGGATTACACATGAATTATCTTAGGTGCTACAGAGAAAGGATCAAGATATCGTTAATGCAATGAATCTTATTAATGTAATAAAAACTCGTTTGCAAGCAATGAGAGATGACGGTTGGGATACTTTAGCAAGTTAAGTTCCCATGTTTTGTAGCAAAAATGAGATAGTTATACTAGATATAGCTAGAAGATGAATATGTAGCTCGAAGAAGAGGGAGACGTGGAATTCACTCTTCTCAAGGGACCCACAAGATATACACCACCGTTCCCACTCCTTCACGAGCACCTCTCCTCATTTCGATCACCCTCTCCAAATTACTTCCCAACTTTGATCCACATGAGACCGAGGAGCTCTACTTCTTCCTCTGATGAAGTGATGATATTGCTAGTGAGGATGCAAAAGGCGGGGCTACCAAACTGGCGGCGGAAGCACATGCAATGGCGGTGGGGGTGGTGGTAGTGAAGGTGGGGTTATAAATTTATGGGGGTTTAGATAAAAAAATGTGGATCCCAAGTGCACAACTGTTTTATCCACGCCAGATGCACATGTGTCGCCACATCAGTTTTAATTTAGGTGAAAATATCGGGGATGTTTGATTTAAAAAAAAAAAAAGTTGCAATTTATGTTAAAATTACAAAAATTAAAAAGTGTTATTTAAAACTAAAAATAAGGTAAAAGTCGTGATTTTCGAGGCAATTAACCATTTGAATTTCAAGATTTATGAAATTAGTGTTCCACCTTGCGATTGAGATTTCGATATTTACTTTAAATTGAATTTTCACCCTAAAGAAGTCAGTTTCTTATGGAACTAAAATTAGGATTCCTACGAGATTAAAATTGTATCTCAATTTAATAAAAATCATAACCATGAGACCATTTTGTACACATGGTTTTTCACTGGGAACAAAACTGAGGGTATTGTGCCAAAATCGAAGAGGAGATGTCTTTTGGGATCGAATTGAAATTGCAATTTTCTCAATAGTGTAACCAATAAAACTTGCGTAATCATGTGCTTGAAACTACAATTTTGATGAGTCCATTATACTAGTGTATGTATGTATAATTTCATATAAATTAGGGGAATATAATACATAAAGTTTTGGCAACTTTTAACCCTCAGCTCCCACAAATACTTTTGTAAAACTCTTTAATTAATTATTTTCATTAGTAAAAATATATATGGGAAATAACATTAAGACTCATATCGATATATATGGTCACGCGACTTTTCCTTCATAATATATAATTAAATGTAACAGGAAAATCGAACCGCTAGACAATAGGGTCGAATATCAACCCTAAAATGCGTTCTTCCATCTCTCGATTCCGAATTCCATGGCCATCTCCATGTTGGTACATATACTGTGCCTGTCTCCCAAGATCAGCTGCACTTCTCATAAAATCTTTTGAAAATGGTGAATTTCCAAAGCTTTCTTCATTCATCTTTTTCCATGTTTCCCATAGCATTGTCCACACATGTTGTTTAGCCTCTTCTCTCGAAGCACCCGTTTCATTCATGTAGCACTCCACTGCTTTTGGTACATCACCTCTCTTCAACTCAAACTGCAGATCAAACAACTTCAAATTAAAACCTCCTTAATTAATTAGCTACTAATTACGTACACTCACCTACACATGCATCCTTATTATTCAATTATATATGTGTGTGTATATATATCACTACTTTCAGCTAGAGAGATATTAAATTAATTAGAGACGTGCAGTGTGGAATATTTGTAGATGACCTAATTAATTAATTAGGATTGGTCACTCCTCACACCCAACGGATCGAGAAGGCAAAACTTGTGGTTTTGGTCAATGAATTAATTGCCGACATTTTAGCGTATAGTAACTTCTAAAGTTTTAGTAAACTAAAGATAGATACGCGTCAAACTCCTTAATATTTTGTTCGTGTTTCACTCCGTATTTCATTATTAAATTTATAATTTTAATAATATTTATTATAAAATAAAACTTAATTACAACATAAATAATCATAGTTAACATTTATCAACAAAAAAAATGAATTAAAAAAATTAAAAAATGTAATTTTGAAAAAATCAACCATAATAATGAATTATTAATTGAAAATTGAAAATTAAATATTAAAAAATAATTATAAACCCTAATTAAGTGGGGCGAACCCTAAAAATTAAACTAAATCACATAAAAATAAAATTGAAGAAAAAAAAGTACAAAAAAAAACTCGTAATTTGAAAATGTAACACGGAAAGTGTAACAGGAAATTCTATGTGAATTTTGTTGGGTTGAAATTTCATGTTAATTTTTTTTGTGTTACACTCCGTGTTACATTATTAAATCTATGATTTTAATAATATTTATTATAAAATAAAAAAATTAATTATGACATAAATAACCATAGTCAACATTTATCAACCAAAAAAAAAAATTAAAAATTTTAAAATATAATTTTGAAAATATCAACTTTAATAATGAATTATTAATTGAAAATTAAATATAAAAAAATAATTATAAATCCTAATTGGGTGGGGTAAATCCTAAAAATAATCATAAAATTAAACTAAATCACAAAAAAAATTAAAATACAAAAAATATAAGAAAAATTAGTAAATTGAAAATGTAATACGGAATGTAACACAGAGAGTGTAACAGGAAATTCCATGCAATTTTGTTGGTTCTAATTTAATGTTACACTTTTGGTATTTTACTTTGAAATCTATAATTTAATATATAATAATTATTATAAAAATAAAAAAGTAACATAATGGACCTGGTCAACCTTTATATATCAACAAAGTATTGAATTGAAAAAACTATAAATTCTAATAGTCGTTATGAAAATTGACTGTAATAATTAATTATGAAAAATAATTATAAATCCTATTTGAGTAAAATGAATTTTAATTAATGATTATAAAATTAATCTAAAATACAAGAAATTGAAATCGAACTAAAAAAAAAGAACGAAAAAAACTCATAGTTTGATAGTGATCCAAACAAAAAGAATGAAACAAGAAATTTGTTTCGCAATTTCGCAACTTGAATGTCTGAAAAAAATTGGTGATTGGGCGTGCAACATGCAATTCACGTTGCATGCATGCATGTATGTGTACCAAGTGGCATCAATCGGAGGGAAAAAAAAAAACAATCATCCACCAACTAAAAAGACACCATATTAAGTGAGAAGAAATATACTAAAGATTTGATGACACCTAATAAACTAATTAGTTGGTAATCAAATACTCAATTTTCTTGAAAAAAAAAAGAAAAGAAAAGAAAGGGAGATGATGAGTAATTAATTAATTACCGGTGATGTTCCAAGATCATCAGCAAGGCGTAGAACGAAGGCTGAGCAACGAATGATGTCGATTTCATGATAATTATCCCATTTCTGAAGAAGTTCCTTCTCCAATGGGTTGGTGATGAGAACAAAAACCCACAATAATATTGTATGAGCTGATATAGAAATCCACGACACGCTCATATATTCATCCAATGTTGGTGTATACCCCATGTGGTACCACTCCGCCTCTTTCGCATATGCACTGCACAAATCCGACCACTGCATATATATACCATTAACTAGTGTGTTAATTAGAAATAAACGACGATGCGACGAACAATAAATTAAATTAATATTAAATATTTTTGAATGAAGTTAATTAGGCAGGAGGATTTAGTTACGGATTTTCTGAGATCTTGAATGATGAGAATGCCTTGTTCCTTGAGAACGTCGTAGGCCATCTCATTGATGAAGTTGTCCAGCGCCAGATAACATATCTGCATGTAGTCTGGGAGTTTCTCTATTGCTTCCACATCCCATCTGATCACAGATATATATATATATATATATATATATATATATATATATTTTCTTAGTATTTTGCATTATAGGCTAGTTTCACTTTCATATGATTAGCTAGTGATCTAAATAAGCTAAAACGAACTCCATGGACTACGTACTTATATATATTTATGAAATTAATTAATAATGAGTAGATGTCTGATTCTATTATATTCTCTTGTTATGGTCCCAATGCACTAAATCAATTTAGGATCCAGGCATTAATTCCATAATCTTTGACAATCTAGGATAATGAATTTAATTAAAATTTGGATGCAGATCTGACCTTAGAATAGTGTCATTGAAAAGTTGCGTTTCTTCCAAGGTGCCATAGACATCAAAGACATCATCGATTACTGTAATTAAGACGAAGAGCTTGGTGGTCATGATTCTTGCATGTCCGTATTGTGGCTCGAACAACAAGCCGATGTTCCATATGTAATTCTCCACCAGCCTATCTCTCGCGAATGGAAGCTTTTCAGCCATTCTTGTTTCCTTCCACCATCTACATACATACATATAATTAGCTAGCTAGCTAGTCACTTAATTAATTGTATGATGATGATGATGATGATGATGACCTGGAGATTTGCTTGAGTTCATTTTGATGCGCTGCTTGAACAATGTTGAAGTCCAATTTAGCAAGGTCGAGCAGAGCAGGATTGGCGTCTGATCTTGCGGAATAGGCTTGTATGAACCATCTGGCGTTTGGCCTTTGAACGCACCAGTGAAGAGGCAGCTCGAGAGAGCGCCGCAACAAAGCAGAAAGCTGCTCATCGTCAACTCCGCCTTCATCGAGTTTTTTCTGCAAAATCTCCGTTGAGAACACTCTTGCTGCCTCCATCGTCATTTCACCTTCTACCAGAAGGAAGGAAGCTTCGTACATCTGCTGCACTCCTTCAATGTTGTCGCCAAGCCTTGCCTCGAAATCCCCCTTCTCGTTCTTGAAACCATCAAACACGTCTGCCATTCATGAATCATGAATTCAAGGAAAATATATATATATATTTATTAAACAATTAATTAATATGGAAATGGAAAGACTCTATATATATTAACCATATATTCAAACCTTGAGAAACTTTAAGACCATGTTGTCTGAGGAGTCTGAATGCAAGAGATGTCCAGTACAAATCCCTATCCTCCGTCTTGCCATAATATTTCTGCTCTAAATAAATAGAATTCAAGATTTGGTTGATTTCTTCGTTGAAATGATACGATAATCCCAGCTTCTGCAGCTGATCGATCAGTTCCAACTGTCCAAACCAATCCGATTCTGCCTCCAGCAACTTCTTCACTTGCACGATCAGCTCAGAAGCCCTTGTTGTGTATTTCTCTTCCTGTACGAACATTATATATACACATATATGTGTGTATTTTTTTATTAATTATCAATACAGAGAATGAAAAATGGATGGATGGTATATGTTTAAACATGATCATACCGTGTATACGCTGTTGAGTGACTGAATACGATCAAAATCCCAAAGGGTAGGCTTGTAATTTCCCGTTCGACGTGGAGGCGACTCGAGTTGATAGCTAGCATGGAGTTGGAGGGAGGAAGGGCGGCGGTGCCGCCGCATGCATGTGGGAGGTGATCGGCGCAGTCGTGGATTTTGCTTGGAAATTATGTTATCAACATATTTAGACGGCTTATTGTTTGGAATTGCCGTATGCATTATAATGCTAGACATCTCTTTATCACTTGATATTTTGTTTTGTGTGATCTCCCTTTTTGTTTTTGTTTTTTGAGAATGCTTCTTTGGGAGTTTAGTGAAGTTTGTTGCTAGATTATGCATGTATATATAGAGAATTGTTATGCTGAGCGTCTATTCCATGTCACCGTTGATATTTTTTTTATACTTTTTTATTTTCATATTTATTTTCTTTTAATCTTTATTCAAATAATTTATCCCTTCTTCGGGTTCTCGCCGTCAATAATTTCTTCCAGTCAATTATTTCTCTCTCACCTTTCTTTTTCTTCCAAGATATTGATAAAAAAAAAGAAAAAAGAAAAGACGAATCACGTGTGTTTAATTTTGTGAGTGGTATAATAGTTATTGTGGAAATAAAAAAACTAAATTATAATAATTTAATCAAGGCTATCGATTATGGGATGAGATCCTCTATTCCAGATTTGGTGCTCCAACCCATATTCCACGATCGATTTAACAAGTTTAATAATAGATATTATAAAAATAAAAACTAATTATTATATAATCAACCTAGTCACATCTATCAACAAAAGATTGAATTTTTAAAAATTATAAATCATATTTTTAAAATAATCAACTATAATAATCATTTTTTTGACAATTAAATACTAAAAAATGATTATAAACCATAATTGGGTGGGGTGAACCCTAAAAACAATCATAAAATTAAACTAAAACATAATAAATTAAAATTGATGAAAAAAATGGAAGAAAACTTCATAAATTTGATTGTGGAATACGGATTGGAACACCAAATCTGTAATAGAGGATCCCATCCGATCAATTATATCCCGAACTATTTTTATTTTCTCAAATATATTCCAAAGCAGTACTTTTATCAATTAAATACCTAAACTATTTAAAAACTAATCAAATTTATTCTCATATATTTTTGGCTAAATATTACCTAATGTTTCAATGAATACTTGGGTCTTTTTCTTTTTCTTGTGTTGTGGTCAAATCGATTATATTTATGACATAATATTTTTATTCTATTTTTTTTACCTTCTAATTATATCCGATTTTGGTCGAAAATGTATCCGATGATATATTTGATTAGTTTTTTAATAATTTAGGTATTTAACTGATAAATTTATTAGTTTGCGTTAGATTTGAGAAAAAGAAAATAGTTTGGGATATAAATGATGATTTAGTCTTTAATTGACCATATAGTTAACATTTAATACTAAAAATTAATCTAATTAAATACATGATTTTAGAAGTTATAGATTGATAGTTTCCATCGTTTATGCTCTAAATTGATATTTTTCATATATTTCATGTCATGATTAATTGACCGATAACCTAGCTATACTTCAAGTCCTGAGTTTAAAATTAATTTTAATTAGAGCATAAGTGGATATGCTCCATCCTAATTAACAGTTATAAAATTAAAACTAACACACACAAAAATTGAATATGAAGGAAAAAGATGGAAGAAAAAAAAAAAAAAAAAACTTAATGGTGGTACACAAGTACAACAAAAAGTGAGATATAGAATTTCATATGACATATGGTGAGATTATCTAACCCATAGTTTTAGGTACCACCTTGGATATGGATTAATGTGATTATCGTTGATTTGACAATGTCAAGTGAGCATGCTGGGAGGAGGTGTAACCAGGTGGAACACATCTTGATTAATAATTATAAAATTAAACTAAATTAAGTAAATTAAAATTGAAAAAATAAAAAATAAAAAAGAAATCAAAACTAATAAAATTGATTCTGAAACATAGGCGGGACACAAACTATTTGAACATTTGTCCTTTTTTAACTTTTATTAGGGTTTATTTTTAATCTCTAGGTTTTGTTTCTAATTTTCATGGCAATTTCTTTTTATTTCTAGGGATTCTTTTTAATTTTTAAGGACTATTTTTAATTTATAGGGATTATTATTAGTTTTAGGGTTTATTTTTAATATATAGGGTCCATTTTTATTTATTTTTGGTTTATTTTAATTTCTAGATCGATATATAGGGTTTATTTTAATTTCTAGATCGATATATAGGGTTTATTTTAATTCGTAAGCTAGGGATCAATACTTAATTTGTAGAGAATAATTTAATTTCTAGACAAGAATTGAATATTTTTCTTAGCATTGAATGAATGAATTGATGTTATTGTAGGTGGCGAAATTTTACAATATTATAAATAATATTTTTATTGATTTTAATATATTTATTTAGTTTTGGAATCATATCAAATTTAAAACTAGATAAAATATTTAAATAATAAAGATCTTATTATATGATAAACATCAAGTTCTTTAGAAACAAGTAAATATCTTTCAAGATATATATCAATTTCCAATAACCAATGAGATAGTGTTACATCAACTCTAGATCTCTCTTCCCACAACTATAAATAGGGACCTCCATATCAGTTGAAAAACACACCAGAAGTCATTTGAAGAGTTCAAGAATTTGAGAACTTCCATAAGTGAAATTCTCAAAGATATTCAAGACGTTCTTCACCAAATTCATCCCGAAGACGGCGTTTGATCCACAAGCAAGACCATTTGAAGGGTTCAAGAATTTGAGAACTTCCATAAGTGAAATTCTCAAAGATACCATTTGAAGAGTTCAAGAATTTGAAAACTTCCATAAGTGAAATTCTCAAAGATATTCAAGGCGTTCTTGTGACATTCGAAGACGTTCTTCACCAAATTCATCCCGAAGACGACGTTTGATCCATAAGCAAGGCAGTCAAAGGCGTTCTTCATCAAATTCGTTCTGAAATTTGCGTTTGATCCGGAAACAAGGCGTCGGTCCTCCGAGTTAACGTTATCAAGACTAAAGATCAAGTCAAAGAAGATTGATGATACAAATCTTCCCCGAAAACTTCGAAGACTAAGTTCAAACAACAAGTCCGAGAAAATCAAAGAAATAAATTTACACTGAAGATTTCAAAGACCGTTTGAAGATCAAGTTTTGAAGAGAAAAATCGGAGGAAAAATAGAGATTGGATCCGTATAAATAATTTTGATCCGAAATCATATTATTTGTACACATTTTGTGTTTTACCAAATTAAAAATTGATTAGATAGTTTAAACTCGTATCAAGGAGTCTTGAACTTGAATTTATTAGATAGTTTATACTCGTGTCAAGGAGTTCTTGAATAGTTTATACTCATATTCAAGAGTTCTTCAATTTGAATTTATTAGATAGTTTATACTCGTATCAAGGAGCCTTCAATTTGGATTTGAATTTAGATAGTTTATGCTCGTATCAGGGAGCTTTCTTGAACTTGGATAGTTTATGCTCATATCAGGGAGCTTTTTCTTGAACTTGGATAGTTTATGCTCATATCGAGGAGCCTTCAACTTGAATTTGGACTTTGTAGACCTTTTATACTCTTGTCCATGAGTACTTGGATTTGAATTTGGACTTGTAGACATTGTATACTCATGTCAAGGAGTCTTGAATTTGAATTTGTAGACCTTTTATATTTGTGTTAATGAGTCTTGAATTTGAATTTGTAGACCTTTTATACTCATGTCAATGAGTCTTGAATTTGTATTTGTAGACCTTTTATACTCGTGTCAATGAGTCTTGGATTTGAATTTGACTTTTTAGACATTTTATACTCGTGTCAAGGAGTCTTGGTATTTCTTGAAGAGTTTAGATAGTTTTGACTCTTATCAAGGAGCTTTGGAAGATAGTTTAGTTACTCTTATCAAGGAGCATTGCATTTTGAAAATCTTAGATAGTTTTTACTCTTATCAAGGAGTTTTGAAGATAGTTTAAGCTCTTATCGAGGAGCTTTGACTTTTTATTTTCATTGATTGTGACATATGTTGAAAGACTTGAATTGGCCCATGGTTAGATTTGTAGCCGTTTCATCATCATCATCTTCTTCTTCTTCTTCTTCTTCACTTGGAGATTCCTCAAAATGTTTGCCCCCATCATTTATTTCCGACTCTTCTTCAAAGTTATTATGATTTTGCATTGACAGTTCTTGAACTTCATTTACAGCTATGCTTAACTCCATGTCATAAGCTCTAGTGGCCAATTTTCTCGAAGGTCTTTGGTTGAATCCCTTTCAAAATATATTGAAGACCCCAACACATGCCTTGGATGTACATTTCAATTGCTGAAGTTTCTGATAATTGATCTTTGCGATTCATAGATCTCTCTTTCCACAACTATAAATAGGGGCCTCCATATCAGTTGAAAAACACACCAGAAGTCATTTGAAGAGTTCAAGAATTTGAGAACTTCCATAAGTGAAATTCTCAAAGATATTCAAGGCGTTCTTCACCAAATTCATCCCGAAGACGGCGTTTGATCCACAAGCAAGACCATTTGAAGAGTTCAAGAATTTGAGAACTTCCATAAGTGAAATTCTCAAAGATATTTAAGGCGTTCTTGTGACATTCGAAGACGTTCTTCACCAAATTCATCCCGAAGACGACATTTGATCCATAAGCAAGGCAGTCAAAGGCGTTCTTCATCAAATTTGTTCTGAAATTTGCGTTTGATCCGGAAACAAGGCGTCGGTCCTCCGAGTTAACGTTATCAAGACTAAAGATCAAGTCAAAGAAGATCGAGGATACAAATCTTCCCTGAAAACTTCGAAGACCAAGTTCAAACAACAAGTCCGAGAAAATCAAAGAAACCAATTTACTTTGAAGATTTCAAAGACCGTTTGAAGATCAAGTTTTGAATAGAAGAATCGGAGGAAAAATAGAGATTGGATCCGTATAAATAATTTTGATCCGAAATCATATTATTTGTACACATTTTGTATTTTACCAAATTAAATACAAGAATTTGTGTTACAAATTTTGGCACGCCCAGTGGGACAATCTCTACCTCTCATCTTTTCTCTTCACCAATTTTCTCAAGCATCAAGATGTGTACAATTCTGGAAGAAAAAATTGCAAATTTGACAAAGCTGGCCGAAGGACTTGCCAAGCGAATACAAAAACGAGATGCTCAAATTCTGAAGCTGAAAAGAGAAATGATTGTTGATACTTGTGGCGAGCAAGTGGATGAAGATACTGAAGCTGAAATATCTGCAAAGCTACATGCCAACAAAAATGAAAAATCTACAGCCAAAGAAGTTGAAGTATCATTTGATAGCTCAATTCAAGCTGATCAACTCAAAGATTTCATACTAGAAACAATCAAAGACAAGTCTAGAGATAGCTGTAAATCATTACGGACTTACAACAAGCCATATACCCCAAGAATTGACAATTTGAAAATGCCAAATGGCTACCAACCACCAAAATTTCAACAATTTGATGGCAAAGACAATCCAAGACAACACGTGGCTCACTTTGTAGAAACCTGCAATGATGCTGGGACATACAAAGATCACTTGGTGAAGCAATTCGTTCGTTTTTTAAAAGACAACGCATTTGATTGGTATACCGATTTGGAGCCAAATTCAATTGATAGTTGGGGGCAACTGGAGAAAGAATTCCTAAACTGCTTCTACAGTACTCGAAGGACGGTTAGCTTGGTTGAACTCACAAATACAAACCAACAAAAAGAAGAGTCTGTCATCGACTACATCAATCGTTGGAGAAACTTGAGCCTGAATCGCAAAGATCAATTATCAGAAACTTCAGCAATTGAAATGTGCATCCAAGGCATGTGTTGGGGTCTTCAATATATTTTGAAAGGGATTCAACCAAAGACCTTCGAGGAATTGGCCACTAGAGCTTATGACATGGAGTTAAGCATGGCTGCAAATGAAGTTCAAGAACTGTCAATGCAAAATCATAACAACTTTGAAGAAGAGTCGGAAATAAATGATGGGGGCAAACATTTTGAGGAATCTCCAAGTGAAGAAGAAGAAAAAGATGATGATGATGATGATGATGATGATGAAACGGCTACAAATCTAACCATGGGCCAATTCAAGTCTTTCAACATATGTCACAATCAATGAAAATAAAAAGTGAAAGCCTCCTTGATAAGAGCTTAAACTATCTTCAAAACTCCTTGATAAAAGTAAAAACTATCTAAGATTTTCAAAATGTAATGCTCCTTGATAAGAGTAACTAAACTATCTTCCAAAGCTCCTTGATAAGAGTCAAAACTATCTAAACTCTTCAAGAAATACCAAGACTCCTTGACACGAGTATAAAATGTCTAAAAAGTCAAATTCAAATCCAAGACTCATTGACACGAGTATAAAAGGTCTACAAATTCAAATTCAAGACTCATTGACATGAGTATAAAAGATCTACAAATTCAAATTCAAGACTCATTGACACGAGTATAAAAGGTCTACAAATTCAAATTCAAGACTCCTTGACACGAGTATAAAAGGTCTACAAAGTCCAAATTCAAGTTGAAGGCTCCTCGATATGAGCATAAACTATCCAAGTTCAAGAAAAAGCTCCCTGATATGAGCATAAACTATCCAAGTTCAAGAAAGCTCCCTGATACGAGCATAAACTATCTAAATTCAAATCCAAATTGAAGGCTCCTTGATACGAGTATAAACTATCTAATAAATTCAAATTGAAGAACTCTTGAATATGAGTATAAACTATTCAAGAACTCCTTGACACGAGTATAAACTATCTAATAAATTCAAGTTCAAGACTCCTTGATACGAGTTTAAACTATCTAATCAATTTTCGAGACTCATTCATTTCAAACGACAAGTCGTCAATGAACAAGTCTCGAGGGGGCATTTGTAGGTGGCGAAATTTTACAATATTATATATAATATTTTTATTGGTTTTAATATATTTATTTAGTTTTGGAATCATATCAAATCCAAAACTAGATAAAATATTTAAATAATAAAGATATTATTATATGATAAACATCAAGTTCTTTAGAAACAAATAAATATCTTTCAAGATATATATCAATTTTCAATAGCCAATGAGATAGTGTTACATCAACTCTAGATCTCTCTTCCCACAACTATAAATAGGGGCCTCCATATCAGTTGAAAAACACACCAGAAGTCATTTGAAGAGTTCAAGAATTTGAGAACTTCCATAAGTGAAATTCTCAAAGATATCATTTGAAGAGTTCAAGAATTTGAGAACTTCCATAAGTGAAATTCTTAAAGATATTCAAGGCGTTCTTGTGACATTCGAAGACGTTCTTCACCAAATTCATCCCGAAGACGACGTTTGATCCATAAGCAAGGCAGTCAAAGGCGTTCTTCATCAAATTCGTTCTGAAATTTGCGTTTGATCCGGAAACAAGGCGTCGGTCCTCCGAGTTAACGTTATCAAGACTAAAGATCAAGTCAAAGAAGATCGAGGATACAAATCTTCCCCGAAAACTTCGAAGACCAAGTTCAAACAACAAGTTCGAGAAAATCAAAGAAACAAATTTACTCTGAAGATTTCAAAGACCGTTTGAAGATCAAGGTTTGAAGAGAAGAATCGAAGGAAAAATAGAGATTGAATCCGTATAAATAATTTTGATCCGAAATCATATTATTTGTACACATTTTATATTTTACCAAATTAAATACAAGAATTTGTATTACAGTTATTTATTCATTATGATAAGTGGGTTGTTTGCGTCAATATCTAGGTAGTCAATTATTTAGACTGTGAAGTGGCGTAAATATTAAATGAAACACTACTTGAATAACACATTACCGTCGCCTGTTTTCCCCTATTCTCACAAGTGATTGATCATAGTAGCCTTCAAGTGTTAAAAAAGATAAATTTTAGTAATTTAGTTATGTATTAATTAATGGATAAAAACTCCCTTTAAATTTCGTATAATGTCAATACATACACGAAAGCTTTTTCATGTAACTGAAGTACTGCATTTTGGACACTTAAGACTAAAAAAATTATATTTTAAAATTTGTAACTAAATTACTTTTGTTTACTATCTTAAAGTTACTAATTTTCCCAATTATTACCTAGCTCCACCTATTTCCACATATACGTCAAAGTCGCAATTCACGTTTTTTACGCATATTTTATTTATTATTTAATTATAGTCAATAATCAATTAAAATAATTGAGCAGGCAGTTGCACCTAACCCAATCAAAATGCTTACTTAAAAAAATGCACATTTGTATTCTTTACTCAAATATATATATATATATATATATATATATATATATATATATATATATATGCTAGTTAGCTGTTATGGAAGTGCTAATTTAGACGTTTTTGAACAATTTTCTTGAAGTAGCATAGACCAATGTTTCTACAATAATATTGTAATAAATTATATAATAAAAAAATGTTTTAAAGTATGACGAACAAATATATATAGTAATTATTATTATGATTTCATTTACTTTTAGGATAATGTATTTTTTCTGGCGTTGCTTAGGCAGGTAAAGTCTCGACCGCATCAGCTATATAAATATGGGATGATCTCGACTTATGAGTAATGTTATATATATATAGGCGTTTCTTTTTTTTTAAAAGGGATCAAGAATTAACAAGGATAATTGAGAATATTATCTTTCACAAAATTTTGGGGCTCAATCCAAACATGAGGGTTATGATATAGTCCTTAAGTAGCAGACATATAAGCTAAAACGATGCAACACAACATTAGCATATATACAAACATGTATCATTGTAAACAAAAATCTAAGTCCACGTATGTACAATTTGCACTGGGTGCATGCCACCTAGCACAATACGAATTACTTCTTATTTACTTCTTATTTAGACCATTTCCAACCCAAAAATCTAAATGAACTACTCAAAACTCTAAAATACAATACTTAATATATCTATTTCAAAAATCTTCTCCAACCGGCATACTCTATATCTCATATTCTATTTTGTATTAATTTTCAACAATTACCATATTACAAATTTTAATTAGATAATTAATTATGAAAGATTAATGAAAATATTAGTTAATCCAATTAATATAAACAATGTATCCAATCATTTTTAAATAAAAAATTATTTATTTTAAAAATTAATCTAACACATAATATAATAAACTAGAATTTTGTGACATAATTATATAACTAGTATTTCTCCCGTACGATGTACAGAAATAATTTTATGTGTCTAAAGTTTAAGCATGATTGATATGTGGGTTTCTTGTAGTATTAATGGTATAGAATTATTTTAATTTTAATATACATTATTATATTTGTAATTTTTCAAAATATAATTATAAGCACATTTGCAATTTAAAAAAAAATAAAATTTATTATTTTTTATTATATAATATCATATTATGTTGTGAATGATGGTTATAAGTACGTACATTATACATTATACAAGTACCAACGCCCTAAAAATTTGGAAATTAACAAATGGTTAAAGATCACATAAAATAGATGTGAGGACAGTAGAAAAAAAAAACGTTTAAAAAAAATAAAACTAAAATAAGAAAATAAAAAAAAACAAAAAATAAAATTAAGAAAGTGATTGGGATTAAAAAAAAAATTCAACAATGATATGTTGGAAAATAAAAAATATAACAACAAATACAATATACATGTACCAACACCCAAAAAATTAGGAAATTAATAAATAGTCGAAGATCACATAAAATAGATATTAGTACAGTAGAAAAATAAAATGAAACGTTTTAAAACAAACATAAATTAACTACTAAAATAAACGGAAACTAGAAAAACACAAAAGTGATGGGTTCGACCTAAATAAAATGAAACGTTTAAAAGCAAAATCAAATTAAAAATAAAATAATCAAAAACTAAAAAAAAAAACACACACACACACACACAAAGTGATGGACGGACTTAAGTAGGACTCGAACTTCGGTGGGAGAGCAATATTTTTACATAATATGTTTACCGCAATATTTTGATAACGATTTTTAGCTACGCTTTAATATATGTGTAGATAAATTATAACTATATTATCAATTAATTGCTTCATTATAATTATGTTGTTGATTTAATGGTAAGTATATAGTAAAATACAGGCCGTCTTTAAAATTTGGTGGGCCCTGTGCTAATTTTAAAAATTGGCCTTCTAATATTAAAAGAACACTAAATTTTAATTTTAATTATAAATTTCAAACATTAGTATATTACAATTATATTTTGATGAAAAAAGAAAAGAAAAAAAAATCAAACTGCTTTATTTATATATATATTTTTTAGAATAACCTCAATTTTGAAAAGCTTCTTATTATATCATAAGTCATATTTTCTAATTTTATGAGGCATAATTTAAAAACTCACAACAATGTTTCAAAAACTCAAACTGAAATTGATTAAAAAAAACAACTTGGATGAGAGACGAGGCGACCAAGATTGTCAGACGAGCAATTTTGTTTTCTAGAGGGGTGAGCGCCGAGCAAAGGCTCACAAGAGCAAGATTTTTTATTTTTACTTTGAAGGGGCAGACAGAAGCATATGAGAATTCATGAAAATATGATTTGAGTGGTCTTTTTCTTTCATAAAAATAGGGAGAATAAATAAAAGTTTGAGGACTCAATGATAAAAGGGGAGATGGAAAATGTATGAATTGAAGAGTGATTTTTTGATTCATGGTTGCTTGATTATATTCCTTAATAAAGAAGAGATATATGGATAAGATATTTTATATTTTATTTATTAAGAAGTATACATTTTTTTGGGCCCTTTAAAAATAATGGGCCCTTTGCAATTGAGCCTATTGAACATGCTCTTAACCGGCCATGGTAAAATACAGTATAGAGTAGCAAACGGTGAGTTAGTGAAACTACATAGCTGAAGTATCGTTGTTCAATACTTTATACTTTAACTGTAAAATGGTGTAGGGTTAAAAGAATAACTAGTATTCCGAAATTGAGTTTCACTTCATTTTGGAGGACGAAAATGCCTTATTCCAAAAAATAAAATAAATAATAAAAATTGACAAATGCCTAATTTACTCCAAAATAATCAATAAGGTATGTAATATCCCACGGATGAGAATCTCATGTTTCATTGATTTATAAATAATCTTAGTATACTCAGTTGTGATCATCTTGGATTAATTATTTTGACAAAATAATGATGAATATCAAGTAGTTGCTGACGGATGTTGTTGCATCGATCATCATATCACTATGGGGCCCACCATGTGGGTCAAAGGCCTTATAATTTTACTCATCATTTACCGTCTATTTACCTTTAATCAATTTTTTAATCAGAAATATAAATTGAGATTCATACCCAAATCTCTTATCATTACAAAATAAACAACATATATACTAGTGGTTCTTCAATCAATTTTTATATCAGATGATTTTAGCTTAGAGCCACCAATCCACCATATATTGCTAGCCTAAAATATATCTTGCAGGATTAAATCCTCTGTAGCTAGGTACGGAGTTGTTCTAACAACAAACTGATCCAATCAAAACTAAAATAGATTGAGTTGTCGAATATCGATCATCCCTAACCAACATCAGAGAAAATGATAAGCGCCAAATTCATTGAAATAATAAATGAAGAATAATGCGCCCATTTCTAATATTAGCAGAGTGTAGAATATTTATTTATAATACATGCTTTTAATACTCGTGTATTGTCACATAGATAGGTATATAGATATGAACTAGCTAGTTATCTATACATATATTAAAGCAAAATCGCAAAGGTAAAATTGTCATAAAAATAAACCGGTCAAAAGTTTGTTAAAATCGAATTGTTTGCCGAAAATGTATGTAAGAGGGCCCATAGAGCAGGTGGTTAGCTAGCGTCGTAATATTCCAAACTTGGCTTTTACTTTTAAACAAACTAGTGTATCTCCCGCGCGATGTTCGGTACAATTTTATTTATAATAATTGATAAGCTAAAAGTAAAATTTAATATGGTTATATATATATATATCTACAATATAGATACATTCATAAGTGTGTCAAACAAATATATAAAAATATTTAAATAGATTAAAAAGTAAACTTTATTTTTTACATATATAAACAACAATTATCATAAGAGATGGTATTCCGTGCATAAGCCTTATTTAAGGCATTATTTAAGACGGCGCGTGGGGCCCACACGCCCGTCTTTTTTTCCGACAGTTTTTTTATGTTTTTTTGTCTGTTTTTTTTTTTCAGTTTTCTTTGTTCCCCAAAAATATATACCCTAAAATAACATTAGTGAATCCTAAAATTAAAATAAATTGATTTAATTTGTTTGAAATGAGTATGAAATAGAATTAATAAACCCTAAAAAAACACAACATAAATCCCTAAAAACACCCCAAAAAAATCCTAAAAAACACAAAATAAACCCCTAAAAACACCCCCCCCCAAAAAAACCCTAAAAAACACAATAAAATCCTAAAAACACCCCCTAAAAAACTCTAAAAAACACAAAATATACCCTAAAAAAACTGGGTCAAAGGGCAGGTTTGACCGTGTTGACCGGGTCAAAGCGCGGGTTTGACCCGACCCGTCTTAAATAGCACTATTTA
This sequence comes from Perilla frutescens, assembly GCA_026008535.1. Lineage (NCBI taxonomy): Eukaryota > Viridiplantae > Streptophyta > Magnoliopsida > Lamiales > Lamiaceae > Perilla > Perilla frutescens. Next base: position 48,561,414 of record BRKX01000005.1, read on the forward strand.
AGACCGATGCATGGAAGTTTTTGCCTTATCATAATTATGTAAACAAACAAATAACTCAATATCATCTTGAAGTAAATAATAATTCAAGAATGTTACAAAAAAATGACGTAAAATAAATTAATTGAGCATGTGTGGGTTGTAGTTGTTGTATAGTTATAGTTTGTACCGAAAAAATGTAATCTAATTAGCCAACATACAAAAATAACAATAAAATCGAACATATATAACCAAACAACCCAATTAACTCCGGAATCTCAGGTTCTACAAAATAACACCACAACCTAAACTTCCATACCAAGATGAAGACAAATACACGAATTTTCAAGGTATGACATGAAACTCACTCCACCACAAGCCTAATTTGAAATATTTTGAGACTAAATTTTCCTCATGAGCAATATTTTTCCAGCATTTTTTATTTACAATTTTGCCATCACGAAATTATATTGAAATAATAATGTTATATAAAATCACTTATTTGTTAAAATAGAGAATATGAAGAAATATATATACTTAATTCAACATATTATATGCGATAGTTAAATGACTAACACATTTTCTTATCTACTATAACATGTGTAAATTTTAATAGAGGGGCGAACTTAAACATGCTGTATTAATTTTTGGACATCAATGGAAATCTTTTTGGTTGGATATAAATTCACATTTTGGCATGTTTATTTATAAACAATAGTCTTAAATAATAGTACACTAAATATATAAGTAAAATTATACTGAAAAAAAAAGATACACAATATTCATTGTTAAATTGTGGTATGAATGTCCTCTCATAGAATTAAACTCACAAAAGTTGAGGGCCTCCTGCCACTGCATATAACTTTGTTAAGATTTGTTGAAATACAATATTTCATATCACGAACAATGGTGATAGCACAAATATTGAAAATTTGTTAAAAAAAAATTCGATAAATTTAATTAAAAAATATATCTTTTAATATATGTGTCTTGGATTTCCTATTTTTAATGCATGCATTGTACTTGTATTAATTAAAACAACGATAATGTTCAATATATATACGTATATATAAATTTTTACTTTACTTTTCAAACAATTATAACAAATAAATAGTATTGTTTAAACATATATATACTAATAATTTAATAGCAATTTGAACTAAATAACAATTGAAAAAATGTCTTCTGCTAATATTCACATTGTTAAATAAATAAATTTCTCAACAATAAAAAATGTCGTCTTTATGTCATGCCTAAAACTCTAAATTTCGTGTGTGGTATGCTTTTTCCAAAAAAATAATTATAGACTATTTAGCTCCATTACATAAAAAATTAAAATTTATAATGAATATCAAACGTTTCATGCAATTGAATATAATTTAATATAACATATTACTTATATATGGTGTAATCAAATGAGCTTATGATATAATCAATTGGTGTTTTAATGACAACTATTTTTTAAATAATTAATTTTAAATGTCTATTCAGTTTCATATGTAAAAAAAATTATCATTATTCAGACTAAAAACCCAATCCCTTTTAAAAATTTGAGAAAAAAGAAAGTAATTGAATAGAATTATCTATATATAATATTACTTATGGTATAATTAGTGGGAGTTTTGAATGACAATCATTTAATTTTTTATAAAATAATTATTTTCAAATGACTATTCAATTTCATTACATACGAAACTATAATTAAAGAATTTATCAAAAGTAACGCTAACAACCCAATCCATTAAAAAAAAAGAAAAAAATGAAAAAGAGATGAAAGACTTTAATTACAGAATTTATTACCATTAGTGACACAATCACACAAACAAACCGATCTGTTTGAAAAATTAAAGTACAATAGAAAAAAAATTAAAAAAGCATGGGGAATAAAGTGTAGCAAGGCTCGATCACGAGTGCGGCCAGGGTGCAGCTTAGCAGAAAACCAGTACTCCACGAGAATGTATTTGAAAAATTTTGCCAGTAAAATAAATTTAAAGAGAGATGTTTCTGATATTTTTAATTTACAATTTTACCCCTACGATTTTGCCTTAATATATGTATAGATAAGTCCATGTAGCCCTAGTATGGTCTTCTACCATAGTAAAAAAATATGGTATATCAGTAAGATTCTGATCATGGCATGACCCCCAGACATCTAAATGTACCAATCCAAACATAACTTGAATTCTTCAGTGCAGAGTAGGAAATGGTGTTTTCTGCTGCTTGGCTTGATGACAAATATCACAAGAACTATGGGATTCCAAATCAGAATTGCTCCATCTTTCCCTTCCTGAATTCAAGTGTTGCATAGTTGTGATAGAAGGGTGACCTAAGCGTCTATGAATCTGCAAAATTTCTGACTCAGTATGCACTATAAGAGCAGTGCTATGAACAACAGATTGATGAGGATAAACATACAAGGATCTCTTCATCTTACAGATGCCAAGCATCTCTTCTGAATGCCTTTAGTGAACAAGGCAATGTGAAGCCAAGAAAGAAACTTTCCCATCTAATTCTTTGGCTAATTGACCAACAAAGAGTAGATTATGTGTAAAATATGGTGCAAACAACACATTCTGCAGCACCATAACTTGATTGAGTTGTGCTTGTCCTGCTAAGAAAACCCACAAGCTACTTCCATCTGGGAAGAACACTTAAATGGGATGCTTCAAACGTTTCAGATTAGTAAGTAAACCTATATTGAAACATATATGGTTGCTTGCCCCAGAGTCTACTATCCATTCATCTTTTGTGATAATAGAGGATGCCCCAAAAGCATAGTGACCTTTAAAATCAATGAGAGAAGTTCCTAGGTCAATTTCTACCAAATTAACCAAATTCTGAAAAGTATCACTTGATGTTTCTTCTCATTTACCACCTTTTGTAAAATAGTTATGCAAATGCTTAGCTAACTCTGACTGTATCAGTTTACTCATTCCAGTGAGTGCCTCATCAGGCAACTCTCCAACAGGCCATTTTCTCCTTTCTGCAATAGTTTCTTCATCTTGTTGCATTGCACAGTGTGCTTTGCTCTTTCCTTTGTCTTTGTCTGATTTAAAATTTATGTACCAATCTGGTACACCTATAAGATCAAAGCACTCAGATTTAATGTGTCCTGAGCCACCACAATGCTCACATTTCAACCTAGCTTTCTCTTATTTACTCAACATTTTCTTAAAATAATCATTCATATAGCCCCCTCTCTGCTGAGTATTATACATTGCACTGTGGTCTACTCCCTCTAAACGTTGATTAGAAACATTAATCTGCTCCTCCACCAGGAGAACCATAGCATATGCTTGGCTCACCGTTGGCAGTGGAGTCAGAATCAGAATTTGTCACCGTATAGTATCATAACAATCACTCAAACCCATCAAGAATTACATTAAATGCTCCTCTTCAAGATCTCTCTTGACATTGTCAGAAGCATCACAAGTGTAGATTCTAGATATTTTCAACACAGCCAAATCATCCCACAGACTTGTGAGATTATTGAAATAGATCATCACTGTTTGATTGTGCTGAACATAAGTTGTTATTTCTCTGCGCAATTTATATATACGTTGTGATACCCCGACCCCTTTTTGCTAAATTATAAATTATAATTTTAGTAAATGATTTCGAATTAATATTATTGAATATTAATCATGTGAGTAAGTTTGTATGTTATGCCGTTGTTTTATTGCAGGTTGTCTCACTCGAGCCGATACGTCATAGCAAGTGATGTTATACTGAGTGTATAACACAATTTGAATTTTAATACTAAAGTGTCGAGTTATATGATAATGAATGAATGTTATTGCATTGAGTTTTGTTTACCAAAGCCTTGAACACCCTAACGCTGAGTTTTGTATTAAAAGTGTTTCGAAAATCTAAGTCGTTTTAAAGTGGAGTTAAGAATGTCCGGGAGTCAAAATAGAAGCGGGGTTGAAGGGAATACGTCGCGCGCCCGCGGGGCGTGGGCGAGGCGCGCGCCCGCGGGGTGTGCGCGCTCGCGGGGAGCGATGGCCGAGAGCCACCTCGCGCGGTCGCGGGAGGCGCGCGGTCGCGCGGGCTGGGCCGATTTTCCTACCTATAAATACCACACTTATTCATTTCATCTTCATTTTCTCCACTTCCATTTGGGCGATTTCCTCCATCTCTCTCTCAAGAAACTCTTCATCTTTTGGAGTAAATCCTTCCATCATCCTCCATCAACTAAGGTAACTTCATACCTCTTCATCTTGGTGATTTAAACACTCATTTCTTGTTGAATCAAACCTAGGGTTTGTTATCCAAAATTAGGGTTTTCACTTTTATTGATCCTCTTGCTTTGACATCTCAAACGTATGGTTTATTTACCTTCTTGAGGCTATATGTGAAGTTATATCGAATTCCTATGGTTCATTGTTGCTAGGGTTTGGATTTTTTGCCCTAATTTCCCTTTGTTTTGTTGATAATTGTATGGAGATGTTATGAGGGTTGTGTGGGGTTGATTTTCATCTCTAAACTGTGAACACGTGTAAGGTTATAGTTACTGTTGTGCTTTGATTGTATATGTATGAAGGGTCTTCGGACCAGTGAATGAAAGAGATCCTTCGGGGTCGACAAAGAGACCCTTCGGGGCAGAGATCCTTTGGGATCGAACATAGACCTGTTAATGTCCTCCCTGGGGGGTAGTATGTCTGCGGGCATCCCTACAAGGCCAAAGATGTTCATTAACGGGGGCATCATGATGTTTAGACCCTACGGGGTTGAGATTAGTCTCCACAAAGTAATGAAAAGTTCATATGTTATATTTTCACTTGTGCAATTAGCTATAACTGTTTACAGTATTCCCCACTGAGTATGTTGTTAAATACTCACCCCATTCATTCAATGAATTTCAGGTTGAGGAGTCGGAGCCCGAGTAGGAGCGTTGTGAACACAAGAGAACCCCACAAGCTTGTGTTTATCTTTTGCATGCTCTTCTTTTGAAAATACTTTCATTATTATCATTATTACATTGATCACTCTTTTTGCTTATGATCAATGATTATTGGGGATGGGAATAGCCCGATCTTTTGTAGGTTATGATGTGTAAAACTTGATACTATGCCAAACAATTTAAAGGCGGGTCGTTCGACCTTGGAGCCTATTATGTATGAAGTATGTTGTTGAACCTATATATGTATGTTAAAATTTAGGATGGTAGACGGGCGGGTTGAGTAAGACCTATGAGCCCGATAGGTTAGATGATTGCATGGTTGATGTGGATAGGCCTTTGCAATGTTTCCGCTTGATAACATCTTGTGTGGCAAAATAGACATGATAGATTGCATGCTTTAATTTCGAAAATTTATATTGATAATTATGATGCCTTACCTTATTATGCCATTATCATGCTTTTGACCTTAACTTCCGCTCATAATGAATATAAGCACACAAAATATGTAAGTAAATTGTATGTTAAGTGACGTGGCCAAACGGAGTAGTTTGGGGCGTTACATACGTGGACCATTTCTGGTACCAAATCTCTTATGAAGTTCTTCCCAGAATTGCTTTGATGTATCTAAATTTTGAAAGCCTCTAGCAATCTCCTTAGTCATAGAATTAACAATCTAATTGAGTACAGGGTAGTCAACTTTTAACCATTGTGTTATAATTTGTTACCTCAAATACTGTGAAAAACAAAACCACGTGCAAAGTTATATGCAATGTTGTAGTCAGTGTTACTCACTTTACCAACAACATTGTCACAGGAAATTTATAGAATAGTTTGCACAGAAATAACTTTAAAACACAAGTAAAAAATAGCTTGTGTAAAATGTTAACGTGCAGATAATAGAGTTGATGTTGAAGCCAGTGTTAGCCACTATGTCTTCAACACGCAGCGAAAATTTAAAACAACTTGCACAAAAGATAGTTTTAAATCACACACATTCGGTATGTGATTGCCTCAAGGCGAAATTCACTATCACAAGTGATAAAAATAACAATGTTGATGTTGTCTCAGTTCACTCCCTTGACAACACTGCATAAAACATACAGAGGACTATCCTAACTTCACTCACTCGAATAATCACTCAAAACAAACCTATCTACACACTTAGATAGATTACAGCAAGTCACTCTAAATCCTAGACTCTCAAACTTGACTATCTAACCTACACACACAACTGGAATGAAAGTCTCCAGCTGATTGGGACGCTAGGCAGATGTCGGGGAGAATGTCTTGGATCTTCGAGACGACACTAGATGCAAGGTTCAGAGCTTCTCACAAACCACGGTGATAACCTGCTTGCATCAAAGATAAAACAACATAGAGATAATTCTCGGTTCACTCTCTTGAATAATCTCTCTAAAAATAATAGAAATTGTCCTCGCTTCACTCACTCAGACAAACCCCTGTAAAAATCACTACCTAGCACTTAGGTAGATAAACAATGTCTACTGAAAAAACTCATAACATTCAATCTAATCTATACCTTACAAACACAACAAGGATACATGTCTTTGTTGATTTAGACAATAAGGGAGATGTCGATGTGAATGTAGACGAGTTCCAGCAGACACTGGACTCAATCTTCGATCTCTCTGAATTCTTCGTAGCAACACGTCTCAGGTTGGGTGATTGATTTCAAGGTCTAAGGAGACCTTAAATACTTCATCTATCTTGTATTAGCAGTTGTTCCATGATCCCAAGAGACGTGAATTTGAATCAACCGCCTTCCACTTTTCATTGCTGTAGTGGACTTGAATAAATGTTTTCTGCGTTGCGGAGCACACGTTCTTCAACATCGTGTAATAGTGGCAGTTACTCCAGTGACCCATGTTCACCTGCAACAGTTAGTGTCCAAGAGAGAGTGGGAACATCACGTCCCTATAAATTCGGAACAGATTTTGAACAAGTCAAAATCAAACATCATCCACGATTTAATCCAGAATTATTTAACCAATAAATCCCTAAATACGTTGAAAATAAAATGTGACAAAAATCACAAAATAATCAAATTAATTTAAAATAAATTAATCCTAAAAAATATGAAATAACAAGATTAAACTTTAGGTCCACCGATTGATGTTGAAGTCGATGTTACGTGCAACACTCATTGTAACACATCTCCACATCATGGAATCCACTCCCCACTACTCTTATAACTGCCCACAAAGTCTTCAACCTGCAGACACACGTTATAACCCAAAGATAGTGGAGAAATGTTCCTTAAAATTAGGAACTATTTTGATAAAGTCAAAACCCTAAAAGTTTAAAGCTTATCTCTTTATCCCTTCAGAATAAATCAACTAGAAATATGGGAATAATAAAGAGATAAGATTCAATAATACATCAGATCAATTATAACTAATTAATCTGAAAATATAGAAGAGGAATAAGATTAACTTCTAGAGAGTTGTACTCGATGTCACGAGAATGATAGAACACATTCGATATAACATTGACTTCGATGTTATCAATCAAAGTGATAACATCATCTGGAACACATCATTCTCAACAGTAATGGTCCAAAGGTAATTGCTCTCCAGATCATCTCCTCTTGTCACACTCTCTTCAACTTCGGATAACTGCTCCACTATCTGTGACAGTTATTCAAAGACAGAGAGAACATCATGGTTCCTGAAAAATAGGAACCAACTTTGACTGATTAAAAGTTAGTTTTAATCCATGATTTAAACATGTTTTCACCCACTAAATTATCCGTAAAATCATGGAAGTAATCAGTGATAAAAATCACAAAATAATCAAATCAATTTAAAATAAATTGATTCTAAAAATTATGAAATGAAAAGATTATCATTTCATACCTGTAACAGACTGATGTTATGAAAAAGACGGAACAACATTAGATGCAACATTAACTTTCATGTTACATCTTTTGCAACTGTTACCAGCTAACCACTCTCACACAATCTGCAATATTAAGGGAGCTATACCAGTCTTCCCACATTCAGTACCTGCAAGGTAGTTAGACAAAGTAGGGATAGAAAATAGTGGTTCCTTAAAAGTAGGAACTAATTTTGACCATTTCAAAATTAAGTTTATCCACTATCTTAACCACCTATATCCACTATTTATCATGGATATATATTTAATTAAGATAGACAAATTAATCATATTAATTCAAAGAGAATTAATCCTAAAAACCAGGAAAGGATAAGATTACTATGCGTAATGTTTCGATCAATGTTGTCGGAATGGTGTTACACACTGTGTATAACATTGAGGACAATGTTATCAACAATGTTGATAACATCTAATGTAGCACCATTCCTAACACATTGTTTGTAATCAATTGAATCTGGGCTAGGGACAGACATACTTCCATCTATGATTGCCAATTTATTTCTAGACACAAGTCCTCTCTTAACCGCCCTACATCAATTATGGAAGTTGGATCCATTAAATACATCAGTGGTAAGAAGCATACCAAAATGCTCACTAGGAGCAATATAGAGCTCGTCATTAGCTTGAACACGGGTGGCGTTGATATCATTTTGTGTATATCCAATTTGGTAGCCATCGCCGCGATCTGGATGATGGCTCATTGTAAAAGGAGTAGTCGAATCTACACCAGAATTCACCACATTCCTTCGGTGATCAGCATTAGAATTACCCATAGATCGACGTGGATTAGCAACACCACTTTGTTATGCACGTTCATTTGGCGGAATATTCGCCATAAACCCTAATTCGTCGTCACGAGCTTGACGCCAAGAAAAATACTGATTTTTCTTAGTCATAATGCCGGATCAATTGGAAGAAGAAAGATAGATTCAATTCTAGATTCAATTCTCAATGGCTCTAGTTACCATGAAGAAATCGAATGAAAAATTCATGCAAAATTGTATATTTCAGAATATAAGGAAGAATGTTTTTATTTCATCAAAAATCAGCTTACAACAAGAGTGCTTCTTCTTATTTATACACGCAAGTAAGCTTGCATCTTAAGCTACTGAAAACTAACAAATTAACTAAAAACATCGAACGACTGTAATTAATGATCCGAGTGAACTGAGATGAACGGCATCTGTGCTATCCTTGTGGTCCATGCAGATCATTTGAAAATATGCTGCCGCGTGGATACATGCACACGTCCAAGAACTCCTACTTTGTTGCATCAACTTCAACATAAATATTTTTACCCAAATTATAATTTGGTTCAGAGATAGGTAAAGAAGTCATGTGGTTGACATGTCCCGAGACGTAGGCAATATTACGTGAACTCCGCACATTTGAAGGCACCACTAAAGATTACTTTGTTTGAAGGTTCTTACATTTGGAATTCGAGTCAAAGTGAAAATCATTAACTTTTTCATGGCGCGGATGATTTATTATAAGTTTGATTTGAGTTTGTCTCACATCGATTTTATATCAAAAGTAGTGAATAAGTTTACCCTATAAAAAGATATGGGGCACACTCTTGTAGGACGGTGTAACGGGTCGCTTCCGTTAGACGAATCCTAACCCGACCCGGATCAAATTTAAATATAAAATAATAAAAAAAAGAGGTAAAAATTTGTACGGACTCGATAGCTCCCTCTTCGAATTCAGCTTCAGCGACTCTTCTCTAATCGACTCGATTTCGAGCTCCCCTCCGATGATCACCGATAGAAGATATTTAGAGAGAGAGGGGAATAGAATTTACTTAAAGTTTCGAATTCAATTTTGAGAAACATCAAGAGGAATAGCAGCCCGCCAAAGCACCGGCACGACGGTGCTTCTCCACTGCCTCTTGGAATGGATTGGAGCCCTCCTTCTCGCAATTCGGTAAATTCTGTTTTATATTAGGTTTGGATTTCTATTAGAAAGATGGAATTTTAGCTGTTATTGGAGTAATCGCATGTTTGATTACACAGATGATGTCTGTTGCTCGGGATATCTAATGATATTTGAGATGATTGTATTGTCAGACCAATTCTAATGGATTATCGTTGTTGTGTTTTAAAGATTTATACGTTGTGATTTGTTTTTGGACTGAATTCTTTCTTTTGTTATTGTTTTGTGTATGATATTTTGATCGGTGGGTTGTGCAAGGAGAGGAGAATGGGGATGCCCAGAAGCTGTTCGATGAAATGTCGAACAGAAATGTAGCTCCAAATAGAGTGACGTACAATAGTCTAATTGATGGGTGTTGAAGATTTTTAGTGATATTTTTATTTGTAATTAGTGATACTTTATTTTTGTAATTAATAATATTTTTCTCTATGATAATAAAATAATTTTTTTACTCAAGATTATGTTTTAAACTGGCACTTTTTCTTTCTAATTAGTGATACTTTCTTCTGCAATTAATGATACTTTCTTCTGCAATTAGTGATACTTTTCTTCTGCAATTAGTAATATTTTCTTCTGCAATTAGTGATACTTTTCTTTCTAATTAGTGATACTTTCTTCTGCAATTAGCGATACTTTTTGATACTTTCTTCTGCAATTAGTGATACTTTTCTTTCTAATTAGTGATACTTTTTGTTACTTTCTTCTGCAATTAGTGATACTTTTCTTTCTAATTAGTGATACTTTTTTCTGCATTTAATGCTACTTTTTTTCTGCAATTAGTGATACATTTTTCCATAGTAATAAGACTTCACTTCACAGGTAATGATACTACACTCCATAAATATTGATACTCATATGTGAGTTAATGATACTTCACCTCATAAATAATTATGCTTGAGTTAATGATATACTCCACTCATAGTTAATGACATTTATCTATTCTTAATTTGATAACTAATGTTTAATCATCAATAATATCATATTATACTTCACTTCCAACTTAGTGATACTTCATCCATAATTAATGATACTTCACACACAGTTAATGATACTTCACCAGATATATGTATCGAATGATACTTCACTTAATATTTGATGATATTTTACCAAATTTATATCTAATGACACTTATCTCCATATATAGTTAATGATACTTCATTTTATAGCTAATGTTACTGATACTTCTTGTTATTGGTTTGATAATTAATGTTTAATTAACCTCAGAGCTACTGATACTTTATATCATAGATAATGATACTTTACCTTATAACTAATGACACTTATTTTTTTGGCTCAATAATTAGTCAACCGTCAGAAAAAAAAAATATTTTTTAAAAATAAATATATACCCTAAAATGGAATTAGTGAACCCTAAAATTGAATTGAATTAATTTATTCTTTTAAATAAAATGTATTTTTTATCCGGCATCTCGCGCAGTGCACTCTCTCGATAATTAATTTTTTTGAAATAAATATATAACCTAAAATTAAATTGAATTGATTTATTATTTTTTATTCGACGTCTCGCCTAACGCTAACGCGTGAACTCGTATATTGCGCTTGATATACAATAATTATTAAAACAAAAAAGAAAAAGAAAAAAAGAAACGAACATAAACGAGAATAAAGAAAGAAAAAAAAAAGAAGAAAGAAGAAAAAGAAGAATTGGGAACAAGCCCAACAGCAAAAAAAAAAAAAAAGAATCTGGACCTGGTTGTGGATATGACCCGCCAATTTTTTTTTTAAACCACCACAGCTTGGGCCTGCGTCTGGACCTGTCTCAAAATGGGCGGGTGGGCGGATTTTGGAGTGGGTTGGACATTATTTGACCCGTCTAACATAAGAAATCCGTTAGACGGTCTTATACAAGTTTTTGTCAAAAGATATTAGATCTTCGATGATTAGTATATCAATTTGACTTTCTTATCTCAATTTAAGAAATTATATATTAAGAAATTCCTGATTTGCCGGTAATATTTTTACCCAAGTTATAATTTGGTTTGGTGATAAGTAAAAAAAGTGTGGTTGAGATGCTTGGGGACGTATGCAATATTGGGTGAACTTCACGCCTTATCAAACTTCGGTATGCTCTTTCCTTTCCGTTATTTGTGTAGACGGTTTTTCTTTTCAATATTACTAGTATTTAATATTTATCATTTGTGATGTATAAATAATTATTGTTTTTTTAGATTTATAATAGTATGATTATTTTTTAATTCTATATGTTGTGTTTAATTTTTAAAAATTAATAAAATGATATGCACATGCATTGATTAATTAGATAATAATATCAATTTTGTGTAGTACGACAAACAAAAAATTAAATTAAATTAAATTTTAGGAACTAAATGAAAATCCATATTAGAAAGACCGAATTGGAATATTTCAAACAACACGATTTTATAAATAGCATTGTATAATTGTCTATGATTAAAGAACATTTGATTTCTTTGAATATATGACAAATATAAAAATTATAATTATTTTAAATGATGAAATTGAAATAAAAAAGAATAAATTATTTAATTATTTTAAATGATTAAATTGAAATAGAAATAGAAAAATAATAAATTATTGCAAATTATGTTATACTTATATGCTATTATTATTATAAGGTAGCACAAATGAAAACTATTTTTTCAGACAACAAATGTAGATATAGTATAAATCATCCAACTATGCATAAAAAAAAATGTTACAAATCTCAAATTTTCAAGTAAAAAAATAATAAATAAGATTGCAAAAATTTGTTATAATGCAACGATTATAATCTAAACCATCGTGGAAAATGCAAAATAAAAATAAAGAAAATTTACAACAATAAGTGTCATTACTGTTGTCTATTATACAAAAACTGTTGCCTAAAATATAATTGTTAAATCGTGTGATAGACAACAGTTTATATCACAACTGTTATCTATCACACGATTTTGCCTTAATATATGTATAGATAGCTGAATTTCGTTATCAGGTTTTGGTGTGCTCTTTGACTTTTCTCGTATTTGTTTATGCAATTTTTCTTTTTAATTGCAATTAGTATTCAATATTATTTTACTTTGGGAATATTTTGTCAGCTGCGATTATTTTGGTAAAATATTACATGTCTTGATATCCCCTAATATTGTATCCAACATATCATATTATTGATTAAGAAGATCATTTGTCTTTTTCTTAATTTACGGCAAATCAAGCTGAGATCTAGAATTTAAGGAAACCAAAGCAAAAATGGAGCAACTCTTGATGAAAATAAGGTCTCATTGAGGATTTTTCGAAAGTACCACCGATTCATCAATTGTGTGTCCGTCGAAGGAGTAACTGAATGCAAAATATTAGTGGCGAAGGTTTGTATGCAATATTTAATTTTCAATTTAACGTCGAATATCAAAATACACAATAAACATTTCCAATTCCGACACTACCTCAAGAGATTTGAGTGTTGTAACTTGCAAGGATTTCTACTAAATCATATGAAAATCGGAAGTTTTTATTGTCTATTTCTATATTTGATGTCAGAATTTGCAGTCTAAGTCACACATAGAAATCAATTTATTACTGGAATTTCTAATTTTGAATCGGTTTGCATTTCCCCATAATTTTCAGATATCGGTATCATATAGCCCATACATCGTACCGAAAATATCAAAATTTACGGTATACCGGTTTTCGGTAAGATATGATACCGTATCGAAATTTTATGGTACGGTAACTGTATGAATTTTTAAAAATTAAGATATATCGACGTATACATACTATACCACAGTATATACCAGTACTTCGGTATATGCCGTCATACCGGTACTTAGGTGCATATACCGGTATATATCGAATTTTAATATATATTTTTTATTAATTTTTTTATGCAACCATAATACAATGCAATGATTTAATATTTAATAAATTTAGCAAACATTTGATATTTCAATATAATACTTAAATTATAACTAAAAATTGAATAATTTGAAATTAAATATATACATAATAATATTCTATTTTTCTTTAATCAATAAAACTAAAAGTTAAGATGAATAGTCGAGAAAAATTAAAATAAAATGAGATACATGTAAATTATGGGATATATAATTATTTTAATACAATTAAATAACTTAGTAAGTTTATCATAGAAGGTTAACAAAAAATATGATATTTAATCTAATTTATTACATAAATGATAACTAAAAAAATGAAAGTGTGTGTAATAATTAATAATATTTTATTCTTCTTTAATCTTTTTTTTATACCCACACACCCGACCTATGGTACCTTTGCTCTCCAAACAACCTTACTCCACCACTAGATCATCCCCATCGGCACTTATTCTTCTTCAATCTTTAAAATAAAAGGTTAAGATGAATAATGAAGAAGATTAAAAGAAAATTAGATATGTTATACAATAATACTACCTCCGTTTCATAATGTTTGTTGTTTTGTTTTTTTTATCTGAAATTAAGAATTAATTTTGTGGACAAATATACCCATCCCTTATATATGCAATAAAATCTAATTCATCTATATTTTCCTAAAAAATAACAATATTTTCTCTCTCCATATATTTTTCTCTCTTCATATATTATAGGTAAGTTAGAATCAAAAAATCTTGTAGGATTTGAGAGGGTTAAAATTGGGAGAAAGGATGTCAAATTATATAAAACAACAAACATTTTGAAACTAAAAAAAAACCTTAAACAACAAACATTATGAAACGGAGGTAGTATAATACTTAATTTGTTTATCTTAAAAGTTTAGAAAAATATTATATTTCATATAATTTAATACAAAAAATTCTAATTAAAAATCAAATAATTCGAAATCAATTGTGTTCTTAAGAATTGTGTTTTTAATATTTATCGGGATTGGGATTTTAACATTTTTTTTCGTTAAAGTTTGGTTGTTGACTTGTTAATATTTTGGTATAACGATAAATTTCGGTATATCGTGAAATTTTAGTACGGTTCAGTATATCAAAATATCAGTACGATATACTGAAATATCGGTACAATAAATATATATCATAAGTAGGTTGATAAGGATATTATACATTATGTCTTAAAATATACCCAATTGAGATGTACTGAAGATAATAATATGACAATGGCATGATTTTCATCATATCATAAATTAAGATAAGATATAAGATTTGATTAAATAAAAAATAAAAAATTGTAAGGTTGACGCATCCTCCCACCCTAGTTATATAAAATGTGCGTGACAGTTTTGCTCGCTACCCAACAGCAGTGGATCACACATAATTTGATTTCTTTCGTTAGTGTACTTTCCAAGAAAATTTCCAAGAAAATATAAGCGACTAGACATCTGCAACAATCTTTTTTACTATATTATTATTCCAGATGAAAGAACACAGCAATTATATTCAAAGTATACATACTAAAAATACCCCAAGTTATATTATTCCATTTTTTATTACTCACATATCAATATATTCTAAGTATACTATATATAATGCGTCTCAAATTATGATTCCCGCTCGGTGAGGAGACTGCAATTTTATCAGACCATTTTTGAGACAGTAGTTGAAATCTTGAGCGCGCACACACACATATATATACAGTAGTAGTATATCAAACTGAAAGAGGGCATCAAATTCAATTTGTTATAACTCCATATTTACACAGCCTTCTGCTTTCCATCTTTTAAGTATTTCCATTTGCTCACATATTCAAACCAAAAGGTCTCCTTGTTCTTCGGATGCTGCTTTCCACCTCACTTTCGTCTTCCGAATCCTCAACCACACAAGCCGCGTGATCAGAGCTCTCGTCTCTGTCTTTCTGCCTTTCAGTAGGAAATGCAACTTCAGGAACACGATCCTCTTCATTCTGCACATCTAGTGTAACTGCAGACTCGTCGGAACAACTTTTAGAAGTTTCTCCAGCCATCAAACGATTGAGCTGACTACATGGAGGCATCAGCTCATCAGTTTTATACCTGCTTCCTATGTCTCCTTGTGGAGCCGGTCTTTGCTTCGCAAATGCTTCCTGTTTTACATTATCGCAATCAGAAAAGAACATTTTGCCTGATAGCACAATAGAAAACAAATAGGTTTCCATATAATGTTCTCGAATTCAGCATATTACATCTGTTGGAAGGTAAACACGTACAATGAAGGGAAGATCCGACATGTATGTATTGAGCATATGGTTACTAAGAGTAAACAAACCAAACTATATGGAAGGAAACATATGCCATCTTAGAAAAAGCGAAATCCAGCAAATTGAATCAATTTCAAATATACTACGGTCCATGTTAAGCAAGCATAGGAAGATAAATGTTTGTCAAGGTATTACCTCCAACAGCAAACTCAAGTTATTGGATTGATTTGTTGGGAACGGCAGCTTACAAGGTTGACAATATTCTTTTGTAGCTGATTTGCCAATATTCCTCTGCTCCAACATGGGTACAAAACATTGCTGCCCCCGAATATCCAAATCATCTGCAGAGTTGAAGTTGATAACACAACATGATTCTTCCCCACCATATTTTGTTACAGATATTTCACTGCTCTCTCCGTCACTTGTACCAGGTTTTCGGAGATCTTTGTTATTACTAGCAACTGGAGGATCTTTCAGTGCATTATCTTTAATTAATCTATGGATCACTTCTTTAATATGATCACGTTTTTTGAGAGAAACCTCAGCAGGAAAGAACCAATCCTGGTTAAGCTGCAGATATAGTTTACTCTGAAAATAAGGAATATGAATTTATCAAGAAAATCTCAGACGATGGCTCATCAAAGACGTAGTTGAAGAGAAGTTAAAGGAACAAGCACAAATCCTTTCATAGCTCTGGAGAAAAAGAAAAGAATACTGTATATATTTGGGTACCAATGCCACAAAATCTTTCACCTGGGAGATGGGAATGTTTCCAGCCACACAAACAATTCCATTGCAACAATTCCATTTACTCTTCTCCAGAACGTATCTTAACCTCTCGTATTACGTAAGAACATAGACATTCACTTTCATCAAAGAAATCAAATCAGACATGTGGATCATACGGTTCTATGTTAACAAAAATATTGTGACTGATGAGAAGCAGATGAAGCTAAGAACCTCACTGAACAGAAGCACGTGTACTGATCCTAGTTATCCTAGCAGAGCTATTCACAAGATAAAAAATCATTTGGTAAGAGCTCATTTAGTGCAATCATCTCAATCCAACTTGAACCTCTTCCACATGAGACAAGACGACGACAATAATGTTGGTAAAAGTCATCATTTTTTAGCACTAAAAAATGGAAGAGGCTGGGGAGTTCCTCAACCAATGGGACTATCCCCAAGGTCAAGCTTTTAACAAAGTTGAAGTTTATAAAAGAACTATTAAGTTCCATATAACAACTTACAGAGTCAATATATTTAGTTGTGCTACAGTTTGAAGCCAGCTCCAGAAAGCGTTCTACATAGTGAAGCAAGAAAAGGCCACAATCGAACAAGTTTTCTTGCTGTGGTGGCTGGAACACAATATATAGAAAAGAAGTAAAACTCAGATGAGCTAAGATGGTTCATATAAATAGGATAATGAGCACATAGAAAACGACAACCAGAATAATTAGACAGCATTAGAAAAAAAGGTTGCCCTTTTTAACTAGTTGCACAAAAAAAATTAGGGTTTTTGTCCACATATACAACTAAACTCCACCAAAAAGAAGAACCAAGATATGGCTAAATGAATGATATGCTTCCATTTGAACAGATAATATTTGCATTAGAATCTGTCCAGTCCTATATTATTCACATAACATGTGATTCCCACTCGCTTCTTCTTCAAGTAATGACATTTATTTTTCAGCACTGATACCTTCAACCTCATCATCCCCTCTACAAAGGCATTTTATGTCATCTCATTTCCGTCAAAATTACTTGAAATCAGAAAATTTGTCTAATGATGATTTAAAGCAAAACAACTACTTTGAACAAAGATAGTAAGGATGCACTTAATGGGAGTAAGAGAACCTGAAGTGAAACAAATTTCAATTTCAGAAACTTCATTGAAATATCTTCATCCTGTTCATTCCTTCGCTCTTTCCATTCTTCCCGCAAGTAACTGCCATTTCAAGATAAGAATGGCTTAGTTATGGCCAAAAAGGTACGAGCATAATTCCCCATACATGAAATTTAGGTCCATATTGGACCCTAAAATATCACATTTTTCTCAATTTAAACTTTTTTTCTTTTTTTTCCTAAATGGAACTTAAACTCTGGATACTAGTTTAAATTGGACCTAAAGTATTAATTTTTCTTAATCTGAATGTCCAATCAAACCTTCAGGCAATTTAAAATTATGGGATTGTAGAAAGTTCTCATTCCTCTGATGCAACATTGGATTTTTTTGAGCATCAAATCTCAAGATCTTTAGATAACTTGGGCCACAAATGGCCTAGTGAAGGGTAGACAAGGTGTAGTACAGAGTTCCCCCATACATGAAATTTGCAAATCTCTATTACTTTGAAACAATGATGGATTGCCTAGAGCATAAAAATGTTAATAGGTTACCTCCTAATAAGATCCTCAAACCCTCCGTGGCTTCCTCTGATAGAATCCAAGTGTAGAATGCACGGCACTTGAGATGACTCACCCATATCTTTGTCTGCACAAGGTTATCCAACTTTGAAGCAGATAAAGTAAAACACTAAATAAACAAACTCCAAAAGATAATGCGAAGAGATCATACTTCTTAAATTAGCAACTTCCCCAGGATGGCAGATGATAATCAAACTCCAATGCAGGCTAACAAAACAAAGATAAAGCAACCTTAGACAACCAACTACAAAGTCTATATATCTGAAAGCTCTGTAGCAGCATTTATTACCTGAAGTTTACAGGTATGAATATATAATCTTTTTCAAAAATGTTTACATTCCTTGTCCATTTACGAACACTTTGAAAGGCATCATCTCTTTCTCTACAAGCTCTAGATAAATCTCGCCTCACAGCATCAAGCTTCTGAAAGAAAAATGTGTTGAAGAAGTGGAATCTGCGCTGCTCCTCCGCTTTGGTTCTACTTGAAAGATATCTGCCATTCAACCACAAGTTCTGTGTTACATTTAACGCGTTAGTATTCCTTGGTAGATGAAGCAATGTCTCTAGAAATAAAACACACCTGTCCCACTAATAATTAATCCATTATAAAGTCAGTATAGCTTTATGCAGCAAATTTCCAGAAATGGTGTTAAAAGCCAACTACTAGGAGATAAAGACCAACCACGATAGAATTTTATACACAATTACTGAAAGTGTATGGAACTTGCCTAGTAGAGAGGCCAGAACTTCCACTGCTAAAAGGAACAGTATTTCCTAACAAAAATCTTCTAGTACTATCCATGTTAACCACAATGGGGAGACCTGAGAAACTGATATTTATTTCTAAAATGGGTCCAAAAAGTTGGCACAGGGTCAGTGCTAAAATGTTCTCATCAAAACAGTCTTGAAAATAAATAAACAAAAAAAAAATGAAAACAATAAATTGATTGAAAGAAACATCATAATCTGAAAGTCACAGAGACAGAAATCAGAAGTGCATACACAAAAAGTCATGGAAAACTGAGAAAACATACGAGCAAAAATAAGTATTTCCCTCATCCCAATTGAGATATCGGAGAAAGAAGATTAGCAAGCAATACTGGACTTACTAGTTATGTATGAAAGGGATAAACAATAACCAACCTCTAAACTTACCTCATATAGAAGTCAATGATGGTATCGTTGATGAAAGTCCTAGGCTGTAATAGCTCAATATCCGTTCTACTTATGAAGACTGCATCAGGATCCCCATCTGGGTATACAACTTCTTCAAAAGACTCTTCAAAACAATATTCACTGTGATTCAAATCAAATACATTTCACTTGTATTTTCCTTGACAAAGCTAAATATGATGAAGAAAATTATGAAAAGTATAAACAGTGGAATGGCATAGTTATATTTTTATGCCTGTGTATAAAAATGGGGAAAATGTAAGCAAGCGGAGATATTCAAGTATGAGATTCTAAAATTGACCATGCGAACTGAATAATATTTCATAAGAGTGACAGAAGAAAATAAATCATGCAAATAGATGTTAATGTTTTAACCGGACACAAAATGTCTTTGCCCAATATGAAGGTCACTAAAAGAACGATACACATTTCATGAAGTATGCAGCAGCCTGCAGATAGTTATGTTATGACAGTGTTACATGAAAACACAGAGACAAAATCCCTGTTTGCTAAGAAAAATATCCTTCATTAGCAATTACTACGAACTAAAAATCATCATCTAAGCAGTTATCCCTCCTAACATTTCACCATTCTTTAGATTTTTTTGGATTAGTCAGATGGAAAATTTTCACCCTTCTTGCCTTCCTCAACAAGAATAGGGCGTCACTAGGGATGCTCATAATTCAATTAACCAGCCATGCTGATCATTTGGATAGTTTGATTCTCAAATTTTCATTTTCAAAATTTTTGGCATTCAGTCAAAATTTGGATTTAAAACAATAAAATTACAAATCTGACTTTGTAATTTTTTATTTTATTTTTTTACTTTTTTTTCAAAATTCTACATGGCCAAAAAAAAAAGTTACCAAATAACTAACAAATCAATATGTAAGTGAGCCAAACAGATTCATCTTGTTCTATTTTCTTTTACACTTTTGATTGGTTGAATTTTAGTTAAACAAAGTCCTAATTTTGTTTCACAAAATGAGCATCCTGCGGACATAAGAACATAGCAAAGGTCAGGAAACATGGAAGAAGCCTGCTATTGTCGTTCCACAATACACAATATTACCATCCCAGAAAACACAAAGTCTGCAAGCATATCTCATCACATAAAAAATCCCTCTTGTAATACAAAATTACAAATTACTACTTTTTCCTACAACCTCAGCTTCATTACTGACCCCACGGTTCCTGTACAATTATTGAAGCCTACATTGAATGACTGACAAGGCAAAATATGAAGAGAAAAGGTATGATATTTTAGTAAAGTTGGTAGTGTACAATGCAAGTCGTAGACTATTTAGATCATACTATTCTAGATACTGAAAGATGTTTGTTTTATCCCTAATGAATATGGAAATACATGGAATAGGCACTACAATGAGGAAGAAAGAACATTTTTTAAATGAATTTTGTATCAATAAGAAACTCACTTTGCTATGGTCTTCCAAGCAGCTTTATACATCAGATCCAATGATTTGATTTCTTCTTGTTTTTCAGACCACTGAGGATCATCAAGAATGACAAACTCTAGCTCCACACTACCTGCATGTATACTATAACATGAAAAACTTCGCCAAAACCATTACACCTCTGCCGGCATGTATACTATAACATGAAAAACTTAGCCAAACCAAAACATTGAGTTAATGTATTCACTGTAAAGAATATAAATAATAAAAGATACATATATATTTTGGCCCGTTGACTATGAGAGTTTGTTCTACGGATTCTCCAAGTTTTATTTTGCAACTGCTTGAGGACCTTTCTTATCAGGTTTTTAGCGCATATAATTCATGCATTACTGTCAATAAGAGTGAATAAAAAATGGGAAATTCCTTGGGTGAAAAAAGCGATTAATACATGTAAATGAATTAAAACTATTAAAAGTGCCCCCCACTCAAGTGATCAATGCGACAAAAATAAATGTTCAAGGGATCAATAAGACATAATATAAATTCAAAAGCTCAATAAAGAAAACTTAATACTTCAGAGGGGCAAAACATGCATTTTTTTTCTAAGAAAAATGTGATAGGTAGGCAACCATGTGCATGAATATACTGTCACTTGAAATGTTGAGTTGAAATGTGTATCAGGAAGTAATTTGAATAAGAAAGACGAAATAATTTGAATAAGAAAGACAATAAAAGTGGTGAGTATTTAAGACAAAGAAGAAATGACCATTTGATGCCAGATTTTATTGATTTGAGCAGTTTAATACCTACAAAAGTATACCTACCCACTTTTTGAGAATGAGTATATCATTTTCACATGAGGAATATGATCTGATGTATGGTTCATTATATCATGTATATGAATATCAGACTGACACGGTGAATTTCCATGCAAACAATGAACAATCAATCATATATAACCAGTTATGTCCTGTCAAAGGTACTGGTCTCAAGTAATAACTTGAAAATATGGATAAAATAAAGTAATTACTTCGAAAATATTTCCAATTTAACCCCAAATAAAATTTCTCATTACTAATTTTTGATGTATCAGTCTCTCATTTGTTTTGTACTCCAGATCAAACACATGAACAATGTCCTAAAATCTGTATACCCATCCTATGTAATTCACTACATGCTGATAATCTATTCTAATTCCTTTTGAAAAATGAGGCAGGCCGGCAAGGTGAAAGCTGAAGGAAAAAAGAAAGCCACAAAACTATTGACACAAACCTCCACTTCCTAATCAAATAAGGGGGCAAAAAGAAAATCATTGTTTTCCGTATTTAAACATTCCAAATCAAGCGTGATGGGTCAACTAAAACTCAAGAGAGAAGACTGTTCAAGTTTATCAAAACCTAATAATTTACTTGGAATACAAGTTTTAGAAATGATGCTAATGTAAAGGAACATCCTTAGGAAAAAGCAAGGCAAATGAGAACAAAGTTTTTTTTACCTCACGTACCTGACCAGTAAAAAAAGAACAGAAAAGTACAGAGCAACAAAAGGAAATAAGTTCATCAATGAGACATCACAATGGAGAAAAAATTGAAGATTTGACACCTAAGAACAGAAAAGCAACCAAATGTACAATTTCAGACAGAACAAGTTGAAAAACATAAGAGGCAAGCTGAATATGCTGAAAAGAATCAATGATAATAAGAGGGTAACCTAAATTTGAAATGCTGGTTCCATCAGCATTTGCATCCTTGCATCTTAAGTATAGGTTGATATCTTCGGCTTTATCCTAAATTCAGAAATTTAAGAAAAGTTATTGTATTTTTTTAATCCACGTGGAAATCAGCAAAGTGCATTTAAGAGGCCGGATACAAACACTTACATATTGACGATGCTCGATATTTAAAATATCAATGGTCGACCATTCAACACAATGAGTCGTCTTTTTATCAGAAAGGGGTGAACCATCCAGTCTGATGTATCTCTGAGAAAAAGTCAAACGACATCTCGACCCAGGATAATAAATTTCCCCATATTTAACATAGTAGGGAGTGACAACCACCACAGCTTCCTGCAGACAAAGCAAAAGGAAAAAAGAAAAGAAAACCAATACATAAATGAAGAAATTTGACTCCGAGACTGGGGTGGGGTAGAGAGACGAAGTTCTGATTCTTAAAACCAAGCATGAAATTCATGCATACTTCTAGCATTGTATGAATTAAGTGGTTTTCTCAGCATAGATATTACATAAGGAAAGTAACATACAAAGCTTAAAAGTACGACCATTAACATTAGATACAAACAAACATTTCTACATCATTGGGTATCTAAGTTATATTGCAGTAATACACTAACACAGTCATTACTGTTGGCACCATACTCTGATGATTGCTCCTCCAGTGAACCTGGAAACAAGCCAAGAAACACATAAATCATACAGGTTCCTTGAATGGAAATGAGTTCAAAATAAATCACTAAGATCTTATGAAATTATTTATGACATGATGATGATGATTGATGAGGAAATAACCTTCATTTTCTCCCATATTAATAGAAGAACCGAATGATCCCGATTTCAATGTTTCATCATCAGACTCTAGATGCAATATCTTGTTCTGCATGTAAAGAAGATCAATGAAGACTATGATATTTCCAGTCAATGGGTTTGAATTATCATAGAACAAGCTAAAAACTCAAGTGCAAGATCAGACAAACAGTAGAATACTATATGAACTATTTACATGTTTCATGCCAGCTGTATGACATGCTGGTTTCCTCCTTGCCATGCAAGATTTTGCCCCAGAAGTGCATTCAGAACTTTGGCATTCCTGGGAAGAAAGCAGTCCTGATTCAGAGTTTAAAGAATCAAGTGGCATTCCAACATCTGTCCTTGCAACTACAAAAGTTGGCAATGAAAGAAGTCAGAAAGCAATTTTAATTACACTAATAAAAAGATAATAGCATAACAACATGCACAACACAAAATCAATTTACTACAAAAATTAGTAAACACTGATGCTGAAATAAGTAAAACTAGTTATAATCTTTTGACTTGATTTATAATTCTACCAGTTAACAACAAAGTTGTGAGTTGTAACCTATAACAATTACATTAGAAAAGTTCTTTTGCATATCAATGCCAATACCACTATAATCCCAATATCAGTGTCTTTTGACTAAGAACAGAGTTCACAATAGCACCACCTAATCCAAAGTTTCTTCAAGTTCAGTCTATTAACTTTTCAGGTCAACATCAAGAAAACTAATTTCACTTCATTTCAATTTGATCGAGTTACTATGTGGTGTTTGAAACCAAATCCGTTATGTTTCTTTTGTTCTGAGATATTCAGCTATATTGAATTTAATTATTCATTGGTAAGGGAAAAAAGTGAGGAGAAAGCATTAGCTTTTCATTTTCTCATGTTAAAATAAAACAAGATCCAAGACAAAACCTACGGCGATCATCAAAGTTTACCAGTTCTGAAGTGGCAATTCCAAAAATCTCAGCAATTGAGATCACTATCTTCATGTATGGATATATTTTAATTAAATGAACTAGGACTTGGAACAAAAAAAAACGCTGCAATGAGAATTAACACTCTAGTAACTATAAATTGCAGTTTGTAAACAACGCAAAAAAATAAAAAAGACATTCTGAGATATGTTGCCAGTCTAAGAACAAAAAAATTGAACTTCATTTATAGTTCAGTACATCATTTATTTGTTTTCAGAAGCTTATCATTTTGCCATCTCATTCAAATGCTGCTAATTAATCTGATCACTCAATGGTTTTTCATTACAAACCACTGAGCTTGTTTAAACTTTTAAGTTTTAAATCTTATTTTTCAACTATTCCACCTTCCCAATAGTTAGAAGAATATCAGTTTCTAATAGATAGAATTTTTAAGTCATTAGATGGTTGGCCACAATTTAGAACAGAAGATGCAACTGAAACCCAAAAAGAAACTGCATGCAATTTCTATATATATATATATATATATATATATATATATATATATAGAGAGAGAGAGAGAGAGAGGTATCAAATTACTCATTCATCAATCTTTTCCACTTAAGGAAAATCTCATTAAAAATTAAGCCAACCAGACAGCATGAGTGAAATTAGTTCAATTATCATTTAAAGGATTCCTGTTTTCTTCCAACTTCCTATGCTTCCTCTTGTAGCTTTACTATCTAAAGCATCTAAAAACTTACATTGAAAAACTTTCTTCCCTCCATTAGTCCACTAGCTTACACAACACAATTTCAGATTCATGGCCAGCAATAAAGATCACCATCTTTAGACAGCATTACTTCATCTAAAAAACTTCGACTAACCCAAAATTTATACGGAGAGATATACATTTTAGTATCGTCAAACTACTCTCAAATATAGTCAAAAAATGGGGGAAAATAACACAAATTTCTCCATACTCGTAAAATCTCCTTATCGGAAAAAATGCTGTCGTCTCAATAACCAGCAAAAGTCGACCAACCCCCACATTCGCGTTTGCACACAACAGCCTCAAACAAAATAGCAAATTCGTAGCGTCACAACGATCGCGTGGGTATTTTTTTTACTTACAGCACTCAAGGAAATCGTATTTGTTAATGGATTTACGACGATGTACGGATTTCTTGCTAGGGCTTTTAGCTCTGAATTTGGCAAGGGTCTTTCCGGCTTCGGCCTCCACCTGCAAATCATCCTCGTTGAATTCAAACGCAGAGAATTTGCTGTCATTGCCTCCGCCGCCGCCGCAGTTCATGACGCTGGCGGCGCTACCTTCAGCGCCACCGTAAGATTTTTTATCAGCGTTTCTTCTCTTCCCCATTGTGATCAGAGATGTGCAAAATTGGGGAAATCTTTCCGGAGAAGTTTAACGGCTGCGAATTAATTTTTTGAGTGCGTTTGAAATTGAGTGGGAAAAACATTCGCATTTTGGCATTTCTTTGCTCCCTCTCGTGAAAATAAAATAATAGGGCAAAGGTCCCAAAAAAGCCGCTAAACTATTTTAAAAATCTCAACTATACACTTTTTTTTTTGTCCATATAAACACCTAAAGTATTTAAAAATCTAAACTACACACTTTTTTTTTTGTCCATATAAACACCTAAAGTATTTAATACTACTCTGATAATGATTCATCTGATCATATACACACACATATACATAGTCTGATTTTTCCTCTGCTAAATGTTAACTGGTCTGCAATAGAAATAAAAATTGAATCTTGATGATTTTATTTGGTGCAATTCGGCTATATAATACAATTGTTTTTTCTTGCCTTAGTTTTGTGCTGTCCATTTTCCAATAGAAGGGACCTTAACTAGTCCAAGTATTTCATTTTCCGTTTCATTAAAATATATTTCTCTAACATCACGTGTATTTGTTGATTCTCTTTTTAGGCTCTTCATTATTTTCTTTTCATGGTTTTTAGTGATCATTTACTACATTCTCATGCTTCATGTGGCATCTAGGCATCAAAACACCCCCATAAAGCTGAAACAAGGTGAATATAGCTAGATAGAGAGATGTTGGTGCATGATAAATTTGCTTCATTAAATTGGTGAAGAAGCTAAAGGGATTGTTGAGAAAGAATCAAAGATGGGAATGGGGTGCGAAATGGAGAGTGATCAATCTGAGGATATAGATGTCGTGCTCTCTTCAATGTGGTCCGAATAAATGAATGAAGTCGGGAGGCAATTCAATGTAGAGAGGTTGATTTAGATACAGAGAATTTAATATGTTATGAAATTGGTGTTTGTATAAGTTCACAAATTACATGGGAATCAATTCAAAATGACTACAATATAACATGATATATACAAAGAATTTAATATGTTATGAAATAAGTGATAAATACAGAGAATTCAAAATAGAGAAATATAGATATCATGATACAAATAATATGAAAACCAACATAAATCTTGTTTCGAGTTGGCCCTAGCAGAAATTACCAAATCAAGGTTGATTTACAAAGAACTTAATATGTTATGAAATAAGTGTCATATTAATCTCTGCACTATAACATAACAAAAAAAGCTTGTTTTCCAGTTACATGGTAAACATATTCATCTTTTCTTAGCTCACTTATTATCTCTTTTTTGCTGAAGTTAATTGGTGTTTATAGATGACTTCTCTTTCCACTTTAGTCCTGGTGGTTTGAAAGGGAGATTTTGAGGAATAATGGACTGACTTCTGTAGTGGCTATTTTTCGTCAGCCCACTACGCTGGTCCATGAGGGTTAAATGTTGTCGTTTAACCGAGCAACCTCATAAAGATCGGGTAATTTGAATTACCTTAAATTAGTCGTCCGTATTTCTGAAAGGGTTGACGTGATCAAATAAATGAGATCATGCATCAACCACTCCCGTAATTTACGTGAACCCTAACGCTACCTCTCTCTATAAAAGGAGACATCTCTCCTCATTTGACGACTACGCTGAAATGCCCACAAGCTTCACATCACACCTTAAGAATACTGAGCTCACGATTTTCTGAGTTAATTCCACTCCGGCGATTCAACATCCGGCCTAAGACTATCACGATATACTGTGATAATTCTGATGCAGTGGCAAATTCGAAGGAACCCAGAGCTCACAAGGTAAGTAAACACATAGAGAGAAAGTACCATCTTATACGAAAAATTGTTAAGAGAGAAGACGTGGCGGTGGTCAAGATTGCATCGGAGGACAACCTGGCTGATCCATTCATGAAGAGCCTGCCGGCTAAGACCTTTGATGGTCACGTGGAGAAAATGGGAGTGAGATGCAGACCTGGTGGCGCAGTTTGAGTTGATAGTTTTGATTGGAGGGTTAGCCAGTTAGTTATTATGCTTGAAAGACATGCTTCAAGTATAAGTGGGAGATTGTTAGTTTTGTATACTGGAAGACTTGTCTTTGTATACGATTCTGATGATATGATGATATGAAATGAAAGTTATTGCAGTCACTGTTTGCATTTAGATTATGTTCTATAATTGTTCTATGCAATGTTCAATATACTTACATTGTAGATGATATGGTGTGGGGAGTCACACGGTAAGATCATATCATTAGAACCTTGTAATGTATTAAAGAGCTCACGGCTTAGATGGTCCTGAACACACCATCAGTACACCGTAGAATAATCTGATAAGTCAGTTTATCTTGACTAACTGATTATTCTAGTACACTTGTTAGTGTATTGAGGAGGATCACGATAGGATACTATTCTCTGTCTCTGACCCAGTTACTGAGAGAATAAAGATCCACAGAGTCCGGGTTCTGAACTCATGTGATATTGGCGAACATATGTGTGCGTTGTTTATTACTTTGATTTATCAATGAGTGAGATCTTTTCGTAGATCAAACTCGATATCTTGGGTAATAACAATGTATACATGATGTCTCGAGCAGTATGCATGAGTACCGTGTCCTGGTGCGCCAGGTTGATGATGTTCTCTTGAGAAAACACAAGTTTATGTTGAAACCCTGTAGGTGGAATTTATTCCGTACATGAGTAAATTTTGTGTGGTACTACTCAGGGTTTTAGATGTTAATTAATTATAGCTGCCAGAGGCTAACATAATTAATTAATGAACATTATATCTTAAACACGGGGAATGGTTGGACTAAAGGAGAAAACATATTCGTAAATATGTATTAAATTGGTAGGTCAGTTTTACTTCTTTAGTGGAATAAAAGTAAAACTTAATTTATTTAATTATATCCTAAGTTTATTGGATATTGGATATTAAATAAATTAGTGGGTCAATTTAATATTCTTCTAGATCTATGTTGTAGCCCAATTGACTGATAGTGGACTGGATATTGAACTTGAGATAGAGGCCCAAACCCAGTAGGGTTTGGACATGTAATTTTCACCCACCTCCCTATAAATAGGGGAAGGGGGGCGAAAATTTGAGCATAATATTCAGCGCCTCTTTGCCTCTCAAAGTTATCCATAGATTTCACAACACTATCTAGCAGATTTCAGCCCACTCTGAATCTAGATACAGTCCGGGAATACAACAGAAGATCTTGGAGTGGAATCGTGCAGTGGACGATTTTGACATAGGTGGCGCCTTTTACTGTATTCATACAACAATAAGATTAGATCTTTAATCTTGTCCACAGACCGTCTATCGATTTGTAAGTAGATTCATTTCTATGTTTCCGCTTTATTAGATTCGAATCTGCTATGCATGCTATTTCTGTTAGACTGTGATAAACATGTATGTGACATAAAAATATGATTTGCATGAACACAAATTAATGAACAACCAAATGATTCTACGGTGGTTTAATTCGAAAAAACCCCAACAATGGCAAACACCACGAGGGAGTTAGCGTTTCTGAGATCAGAGAACGCTTCACTTCGCAGTAAACTTGAAGATTTGACCATCAATGACAACACATGCCATCTAAACTACATTAAACCCACCAATTTGTTTGGCGAACCAAATTCGGTATACTCTGAGCGTTGTCGGTCAGTTACTTTTACTGATCCATTTATTGCAGGTACTAGCGCGTCAGCACAGAAGGTAGACACCAGACAACAAATGGAAGAGAGCCCGTTAAGGCCACCTCCATGGTTTGAGTATCATGCTTCTGGGCAGGAAAGGTTCTGACACCAGACCATCGAGCAAGAAAGGGTTAAACAGCAGCGCAGGTTCAACCAGGGATTCGATCAGAGAATGATCGATCACCCAAGTGAATTGGAGCAATGACTGGCTGGTATCGAGGCAATGATAACGCGAATTTCCGGTGTACCTCTACCAATCCACAAGGCTGCACCAAATAGCTTTGCTGACTCACCGTTTGTGGATAAAATTGGGTTAACAGAGATGCCGTCAAAGTTCACCCTACCATCTATGAAGTTATTTAACGGAACCTCAAATCTAGATGACCATATCGCACAGTATAAACAGAAGATGTTCATCGCAGCAATACCAAAGTACCTCAGAGAATCTTGTATGTGCAAGGGTTTTGGGTACAGCCTATTAGGAGCCGCACTGCAGTGGTTCACAAACCTTTCTAACGCTTCAATCGGATCTTTTGCACAACTCACAGATCTTTTCGTAGAACAGTTCACCAGCAGCCGAAAAATTGAGAAACATTCCGATGACCTCTACGTCATTATTCAGTATCTAAATGAAACACTTAGGAATTATGTTGCAAGGTTCAATAGAGAGAAGGTAGAGATACCAGGTTGCAACACTAACACCGCCATATTAGCCTTCAGAAAGGAGCTAAAGAGGGATTCAGACCTCTACAAAGAACTCACAAAGTACCCGTGTAAGACAATGGATGATATTTTAGCAAAGGCATGGGCACAAATTAAATGAGAGGAAGACGAAGACCAGTATTATCGACCCAAGCCAAGAGGTCGAGATGAAGGGAGAGACTACCGCAGAAATGATAGAAGAAGAACTGACCCTCACCATCGCAATGATCGCTACAAACCTCGAGGTCGAGAGGATATTTCAGATCCACATGATTGATGCTTGCCAGAATACAACCTGTGCATTACACCCTCAGAAGCCGTTAATGCCTTGAAGGAACTCGGAAACACGGTGAAGTAGTCGTCCAAGATGAGGAGTCCAGATCAGGAACGTGACAGAACAAAGTACTGTGAATTCTACAAAGACCACGACCATAGAACAGATGATTGTATTGCATTGTGTCTCAAAGTCATCGACCTACTCAAGCGAGGCCATTTGAAAGATTTGCTGACTGATAAGGGAAAGCAAACCTTTAGCAAAAATGATGAAAACTCGAGGGATCTGCCAAAGCCTCCACTAATCGAGCATGTAGTTAATTGCATAACTGGAGGATTCGAGGTTAGCGGAGTATCCCAGGCGTCAGCAAAATGGCATTTCAAATCTCTCAAATACACACCTATGATACCAAAGCCCGATACTGAAATGGAACTCATAAGTTTGAGTTTCACCAACAGCGAAGCTTCTGAACTCTCATACCTGCACCACGACGCACTTGTTATTTATGTCCTTATTTCTAACTATATGATCAAGAGGACTCTCATTCATGGTGGGAGTTCGACTAATGTTATTTTCTTATCTACTTTGAAGGAAATGCAAGTCCTTGAGACGCACGTCGTCAAAAAATCAATGACCTTGATTGGATTCAGCGGTGAGCACAGAGCCACCATAGGTGAAATTACACTGCATGTATATACGGAAGGGGTTAACCTGTACACCAAGTTTCAAATTATCGATGCACCCTCAACATACAACGCCATCCTTGAGAGACTTTGGATTCACGAACTAAGAGATGTACCTTCGACCTACCACCAAGTCATACACTTCCCAATCTCATGGGAAATTAAGCAGATCCGTGGAGAGCAAATTGCGTCAAGAGACTACTACAGATTAGCTTTTAAGACTAACCACGTGCAGGTACAAGAAGTAAACTAAGTCGATGAGGCATCGACGGTAAACTCAAAGTATGAGCATGGAGAAAGTTCAAGATCAACCTCCTGCGTCGAACCCGACACGGAAGATCTCTAGATGAAGTATAGATTCATCTCGACTACCCAGACCACGTCGTTCAAATTGGGTCGAGATTACAGGTCGATCCTGATCACCAAGGCAGTAGGAAATGAGGCTTACAAGCTGCAAACTGCTGAAGGCAGAGAAAGTGAAAATATCTGGAACGCAGTTCACCTCAAGCAGTATCATTTCTAAACTCTTGGCTAAATTTCTCAAGTTTTGTTTTATTTATTTTTTAAACTCGTCACTGACTTGAGCATCGGAGGGTCATGGCTTAGCCATCGACCATCTAACATTTCCGCCTATAGGTTGAAAATCAATGTTGACATCTCAAATCAAATAAGAACGATCGTGTAGATCTCAAACGAACGCTAGAGTCAGCGCCGAGTATAACAAAGAGCAAAAAATGGCTTTACACTCCGAAGACAAGAAATATCATTGATGTCAACCTTGACACTACTTCAAAGATAAAATGCTCGAATGATGTTCCATACCACGTCTCTAAGGCATGGTTCAACCCGAATGTAAGTTTAACTTCGAGTCAAGATAAATTGTATTTTAAACTGCGTGCCTATTTGTATATGTTAGCCTTTTATGTCGACCTTGGAGTCAATTATATACAACGTCATTTATGCTTCGGGATTGATCAAAATATTTAAGACTCGGATAAGCAATAAATCAATCTTAAATTTGATCTTCTACAATGGTAAATCTCATATGATGATCAACCCTTGTCATTGTCAAAATGATCGACCTTAGGGTCTATTAAATTAAAAGTCGACCTCTATGCAACTTTCTCCGTAAATTATCGACCCCAGGGTCGACAACTCTTATATCTCTAAGTAGACCATTTTTCACGTGATGGACTTATGCAGTTGATCTCGACCCTCAAAACAAAAACAAAAAAATTCTCCTAGAAAAAATAGGGGTCGATCCCTAAAAAAAATCTCCAAAAAAAAAAAACAACCATAGGGTCTACTACGTCAAAAATCGACCCTAGGGTCTACTACGCCAAATGTCGACCCCAGGGTCTACTATGCCAAAAATTGACCTTAGGGTCTACTACGCCAAATATTGAACCTAGGGTCTACTACGTACCCTAGAGTCTACTATGCCAAAAATTGACCTTAAGGTCTACTACGCCAAATATTGAACCTAGGGTCTACTATGTACCCTAGGGTCTATTACGTACCCTAGAGTCTACTACGTCAAAAATTGACCATATGGTCTACTACGTACCCAAAGGTCTACTACGCTAAATATTGAACCTAGGGTCTACAACGTAAAAAATCGACCCTAGGGTCTACTACATACCCTAGGGTCTACTATGCCAAATATTGAACCTAGGGTCTACTACGTCAAAAATCGACCCTAAGGTCTACTACGTACCCTAGGGTCTACTACGCCAAATATCGACCCTAGGGTCTACTACGTCAAATATCGACCCTAGGGTCTTAAACGTATCAAGGTCAACCTCATGTGTGTTTGGCAAACAATATTAGATTTTCGGTGTTCGATCTTACGGTTTGCTTTCAAAGCCTCGATCGTCCTACCTTACAGCTTGCACTCAAAGTTTATACATTCGACCTCTAAGTTATTTTATGACTTGGGTCATTCAGCTTCATAGCCCATACTCGAGGCTTCGGTGTTCGATCTTACGGTTTGCTTTCAAAGCCTCAATCATCCTACCTTACAGCTTGCACTCAAAGCTTAGGCGCTCGACCTACAAGTTATTTTATAACTTGGGTCGTTCAGCTTCATAACCCATACTCGCGGCTTCAATGTTCGATCTTACAGTTTTACTTTCAAAGCCTCGATCGTCCTACCTTACAGCTTGCACTCAAAGCTTAGGTGTTCGACCTCCAAGTTATTTTATAACTTGGGTCGTTCAGCTTCATAACTCATACTCGGGGCTTCGGTGTTCGATCTTAAGACTTGTCTTCAAACCCATATTTCTCTAACATCACGTGTATTTGTTGATTCTCTTTTTAGGCTATTCATTATTTTCTTTTCATGGTTTTTAGTGATCATTTACTACATTCTGATACTTCATGTGGCATCTAGGCATCAAAACACCCCCATAAAGTTGAAACAAGGTGAATATATCTAGATAGAGAGATGTTGGTGCATGATAAATTCACTTCATTGAATTGGTAAAGAAGCTAAGGGGATTGTTGAGAAAGAATCAAAGACGGGAATGGGGTGCGAAATGGAGAGTGATCAATCTGAGGATATAGATGCCATGCTCTCTTCAATGTGGCCCAAATAAATGAATGAAGTCGGGAGACAATTCAATGTAGAGAGGTTGATTCAGATACAAAGAATTTAATATGTTATGAAATTAGTGTTTGTATAAGTTCACCAATTACATGGGAATCAATTCAAAATGACTACAATATAACATGATATATACAAAGAATTTAATATGTTATGAAATAAGTGATAAATACAGAGAATTCAAAATAGAGAAATATAGATATCATGATACAAATAATATGAAAACCAACATAAATCCTATTTCGAGTTGGCCCTAGCATAAATACCAAATCAAGGTTGATTTACAGAGAACTTAATATGTTATGAGATAAGTGTCATATTAATCTCTGCACTATAACATGACAAAAAAAGCTTGTTTTCCAGTTACATAATAAACAGATTCATCCTTTCTTAGCCCGCTTATTATCTCTTTTTTGCTGAAGTTGATTGGTGGTTATAGATGACTTCCCTTTCCACTTTAGTCCTGGTGGTTTGAAAGGGAGATTTTGAGGAATAATAGACTGACTTTTGTAGTGGCTATTTTTCGTTAGCCCACTACGTTGGTCCATGAGGGTTAAATGTTATCGTTTAACTGAGCAACCTAATAAAGATTGGGTAATTTGAATTACCTTGAATTAGCCGTCTGCATTACCTGGAAGGGTTGACGTGATCAAATAAATGAGATCATGTCTCAACCGCTCCCGTAATTTATGTGAACCCTAACGCTATATTTCTCTATAAAAGGAGACCTCCCTCCTCATTTGACGACTACGTTGAAATACCCACAAGCTTTGCATCACACCCTAAGAATACTGAGCTCAACATTTTCTGAGTTAATTCCACTCCGGCGATTCAACATTCGGCCTTCTTTCCTACATTCTTCCAGGATCGAACGACGTTTTCCTTGATTTCTAGTCATGTTCTGGATAAAGATTATCGTCATTAAGCTCTTTAATTATTTAATTATACCGTATTTTATTTCTTTCTACTCTTCTTCTTTTCCTGACTTGAGCGTCGGTGGCCCAATGATCATCACCCCCCGACGGTCTTTGGCTCTTACGGTATTTTCTATTTTTGTTTCACAGATTGACCGCTGCTCCAGACTGAAACGATTAATTGTAGATTTTCGGATCTACAACTTCCATCCTCTACAAATGCAATTCTTCTTGTGCCACTGCTTTTTGA
This sequence comes from Perilla frutescens, assembly GCA_026008535.1. Lineage (NCBI taxonomy): Eukaryota > Viridiplantae > Streptophyta > Magnoliopsida > Lamiales > Lamiaceae > Perilla > Perilla frutescens. The sequence continues at coordinate 48,596,194 of BRKX01000005.1, forward strand.
TAAAAAAAGATGACCGGTGTTCTTGTCTCACCTCCCTCTCATTTGGTATCGGAAACTTGATAACGGGATCAGATATTCTGCTTATTGGCATACTTGCAACATAATCTTTATGAGTGATTATTTTCTTAGAACTTAAACCAGGCTGCATAAAAGAAAAAAATATGAGAATGAGTAAAAAATAAAATAAAATAAAGAGCATATGTATACTCTCATTAAGAGTCATGTTTCCACTGGATTCATAAATGTGTAGTCCAAGTCCTACAAGTCTTTTGGTGTGAGATTTCCTTGTTAAACAAGTTGCTCGATTGTGCTCCTTCGAATGACAAATTGAGCAATGCATTGTAGCACCCTTCTTGGGCAGCTTTCCATTGGTTTTCCCCTTCATGGTCTCACTAGAACCTCTAATCCACACGTTTCTTGGTCTTCCCGTCATTGCCTCTGTAAGGGGTGGCTGAATCTTATCGAAAGCATCACAATCCATGAATTTCTTCCATCACGTAGGCTGAATTACAACCTCATATGTTGCCTAATAGGTTGTTTTATGGTACCAGTGACTAATAAATCTTTTAGGATCCTGTTTATAATGTCGAATTGCACATATTGCATGAGAACACGGAATTCCACTGAGTTCCCATGCTCAGCAAGTGCAGAGTTGTTTATCCAATAAAACATTATGTCTGTCATCTCCTTCCACTATTTCATATCCATCTGCACCATTGAAAAATACTCTATACGCAAAAGTTGCCTCCATGTTGTCTTGGTATGTCTCCATACATTTTGGACTCCATTCACTAGCCCATTTATCAGCCAATAACTTGTGTGTTGCCAGTCTTTTTATTGCATTAACTCTGATCTCAATTAACATAGCAACAATTGGCTTTTCTCTAGCCTCGAATATAGTAAAGTTGAAACTCTCACATATGTTGCTATTAACAATATCACACTTAGTTCTACTGCTAAAAAAAGCCATACAAAATGTCATTGAATTGTACTTCACAAAATCCTCTGCAGCCTGTTTGCTCAAAGCACCCAAATGCTTCAAGTTATCTTCAAACTCTTCTTTGTAAGTGCTTTTAACACATATCCTGAATCTCTTTTTCAACTCTCCACTATTTCATTTTTTGCTCCAGTTTGCATGCACATATCGTGCACAGTATCATGAGAGACAACATATATTAAACCCTGCACATGAGCTGAATAGTCCTCGTGTTAAATTCAAAATGGGTATTCATTAACATGTGTACAATTTTAGCTTAATTTTTTTGATGAATCATTCCTTCCACGCTCTTATGAATTGTTTTTATTGAAGCAAATTGCAAGTCTATGTGTGTTGATGTGATTTTGTAGAATGTATAAAGTTTTTAATAATTTGTTTTGGATGAAACCTTCTACCATATGTTATAAATAAATTATATTCAAACCCACTTAAATGTTTAAATGAGATGAGGTTGCCAGCCACATAATGTTAAGAAAAAAAAATACTCCCTTCTTTTCACAATAAGTGTCATTCTAGCACTTTAATTTTGTTTCCCAAAATGCGTCATTCTACATATTGAGGTAAAAATTTCACATTTTTCTCATATTTGTCCTTATTTAATGCATTCAAACAATCACATTTAACGTATTAAATGTATTCACATAAGGGCGTAAAATGTAATTTGATCATCTAATTAATATCTATATTAATATGTGTGCATTCATCCAAAATGACATTTATTCAGAAACGAAGGGAGTAGTATTTTATATATAAATTCTATTCAAAGCCACCTAAATATTTAAAATTAAAAATGGAAAAATGAAAAATAAAATGTTATTAGTAGCTCTTAAACAATTGACCAAACAGGAGTTTAGAAATGCAAGTTAGCCACTACACCATATAGAACATTTTGAATATTTTCGGCCAACGTATTTTTTTAAATAAAGATTTGTCAAAAAAATTTATGACAAATTTGTCCCTGTGATTTTACCTTAACATATGTATAGATAGATTTACACATGTTATATATAAAATTAAGGTTAACCAATTTTTAATAGCAGGTCCGGTGATGCGGTTTAAATTTCACACCGTACTTATTCATATTTCACTATTAAATTTATAATTATAATAATATTTCTTATAAAAATCAATTATGGCACGTGTGCACAAATTAACGTGGTCACCCTTGGTGTGGTAATGCCACATGTGTATATCAACTATTCCATCTAACATATTTGACTTATTATTAGATAAAACACTTTAATACCTACATATTGGAGTCCTTTTTCAAAAATAACCAAATTTTTAAAAATTAACAAAATTGTATCTTGTTTGTTTTTTTCAAAAAGTTTGCAAATACATTTTGGGCTCTTTTTCAAAAATACTCCACTTTTTAAAAATTAACAAAACAATATCATTTTTTTAAAAAAATTGCAAATCTAACATTTGATCAATTTTACGGCTCAAAAATCATATGCAATTGATTGTATTTTAATGTTGTTATTTCCCCAACGACGTAAAAAAATCCCACAATCAAGAAATATTAAAATACAATCAATTATGTGTAATTTTTGAGCCGTAAAATTGATAAAATGTTAGATTTATAAAACTTTTGAAAAGTGGGTAATATTTTGTTAATTTTGAAAAAATTTGGCTATTTAAAAAAAAGCCTTAAATTTAGGTATTAAAGTGTAATTTTCTCGTCCTAGTTTATTTTATTGAATTGAATTTCCTTTTGTAAAACTCCATTAAATAATTCTATTTTAGAGAAATGTAAATTTGATTATAAATACACAGATCCTATGTGTGTGATTTTGTTTAGATTTTTCTTCTTCTTGGTTTTATGATCTACAGTTCCTTGTTATTTAATTTACAAAATCAAAATCATCATTACTATTCATGAACACTTGTTTATCCTCATTTTTTTTATTTACAAAAATGTATTTATTTGATTTTTATATACACAAGTAACTAATAATATGATTTCTGATAACAATTGTGTCCTGTAGAATTAATTATTATAATAACAAATTTTGATATCAATGTGTTTAGTTTAATTTGTTTTATATAAAAAAATGTTAATAAATAATAATTATGATTTTGATTTATGCAAAATTAAATAATAAGGAACTCTAGATGATAGGAGCAAAAAAAAAACTATAGATGTAAGAGCCATGTATTTGTAATCTAAAAATTAAATTATTTATTTATTTATGGAAATTCAATAAAATAAAGAATGAATAATGAGTCAACTATGTTGATTGAATAGTTCATCTTCAGATAATTATCGATATAGGACCTGAAAAATGGATAATATAACAATTCAGGCCTAAAAAATGAAAACTCTCAATTTGGGATCCGAAAGATGAAAATTATCGATCCAAGACCTCAAAAATCACGAATTTGATTTCTTTTTTATTTTTTTAATTAATTTCATATTAATTTTCAATTAAAATTATTTTATTAATTATCTATTAAAATTAAAAAAAATCAAAATTCGTGATTTTTGAGATCCTAGACTGACAATTTTTCTTAATTTTTCTGCTCATACATACCATATCAGTGGTGAATACGTTAACACGTTCCTACAATGGTTAATTAGGAGAGCAATTATGTATGATATAAATAACCATAGTCAACCTTTATCAACAAAAAAATGAATTAAAAGAATTAAAAATTTTAATTATGAAATAATCAACCATACTAATGAATTATTAATTGAACACTGAAAATTAAATACTAAAAAAATTTATAAATCCTAATTGGGTGTGATGTGCCCTGCTAAATTAACAACTGTATAAAATTAAATTAAAACACACAAAATTGACATTGAAGAAACACAATATATGAAAAACTAGTAATTTAAAGGAGTAATACGGAGTAAAACACAGAAAATGAAACATGAAATCTCATGTGCAGTTGATGATCATAAATCATAATCGTCGTACATAACAGAACCCTTAATCCACTACAAACTCGTTCAATTGGAACTAGAATCAAATTGCAACCAACAAGCCAAAGTAAATCTTAGTAGTTAGAACTCAAAATAATGAGATCACATTTTTCTGGATCGGTTGATACATGCTTCAATCGCTGCTGGAGAAAGGTAAGCTGCAAGAATGCATGCATCGACACTTATCAGATTAATTAGCAACGCATATATGAATGCAGAGTCTCGTGTCAGACGGTCTAACCGAGTCAAAATTCGTCACACTCATTCCTAGATTCAAACATCAGCAAAATTACATTAATTATGCAACTAATTACATCCCAGACGTACGATATGGGTACCGTCAAACGGTTTGATAGAATGTTTTGTGATGAACGTACATATATATACTGGTAAACACCAACATGTGCAATTCGCTGATTAGTACTCAGAGTAAATTGTTGGAATTAACATAACCTTCACCCTATTTTGAAATTTTTAAATAACCTTTAAAAAGTCACTTTTAAACCACAATCTTTCAACATTTTGCAGTTATAACACAATTTTCCAGAAATTGAGCCCAAAATTATCCTTCACTCAATTGACAGAAACAACTTCGTTGAGAAACTCAGAACCCCAAGCCTCAGTATTTTGTAATTTTGGATACATATGAAACTTTGACTTACTTAAACAACACCGTTTAGGTAGCCGGAAAATAGTTACCCAAGGACAAAAATCTCGGCAGAAAATAATTAGAGATGTTAAAATTGCAAAAAAAAGCCAGAAAAAAGAAAAAGAAAACGAAGAATGTGGTTCAATTGCTACATTCTAAAGGTTATGCAAAAATTGCAAAATGGGTATGCCCCGAATACTGCAGGACTTAATACTACAGTACCAGGATCATAGATATATAAAAAAATGCGCAATTTTGTTGATTGGATAGCAACAATATAATAGTCAATATAACCCTAATCTCGACTAGAAAAAGCAGCCTAAACCCTAGCATATATGGTGATATATAATGGTAATGTACATACCCGAGCTTGAGAGAAGTATCGGAGAAGCTCCGGTCCTCATCGGGGCAACGGCTGCCTAAGCCGTAAGAAGTGGTGATGGATTCAACCGAACTGCCTTGCTCCATTGCGTTTCTTGTGCCTCCAGATTTCTGCATATATATATATATCAACACTTCATTTTCAACAACGTAAAAAAAAAAAAAAAAAACTATAATCATGCATGTTACGTTCTACCTCAGCTTGCTGTTTCAGCATTGCGTTTTGCTCCATCAGTTCCATTTCCTGCATGCTTGAAAAACAAACATCGTTAGAATCAAATGAATATGTAGATCGATCGATATTATATATATAGCTAGGTTTTGGAACTTGCCCTAGCCTTGAGCTTGCTGATCTCGTTCATAAGCCTGTCATTCTGCATTGATATATCCATGGACATATTTACACTTAATGTGGTGTCGTACATGAAACACAACACGATTATACCGTAGAAATTAACTAAACTATAATTAATTAAACCTTAGTTTTTCCAACTCGGCCTAATGCAGTCTCGACCAATTTCTCTAGCCTGGCTAGTTCTTGCATGCCAAGGCCTTGGAGCTCTTCTCCCTTGAGTTGCCTATACAAAATTAAAGAGTGAAGTACTTTTTTGCTTTTCAATTTTCTGCAGGAACACTACAAATTGAAGCTCGTATCCGTGGACACGAATTAATGTGTTAAATACTTGAGCTCGAGAGTCATGTCCATGAGTTCCTTGCTGATCGCAGTATAGTTGTCGCCTCCCGCCTGAAACGACGTGGAAGAAGACTTGTAAAAACATATATAAGGTTAGCGTGCACATATATATACCCCCTACCCTAGTATGTAGAATAGAGACAAATTAATCACAACCATTCAATTAATGAGATGATATATCCATTCAACATGTGGTACTTTCGTAAATTATTTTCGAAAGTTTAATGCTGAAATTCAACATGCCAATGCTAAAATTATCTCATAATGCTATTTAATTTCAAAATTTAAAAAGAACGGTGAAATGACAATTTTGTAATTGCAAAAGGACGGTGATAATTTTTTAATATATGTTAGAAAATACAATGTTAAAATTCAACACATGCTAAAAACAGCATACACGATGCTATTAATCTCTTAGAGAAAAGGAAATATTATCTTAGTCACTCCCTATCTAATTCATTTAAATAGTGTGGATTGATCCATATTTTACACACTAGGGCATCATTGTCTACACACACACAGTTCAAATCGAGAAATGCAGAACTGAATTAGGAATTAATGGGTGAAATATTTTACCTGAGCGTGGAGAGGTTGCCCAAATCGGTTGCTACTCTCTGATTGCAAATTATGCCTTTGGATGATTTGCATCATGCTGCAAAATCCATTATCAAATCAAATATTCATTTCAAAGGTTTTAATGATAAAAAAAATGCAATGACTTTAGTTTATATATGCAGAGTTTTGTTAGCTTCACACTTTATATAAACACTAAGTCAATGTTTGGTAGACTAAATAAAGGCATATTAGTAAAGGTATCCAGCAAGAACCGTGTGTTTGGTAGCCATTGCTCGTTCACGCAAGGCCCGGTCCTAACGCGAGGCCCGGGATGTAATTTACTGATTCGGCTGGACAATGTATCCGACGCCCTCCTCGGTTACAGTTTCTGGCGTAGCAATCTTAGTATATATGCCTTTATCTAGGCTACCAAACATTGTCTAAACTAATTTACTCATTCCACAAGTTAGTCTACCAAATAAAACAATGTACCAAACAGATGTGTGAAACAATCTTAGTATATTTATCTTAATAACCAAACACAAAATTAAAATAGCTAATACGCAATTATCTTTCAAAGCAATCCAGATTTTATTAATGTGGGTATATCCGTACTAGTATACCAAACATTGCCTAAAGTAATACAAATTATTATAACATAACCAATCATGAATTAACATTTATTGATAAGAATGAAAATTTAAGGAAATTATATCATAATTATGGAATAATCAACCCAAAAAATCAATTATTAACTAAAAATATGAAAATTAAATTATTAAAAATAATTATAGACCCTAATTTGGTGGAATAAATTATAATTCATACTTGTAAAATTAAATTAAATCAAAATATTAATAAAAATTGATGAGATGACCACCACATAGACGATACCCACAAGAGGTGCCCATATAAGTTGTATAGACTAGCAAAACTTCATATATACCTACAACAAGAATAAAAACTTCGATAGAAATATTTTTAAATGAGGGTCTTATATGAGACTGTTTCACGGGTCAAATTTATAAGAAAATTTATTTTCACAACAAAATATGCATAGTCACAACTAAAAATTGAAACACGTTTTTTTTTTGTCAAGGGTAATCCGCAGTCATTACCGAGGTGCGCACTGGATAAATTATGCCCTTGTGTAATAGTCTGCCCCTGTGTAAGACACATGAGAGATTAACCACACCAGGCTAATAGTTTGCAAACCACACATGGTAGGTTAACCACATCTGGCTAATAGCTTGCAAACCACACATAGTACGTAGGTTAATAGGTTAACCACATCTGGCTAATAGCTTGCAAACCACACATGGTAGGTTAACTACATCTGGTTAATAGCTTGCAAACCACACATGGTAGGTTATGGTTAACCACACTTGGCAAGTCAGGTGTGACAGGTTCACACCTAATAGTATTGGTAGTGGAATTCGAACTTGAGACCTTTGACCTCAAGATAACACCACTCCACCACTAGACCATCCCTAATGGGACAATTGAAACACATTTTTTGTCTTGATATAATTGTAATAGTTTAGATGTTAATGTCCGCATAGACGGATGATTCTTTAGAAACTATTTTTTATAAAATATATATCACTTGAATATTTAATTAACTGGAGTGGCCACTGAAATTAAAAAAGGATAGAAAAGAATTTTACATTATATATACATTTAATGTTTTCTTACTGTATTTTGGTGCTTATTTGTTTTAACACCAAACTACAATTAGAAAATCACTAAAATTACAATAAATAAGGTAATTTTAACAATTATACGCGAAACAAAACAAAGAACAAAGTCTCATTATAACTAATCCTTTTATATATATATATATATATATATATATATATATATCATTTAAAATTGAAAAGTACAATGATACGGATGAGACCGATTTAAAATAAAGGATACCTTTCAATCAATATAATATTCTAGAAGGCAAATATAAAAGCAATGTAAGGACCAAGCCTTTTATAGAGCTAAGTTACCAAATTTGGGCAAACATAACATATTTTTGTTGCTTACATTTATTGAATACTTTTTTAAAGATAAATACAGAACAAGCCACCAGTAGTCGTACTTTACAGTTAAATATTTAGTTATATATTTTTTTTTTCGCACTCATTAATAATCATGTCTATTTTTTTAAGAAACTGCCCAATTTATTAAAAAAGTGTTCTAAAAATAATAAATATTACTATAAAAATGAAATGAAATATAAAATAAGTTTAATTATTAAAACTATTTATTAGAGTCATCCTTTTTATATGCAAGGACACATGCTTTTTGCTAATACTCTAAAATATGTAATAAAGCCTAGCAATCATATATGCTCTATTCAATTACCTATGTAAAATTAAATGTCCCCGCCAAAAGTGCCTGAAAATTTAAAATTTATATTGTATATGATAAAAACACGAATGACGTACTTCAAATAATTCGTATTCCTCAATTGACAAACACACTGAGAACCCAACACAAATCTGAAACAAATACAAAAGGCATATGTAATTAACTTGATATTAAAAGGAGATAATAGTTTTGGATACACGAACTTTGCACTAATATTGGTTTTTTTACATAATTTCTGAAACGTACTTTTAATAACACATAACAGCTTTTGAAACAATAACGTATAACACTATTCACATTACAAGCTGTTGAAACCAACGCAAATCATGATCGTGTAATTCAATTGGCCGGAAACGACATGGTTTCAATTGATTAAAAATGTTAATTAATAATGTTTTAATTGCAAAAATTGTTCAATATATGTTATTGAAAGTTCATTTTTAGAATATATTCACGTGAAAAATTAAAATTGGTGCAAATTAAATTTATGTATTTTAAGGCAATAATAATCCCATATAAAAATACTCCCATTTATTCGACTAATGATGCATGCTACAGAATATAACATTTAATCGGAGCCCATTCTGAGTTTGCTACTAATCATCTACCAATAATTAAATGGCATTGATATTAATTTCCTCATACTTTCAAAACTAAAAGGAATTTGATTGCATTCTAAAAATGTAATAATCGATAACTTAGTTAATATCACTATATTTTTTTTACTCGCACACCCGACGTGATAGTATTGAGGAGATTCGAACCCGTAACTTTTGGTCTCCAAGCAAATCTCACTCTATCACTAGGTCATTCCAACTGGGACAGTTAATATCACTTTATCTCCCCATATAATCTGCAACTAATATTTAATATCACTTGATCTCCCCTTATAACCTTAGTTATATCATTTTGCTCCCTTGTATTTTCATCTTATGCCACTTTATCCCCTTTAATCCACTTTAAACTCTTTAGAAATGGGTGAAACTGCCTCTGGTCATTTTTATGAAGTGGCTATTAAAATATTGTAGGATTGAATAACTTGCTTTATATTATTTATAATGTTATACATACAATTCAAATATATTTTAGTTAAAAATTATGATTATTTTTAATTCAAAGCTATTATATTTCATATGTGATAATTTTTTATAATATGCTTTTCACTCATAAATGGCATTTTTCAAAATATAAGATAGTAATAACAAATTAATATACTTATATAATTAAAAAATGACTTTACATTTAATTTTTTTACTGAATAATGACAATTAGATCAATAATAATTTATTAATCCTAGTATAGTAGTATTTTAGGCATATTTTATAAAATCCTGATATGACTTTTTAGGCTTAATTTCCATGAACAATAAAATATTTAAATTCAGAAGTTAGTTGTGTTATTAGTTATTGGATGCAAAATATGGAGCTTGCATGAACTCTCTCAAATTAGAAAGTGGCATCAAATTATAAATACCATAATATATACTTAGTGGATGAAATCATATGCTACACTTTGCGCAACACTCTATCCTACACAATTAGTTAATTTGACATTTGTTAGTTATGATTCATTTTACCCAATTAGGATACATAAAGATAAACGCTAACTAATTAATTAAGTTGAATATAAAGTATAAACATAGATGTAACATTTTTAATTGTTTTTGAAGAAATATTAATAAGAAATAATCCAGAGTGCGCGATTTGATTACTTTCTAAAACGAACAAGGGGTAAAAATGGCAATGAGATATATAAAATCAAAGTTCAATGACGGATAAAGTTAAACAATTTACCTAGAATATTTAATATAATTTATGGCGAGGGAAGATTGGATTTTTTATTTTTTATTTTTGAGAGAAAGGGATCTCCATATGCTAATTAATTTAATTTCAAAAGGTGGAAAATTATGATTACTATATAAAAAGTGCTAAAAAAAACTAAGTTTTTATTTGTAACTAAACCAAAATTATATATATTATCAGGAAGATTACCCGTTATGTCATAAACTACTGTATTGATGTTGTAACAAAAATATCCTGCACTATAACTAATTACAACCTACATCCCAAACTATTAAGATTTTCACAAAAATATCCTGAACTATGACTAATTATCCTCTAATGATAAATTAATAAATTTACTCCAAGCCATATCAATTTTCATAGATTAACAAATAGTTTAGTATATGAAATGTAATTAGTCATACTTAATGATATTTTTGTGAAAATATTTATAATTTGCAACTAGAGTGTAATTAGTCATAGTATAAGACATTGTTTTTTTACAACATTAATAATTTGGAATATAAGAGACGGACCGACTTTCGATTCTCATTCCCCTCCCTCCAGGCCTCATGTCAACTAAGAAAAGAAGAAGTGGTTGATTTAGCCATCATTATTTGTCATTTTTTGATTATATATATATACATGACAAAGAACTTGATGATGCCTACCAACATTATAAAAAAATGCAGTTGCATACTAAGCATTTCCTTTATATATTTCACTGTTAACAAATCTTAACTCATACGGTGAATATAATATGATGCTGCGATGTCAAAATACCAAAATTATAAATACATTTCAGTCCTTTTATCTAATTCTTAATCATGTCATTGTAAAATCACCACTTGTGACTTTTAGCTATGATTGTTGTACGTATAAATCAAGAATCTTTGTTCACTCAAGATTCTTTAATGTAAATGCACGGTGTCCTATCCATCCCAACACAACTTACATTAACAAAATATGACATCATTAATATATTTATGTATGTACACACTCACACATATATATATCACATATATTAGAGGGTATATTATAATAGAAAATGAAATATTGTTATAATTGGGGACTTTATTGGTTACAATCCGAAAAAAGCTAGTAAGCCTCCTCGCTATTTGATGTTAGCACACTTTTTTATTTATTGTTGTTGGGGGTGGGGGGGAATCGAATCATGGTCGCTTACTCTTACAAGCGCGATGAATATCAATTAAACTACAAGCTTGTGATATGTTAGCACAATTTCTAAGATACGGGATATCTTCATCTTGCGATGAAATCCAAGTGCCTATATACAATTAAACTCATTTTCTAAAAATAATAGAGTATATATCAATATATAATTATCATGAATCCTAAATAAATTAAATTATGAGCCGCCGTTGATTAATCTAAAGTGAATTAATTAAAAGACAAAATGATCAATTATATAGTTTTAAGCTGTTGAATTACATTAATTAAGAATATTAAAATTGAGCTGAGTTTTTTTGGTTTGTTCCAAAACAAGTTTATATCATTTCCATTTATTACATTATTATATTGAATACTTAATTAGGAATTTAATTTAAATTAACTCTTTGCAAGCATATTGTACGTTCATCTTGTTCTGATGTCAACCTTTTATATATCCATATTTTTAAACCAAGGGGTGTTTATTTACTTTTGTACTTTGTTAACGTTTACAAATATAAATAATATTATTCCTATGTAATCAGCATTTTTTTTGAACTAGCTATATATATTCATCATAATTTAGAAAACAAATTATGTAGAAAGTAGCTAGTCACAGCTGCCTGATATGAAAAGAGTCTTGTCATACAAATATTTTTCCCATCTTAACATTTCTTGACACCAAAGTATTGGTTAATGTGATCCATATATATATATATATATATTCTCGAAAAGAAAGAAAGAAAAACAAATAAAATGTATAAATCATATTCTTATATTCATCATGTATCCAAAATATATTCATATAACTATATATAGATCGGTCGATGTACAGTCTTACCTACAAAGTGATATACTTCTTGAATATGCATGAAAATGAAATAGGAAAATGCAATGGACTATAAAACTTAACTATTTCATTTGAACCACAAAATTGAAACCGTATTTTTCATTATATACACAAACAAATATCATATACATAAATATTCATATCTTCATATATAGGCACACGAACGAAAACATCAATTAGGGAGGAGCTGGCTAGATTTACATGCATTGAAGAATGAAGAAAAAAAAAAGACAATAGTGAAACATATTTACGAACCTTCAACACATATATGGAAATTAAATAAGCAATTATTTTTCTTGAGAATTTACTTATGTTTATTTCTCTTTTCAGATATATTTAAGAGGTTGGGTTTGATAAAAGACAACATCGTACGATGATGCAGTAAAGAGGACAGTGACTTGGAATTTACAAATGAAGAAAAATCATACCATAAAATCACAGACAAAACAGTATAATACTCAGAAATTTAATTAATTTGTTTGGAAAAAAAAACAAGAAGAGATCTATCTATATATGCTCCCAGACCAAAATATTTGAAAAAATAAATATATATATATATATATATATATATATATATAGATCTCGTTTCGTCAACCTCCCAAAAACAACATTATTATTCAATTCTTTCCTCAAAAAAAAAAAATCTAAATAATAACATATTATCATGTGATAATAGCAAACAATCCACATTCTTCACATACGGATTATCTTGTTCAAGATCATATCAAATTAAGAAAAAAATTATATATTTTTAACCATATATATATATTTATATTTATCCGATGTCACCTTAATTATATATAAGTATATAACGCAGACAAGATAATTAGAAATTAATTGGCAAGACTACATCACCTCAACATTTTCTGTGTCTGCGCGTTGGTGGGGTACGTATTGTGTGTGTGTGTGTGTGTGTGTGTGTGAGAGAGAGAGAGAGAGAGAGAGAGAGAGAGAGTGAGAGAGAGAGAGAGAACCTGGAGCTGGAGTAGTCAAAGAGTTTGCCGGTGGCCGAGAAAACAATGAGAGCAATCTCAGCATCGCAAAGAGTTGCGAGTTCTTGAGCTTTCTTGAAAAGCCCTCTTCTCCTCTTTGAAAAAGTAACCTGTCTCGATGTCAAGTTATCGATCTTCTTGATCTGAATCTTCTGCCTCACCATCTCTTTACAATTTTATAATTAAACAACAGTAAAATTAGAGAGAGAGAGAGAGAGAGAGGGAGGGAGGCTTTGAGATATGGGTTTCTGATAAAACTATACATGGTAAAGAGCAGCCCATATCTTCAAGTACAACACAGAATCTGAAATCAGAAACCCTTCTTCCCAAAAATCAAAGAAAAAAAAGGATAGCACACGCAAGGCCGAATCTTTTACAAAATCAGGAAAGAAAAAAAAAAAGAGTATGTATGTATTTATATATAAAAATAGGGGAGACAAGCAGCAGAATGATTCTATTTTTGCATAGAAAATTAAAAATGGAAGCTTTTTTAATAAGTTTGTATTTGCTAATTCAGGGAAGAAATGACATCACCTGCAGAAGAGGAAGCTAAACTGCCAAGTGCCAACACCACCAACCCTAGAGAGAGAAATAAGAAAGAGAAAGAGAGAAAAAAAAAAAGGCAACGCAAATCTGAATTTCAAGTCCTGAACTGAACAGGCGAACAGCACATGAATGAGCTAAAAGTAGTTTGCAAATTGCCGATAAGGGTAGTGGGGGGTCGGGGTGGGGTAGAACTTACAAGGTGAGTGTGACTGACATATATATATATATATATATATATATATATATATATGATCTCAATATTTTATTTAAAATTCATTATTTTATTTGTATATAATGAATATGTTGGCTTAAATTTTATTGTTTTTAAAATAAGGAACTTTATTCTTATTTTTTAGTTTTTAAGATGAACTTAAAGTTCCGCCACAAAAAAAAACACACACACACCCACACACAAATTTATTTTTTTGCAAATTTAATATCATTTTAATTTTGACGAAATTAAAATTGATTTGGAAGATTGAGAAATACATGTGGATCGATTTATCAGCCATTAAAAATGACATTGTTTTATGTAATTAATTTCTTTAAAATCAATTCACGCGTGTTTTCCCGATATTCACTTTAATTTTAATTTTTTCGTAAATTTGTAAAGGTTGTTAATTTTGTGGTTTTCATGGCATATAATTTGAAAATAATGTTAAAAAAAAAAGGTGGAAAGTTCATTATTTCAAAAGCACCACTTAACCACTTATAGCTTCGTGATATTACAAATAAGAATATTAATGTTTGAATTAATGGATATTAGAGCATTATAATTAACTATTTTAAGTATTGGCAACAGTGTTTCACATTTCGTCCAATAGGACAGGAAAACAGAAATTATGGGTGTTTGCGAGGATGATTAATTATTTAATTACAGATTGGGATTTTTTAATTACTTTTCTCAAGAATACTATTTAATTTATATTTATGTCAGTCAATTCAGTTAGGATATTTAATCTTATAATCTAACACTGGTTAACAATCCATTCTTCTATATCTACATATACCGTCACCTAGTTTAGAATATTTTTTTAATATTTATACACACACACAACCATCCACAAACACACGTACAAACACCTGCATACATTAGATGCACGTATATTAGCTTATTTCATATGGGCGGGTCAAAATTTATGAGGCAACCCATAAAAAAAACGTCAAAATTAGTATCAATTCTGACACTAAAAAGTATCACTAAAAAATTTAAAAATATCACGTGTATCTTAAAAAATAACGAGTCTACTAGTTATCTCATGCAAGTTTATATAGATCAAATTGTGATTTTTTTCATTCAAATTAATGTTTAGAGTTTAGGAGTCTACGGTTTTTTTAGGGTCCGTGATTTTTTTAGTTTTTTTTATTATTTTTAGATTTTTTTAGGTGTTTATTTTGTGTTCTTTTTGGGTATGTGTTTTTTAAGATTTACTAATCTCAATTAAGGATTATATTTAAGTTGGAAAAATTAATTGTCGAGCGCAATGCACAAGCGCACTCATTAACATCGAACGAGTACATTGTGCTAGTCACCATATTTTAAAAAATTAAATTAATTCACTTTTACTTTACGGTTCACTAATTCTATTTTAGGTATATATTTATTTCAAAACTAAATTTTTATTTTTAATTATCGTTTATATTTATTTTGAAAAAAATTAAATTAATTGTCGAGCGCAATGCATGAGCCCACGCGTTAGCTTTGGGTGAGTGCATTGCGTGAGTCACCGGATTTCAAAAAAATTTAACTAATTCACTTTAATTTTAAGATTCATTAATTCCATTTTAGGGTATATATTTATTTTAAAATTAGATTTTTTTTATTTCCAATTAGCATTTATATTTGTTTTGAAAAAAATTATTGTCGAGCGCAATGCACAAGCCTATAGCGTCTGGCAAGTGCATTATGTAAGTGGCCGTTTTTCAAAAAACAAATAAAATAATTCACTTTAATTTTAGGGTATATATTTATATTTATTTCAAACAAATTTTATCAATTCATTTTAATTTTTAGGTTCACTAATTTTATTTTTGAGTATATATTTTTTGAGAAAATAACTAAAAAATAGAAAATTGTAAAAAAAAACAAAAAAAATGAAAAAATTATCTAGAGGAAAAAAAAAAGACAGGCACGTGTCATCATAGAAGGGCTTTTCAAGAAATGTTCCTCATATACACACATATATATATATGGAGAGAGAGAGAGAGAGAGAGAGAGAGAGAGAGAGAGAGAGTAATATAAGTTTAAGTGGCTAGAGAAAGGCATTTATTATCTTTGGGTGTAAGACTTTATTCCTCCACAATATAAGTTTAAAAGTAGGGTTCGATAATAAAGAAACTACGAAGTGAAGTCACCTCGGTTAGCTGTGATATATAATTATTTTGAGTGGTCCAAAGTGTTTAAATTATCTTTATTGGCACGATGAGCTCGTTTTAGTCATATAAATTACTCCCATCGTCCACATTATATAGTCATTTTTCCACTTGTACGTAGATTAAAAATATTTATAAAAATAAGAAATAAAAGTTAAACTTCCAGCTTTACCCTTATGTGATGAAAATTAATAAAACTTATATTTTAGCTCAATTTTATTGTATTTTTTTTAAACAAACAAAATATACAATTAATGATATAAATCAAAACTAACAATATCTAAAAGTCTAAAAGATTTAATACTATTGAAACTCAAAAAAAATCTCAAAAAATCATACTGTCACTTACATCCTACAAAATTTATATGAAACTCAAATTTGAATTTTTGTAAACTTTTTGCCAAAATTTCATCCTTTTTCTTAAAAAAAAAAAACTATTTGCCAAAAACCATACATGGATGGAAGACAAAAAAAAAAAGGTTTTTTTATTTTTATTTTCATGAAATGCAAATACAATGAATATCAACAGAATTGATCAAATTCAATTTACATAAAAATTAAGTTAGTCAATTGTAATTAATGTTTTCCTCTTTTTGAAAAAATAGCATTTAAGATTTACAACTTTCAAAAATTTAAATGTTTAATTTTTTAAATTTCAAAAACCTAACGAGGGTATAATTGCACATTTCTTTTAAAAATAATACCACTTATAGTAATGAGACTATATAATCGGGACATCTTAAAATAAAAATGAGGACGGAAGGAGTACATATATTTAACGACGGAATTTTCCGTTATTATTCCACGAAATTCTTGTAATATTTTGTAGTGTCAATTTACAACTCGGGGTCACCCTTATATAATACTTGGAAAATATATAAATAAACACTCGAAGTCTTGATCGGCCGAGGTTCATTTAGATATTGAAAATTTATAACGAGAGCTCAATCAACCCAATCAACTATGTTAAAGGTGAAAAATAAACGGTACCTTTTTTTTTTTACTCATACAACCGATCTATAGTATTAAGAAGATTCGAACCCGTGATCTTTAATTTGGTCTCCAAGCAATCTGACTCTAGATCATTCCCATCGAGACGAAAAATAGCTAGATAGTACTTTTCATCAAATTTGTTAGTGTTTCCATCAGCAATTAAAGCTAATTAAGGGTAATTAGCAACTTAATTAATTACACCTTTGAACTACACCACTTTTGCACAACACGCTATAAATCAAAAGTTTAGACATTTCACAAAATCTAATTAGAATTTACATTGCAAGTTGCACCGTCAAACAATTTATGATATTTTTTCCAACTTGATAATTAATTGGACCGATTAAACGTAACATTTGTGCGATTTTAGAGTAATATTTTTATCCAATCATAACACTAGTACTAGTTTCCCAAAACTAATCAGATACTTAATGACCGTTAAATTTTGGAACAAAAAACATTGAAAAATATTATTTGGGATAAAAAATGTTGGAAATATTTAAATTTGGGACCTTTAATTTATTTCTAATTTTTCTTCAATTTTAATTTCTTGTGTTTCAGTTTGTAATTTTATACTTGTTATTTAGTGTTCATCCTATCCAATTAGAATTTATTATAATTTTTTAGCATTTATTTTTCAAATGATCAATTAATTTTTTTTTGTTGTTTCCTATATTTTTTTAAGTATCTATTCTATCTATATAATGAAATGGACTTCTCTCCAAAAAAATTTCTTCCAAAAACATCAAATCATCTACAGTATATTTTTTTATTTTTTTAATATCACACCATCCTCTCTCTCACATAGACACACACACATGTTTATTAAATAAAAATTTATATTCAATAACATATTTCGTTATATACATACATATATGGTCGGCTAAGTGGGTGTGCAAAGTGTGCTTTGGCATAGGCCCCAAAAATTTAGAGGGCCCAAAAAATAAATAATGTATCTTTTTTAATAAATAAAAATATTAAATATCCCATCCATATCTCTCTCTTCCACATTAACTTGAGGTTGTATTGGGATGTCAACAATATAAATAAATTAGTTTGATTTTTTTTGTCTTTTTTATCAAAAGGGTAAATTAAATTGCATTTTAATACTTACATTTTGTGTTCTTTTTCAAAATTAACGAAACAGTACCCATTTTTTTTTAAAAAAAAATACAAATCTAATTTCTAATCAATTTTACGACCCAAAAGTTGTACGTGATTTATTGTATAATGTTTTTGATTGGATAATTTTTTTTCGTAGTTAGGGAAATATAAATGTTAAAATACAATCAATTACATTGGATTTAGGCCCAATAAAATGTTAGAATTGCAATTTTTTTTAAAAGGTCGGTTCTATTATATTAATTTTGAAAATGTTGGCTATTTTGAACAAATGCCTAAAATATAAGAATCAAAATATAATTTTACCTTGTCAAGATATAATTGTAATATACTAATATTTTGAAATTTATTACTAAAATTAAAATTAAGTGTTTTTTTTAATATTATGAGCCCAAATTTTAAAATGAGCACATGGGTTCCTAAATATTTGAGACGGCCCTGTATACATTACATTTAAAATCTATTTGTATGAAAGAATAAATATGTGAGTTTTCGCATATTAAGAAGTGATTGATAATGTTCAGTGAATTTTATTGTGTCAAATAATTACCAACATATATTAAATATATTAAATAAAAAACCAATTGAATTATTTGGTAAAACATTATAATCGATACGTAGCATGTTTTATTATATTTTTATACATAAATATAATATCTATAATATTTTTTAATTATATTAAACATGAAATAAATAACAATTTAACATTCTAATTAAATGAATAACTAAATCAAACAAAGATTGATATTTATAAGTTAATATAGTCTATTATATTATTTTTTAGAAAGTGTTAAGGTTATTGAATATATAATCATAGTTAGCATATTTTATAGAGTTCATTGAACTTTATTACCTGAACGATAGACTTTTCTACACTTTTATCTTAAAGTTAAAAAAATACATATTAACATCCAATATTGTTTGCACAAATAAACACTTATAGAACTAGATCAATTTTTCGATCTCGCAAATGTTGACTTAGATAGACTACTGAAAATCTTTCAAACTCCGTCTTTAACTTATTTCATTTGTACAAATACTGGATGTTGTTATTGCTCTCACAATATTTAGCAGTCAATGTTTACATTTGTTAGGTTGTTGTTTAGCGTTATAAGCGTTTATTTGTGCAAATGTTCGATATCAATATGTAAATTTTGAAATTTTGGAACACAAGTGTAAAAGCGCTCAACATTGTGATTAAAGTGTAATCAATGAAATTTTAATGCAATAAAACGAAGATTCATATATAATGAAGATATATATGATGTATTAACACGATTTCTTAAATTGAAACTTTTATGTTTCAATATATATTTATTAACATTATATTTGACTACATTTATTTTACATACAACATAATTATCAATTTCTTCAGAGTTAAGTCTAACAAATCAGCTATATAAATATATAACCATAAAAACCTTTAAAACGAAACATAAGTTATTGTTATAATCTTTGTTCACATATATTTTTTCATAAATTTTTAGTCGCGGTCAATTGTACGTAATTGTTTCACGAGTCACAAGTCATACCATTTGAAAAGTTATGATTAATTTGTAAAGATAATGATAGTGTAACAAATGTTCATACAAACATTGTATACAAACAAGTGTTGCATAATTTATAATATAATATTTTGATTGTAGTGGTTTATTAATTATTTGAAATATACAAACAAGTGTTGCATAATTTATAATATAATATTGTGATTGTAGTAGTTTATTATGTATTTGAAATTATTATTGTAACGACCCAACTACCGGACTGATGGATGTCCCCACAAACCAACATGAGTCTTTCCAACGTACTTTGTACTCACTCATACACTCCATGAGAAACTTCCTGGGAGGTTCACCAATCCCACTATAGCTCCAGGTCAAGCACGCTTAATTTTGAAGTTCTGGTTGAATGAACGCCATAAAAGAAGATGCACATTGTGGTATGAGTAGCATCAATCAAATCCTATAAACTCTCATCAACTATATAGTCTCATTCTTGTATAGCCTTAGAATCCATCTCTTTCTGGTGGTTTTGATTCGTTCATATGTCCTTTCACTTGGAAGTCTGACAGGAGCCGCTCTTTATCCGTGCCTATGCATCGACGATCACTCCACACCCCACCTTTATGGGGCCCCCCAATTTATATATATATATATATATATGTGTGTGTGTGTGTGTGTGTGTGTGTATAATTAGGTAATATATATATATATATGTATAAAGTTAAAAAGGAGACAAATATATATATAAAGTTGAAATGGTTGTCTCCTTTAGATTATACTCTCTCAACTTTGAAATCTCACACGGGCTTTAGTGATTAGTTTCATCATTTTTTTTCTATGTAAGTTTAGTGTGATAATATATTTATTGAGATTTTGTATTGGCTTAGTCTCAATTTTGCAAATGAACTATAAATCAACTATCTGTATTCTATACAAAAATCGCGTATGAGAAATGCACCTTTAAAGACTCAATTTTTAAATTTTATCAAAACTGTATAGAGAAAAAAAATACTCAATTGTTATATTTAAGGCTTTTATTCCTCAACATTGAGTTCACCAAAATTTCAACTTTAGGGATTTTAACATAAAATATCGCAATAAAAAATTGAGTTGATCACATTTTGAATTATTTTCCTTTCTTTCACAATTATTTAATTAATGAAAGTGTTTTTTTTTACTTACAAAATTCACGAATAAGATTTTGTAAATATTGAGTGTAGTTTTTCAAGATTTAGGATAATTGAGATAAAATGAAAAAAAATTCAAGATACTCGTGAAAAAAAAATCTCAAACCCCCTTTTTTTGTTTCGCCCTGGGCCTTCGAACTGTCAAGGTCGGTCCTGATAATATACATGTATATACATATGTATGTGTGTGTAATCAAGCAATTATTTATTTTATCGATTGTCAACTTAGCTAACTCTTTGTAGATTCGAAATAATAATTATTTGATAGAAAAAAGATAACTGAACAAATAAAAGATGGTATGAACTTATTAAGTAAATCATTAATTATCTATAGCATACGAAGTTTGAGATAATGAATGAACATGTGCATCGCACGAGTAGAAATATAGTTTAAAAATAAAAACTGAGGGACATATTTTAGTAAGGGCGGCTAAAATAATTTATTTGATAATAATAAAATGTGTGTAATTTGAATTAACTTACTTGAGTTTGACATATACTAAGGGTTAATTGCCTTAAAATATACAAACTTTGGGGTGTTTCTGTTTTTCATACATTTAAAAAAATGTAATTTTAGTAACATAAATTTAGCATTTGTTTATTTTTCACATAATTTTTAAATTTCTGCCAATTGAGTCTGACATGACATCAGCAGGATAATTCCAACATGAATAAAAGAAGAAGATGATCCTCTATCCTAAGATTTTTAGTTAGATGAAATCGCTTAATGCATTTTCTCTAATGCATTTAATTTAATTTTTCAGTTGTTATATTATCGTTCTTCCTACCAATTTTTTTTATATTTTTTAGCATTTAATATTAATTTAAATTATTAATTGATGATTTGAAAAATTAATTTAGCCACTCTACTAAAATTCCCCTCAATTTTTTATTTTAAATTTTTTTCTTTTGTACATTTTGAAAAAAATAATTGATTATTTAAAAAAATAAATAATAAAAAGTTATAATGAATCGTAATTGGGTATATTTAATTCTAAATATCATGCAATAAATAAACATAAGCACAAAAAATTGAAATCGAAGAAAAAAATAAAAACAATTGAAATGTACATTTTTTGTTCCAACAATAAATTATTAGGTCCCAAGTATAATTTCCAAATGATATATTTAATATTTTTAGCCCAAAATTTTCTTGATCTTTTTTTGTTCCAAAATTTGGTGCTGACTTGAAAGAGTATCAATATCCAATATTAAATTTGATATTTTGAAATATTGGGTTTGGAGAGAGCCAAGTAGCCAACACATGGGGAAGTCATAAACATCCATCCATATTCACCATTTTTCATTAAAATATGGATCCCATAATTTTCTTTTTAATTTTATTTATTAATTTATTTAAAATGCAGTGAAGTTCAGATATGATTGGAAGGTGAAGATTTGAAGCAGCAATATCTCTCTCTCTATATATATATATGTGTGTGTGACGTGTGTGTGTGATTGAGGTTTTTGCCGTACAAAAATATGAGTGGGGGCGGGGTGGGGGTGGGGGTGGGGGTAGGGGGGTGGGTGAGTGGGGTGGAGAAAATTATGGCTGGATTGGACGTCGTACCCAGGATGTTCCCCACTGTCTTAAATTTTTCTCGATTTGGTAAATCCGTCTTTGTACGGACGCTAAATTTGCTTTTTTGCCATTGCTAATTCATTTCACTTTCTAATTTATACCATCATGATGCATTCGTTTCATTTTAATCGGTGTTTTAGAATTTTTAATTTTTTTCAAAATTTTTAATGTTTATCATATTTTCATATATATTTTAATTGTCTTTATTTAAATAGAAAATTTGTATTTATTAATAAAATATATCTTAATATAATTTGAATATCTGATATGGGTAGCCAGAAAGGGGTATAATGTTTGTCACAATAATTTATATCTTAATTCTATGGAAAATTCTAAAACATCAATTAAAACGAAACGAATGGAGTACTTAGTATCCCAACATTTGCAGATCATAATAATAATAATACCCTAATCTATATTAATTTAGTAGCAATTTTACCTCAACTTTTCATTTTTGCAACAATTCTATGCTCCGCAGGTTTTTCTGACAAGTGAAAACTGAAAACTGAGCTATCAAGTCGGATATTACGTGGACAAAAAAAATTCCACCTTGGCCAAAATGATATGGGCCCCTAAAGTCCAATAAAATCCGAGAGTCAAATCTCCACGTGGATATACAGAAACTAAAGTCTATATTTTTTTACAAAACAATGATAATTTCAAGCAATATTTATGGTCCACAGGTTATCCGACATGGTGCCTCAGCTTTCAATTGCCGAAAAAACTTGTGGAGGGTAGAAAAATGCAATGAGTTGTAAATGTTGGGATATTAAGTATAATTTATCTGGTTTAAAAAAAAGTATAATTTATCCATATAATAGATTATTTCTAATTTTGTAAATTAATAAGATAAGATTAAGGCATACATTCTAGATAAGTAAATAGAACTTGCTATACAAAAGGAAATTATTGGTTTTAGCCTGGATCAATATAATGGATCTAGTCAGCCATCAGTATGAATTATATGAACTAGTCAAATTAACTACTTAAAATCACACTGGTAGGAAAATAAAAGAAAATATACTATTACAATAGGAATATTCAGATACTTTCGAACTAATTTTTGTTTCATTGTATTTAGGTTATAATTTTTGAAAATAGTATGATTAATTGCAGTAAATAATACAATATTAATTTACACGATTTTGTAATTTGCATATGACTTTTAAACGCTGTAATTACTAATGTCTACATCACCTATTATTTTGTGGAATTATAATGTCCCAAAATTTTCAGCAGTAAACTTGTGTAATTTCATTGGGAAAACAATGTCGTTTTAGTACGTATACACATAGAAAATCATTGCCAAATAATTTAGGGATATTATACAAAAAATTAAATTAAAGGTGATATGTTGTAGTTGCAACATTCTAAAAGTCGGGTAAAATTAAAAATTCAGGTAAATCTTGTGCTATTAATTCACGAATTAACCCTAATCAATATGGTCATTTGAAATTGAAATATATGCAACTATTTTTCAATATCAAACATTTCAACTTCTCCTTTTTTTTGGATGGTAACTAACCCCCACAACCCCTAATTGATGATGCGCACAAAATAAATTTTATTCTTATATATGTAATACACTACGAACATATTTGAATTAAAGATATTAGTAGAATTTGAACTTGAGATATTCGATCACGAGCTCTGTTGGGTATCTAGCCTAGCTGGGGGTTCACCTCTTGATTCCCGACTCTACTCTGATCACTTCACAGTTGCTCAAGCAACTAGGCCCTTGATTTATCTCAGCTTTAGTCTTTAACAAGTCTCTGAACTCGTCTTCTCTCTGCTTATACTTTAAAAAGACTTTGGGTTCTTCTTCTTCTCTTTGGGAGGAGAATCTGCAGCAGAGACTGTTAGCAAAGGAAATCAAGCAAGCAAAGGCAAAAGACTTAATATAAATAGTAAAGAGAAAGAAAACAAATGGAAAATCAAAGCTAGAGAAATCAGAGATTTAGAAAGTGGAAAAGATGTGTCTCCGGGACACAATCGGCTCAGATCTTTCCCGTCGGGGATGCAGCATTCTGGCGACAATAGAATCAGGCCACAAAGGGGTTTAGGAGGGTCTCGGCTTAAAGCTCTCACTCTCATACACTCACAGCCACTCAGGAGTCCAGATTGACAGGATTCCGGCCAACGGTTCAGAGAGAATAGCAAAGCTCTCTAGAACACTCGAGAGAATAATGTGAGGCTTGAAAGAAAATGAAACAACACGAGAGGTTAAGATGAGAGAGTAATAATCAGATTTGGAAAATTAGGGTTAAGAGGGGTAATAAGGGTAATTAGCTAGGTTAGGCAAATGGGCTTCAGAAGCTGGGCTGAAAAATAAATAAGGAGTATTGGGCCAGCAATAAATAAAGAGCAATTGGGCCAACCCACCACATATCCACCTTTGGCCCATTGGTCTTTATGTCATCAGAGAAGTGTATGCCAACAATTGGAGTTTATCATCATAGCCTTTTAACTCTTACATATCACACAGACAAGATAAGAGAGGGAGAGAGAAATGCTATGCGCATTAATCTCAGTCTCAACACTAGAGACCAACCCAATTTCAGTAACCCATCTCAAGTCATTCACTGACTTTCCTTGAATGAGTTGCAACCTAGCATTGAACCAACATGGTAAGAATAACCATAAACCAAGGTCCCCTCAGAGGCAGGTGAGGTATCCAGGCACTAAGCCTGGAATACCATCATAATCACATAGCAGGATTCAACCCAGATCCATATTCAAGGATCTCTTGCAGGCCATCAGCTTTGCAACTGGAAGATACTCAGTGCCCATATCTGCAGGGTTGAATTCAGATGGGATTTTATCCAGCAATATATCACCTTTTTCCACAATATCTCGAATGAAATGGAATCTCACATCAATATGCTTTGTTCTATCATGAAACACAGGTTTTTTGCATAGTTAAATTGCAGATTGGCTATCAGAATAGATAAGAGGTTTATCATCAATAAATTTGATCTCAGATAGCATACCATTAAGCTAGATGGCTTCCTTCATAGCCTCAGTAGTAGCAATATAGTCTGATAAAGTAGAGGATAAGGTAACAATACTCTGCAATTGAGATTTCCAACTAATATATGCACCACATAGAGTAAACACATAGGAGATAGTTGACTTTCTTTGATCTCTGTCATTAGCATAGTTTGAGTCAACACACTCCACGTATTTAACACCATCAACTGCCTTTGAGAAGGTCAGACCACTATTCATAGTGGATTTCAAGTATCTGAGAAGCCACTTTAATGCTTTCCAGTGAGGTCATCCATGATTAGCCATGTATCTACTCAAACAGGAAACAACATAAGCAATGTCATGTCTAGTGCTAATCATAAGGTACATAACAGATCCAATGGCATTAGCATATGGGATATCTTGCATATCATTTATTTCAGATTCATTCTTAGGAGATTGATCTTTACTCAACATGAAATGAGATGCAAGGGGCACAGAAACTTGTTTACAATTTTCCATGTTAAACTTTTTCAACACTTGATCAACATAAGCAGTTTGATGCAACACAAGTGTATGTTTTTCTCTCTTTCTGTCAATGTTCATGCCAAGGATTTTTCTAGCATCACCAAGATCTTTCATATCAAAATTAGCACAGAGACAGCTTTGCACATTCTTCACAATTTTCAGACAAGGGCTAATTAGGAGCATGTCATCCACATAAAGCAGCAGAAACATAGGCACATCAGATTGCATGTAATACAAGCAATGATCAAATTTGCTTATAGTAAAGTTCATGATTTGCATACATTTATGAAATTTTATATTCCACTGCCTTGGAGACTGTTTCAGACCATACATGGACTTCTTAAGCAAGCAGACATGATTAGGGAATGTTTTATCAACAAAGCCCTCAGGCTGATGCATATAAATGTTATTCTTAAGCTGACCATGTAAAAAAGTAGTTGTCACATCCATTTGCTTAAGTTCCCAATTAAAATGAGCCACAAGAATAAGCATAATTCTCACAGTGGTAAATTTAACCACAGGAGCAAAAATTTCATTATAATCAATGCCTTCTTTCTGTGTAAAACCCTTTGCAACTAATCTGGCTTTGTATCTCACATGATTAATTTCTTGTTTTATTTTAAACAACCACTTACATTCAACAACGGAGCAATTATCAGGTTTTTCAACAAGCACCCAAGTATTATTACCATGCAAGGATTTAATTTCACAGTTCATAGCATCAAGCCACTTATCAGATTCAGGGGAATTCACAGCTTCAGTATAGGTATTGGGCTCAAACTTATCAATATTGCTGAACACATTAAAAGCATAGAGGGGCATGTTATAATCATCATGCCTAGCAGGTAATCTCACATTTCTTCTTGGCCTATCTTTAGCAAGTTGATAGTTATTCAGATTCTCAAGTTCAGGAATTGTTTCATGCTCATTTTCAGAACTAGAACCAATTTCAGAATCAGACACAGTCATGTTATTTGTAGGTTCATCACTTGACTCATGATTAGACACAGAATCATTTATATCAAGGTTATCAGAAACATGTTCATTTTCAATATTAAGAACATCATGATTCATTGTTTCAGACTCAGGCATCACCGGGGTCTGGTCATCCACCTTACTAGGAACAGCAGGAGAAAACATAAAGTCATACATATTCTTATTCTTGTTATTCAGTTTCTCTACCTCACTTGGAGTAGCAGAGTGTGAGGATTCAGGTAGACCAGGGAAATCTTGCTCATTAAATAAAACATCTCTGCTAACACATGTTTTAAAACCATGGACACTCCTATCCCAAAGTCTATAGCTCTTCACACCAAGTAAAACACACTTTCTTGCCCTAGGTTCAAGCTTAATTTCTGATGCACATATGCAGCATAACCAAAATTCTCAAGTTATTTAGGCAAATAGACTTATTTAAGAAAACAGATTCAGGTAATTTGCCAAATAAAGGAACAGAAGGAGATCTATTAATCAAATAAGATGCAGTCATAAGGGCTTCACCCCAAAAATGTTTGTCTAATCCAGATGCAACAAGCAGGCTTCTAACTCTCTCAAGGAGAGTCCTATTCATTCTTTTAGCAACTCCATTTTACTGTGGATTATAGGAAACATATTTATGCCTTTTTATACCTCTTTCAGAACACCAATTATCCATAGCATGATTACAAAATTCAAGACCTAAATCAGTTCTGAGGCATTTAATTTTCTTTTTAGTCTAATTTTAGATTTCAACAGCCTATTTAGAAAATTTAGTGAACACATCAGACTTGTTTTTTATAAGAAACACCCAAGTTTTTCTAGAGAAATTATCAATGACAGATAAGAAAAACATGTTTCCACCATGAGTAGGTTCTTTAGCTGGGCCCCAGACATCAACATGCAGATATTCAAGAATTTCAGTACCAACATGCTTCATAGGATAAGGCACAGAAACAGGAAAATGCACTTTATGATGTTTTCCCATCACGCATGGTTCACAGAAAGATATGCTAGTTACTTTATCTTTGCCAAAAGCACCAGATTTATTCAGAATTTCAAGACCTTTGTTACTCATGTGCCCTAGTCTAGCATGCCACAAAGTAGTTTTGTCCTCTTGGACCATATTGGCAATAGGCAATGGCACAGATTCAGCTTACACAACATATAAGTCACATTTTCTAGGTACATTGAAATAAAGCATGGAGTCTTTTTTTAAATTTAAACCTCAGGTAGTTCACAGAACCATCAAGCATTTTGTCAGCAATTTTTGATACAGACAACAAACTAAATTTCAATTTGGGCACATATCTGACATCACTTAAAGTAAGCATGCTCTCATTTTCAAATTTCAGACAGATATCACCCCTCCCTTGTATCTCACAATTTTGACCATCAGCAAGAGCAACATGACCAAAATACATATAGTGCAAGTTATGAAACATGTGCTTGAAAGGAGTGACATGGAAGGTGCAGCCAGAATCAATAAGCCATTCATTATTATGCACATTTTTGGACACAACATTGGTATAATTTATGAACTGAAAATCATAATCATCATGCACCATATAAATGCCATCATCCTCATACACATTATTAGCATGTTGTTTAGGCTCATAATTCACAAAACCTTTATTTCTTTTAGGCTGTTTGCATCTATTTGAAAAATGACCAGGTTTTCCACAATTCCAGCAAGTTTTTCTAGGCTTTTGATCAAAATTTTGATTTTGAAAATGATTTTGATTCTAATTTTGAGGGTGATCAACCTGCATTTCTCTCCTATGTCTTTCAGCAGCCAAAACACTTGAATTTTCAGGATTCAAAGGTTTATTAAAATTGTGATGAAGATTTCTGTTATTATTCCTGTTAACATACATAATTTCACCATGCAAGGGCTGAGTTTTTAATTTCTTAATCTCACTTTATTTTGTCTTTAAACCAATAACAATCATATCACAAGTCACTTTAGACTCACCATATTTCAATGCAGACTTTACTTCAGCAAAAGACTCAGGTAGACCCTAACAGGATTTGAGGAGCATATTTTTCAAGAGAATCATCACCAGCAAGTTTTAAATCTTGGAGCAATTTATAGAAGTCATCCATATTAGCATCAATATCCTTAGAGACATCCATTTGAAAAGACATAAACTGATTTTGCAAGGACCATGCAGACTCTTCAGATTTAGCAGTATATAAGAAAATCAAATTATCCCAGAGCTCTTTAGCACATTTGTGATGAGACACTTTTCTGACAACAGTACTGCATAAATTCAACAAAATAGTGGCCCTAGCACTATCATTCATATCATGCATCTTTTCATCATCCACAGAATCATCATTTTTTGTAAAAATGGCTTTATGCATTTTTTCTTTAACCAAAATGCATTTAATTTTCGTTTTCCAGTCTTGAAAATCATCTCTTCCATTAAAAGGCACCATATGCACATTATTCATGATTGGATGCAATCACAGAGGCAACAGAGGAAGTAAATAGCCAATAAACAGCCCAGAGGCACATCAGAACACCCAGAAACAGAAATCTGCCCTCCTGGGTAGGAAAAACAAGCAATCTAGAAGGATCAAGTGCTGAGGCTAGCCCAGTTCTCAGCACAGATTTATCTATGGAGCAAGGATTCACTCAGAACAACCTCTAGCTTGTTTTTCAATAAGAACTGACTAGATAACAGAGTCAGATCTTCAGAAACTCACAAAACCACTAAGTTTCAACAGATTTCTACCAAAAAACACAACAAAACCCTCACAAAGCAGGGAATAACAGAGAAACCACCAGATCAGGGAGTCACACAGCTAAAGGTAACAACAAAAATAGCAGGAACACCCAAAAGGCTTCAAATGAACCCTCCACTACCCCTGCTATCCAGGCTACTCGCACGAGGAGACCCAAAGGGGAATCCAGACGAACTGGACCGTAAGCAAGGGTTCACAAGAATGTACACCAAAACCCTCAAAGAGATCGCAGAGAACAGAAAATACGGAAGCAAAAGCAAGGATCGCAAGATACTACACAAAAGCTAGGGTTTCAGCCTCTTTACCAGAGCTGACTCTCCCAGGCAGTGGGGAGGCCGGACTTACCTAAGTCCTTACCCGTCGGGGGTGAATTGGCACTGCCTTAATGGCGGCGGGGTGAAGTGAATGAGAGCCGGAGGGTGCCCCTGACTAGGTCCCCGTGGCTATGATACCACTGTAGGGTATCTAGCTAGCCGGAGGTTCACCTCTTGGTTCCCGACTCTACTCTGATCACTTCACAGTTGCTCAAGCAACTGGGCCCTTAATTTATCTTAGCCTTAGTCTTTAACAAGTCTCTGAACTCGTCTTCTCTCTACCTTATACTTTATCAAGACTCTGGGCTCTTCTTCTTCTCTTTGGGAGGAGAATCTGCAACAGAGAGTAGTTAGCAAAGGAAATCAAGCAAGCAAAGGCAAAAGACTTAATATAAATAGTAAAGAGAAAGAAAACAAAAGGAAAATCAAAGCTAGAGAAATCAGAGATTTATAAAGTGGAAAAGATGTGTCTCCGGGACACAATCGGCTCAGATCTTTTCCGTCGGGGATGCAACACTTCCGGCGACAATAGACTCAGGCCACAAAGGGGTTTAGGAGGGTCTCGGCTTAAAGCTCTCACTCTCACACACTCACAGCCACTCAGGAGTCCAGATGGACAGGATTCCGGCCAACAGTTCAGAGAGAATAGCAAAGCTCTCTAGAACACTCGAGAGAATAATGTGAGGCTTGAAAGAAAATGAAACGGCACGAGAGGTTAAGAAGAGAGAGTAATAATCAGATTTGGAAAATTAGGGTTAAGAGGGGTAATAAGAGTAATTGGCTCGGTTAGGCAAATGGGCTTCAGAAGCTGAGCTGAAAAATAAATAAGGAATATTGGGCCAGCAATAAATAAAGAGCAATTGGGCCAACCCACCACAAGCTCTATACTGGCCACCCTCAAGTAGAAACATTGCCTCGAGCTATATATTCTAAATTTTGCAAAACATACAAAGTTAATGACGTCATAGCACTTTAATTTGATTTTAATGCAAAAGAGGCCTTATAAGTTTTTCCCCCTTTTGATTTCAGAATTTTGAATAAAAAAAAACAATAAAAAACATAGCGGTGGCGCGTTCGAAGCAATAAACTAAATTCTTGATGAATACCACTAGACTACTATACTTATTTCTTAATTAATACATCTTGAGGAACAT
The DNA here is from genome assembly GCA_026008535.1 of Perilla frutescens. Lineage (NCBI taxonomy): Eukaryota > Viridiplantae > Streptophyta > Magnoliopsida > Lamiales > Lamiaceae > Perilla > Perilla frutescens. The sequence goes on from BRKX01000005.1 coordinate 48,627,550, forward strand.
CATGATATAGATATCTATCCATTTTTTCAGCCTTATGCAAGAAGCGACATTTCTCAAAATTTGTGATAAACTTAAAGGGAGGTGTTATAAAACGTTGGGCCTTAACATGTGATATTATGTATTTTGTGAAACGTTGGCATAACATTACGTTAGGGTTTTTAAATGCAATTAATCCATTTTATTGAACAATTTTTATCACCTCCTAATTACTATAGGACTAAAAGTAGTATAGTATCCCTTAAAAAAAACATTTTATCATGTATATCATGTTCTTCTCATGTAGTTGTTGAAAGAGATGAACCAATAAATTTTAAGGACAGTCTGTAATGTATTAAAGTGAATTATTTTAGGAATTAGATATTTGCCAAATGTATGGAGGAGAGTCAAGGCACGTCGCCATTTATATTTCCTTCTATTATTTGATTATTAATTGTCCTTGCAAAGATGTGTGGAAACATTTACCTACCTATAGTAGGTATGATTTAATTTGTCAAATTGTAATGTGGTGTGCCGTCTGTGCTAGCGCCACACATATAGTAAATAGTATTTGTTTCACCCTTTAATTAGTTTCGTGTTTAATTTTTAGTTAAAATATGGGTGATTGTTTATTATTCGGCAGCTCTTATAAAAACATACTATAATTATCGAAAAAATATCACTTATAATACTAAAAAGTATTACATTTATTTTACTAGAAAGTACATTTAAAGAAGGCGGTTGGTTTTTTTTTAATTATTATTATATTTATTAATTAAAAAAATACCACTTATAATACTAAAGTGTATCATATCTCTATATATTAACACTGAAAAGTACTCGTATAATATAAAACTTATATACAACCGTTATATAGAAGAATTTACATTTATTATTAGGATCTATAGTTTTTAAATCCTACTATATCTAAAAGTAGGATAGTCTAGGCTTTTTTTTCCCGCCAAAACTATCCTACTTATTAAAATAATAAAAAATGGAAAACGAAAAAAATAAATGGATGAACAATAAAAAACGGCGATCAAGGATAATCATCAATCATTAATATATAACATGCCCACTTACTATGGAATAAACAAAAAAATTAGTAATCAAGAATCAATGCAAAGTTATTACAGAATAAAAAACAGTAATTAATAATCCGGCTATAATATTAATTAGTGAAAAAATCGGCCAAGAATTGTATTATCAAGATATTGACATTTACATCCAAATTAATATTAAGATTACCCTACAATTGGTTCCATATTTTCCATATTTAATTATTAAATAATTATCATATATAGTTGCATATAATTTTACGTAAATAAAATTCTACTTTATAGATAACTATGATTATAAATATACTTTTAAGGTATGCTTAATGTATATATTTTATTCTATTCAAATTAAGATTAAGATATCATAATGTTTTATATAAATGTAATCAATCGGTCGTATTTCTATATTTAGTCATGTATTTTTAATAATTAAATAAGCAATTAAGCAAAAGTTACAAGTATTTTAAGTTGAATGGCATGTGCTCAAATTAACCAAATGATAATTAATTAATGTAAATTGCCTATAATTATATCATTTAAATTTAGAAATATTCAAAATCATCATCTCATTCTAATCTATAAATACTTGTATCCTATGAACTATTGCATCCATCACACAATATCTTAGATAATCGTTTAGCTAGCTTTTTAAGATTTTGTATTTGTTTTTCATAATACCATATTGAGTTACGTTTTATTTTATTATTGTTGTGTCATTCAATTTTTTATTTATATATTTGAGAACTATTTTTTTGTTGTTACAAAGTAGAATCTGTAAACAAAAATACATTGAAGGTAATGAATCGAATACTTTTAACGTTGTGATATAAATTGAAGAAAAATTTCAATTGCTTTGTCTTGCTTCAATCCACATCAAAGACTTGCATCGGTCAAAGGAAGAAATGAATCAATGGCTCCATTTCACATTTCATTATTAGAAGGTTGGTGCATATTTATAATCATAAAATAGCTAGCATATTACCTTCATTATTTAAACATACATGCTTGTATATATATATATATATATATATATATATATATATTTCTTTATAAAAATATCATGTGTTATTTTATATTATAAAAAAATATTGAATCACTTTGCAGTTCCATCAAACATTTTTCAATTATGAATTCCACTTATGGTTATTGATTACGATAAATTTTGATTAACAAATTTGTGTATATTTAATTAATTGTCATAGTTTTTTCCACGTTCATTTCAAAATGTGTCTTGAGATGGATCTTTGCGTTGAGGTCTATAAATATCGATTGTTATTTCACAATTTCTTAACTCCGATTTGTGTGTTCATAATTTTCATGATCTACTTTATTTATTTGTTCCAATATTGTTATTTTGTAATTTATTTATTTTTTATTTTTTTAAGTAATACTATGTTGTAGAGAATACCGCAATTACTTCAAGTTCTTGAGGATATGTCACTATCCATTCTTGATTGAGACTTTTGAAGTTCATTTCATCAAGATCTATCATCTATCCGCACATCGATACAAAAGGAGGCAATTTAATTCTGAGTTTTTGTAAAAGTAAAATAGCATTGTATTCATCTAAAAATTTTGTAGACAGAACGATTGTATCATAATCACTATTGTATCTATTTTTAGTATTGTTTTCTATTTGTTATTTGTAGTGATATCTTGGCGGATAGCTCTTGGTTATAAATAATTTGTTTGCTTTATCAACTTATATTTTCAAATTGTGTGTATTCCATTTTTTTTTATTTCATCGATTTTTTTAAAATTTTAAATATATTTCCCTAATACAATATTTTATTATTTGTAATTTTAATTTTGATGCAGAGATATATTATGATTTCATTATGTTACATCAATGAGATATGTCAACACTTTGATGCATTATTGTGGAGGTTTTAGAGTTCTAATTCGTATAACTACGGATGGAAATGAAGTGTTTGTCCAATTTAATTCACAACATGTTTGTTTAAAAGAGTTACATTTTAATTATTGAAATCGTATGTACACATTGTGTTTATCATATAGTAGTTATAAGTTCTATTAATTATTCTTTTTTGTAATTTATTTATTTGTTGTTTCTCTAATTTGATATTTGTGTTCAAAGTAATTTAGAAGTTAATACCCATTTTCATACCCAATGGAGATTTAATGTTATAGAAATAAAAATATAATATTTGAATGATTCTAAACAGAATTTGTTCAATATTTATTCATTATATAATAATTAAAAATAATAATTAATATAACTATTTGTAATTCTTTAAATATGTTATCTTTAAACTTTTAATTTTGGATGTCGATAATTGAATTTTTTTAAAATATATTCGGTTAACTTAAAGAGTCATATAAAAAAATAAAGAATTATATATATATATATATATATATTAAAAACTCATTATGGACATCCAAAATATTAAATTAAATATACCTAAATTTAAATACTGACATCCAAAATATTAACTTGAATATTTGTTTTAATTTGGAATCTAGAACATTTAAGTTATTAATTGTAAATACTTGAAACTTATATGTTTTAAAATTAGAAACAAAATTTAATATACATCGAAGAACTAACAAATATTAAATATGCTTTAAATTTGTAAAATTTAAATTCAATAAAATTAAAATTTTGAAAAAAATATATTACGAAGTTTGAATTAAATATATTCAATTTTTAATTAAATGTATTAATTAATTTTACCAATTTAATGTTAAATATTTTTAATATTTTGACGTGAACATACTTAACTATCAACAATATGTTTAATTTTTTAAATAATATTTATCCTGCATTGAAAATTAAAAAAAAATATTTGTATAAACGAACAAACTATAAATTATAAACCACAACAATGATTTTTTTTTTTATCTTTATGGGTTTTTCAATTGAGATAAATGTAATATTTGATATTTGATTTTATTAATTTAATGTGAAATATTAAATAAATTTTAAAATTTAAATATTTGATAATATAATATTTAATTAAATATAATAAAATTTTCAAGTAAAATAACTTAATTATATATTACTTTAATTTTTTTAATTAGTTAATTAAATCTATTAAAAAAATCAAGATCCATATCCAAAAATTTAAATTAAATATACTTAAGTTTACTAATTCAATGTTTAATAATTAACCTTATCAATTTAATTTTAAATATTTTAAATTTTTTGAAGTTAACATATTTATGTTCTCAAGTTTAAATATATTTTAAATAATTAAAACTTACATGCTTTAATTTTTTAAACTCTATTAAATCCACATTAAAGAAATTACATATACTGTTTTTCATAAGTAAACTATAAATTGTGAAACCTGAAAATGGTCTACCAATCTTCTTAGTCTTTCAATTGAGATCAATAGTAATATTTGATTTTATGTAATTTAATATTGAATATTAAATATATTTTAAGTTTGTAGAATTTAAATATTTTAAATTTTAATTTTTCAATTAAATATATTAAAAAATTCAATAAATATATTAAATAAGTTAATTGAACTTATTTTTCATTTTTTAGTTAACTATAACTATTAAAAAAAATCAAGCCACGTCCAAAAATTTAAATTAAATATATTTAAACTTTTGAATTAAATGAATTGATTGGTTTTATCAACTTAATGCTAAATATTTTTAAAATCTTGAAGTTAAAATATTTAAGTTATCAATTATATATATAATAGAGATAAAACATATATATTTTAATTTTTTCCAAAAATATTTATCTAGCATCAAATAATTTATACATATTAAATTTATATAAGTTTAAATACCAATATTAAATATATTTTATATTTATCGAATATATAAATTTGAAAATTAAAATTCTAAATTAAGTATATAAAAAATTGAATTAAATATATTCAAAATTTTGGATTAAATATATTAATTGTTCTTATTAAATTTGATGTTAATATATTTAAGTTATAAAATTTAAATATATTTGATATATGGAGCAAAATTTATGCACAGTGAGAAACTAACAAATATTATTGTGCATGAATTAACTATAAAGCAACATACCCAACAATTAATTTTCACCTTTCTCAGTCTTTCAGTTGAAATTAAATGTAACATTTGATATTTTAAATTATTAATTTAATATTAAATATATTTTAATTTATTTGAGATCAAGTGTACATTTATGATGTCATCAAATACATAGGTGTGAAAGTTACTACACGTGTCATCCATTAATAATAGTGGAACATGAGATGTAACACGAAATATAATCTGGTCCGGTATACTTTGTGGATTGAAATTTTTTATATTTGGATATAAATTCATTACTGTATTATTTTTTTTAAAAAAATTAAATTTATTAGGTACATTCAAATTTATTTTAATGTATCCTACACATTACAATGTTGAAGTAAATATATTTTTGAATTAATTTTTGATCCATTGAACAAATAATTTTTTTTTTCATTGGTGAAGTTAATGTGATTAATTTTATTTTTGTATAGAAAGTTCTCAATGATTTTATTTAGCATAAGTAATTAATTTCTTATTTATTTTTTTATTTTATTATTTATAGTATCATATAATAATGATTCATTTCAAAAAAATAATTTCTCTTATTAATATTGTTTCGTGAAATGGTTTGTGGCTCTCAAATCATAATTGAGTTTCAGTTATATGCGAGATTTCAAGCCTATTTTTAGAATTTTGATTGGTGAGTAGTCAAATTATGTGAAAAATGAATAATCTTTTTAGTTAGAAGATTTAAATTATAATGAGCTTTAAATATGCGAAACCTCGTGTTTGAATATATATATGTGTGTGTGTGTGCGCGCGCGCGCGCTACATTATTCGATCCATAAAAATTATTTATATAACACATTTCAAATTATTTAACATTTTTCTTTAATAGTTAGATATCACATGTATATTTTACATATCATTCATAAAAATGACAAATGTTTAATTTGACAGTACATATATATAGACCAATATTTTACAATAATATAATTTAATACGTTCATATATTCGTGTCTAATGAGACATGAAATGATATGATATTAAAGATGAAGTTTGAGGTGTTCTCTACAATAAAAAGAGATGATGATGATGATGCATTAATCAAATTGTGGAAGAACTGCTTAAGTCGTGACAATTGTCCCTCGATAATGTCCTAAATATTCACTTCACATAGTATGAAGGGATGACGATGATGTATTATAATTTTCTTAAATGTATTTTACGGTATTGTATCATTTTCTTAATGTTTCTCATCGTACTTAAATTATAAATTATTTCAATTATGTTTGTAATAGATTTCAGGCGAATCAATTATGTTATTTGTGTTTATTATAAAAAAATGAATGTAAATTATAAATTTATTCATTAATATGAATTGTTTGTCGATAAAATAGTGAATAAATTTGAATATATATATATATATAACATTACATTATTTATATGTACATTTTATAATTACTTCTATTAATTACTTAACCATAATTTAATTATTAATTGTATGTGTACAAATTATTTACTATAAAGCTTTCGCCGTGCATTGCACAGGATGTAATACTAGTTATTACTAATGATTGGCAATTGCTGATTATTTCATTATTAATTAGGTTTTATAATTACTTTTGAATTTCAGTTTTAGTTTGTTAATTAATAATATAATGTCGATTATCTATATCCTTAGGCTTTATGATAGGCCCTGCAGAGATGTAATTATGATAGGCCCTGCAGAGATGTAACCTTATAAACAGTACAAAAATTGGTAGTTTATTTTTTTTTTTTAAAATAAATATTTAAATTGAATACTAAAAGATTCGAAAAAAAAAAATATTTACGCTTGTTCTATAGGTGCCAAATGGATGATGGATATACTACACAAAAAAAATGGTATATAGAAATAATATTATTATAAAACGATAAATGTTGTCACTTATAATAGATTTTAAGTAACAACATGTCATCTCTAATTATCATGTGTCATCACTGATAACATTTTTATGACTACATTGTTTTCACATAAAAATATTTTTTGTGATAACATCATATCGTCTCAAATAGAGCGTCCCTAAAAATTCATCCCAAATAAATTAAAAATTATTTTAAATGGCAGCAATATCATCACAAAAATGTCATTAAAAGTAGCATATAGTAATTAGAGACAGGATGTTATTAATTAAGTCTATTATGCTAATAATATTGTCACTACTATTTTTTTGTAGTTATATGTGTGTGTGTGTATGTATGTTAATACAAAAATATTTATGTTATAAATATAAAAATGATGATTGTATTGTGACTATTTCAATGATCAATAAGTAATTTCGGTGTGCGCGCCTCAGAAAATTCTAAACGCAGCCTCCTGTCTTACTTTTTCATTCTCATTATATTTTAAAATATAAATATAAATATGATAATACTATTTTGTCCCTTAATCGATTCCTAACACCTAAAACTCTATTATAACTCCTACATTATCCCCCTAAAGAAGACATAATTGATTATTTCCGCAGTCAATTAATTCTCAATGGATATACAATTAATTGGATCACGAAATTCCACAACTATGAAATGAATTATGCAACTCCAGTGCCATAATTGATTGCAGCATCAATAGAAAATAAACATAAACCACCTTTGGAAAATTAATTAATTGCAACAAAACATCATAGGGTTTGTAGCAACAAAAATTACTCATGGATATTTTGAAGAGATGATGATTAATTTGATTCACAATTTAGGAGAGGTGGAATGCTATGATTTTATGTTTTGTTGTTTTTTTAGTTGTAGAAAATGGGTGGGGGTTATAATGTAGAGTTTTAAGTGTTAGGGATTAAGGGGCAAAAAAGTATCATCATATTTATATTTATATTTATATTTAATAAAATATTGGGGGTAATGAGGATGGCCGATATGTCAGAATGGAATCAAGTGGGAATGGAATGAACTTATTAATGAAATGATGATGAGAATGGAATTAAATGACTACTGCCATTCATTTGGCTGGTATCACAAGTTATAAGATAGGAATGAAACTTACATTTTTGAATTGATTTTATTATAACAATATGTAATTAATAAATAAAATACACGAATTGGCTTATTTAGTTCTAAATATCAAATTACTCTTCTTTCAAAGATACTATTATATTTTAATAACATATTGTTGATAATCGGGAATGCATAATACCATGGAAGTGGGGAGTAATGACTAAACTTATGTTCATGGCTAGGGCTGTAAATGAACAGAGCCGCTCGCGAGCTATTCGGAGTTCAGTTCGAAAAAAATTCATTCGAAGTTCGTTCAAACAGAGTAGTATTCAGCTCGGCCAGCTCGCGAACATGTTCGAACTCAAGCTTAATCGAACATGTTCATGAACATGTTCATGAATATTATAAATATTTCAAATCGGTAAATAAATATGAGCTATTTTTTTCAAGCTCGAGCTCGAATATGTAAATTAAACAAGCTTTTTTCGAGCATTTGAGCGCAAGCTCATTTAATGAATTTTCGAGCATTGTATGAACCGAGCTCGAACCGAATTCGAACATGACAAATATTTATCGAATCGAGCTTGAACAAGAGAAAAAAAGCTCGAATCGAGCTCGAGTCGAGCTCAAGCTTGCATATTCCTTAACGAGCCGAGCTCGAGCATCAGAGTGTTTGGCTTTCAGTTCATTTACAGCCCTATTCATGGTAATGTAATTCTTTCGGGAATGACCATTCTCAATTGAAAAATTCATACCGACTATAGAAATGAGAATGGACATGAGAATGTGATTTTATTCTCATTTCATTCCATCATATCAACCATGAATGAGGACTGCATTTAAAATTTCCCATATCATTCTCAGTGGTTCCTTTGGAAATATGAAAGTAGTAAGTACATTAATTACTTATTGGAATTTTTCATTGCGTGACCCGGCCATGTGTATAAAGTTATTTTAATTAGTAATGTAATAAATATTAATATGAAAGATAAAGTAAATTGCTTATTTAATTTAAAGGTCAATCACGTTTTGATATCTATATTTTGGACTATTTTTGAAAAATAGCCCACTTTTTTAAAATTAACAAAATAATACCATTTTTTTTCAAACAAATTACAAATCTAATATATATTTGATTATGACCCGAAAATTGTACATAATTGATTATATTTTAATATTTCAATTTCTTCAGTAATGTAAAAAAAAAAATCATCCAATTAAAAAATCTTAAAATATAATCAATTATGTATGATTTTCATTCCGTAAAATTGATCACCAAATGTTATATTTGAATTTTTTTTAAAGGGGGTACTATTTTGATAAATTTTTAAAAAATGGTATTTTTGAAAAAAAAAGTCCGAAAATGTAGATATTAAAGTGTAATTTCACTTTTTTAAAATGTATTTTTCCTATCCTCTCTTTGCCCGACTAACAAATTTGTCTCCATCAAGAAATCTATCAACCCTAAAGGGGACGGCTAAGGAGAAACTCAATTCCTCTCATTTGTTGAAGGCAAACTCGATCAAGGTGCGTGTCATGCGAAAATCATATTTTTTCAGAGGTGTTGGTGATTAAAGATTGAGTTTGCATGTGGTATGAGTACATGATATTTTTTGTTGCATTCTACGTGTTATATTTCGTGTTGCACTTTAAATTATGAGATTTTTTTTGTATTTTTATATTCAATTTTTTTATTTTAGTTTAATTTTACGATTGTTCATCAGGGTTCACCCCACCCAACTGCAATTTATAATTATTTTTTAATATTTAATTTTTAATTTTCAATTAATAATTCATTATTATGGTTGTTTATTTTAAATTTAAATTTTATAATTTTTTTAATTCAATTTTTTACTGATAAATATTGACTATGAGTATTTATGTTAAAATTATTTTTTATTTTATAATAAATATTATTAAAATTATAATTTAATAGTTAAACATGAAGTGCAATAGAAAATTTGATCCAATGTATGAGAGCCTCGATTGAGATGATTTTCCATTATTAATGATTTAGTTTTGTTGTTATAACTTCCGCGGCAATTTTGTAAACAACAAATTGATTGTTAATTGATAAAGTAATTGTTTGATTAACAATTATAAAGTGACGGAAATTTGGTGAATTTATTTAATAAATTCAAGATCATGCATTTATGTATGCCTAGCTAAATATTACAGTTGTTAAGATTGATTCATTTTATGTTTAATGTTTTCATTCTAATAACTGATTACTTGATGCCATGTCTGGATTAATGGGTCCAGTTTGGATGTTAATGTAATTTAAGTCATATTAATAACTCCTTTTCTTTTCTTTTATTATGTCAAGTTACCGCAATCGCCAGCGACGTGCGCACTGAAATAATTCAATTTTAGTATAATAGTTTGCAAACCACATATAAGACGTAGACCATAATTGAAAAATCAGGTGTGACATGCTCACTCTTCTTCACGGATTCATAATAGGAACTCAAGTCAAATATACTAACTCTATCACAAAAACTAGCTCAAGGGTGGAAGGTTATCCATCAACTCCAGCAGTTCAAATTTTATACTGTATTACTTTACGTTTCACTCAGTAATTCAATATCAAGTTTATGATTTTAATAATATTTATTATACAAAAAAAATTAGTTATAATATTAATAATCATGGACACTATTTATCAACAAAAATATGAATTAAATAAAGTATGAAATTTAATGTTGAAATAATCAACCATAATAATGAATTATTAATTGAAAATTAAAGGTTAGATGTTAAAAAATAATTATAAATTATTATTGGGTGGGGTGAACCCTAAAATATAATTATAAAATTAAATTAAATCACACAAAAAAAAAACTGAAGAAAAAAGATTCAAGAAAGACTCTCAATTTAAAAGTGTAATATTGAGTGTAACACAGAAAGTACAACATAAGGTCTCATGTACAGAATAATCAGAAAAGACTTGTGTATCTTTGGTTGGAGAGATGGTGTGGATTGTCTAGCTTATTTTGGGCTTGATTTTTGCCTATTCATGTTGATCATAAATTATATTTGATTTCTTTTCGTGTTAAGATGAATGGTGTTATATTCAGCACCATTCTCCTAATTGAGTTCTGATGGAACGAGCGTCAGAAAAGAAAATGCACCTTATGGCATGTTCGATATTTTATTTCACCTAAAATACTACTCACAAGTGTACGAGGTAATTTATAGCAAAACAAAGGTGGGCAAGGTCGTATCCACAGAGACTGGCAATGCAAAGCAGCTAATTACTCAATTCAGTTGTTTCACTTTATCTAGAGAACCAAATTAAAAGATTGATTTTAAATTAACTAAAATGCTGGAAATAAAACAAATAAAGCAAACAGATATAACTGGATAAACAGATAAAAAGACGGATCCTAGGGTGTTGATGCTAAATGAATTTACCGAATCTCAGATAATTTATTAAACTAATTTAATTCTAAATCTTGTAGGAGAATCACTAAATTAATCACAGCCTCTCTCTCGAGCAAGTTATGAAAGTAGATTAGATTCTAATTTTTATCTTTCGATCTCGAATTATTATCTAACTCTAATTAGCACCTCAGATTTATTCTCCTCACGGTACTTACCAATCTCTCGATATAGTAGATTCGTGTTATGCAATCCTAATCCGTTAACCTACTAACCTCTCTCGAGTGAATAATAAATTAACTACACAATTGTAAATGCTGATAAATTCATTCACAAAAGACAACAGAAATCCAGGATGCATAAACAAGAAATAGAAAGGAACAATAAATTACTTCAAATCATAAATCTATAAAACATCCACAACCCTAGGATTGCCAACAATTTAGCTACTCATATTGTATTCAAAATCCAAAGAAACTAAATACAAATAAATAACTGGCATGATAATCCGGAATGAATAAAGCATAAAATAAAACTTAGTCTTATGATGTGCTTCTTCAATCTCTCGATGGTCTCTTCTCTGGCTTCTCCGAGATGTCTCTGCTATCTCTATAGGGTGAAAAGTTGATGCAATTTTCGTCTAAGGGAAACCTTTAAATAGTAGAAGGGATGGAAACCCACAGAAGGAAGGAGAGCCTGGTCCAAAAGGAAATCCGTCGCGAGTCGCCGATATGAGCACGGGCCGTGCTCAGGGGAGCACGGTCCATGCTTTTAATTGCTTATAAATCATGTTATTTCGCCGAGACAGGAGCACGGAACATGCTCCTTGGAGCAGGGGCCGTGCTCTTCTTCGCCACCCGACACACTTCACTGTTTTGCTTCGTTCTCGCTCGTTTCTCATCCGATTGACCCGATTCAAGTTGTAACACGCTCCTTACTCGATCCTCTATAGTTGTAGGTATTTTTCAAGCTCAAATTCATCTCATACAATATTTGGTACTAAATCTCTTCAAAAAGAGTAAAAACATGACACTGCACAAAATATGGAAAACTTACGCAACTTCTCAATAAATACATGAAATGCTCATCAACTACTATCTAAATGATCCTCAAAAAGTATGAAAACCATGGGTTTATCATGGTATGAGTATCACCTATCAACTAGCTTCCACTCGGTTCATCCTCGAACCACACCTTACTGCGAGAGGTTCGGCTCTGATACCATCTCTAACGATCTGACTATCGGACTAACGGCTGTCCCCACGAACCAACACAAGTCTTTTCAGTATGTTTTGTCCTCACTTGCACACTCCCTGAGAAACTTCCCAAGGGATTACCACTCACCCATCCCACCATTGTCTTGGGTCAAACACGCTTAACTTTGGACTTCTAGTGGAATGAGCGCCAAAAAAGAAGATGCACCTTACGGTATGAGTAGCACTTATCAAATCCTTTAAGTTCTCTTCGACTATACAGTCTCATTCATGTATAGAGATGTGTGGTCGTTTCGCGCTCAAAATAATATTTGTAACTCATGTGCCCACAATGAGCGTAGCTAGCTTATCACCTTCGAGTCACCAATCACTAAAGGGGTTTGGTTGTGTTGTCTCCTTACTGAAATATAAATCTACAAAATAAAAGTAAAGAGAATATCAAATAATAAAAGTTCCGGCATTTGAACTAGAATCTGGTTTTAAGTTTAATTCATTCGATCATGGGCACACCGATTTTCCTACATTACTAAGTCACCCAGTTATGAAAACCGAATTTCTCGTTACGTCTCCTTATTCATCCTTTCAGTATAGGTTTAAAAGTGATTCTTCGTCGATTAAACTCCTAACCTATCACTCACCCCCAGTTCCCCAAAGAGATGTAAATGAATAGACAGCAGTGTGCCCTAGACGATTCCAAGTTTGTTGTGTTTACTGATTCCTCGTGTGCCCACAACTACCCACCGATTTCCTAATTATTATATGAATCAACACACAGTCACGATTCGACAATTCAAGTAATATTAGTGTGCCCTCTATGTCTAAAGAGTGATCAGCCACATTAGGCATTTCAAACACACACTCACATGGAATAAGACCAAAAATTGGCAGAAACAATTCATGTAGCAATATGCCCACACGGCCTCACAAGTCCAGAATTTAACTTAAACCGTTTTATATCGTTCAAATACTGAAAATGAAAATCTAGCTACTCATGCTATATGGAAATAAACTTGCAATAATTAAAGACATAATTTAAGGAAAACTTACTGAATTAAATGGAAAGAACACTCAACTCCAACGTTGAGCATATAAAACAGATCCTAGTCCTGAGGGCATAAGGCCTCTCGGATTGTTCTTGCTGCCTTAGCAGCTTAACAACAAAAATACGAAAGTAAAATGCATAAATTAAATATTGTATCTCAGAGTGTCTAACTCCCATTTTCCAGTAAATGAAACTTGTTTAAATAGAGTACAATCCGAAATTCAAATTCCCCCACAGACGGGGGTCTTCAACTACTTTCTGGAAACGGCGTGACATCTCCACTGAACTGGATAAACCTTATCCAGAAGGTTGTTGGTTGAATCCCAAAAATTCAGGGATTTACTTCTTATCTCCTTAGCATTTTCCCTTCAAGCAATCCTGTCTTGCACAATCTCTTTTCGGATTGACCTCTATTCTTCACGCCTTTCTTGACTTAACAGAATTCTGAGAAATTTGCATATGCCCTCTCCAAGTCCTGGTCGAATCTGCACGAGCAATGTGGGCATGACATCATCTAGTCAACTTCATCCATCTTTGATATGTCCATTCTACCTTCCGAATGTTGGATGATGCTGAAGAAGTTCTCGAGTGCCTCTAGATGTTGTTTATGGCTTTGAAATATGCTTGAAATGTTAAGCAGAATGACTTTTTCGCCAGATTCGATCTGCGAAATGCCCTTGACCGCTTTCCTGGTTCTTTTCGACTAAAAGGGACATTTAGATCGACTAAAATGCTCATAAAAACACGAATTAAATGGACTTTTCAATAGTCTCAGAATCTATCTATTTTGATGGATTCAGTTCATCATGTGCCCTTTCGCTTGGAAATTTGACCGGAACTACTTTTTGTCTGTGCCTATGCACCGGCAAGATCTCTATGGATTTGTCCAGATGCACCCACTCAAGGCTCCAGGGCCTAATGACTATCTTCAAAAAAGCTTGGTGTTTTGTTCTGGGTGTCAGTAATAATCTCATTTTAAGTTCTTAATGAGGGGTTGGCCCTTTCTCTATTAATTTTACTTTTATCTGTTTCATCCTAAAGAAAACATGTGTATATTAAATCTAGTATAATTTTAAAGTTTAACACAATACTTTTTAAAAAAAAAAATCAGTTCAATTAAGTTTACCATACTAGGTTTGTAAAAATAATAAAATAATTTTAACCCATTAATTGAAAAGTCCTACAATATTTTGGACGTTTTAGAGTATCAATTAGGAGTATTTTTTTAAGAGCATCTCCACCCCTATTGGAAAACCCATTTTGCAGTTGAGATTTTACTCCAACCCACGCCAAAACCCAAACTTATTTTGGTGCAAATCATTTTTTCTCGCTCCAAAAAGCGCAATTACTTGTAGCAAACGCAAATGCAATGCAAAGTTTTTTTTTTTTTTTTTTTTTTTTTGCATATGGATCCTTTTATGTTAGAAATTTACAATACTTACTAGTATGATTTAGTATTAATAATTCCTTTTATTATTTATATGCTTTATTTTTTTATATATTTGGATCTTTTTATACGAGAATTACTAAAATTATATATAATACTATAAATTAAAGCACATTGAAGTTATGTAATTTCCTTCACAATGTGGGAGAAGTATACTAATTTTCAGACTTTAATAACTATGTACTTTTATCATGCTTTAAACTTATGTAATTTTATTTTCAAGTTGTGTAATTTTCTCTTATTTAATAAATTTTATTTTATTATTTTCTACCATCATTAACAATTAATTTATCGAGTAATATTGTATTTTGTATAAAATATGTTTTCATAATTATTTGTATTAGATGCATCGTGGATATAAAAAAATACGAGGTTCAATTTGTAAAATTGATAAATATATAGGTGTTTTTGAAAAAAAGATAAAAAGTGATCGAGAAGGAATATAGTGAGAATATTTTTTTGAGTTTAAGAATTTATTTGTGGGTTGGAGATAAATTACTGTTTGATGTGATAGTTGTATTTTGAGTTTGGTTTTGAGTATTAGGATTGAAGATGCTCTAATTAAGATTGTCCAATTGAATTCATACTCTTACATAATTTATTATTTCCTCTATATAATAGATAAAACAATTAGATTGCTAAAAATATATTTGATCAAAAATTTGGTCA
The DNA here is from genome assembly GCA_026008535.1 of Perilla frutescens. Taxonomy (NCBI): domain Eukaryota; kingdom Viridiplantae; phylum Streptophyta; class Magnoliopsida; order Lamiales; family Lamiaceae; genus Perilla; species Perilla frutescens. The sequence goes on from BRKX01000005.1 coordinate 48,643,294, forward strand.
ATTCTAAATAACTTTGGATTTTTTTTTTCCTGATAAATTGAATTCATTGGATGATGACATTAAAATGAAGTTGTTAAAACCTTAATAATATTATAAAGCATGGAAAGTTTAGTTATCTTGATGGTTAATAGTTGTTTTAAAAACTAAACACATTTCAATATTGAAGCTAAATAGTTGTCCTAATGCTTGCACATGCAAAAAAAAGTTTGTCAAAATTGAAGATATTAAAATCTTAATTGTGGTTGACCATATCACAAGAAAAAATAAATGAATTTGTTTCGATATCCATTCAACACAATTTACTAGAAAATCAACTTGTGCTCAAGTTGATTTCTAAAGCTATTGTTAATCGTTTGAAGAAGGTCCTTCTCTCGGTTATTTGTAATACTAATCTACTTTATTACAGATGATGCTTTTCTTGCTTTTGAGCTTTTCCATTTCCTGAAATCCAATAATTCCAAAAGGGGTTGTTTTGCTTTTAAATTAGATATGAGTGTGCTGGAGAAGTTGGGTTTTGAATCTGGTTTCGTGACTAGTATTTTCCTTACAAATTTTGGTAAATGTTTGTGTTGGTGTGTCTTTTATTGTTAGCCATGAAGAATGGCTAAAGCAATGCCAAAATTAGCTGCTACTAATCCCTTATTTTTTCCTATACCGGTGAGCTGCCAAAAACTTATATTGTCTGACATTTCGTCTCTTTTAATTCATTTCCCCTATAAAAAATTTAAAAAAATAATGACAAAAGTGTTCAAAAAAGACAACGTTTTTCATCTAAAACTATAGTGGTAAGGCCCCACTTTTACATGATTTTTAATAATTTATATATTTATCAATTATTTTCAGTGTGAGAAAATATTTCGAAGCTACATTTGGGCTTTATTGAAAATTGTTTTGGAGCTTCACTTTATTAAAAATTGGGCTTCTGAGATAAAGTCTATGGGCCTTATCATATTTTTGGAGGAAAATAGGGACCAGGACCGGCGTTTCATATTTTAATTAAAAAATATATTTTTAAAATGTCTTGGAAAAAATATTTTGAGCACATATCTTACTCCAAAATGGACTGTATAGTTAAAAATAATTTAATGAATTTGATATGTATTACTTATATCACAAGGTGCATCTTTTTTCTAGTGCCCATTCGATCAAAACTCTAAAGTTAAGTGTGTTTGACTTGAGACAATTATGGTGGAATGTGTGACCCCCCAAGGAAGTTTCTCACGGAGCATGTTGCTTTGTTATTTAATTATACTTCATAATTTGTTTTACTGTATTTTTTATTTCGGTTCGCACTTGATATTATGTCATTTTCAGTATCTGCAATTAATTGTATCAGTCCGGAGCAGCGGCCAATCTGTGAAACAAAATCAGAAAAAACGTAAGAGCCAAAGACCGTCGGGGGGGTGACGATCGTTGGGCCTCCGATGCTCAAGTCAGAAAAAGAAAAAGAGTAGAAAGCGATAAGATATGAAATAATTGAATAATTAAGCCAGTGATTAGAAATCGAGAGGACGTCGTCCAAATCTGGAAAAACGTAGGGAAGAAGCCTGGATGTTGAATCGCCTGAGTGGCTGAGTGGAATTAGGGTATGATATGAAACTTGTGGGTATTTCCGCGTAGTCGTCAAATGAGGAGGGAGGTCTCCTTTTATAGAGAGAGATAGCGTTAGGGTTCACGTAAATCACGGGAGTGGTTGAGGCATGATCTCGTTCGTTTGATCACGTCAACCTTCCAGGTAATGCGAACGACTAATTCAAAGTAATTCAAATTACCCGATCTTTATGAGATTGCTCGGTTAAACGACAACGTTCAAACCTCATGGACTAGCGTAGTGGGCTGACGAAAAATAGCCACTACAGTTAGCCCCTCATTGTCTAGGTTCCAGCATGGGAGCTGGAGAATGAACCGTAATGCAAACAAAACATGTAAGGACATAAGACGCCGAAGCTCTGAACGCAAGCTGCAAGGTGAGATGGTCGAGGCTTTGAAGGCAAACCGTAAGACCAAACATCGAAGCCCCGAGTACAGGCCATGAAGCTTAACGACCCAAGTTATCAAATAACTTGGAGGTCGGACGCCTAAGCTTTGAGGGCAAGCTGCAAGGTAGGACAATCGAGGTTTCGAAAGCAAATCATAAGATCGAACACCGAAGCCCCGAGTATGGGCTATAAAGCTGAACAACCTAAGTTATAAAATAACTTAGAGGTCGAACGCCTAAGCTTTGAGTGCAAGCTGTAAGGTAGAACAAGCGAGGCTTTGAAAGCAAACCGTGAGGCTGAACACCGTGAATCTAATATTATTTGCGATAAACCACTATTGTTTGCCAAACGCACACGGGGGTCTCGCTGAAATATGATCGACCTTGATGCTTATGAGACCCTAGGATCGATATTTGACATAGTAGACCTAGGGTCGATTTTTTGCATAGTAGACCCTTAGGGTCGATTTTCAACATAGTAGACCCTTAGGGTCGATTTTCGACATAGTAGATTCTAGGGCCAACTTTTGACACAATAGACCCCAGGGTCGATTGTTATTATTATTTATATATCTGTAGCGAAATAAATATGGTAATTAAGAATCCTTATGCAACTGAAGGTGAGGGTCCCTAAGTCTTCGGAAAGGGCTTGTTGGCCGCCTAGAGATGTTGTTGCAGTTTATTCTGATATTTTTAAGAGAGGGGTTCGATTGCCCTTGCATAATTTCTTTCGAAAGATTGCAGCAAGTTATGGAATCTCCCCAGCTCAAATTGCTCCTAACGGCTACGGCCATATGATGGGTATGCTGTTGATATGATATGACCTGAAGTTTGGTGAACCGTCATTGAAGGAGTGGCACTCATTGTATAGAATCATTAATGTGCCTGACAATCTGGGCTTCTATTATTTCACTAGATGGACTGGCCGATTTACGGGACTAGTGAGAGAGTGTATTTCGTCTTCTGGTGATTGGAAGCCCAATTGGTTTTGGGTGACATGTGGTGAAGATAGCGAAGGATGTCATTCTCGATTTTTCAGCCAAGCTCGTGCGTTTCTTTTTTTATCAATTTGGATGATACCAAGTCTGGTTTTCATTATTATTATCTCTAAGTAGTAAAAATAAATGTCCTTCTTTTGCAGGTTTTCAAAAGAAGCATAAACCGCAGGGTATCTTACTTAAACGGATCCAAAGAGCCCTCGACATCCCTCTAGAGTATCGTTCTTTCAAGACTTTGCGAGACGGAAGAGTCGTTAGTGCCATCAAGATGCCTTCTATCAACGCTCGTACCCTCCAATTGACAGAGATCAAAGCTAAGACTGATGAAGTTAAGGATAAATCAAGTAAAGAAGGCTCTTTGGGGTCTGCAGCCCCGTCTAGGGGTCGGCGTCCTTCTGATGTCCCTCTAAGTAAGAAGGCGAGGACATCGACCCCGACTCCTAATCCTACCCCGCATACCACACCTGCTCGAGAGAAACCAGATTCAGTGGTAGTTGAGGTGGGGTTCAGTTCTCCTTCTCTTGCTGATGGGCCAATGGGCCCGATGCTCGATGAATTAGGGAATGAGATAGTTACTCGAAATTCAGCCACATTCGACCCCTCCAGCATTGTTTGGTCAAAAATGCAAAATGAAATGGTGGCGGTCGATATTGGCAATCTACAAGTGGCTGGATTAAAGTTTCAGATTGCTCGTGCACTTAATCATTCTGTTCAGGTATGTATCCAATATTTCATGATTTTTATTTTTTACATATAGATGACGCATTAAATTTTTTTTAATTATTGTGAATGTAGGCTACCATGGCACTATCGTGTGCTCGGGCCAATCTTGAAGCTGAGTCATCTTCAACCTCCAAGCTTGAGGCTGAGGTAGCTGCTTTGAAGACTGAGGTAGAAAAACTTAAGAGGGGGAAGGCTGAGGCTGAGAAGAAGGTGGCAATGACATTGGAAGAATCCAAAACATACAAGAGTCGTCTGAGTAAAGTGAAAATTTCTCATGCCAACCTGCAGAAGGAGTTTGATGCTGCCAAGGACCATTATAAATCCGAATTGGCGGTTCGTGATAAGACCCTTGATGCCGGTAAAAAAAGTGAGGGGATCGACCTCCAGAAAATAGCTGATTCTGAAGCCTTTCAACCCATTCGTGTTGACATGGAAATGAAGATAGCTGAAGGCTTAGTGGGGATGATCAAGGACAAGAATCCTGATCTTGATTTATCCTTCCTTTATGGTGACGACGCGACGTAGGCTGATAGAGCTATATAGCGCGTGGCTGATTTTCTATATATTTTATTTTTTACATATTTTGTTGTTCATTTAGACTCCTTGTTATTTTCGTCGGCTTTGGTGTTGCAGTATATTTGTGATGATTCTCCACTTTATTTTATCGATGTTGAACTCCCGTTTGGGGTAGTGACATTCTGAATGACATGTCATACTTGAGCTTTTGTTTTTCTTCAACTTCGATGTTTGGAAGTTGCATGTGCAAGTGCGTGGCATATATTTGAACGAGAGAATCTTAGAAACACATACGTAAAAATATATGTATTGATTGTTTTACATTTAATCTGATCGGTAGATTACAATCTAGCATCTAAGGCTAGCGCATGTGAATATGCAACTTATCTAAATTACAATTTATTTTAAATCGAGGCTGAACTTGCATTGAGGTTGAACCATGCCTTGGAGACGTTGGTATTGAACATCATTTGAGAATTTGTCGTTGAATCCATGTCAAGATTGACATTGATGATAGTTATCAACTTTGATGTATAAAACCATTTTCTTTTGCTCTTTGTTATACTCGACGCTAACCTTAGCGTGTGTTTGAGATCTACAGGGTCATTCTTGTCTAACTTGAGTTATCAACATCATTTTGAACCTACAAACAGCAGGGTTAGATGGTCGATGGCTTAGCCATCGACTCTCCGACGCTCAAGTCAGTAACTGATGTATGGAATACGTTTGAAAATAATTGAAAGCATTAAACGAAAATAAACGAGAATGTGAACTCATTTCTTCATGATCGATGTTCACCCTAAAGGTTGCATAGTCGACCTTGAGGGACTTCTTTATTAGAGTCTCGGTTCTCAGTCAGTAGCTGAAGTAGGAAATAAATTTAAAAATTACTGAAAGAAGTAAAAGAAATGAAATAGAAATGCAAACTCATTCTTTTTGGATCGACGTTCACCTTAAGGGCTGCGGGGTCGACCTTGAGGGGCTTCTCTATTAAACCTCGATTGTCATGATTGAGTTTGAACCTGCATGCAGCATGCTTAGATGGTCTCAAGTCAGTGAAATGTTGAATAAAAAATAAACAAGATAAAACTTGAAAAATTTAGCTAAGGGTTTAGAAATGATACTGCTTGAGGTGAGTTGCATTCCAGCTATTTGCAATTTCTCTGCCTTCAACAGTTTGCAGCTTGTAAGCCCCGTTTCCTACTACCTTCATGATCAGGTAGGGACCTTCCCAGTTAGGGCCTAGTTTACCAGCCCCAACTTCCTCGGTATTTTGGAAAACTTTTCTAAGGACCCAATCTCCAACCTTGAAAGTGCAGAGCTGAACGTGTTTGTCATAATGTCGGGCTCTTCGTTGCTGATATGAAGCTATTCTCATTGCTGCTTGATCCCGTTGCTCGTCAATTGTGTCCAGGTTATGTTCTAGCTCCTGATTATTCTCCTTTTCATTCACCCTTGAAGTCCTCGCATTCCTGATTCCTATTTCTGGAGGCAGGACGGCTTCAGACCTGTATGTTAGAGAAAAAGGTGTTTCTCCTGTACCTGTTCGCGTTGTGGTTTGGTAAGACCATAGCACGCTGGGGAGATGCTCGACCCATTTTTTCTTGTGTTTATCTAGCTTTTTCTTCAGGGTGTTCATTATTGTTTTGTTGGAGGCTTCGGCTTGACCATTAGCTGCTGGGTATCTTGGGGTGGAATAGGTTAGCTTGACTCCCCATTTTTTGCAGAAGTCCTGGAACTCGAAACTGATAAATTGAGGTCCGTTGTCGGTGACGATCTATGCTGGTACTCCGAACCAACAAAAAATATGTTTCCACACAAAACCTCTTACCTCACGGTCCTTGACCTGTGCGAATGCCTCTGCTTCGATCTACTTTGTGAAGTAATCTGTCATGACCAAGAGAAAAATTTTCTGATTGCTACCCTTGGATAGTTTTCCTACAATGTCCATACCCCACTTTATGAAAGGCCAGGGTGTTATTGAAGGGTGGAGTGGTTCTGGATGAGTGTGATTGGACTGAGCAAACCTCTGGCATTTATCACATTTTTTAACGTAACTCTTTGAATCGGATCTCATGGTCGGCCAGTAAAAACCTGCTGTTAGGGCCCTGTTGGCTAGACTTCGTGGTCCAGAGTGATTTCCACACTCTCCCTCGTGTAGTTCTTCAAGGATATATTTTGCTTGATTTGGACATACGCACTTTAGGTAGGGGCCTGAGTACGAACTTCTGTATAAAGACCCACTGATCATGTTGAACTTCGTTGCCTTAGCTCTGATCCTCCTAGCCTCTGTCTTGTCTTCAGGTAGTTCATTCTCGATAATATATTTGATTATCGGAGTCATCCAACTGACTTCAACCTCGACTATTTCCACCGATTTGGTTTATGCTTCTTCTTTCCACATTGCTGGCCATTGGGCATATGTTAAGGGTATGTGCTTCGATGACTGACAATCAATTGTTGACCCTAGGTTGGCCAGTGCATCTGCATGTCGATTTTCCTCCCTCACCACGTGGGTAACTTCTATTTCTGTGAATGATTTTGATAGTTTCTTCACCATGGTAAGGTATGCTGACATTCTAGAATCTTTTGCTTGAAAATCTCCTCCGAACTGACTTACAATAAGTTGTGAGTCACTTTGTACTTTGATGTTTGGTATCTTCATATCTTTGGCTAAGGTCAGTCCGGCGATCAGTGCTTCATACTCTGCTTCATTATTTGTTGTCTTGAATCCACATCGAACCGCTCTTTCAACAACGTCGTCTTTGGGAGAGATCAATACTATACCCAATCCACTCCCCTTGAAATTACTGGAGCCGTCAACTTGAAGGGTCTAGTGATTTGAATTATCACCTTTGGTTATTGAGAGTAGTTCTTTTTCGGCAAGCTCATGCTACTCTGATGAAAAATCTGCAATAAAATCAACCAAAACCTGTGACTTTTTTGCAGTTCGGGGTAGATAGGTGATATCGTACTCTCTAAGCTCTACTGGCCACTTTGATAATCTGCCAGATAAGTCTGGCTTGCTCAACACAGTCTTTAGTAGAAAAGTCGTCATCACCGTGATTGGGTGGGCCTGGAAGTACGGCTTCAACTTTCGCAAGGCCATGACTAGTGCGAGGGCTAATTTTTCGAGTTGAGTGTATCTGGTCTCTGCATCGAGTAGTGATTTACTGGCATAGTAGACAGGGTATTGTCTTTCCTGTTCTTCGCGAACTAACACTGCACTTAAAGAGTTAGCAGAAACGGATAAATAAACGAAAAGTACCTCACCTGAGTTAGGCTTCGAGAGCAAAGACAGGCTTGAGAGATAGGACTTAAGTTGGTTGAGAGCATGGTCGCACTCTGGCGTCCACTCGAAGTCTTTTCCCTTTCGGAGCGTGTTAAAGAATTGATGGCTCTTGTCAGAATATTTTGATATGAAACGACTAAGTGCTGCCAAACGACCCGTGAGCTTTTGTACTTCTTTGATGTTGCGGGGTTCCTTTATATTTTCCACTGCCCTAATTTGGTCGGGATTAGCTTTGATTTCTCTTTTTGTGACGAAGTACCCTAAAAATTTTCCTGACGTTACTCCGAAAGAACATTTGGAGGGGTTAAGCTTCATGTTGTATTTTCTTAACACTTCGAATGATTGCCTCAGGTGCCCAATGTGATCTTTGTCTTGTAGTGATTTTACAAGCATATCATCTATGTAGACCTCCATTGTCGAACCTATTAACTTTTCGAACATACGATTAACCAGCCTCTAGTATGTGGCTCCTGCATTTTTTAACCCGAACGGCATGGCTTTGTAGCAGTAGATGCCTCGACTTGTCACAAACGCTGTTCTTTCTTGATCATCTGGATGTAAGAAAATCTGATTATACCCAGAGAAGGCATCCATGAAGCTCATCATCTCATATCCTGCTGTTGCATTGACAAGTGTGTCGATGTGAGGGAGTGGAAATGAATCCTTTGGGCAGGCCTTATTTAGATCGGTAAAGTCAATACACATTCAGTTCTTTCCATTCTTCTTCTTTACTACCACAACATTAGCTAGCCAATTAGGATACTGCACCTCTCGAACTGAGCCGATCTCAATTAGCTTCTGAACTTCTTCCTCTATCACTTGATTTCGTTCTGCTGCAAATTTTCTTCTTTTTTGTTTGACTGGTGGGTGATCAGGATCGATATGTAACCTGTGAGTTATGATAGAAGGATCGATACCTATCATGTCGGCGTGTGACCATGCGAAGCAATCATGGTGTTCTGACAAAAACGCGATTAACTCTGCTCGCATTTCAGAAGTCAGTCTCAACCTAATTTGAACGATGTGGTCTGGGTAGTCGGGGTGAATCTGTATTTCATCGAGATCTTCCATCTCGGGTTCGACGTAGGAGGTCGACCCTGAACTTTCTCCTTGCTCATATTTTGAATTTGAGCTTTCTCCGCATTCATATTTTGAGTTTGACGTCGATGCCTCATCAATTTGGTTTACTTCCTGTACCTGCACATGGTTAGTCTTGAAAGCCGATCTGTAGCAGTCTCTTGATGCAATTTGCTCTCCACGGATCTGCCTAATTCCCCATGGGGTTGGGAAGCATATGACTTAGTGGTAGGTTGAGGGTACAGCTTTTAATTCGTGAATCCAAAGTCTTCCCAGGATGACGTTGTATGCTGAGGGTGCGTCGATAATTTTAAACTTGGTGTGCAGGTTAACTCCTTCCGTATACACAGGTAGTATAATTTCACCTATGGTGGCTTTGTACTCGCCGCTGAATCCAATCAAGGTCATCAATTTTTTGACGATGTTAGCCTCGGGGACTTGCATTCCTTTCAAAGTAGATAAAAAATGACATTAGTCGAACTCTCACCATCAATGAGAGTCCTCTTGATCATACAGTTAGAAATAAGAACTAAAATAACAAGTGCGTCGTGGTGTGGGTGTGAGAGTTCAGAAGCTTCCATGTTGGTGAAACTCAAAGTTATGAGTTCCATTTCGGTATCGGGCTTTGGTATCATGGGCGTGTATTTGAGAGATCTGCAATGTCGTTTTGTTGATGCCTGGGACACTCCGCTAACCTCAGATCCTCCAATTATGCAATTAACCACATGCTCAATTGGTGGGGGCTTTGGTGGATCCCTCGGATTCTCATCATTTTTGCTAAAGGTCTGCTTCCCCTTATCAGTCAGCAAATCTTTCAAATGGCCTCGTTTGAGTAGGTCGATGACTTTGCGACACAATGCGATACAATCATCTGTTCTATGGTCGTGATCTTTGTGGAATTCACAGTACTTTGTTCTATCACGTTCATGATCTGGTCCTCATCTTGGGCGGCCACTTCACTGTACTACCGAGTTCCTTCAAGGCATTGACGGCTTCTGAAGGTGTGATGCACAGGTTGTATTCTGGCAAGCGTCGATCATATGGATCTGAAATATCCTCTCGACCTCGAGATTTGTAGCGATCATTACGGGGATAAGGATCGGCTCTTCTTCTATCATTTCTGCGGGAGTCTCTTCCTTCATCTCGACCTCTTGGCTTGGGTCGATAATATTGGTCTTCGTCTTCCTCCCACTTAATTTGTGCTCATGCCTTTGCTAAAATATCATCCATTGTCTTACACGGGTACTTTGTGAGTTCTTTGTAGAGGTCTGAATCCCTCTTTAGCCCCTTTCTGAAGGCTGATATGGCGGTGTCAGCGTTGCAGTCTGGTATCTCTACCTTCTCTCTATTGAATCTTGTAACATAATTCCTAAGTGTTTCATTTGGATACTGGATAATGGCGTAGAGGTCATCAGAATGTTTCTCAATTTTCTGGCTGCTAGCGAACTGTTCTACGAAAAGATCTGTGAGTTGTGCAAATGATCCGATCGAAGCGTTAGGAAGGTTTGTGAACCACTGCAGTGCGGCTCCTAACAGGCTTGACCCAAAACATTTGCACATGCAGGCTTCTCTGAGGTACTTTGGTATTGCTGCGATGAACATCTTCTGTTTATACTGTGCGATATGGTCATCTGGATCTAAAGTTCCGTTAAATAACTTCATAGATGGTAAGGTGAATTTCAACGGCATCTCTGTTAACCCTATTTCATCCACGAACAGTGAGTCAGCGAAGCTATTTGGTGCAGCCTTGCGAATTGGAAGAGGTACACCGGGAATTCGCGTTATCATTGCCTCGATACCAGCCAGTCGTTGCTCCAATTCACTTGGGTAATCGAATCCTTGGTTGAACCTGCGCTGCTGTTCGACCCTTTCTTGCTCGAGGGCCTGGTGTCAGATCCTTTTCTACCCAGAAGCATGATACTCAAACCCTGGAGATGGCCTTAGCGGGCTCTCCTCCATTTGTTGTCCGGTGTTTACCTTCTGTGTTGATGCACTAGTACCTGCAATAAATGGATCAGTAAAAGTAACAGAACGACGATGCTCAGAGTATACCGAATTTGGCTCGCCAAACAGATTGGTGGGTTTGATGTAGTTCAGATGGCGTGTATTGTCATTGATGGTCAGATCTTCAAGTTTACTGCGGAGTGAAGCGTTCTCTGATCTCAGAAGCGCTAACTCCCCCATGGTGTTTGCCATTTGATGCTGTATATTCCTCAGAACATCAGCCAGTGACAGATCAACATTGGGTGAAGGTGTAGCAGTTCTGCCATCTTGCTGGGGTCCTTTTCCATCTCTGTGACTCTCATTAGGCGTTGTCATTTTGTTTCACGAATAGATCGCTGCCCCACAGTGGGCGCCAAATTGTAGATCCGAAAATCTGCAATTAATTGTATCAGTCCGGAGTAGCAGCCAATCTGTGAAACAAAACCAGAAAAAACGTAAGAGCCAAAGACCGTCGGGGGGGTGACGATCGTTGGGCCTCTGATGCTCAAGTCAGAAAAAGAAAAAGAGTAGAAAGCGATAAGATATGAAATAATTGAATAATTAAGCCAGTGATTAGAAATCGAGAGGACGTCGTCCAAATCTGGAAAAACGTAGGGAAGAAGCCTGGATGTTAAATCGCCTGAGTGGCTGAGTGGAATTAGGGTATGATGTGAAACTTGTGGGTATTTCCGCGTAGTCGTCAAATGAGGAGGGAGGTCTCCTTTTATAGAGAGAGATAGTGCTAGGGTTCACGTAAATCACGGGAGTGGTTGAGGCATGATCTCGTTCGTTTGATCACGTCAACCTTCCAGGTAATGCGAACGGCTAATTCAAAATAATTCAAATTACCCGATCTTTATGAGGTTGCTGTTAAACGACAACGTTCAAACCTCATGGACTAGCGTAGTGGGCTGACGAAAAATAGCCAGTACACCAATTCGATCAAAACTCTAAAGTTAAGTGTGTTTGACTTGAGACAATTATGGTGGAATTTGTGACCCCCAAGGAAGTTTCTCACGGAGCATGTTGCTTTGTTATTTAATTATACTTCATAATTTGTTTTACTGTATTTTTTATTTCGGTTCGCACTTGATATTATGTCATTTTCAGTATCTTGAACTTAGTATTATGGATTCATCTAATTTTAACTATTTATTTGGAATTGAAATGTTAAAATTTATATATCTCTTTTAAAAAAATATTATTCAAATTATTATAAGGATATATTTTAAATTTTACAATTAAGGGTAACAATATACAACAGTTTAGTTCCAAAAGTCGTGGTCTATTATTATTATTATTATTATTTCTAAAAATGATGACTTATTATAGAAACTATTGTCTAGTATGTATAAATGCTCTATTAAATTGTGTGATAAACAACTAACATGTCATAGTTGTTGTCAATCTCACACTTCTTTTCTCTTTTGAAACTTTTATTTTTTGTCCTAATTTACCCATGTGAAATCATATGTTGTGAAGATTGTTTGGATGCGATTTTCAAATATTAGTATGAACCACTTAAAAAATATATGTAATATATCATCAATATAAAATAACATTTCCCTTGTCATTTAAATATTTGAGCATAAAAAATACGTGTCCAATATTCAATGTCCAAAAATTAATTATTAATGACAATGTAGTTGAAAAATGGTTGTAGAAATGGAAAAAGAAGATAGCCGATGCTAGAGCCATACTCTTTTTTTTTTTTTTAAGATAAAATTGCCTTGTATACATACAACAACGGAGTACGGCAAATGTCCCCAACAGATACAACGACTTCACGATTTCGGATTGCCTTACACTTTAAAATAAACCTTTGTCAAACTTCACATACTAGGGACTAAAGTCATCTCCAACAGTCTACACTATAATATAATATCACTATCATTAAAATACAGTAGATTCCTCATTTCATCTCCAGCGATATATGTGCACTATAATTTTACACCAAAAGAGAATGTTCCATAATATTCTCTTTATTCCTTTTATAATTATTATTCTATAATTGATAACATACAATAATATATGAAATCTCATTTAATGGATATTTATACTTAAATTCAACACTTCATAATAATTATTGAAATATTTTTTTAAACAAATATATTAGAATTAATATAAAATAAAAATACAATTCATTAAAATATTATAAAACAAATATAAAGTTATGTAATATTAAATTATAATTTTCCGATCACAACCACAAAAAATCTTACAGAAACGGAGACAAGAGGAACACGCCAACTCTAACAATTTTACTATGTTTGAAAATTTTCCCCCGATCTTGGAGGGAACAGAAGTGGTCTTTTAGATTATTAGGAAAATATTTGTATATATATTTTTTATGTGTATTTTTATGATTTTATTTTATGTACTTTTATCTATTTTAGTAATTTTATGTAGTTTTGTTGTTGGTGTAATTTTATTTATTTTACTACTTTTATGTGGTTTTTATTGTTGGTATAATTTTATCTAATTTAATTTTATGTTTGAACATTTGAATTTAATTAATTTTATCATATTTGTTAAACTTGAATATTAATTTACAACACATTATTAAAATATAAAATAAGTTACAAACAATGTACACAAAAATGAAAAATAAAATAATAATACAAAAGCAACAGAAAAAAAATTGAAAAACATATACTGTGGAAGAGAGAGGGACGCCACACGCCATCTCCTCTCCCCATTTTGCAGTTGCATTTGCCGCTGGCACGGGAGCAATTTGACACACCAAAATAGTGAATAGCGCTCCAACATCACCAACGCTCTAAGTAAAATGAGATTTTTAAAGATATCTAAGAACTATATGTGTATATTTAATTCTTTTGGATGTTATATTTTGTAAATGACAACATATGGGGTCAATTTATAGTGCTCTAAGAAGTGTCTAAAGCGCCCATTGTGACAAGTGCAATGTGCACATACTCGTGTGTGGAAGCACCACCCTTGTAGTCACTTTGTCATGAACATAAGGAGTCAATTTATTATATTTCAAGAGGTGTCTAAACCAGAACGACATGAACGTGCTCGAGTGTGGAAGCACCACCCTCGTAGTCACTCTTGTGTGTGGAACAAAAGGTGACTAAAGAATCTATTGTGACAAGTGCGTGTAATGTTTCACGTTCTAGTGTGTGGAAACACCATCTTTATAGTCACTCGGTTAACTCAAATAACTAATCAAAACACCACCTAGACATATCATAAAGAGCATGTATAAAGTGTTTAACTTTATACATGCTCATTTATGACTTGACAACATATTACATATATAAAGTGCTTAACTTTTTAATTTTTTTTCCAATGTGACCACGCTCAATTTTAATTTAAAGTAGCTAACTTTGTGCATTAATTACCCATTAATCCCAAATCAGATTAAGGTAAATAAATGCATTAAAATCACCTAATCAAAATGTAAATTCTAACTCTCCAATTTATTTTCACAAAGAACGAATCGAGCATTAATTATAAATAAGATTTTATTTAAGCACATTACAATATCAATTCCAACATTGATCACATGCTATATTTGTATTAAATTTAAATGGTGAGGTTTTAAATTATTATTCATGAAATGTGAGAACATTTTTATGACTGGGTTAAAAACTTAAAAGTTGATATTAACCTTTTTTCCGTGTATAAATAACACTATATAATTAAGCTCATCGTTTTTCTCAGTTGGGCCACAGGGCTTTTGCCCTTTTTCGTAGTAATTTTTTTGTCCTTTATTAAATTCATTTTTCTTTCTACATCTATCGGTTAATCATGTGGGAAATTATACCTGAATAAGAATTAACTTTGTGTGTCACGGTATTATTGAAGTTTTTTTTTTCTTTTGATAAATACGATATTATTGAAGTTAAGATATACACAACTAAAAAAAAAGCAAGATATTCACGCTTGTCAAAGGAAAAGAAAACTATTTGGTGTTGCTTTTTTAATTATCTTTTCTTTTATTTTTTTTAGAAATGCTTTTTTATCTTTTGAGTTGACTTCTTAGTGTCATTAATTATTTATTACGTAACATAGGGACTTAAAATTTGAATAGGGAAAAAAGACTTCATGTACATACTATCTAAATTACAAAGTAAAAACATTAATTGTGCATGTACATAAAATATTAGCATGGTTATTATTTAAGAGTACGTAAATATTAGCACTCGGATCGTTTTAACAAAAAAAGGAACATGCAGCCGCTATTTATGAATGCACATTACGTAAATAATTAAACATTGTGCATGTGTCATTAATCATTATTAAAGATTAAATAACACTCATTTCGTATTTCTTAATTAACAAAGAGAAACAATATTAGCTGTTATCTCTGAGTGCAAGCATTTTACATAGATTCTGCTCATCTCAAATATCTAGACATGAATAATGATAATGCCAAATCATAGCCATCTCAGATTGGTCTTTAATGTTCCATTAGCAATACGGGTTCAAATTTATTGTTACTCTTATTCGTGTTTCACTATTAAAATTATGATTTTAATAATATTTATTATAAAATAAAAATTAGTTTAACATTCATGCGGCGATATATAAAATGATTTTATTTTTGGAGCAATATGGTTTGGTCTATGAAATTTGATTTGATAAATTGTGGAATAATCACGTGTGAACTATTTAAACTTTCCAATACTGTAAAAATAATATTTTATATTATGCTCAAATTAATATTTTAATCAATTAAAAAGAACAAAAAAATTTATTTTTTTTTATTTGACATTTTTGAGCGGGAAAATTTCTTCTTGAAAATTGTGCACTACTTTGGTTTAATATATAGTATAGATTAATTCTAACATAAATAATCGTAGTCAATATTTATCAACAAAAGAATGAATTAAAAAAGTTATAAATTAATTTTAATTTTGAATAAATCAACCATAATAATTAATTATTAATTGAAAATTGAAAAATTTAATACTAAAAATTAATTATAAACTCTAATGGAGTATTTGGGTGTGGTGAACCCAAAAAAAAAAAAGAATAAACTAAATCACAAAAAAATATAATTGAAAGAAAAATTACATAAAAAAAAAATCATAATTTGAAAGTGTAATAGAAAATCAAGAGTAACGGTTCAAATTTCCCGCATTCACCGACAGCTTACTACAACTCTTTTACTAGATAAATATAACCTTATCGGAAAATGAAAAATTCATTGTTATCTCTATATCAAAATCTTCTCTCTAATTTTGTTCACAATCCAAAAAAAAAGGCTAACCGAATAAAATAAATTTATGTACGACAAACTCAATCAAGAAGACGATGAAATACTAGTCCTACATTAATCTTCACAAATGAAAGTGATTGTAGCAATACACTTTATTAGTATTTATTTCACATATGGCTAGCTCCATGATTGTCAAAGTCCATTTTATTATGTGTATTTAAAAAAGGTTATTATAGTACTAAACAATGATTGGATAAAGGTCACATTTATTTCAAATATTTAAGGATTTCAAACTATGATGATATGATGTTTTATAATATGACAAAGGACCTTTTGCATTATACAAGGTGATTCCCATTTTACTTATCAGAGTCACAAACACATATATTTAGATATGGTTCTTAATATTATTTACTAAATGCAAATTAAAATATTAGCAATATTTTTTTTTATCCTTCTTCACAAAATCCACGAAATGTTAGTACGATGTTCCACAAAATTCAACTTTTTTTTTAAAGAAAAACACATTTCATAAATTACACAAAATAATCCATAAGCCATACCGAAAAATCATGATTACAATGGGGACCTCAGAACTAAAAAAAGTAGAAAAGTTAGTTAAAACATGTGATTAAAAATAACAACCAAACTAGAATTAACTAAGTTCAGTGTCTCAGCCAAATTCAACATACACATTCCTAAAGGGAAAAATAATGATAATTTAAGATCAATAAATAAATAATCCAGATTATAATCAGTATATAAATATTGTGTATTTTTGCACATGGATTTCAAATTTACAACATGAGATTAATTAAGTAGCTTATCTGCACGTTTATAAATGCCAATTTGGACACAAATGGACCCAACCACTTTCCCACGTCAGCACTCACAAAACAACATTTCATTTTCACATAATCTCTCTCTCTCTCCCTCTCTTCATCTCAAAAAATCTCTCTCTTCAACGCTGCTGAATGAATGCTGATACACTCTCTCTCTCTCTCTCTCTCTCTCAACGCCACCATCGTCTTGCAGTTGCTTCCGTCACTCTCATTTTCCAATCCCTTTCTTGCCCTCACCATCTCGCCCACACGTGTTCTTCCTCTTCTCTCGTCTTCGCCTTTTACCCATACCCTCTATTTTGTGATTTTGTGTCCGCTCACTCACTCACTGTCTCTCTCTCCCTCTCTTCTGCACTATCTATTCCCATTATTTCCCTTCCGCTGCTGCACACAGATTTAATTCCTTCTCCTCCCAGAAACACTAAAAAGCAGAAAATGGAGCACCCGTTTTTCACCACGCCGGCGACAGCCCGATCGGAGGCGCTGCGGTGGCTGACAATCTCCGAAAAGCTGCTGGCGGCCCAGGACCTTCTGGGGAGCAAGTCCTTCGCCGCGCGGGCGCATGACTCCGACCCCACACTCTCGGAGGCCGACGAAATCCTCGCCATCGTCGACACCCTCCTCGCCGGTGAACGCCGAATCGTCAACAATCAGCCCGACTGGTACGCGGTCCTCCACCTCACGCCGTTGCAGGGTCGCGAGGCTGGGCTTATCTCCGGTCAGTACCGCCGCCTCGCGTTCCTCCTCAACCCGCAGACGAACAGATTCCCCTTCGCAGAACAAGCATTCCGCCTCATCTTCGACGCCTATTCCGTTCTCTCCAACCCTCCGAGAAGATCGTTTTACGATAGAGAGCTCGTTTTTTATTCACAACCGCCGCCGCCGCCACCTCCGTTGCAGCAGCAGGAGCTGCTACCTAACCCGTTTAGCGCGCCCATACCAGCATCATCGCAGAACTTCGTTTACTTTGGTGGTGGTGGTGGGGTGGCTCAGCAGCTGGTGCATGGTGGTCAAAGCGGCGGCGTTGGTGGGAGCCACTCTGCGCAGGTGGACCAGGTACATGTGCAACCGCAGGTAGAAGTAGAACCCGTGGTTGGCGGGTCGACCCGCCAGCCCCAGAATTTTATGGGTTTCTCTTCGGGTTTTAATTTTGTATTCGGGTCTGGTTCTAGTTCTAAGTCGGGTTATGAAACAGTTAGTAATCCGGAACAAGAGAGCTATTCGAATTTCGGTGTTGGTGCTGATGTGGTCTCTGCATCTGAGACGACTCAGGAGCAGTTTAATAATATACAGAAACAATCGCTGCATAATTTCTCAAATGTTAGTGATGAAACTATTCATGATGTGAATGTTGATGTTAATGTTAATGTTAATGTTAATGTGAATGTGAATGTGAATGTGAATGTGGGTGAAAATGTAGGCGAACAATTTGAAACTATGGAGGGTAAGGAAGATGTGGAGGTGGTGGAAATGGCGGTGGAGGAGGAAGATGATGATGAGGAGGAGGTAGAGGAGGTAGAGGAGGTGGTGGTTGGCGATGGATCGACTTTCTGGACTGCTTGCCCTTATTGTTATTATATGTATGAGTATCCACAGGTGTATGTTGATTGTACATTGAAGTGTCAAAACTGTAAGAAGGCATTTCAGGCTGTGGTGATTCCGTCGCCACCACCAATTGTGGAAGGCCAAGACAGTTACTTTTGCTGCTGGGGCTTTTTGCCATTTGGTTTTTCAATGGAGGAGTGGAAGAAACATAATGCTGGCTCTTCTGGTTGGACGCCATTTTCACCTATGTTCAGTTGCCCACAAACGGGAAACAATGTGAACGAAGGGGTTGGTGGAGCGAGAGGCTTACCTCCTAAGGTTAATGTTGATAACAATGAGGTTAATTATGTGGTCATATCAGACTCGAGTGAGTCTGATGAGGATAGGCAGGGAGCCGTTACGGATAAATATAAAAAGAAGAAAGCAAAAAATGTCGAGGGAAAGAAGGCGGTTGGGACACCTGGTAGACATGCTACGAAGGCACATGTTGATAAAGGTGTGGCTGCAAACATCCAAGATGGCATTGTACCTCCACAAGGGGCGGAGCTGCCTAAGAAGCCGACAAATGAGCTGAGTAAGATGGGGTTGGCAGCCAATGCTGAGAAGCAACCTGGCTGCGGGAAGCTAGATTTGAACGTGGAGCTCAGCATTGAAACTGAGGAGCCTGCAATTAGGACAAACCAATCAGGTCGTGGGGAGGATGATAACATTGAAGGAAATGGCTTCTTTGAGGGTCTTGAAGAGTATCTCAGCAGTCTTCCGATTCTTAATGCTGTAGGTGACGACAAGGTTGTCAAGGCAGCTTCATAAAGTTGAGCGCCGCTATGGTTGGATGCAGGTAGTTGCGAGGCTGTTTAGTGCAGCTGACTTCTCTTTCCTAGTATTTTGGATTCTACAGTGAATGATGTCAATGAACATGGTCATCATACTTCTAGTTTTATAATTTATATGGTATAACTGTCTATACATTGAAGTATCTCTCTTTTTCATTTGTTACTATAGTTGGTCCTTTGTTTGATGAGGAAGCTTGAGCATTCTGTTTATTTATGTCCTTCCTTTTGGTCCCTTTAAAGTGTGAATGCATGCATGCCATCTTCCGCATAGGCTTTTTTCCGTTGGTTGTTTGGATTTTAGTTGTCATGGTGGTGGTATGCGTTATAATATCCAAAGATGTGTTTGCTAGTAGCATGACGTAGGGTGTGACCATTTACATGCAATATTAAAAACATGTCTATGGAATGTGTACACGCATGTTCCATTTTCTTACCATATATATGAACTATATATCGGATTGCCTTAGAAGGTTTCTGTTTGCTTCTTTCCATACTCAGGAGTGCTTATTCTTACATGTCACACTAATGAATAAGTGTTATCCCATGTTCACCCGTGAGAAGAAACGAGCTTAAGTTCTGCTCCGTTTCTTTAGCCCATCTAGATGGTCAGTTGATAGTTTGGACTATGTCTCAGAGCAATACAGGAAGGGAAGATGGATTCTCTATATAGGATGAGGGCCTCGAAAGCAGAGAGCAACTGAGCAAGCATGTTTGGACTTAGAGCACTTGATCATGTACTATTTGTTGTGTTCATCTGTTAATGAGGCTTTCACTACGGTAGAGTTTTAATGTACCAACACACACACACGCGGGTTTCACAGAATCTGCTTCGTTTTGCTGATATTTCATCTGTTATATGTACTGAAATAGTATTAGTCTATGCTTATGCAATATTTGCCTGCTCTATACTGCTGGCATGCATTAGTTTTGTGCTATTTTACTCTATAATATGGCATGATCCATCCATGGTATCTTCTGATATTACCGTATTTATGTTCTCACGTTCTTCCTCGTTCGTTTTCATTGTTTGATTGATGTCAAGCTTCGACTTGCTTCGACTGTTGGGAGTCCCTGCATTTTTTGAACTTGTAAAAATCTGCAATTTTTCGAGTAGTCATGTACTCTGGAACGCTCTCAGGTTTGTTTTCCAGTGTTTTGCCTCTGCTTTTTTGAACTGCAAATGCACGAGTGATTAAGCTCATGCCCCATATATTTTCTCTACATTGTTATTTATCTTTATTTATTCACTAATTATTATTTTGTGTGTGTGTGTGTGTGTGTATGTGTGAAGTTTTGCATTTAGCTCTTGCTCAGCTTTTGACCTGTGTTGTTTCTCCCTTCTATTGCATGGGAAGATTGCACGCTATGTCAGGGACACTACGGTAACATCGTTGATCATGTGTCATTTACTTTCTTCATCCCGAATACGTGTCAGAATATCAACGGTTTACGATTGTATGGACCATGAGTTACTATGAAATCTACCGGGAAAGTCTATATTATCTCATGGGGTACTATTTATAACCATAAAGATTGTGACGTGTGGTAATTATGCTATTATTTTAATCTAAGTCTTAAAAAGACACTCACAATTGCCGCATACCACAATCGTTGTGGCCGTGGATAGTACTCATATGGTAGCATATACTTTCTCGAAATCCACCCTATCAGAATATTTATGGTTTACCGTCGTGTTAGAATATTAATGGTTTATGATTGTGCACTATGATTTATTATGAAATTTCATATCACTTTTAAGTACAGAAGGATTCTTTATTCCAACTTCGTGTTTAATTTGTTTTTCCAACCATTGGATTCATATCATGTATATTTAAAAAATTAAATAATAATATACCAAAAATGAAATAATTTCGTGTTTACGATTATGAGACACCATGAAAATGGGAAGTCAAAAGCATGAAATAGGCCGTGGCTGGATAAGAAGTAGGGCATTAAATAAGTTTTGGTTGATATCTAGTTATTCACACCTCATCAGTCATCATTATATGGCTCAATCAAATTGAGAAACTGAAACCATTGACCACGGTTCCAAATCGTTATTGAACTTTGGAGTATAGGGAATGGATCAAATGTAAATCATTTTCTGGTGTGTAAACTGCAAATAAATTTATCACCACACATTCAATAAAAATCGGCGCTTCAGATTTAATCAAACATGCGGTGGCATTTTTATTATTTTCGCTACTTTTTTCAGCCTATGGGGGTATTTTCGTCTATTTGTTGAAAAAAAAGCTGATGTCATGCTGACTCAGCATCTAAAAAAATTCTTAAAAACTTCGAACGATCATAACTTGCTCGTTTTTCATCGGATTAACGCAAATAATATATCAAATTAAAGGTCTTTTAATCCTCTTTCATTTAAGATCAGTAAAGCATATGTTTATTTGGAAAAATATGGATGAAAAATAAAAAAAATTCATTTTTCACGCGTATTCAAGCTTAGAATACTTCGTTAGCATACGACATATGTTTCGTTACCATATGACAATTTAAGCTCAGAATACTTCGTTAGCATACGACATATGTTTTGTTAGCATATGACAATTTAAGCTCAGAATATTTCGTTAGCATATGACAATTTAAGCTCAGAATACTTCATTAGCATACGACATATGTTTCGTTAGCATATGACAAATATTTCGTCAGCATCAGTTATATTGCGATAAAGATTTATTCAATTGTAATTAGGTGTGCTTTATTAGCATATAAAAAATGTTTCATTAGCATATGGCAAATGCTTCGTTAGCATATGCCAAATATTTCATTAGCATCGACTATATTACTGTAAATATTTATTACATTTCAATTAATATATGTTTCACTGACATCAATTATATTGTTATAAATGTTTATTTAATCTCAATTAGGATGTGTTTCATTAGCATATAATAAATATTTCATCAGTATCAATTATATTCACAATGAACAATACATTAATGCATTAAGAGATTTTTTATATGAGAATATTAATGTACTGCTAACGTTAGCATTGACATATGCAAGCTAAAATATTATAATAATGCTAATGTAGTATAATTATATCTGATAATAGAATCATATGTGTTAATGTTGCATGTATATTATTAATGTATAACATTCATCTCAATTAAACACGATTCGTTAGCATATGACAGATGATTCGCTAGCATCATGATTAGTTATATTGCTATCACATCAATTTTAGAGTTTAAAAATTTAATTTTATTGAATTTTATCATTTGTTGTTGTTAGCATTGTCGTATGCTAACAGAAGTATTATGTGATGCTAAAGAAAAGTTATACGCAATGCAAACAAAAGCAATAATGTTGTGGATTGAAACCAAATAATGCAATTAACAACCTTCAATCAAACAATTATAACTTTGTCCACGATTCATATTTTTTGAAATTATTTTTTGTTGAAAATTAGGTTTGACTAGCTTTCCAACCATATAAAAGTCGTCATTTAATAATTTCCTAACAAAATCAGTTTTGTGTTTAAAGTTAGGTGTTGTGCATGAAATAATTCTACTTCGTTAGCATATGGTTATGTATTCGTCAGCATATGATTGTGTCTCCGTTAGCCCGCGTCCTAGAAGTCCGATTTTTTCTTCTTTTTTTAATTTTAACCCAAACGCAAAAATTACCAAAATGTCACCGCGTTTTTTGAAGTTCCCTTTATTTACAGGAATGCCACCGCCCATTTGACCAAATCTTGACCATTAGATTTTGATGAATGTGTGGTTGGAGATTGATTTACAGTTTACACACCAGGGATGGTTTACACCAGAACCATCCCCTATATATATATATATATATATATGTAACGCTCCGATCCCGAAAGAAGGAAAAGGGACCGATGCGCTACTTGGAAAAGGAGAAAGGGGTTGTTACATAAAGATATTTATAGAGATGGGGTTAGTGCCTCAATCATTTAGACAACATAACCTCTACAACTGTAATAGAATCACGCACCAGAGCATTCATAAGGAATTTGAATGAATTACCAGTCATCAAAGGAAACTTATCCCGCGAGATAATTATAAAGGAACATCATAGCGTAAATGCTGAAATCATAACATGCTTCAAACAATTGAGGACAAACTGTATCAGAGTAGGCGGAAAAGAAAGTAGTGTTTTTATTCAAACTCAAAAGGAAACATGTTCTCAGTTAGACATTGTACATAAAGAAACATATATATACAACAAAAGATAGCCTTTCAGCCTTAGCACAACCGTCCACCATCCCACAGCTCATCCTGAAAATATTGGAAAAGATTGTTGGGCGTGAGTACTAATGCACTCAGTGAGTATTTTTGAGAAAAACCTTTACAATCATTTTATAAAACAGAATATCCAATCATATTTTAATCATATCATGGAAAGCTTTTAAAACAGAAAATTTGTGAATTCCATATATACTAAATCATTTTAGTTCCATCATTGCGCGCCACTCTCCCCTAGAACGCTTACGGTGAGTCGGTTCGTGTACACAACCCGGCTGCTTAAGGTTGGACACTGCCCTGTTTGCTTGGGGCTCGATATCGTGAACCATTGTAGTTTCGTCACCAAAAACAGTAGTAAGACTTACATGAGTCGGGAGAGCACATTAAATACATTTATGAGTTGGATATTCTATCACATTCATTTTATAAATATCAGGGCTTAATAACCCGAAATATATTTTTATATAATAGAAACCCACCTGGACAAATGATTTGTCTCACAAAAACGCTTTTAAACTCTGGGTTGGTTCTGTTCGGATTCTGCTACTTCTTCTGGGCCTACATCAACCAACCTTTACTTAATTAGCTGAAAGACCCTTATTAAAATTCAACTCCTAAACCCTCCCCCCTTTTAATTTAAGTTATGTTTGTATACTACATTTTATATTTTATTATAAATCATAATTTGAAATTTTGAATTTCCATTCCTTCCTTAAGTACCAATATACTCTTGAAATTAGTGTATTATTATTCTCCATTAATACCAAGTACATACATTAATAATTACTATTTTCAATTATTTATTATACAAAACTCACACACTATGAATATTATTAAACTTTTACTTTCTTGGGCCGTGAGTATTAATATAAGAATTTAATGTAAGTTAGATTGTTATTTTATCCTTAATATATATTTTATCAGTAATAAATAGTTACTAGAGTTGACATTATCTATTATTTTAATAAAAATGATTATAGTACCATGTTTTATAAATTAGTTTGATTAGAATGTAACCTACTTAAATTAATTTAAATTCCTACTAATAGTAATGGAGTTCCATAAAATTATTCTAGGTCAACAAGTTGCTCAAGTTCTTTTTTCCGAATATTTAAAGATTATAAAATAATAGCCTCAAGTTTAATCCTTGATTCTAGTAGTTTCATTATAGTAAAACTTAATATACATAAATTTACGAACTCCTACACAATCTAAAATGATAATTCTAATTCTAATTCATTAAAAATATACTTAATAGCTTATGTGATGATTAAGTTGGTTAATCATTTATATCAATTAAATTATATAAATATCCGCCACCGATAACCAATAATTTCAAATCTAACAATCTATGTTTCTTTATATTAAATTAAAAGCTTTAAATCGAGCTCCTAAAATACTAGCATAGATGTACATATATGAAATTAAAAATCTAAACACTAACCTTGGATTAAGTGCAACTTTCCTCAATTCACAAGGATTTACGGTTGAGCTGTAGTGTGTATTTTTCTTTGGTGAATTAATTATGCATATAAACATGTCACATATTACCCTT
Source organism: Perilla frutescens (assembly GCA_026008535.1). Taxonomy (NCBI): domain Eukaryota; kingdom Viridiplantae; phylum Streptophyta; class Magnoliopsida; order Lamiales; family Lamiaceae; genus Perilla; species Perilla frutescens. The sequence goes on from BRKX01000005.1 coordinate 48,668,050, forward strand.
ACTACTCAAGTACATATGTAACTTTAAACATCAATCCACTTAGCTTAATGCTTGGAGTGACATGTATCTAATATATTTAAAATACATGTAAATGGAAGCTTTGAGATCAATTACAAAGGCTACGTGTAGCATAAATCTACTTGCATCAATTTTAACATTTATTTTAGATAAACTTTAAGTTATCTAGATAGAATTTAATTATAATAATATATGTGGATGTAAATAAATTAGAATAATATATATTTAGATAAACTTTATTTAAAATAGTATATATTTGACTTAATTATCTAAATAGTTATAGTTTAATATTATTATTCTCGGTTGTTATTAACATTTTTTTACTATATACGTATATATATTTATATATATATACATACATTATCTTTTGGCATGGATTATATAAATACAATATATATATATAGTATTTAAGGTCCTAATATGAATATATCCGAGAAAAATATAAATACATACTTTTTTAACAGTCGAGGTGATAATAACAAATATTTTTTTTTAAACCACACTGGAGTCTCATTATAAAAATATAAGAATATCACGGGTATCGCTAACCATCCAACGACACACTTTATCTAAAATAAAATTTTTAATGGTCTATTTCCTTCCCTAACTTACCCTTAAGGTAATCATATGCTATTATTTTAATACTAAAAAGTTTGGGATATTACATTCTACCCCCCTTAAAATAAATTTCGTCCCGAAATTTTGACATACCTCTGAATGGCAAGTCAGGGTACTGTTCCTTGATCCTATCTTCTAACTCCCATGTAGCTTTCTCACTTCCATGGTTATTCCATAGAACTTTCACTAGTTGTATTTGTTTATTTCTCAATACTTGTACATTTTTGTCAAGTATAGCTATGGGTTAGTCTTCATAGGTCAAATCTTGGTTCAGGACTATCTCTTCATTTTTTATAACGTGTTTAGGATCAAACACGTACTTTCTCAACATTGAGACATGAAAAACATTATGAACCTCAGCTAGACTTGGCGGTAAGGCTAGTCTATAAGCTACCTCTCCAACCCGTTCAAGAATTTCAAATGGTCCAATATACCGTGGTCTAAATTTTCCTCTTTTACCAAAACGTATAACTCCTTTAGTAGGAGATATTTTTAGAAAAACCTTATCTCCAACATTAAAATACAGATCCTTTCGACGTCTATCTGCATAGGCTTTTTGTCTATCTTGGGCCTCCTTCATTCTTGTTCTTATCTTATCAATTATTTCAATCGTTGTCTGAACAATCTCAGGGCCCAATATCTTTCTTTCACCCACTTCATCCCAGTAAAGTGGTGATCTACATCTTCGGCCATACAATGCCTCATATGGCGCCATTCTAATGGTTGTTTGATAACTGTTGTTATAGGCGAACTCCACTAAGGGTAAAATATTCTCCCAACTTCCACCTCTATCTGTTACAACTCCTCTGAGCATGTCTTCCAGTATTTGTATTGTCCTTTCTGATTGTCCATCAGTCTGAGGATGGAAAGCTGTGCTGAAATTTAGTTGCGTTCCTATTGCATTTTGTAGGCTTATCCAGAATCTAGAGGTAAATCTGGTATCTCGATCAGAGGTGATCAAAACGGGTACTCCATGTAATCGTACAATCTCTTTCACATAGAGTTGAGCCATCTTATTGAGTTCAAGTGTCATCTTGACTGGCAAAAAGTGTGCGGATTTGGTCAATCGATCAACAACGACCCATATAGCAGTGTTTCCTCGCACAGACTTTGGTAGTCCTACTACAAAATCCATGTTGATATGTTCTCATTTCCACTCTGGAATTTCAAGTGGTTGTAATAACCCTGATGGTCGTTGATGTACCGCCTTTACTTGCTGACAAGATAAGCATCGTTCAACATATGAAGCCACTTCTCTTTTCATATTCTGCCACCAGAAGTTTCTCTTCAAATCTCTATACATCTTTGTACTTCCTGGGTGAGCAGTATATGGAGTATCATGAGCTTCTCTCATGATTTCATTCTTTAATTCTTCATTATGCGGTATGCATATTCTTCTCTCATACATGAGAGCATTGTCATTTGCTTCAACAAATCCCTTTGAATCCTCAGATCTTACTTTCGATCGCATCTTCTCCAAAAACTGATCCCCTCTTTGTGCTTCCACAATTCGTTTTCTTAAATCGGGTTTAGCTATTAAGGCAGCTATAAGTCCTTTGGTAGAGTCTGGTGGTCGGACTAACTGTAACTCCAGTCTTTGAAATTCTTCAATTAACCTTTCTTCTTGCGTTAGGAAACAACCCAACTCTGCTCTAGTTTTTCGGCTAAGGGCATCTGCCACAACGTTAGCTTTACCGGGGTGGTAGAGAATGGTACAATTGTAATCCTTAACTAATTCCAACCATCTTCTCTGTCTCATGTTTAAGTCTTTCTGCTCAAAGAAGTATTTAAGACTCTTATGGTCAGTGTAGATTTCACATCTAACACCGTATAGATAATGTCTCCAAATTTTCAAGGCATGCACCACAGCTGCGAGCTCTAGGTCATGGGTGGGATAATTCAACTCATGTGGCCTGAGTTGGCGAGATGCATAAGCAACGACCCTTCTATCTTGCATTAGCACACACCCTAACCCTAACTTAGACGCATCCGTAAAGATAACAAATCCCTCATTTCCTTCTGGTATAACCAGTACTGGAGCTGTGGTCAGTCTTTTCTTAAGTTCTTGGAAATTCTTCTCACATTCCTCGGTCCAGATGAACTTAGTCTTTTTTTTCAACAATTGTGTCATTGGCCTTGCCAATTTAGAAAATCCCTCAATAAATCGACTGTAGTAACCTGCCATTCCTAGGAAACTTCTTATCTCATGTGCACTGGTAGGTGACTTCCAGTTACTTACTGCTTCAACCTTAGCAGGATCCACTTTGATTCCTTCTGATGACACAATATGGCCAAGGAACATTACCTCACTGAGCCAAAATTCACACTTGCTAAATTTGGCATATAATTTTTCCTTCCTCAATGTTTCCAGGATTATGCGTAAATGTTCTTGGTGTTGCTCCTTACTTTTCGAATAGATGAGAATATCATCTATGAACACAAGAACAAAGCTATCCAGATATTGATGAAAGACTCTGTTCATCATATCCATGAACACTGCAGGTGCATTAGTCAACCCAAACGGCATTACTAAGAACTCATAGTGGCCGTAACGTGTTCGAAATGCTGTCTTAGGTACATCTTCTTTTCTTATCTTCAATTGGTGATAACCTGAACGTAAATCAATCTTTGAAAAGACTTTAGCCCCTCTTAATTGGTCAAACAAGTCATCTATCCTTGGCAAGGGATATTTATTCTTAATTGTCACCTTATTCAACTCCCTATAGTCAATGCACATTCGCAATGTACCATCTTTCTTTTTAACAAAGAGAATAGGCGCTCCCCAAGGTGAGACACTAGGTTGAATGAAACCCAAGTCCAACAGCTCTTGTAGTTGTATTTTCAGTTCTTGCAGTTCGTTAGGGGCCATTCTATATGGTGCTTTAGATATCGGGGCTGCTCCTGGTTCCAAGTCAATGGTGAATTCAGTTTGTCTATCAGGCAGTAGCCCTGGTAGGTCTTGTGGGAAAACATCCTTGTATTCCCGAACGATAGGGACTTGATCTATCATTACTTCATCATTCTCTTTTCCTACTAGGTTAACCAGAAAAGCATGGCAACCTTCTTTTCTCACTAGCTTTACAGCTTTGAGGGCTGAAATAACTGGTATCTTCAAACCCATTCTTGCTCCATAGAAAATTACTTCTGGTTCTCCTGGTTTCTGGAATACGACTTCTCTCTCATGACAACAAATAGTCGCATACGTTGTTGTTAGCCAATCTATTCCCAAGATTATATCAAAATCCTTCATATCGATTACATATAAATCCGTGATGAAAATCTTTTTGTTAATCTGGAGTTCCACATTCAAGCACATTCTATTGGCTAAAACAGTTTTTCTAGAAAGGATGCTAACTTCTAAGGCATTAGTAGCATCTATTTGTTTAAGTTTTAATCTTTCACTGGCCTTTTCTGAAATGAAAGAGTGTGTAGCTCCAGTATCAAATAAAGTGAGCACAGGTATATTAAACATGTTAATCATACCTGCCAAATTTTCTGGAGTTTGCTCTGCCTGCTGTTGCTGAAGTGCATAAGTCCTGGCTAGCTGTGGGGCGCGTTGTCCTTGATTTGACTTAAAGTTTCCCCTCTGATTTTGCCTTAAGTTTCCACCCTGATTAGACCTAGGATTGCTTCCTTGGTTAAGCCTCTGATTTATATTTCCACCTTGTGCTGGTCTAGGAGGAATACCTATATTTCCTTTACTCCTAGGACAATCTCGAGCAAAATGTCCAGGTTGATGACAAAAGAAACAACTATCTGTATTCCTCATACATTTTCCTGAATGAAACTTCTGGCAGATAGGACAGGGAATCCTATTTCCTTATTGATTTTGTTGCCCATAATTGGTATTTCCCTTGGCCCACTGTTGCTTATTTCCCACTGCGTTTCTATCCTCCCACTTCCGCTTTCCCTTCCGATCCTGGAAAGATTGTTGTGGCTGAATTTTCTCAGTTGGCATAACAGACTCTATATTCAAAGCCCGACGCAAAGTTTGTGCATATGTCATTTCTTCATGCCCCATAAGAGTCATGCTGATTTCTGGCTTAAGGCCCTTCCTAAACTTCTTAGCCTTTTTGTAGTCCGAGTCCACCAAATGTGAAGCATAACGAGAGAGTTGATTAAAGGCATGGTCATACTCAGTAACAGTAGAGTTTCCCTGTTGGAGGTTCCAAAATTACGACTCTTTCTTTTCTCGATAGCAATCAGGGATATATTTATGATAAACTTCTTCCTTGAAGTCTTCCCAGGTAAATTCCTGCCATTGCTCATAAGTCATAGTTCTTTTTACAGACTCCCACCAATAGTCTGTATCATCAGTCAGTTGAAATTGAGCACATGTAAGCTTTTCTTCATTCGTGCAAGACATATAATCAAATATTCGATCTAGAGATCGAATCCATTTTTCTGCATCTATTGGGTCACCTAGCCCGCTGAAAGTAGGTGGGTGATGTTTACGGAAAACTTCTTCCGCTCTTGATACCATCATGGGGATTGGAATTGGTGCAGGTTGTCCAAGGTTTCCCTGATCCTGTGTTCTTTTCTTAGGCGGCATTCTGGAAAAAATTTAGGCTTCAGAATTAACTCATATAAATCCACTTTGTGCTAACTTAATACAAAGGTGAGATATCTTCTACACTAAATGCTCAACATTTCTCATGCAATTCTAATTGGTCTACTTATTTACAAAGGAAAGCACTTAGTCAGTCTACGTTCCGCATGAATCTTAAGAGATGTACTTAAAATCCAATCTATGTGTATAAATCATGACTAGCTATGTTCATCTACATTCTCAATTAAATCATTCCATGTTCACATTCCATGTACATAAGCATTATGGGTTTCCATCACTTAAACATTATCACATTTCCAATGACTTACACATTATAACATTCATAATCATAGGGCATTGATTGCTATCATCACACTTTCTTTAAAAAAAACATATCACAAACATAATGGACATACTGCCCCATTCAAAAATAATCATATTTCATTTCAAACATAATGGACATATTGTCCCATTCAAAATAATCATTCAATACCATCTGGGCACAAAGTCCCAGAATTTTACCATCATCCTTTTGAAACCGTCATTAGCGCGACTTTTTCATAAATACCATCAATGTGGAAAATTATCCTTATCCATATTTATTTTTGAAATAAATAAATATCATTGAATCTCAAAAGCATTTTAACTCACGTACCTTTCATTTTGAAACAGATGAGTGCGGTGGAGACGATGTGCTAGGGCTATCAGACAATCAATTAAGAGATTACACTGAGAACTAGACTCAATCAATAATAAGACAGGCCTGCAGAGTTGAAACCTCGCTCTGATACCACTCTGTAACGCCCCGATCCTGAAAGAAGGAAAAGGGACCGATGCGCTACTTGGAAAAGGAGAAAGGGGTTGTTACATAAAGATATTTATAGAGATGGGGTTAGTGCCTCAATCATTTAGACAACATAACCTCTACAACTGTAATAGAATCACGCACCAGAGCATTCATAAGGAATTTGAATGAATTACCAGTCATCAAAGGAAACTTATCCCGCGAGATAATTATAAAGGAACATCATAGCGTAAATGCTGAAATCATAACATGCTTCAAACAATTGAGGACAAACTGTATCAGAGTAGGCGGAAAAGAAAGTAGTGTTTTTATTCAAACTCAAAAGGAAACATGTTCTCAGTTAGACATTGTACATAAAGAAACATATATATACAACAAAAGATAGCCTTTCAGCCTTAGCACAACCGTCCACCATCCCACAGCTCATCCTGAAAATATTGGAAAAGATTGTTGGGCGTGAGTACTAATGCACTCAGTGAGTATTTTTGAGAAAAACCTTTACAATCATTTTATAAAACAGAATATCCAATCATATTTTAAGCATATCATGGAAAGCTTTTAAAACAGAAAATTTGTGAATTCCATATATACTAAATCATTTTAGTTCCATCATTGCGCGCCACTCTCCCCTAGAACGCTTACGGTGAGTCGATTCGTGTACACAACCCGACTGCTTAAGGTTGGACACTGCCCTGTTTGCTTGGGGCTCGATATCGTGAACCATTGTAGTTTCGTCACCAAAAACAGTAGTAAGACTTACATGAGTCGGGAGAGCACATTAAATACATTTATGAGTTGGATATTCTATCACATTCATTTTATAAATATCAGGGCTTAATAACCCGAAATATATTTTTATATAATAGAAACCCACCTGGACAAATGATTTGTCTCACAAAAACGCTTTTAAACTCTGGGTTGGTTCTGTTCGGATTCTGCTACTTCTTCTGGGCCTACATCAACCAACCTTTGCTTAATTAACTGAAAGACCCTTATTAAAATTCAACTCCTAAACCCTCCCCCCTTTTAATTTAAGTTATGTTTGTATACTACATTTTATATTTTATTATAAATCATAATTTGATCTTTTGAATTTCCATTCCTTCCTTAAGTACCAATATACTCTTGAAATTAGTGTATTATTATTCTCCATTAATACCAAGTACATACATTAATAATTACTATTTTCAATTATTTATTATACAAAACTCACACACTATGAATATTATTAAACTTTTACTTTCTTGGGCCGTGAGTATTAATATAAGAATTTAATGTAAGTTAGATTGTTATTTTATCCTTAATATATATTTTATCAGTAATAAATAGTTACTAGAGTTGACATTATCTATTATTTTAATAAAAATGATTATAGTACCATGTTTTATAAATTAGTTTGATTAGAATGTAACCTACTTAAATTAATTTAAATTCCTACTAATAGTAATGGAGTTCCATAAAATTATTCTAGGTCAACAAGTTGCTCAAGTTCTTTTTTCCGAATATTTAAAGATTATAAAATAATAGCCTCAAGTTTAATCCTTGATTCTAGTAGTTTCATTATAGTAAAACTTAATATACATAAATTTACGAACTCCTACACAATCTAAAATGATAATTCTAATTCTAATTCATTAAAAATATACTTAATAGCTTATGTGATGATTAAGTTGGTTAATCATTTATATCAATTAAATTATATAAATATCCGCCACCGATAACCAATAATTTCAAATCTAACAATCTATGTTTCTTTATATTAAATTAAAAGCTTTAAATCGAGCTCCTAAAATACTAGCATAGATGTACATATATGAAATTAAAAATCTAAATACTAACCTTGGATTAAGTGCAACTTTCCTCAATTCACAAGGATTTACGGTTGAGCTGTAGTGTGTATTTTTCTTTGGTGAATTAATTATGCATATAAACATGTCACATATTACCCTTACTACTCAAGTACATATGTAACTTTAAACATCAATCCACTTAACTTAATGCTTGGAGTGACACGTATCTAATATATTTAAAATACATGTAAATGGAAGCTTTGGGATCAATTACAAAGGCTACGTGTAGCATAAATCTACTTGCATCAATTTTAACATTTATTTTAGATAAACTTTAAGTTATCTAGATAGAATTTAATTATAATAATATATGTGGATGTAAATAAATTAGAATAATATATATTTAGATAAACTTTATTTAAAATAGTATATATTTGACTTAATTATCTAAATAGTTATAGTTTAATATTATTATTCTCGGTTGTTATTAACATTTTTTTACTATATGCGTATATATATTTATATATATACATACATTATCTTTTGGCATGGATTATATAAATACAATATATATATATATATAGCATTTAAGGTCCTAATATGAATATATCCGAGAAAAATATAAATACATACTTTTTTAACAGTCGAGGTGATAATAACAAATATTTTTTTTAAACCACACTGGAGTCTCATTATAAAAATATAAGAATATCACGGGTATCGCTAACCATCCAACGACACACTTTATCTAAAATAAAATTTTTAATGGTCTATTTCCTTCCCTAACTTACCCTTAAGGTAATCATATGCTATTATTTTAATACTAAAAAGTTTGGGATATTACAATATATATATATATATCGTATTTTGTTCAAATAGGTACTAGTCTTTTTCGTGTGAGAGCTAGGAATGCTGTTTATTTAATATGAATTTATAGCTTACTTTATTATATTTTAGTGCTAATTTTTTTAAAAAACATTTATAGTTTATCTTGTTATATTTTAGTGCTAGTGCTAATATCACTAAAATATTATATATATATATATATATATATATATGGGTGGATCTGGTGGAATCCTCCCTTGTGTGGGAATAAGGAACCATCATATTCATCCATTTACAGATTTGGACGACTAAGATTAAAACAGATTTATCGGTGGCAAACTTGTAAATATTTTGAATTTTTTTAAAAAGACGATGGCGTGTTGGTAAATATATTGAATTTCAAAAGTGGGGGTTATTTTCTTTCGTTCAAAATATAGATGCTGATGTCAGTATATTTATATGAATATTATAGAAACTTTAAACAATCATAACTTGCTCTTTTTAATCGGATTTACGCAAATCATATATCAAATTAAAGCTTTTTCCATACCCTTTCATTTAAGATCCATATTGCATATGTTTATTTGAAAAAAAAATAGATCATGTTTTTTTTTTAATTTGATAAATTATATGAAAAACATTGCGTTCATAACGTTTTAGCCTGAAACTATTCTCTTATTACCATGGTGTATACGATATATGTTCATATTAGCATCACGTTATTTTCATTTTATCGTGATAAAATTACATGAGAATAAGAAAACACAATAATTATTTAATTATCGTATATAATACCTAATGGTGATGTAACTAAATCCTAATTGGGGTGGAATAAACCCTAGCTGAAATGAAATAAACCCTAAAAATTAATGTTATGTATTTTTCATCCATATTTCTTCAGATAAATGGATATGTTCGAGATCTTAAATGGAAGAACATGGAAAAAGTTTTAATGTGATATATTATATTCATTTCATTATAACATGGCAAAAATGTATTAAAATAATATGTACATCTATTCATAATGTTAATTATATATGTTGTTTGTTCATTTATCAGTGTGATATGTTCATATTAGCATTATATTGCTTTCATTTTAGCATGACGAAATTATATGAGAATAACATGTAAATATACTCGTAATAACATTTGTGTTATTCATTCATTTTATTGTAAAATCTATCCAACATGTAACTCATAACAACACCGTTTATTAGATATATCAAAGATAAATCAAGAAACACTAAAAATTCAAAATGCACATATAAATGTCAAAATTTAAAAAAAAAATCAAGAATTGAAAGTCATGTCTGAACCGGCAACATTGATTTCGATTTTGCGCATAAAAAACCTTCTTAATCTTATATATATTTATAGGTATAATATTTTATTATTTTAATAAATTATTAATAATTATCACAATTTTTTCAATTTGTGTTTGCTGAATTATTTACAAAAAAAATACAGAGAGAGACAAGAAAGAGAAGGACGAGATAGAGATGAGAGAATGGGAAGAGGAAAAAAAAAGGAAGTATGTACCAAAGAAACAAAGGGAGAGAAGAGAGAGACATGCTTCAAAGCATAAGAATTATTGAATTACCATAATACCCTCTTTTACTTAAAGTTGTAAATAATTACAAGTATACCACCTTACATTTGACCAAAATTTGACTGAATTGTGGCCATCAAGATCTAAGTCATTGAGGGATTAGATGGGTTCCCAAGTCCCCACATGAGAAATTAGAAACCAATCCAAGTTCTAAATTTTATTAGATCTAAGGATCATAATTAAGCCAATGTTTTAGTCAAAGTAAGGTGGCAAACTTGTAATATTAGAGAATCTTAATGAAGGAAGGTTATTTTTGTAATTTAGAAATTATGTTATATTTTTCGGATTTTGGGTTCAATTTTCAGAGTTAAATAGACAACAATGTAAAATTATTGTCTTTCCAGACATGTATATTGATAAGCTAGCATGACATATATATGTTGCTAATATTAATGAATTATGTTGCTAACATGAGAAACTCATATTAATAACATGACAGGATCATATTGATAAATTGATACATGTTAAACAATGTTCATATGACATTGGATCACCGTTAAAATAACATTGTGTAATATGTCGTGACATTGTACATACATCATATTGCTACATGTGAACAATGATTTGCTAATGTGTAAACAATAATTTGCTAATATGATTTTTGAGTGTTAGTTTTTTTTTTACATTTTTCATGATGAAATAACATTCTTCAATCAAACAGTCATAACTTTTTCGATGGTTAATATTTTTTTGAAATTCTTTTTTTTTTTTGAAAATAAACTAAACGATGTTAGCAGTGATGTGGTCTAATGTTAGCAATGTCCGACTGTTCCAACTTTCGACTTATATACGCCTAAAAATGAGTTTTTGTATTTTTTATCAATTTTTGTTCAAACAAATACATGCAAGATGCATTTTAAATGAAAGAGTATGAAAAAATATTTAATTTGATATATTATTCGAGTTAATTGGATTTAAAACGAATGAGTTATAATTGTTTAAAATTTTTAAGAATTTTTATAAATATGATGACATCACTATTTTAAAAAAATATCTGGAAATACCCTTATTTTTAAAATTTCTCATATTTACAATTATGACAACTCATTTTTATTTTCTCTATCATCAAGATGGATCAATTTAATTATTTTCTAAGTTCTCATACGAGGATTTGTTCTATTTGAACCTACCCTATATGTATTAGCATTTTCTATCCAACCTAGCGGTTTTTGGTTTATATGTATACTAGCATTTCCTATTCGATTTATATGTGCTAGTATTTTTTTATCGTGCTAATAACATTTATTATTATCTTTTTTATTAATACTAATTTTGAATTTGAATATTTCAATAAAAATGAATAAAATAAAAAATAGAAAAATTTATAAATGAAAAAAAAAATTCAAAAAATGTGATATTTTTTATTGATGAAATTCCGACCAAAATTCTATTATATTATCAATCATACTTTGTCATTTCTATCAAAATTTCAATAATATCATTTTTTATGCAACTTTGCGGATTAAACGACGATACTATTGTCAATATATATAATTTTGACTTCCAATTCAATAAAAAATTATTTATATAAATAATTTTGACTTTCAATTCAATAAAAATAATTATATAGATAATTTGGACTTTCAATTCAATAAAAAATATCTCAGCAATACAATATTTGCCTTAATTTATCATAAATATATAAACCCAAAATTATGAAATAATTTTCTTGAATGTTTTTTTGTTATATCATTTTATTTTTTTTATTTTTTTAGGAAAGTCATATCATTTTATTTAAATTGAAATAATATGTTGCATTCAATATATATAGTACTGTTGTAAATTGAAGAAGGGGCAGACTTGGGTGAGACCGTCTCATACATGAGACGGGTCAATACTCACATGCGGGGATCATTATTTATGGGTGAAGTATCATTAACTCACATGTATTGATCCGTCTCATGTATGAGACCGTCTCATACAAGTTTTTGTCATTGAAGAATTATACTACCTCCGTTTCATAATGTTTGTTGTTTAAGATTTTTTTTTTAGTTTCAAAATGTTTGTTGTTTTATATAATTTGACATCCTCTCTCCCAATTTTAACCCTCTCAAATCCTGCAAGATTTTTTTATTCTAACTTACCTATAATATATATATGAAGAGAGAAAAATATATGGAGAGAGAAAATATTATTATTTTTTAGGAAAATATAGATGAATTAGATTTTATGGCATATATAAGGGATGAGTATATTTGTCCACAAAATTAATTCTTAATTCCAGATAAAAAAAAAACACAACAACAAACATTATGAAACGGAGGTAGTACATTATATTATTCGTAATTTAAAATTATAAAATATTGATAGTATGAAATAAGATATATATACTTTAGATATTTAATTCTCTACTCGTTTAAATTTAATCCAATAATAAAACGAGAATCTTGACAATCTAAACTTTTTAATTATGTAGCTCTTAATCGATTAATTAAGAGTTGATCGATCCCTAGCACTAAGATATAGATAGATTCTCGCAATTAATTCCGATAGAGTTAAGGGTGAGATTATGAACCTTGATTTTAATTGAGGAATCAATTTCCCTAAATAGAAGAGTTAGGCAGCGCGCTGGTTGCTTAATTGGTTTGGCTGGAGGAGGAGGTCGTCTGTAGTGATAGAAAGCTAGTGTAGAGATTGTTGGAAAATAGGATTTAATAAAGTGAGTGTGATTCATTTTATTCGATTTTTTGTGACCGGGATATTTAATTTTGGAGGAATTAAATACCGTACGATTGCTCTATGTCGTGAGTAGATAATCGTAGTATTTTTATTTGCTCAAATCCGATTTTCGGTGAGTGAGAAATAAATGGTTAAAGTTGGTCACACGATTGGGCATTTATGATGTGTGGGATAATGTGTTTAAGACACATTAAATAATCCCACATTGATTTTTTAATCAAATTAAGAAGTGTATTTAAGTGTATTAACACTTAAGTGGAGTAATCAAGTGCATAAGGATGTGGGCCATGAGCCCACACGCGCGCGCGCACCCGTGCCCGTGCCGGTGCCCTTGCCCGGCTCGTCTCGTCTCGTCCTCGGACTTGGATCTTGGCAATTGGACTTTGGGTGAACTTTGGGCTTCCGGGGCTTAGCTGTATCAGTTTTACGGTACAGAAACAGTCGGGTCGTGGAGCGGGTCGGCGGATCGACTATCGGACTTGGATCTTGGCAATTGGACTTTGGGTGAACTTTGGGCTTCTGGGGCTTAGCTGTATCAGTTTTACGGTACAGAAACAGTCGGGTCGTGGAGCGGGTCGGCGGATCGACTATCCGGGTCGTGGGTGCACATGGTACATGTCCAGCTTGAAGGGTGTAACTCCCATGAGTTAAGAGCCTTCAAGTGAGTAACTGCCACTGGAGCTGGTGGAGCCTTCAGGTAACTGCCATCTGGAGCTGGTGGAGTTAGTGGGCTGAACAGTAACCGAAAGTAACTCATGTCGGGAGTCAAAGTCTGCAGCTGCCCTGGACACATGTTGGGATCCGAGCCGACAAGGGACACCTGTCGGGATCTGCAGAAGGTAACTCCTGGAGTGCTTAATGGCAGAGCTATAACTCCAGGGGGGTTACAACACCTGGTTTGAATGCCCTCAAACCCTAGCTGTCCCCTGCAGTGGAGATGTGCATGGATCCAAATAGCCACATTCTGCATAAACGGTCACACAACATATTGTTGCATACGAATCATTTCGAGTCAAAGCTCTCAGTTCTCGACATTGTCTAGTTCGTCGGAACCTTGCCGGATTGCTGCATACGAATCATTTCGAATCAAAGCTCCCAGTTCTCGACATTGTCTAGTTCGCCGGAACCTTGCCGGATTTGTGGTGCTACTGCCGGAAGGACAAAGCTGTTTCATCTTTGAAAGACAACCGCCAAACCGTGAGCACTAGCCGGGGCGTATTTGTCTTGCGGAGAGAGGTCCCCTCGACTCGGCTTGCCGGAACACATCGGTTCTTTGCTTTGCTTTATTTCAATTCAGTTGAATATTGTAATTGTTCTATCTTCTACCTTTCTTGTTGTACTTCAGTTGTAATCCAATTCCAGTAGAGTGTAATACTCTTAACAACAGAGATATAATTAAGAATTGAAGGTAGCAAATGCCCATGATATATCATGTTATGTTCTTCAATTCTATATCTTAGGATTGTTTATAGAGTGAATTTTTATTCCGAATAAAAATTATACAACTTGCACGTGCAGGAGATTTGAGAAGTATGGATTGCTATGCTTTGACTGCTTGAGGATACTGGATAGGAATTTAGTCAAAGAAATGTCGAGCTATTATATTCTGAAAAGATGGACAAAATTTACAAAAAAATATTTGTGGAACAAAGTTGGAAGTGCATTTGATCAGAATATAGACATGATACATTTCAATGTTTGGGAGCATAAGAAGGCTAGGAGCTAATACACTATACTTTTGAGAACTCAACCTAATGAAGAAGTAAGAATGATTGTAGAAGATGGATCTAAGAGAATATTTGAGGGTGTTAAGGCCGTAACAACTATGCAGAATTTAATCGAGGACACGGATGTGTCCACATCATCTGTAAGCGTAGTCGATTCTGCAAAAGAAACAACCAGGGGAAGGAAAAAAGAATTAAGAGTCAACTTGAGAAATGCAGAAAGAAGAAGAGTATTAATTAATAAAAAAATAAAAATAGACATATAAACTAAGATTAGTAACTAAACAACTGGATTTTGACACTTACAAACATATGAACTAGTACTAATCAGCGTTCCAATTGATACTCAATTAACACATGCACATAACTCATCAAAACACATATGGAAACATCATTTATGATTTCAAAAATCAAAACATATAAAAAATCATTGAGAACAAACTACTTAACATGACTCATATAATTTTCAATCAACACTAAAATGAATTTCTTTGGACATTCAATTAATACAAAAATAAATAACAATACCAAAAAACTAAATATGAAAAATAAGTTAACCTTTAAGACATATAAACATAACACTTAAAAATGTGATACTTGTTTCTACATCAAGTCGTACTCATTGATACTTAACATAATAAATCGTATTACACATATAAAGTGAAATCAAAATAAATAAAAATTCATATTTACTCATCTTTAACAAATAGTTAATATATCTAAACATTGAAAGAATACATAAAACAGGAAAAACCACATAAAAAACAATTCAGATTCAAAGTTAACACCAATTTGATACTTATTTTCAATTACAGTGGTACCAGTGAATTGAAAAAATATATAAAACGGGAAAAACCACATAAAAAATAATTCAGATACAAAGTCAACACCAATTTAATACTTCTTTTCAGTTACAGTGGTACCAGTAAATTGAAAGAATACATATAATAGAAAAAACACATAAAAAATAATTAAAATACAAAGGAAACTACGATTTGATACTTCTTTCCAAATCCACTGATACCAGCAAAGCAATATTCATATTCAATAAATTTAGAAGTATATATCTGACAAGCATATGTCAATATTAAATTTGCACGAAATTCTAGTACTAGTTTTGTTAATTCTAATCACTGAAATCAACAAAAAAGACCAAATAGAGAAAAAAAAATGTAGGCAATAACGCAAAAATATGAAAGAAAAAAACAACAAAACGCTAGCGACTAAATTCTCACATAAACCGCACATAATTTCAACATAACAGATATGAAAATAGCGCATTACCTGATTGGATCAAAAGACTAATATAGATGAATCGACCGCACGTTGAGGCTCCGACGACGAACCAATGAATAACTAACGCCAGGTCTGGAAAAATTACCAGAACTGATAAGAGAGAGAGAAAGCGAGAAGTGACTGAATCGTCGGACGGCTAGGCTATTATGTACCGGATAAAAGATGGACAGTTGAATCGTCGGCGAAGAACTGGACAGTCAGTGATATTGGGCAGATGAATCAGAGAAGACGTTAGAGAGAGATCAGGGAGAGGAAGGGGGCGACTAGGGTTATGTTCAGAACAAAATGGGGAAAAATGGGCTAGATGGGTCTAAACATGTTTTTAAATGACGGGTTCTAGGTTCCGGGTCAGGTTAGGATTGGTCGGGACGTCTGATGGGTCGATTCATGCACCTGTTGTATAGGAAATTTTGCCATTATAATTTGTATTCTTTTTTGGATGTCGAGGGTAACCTGCAGCCGCTACCGTGGTGCGCACTGGATAAACTCCGCCCCTGTGTAATAGGCTGCAAACCTGCACAGGGGAGGTAAACCACACTTGGCAAGCCAGGTGTGACAGACTCACACCTAATAGCAAATTGAGTTATAATTTGTATTCTATCGAGTGTCAACTATCAACTACGTGTAAGGAAATTATTTACTGGAAATATGCATTCACTCTAAGGGGGTGTATTCAATTCAGATTTCATAGGATTTTAAAGAACTTTTAAAATCTGGGTGTATTCAATCCAAACTTTTAAAAGTCTTTTAAAATCCAGGTGCATTCAATCCAGACTTTTAAAAATCTTTTAAAATCCTGGTGTATTTAATCCAGACTTTTAAAAGTCCTTTAAAATCTGGGTGTATTTAATCCACACTTTTAAAAGTCTTTTAATATTCGGTGGTATTCAAAAGTCTATGGACTTTAAAAAGTCATTGACTTTATTGGATTTCACCTTAAAATCATGTTAAAAATACAAAGCATGAAATCCGACCTCTGCACACAAGATTTTGATAAATTTGTAAAATCCAACGCGCGTCGTACTCGAGCGGCCGTGGAGGAATTGAAGTCGGGACCCCAGCGGCCGCTAGGAATAAAGCGGTCGGTTCCCAGCGGCTGCTGGCTTCACGGGTAAGCTTGATTCATTCTGGTTCAAAAGTTCACACGCAAACTCCACTCCCTCTCTCTCCTCTCTCTCTAGAAATTTGACAAAAAGCACCCAAAATTTTAAAGTTCTTATTTACCACCACCACACTCGTAATAAAAAAGCAAACGGCAAAATTATGTATCAGTAGCCATTTTCAGAGAGGAGAGTGTTTGATGTATAACTAAAATTGTGCGTAATAATTTTGTGTTTCTGAATCATAATGTTTGTTTTGAGAATGTTTTATTTGACAGTGTACATTTTCTTTTTTAGAAATCCATAGCCGTAATTTACTATACCTGCTTTGTATTTTATCCAGTTAAAGATTCATGTTTCATTTTCATTTTTGTCTGATTTGAATTTCATGTTATCTCCATTGTGCAGGCTACATTGCACAGAAGACTTTGGGCCCCGTTGAAGCATCTGGAGTCTATACATCCCTATGCAAATTCCAGAGCAAACTATGTAGGTTAGATCTGCTTACATTTTCCTATAAATTGACTATATTGTGCACAGAAAGAAAAGGAATAATAAAGAATGATTTTTTTCCTCTGTTCAATCACCATTATGTTTGTGACATTTTAGCTGTCTGCATGTATATTAGTTTCTATACGTCATTGATCTTGATTTATTCCAAGAACTCGGTTTAACATTTGAAATATGTAACTTGGTGGTGATTGTCCTTTATTTTTCATATTTGGAAACTGAAAATAGAAAATATTGTTTGCTGTTTAACTCTGTTCTCAATAGCTTGCACTTGCAGCCCTTCCTCCGCGGGCTAACATATTTATTTTCGTAAGGATACGAGGGGGGTTTCACAAAATAAGGAACTCGGTGAGAATGAACACCTCCTAATTATTGGCTACAGTAATTTCATCTTTTATTAAAGAAGTTTTGAAAAGGTTCAACCACTTTATGTTTCTGCAAATATGTGATGTTGTTGTGGTTGCTCGGCTTCTTAATGCTACGTTAGTAATTCCTGAGATCCAATCCACAACTAGTAGCAAAGGGATCAGGTCGGTCCCTTTCCTTACACTGTTACATGCTTTTACAATATAGCTACAGGATGTTGCCATATCTTATGTGAAATTCTTGAATGCTTTCTCAACTTTCGTTATATCTCTGTAATTTCTCTTATGTTATTCAGCACAGAGTTCAAGAGTTTTGCCTACCTATATAGCGAGGATCAGTTCATGACAGCTCTGGTCAAAGATATCAGAGTTGTGAAAACACTTCCAAAGGATCTTAAAGGAGCAAGAAGGAAGAAAGAAATTCCTTCTTTCAAAGTGCCAAACATTTCTATCTTCATCATGTTTTACCGGTACTGACTGAATCAACACTCAGTTGTTGAGCTTGTTGTCCCTGATGGTGGATGCTTGCAGGTACTTTAATCTGTTGGTGTATACTTTAGAAATGTGATTATTGATGCCACCATGAGCAAAGCTATATCAATAAGAAGGCACTGAGCTGGGAAGTTTTTCACCATTAGGGTCAATGAATAGTCCACATTATGCATTTTTTTATCAAATTGTGGGGTCCTAGAAGACATGAGTAAAATGTCGCAAAAATCAAATATAAGCGTTGGAATAATTAGTTTGCCAGCACAATGTTTTTTCTTTAACGTCATGCTAATTCATTAACTGAGGAAATAATTGATTCAAGATTCCCATCGGTCGCTGGGTTCAATTTTATCCCCCGCTGAAGCGGGGGCTGATTTACACATACAACGGTTGCTGTGTTCCGACGAGCGCTGACAAGAAGGATTTCAAATTCATTAAAATCATCCGAAATCAGTCACAAATCCATACCTAAAGTCACGGAGACTCCATGTGGAGTTGGGAAACTCCATGTGAAGTCTATGGATTTTATAAATCCATAGAAATCCATGGACTTTTTAAAATCCATTAAAATCTAATAAAATTCGGATTGAATACACCCCCTAAAAATGAAATATTAATTAAACGAGGATGGAGAAAGGCATAAAAATCAAAATTTTCATGATATCGTGAAAATTAGATAATGTTTTACACTTTTCCATAAACATAGACTGTATTTGGAAATCTACTTTTATTGTTCTTTCATTAGTTTTTTTTTTCCAGTGGATTATTTAACATTTATTTTTCAAATGAGTCACGCTTTAACTCAATTTGCTATTAGTAATTCTTCTTCTTCTTCTTTCTTTTTTTTTTTTGTTATACCAGGATTGTCCAAGATAGAGAGTCTTGTTTGTCATTCCGACCTCTAAACGAGATCTCTATTAATCTATGAGTTTTATTTGTCTAAAAAAATAGTATGTCTTCCATTTGTGCTCCTCATCCCAATTTTTCATTACACAAACGTTTAATTTTAAATATTTTCTTTATCAAATTTCACCATTAATTTTCATATCAAGTTTAAATCCATTGTTATTTTTGTTAATCTTGTTCACAATAGAACTTAATTTTAATCAAGGTTCAGTGATGAGATCATTTATTGCACCTTTTATATTGCATTTCCTATTTCACATTCGATTTTTTTTTTTTCGATTCTAGGATTCATCTTGCCCAACTAAGGTGTATTACAATTTTTTAATTTTTAACTTTTAGTTATTAATTGATTATTTAACAAAAAATATATTAAATCCTAAATAACAAGTGTAAAATTAAACTAAGGTAAAAAAAATTGATAGAAAATGAAAAAGAAAAACTAAAAACGAGTGCGCAAAAGGGAATGCAATACAAAATGTGTAATAGACAATTTAGTGGTAGGTTAATTATATTATTAAAAATAAAGAATTGTTTTTATTAAGGTAAATTGTATTGCATTCATACCTATGTTTTACTTATCCTATTGATTTTTGTTAAGGAATCCTATTGAATTGGTTTAGTTCACTTATACTATCATGATGGACTATTGATACTATCTTTAAAGTTTTAAATATTATTTTTGCATTATTTGTTGGACATTTGAACGATAAGATACACACAATAAGACTAAATATTAATTAATTATTTTTGTCTCATATTTATCTCGTGGCATCATAGTAATGTGGGCCTCCATAAGGCCCTAACATATAATACATTACAGAGTTCCTCAATGCATATAAACATTGAAATTACAACAGTTCCATGGACCAATCAGCACCATTAAGGATGAGATAAAGCACAAAAGGTGTATCAATAACTTGAAAAAACATTCATAAATTATATTTGAGGATCATTGCATGCATTAATTCACATCTGAGCATAGTTTCTAAAATTTTGTACAATATCATATGTTTGCTCTTTGTGTCAAATAGACATTTGTGAGATGAAATTAAACATTTTGCAAAAAGAATTGAGTTAGGAAGATAGGGAATTGATTATGCTTTTTTTTTTTTGCTGCTCAAATTGTAACTAATTAATTGACATGAAAAATATATGAGACCGTCTTACTGGTCAAAATCTGTAAGACGGGGAAGATTAAATTTCGAACTCATATTCAATAACACATTTGTAATTTTGCTAATGTTTAGATTTGAATCTTAACTCGTCTTACAAATTTTAATCCGTAAGATGATTTCACACAAAATTTTTAATTTTTTTTTAAAATTGAAATATAAATGTTAACTGATATTTATAACCCTAATTTTTTAAAAAATATAAAATCAAATCAATGGGCCATTGCCCCTAAGTGCGTCTGTCCTGCCCAAACGGATAATTCTCCAAACGGATGAATTATTAAATAATAATCAAATAAGTATACTATACTAAGACCCAGAGAAAATGCAATTTTCCCAAGAAGAAGAATCTAATATGCAATTTTCCAAACACATTTACAACACAAAACCTAATTAAGTTTTCCTATCTAAAAAAGAAAAAGAAAGAAACCTAATTAAGTCTAGCATGGGGGCTAATGGCTAATGCTATGCTATCTGAAATCAATAATGAAAATGGCCTTTCCTTGATGCGAAGCGTCGTTTTAGAGCAAACATGTGCTTCTGCTTTTCACTTTCAATTCTTGTAAGAACCTCGATTTATCGCACAATCGCCATCTCTTTTCACACACCGCTCGATTATTTTGATGTTTAATGCATAGTTCTCTCCGCCTTTCTTGGAGAACAGGTGTCGTTTTTGATCCACCTACAATTAACAACTTTAAATCACCACCCTTTGTAGTTTATATACACCGCTTTTCCTACTTTCTATATCATGTTCGACATCTTCTCCCAGAATAGCAAAAGGATCCCCTCAAATTGAGCAGAGAGAGAGAGAGAGAGAGAGAGAGATCTGTAATGGCTCATGCGGTTTTCCAATCTTCGCCTCTTGCTTGTTCCTCTTCTATGGATCTCTCCAACAATTCAGCTAAAACATCAAGTGTATTCTTCTTGCTGCTCCTTGCATCCAATTATATAATCCAACTCATGTTCATTTACATGATTCATTTTCTTGAAATTGATGAACTGCTTTTTGTTTTTGTTTTTGGGTGAAGATCTTTGGATCCCAGTTGAGATCTCCGGAAATTGAGCAGACCCGGTTGAGATTTTTGGATTCTTTTAAGTAAGTGTGTCAAAGTTCAAATCTTTATCTTCTACTGCACCTGCCACGTGCTTCTGCTTTTCTAAGATAATTGTTTGTTGCTTATATGATCTCACTGTTGAGTTTAGAAAAAAAATTGTGATTGAAGAGAAACATATTGGATATACTGCAGTTATTCATTTCATGCAACTGCTTATTTTGAACTGATACTGTTTGATGAAATGTGTAAATTCTAATGTTCAAGACTTTGATTGAGTAAGATTGCCCTTTACATTGATAAAGGTTTTAGAAGCAATAATCATGCCAGCACAAAAAACCACTAGTACCATGTGCTTTGTAATTTTGCTTGATCACTGGTGTTTCTAGGTGTGACTATGAGATGTTAGAAATTGAGTCGGATCGAGTTTGTTGTAGGGTTCAGAAAAGTGTTGGTTTCTGGAGCTGATAGTTTTTGGTTGAACTAAAGTTCTGCATAGTTGTACTGCACTTGCTTCAAATGTACTCCTGAAATTAGCTATAATGTTGCTTGTCCTTTGGATCGCCAGCCACACATCAAACTATAGTTTGTCAAGCTACAATGAGATAACAGTGAATCAATAAGTTCAGATCTCCAATGCTTGCATCTCAAGGTTCTAATCATATTGTTTGATGATGGTTTATAGGACCTACTTACTTTATAAGATTAAAGATTAAAGCCTTCCATGCAACACTCGAGGTTGATCCAAAGAGATAAGCATGCTATATTCTGATTTTATTACGCACGCCTTGATAGATTGGGCGTTATACTAATGTGATCTATTCTTTCTTGTATGACTTCCTATATTGGATATAGAAGAAATATAACTGTAAGATTGAAGGCCTTAATGGAGTCTCCGGGCCTAGCTCAGGATACCATAGAGAACAAGCCGAAATTCACAAGGGTGAGCAATGAAGAGTCGGATCATTTCAAGGAGTTGAAACGCAGATTTCTTGGTTTCAAGAAAGATAAATACTTGTAAGAATTTTATAACTTTTTCTGAGATAAATACATTGCAAGAATTAAGAGTCTTATTTGTTGTTACATTCATCGAATTGTTTCAGGAGCAACTTAGAACACTACCAAAGCCTTGCTGAGGCCCAGGTGCCAAAGGTACTTTCATTTTGGTACTTACCTTTCTATTTTTTGAAGTCTCAAACATCATACTCGTAATCTGACATATTCAAGGACAGTTCATGGTGATTGCTTGTGCTGATTCGCGAGTTTGTCCTTCAAGCATCCTTGGTTTCCAACCAGGAGAAGCCTTTGTTGTACGCAATGTGGCAAACTTGGTTCCCCCACATGAGGTATGTTAGGTATACCTGTTTCCGCTTATAACACTTGAAATTGAGAATCAGGACTGACGATTCTGATTATATACTTTTGTATATAATGACACTGATGCAGAATGGACCTACAGAAACAAATGCTGCCCTTGAATTTGCTGTCAATTCTCTTGAAGTAAGTTATTATCTGCTTAAATTATGCCCGCCTTCTTTTTGTAGATTTTATCTAGTGATTGAATGGTTATGGATGGTGTGCTATCTACAAATAGTCCACCAATGGATAAATCTTTGTTCTGCCGCCCATTTATGCAAAAGATTTCAAGGACACAAAAATATAGAGAACCACAGTTCATGATATAATGACAGAGAAAGTGAATAAGCCATAAAGTCTTATGAGGTTTGATGTTGTTAATGGTCCAGAAATAGCCTCGATCAGGTGAAACAATTTCTTAGTTACCTATTTCCTCAATACCAAATCAATATTCTGAAGTGGGTTTGTTATTTCACTTAGCTTGCCAGAGGGCTCCAGGATCACATTTCCTTTTCTTTGTTCTCTTAATTAGTATGTTTATAATTTAGCCGAAAGTATCTTTCCTTTCTGTCGAACATCAGTGAAGATTAAGCATTATATGCTTATCCTCTTGTCTATAGAACTGGAAAACGTTGAGCTATATTCATATTTTTGTATATATATCTGCAGGTCGAAAATTTACTAGTTGTTGGTCACAGCTGTTGTGGAGGAATTAAAGCACTGATGAGCTTGCAAGATGAAGTAAACTCAAGGTTCTGTTAATTTTTCTTGCTTTCAACGAAATGTACGTAATCCATGTTTGTCCATCTGCATATGTTTTTATTTCTCACACCCTCAGTTATGCTGTGCAGTAGCTTCATTAAAAGCTGGGTGGTTGTTGGGAAGCCTGCTAAGGTGAAAACAAAGGCTGCTGCTTCAGACCTGAACTTTGATCAGCAGTGCAGGCACTGTGAGAAGGTTTGGCTTCCTCCATTTATCTTGACCATCACTGCTTGCTCACTTCTTAGCTTTATTTGTTTTGTAAGTTACATTTCCTTTTTTTGTAATTTTCTGGAAGACCCTAACTTATATGTTTGCAAAAATCTGCCTGTCAAGCATTTTTAAGGAAAAATTGAGGCAGTCATGCAGGAATTTAATGGTTACTTCGATCAGATTTTAGTCTTAAATAATCTGCGTGCATTTTGATCACCATTGGTGGTATGCTAATAGGATCTGAAGATATACCTGCAGCATTAGTATTAAAATCGCGTTTCTTGGCCGATCACCAACTTCATCTGTTATCGTTTCTCCAGGAATCAATTAATAGGTCCTTGTTGAACTTACTCACTTATCCATGGATTGAAGAACGGGTGATAAGAGGGAAGCTTTCAATCCATGGTGGCTACTACGACTTCACTGACTGTACATTTGAGAAGTGGACCCTTGACTACAAGGGTAGTACCATGCTATCCGACAGCACATGCTCTATTAAAAACCGAGAATTTTGGACCTGAGTTTGCTCTTATAGGTTGTCTTTCACCTGTACTGTTTAAAACAGTTCTATTCCAAGTTGTTTGTGTCTCTAAATGTTTGATTTAATCTGTATGTACAACTATTAATAAGTAAAAGAACTCTTCAAATAAAATTTGTAAGTTAATGATTTAGATGGTTTTGAGGAAGCTTCAACTGTTGGCAAGTCGATGTTGAACCTGTAACTTAAAAGTGTAGATTTTAATCTATTTGTAACTCCCTATCCTTTATCTTGTTTGCTATTATTATTATTATTATTATTTTCGTTTGTATAAATGCTTATTCTTGTCTGAAGTTTTTCATCAATGGATGCCTGCAAAAGAGATGTAGCAGCAGGCCACTTACTATCATTATGAGAGTTCCTGTTTCTTGTATGAGTATCTGCCTCCGCAGACTGATTTAATGGCCGGTGACGGAGCCAGCCCTCCATTGTCTTCAGTTCCAGAAATTCCAACGGCCAGAGCCTGTTAAAGGAATCGAGCCCTAAGTGCCAGCAGGGGTGTTTTAATAATCTCTGTTTGACATATTGGTTTATGGTGTTTGTGTTTGGAGGTTGATGCTATACAACTAGTCCCTTGTATGGTTGAGACATTTTCCATTTTTATAGCCCTTTGATTATAACTGAAACCAGATGGAGTTGAATGTGGTTATTGTTTCAATTTATATGAGCTATAACGTTTATAAGCCGTAGCTCGAGCGAGCTGTAATGAACCTTGTGTAGAGCATGTTGGATTCGATTCCAAATCTTAAGATCGTCGTCGGTCTTTTGAGTTTGACATGTTGGTTATAAGTTTAGTGTGTGTGTATGTGTGTGTGTTTAGGCTCATCAAAACATCAACGACCAAGAAGAGTTTGACATGTTGGTTATAAATTTGAGAAAATATCTGCTGCATAATCCCGGATACTCTCTGGTAAGATAAGAAATTTGGCAAAAATTTATATCAGACGTTTCAACTGGTCACAAATCGTTAGATGGGTCAAATTCACCCAAACCCGCCCAAAAACCCACCTATTACGTGCCCTTTTTTTTGGCAATTTTTTTTCCCCGAAAAACTTTATTTCATCTGAATCAGTGTTTATTAATCCCAAATATTATTTATATTTAATTCAAAAAAATTATTTGCTCAAAAAAATAAAAAAAATCAAGTGCAGTGCATGAGCATGCGTGAGTTGTCAGATCAAAAAAATTAAATTAATTTATTTTAATTTTAAGTGTATATATTTATTACGGAAAAATAATTAACAAGCGTGGTGCACTAGTCCGCGTGAGCTATCAACATTTCAATTTTAGAGTTCATTAATTCTATTTTAAAAGTATATATTTATTTAAAAAAAATAATTAACAAGCTTGGTACATGAGCCCGCACATTAGCGAATGACGAGTGCACTGCGCGAACCACTTGCAATTTAATTTTAACTTCCAATAATTCCATTTCAGAGTATATATATTTTTGGAGGAAAAATATAAAAAATAAACACAAGAAAAAACAACGGTGTTCCTCAAGAAATTTAGGTTTGAACTATACCTCAAACTAAACCTTCTTCTTACAGGTTTTTGTTTTATGACCAAATCAACCACATTTATACCTGACATCTTTATTCTAATTTTTTACCATTTTTTTAGACTTGATTTTGACAGGAAAATACATCCGATCTCGGATTTAATTAGTAAAATTTTTTAATAGTTTAGATATTGAATTGACAAAGGTGCATGCTAGTTTATGATAGATTTGAAAAATGAAAATAATTTGGAATATAAACCATAGTTTACCTAAGAAAAATACTTCAAGAGAAATTAGAGGTTTAAGTTTGCATAATCAAATTGTCGCTTGCTTATGTACATCTTCTTAATAGTTGGATTAATTTCTGAATAAACATCAAATTACCAAAGTCTGGTTGCTTCTCATCATAATCATGATACAAAATACTTATTCTATCTTTAAAATTTAACTTTAAAACAGAAGATCAAATCAAGAGTATAGTACTCAATGTAAAACGTGTTGTGTAAGAGTTGAACAAACAATATTTCCTACCAAATTCACCTATTCCTTCTCCTATTTTCCAAATGTCAATTTTAAAAGCACTGAGTTTGACACTGCATGATCAACAACTCTCTCTCTCTCTCTCTCTCTCTCTCTCTCTCTCTCTCTCTCTCTCTCTCTCTCTCTCTCTCTCTCTCTCTCTCTCTCTGCATGGCACTCCAAGACTACGCTCCGCTGGTCTTGCCATTTCTGTTGATCACCATGGCAACAACCAGTGGTCATGTAGTCTTGGCAGAGGTGTCTAATTTGCTACAAATCAACTTTTCTGAACGCCATTTACCTCAACAACCCGATCCTACACGACCAGAACCTGAGCTGCCGAAGGTGGAACTGCCCGATTTTCCAAGCCTGTCCGATCGAGCTCAACTTCCCCACACTAACTACAGTTCATCTACCTGCATTTCCTCAGCTCTCAAAACATGTATGGCTTCCAAAAATTGATCATAACGACACTTTTGAGATGAAAAATTAGACCAGCTGCTGCATATTGTATTTCTCTAGTGTTTGTTTTAATTTCATTATATATGTTTTAAGGTTGCAACTAATTTATGTATATGTATGTATATATATGTAATTGATGAGCAGTTAGCAAAGTATTTCTCGTTATCAATAATATATATATATATATATATATATTTCTGCCGAAATTGTAATTCTATCTCATATTATTCGAAATGATATTTTAATACATGAATTATTGAAAACTAATTAAAACTAACATCGGAGTTATTTTTCCGACACCTGAACAATGCTTATGTGGTGTGAGAGCTATGTATCAAAATGGTTGGTTCAATTCATAAATTTAATAAAATTTTATCTCAGAACAATTATACCATCAACAAATTAATTCCACAAAATAACTCGTCATGTCATTTTTTAGATGCCGAAAAACAGCTCAGATTTTAGTTTTGATTAGTTTTTCAATAGTTTGGGCATTAAAATGTCATTTCAAATAGTAAGGATATTAAAACCTATTTATAACCCTATCAGAAATTGGGATTTTGAAGAATATTTAGATAATGATTGATAATAGATCACAATCAGTAAATGAACGTAGAAAACATCTTCACTATAATTAATGCCTATTTGGATTGTAATTAAACAGATAAAACTCCATTGCAGAACAAATTGGTAGAGTGAGTGGCTTAAAATGATTTATATGATTAACTAAAAGCATCAATAAATTAATTTCGATCATGCAACTTATGAGATGATAAAGTGAAAAGTTGCTGCTGCATTTTTTTATGTACTTCACATGCTCTGATCCTATGCTTTTCCACGATTATTTTAGTAAGGAAATAAAGATAAATGGGCATATATTTATATAAAAATAAAAAATAAAATCTTATATATGTTAGAACATAAATCAATTACAGTTGATGAAATCCTCTATTGCATATTTAATGTTGCATTCTCTATTGCACATTTTGATTTTTTTTTCGATTCCAATTTCTTATGTTTTAGTTTAATTTTATACTTGTTACGGTTCATCCTACCCAATTAAAGTGTATCATATTTTTTAGTATTTAATTTATAATTTTTAGTTACAGTCCCAGAAATGTAGTCATCTTCCCATTTTTAAACAGATTAAGAAAAATCATTTAATGTACTTGGAAAAGTAAATTGAATAAAATTTTCCTATTATATCCTTATTTGTTGATTCAAAAGGAATGATATTTTAATTTCAAAGAACATTAAATAGGGGCATACTGAGAAAAATGAAAATTTAATGCACATATATAAGGAAAAGTGGACTAAAATTTTGGAATGCACGAAAAAGGAATAAGTGATTACAAATCTACAATTATGGGACTGAAAGGAGTAGAAAATTATAATAAACCCTAATTCGGTAAGGTGAACCCTAAATTAAGCAACAAGTGTAATAGTAAACTAAAGCACAAGAAATTGAAATCGAAGAAAAAAATTAAAAAAATCAAGTGTGCAATGAGAATGTAATAAAGTGCAATAGTCTTACTTCAAAAGGAA
Organism: Perilla frutescens; assembly: GCA_026008535.1. Lineage (NCBI taxonomy): Eukaryota > Viridiplantae > Streptophyta > Magnoliopsida > Lamiales > Lamiaceae > Perilla > Perilla frutescens. Next base: position 48,696,453 of record BRKX01000005.1, read on the forward strand.
AGCAACATACTATTTTTGATGGAATCCAACTCCTGTATGCCTTTAATCTTAACATGAATATAATGGTTACCATGACACAAGGTTACAATATGTGATGGAATCAAGGACTTTGTTCTTGTGTTTTAATTGCAAAAATTATCGTTTTATGTTGTAATCAAGGATGAAAATATCGCTATCGCAACATATATCGCAACTTTAATTTTACGGATATATCGTCGGATATATCGATATCGCAGAAAATTAAAAAAAATGACGGAAATCGTATTAAAATCTTGGAAATTTAGCAAGAAATTTTAGGAACTATTGTGACATATTATTATGCACATATTCCACTAAAATTTTTGATAAAATTGTATTTTGAAAGCAAACATATGAATAATACATTATATAAATACCGTTTGAAACAATGCATTTGACAAAATAATACATAATACAACATAAAATAACTAAATAAACATTATAAAGTACAATTAATACCAAAATGAGGATCTATGAGGTTTAAATCTAGTAGATGGAATGTTATCTTGTTCTAAACAATATTGGTACCAACTCATCACATTAGAGTAATTATGGATATAATTATGCACATGCACTTGATATGTTTATTGATTTCTTATATTTCAATTTTGTATGATATATAGGGAGACAAACTTTAGTGATTTGTCCATCATGCCCCTAACTGAAAAAATAAAACCGGCGCATCTCACACTTTTCTTTCTAAGACATCTGTTGGTTTTCCGGTCTTCTTTCTCTTATATTTTTTTGCAAAGTGAGTGTCTTTATAAAGCAAATAATATTGCAATTCAAATAATTACATTGGAGACCTAAAAAAGATCACAAAAATATATAGTATTAAATAAAAATCAAAATATATTATAGAAATATAAAAAAATCGCGATATATTGCGATATTTTGCAATATATTGCGATATTTCGCCGATACTCGGGAAAAAAGATATTCTCCCCAATATCCGTATCGCAATATCAATATCTGCATATCTGCGATATATCCACGATATATCCGCGATATTTCAATCCTTGGTTGTAATCGCCAAAATTGAAAAACCGTGTCTGAAATTAAAAGCATAAAGATCGTGATAATAGAAAAAATTAACTCATTAATAAATCACTTAGAAAATCCGCGCGCGTCGATTAAATAATGTTGTTTTACACTTGAGAAATCAACCATCAGCTTGGTGCCGGAAAATCCCTGATGTTAGATTTGATATTCAATTGACAAAGTTATTAATTTGTGATATATTTGAAAAAAAACGGACATAGTTTGTACTTTAAAATAAAAACAACAATTTATCCGAAAAAATAATGCTAGGCAGCCAGATTCTAATTTTTTAATGATTAATAAAACTGTATTATTAATAAATTAATTATGTTAATTATTAAATGTTATGTTTTTACTATATTATCCTTCTGCATGAAATTAGTGATTTGTAATTAATTATTAAAATCACTCCAGAAGCGGATCGGAAGAAAGGGGCGCAACTTCATCTTCTTTCTTTTCTTCACTTCTTTATTTTTTTTTCCATCTTCGATTTCTTCTGAATTGAAGCGCATATAGAGTTGTCCTAATTATTATGGAGGGCATCAATGTAAATTTATTGAATAATTAGTGTTTTATTAATTAAATTAATTAATTATTAAAAATAATAAAAGATTCTGGCTAGCCAGAATTTGGCTGAAAATCACTACTCTATCCGAAAATAATATATTTGGTGGTTAAATTATATAGAAAAAACTGTACATTTATAGAAATGAATTGATGTTGCAGAGTCCCACCTCAACCCCCTATACGATGCTGGATGTTCTCCCACCGTTCAATTTACTGGTTTTTCAGACAAGTGAATTAATGTTGTACCATGGTTCCACACACATCACCTTTTAACACATTTAAGACAGCTATTTTTCATCAAAATTTATTATCTTCATTTTTTCCTATATTCTAAATTAACTCATTTTATTCAATTAATATGCTGGCTTTATATTAGTTTAGGTAACTGCAGGTTATCCTCGTCCTTAAAAATAAATAAATCATGAATCTTGATTTCATATATGAACTTTGAAACCTAACACTCGTAATACACACTTACACTTCAGTGCAATTACAACATGAAATTAAAAATTGGCCAAAACAAAGTTGAAGTGATTGAGCGTCCGATTGGCTACGCACGTGTATTAGAATTTCGCCCAATTTTAAATTCCTAATGTTATTGGACCGAAATGCAAGTTAGTGTCATTGTTATTTTTTGAAGTTCATGGTTGAAATCGAACTTCGTGGAAAATTTCATGCTATTTATGACAATTATTTGATTTCCCAATATTGAACAAGTCCTTTTCATAATATTATATATATACTTGTAAAAATACAGAGCAAACCCTCTGTTGCATTTTGTGTTACATTTGGTGTTGCATAATTTTTTTTTTTAATTTTTTTTAATATACCCAATTGGATGAATGAACCCTAAATAGAAAATTTAAATTAAAATAAATCATAATAATTAAAAAAAATTGAAAAAATATTGAAGAATTGCAACAGGGAATAAAACAAGATTTGCAACAGGTGATCCCATTTCATAAAAATAGTTAAAACATGAAGTTGGTATAGTGGTAACTGGTAAGCAGTTGTGAAAAAATGGACAAAGAGAGCAAGCATTTGAATCTTTTTTTTTTTTTTTTATAAATTATTATCCTAAATCTAAATCTATATTAAAGTACAGCAGCCCGCTAAACATCCCTGCATTTGAAGGCGAAAAGATAGTGGCTCTCATTTTTCACATAAAGTCGGACCACAAAATCATTAGGATCGGGTCTGTCTTGAATTATAGATCTTTAAGCATATATGCAACTATAATTCCGAAAGTTCTTACAGAGCAGAACATGAATATACAGTTGAGCATTCCATGACGAAGAGTTCTCTAGTAAAATAATTCCCAAATACAGCCTAGTAATTATTAAATGATTCTGCACCAGCAATTGCCAAACCTAATCTATCATATTAAACTGCAATACAATTGACCTGTCTTCCACCAATCATATCCTCTCCTGCAAATTTGCTTTTATTTATGTTTCTTGATGTAGTTATGCTGCTACCAACAACCAAATGGAAAGCCCTTTAAGATGAAAGCTGGAAGAGGTTGAAGCAGTTTCATGCAATTAATGTTGTATGGGGGGGCATTAATTTTCATCTCAACACTACATGCTTAATTTAGCCTTATAAATTCCCTCCATCTCCTACACTAACACTACACCAAAGTTAGTCATTAGGCAACATCATGTCTTCTTTCAAGTTTCTCATCTCCCTCATTATCATTGCTCTATCAATCCAGGACCTGGAAGCTGGCAATCGCCGTCTCCTGAACTTCCCCGGGTTTCCCAACTTGCCAATGCCATCCATCCCGACACTCCCAACTCCGTCTGTGCTTCCACTCCCTTCCACGCCCTCACTCCCTAACTTCCCTCCGGTCACATTCCCGGGCACCCCTTCGATTAACCCGTTTGTCCCTGTCCTTCCGCCTCCCTCGGATATCACTACCCCTTAGAAAATTAAACTACTCGAATTAATGTGTGTGTTTTGTGTGAGGTGTGTGCAGATCCATGAAGAAGAAAGAAGAAGAAGATATGCACGTGTCGTGCCTCCTAGCTAGCTCATGCTTAATTTCTTTCTTCTAGTATATATAGGAGATTAATTAAGGAATGTTCCTAGCTAGTATATCTTTAATGGTGTGTTGAAATAATGAAACATTATATATATTGTTATTAGTTTTAGTTTTCATGTGATTTCTATTGTATAGTAATTAATGTAGGTGACTTAATTCACCTAGCTAGTTGTTTTTCTCAATGATTAATGTTAGTAGTGTCTAATGTAATGCTGGATTATTTCTTGTTGTGGGAGCTTTTATTCACAATTGCAAGTCTTATATATTTATCTTTTTCTTTTCTTTTTTCCCTTTTTTTCTCGGGTTCTTTAAATATAGCAATTTTCACACACACACACACGTATTCATGTTTTTCACTTATTATTTAGGAATTGACGTTGACAGCAGGTGGCTCTTGGACACTCATAGAGTGGCTTGGAAAATTTTGTGTAGGAACGCGCACAACTCCTCTGTCTTATCGAAAATTTGCGCCAAATCCCTTTTATATTTTTTAAATTGTATCAAATTCCTTTGTGTTTTTAAAAAAATTGCACAATTTTCCCTTTTAAAATTTTTGGCCAAAATACCCATATTCGAAGCAAAATCGAAGTGTTCGCCACCAAGTAAATAAGAGTATTTTGATCCAAATTTGAAAAATTAGAAACTGTGCATACTGTACTTTTTAGGAACACAATAAAATTTGTGTGATATTTCGATAACTAAAAAAATATCATGTGTCTCGCGTGAGCTCATCGAGCGTATTTATATCTTAATGTACATGAGACATTCTCAAAATTTTATAACAATATTCTGTTGACCTCGTTGTAATTAAATTATGGTATAACTATTGATATCTCTTACTCCCCCCAATAGGCTTATACTACTAACACTTGGATATATAAAAATGAATCGAAACACAACATATAAAGTGAGTAACACCAAAATTCTTAAGTATATATGGAAATATATTGAAATAGTGTATGGATATCAAATAGATTATAATTTATAAAAAAAAACATCAAATAGATTATGAATATTTAATGAGAATTTTAAATAAATTTACTTCATAATCTCATACTCTATATATTAATATTGTTTTTTTTCTCTCTCTATAAAAACAACAATTTTAACGACCTTTACAATTACAACACATCCAATTTTTCCTGCGTTGATTTATGTCCGATTAATAATTAATGTGTTCAACATTCGATTACTTAAAATGTTGTTTATTTTCTAAATTGTTCTTCAACACGAGGTCGTTTATAGTCGAATTTCTTCTTTAGTCCACTACAAAGAAGGGCATGTTAAAATTGTAAAGATCGTTAAAATTAGTGTCTTATTTGCAATAATTACAAAGTCTTGTTATATTTACAAAATAGTCTAAATATTATGATATTTTAGATATATAATAATAAGGGAGTGATTAAAATTACTCTTTGTGCCATAAAATAAAAGAAAAAAGAAAACAATTATGAATTGACTTAAATACCCTCTAATTATTTTATTGTATCACCTAAATTACTTAATGCACCACAAAATAAAAACAAAAACAAATTAAAACTGAAAATAAAAACCAAAAAGGAATTATGTAAACATTGAAATTTATAATTCATAACACCTCTATATTATCATACAAATTGAGCTCACAACAACTAAGTTAAACTTGGGCAATTTAGATGGAAAACATTAATGTGGAATGAAAATCAAGAGGAATCAAATAATGTAATATTTTTCGTGAGTTTGTACCGATTAAAATTTGAATTTTTGCATGTTCTTTGGAGATGCTATCGCGTTTTGTTCTACAAGAACAGTCAATACACACTTTTAGGTGTTCTAATAAAGAACGTCGGGCAAAATTAGGTTGTTCTAACTTCGTTGTTTGAACAAGACTTAGTTGTTCGAGTTAATAAGTTAGAACAATATATTACGGATGAAATGTCCTGCTACACTTTGTGCAATACTTGATGTTATATAATTAAATTTATTAATTTTTCTTTAATTTTTTAATTCAATTTCAATTTATTGTACTTTAGTTCAATTTTACACTTATTAATTAGGATTCATCCTACACAATTATGGTAGAAAATTATTTTTTTTACGAAATTATCAATTATTAATTAGAAAATAAAATTTATTATTGAAAATTCATCTAAAGCACAATAAATTGAAATTGAATTAAAAAATCAAAGAAAAATCAATAAATTTGTGTAGCACCAAATATTGCACAAAGTGTTAAATTGATTTCATTCGCTGTTTTGCCAATCAAAATATGTAAAATGTATTGAAATTTGAATAAAAACTCAAATTTTAGGGGAGTTATATTCACACTACAAAAATTATTATTTACACCACACTTACCCTCCACATCATGCAATGTATTTTTTACCCCGCATTCTAAAAAAAAAAAATAATCAATCATCATAAAAAAAGCAAGAACGGGGAAGACAAGACAATACAAACCCCATCACCTTCTTCTCCGGTGACTCCGTTGAATACCCGCTCGCTGATGACAACATTCACCCACATCCAACCAAGATGACTCCCGATTTGATGCTACAACTTTTTATTGTCGTCGCCATGCTCACTAAAGAAGAAGAAGAAATAAAATTGAATTTAGAAATCTAAAAAAAAATCGAACTAGTGCCCCTTTCGCTAAAATTTTTGAACTTGGGCAATTTTTTTTTCAAAATTTGTTTTTTCAAACTTGATTAATAGATTCAAAAATTATTTTTTGAAGCTTCCTCTTTTTCAAAACCTTCTCTTTTCCTCAAAAAACATTTATCGAAGTTTTTTTTTCCCCAAAAATATTGGTCGAAGTTACATTGCAATCTCACTTCCAAACAATGTCCGATTTGGGATCGACCATGAAAAGATTATGCCATTTTATTTTTATTTTTTGGATGGAAGGATGAAATTAGGTTTCTTACGGAAAGTGACAAATTTGGGGGAAGCGACGAAGTGGTGTGAAGGGCAGCCACGACGAATCTCTCTCTCTCTTAATTCACCAGAGACACTGGGGACAAAGAACACGTTTTGTGTTTTGTGTTCTCTGCTCGCATATTTTTTTCTTTTTCAACTTTTATTTAATTTTTCAATTTTTTAATAAGGATAATTAAGTAAATATATAATTAATTAATTTTAAATTACTTCAATTTGTGGCGTGAACATTAATTTTTATTGGAGAAATAGAAACACCCTAATTTTATTAGCGTTTGATTTGTTTAAAAATTCGAATCTTTATCCGTCAAACTAATTTTGACCTACCCCCCCAACACAAAAAAAAGGTCCATTATATCTTTAATGGTTCGCCTAAAGCCCACATATGAAGCAGATAAAAGCCCATTAACTAATGACACTGCACTAGAGATCGAAACGAAGGCCCGATCTCTTGAGAGAGAGAGAGAGAGAGGGAGAGGGAGTCGGGCCGAGCCCGAACCATAGTTTTTATTATTTATAAAAGAAGAGGGACACAGCAACACAGAATGGAGGGGAAGAAGACGAAACAAGAGAAATAGGGAAAGGTGAAGACGACGACGACGGAAACACTCCAACACAGATACAGAGAGCGATAGAGAGAGAAGGCTTCAGCTATGGCTCTGTGGGGCGACGGGACTCGTGAAGCCTCCGCCTCCAGGGGCGGCGCTGCCGAAGACGAGGGCGTGGCCGTTGGTATGTGCTCAATTATCTAATCGCCAACGCAATTAGGGCTTTTTTTGTATCGGCTGTGGAGCCTAGGACGGGGGCTTTTGTGATGTTGTTTCTACTTGGTATGCTTAGCTTCCGGTTCATGCCGCGTTTGAGTTTCTATCTTCTTGAATTGGCAGATGACGAGGACGAGTATGAGGAGGCTGAAGGGGGTAACCGCCTCCTTGGATTCATGTTCGGGAATGTTGACGGCGCGGGTGATCTTGATGTTGATTATCTTGATGAGGTGATGTGGTTTCTTTCGTCCCTTTGTCTTGTGTGTATTGGAGCTAGAGAACGAAAGAGAGCATTGAAAAAGATTGTGTTACCGTCTCGTTAGATTGTTTCGAGGGAAGGATTTAGCTGAACTGCACTTTAGCTTTTGCACTAATACTGCTCACAGTACATGGGTAGCGAATTAGAATCCACGGAGGGAGTTGAGAGCCAATAATTTAGTAAACTAGATGCTAACAAGGGTGGCTAGTCTTCTAGCTATCTTCAAGAAAATCTGTTATACCATTTCTTTCCAAATTTTAAATATAAAAGTCTAAAGTGATATTATAATAGTTTTGGAAGTTCAATGGGTGGATTCAGTAAATGGGCTGCCTTCTGATTTTGTTATATCTTTGATCACCGGATGCATAAATTTAGTAAGCTATCTGCTTCATCTAGGGAGTACTGATAGGAGGTTAACCAATCTAAATCAGAAGCATTGAGATATATGGACTTTTTAAGCAATTTTGTATTCATGTGTTTTGAAAATGAGATCTTCATAGTTATAGTGTATTGAATAAAATATTTTGGCTTCATGTAATTCTTCTGCATGTGACAGTCGTCTTTCAGTCTTGTACTTCTTTTTTTTTGCACTCCACCTTTGTATTCTTTCATATTTTAAAGTAAAAAAATAAAACAGTGACAGTTTGGAAGCTTTCTTTGCGGGTGTTGCTGTGATAATATGAAAGGTGCTCATAGGCTCTTTGGTAGCTCTCTTGATTAAGGAAAATGATATGTTTTCCCATTATTGTGTGTACATCTAGTGAGAACTAGACTTACTTAGCCTCGCAAACTAGTTTGTCTTTTCTTTCCTGTTTTTCTAATTTTTTTTGGGTTAGATGGGGTTGAAGGCTGAACTCCTTTCCTGGTTTTCAACTACACGAAGCTCTATTAACATTAACAAGTCCTCTAGCCTGAATGGAATTGAGCATGTATTTATTTATAATAAGTTTTAAATGCTTGAAAAGTGATGCCATGGTGATAGAATCGACCATTGTTAATATGGAGGTACTATCATGTCCCAGGATTAGTTGAATCAATTGATAATTTTTATGTAATTATTAACCGAGTACACAATCATAAATGAAAAATTGAATTGAGTTTGTAAAATTATTCACATATTGGTACACTTGACAATTCCAGTCATCAAAAGAAATTGCAGACCAAGATCTGGAAAAAAATGGAATAGCATATATTGATGCACTAATAATAGGACACAGAATAAATAATTACTATGTTAAGTGTAAGTGTGTAACTATATGTGAAGAGAACTTAACTTTGAATGAGATATTATTAATATTAGGAAATATGAGTTGAAGCATTGTACCTACATGGTCACTTTGGCTGATTGTCTATAGGTCTTAAATATCATCTGGAGCTTGGCTTGGTGTTTATATTAATTTCTAAAAGTCAAGCTTAGAAGCCTAATAGCAGATGTCATTTGATTGTCATTGTTCACCAATCAGGAAAGCATGTATCAAAGACTGCACATCTGGATCTAAACATGTATGTAGGTCCCAGGTTGTAGACTGAGTGATACTTTTTAGTTACCAATGCTCAGTAGGCAAATTAAGGTGCAGGCTTGTATGTCCAATGCTTTGTATAATTGTATCTTGGACTTGAATTTCTATAACTCAAAGGGCTGTTAAACAAGAGGCAGAGCTTCCATTTTCAGACCCTAATCTTATGAGCTGTAGCCAAGTTATAGGAATAGGCTGATGTCTTGTGATGCCTGTCTAGTAATCATTTTTTTCTCTTTTGCTGTTAGCCCCCTCCCCATACCTCTCCTTTTCATGATGATGCACATGCTAACCTACAGATCTTCTTTCAGGATGCAAAGGAGCATCTTTCTGCACTGGCTGACAAGCTTGGTTCTTCCCTAACAGAAATAGATGTATGGAAATCTTGATCATCTCTCAACCATGATTTTCAATGCTAGATCAGATTTTGGTGACGGTTGTTTTATGAACTGTGATATCATTTTTGTTTCCACTCACAATGGCTCTCTCGTCATTGCTGAAATAACTGTTTTTTCCTATTTGAATTTCAGCTCTCCGTGAAATCATTTCTGAGACCATCGGACTCTACAGATCAAGGTGATGATGTATACCAATGAAAACTAACTGATAAACTTTCCAAAATTCAGTTAGTATTTGTCCTTTTGTCCTAAGTGTCCTTTTTGTGTTAAAATAATCATTATCTTGTTTCTTGGTTTTTAATCTGAAGCAACAATCAAATGAGTTTGTAGTTTTCCTTGGTAGCGTATTACTACTTAGAGTGGCAGATGTTGATAATTATCTTTTTGCTAGTGGTACTAATATTTGTGTTATTAAAGTGGATTACTGGAATGTTTATTTAGAAAACAAGTAGTACATGTGAGCATGTGTTTTCTTGGGAAGTACTGTGTCTCATTAGTTAGATTAATAGTTGTGGTACTAATATCTGTGATAATTCTTGGCACATTAGGTGAAGATAATAGTTAAGACTTATGAGTTTCCATGCATATATTGGATGCTGTAGATTATAGCTTACTCCAAAGGCTGGTTAAAGTTTATGCCCTAAGATTTGGATGTATGCAATTGAGAAGGTCGTGTACTTATGGCAGCCTGAACTCTATGTATGGTGTTGAATTGAATGTGACTGAATAATTTGTCGTTGGCAGTTTTTAATGTGATAAACATTTCGGTTTAGATCTTCTTAACTACCTCTTGAATATACTTTTAGATATCTTGGAGCATAAAAGAAGTGTTCTAGCTTTGAAGTGGACATGCCCTATGGCCCTACCCCTAAAAAACATGATGCATAACTATCTTGAGATAGATATGCTATTTATTCAGAGTGTCCCAAACTTCCCGTTTTTAGGTTTTGGAGCTCAATATGAGGATATAACATGTTAATTACAAAGCATATTGGAACCTCCAATTATTAAGCTGACAAGAGTAAAAGACAAAACTTGCTTCTTTATTCCCTGTTTTGTGGTTATTTTACTGAAAAAATGTACAAAAACATTATGCTGAGTTATATATACTTTTCCTTTGGAACCTTGCATCTCTTTATAAAGTACAATCACGAAAGAGTCATTGCTTAACTGCCATTGAATCATGCTAGAGGCTTTTGATCACCTTTAAACCTCTACATAACTTTCCATTTAGCATGAACATTGTTCAACTTAGTTTTTATAAGTTCGAATAGGATTTTAAGCTTACATTGTATTTTTTATCAGAATGTGCTACAACAAATATTTCCTCTCTTCGTATGTGGTCCTGATTCAGTATTTTTTTTGCCTCCTTTTTTTTATCCATGCAAACTAGATTATGACAGAAAGGCAGAAAATGCTGTTGATTATGAAGATATAGATGAGCAGTATGAAGGACCAGAGATCCAATCTGCTACTGAAGAAGACTTTTTGTTGCCAAAAAAGGATTTTTTCTCCAAAGAAGTTTCAGTAACTGCTTTGGACAATACAACTTCTCTTTTTGATGATGAAAATTATGATGATGAAGATGATGATTCGGAAAATCAGAATACAGTTGGGGAAGACCATGCTGAAACTCAACAGTTGTCCCCATCAGGTTTTACTTGCTTCACAATGCCCGTTTCGAGTAGTTAATTACTGCATTGATTTTGCTTAATTTATGCTATAGTTTTCTTTGATTTTGAATGTTTGGTAAGAATATTATGCGACACCTTATGGCACATAACTTACATTGAATATGTCAATTCTAGGACTTCATATCTGAAAGTAATACTGCTATGTGCTCATTAGTGTCTGAGACTCTGAGGTGCTCTTTTTACTTCTGAAAATATGGACGGTCACATAAACACTTGGATAAAGAATTTCCAATGTCCTTGTCCACCATTCTTGTGGGAAAAAAAAAAAGAAATAGAAAAGCCTCCCTGTTTTACCCGTGCCCCTCTGCTTCCTCCGTCTGCTACTGCCACAAACTCTTTTTCAATGAAATATATATAATAGTCTATTTTCCCTCATCTCTGATAGTTGTTGTTATTATTATTATTATTTATCAAATGTGAAATTTCAGAAAGCTATGAGGCCAAAAAGGTCAATTTGTTATCAAATTTGAAATTTCAGAAAGTTATGAGGCCAAAAAGGTCAATTCGAAAATAGGAGAAATGTATGACAGTGGTAGGAGAGGATGTTCATTTCATACTTCTAACATTTTTTTAGGGGAGGGGGGGATTGGATGTTAAAAAAGTCTCGTGAAAAACCTACACTTGTCCATTCTTTCTAATTGGAAAATTGAGAGTGACAGATGAACTGTTTTAAACAACCCAAGTTCAAGTGCCTTGCGGATTCTGTTGTTGTTGATCTTAACTCTTAAGATTATTTTCACATAGAAAAATTAAAAGGCAAATCTTTGAGTACCTCTCTGGCCCCATGTCCTGTCAATTGCATTTGTATTTCAGTTCGGAGAATTATATTAATCTCTTTTTAGGATGTTTTTATTACTCTCTAATTATATAGTCCCTGTTACTATTTTGGAGTGTCCCAATTATATAGTCTCATTACTATAATTAATATTATTTTTCCATAGTAATGTACAATTACACCCTTATTAGATTTTGAAAATAAAAAACTAACCACTTATTTTTATGAAAGCTATAAATCTTAAATAAGGACAATCTTGGAAGTGAGGTTTTTGTATCTTGTTTCCATAAATATTTTTAATTTACGTGCGAGTAGAAAAGGGACTATATAATTGGGACGGAGGGAGTATCATTTTATGTCTTTTCCTCTCCTTACAGTTTCTTGTATTTGCTGTATTATGCCATTCCTCAAATTTCCTCTGCATGCTTTCTTATCCTTGTTTTTCATATTGTGCTTCGTACTTGCCATCCGTGTTCCCCTTTTCAGTTCTTGAAAAATGAAGTAATTTGCATCCGGCTATGTTAAAATTAAATTTCATGACTAATATTGATGAGAATGAAGAGTGTTCACATGGACATCTTATGGTTATTGTCCTATGTAGTGCCAAAAGCCTACTTGGTCCAGGGGTTGGAACTTTGCTGACTGGGGAAATGCAGCATATGGTGACATTTCTTATAAATGTAGTTTACATGATAATGGTTTGCAGTGGAAAGCTACTCGTAGAAATGAGTAATTTGATAAATCTCTGCTTATATGTCTGAAACTCTTGACTATTCCACAGAAGAATATAAACTGTTTCTGTTTCCCTTATCATAATGGTCAAATCACGTTTCTTTAAATGGACGACACCATCCATGATGTCTATGAATAGTGGCCTGCAATTGTGCAATTCTGCTCATACAGAAAAAGTAGTAAGAGTCAGGTGGAAAAGAGTGGTTGTCTCTCACTTACATGCATTTGAAGACACTGCGGACAGCCTTTGTTAATGGCCATATTTTCGTCATTAAACATTTCTTGGTGATGAAAAAGGGGAAAAAAACAAACAAACCAGTTGATAACAGTTTGTGCCACATCGTTTATTGATTTTTTCATGATTTTAAATATTTGTGTGCTTTAGCATGCATCCGTTAACTTCAATGTGAGGCTATCTATGATATTCTGGATTTCTCTGTTAAAATGGATTAAAGATCAACATATAATTGAGTATCACTGATACTAATTAGAAACATTGTACACCGTAAAATGCATGTAAAAGAAACCTGTAATAGATAGCTCTGGTTAGCAAAGAGATATCTGGATGCTTGAAGAAATGGATGCAATCAAACTTATCTGAACTATTTAACATGGATAACTTGGGAAAGGTGATTGGAGAAGGTGGTTTATGTAACAGTATGTGCGAGGTCTTGAGGTTGGGCGATTTATGGAGAGTTATCATTAAAGCAGTGTGCTGGTCTCTTTAGTTAGAAAGTAACAGGAGAACCTTCAAATGAGGAATCCCTCTAGGAGGTGTGGCTATCTTTAAGGTTGCTTGGTGGGTCCCAACTCAAAGAATTCAAAACCTTCCTTGTATCTGACATTGTTAAGGGATGGGTTATCATTCTGTAGTATGACTAATTTGATCCTCTGGGACCCCTTGTCTTCATTGTACCTTTCTGATCCATTAACAAAATATTTTGTTTCTTATCAGGTTACAACTTTGTAAAATTATTACACATTAGAAAAATAATTTATTGTTTTCTACTAAGAAAGTAGAAAGACATGAGAAATATTTCTTACCTTCAGAGCAATCTAAAAATTTCTGTATTTTACTACCTTGTTGATTCAGATTTCCTTGATAGGTCATGTAATGGAATATGCAATGTTAGTCTTTGTATATAGAGTTGATTCTTTTTTCCACTGATAGGTGAGATGGAGGTCAATCGTGAAGCAATTTCTTTGGAGGAAAGTCTTCCAGATGATGTTCTTGCTCATGAAAAAAGTATAGCCGTGGGAGATTCTGAAGAGGTTGGTGCTTTTATAGTTTGCAATTGCTTCCGTGCCAAATATCCCCCTGAAGTGATGTTTAATTTCCCTTCCACATTTGTATTTTTATGATGAGGTTTTATCTGCTCTCACTTTCTCGCTATCCAACCATCCAATTTTGCCAATTGTGGTCAATGCATTTGAGGTATTTTATTTACCAGTAAACTTTTTCTCATTAGCTCCTCATTTACTTTGTGGTAAGAAATAAACGTTTTATTAAGAAAAGGATAAGTTAACTGTTACATGGATGAGTAATCCCCAAGAAAGTGATGACATCCTAACAAAAGACACAACTCTAATCCTGGCAACATCTGAAAGGAAAAAAAGTCTTTATTTTTTTTGTGATTTGACTACAGATACAACTCCAATCCCTATCTCACACCTCAAGGTTGTTTCTTCTTTATCCTCAAAGATTAGTATATTTTTGTCAAGCCACAATGACCAACAAAGGGCTGGAACTATAATCCCCACCCCTACCCCAAAAAAAGCACCTATTTCCCAATTCACTTAGCACCCTATAACCCTATTCCATATTCACGACCAGTGTAGAAGACATGATCTAGGTCTTCAGATTGATACCTGCATGAGGGACACCAGTTTTGGGGAAAGAAGAATGTGTGAGAATCTTCTCTGTACCACATTGAATTTGAGTAACTGCCCAACACCAATAACTATGAGAAGACCTGAACTTTTTGAGTCATGGGAACCTTACAGATAGCTTTACAGAAAGGGAAAGGGGATAAGGAATTCATTGTAAAGATTGAATATTAAAGGGATATGCAAAGATCCACCTTAAAGAAAGGGAAAGCGGATAAGGAATTCATTGTAAAGATTGAATATTAAAGGGATATGCAAAGATCCACCTCCTACCATAATCCTTATCCTTTATGAGTTGAACTCCTTTCAATTGCCTTAGTAAAGAGCACAGTTCTCGCAGTTTGAAGTCTTTAAGATTATGAAATAGGCGTAAATCCCAAGAAACTGGAGCAAGAGGTGTTTATTATGAATCAGAGATATAAATGAAGCAATGAGTTTGTGATAGTAAGAAGAGTTATGGTGTAATGAGGGATATAATGTGATAGCGAATCGTTACTGAACCAAGCATCCTCCCAGTCCCAAAATCTCTCTTTGTTACCACCTTTGTCAAGGACCTTTGTGGATTGATGAAAATCATTATAAACTGTGGATACTTTACTTCCATGGACTTTGAAAATTAGTTCTATCAGCAATGCCTGCATCCCATTTGTTATCCCCATTTTTTGTTTTAATAACTCTAAATCCCAAATAATTATTTTCTTCCTGAAATCCCCACCACCATTTCCTCAATATAGTTTTATTGTTTTTAACAAATATTCCCAACAAACCCCCCCC
Organism: Perilla frutescens; assembly: GCA_026008535.1. Classification (NCBI taxonomy): domain Eukaryota; kingdom Viridiplantae; phylum Streptophyta; class Magnoliopsida; order Lamiales; family Lamiaceae; genus Perilla; species Perilla frutescens. The sequence goes on from BRKX01000005.1 coordinate 48,711,839, forward strand.
CCCCCCCCCCCAAAAAAATAAAATAAAAAATAAACTAAAAATTCTTCAGGCCCCCGTAACCATTTTTCAAGAGAAGATGAGAATGATTTTCTCCGTCAAGCACATTCTATCAAAATCTCTCATTCTCTTTTTTGTTGAAGCTTGCTATTCCGCTTGGCATCTGTGCTGAAAGATAGAAACTCGTGAACAGCTTAAGACTGATTTTTTTATTGTCACCTGCCCCCTTTTTGACAACTTAGTTTTTCAAAAACTTGCTCGAGACCAGTTTTCAATAATAGGCCCATCACCCGATGCACGACCTATAGCTCCTCATTTCAACTTGTAGTGAGAAATAGAATGTGTAAAGTGAGATTACATGTATTAGTACATGGCAATCAGCTTAAAACCTTCTTGCGTAACAGCAAATTATTGGTTTTGAAATGTGAACTTATTTTTCTGATGCTATGTTGTGTTGATTTAAGTACTTCTAGAACCAGGGAGTTTATTTCAACCAAATGTAATTCCAAAAAGCTTGCGCATCTGCCTCAGTTCTGCGAGATTAATAGTTTGCTCAAAATTATGCCTTGACACTATGCCCATTATATATTTCGTCTGTTGTTTCCTGAATTCGTTGCATTTTTGGGTTGAGATTAGTGAGATCCAATTGGCCTCTTTGGTTGGGACTCCCTGGCTTCTCAAAAGCTCCAATGTTAAATATATTTGTAAACTGGCCCGCATCTAAGTGAGCTGTATAGCGAATGTGTATGATTGCTTATCCTGGAAAAGTAGGCTAGATTTGACCTCATCTATATTGTCAGTGGGTGGTTAATGCAGTTTGTACTTCTTCCAGAACCTCGTCTCCCCCTCTACGATATGATTTTGTATTTTATTGTGTAACCTGTTCATGTTTAATCAGGATGATTCAGATGCTTTGGATGAGTCCATTGATGGTGACATGTCTTCGCTGCTTCCTGTTCTTTATGTAGAGGATGGAAAGGCAATCTTACGGTTCTCTGAGATTTTTGGTGTTAAAGAGCCTGCGAGAACTGCTAGGAAAAGAGACAGCAGGTATACAATACCTAAAGGTGGGTATTGTTTAGTTCAACTGTAAGGGTTCTTCTCCACAAGTTTTGATTGTTCTTTGAATTGATTTGAAAAGCAGCCTGGGCTGGCTCCACTTTCTGTAGAATTTCGGCAAAATAATTATATTTGAGTCCCCAGTTCTAATATTTCACCTTACACTGTAAAGTTAAGACTAGCTTGTACTTTACTGGCTTTCTGAGCAATCATTTTTTCTTTTTTTTCTTTTTGTTTTCTGATAGAGAAATACAAGTCCATGGATGCCTCTGACATTGTTGAGGAAGATGAAGAGAAATTTATGAAGGCACCTTGCCAAGATATTTCCTGGATGAGACGATTTCGTACAAAATGTGATTTCTCCACATCGGGTGTTGAAGGTGGTGATACAATAATATCTGGAACTGTTGGGGGATCGGGAAGGATGTCTGTAGGACTTGCTGAGGACAAGAAGGATTCCTTTGTTTTTGCTGAACCAATGAAGGATGAAGTATTGGTTAATTTTCCAGAATGGAATGCTATATTTTCGCCCAAATTCTATCCCCTTGACCAGGAAGATTGGGAAGATAGAATTGTTTGGGATAGCTCTCCTTGTGCTACTGACACCTTGGTAGAGAGCTGTGAGCTGTCTGGACCTGATTCTGACACACTTGGTGATAAGGAGAGGAATTTAAAAGCTGAAGCAGGAATGTTCGAGTCAGAAAGTCTCACTGAGCCCCCTCACAAGCGTCATAACTTATTTCAAAATAATCATTCCATTTTGGTGGAGCCTTTTGGCTCTAATGAATCCCACTCTACAGCCCTTATCATCCCTCAAAGCAGACATCATCCCCAGCTTCTACGATTAGAGTCTCAATTAGATGACCATAATACAAATTCTGGAGCTCTGAAAGATGTCCCCCCTGAAGCAAGGCTTTGTAGTGATGCTATAAGACGTTTTAGTGAGCTCACATTACAGAATAGAGATGTAATTGAAGGATCATGGTTGGATAATGTTATCTGGGATCCACATGAGTCTACTGCAAGACCCAAGCTAATTCTTGATCTCCAAGATGACCAGATGCTTTTTGAACTTTCAGATACGAAGGATACTAAACATCTGCAGCTTCATGCAGGGGCTATGATTGTAGCCCGTTCTCTACATTCCAGCAGTGGGGATGCACTTGAGCTGCATAATCATGTAATTCTATCAGCTGGAAGGTTCAATATCTCTAATGACAAATTCTATTCAAACAGGAAATCCTCTCAGCAGCTGAGATCTCATTCCAAAAAGCGCACTGTTCATGGACTCAAGGTTTTGCATTCAGTGCCTGCACTTAAGCTGCAAACCATGAAAGCTAAGCTAAGCAAGTATGAAATCTGTTTAACTTCTGTTTCATTGCATTTTCCTCTGTATTCATTAATGGTATGCTGCTGCTGATCAATTCCATAGAGGACTTTCTTGGAGCCATATCTCAATTTAGTTATTAAACTGCATTATGTCAGTCCTAAATTTGGATATATGGTTGATTTGTAGGACTGATAATGCCTTTTTAACATCCATATAAGCATTACTGTAAGTATGGCATATGTCTATCTTCCTTTATGTGCTATGGGCGTCTGATTGTCTTGGTTTTCATGTGTTGTGTTGAGGTAATGTTTTGGTTTTCATGTGTTGTATTGAGGCAATGTCATTTGGTTGTTTTAGCAATTAGCTAAGATATGGCAATTAGATAGGGTTAGTCTGGGGTTCTTGCTTTGTCATTTCTTAAGACCTTTCTATTAAGTACATGATTGCAGCCACGCCTTCAACTATGCCATTTATGCCTTTTGAAGTCATGATTCAAACAATCAAATGAGAACCATGGCAAAGTTCAGTGATAGTGGGGGTGACATTCATTGGCGCTTCATGATAGCATGTCCCAAACATGGCACAATGGCAAACACGAATGGCAGAGACAAATGGCATGATATGGCACAACACAACATATATTTGACGTGAACATGGCGGAAACATGGATTTTCAAATTTAATTACAATTATACTTGTGATTATGGGTATGATAAAATAAAATGGATAAAAGCCACAATAAAACGACACGATCACCCAAATTGCCACCTTGAATGATAGTAGAAGTCTGTTATTGCCAAGTAAAAAATATTGACTTATGTTTTCTAGCACCGCTTATTTGAGGCTGAAAATTGATTAGCCAACTTTGTTTATTTCTTTGAGTAGCTTGCATTGAGTACAACAACAATAGCGTTAGTAATTGCAGCACCACCAGTCACTGTATTAGAGAAAAATTCTTGTTGGAAACCCTGGTTAATTTTGATAGTGATAGCTGTGCACAGAGGGTTGGATGGTTAGAGGTGGCTTGCTATTTTTATTAGCCTGGAAAGACGAAACCTGAACATCAAGGTAGAAGATAAGGTCATGGAATTCTTCCATGATTTAGTATTATGTGCAAGTGAAACACTGAAACTATGAAATTCGAACAATCATTATGTGAATGCTTGTGTTGTGAAAATTAAGGTTTGAAGTGGCTGCCCAATGTAGTTATTTTTCTGACACATACTCTGTAGTGGAGAGAGGGATTGGTTTGTTCCTTGATTGCTTGATTCTTAGCTCGAGCTTTTCATATATATTAGATATTTTTGTTTTGCCTATTCTGTAACAGTTAAGATCTTTAGTTTATTGATTCAAGGATTCTTGTAAGTATGCATGTCTTTTTTCCTTAATTTTCTTATAAATGCATTTTAAGTGTTGTTTTGTAATGGAGTTGATTCTATGGATGCAGTTTTGTTGGTCATGCTTTTATCTTTCTTTGGTACTAAATACTAACTAAAAATTGGTCTTTTCTATTTGGCACATGTTTAAGATGGTCTGAAGACACTAAACTATTAATGCCATAGAATCAGCTTATATGATTCGTCTCTAAGTGTCCATAAAGTTCCACCTGTACTATCAAGCAATGAAATGAGGATTTAGCCTTGCGGAATGCTGTGTGTCTGCAGTTCATTTTGATGATTGCTTTCTTTAAATCTTTTCCAGCGTGAACTTATGCAAAAACTCACCCTCTAATTCATGCTTAATTGCTATTTTTTTTTTGTCATTTCCTCCCTTTAAGTGAGTTTCAGTTTCTCTTCATGTGTCGGCTATAACAGTGCCCATTTCTTGACTGTGAGTGGCATTCTATTGCTTAATGAACCTGCGATGATTACTTGAACTTTATATTAATTATATCTGCTGTTTTGAAAATTTTCATAAATGATTTTATTGTAAATAATTTGAACTCAGATACCTATGGTTATTGCTTTCTTGCTTTTATAGTTACTAGTATTGCTGCTTATGCCTAAATTTCTACACATCGTTGGTAAAACAATTTTCCCATTTTCTTTACTTTAAGCTAGTTGTGAAGAAATTGCTCTTTTGCAGCAAGGATATTGCTAATTTTCATCGTCCAAAAGCTTTATGGTATCCTCATCATATTGAGGTGCCATTTAAGGAACAAGGGAAGCTAGCCACACAGGGACCAATGAAAATCATTATGAAGAGTTTGGGTGGTAAAGGAAGTAAACTTCATGTGGACACAGAAGAAACCATCGCCTCTGTGAAAGCTAAAGCTTCCAAAAAGCTAGGTTAGATACCTGTTTCTCTGAGTGTGAAGTAAATTTTCTAAACAGTTCCATATAATATTCTAACCTTTGACATATTCATTCTACATGTGTATAAATTACGATCAGTTAATTCAAAGACACTGTCCCTTTTCTTGTAGATTTTAAACTATCTGAGCCAGTGAAGATATTTTATTCTGGGAGGGAGCTTGATGACAACAAATCTCTTGCTGAACAGAATGTTGAGTCAAACACAATCTTGCACCTTATTAGGACAAAAATACATCTATTGCCCCGAGCGCAAAAGCTTCCTGGTGAGAACAAGTCGTTACGTCCTCCTGGAGCTTTTAAGAAGAAATCCGACCTTTCAGTAAAAGATGGTCATGTTTTCTTAATGGAGTAAGTTATCAAATTTTTTTTGGGGATTGTTTGTATTTTTGTTTTGAAGTTATTAATCTCATACCGATCAGAGTTATTACTATTTTTTCAAATCCCAAATTTGACTTGTGTTTTCTACAATACATTGTGGTAGTTTTAACTTTTCATGTTTTTCTTAAAAGAGTGTGAACTTATATTTTTATGGCATTACTTTTGTATTCTATTTTAACAAGAAATTGAGGATGAGATGAAAACAAATGATAATTCCAGTCATGTGATAAGATGTGCCTCACTTTGAAGGGAAGTTTATAGAAATCAAACAGAGATAGGATGATTATAAACATATTTGAATATTTGTTTGACTTTGTTCACTTGGTGCCTTTCTGCTGATTGGCTTTTTCCTAATGAATGATACATACCAAGACCTTTATTAACCTCTTATGACACACTCAAAAGTTTAATTCGAATTATACTTTTGTTCTTCATCTCCTCTAGAAAAGGTTTAATCTAATTGTATGACTAATATAAATTGAGTTTGCCTGCTTATAGTTTTTTTCTTATAAATTATTTCAGGTACTGCGAGGAAAGGCCTTTGCTTCTAGGTAATGCAGGAATGGGTGCAAGACTCTGTACATATTATCAAAAATCTGCACCAGGTGATCAAATGGGAAACTTGCTGCGGAATGGTGATAATGGTTTGGGGAGTGTTGTCATTCTTGATCCTGCTGATAAATCCCCATTTCTTGGAGATATAAAACCTGGTTCCAGCCAGTCGTGCCTTGAAACTAACATGTATAGAGCACCCATATTTCAACATAAAGTGCCATCAACTGATTACTTATTGGTGAGGTCTTCAAAGGGAAAGCTGTCCATCAGACGCATTGACAGGATTGATGTTGTTGGACAACAGGTTATGCTAATATTCTTTTTATATTTATTCTTCCTATTTCTCAAGGGTCTTGTTTGGTCTGTGTGGGATACCACATGTCCTATCATATTCTTCTTTTCTATTGAAGTTGCTTTCCATTTTCATCTTTTTCTTGTTTTTTTCTTTTTTCTTTTTTTTTTTCTTTTTGTTGGGAGTGAGGGGAAGTAACCCATGATTTGCAACTGGTAGTGATACTAGATTCTTCAGATGTTTGGTAATGCATGTGTTCTAACTTGGATTTGTTCAACAGGAGCCTCACATAGAGGTTATGTCTCCTGGGTCCAAAGGTGTTCAGTTCTATATCATGAACAGATTGTTGGTACACATGTACCGGGAGTTCCGTGCTTGTGAAAAACGTGGTTTGCGCCCTTCTTTACGCGCAGATGAGTTGGTCTTACAGTTTCCTAACTTGTCTGAAGCATTTCTTCGGAAGAGGCTGAAAAATTGTGCTGATTTACAGGTATTGTATCCTGCTTCCAGTTATCCCTGCCTTGGCCACAATCTGTCTTGATAATGTTCATGTTCACCAATAGAAATAGCAGAAGAGAGAGAAATGGTGCATTAGTAATTAAGAGAACAAAGTTCAACCATAATATAAAACCCAGAAAACGCACCTCTATGTTCTACATGCACTTGTATTTATTTAGCTTGCTCATTCTTCTAAATTTTGTGAGTAAACCTTGTTCTTTTTGTGTGGGCTACTAGAGAGGACCACATGGGCATATTCTTTGGGTTATGAAGCGCAATTTTCGCATTCCTTCGGAGGAAGAACTGAGAAGGATGGTCACTCCTGAAAATGTGAGTATTTATGTATATTTATCATTTTTATTTTGTTTGAAGGATTTATGCTGTAGGTGGGGGTTATACGTGAGTTTTTATCAATGACAGAAGCTTGTAGAATTTTGAATCTACAACTTAATAAGTGTTTTCAAATTGCTCTAGGTGGGTAAACCTTGCTTTTGTGTTCAGCATCAAAGTCTGATAAGACAAAATGATCCTAAATAAAATTCATTGCTCTTTTGTATCTCTTCTTCTTTTGTTGAAATTTGTAATGAATTAGTTTGATCCCCAATAAATGACATGACAGTAGGTTTTTTTTTTTTTTTTGGCTCGTTAGTATGTGTTTATGGTTTTCATAAATACCGTAAAAGTTGAGCAGGAATGCAATGGTATTGAAATCTGATTGCTTGATTCTAAGTGTGTCTTATGTCTCAATTATGAGCCAAAGAAATCAAGCACGGAGAAAGTTCTTGGGTAGATCTGTTCTAGCTTATATACTAGTTGTTGAAGGATCTATACACAAGGTGCAAAAGTCTATCCTCTGAGGCACTAGGCGCAATTAAAGCACACACCTGAGTAAAGCTAGGCTCATGGGATGTAAACACTCCTAAAGTACTAGAATGTGTACCTGTTCTTTCCTCAAAAGAATGTGTTGTAAATGAAAAAACATAAAGAAAATGAAAAAAAAAAACTGTTAGCATTAGTTATTCAGATCATAAGCAACTAGCAGCCAAAAGTTCCTAGTTATAATCCTTAAAGACTTATTTAGTTTTACATCTGTTATGATTGGATACCTCTTCCTACTTGTTACTCTATATCCAATAGACCAATACTACATCACCCTCACTTCCAGAAATACTTGCAATATCGGGATCAAATTCATGACGTGAATAAAAGCCATCAAACTTAGTCCTCCCCATCATTTGGATTTGAGTAAGTATTCTTGAACAATTGATAATCTTATTAGGATTAACATGGACTGTTGGGAGAGGGAGGGATAGAGTGGAATAGTGCATATCTGGAGAGATCACAGTCACAAAAAACTAGTAACATTTTCCCGTAGGCAAAATCCTCTTCTCTTCCCACTTCCATCGGAACTAGGATTCTATTTTTCCCAATGTGTTTTTAATCATGAGCTTTCTTCTAGTATTTTAAAGGCCCATTCTGGTTATTAAACTAATGTCAACCAATTTATCTTATATACACTAGTTCTATTTCTTTTTCTTTTTTTAATTTTCTTTATTTATTCATATGCATTTTTTAAAATATATTTGCGAAAGAAAAATGTTTCCTGACTTAGCCTTAGGTTATGCGTCTTTTGTCTGTTGCCTTGATTGATTAAGCACACCTGATGAAAGTTAACCACCTTAGGTATGAGGCGCACAGCCATTGCCTAGTGCCTTAATCTTGAGGCACCCATTCAATAAATATGCTTATATATCAATTAATATTAATATTTTTAAAAGATACCCAACAAGATCTCTCTCCATGTTTGTCGATATTTGTCGTTGGGGTAGGAAAAGAGAAAATTTGAAGCATATAATGCTCACAAACTATTTCGTAATCCACTTGTGCATGAATTATCATACAATGTTCTGTTTGATGTTTATAATTGCTTAACTAATTATATGCTTAACTTAACAAGAAAAAAGTATAATACACCTACTGTATATGTCAAGGGATTATGATGCTGAAATATTTTTGTACTAATTCCCAATTTTTCCTTAGGTTTGTGCCTACGAGAGCATGCAAGCAGGTCTGTACAGGCTGAAACGTTTGGGAATTACAAGGCTGACTCTTTCCGCCGGTCTTTCATCTGCAATGAATCAGCTTCCAGATGAAGCGATTACTTTAGCTGCTGCTTCACATATCGAGAGGGAGCTGCAAATAACGCCATGGAATTTGAGTAGTAATTTTGTTTCCTGTACAAACCAGGCAAGTCGTCTCTTCATCTTCAGATTGTTATGCTCTGGGGTCTATATCTGATTTTATATCTTTCAAATGTAACACATACAAGTTCTGATGCAATTTTTTTTCTAATCTTCCTAAATTGTTCATACGAGGACAAAAGAACCAATTCATTATGTTATTTGGAAAGAATTTATTTATGATCCTTTTACAATGTTATAGCTCAAGTTGATGTGAAAAAGAACAAATCTTGCTTGTCTTTATTTTAGAGATGGCTGCACCAATTTTCTACTCTGCAGCTTATTGATTTTTGTTTCACAAATTATTGGTTCTACAATAGTTTAGATCCATTTAAGGATTAACATGACAGGTCTGTACTTTTCCTGTTCAGGATAGAGAAAATATTGAGCGTCTAGAAATTACGGGTGTTGGCGACCCTTCAGGAAGGGGCCTTGGTTTTAGTTATGTTCGTACAACACCCAAGCCTCCAATCTCAAATTCCATGGTGAAAAAGAAAGCTGTTATTAGTAAAGGATCAACTGTAACCGGAACTGATGCAGACCTACGCAGATTGAGCATGGAAGCTGCAAGAGAGGTATATGTAGTTTGCTTTAGAGGAATGCTTTGATTGCATAAATACTGATATATGTTGAACTTAATGGAACTCTGTTTTGGTTTTTAAGAATGTTAAAAAGATAATGTTATCTGTTGTAGACCTATTCATTTTGCTAGATAAATCAGTTTCTTCCCCTTTTCTGTATTTATTGATCCTTTTGTATTCTTAGGTTGAACTGGTTGCATTCTCCTTATTGATCAAATTCCATTCCTTATGCCTTCTATTATCTTACTGTGTGTTTTTAGTCATTTCTTACCTCATTTCGCATAACCTCCCAATGACATAAAAAGTATAAGATGTTGAGCTGATATAAGTGGAGTTCATAGGCCCTGTTGAACATGGAATGAAGATTGTATTTTGGACAGCATTCAATAGTTCAATTGCACTATTGCACTTTTTGCAAGGGTCTAATGTCATTTCATTAGAATAACTATCTGACATCTAAATTGACTTATTTGAAGCAGGGTAAACTATTTATATAAAAGAGTCACATTTCTTTATTAGATGCAGTATAGTTTTTTGTTACTTATCTTAGTTTTCTTTCTCAATCTCTTACTGATCCGTATGCAATGAATTGAACAACCTCTGGACTGTTTGAGTACCTTGAAGTCCTAGTTGTGTCAAGGTTGGCTTCTGTACGGATGATGGATATGCTGAACATCCTTGTATGTCTAGTATTTTTTATGTGGTTGTATTTGGCCTCTTGTGAATTCGTCATACTATCGTGGATGGTGGAACATGAACCAAAAGACTTCCTGGACTCCTTGCCATCACTTTCAGGATACATTTTCCTAATTTAAATCTTGTTTAATGAGTATGTTCTCGTTACTGTCCAGAAATTGTAGTTACCCCAGGATCATGCTTCCAATTGTTTCATTGTGTTTCATGCAGCTTCTCTTGAAATTCAATGTTCCAGAGGAGCAGATTGCCAAGCAAACTCGATGGCACCGAATTGCTCTAATACGCAAGTTGTCGAGTGAGCAAGCAGCATCAGGTATCAAGGTTGATCCAACAACAGTCAGCAAGTTTGCTCGTGGACAACGAATGTCCTTCTTGCAACTGCAGCAGCAGACTAGAGAAAAATGTCAAGAAATATGGGATCGACAGCTTCAGAGCCTCTGTTCTGCAGATGGAGATGAGAATGAGAGCGAGTCAGAGGCTAATAGTGACTTGGACTCATTTGCTGGGGATTTGGAGAATCTTCTGGATGCAGAAGAATTTGAAGATGGTGAAGATGATAATATTGAGTCCAAGCATGATAGCATTGATGGTGTCAAGGGACTAAAAATGAGAAGGCGTCCATTCCAGACTCACGCAGAAGAAATGGAAGATGAGGAAGCAGAAGCCGCAGAATTATGCAGGATGCTCATGGATGGTACAAAGTTTTTTATGTAACAGAGTTTCAAGTTGCATTTCAATTTTCTAAGATTTAAGCTGTTCCTTATGGTAAAGTCATTGCTAGAAGAGCTCCTCTGCATCTAATAGGAGTCCTTCAAATTCTTGTATTGGATGGCAGTGACTTACTTTGTGTGCAAGAGATGCACTGTATAAAACTTAACTAAGTATATTTACAATGTGCCTGCAGCCTGCCTACTTGAGATCATCCCAATCAATTCTCCATTTCCAAGTGAAAATAATTGTCTAGGTGCTATTGGGTGGATTAATAGTTAGATAAGTCATGTAGTCTACTAGCAAAGTGGAATCATAAGATGCAGATATGCAACATTACTGATTTAATGGAAATCTGATTCTCATGTCTTGCTAGTATATAATTAGGACCAAGTTAGTTCTAGCACTCTGTAGCACAATGAAATAAAACTGTGGCTAGATAAACCTGAATTCTTGCCTAAGTCTTAATGTCTGAGAAAAGCTCTATCAATATCTATAGAGCATCAGTATTTTACACGGGTTATAGATTTGCGAAAGTAGCTTTTGATTCATATCAAGTGGTGGTTTGTCCTTACAGCAGTATGTAAGTGAGTTCTCAAAAGTTGTTCATAGTTTTTTAAATAGGATGACTTCATGAGTAGAGTAGAATGTAGAAACAAAAAGCTGGTTGCAAGGTTATTTTACTGTCCGGGTTAGTGGTTTTATGAAATTCCATTTAGAATAGCTTAATGTGTATGATCTATGTTGGTAATTTACAATTACTTAGGTGGGGTCCTGCTAGGCTGCTGGCATGCATCTTTCCATTTTAATTCTTGTTTATGAAAGCTTTCTCACGTGACTCTTAGGAACAGCAATGTGAAAAAAAGAACCCATTGTTGTGCGGTACCACCCGTGTATCTTAGTTAATGCAAATACTTCATTTTGGTTCTTTGTGCTTAGGACTTGTAAAGTGATAATCTTTGATTTTTTTATATTTGTCAATTTGTATTTATGCTATCATAATTGACCATAGACTGTTTTGCAGATGATGAAGCTGATCGCAAAAAAAAGAAGAAGACAAAAGCTACAGTAGAGCAAGTTGGGTTGTCTATTAAGTCAAAGTTTGGTCCTGAAAATGCTGATGGAATTAAGAAAAATAATGCAGTTTCTAAGAGAGTCATGCAACCTGAAGGATCCTTTCTAGTGATGGAGAACATTGCTAAAGACCAAAAGGAGGTCCATAATTGTTTTGACATTGTTTTCCAAATATTCATGTATATGGCATCTTCTGTTAGTAATGGTCTGATGGTTGCATAAATTCTATATGTTCTGATCATGAACTCTATAATTCTTTACTGCAGGTGCAGGGAGATAGCCTCTCTGCTAGAAGTCATATTTTTGGGAAATTTAAAGCCAAGAAAAAAAATGAGATTGAACTACTTAGCAAAAAAGTGAAGATATTGGGGGATGGAATCAATGTAAGTTTTCCTCTCAAACTGTTATGTACTCAGTTAGGCTCATGGCATGCTGTTGTCGTTTGATTGTTTTTTATTATAAATTCCTCTTGTATTTAAGTTGAAGGCTTTGTTTCTGTAGTAGTTTAATTGAATTTCGTAACTTCCCAAACCTATCAACATCAACAAATCTAGCTGTTGTCAGTAGAGGGTGTTGGACTGAGAGTTGCTGATCGAAACATCTTTACCTGCTGTTTTTGTGATTTAATTTTAATTTGTGTCTGGGTACCAAAGGATGCTCTTCTGAATAATTGGAGGAATCGCTTGTGAATCCCCCCACCACTCTTCTTTCTCTGTCTGAATTCCTATCTCTATTAACATGGGTTGTGCAGCGGATATTGACATCTGTTGCTTTAAAATCTAAAATAAAACCAGGTGATCAAGGAAAAAAAGTCTGCAAGGGAGAGTTTTGTCTGTGGAGCATGTGGTCAGGTATGCATCTATTCAGAACGAAGTATTTTGTGCATCTGGATATTGGTTCTTATTCTATTTTCCTTCCTACATTCAGCTTGGTCATATGAGAACCAACAAGAACTGCCCCAAGTATGGGGACGACTCTGAAGCTCGAGTAGAGAGCATAGATCTTGAGAAGTTGTCGAGCAGACCAAATTTTGTTGATCAAATAGAGCAGAGCCAGCAGAAACCCCTTACAAAGAAGTTCATACCAAAAAACGGGGTAAAAATTGCTGCATCAGAAGCACCAGAAGATGATAAACCTACTTCCAAGGCTAAAATCCTGAAGGTTAAATGTGGCGTAACTGACAAGCTTCCAGATAGACATACTCCCCCAACCTCGCAGAGCTCTGAAAGACCAATTACATCAGATGCTGAAATGGGAAGCAAGTCTGTTAAAGTCAATAAAATCACATTTTCAAACAAGATGAAACATGAAGATGTGATTGAAACTCCTAAGGCCTCCTTTGTGATAAAGCCTCCAGTGGATGGTGATAGAGACCAGTCCCGCAAGAAACTTATAATAAAAAAACCTAAGGAGATCATTAATTTTGAAGAAACTAGCCAGGATGGAAGTTATGGTTTTGACTACAGAAAAACAAGGAAAATAATTGAATTGTCTAGTTTGGACAAACATATGGAACATGAGAGCAAGCACTTCTTTGAAGAGTCATCAAGGATGAGAGATACAGGTGGTAACCTATCGTGGGTGGAAGAGAAAAGGAGAACCTTTGAGAGACAGCAAGCAGAAAGAAATAGGAGGGGAGAAAAACTGAAGATGATCGAGGAGCAGCCAAAGTATGAGTTATTAAGATATGAAGAAGCTATCCGAAGAGAGAGGGAAGAAGAAGAGCGTCGAAGGGCGAAGGAGAAGAAGAAAAAGAAGCGAAAGCTTGAAATGAAGGATGACTACTTCGATGATCTTCCTCCTAGAAGAAATGACAGACGACCGGATAGAGGAGACAGAATGGTGAGGAGGAGGGTAGAACCTGAATATGGAAAGCATGCTCCCGATTATGCCCCAGCTCAAAAGCGGCGTCGAGGAGGAGAGGTGAGTAGTTTTTACCCAGGTTATCCATTGTTGTGTTTCTCAAGGGCCTCAATTTTGTTTCCAAACATGAAACAGGAATGTAGGACTACTGTAAAAAAATTAAAAATAAAGAGAATAAATGTAGACAGGACATATAAGCTGTCACTACTCTTTTCATAGTTAATTATGGTTTAAAGTGTTTCACAAAGCTCTGGGTTTAGGAAACCATTGTTGGCCATTCAATTTATAAATATATATTCCAGGCTGCCTTTAATTTTGGAGGTCTTTAATTTTTCACTTGTTCTTAGAGAAAGGAAGGTCAGCTAGAGTACTTAAGAACAATAGAAACTGCAAGTTAGGCATTACTGCTCCTCAAAATCCTCTGTGATATTGATGATAACTTCCTCATTGAACACCTTGCTTTATGTTTAACATTTAGAATTTCTGTATCCATTTATAAAGTTGAGGCGAACCATCATTTTTATATTTGATAGTGTTTTTGTGTGCGTGAATGTTTCCCTAATTCTGAATTCCATAATAAAGATCCCTTTTCCTGGTGAAAGTGTGAAACTAATGCATGTGAAAATTGCAATGGCAGGTTGGATTGTCGAACGTCTTGGAGAACATTCTGGAGACACTTAAGGCGAGGAAAGAAATATCCTACCTATTTCTAAAGCCGGTAACCAAAAAGGAAGCCCCCGACTATATGGACATCATAAGTCATCCTATGGATTTGTCTAAAATCAGGGATAAGGCAAGGAAGTTGGAATACAAGAGCCGTGAGGATTTCAGGCATGATGTGTGTCAGATCGTGATCAATGCTCATACATACAATGACCGTCGAAATCCAGGTATTCCTCCTCTTGCTGATCAACTTCTCGAGCTCTGTGACTTCTTATTAGCTCAATATGATGCGGACTTGACTGAAGCTGAAGCCGGAATCGAATAGATAATAATAGATACGTGTGTGGGATGGTTATTTTTTCACTTGTCCCCTCGCCATTTTTTAGCTCTCAAATAGTTAGTAGCTTCTTCTATTGCAACGAGTTTGCAATTTTGCGTTTAGAGGGATGCCAGTTATTGTAGCATAAAACTCGCCGAGTCTGTATAATTGAAAACATGTAGCAAATCACCAGCTTTGATATAGGTATGCTACATGATGTGTAGATTAATTATATTATAGGTGGCAAAATGTATAGAATGTGCATAGGAGGCTCCTTTTTGGTGTCCAAATTCTTGTTAGTATCAATCTAGCTCTTATGTTGTATGAAAATGAAATATGTTTTTTTTTCCCCTTGTTTCAGCTATCTTGTTTCTCATAAATCCCATTTTGTAAATCAGTAGTTGTAGCCAACCCTCATTTTAAGAGTTGGACTTGGCTTCATTTTACAGAAAGAAAAAGAAAAGGTGCTGGTAATTTATAAGCATTTTGACATTGCAATTTTGTTACTCGTTTGTGATTTTTTGTCATAGGGTCACTGATGACTGATGAGAATGTTTTTATTATGGGTTAATTAAAAGACTTTTCAGCGGAATTTGCAGTTCAATCATGTAATTTCGTTCCATCAACTTATAACTGAAGTGTGCTTTTTTATAATAATAATAAAAAAAATCAGTGAGAAGAACATACCCAAACTATGTCAAGAACCTCATCTGCAGAGGAATGAGATTGAGAATCAACAATAAGGTTAGAAAATACATCACCAACTCTTGCAACAAAGGACAAAGGAATGAATTTAATTCAACAATAAGATTAGAAAATATACTACCAACACTAGCAAGACGATTTGCCAAAATTTTGGGATTACGACAAACCAAAGAGAAGTTTTTTAGAGCAATTCAATTTTACGTTATTAGTTCTCACTAATTATTGTGAATGGAAATGGTATATGATCGTATATTGTTTTCAGTCAAGCGAAGATAACATGAATGTTTCTAAATAGGCCACTTCTAAATACGCCACAAATAAAATTATTTCAAATTTAATTGATTTTAAAATTACTTTAATATCCTTTGTTTATATTTTTTCGCCTCCTTCCTTTTCTCCATTATTATAAAATTTGGATGTTTCTATCAACACCACTACTTTTTCTCAATGCACCATAATTGCTCTACGCACTACTTTTTTTTCTCACTTTTTCTCAACACACCACACACAATGCCATTTTTGCCCTTCCTCTTAAAAAAAGTTATATTATTTTATCAAAACATTAAAAATGTGAATTGAAATTAAATGAAAAGAAATATCAATACCCATTTGAAAAGCACGACGTTCGAACTGAAGGAGGTGAGAATGGAGAAGAAGAAAGGAGAAGATACAAAATCCGTCGAAAGTTGAATTTTCAAAATATTGGAGCAACAACAGTATCATGGAGTCTTCAAACCTCATGGATTCTATCGAACATTTGACCCTCATTAAATTTCTTGGTAGTTTTTTAGGTTTAATGTTACCCCATTGAACTTCTTGGTTTAGATTTAAGTTTTCTAGTTTTCGATCTTCCATCTTGGAAGCCCATGGAATTGTTAATTTGATTTGAATTTAAACCTAGAATTGATGAATTTGCGAAAAATTCAGTGCTGGAATCATGTTCGAACTGCTGAATTTGTTTGACGGAATTTGAGAAAAAACCACTACTGAATTTGTTCGAACTGTATATTGTCGATCGATTGCCTAGACAATCAAAAAATAGAATAGTGAACTAAATATTTATCGTTTGGAAAATCGATTTGGTAAATCTATTATTCTACGTTCAATAATCAATTTTTTGAACAGACTCAAAGTGGTTCGAAAAATGTACTTTCGATCTCTAAACATATAGTTTGGAAATATATTTTTCGAACTAATTTTATAGCATTTGACAAATAATTTTTTGAACCAAATCAGAACTAATGAAATTGTACTTACATCTCTTTTAAAATATTTCAGCATCAATTTATAGGAGGACTCACTGTGTCTATGAGAAGACGATGTGCAGTAGAACGTTGTGAGATATCACGCACACATTCAAAGAGCTAAGCGGGAAGCATTGAAAAATATAGCTAATGAGGAAAGGGTAGATGAAAGTGTAGAAATAAAGGGCAGCATCAATGAAGACATTGAAGGTGTTGATGATATTGATAATATCAGCAGTAGAGCAAGTCCTCTAGTTGCTATCCGAGCTCATGAGTATCTTGTATTGGATGTGTTGGATATTTTGGATATATTTGTTATTTTTTTTTATTAGATGTGTTCAATGTTAGATATTTTGGACCTTCTCTGAATATTTAGTGTTCAATATTGGATCTACTGTTTATGTTCAATTTTGGATTGAAAAATAATTCTTTAAACATTATTATTTGAGTTTGAAAAATGATTTTTCAAACTGATTTGAGAGGGGTTTGAAAATATGTTTTTTCGACCAAACACAATTAATGATATATACTTAAAAATTTTAATTTATTATATAAGTTACAAGTCAATTGTAATGAAAAACTCAATTCACGAAAACTACACTATAATATAGTTACAAGTCAATACAAATGGAAATAATCCACAAAAAAATAAAGTCATTAGAATCACAATACACCAATGCATTTGTAACAACAATTTCCTATCCAAATGCGCAATCACTACGGTTATCTCTCCACGATTCAATGGACTAGCTATATTGCTCTCCGTAAATTCCTACAAAAGTGTTGAAAAATAATAGAATTGACATTGTTTGAAAAGTTGATTTTCGAACACATAAGTGCATGCTCAAAACCAACATTTTCGAAATAATATTAAGTAGTTCGAAAAATCAAATTTGTGAACCACTCCATATTTATTTAAAAAACTTATACCGAACCCTATGAATAACATTGGATAACATAGTGTCCAAACCAAACATACTAGATCGAAAAATGAATTTTCGAACATTTATGTTATTGTGCAGATTGTATTTTTTTTCGAACCAATCATGACAATTTGTAATTCTTAGCTCGATAGACCTCACTAAAATTGAAAAAAAAACCCCGGTGAAAATAGTAAAAAATCACTTACATTGCCCATGTATTCTTCATTTTTGAACTCCATACCATGTTTTCTAAAGTTTGAGAAATAGGATTTTCGGTTTTATTGCTTTTGTAGACAATTTCCATCTGTTTGGAAAATTTTCACGCTTCAAGCTTTGATATTCATTGAATTATATTTTCTGTTTTTAAATATTTATTATGTTACTTTAATTAGTGGTATAAAGAAAAATAATAGTGGTATATGAAAGTTAAAAAATGTATTTTAGTAATATCAAAAATAGATATTTTTTAATTATTTTAATTTTGTGGTGCATTGAGAAAAAATAGTGGTGTTAATAGAAACACCCATAAATTTACCTTATACACCGCAAATAAAACTAATTCAAAATTAATTAACTACAAGAATACTTTTATTACTCTTTGTATATATTGATTCCCCATCCCTCATCTGTCTTCTACATTATTGCCACCACGCCATCACTGACCACCACCACCACCACTCCACCTTCAAAATCTGAATCGAGATTGCGTCAGAACAATGTGTGCTCAATTCATGATTTTCCCATTCAAAAAATTTAATCTTACGCTCGTCACAGAAGCTCAAAAATATTTTATTGTATGTACTACATTTGAATGAAAAAAAAATATTTTTGAAGCCTTCATGGATGGTCAGTTCAAAAAATATTTGGGAATCAGACTCATTCTTCGAAAAAATATTTTCGAAGCCGACTATGCATTTTTATATGTGTGCATGTGTTTGCATTTAAGGTGGGAGAGCAACGTTTTTGAATGTGGAGTGGCGACCGCATTGGGGATTTGAAGAAGCCATGGGTGTTGTGAAGAATTGTCAAATTTGGAGATTTTGGAATTGTGATGAAGCCACGGTAAATGGGCATCTCTCATTTTCATTTTTTTTTATTTTCTGAATCAAGGAAAAAAATATGACGCATACAATAAAAAATATATTTTTTTTAAAGATTGTGGTGTGTAAAGCAAAATTAGCGGTGCAAATAGAAATATCCATAAGATATTAATCTCTACATATCTTTTGTGAAAAAAATAAAAAGATTGATGCATTGAAAAATATAAGGAAAATTACAACTTATGTTACAAGTTAGTAGAGTTGTAACAAAAATGATCTGAATTATGACTAATTATGTCATATGTCGTTTTTAATAGACACGTTGAAGACTTTTAACATAAACTTAGCTATAATCTTAACCCTTCAACAAGTCAATTAAAAGCAAGTCGTCTCATTTTTTCGTCTCAATAATGAATATGTGGATGAGAGCGATTTTGCCACAAACCTGGACACCAAAAGAAGGAATGCCACAAACAGCGTGCTTGGCACATAAAGAAAGGTACATTTCTTACTTTGATCTGTTCTAAAGTTAATTTAGCTTCAGTACCTGGTAACATTTGGTGGTTAGATTCTGGTGCTACCATTCATATAAATGTTTTAATACAAGGTTGCCTGAACTGCCAAAAGTCAATTGATAGTGAAAGATACATTTATGTGAGAGATGACAAGTCAGTGGAAATGGAGACAATAAGGAACTTTAGATTGTTATTAAGAACTGGTTTCTTTTTGGATTTGAAAGACACTGTTATTGTACCGTCATTTAAACGGAATTTGGTTTCTATTTCCTTTTTGGACAAATATGGTTTTTCTTGTTCATTTGGGAATTGCCAGTTCAGTCTTTCTTTAAATTTAAATGTAGTTGATACTGGTTTGTTAAGTGCTTATGACAATCTCTATGTGCTCAATATTATTGTTTCATATAATAAATCTTTGCATGTTGACTCTAGAGGTACTAAGCGAAAATTTAATAATGAAAATTCGACAAATTTATGGCATAAGCATTTGGGTCATATCTCAAAACCAGAATTCAGAGGCTTGTGTAATGTCCCACATTGGTGGGGGAATGAAAGTTTAATAAGTATATAAGTGGGCTTAATGGACTCTCTAGCAACTTGGGTTAACCATTTTGGCAATGCGGGGACAGATGTCAAGTAGTTGCTAGTGGAGCCCATTGTGTCATCATTTCGTTGTTGGGCCCCACTCCTATGGGCTTAGGGCATTACAAATGATATCAGAGCCGATCCCAAGTGCGCTCGATCGGTCCCTGGAGCAAGTCCAGGTGTGCTCAAACCGAACCCCGATAGACGGTTCTACAGAGGAAGGAGTACAACGAGGACGTCGTGTCTCCAACGGGGGAAGAATGTGACATCCCACATCGATGGGAGAATGAAAGTATGATAAGTATATAAGTCTCCAACGGGGGAAGAATGTGACGTCTCACATCGGTGGGATAATGGAATTATGATGAGTGTATAAGTGGGCTCAATAGGCTCTCTAGCAACTTGAGTTAACCATTTTAGCAATGCGAAGACGGATGTCAAGTAGTTGCTAGCGGAACCCGTTGTGCCGTCGTTTTGTTACTGGACCCCACCTCCGTGGGCCTGGGGCATTACATGTCTACTTAGCACTTCTCCAAGAAATAGCTCCCCTAGCCAATAAGACAATATAGCCCAAAGTGGATCTCCTACTATCTTGGCATTCAGCAAAATCGAAATC
This sequence comes from Perilla frutescens, assembly GCA_026008535.1. Taxonomy (NCBI): domain Eukaryota; kingdom Viridiplantae; phylum Streptophyta; class Magnoliopsida; order Lamiales; family Lamiaceae; genus Perilla; species Perilla frutescens. Next base: position 48,732,034 of record BRKX01000005.1, read on the forward strand.
AAAATACCCGATAATCTCCAAATGATCTGATTTTCTGTATGTGAGCATGTAATCCTTTATTCTATGTAGGTACCTGTAAGCATTTAAATTTTAATTACCAATCAAATTGTGCCACGTAGAAATTGAATCATTAAAATATTCATATTATATTATTTTTTTATTTTTTAGAAATTTTAATTCCTAAATTAAATAAATAAATTGATATTTAATATGTGGAAATTTACGTCCAATAAGAATGCGACAAGCGGCAAGCTCAAACAAATAATCAATATATTGTTGTAGAGAATCATGAAATACAAGGCTCCAATGAACTTGTGCCACCCAAGCCCTAATGATGACACCAATAAAAATGTGCCGCATAAGCCTTAATGAAGGCGCCAATGGGATGACACCACACAAGCCGTAAATGCACCCTCATTTGCCTATAAATAGAGGGTTTGGCTAAAGAGGATAAACAAATTCAAGAGCTCAAGTTTGGAGAAGGATTCCTTAGAAAAAACTCCGTCCAATATTCAAGGCATTCTCGTGAAGATTCAAGACATTTTTTCCGTTTTTCACCAAAATCATCCCAAATTTGATGTTTGATCCGGAATCAAGGTGTTTGACCCTCCGATTGGCGTTATAAAATCCAAATCTTCAAGTTGTTCTTGAAGATTCAAGATGTTCTTCACGTTCTTCATCAAAATCATCTCAAATTCAACGTTTGATCCAGAATCAAGCTACTCCACCCTCCGATCGGCATTACCAAGCCCAAATCTTCAAGTTGTTCTTACAAGATTCAAGAAGTTCTTCATCAAGATCAACTCAAATCCATTATTCAATCGGGTATCGAGGTTCTCAACCCTCCAAATTGACTTTATCGGTCCAAATCTTCAAGACATTTTTACAAGATTCAACTTGTTCTTCAAAGAGACGATACAATCTTCATCAAGATCATCTCAAATCCATAGTTTGATTCGGAACTAAGGTTTCGACCATCCGAATCAACGTCATTAACTCATAAACATCAAATTCGTGAAGATCGAAGAGGCAAATCCACTTTGAAGATCTTGAAGAACAATGAGGATCAAATTTCGAAGAGAGGAATCAGAAGATTAAATAAAGAATCGAACCGCATTTGTAATTTCAATCCAAAAATACTTCTTTGTACGCATTTTTGGTGTTTATTAATATAAATACACAAAATTTGTGTTATAAATTCTGGCACGCCCAGTGGAGTAACCCGTTTGGCTGTTTTCCAATGATCCATACCGGAGTTATTTAAATATCTACCCATGTCAGGTCATATGCATACTTGAGCATACATTAGGCTCTCAATAGCCGAGACATAATGAATCTTCTGCATTTTCTTAATTTCCAGATCACCTTTTGGGCACTGATCGAGACTGAACTTGTCTCCTTTAGCTATAGGGATATCACATGGTTTGCAGTTTCTTAGTATCGTGCAGCATGACAGAGTCATTGGTGGCAAGCAGAATGTCATCTACATACAAAACTAGAAAAATACACTTACTCCCACTGAACTTGTGATACACACAATTATCAGCAGCATTAGTCTCAAAACTAAATGAAACTACCTCTTGATGAAACTTATGGTTCCACTGACGAGAAGCCTGCTTGAGCCCATAGATAGATTTATTTGATTTGCAAACCATAGACTTTGGATCCCCCGACATAAAATTTTCTGGCTGCACCATATAAATCATCTCATCAATGTCACCATTGAGAAATGCCATTTTTATATCCATCTGATGTAACTCAAGATCAAAATGTACAACTAACGTCATAATAGTTCTAAAAGAGTCTTTTGAAGAAACCTGAGAAAAAGTCTCTTTAAAATCAATGCCTTCTCTTTGAGTAAAGCCTTTAGCCACAAGATAAGTCTTATATCTTTTCACATTACCCTTTGAATCCCTTTTAGTTTTAAAAATACATTTGCAACCAATGGGCTTCGCACTTGCGGTTAATAGAACAAGATCCCAAACTTGATTGTCTTGCATTGACATGTACTCCTCATTCATGGCATCAATCCACTTTTGAGAGTTTGGATCATTCATGACTTGATAGAAATTGATAGAATCATTTTTCGCCATTCCACTATTTTCCTCACTTTCTTAGAGATATACTTCATAATCATATGGAATAACATTTCTCCTATCTCTCGTGGACCTTCTTAATGGCATTAGTTCTTGAGATGGTTCTTCTTGAATTATTGTGTCGCCATGAGTGGGAAGATTTTCAATATTATCTTGTTGAAGTTTCAAATCTACTTCTCGACTAATAACAAGAATAGAAGCCTGAATATCGTCAGAAGTAGCAGTAAGAGTCAAGATTGACATCTTCTCAAAAGTAATATCTCTAACCTTATTTCTCCTCCCAAACTCAACATCCTCAAAGAACACTGCATTTCCCGTCTCAAAAATTATTTTTCTAGTGGGATCATAAAATTTGAAACCCCTTTACTTTTCTAAATAACCAATAAAGTAGATGCTTACTGTTTTGGAGTCCAATTTCTTTTCATTTGGCCTATAAGGCTTAGCCTCAGCTTGACATCCCTAAATGTAAAAGTGCTTCAAACTAGGCTTTCGTCCGTTTCAAAGTTCAAAAGGTGTTTTGCAGCTGTTTTAGTTGGTATTCTATTGAGAATATAAGCTGCAGTTTTCAATGTTTCTCCCCAGAGTGACATTGGTAAGGATGAATGACTAATCATACTTCTAGCCATATCCTTTAGAGTTCGGTTTCGTCTTTCAGAAACACCATTCATGTTAGGTGTTCCTGGCATAGTGTACTGTAGGACGATTCCACATTCATCTAGGAAGATAGTAAAAAGACTTGGACGTTGTTCATCTGAGCCATCAGATCTACCATAGTACTCACTACCATGGTCAGATCGTACAATTTTAATTCTTTTGTTGAGTTGATTCTTAACATTGGCCTTAAAAATTAGATATAGGTACCCAAATCATGAGTAATCGTCTATAAATGATACAAAATAAAACTGACCATTCCAAGAAGCTGTAGGGAATGGCCCGTAAAGATCCGTATGTATCAATTGTAAGACATATGTAGTTCTGTTGGCACCTAATCTTTTTATTTTGGTCTGTTTTCCTTTAATACACTCAACACAAATATCGAGATCTGAAAAATCACGTGTATCTAAAATACTATCTGACACAAGCTGTAACGCCCCAGGCCCATGTGGGTGGGGCTCAGCAACGAAACGACGGCACAACGGGCTCTACTAGCAATTACTGGGCATCATTCCTCATATTACCAAAATGGTTAACCCAAGTTGTAACGCCCCGAGCACACAGGGGTGAGGCCCAATAATGAAATGACGGCATAATGAGCTCCGCTAGCAACTACTTAACATCCGTCCTCGCATTGCCAAAATGGTGAATCCAAGTTACTAAAGAGTCCATTAAGCCCACTTATATACTTATTAAACTTTCATTCTTTCTCTAGCAACTTGGGTTAACCATTTTGGCAATGCGAGGACGGATGTCAAGTAGTTGCTAGCAGAGCCTGTTGTGCCGTCATTTCGTTGTTAGGCCCCACCCCCGTGGGCATGGGGCATTAGAAATGGTATCAGAGCCGACCTCGGGTGCGCTCGATCGGGCCTTGGAGCTAGTCCATGTGTGCTCAAATCGGACCCCGGGGATGGTCCTACAAAGGAAGGAGCATGACAAGGATGTCGTGTCTCCAACGGGGAAAGAATGAAAGTTTAATAAGTATATAAGTGGACTTAATGGACTCTCTGGTAACTTGGGTTAACCATTTTGGCAATGCGAGGACGGATGACAAGTAGTTGCTAATGGAACCCATTGTGCCATCATTTCATTGCTGGGCCCCACCTCTGTGGGCTTGGGGTGTTACAAGACACTTGTAGCATCTTCTACCATAACAGCTGAATTTGTAGCATGTATTGAGGCACAGGCTGTGAAATTTTGCCACTAGGTTGTGCAGTTTGGAGCTCTGGTAAGTCAAAAGAGATTGACATTAAGTTCCTGATTGTGAAGAAGAGAGTACAGAGTTGACAAATTATTATAGAGTATATAGGGACAGACTCAATGATTGCGGATCCGCTTACTAAGGGATTAACACTCAAGGTCTTTCATGACCATACTGCTCATATGGGTGTGATTTTATTTTAGGATGCATTGGTTATATGGGAGTCTGTATTGTTTTATAGCTCTATAATTTGATTTGGACACATTTTGTATTTTATGGATAAGTCTGTACAGATATAAAGTATTTGGTTATTTGGTTTATTAGACTCTGTTATTTTGATTATGTTTGATCTCACTATAGAATAAAGTGGACCAGTTAGAAATAGACATGATAGATCATATAACATGTAATTTCTATGCTACACATTTATGATCTATGTCATTTGGTTGTATCGGTATATGTGATTATTGATGGGTCTATTCACGTACATAGTGATGATGACCTCTTTAGTCCTATACTTGTATAATCAATAGATGAGATTGTTTGGGATACCCTTAATGTGACAGTACAATTTGAGCTCATAAGGTATTGCACATTTTTTGGTAACATATATAGTCCATGTGGGAGATTGGAGGAATATTTTTTATGTGGACTAATATATATTAATTAAATATGTATGACTGTCTTAAAGTGATCCAATTAAAGGGTATTAATATTGTCATGGAATTTTTGTGTGTAGATATCATCAATAGATTTGTAATTTGTTGGGGGACCGAATTGCAAATCCGGGATGCTTTATTATTATAAGTTAAGGTTATGGTCCCCAAACGATGGCAGACAGAAAATAGAATCTGTATTCCTTCTATAGAATTCTCTAAAGCAAATCCTAAAGTGCCGATCGTTTGAAATATCCATACCACATCAAGAATTCGAGATTCAAGAACTATGGATTCAGGTACATTTCTACTATAAAGTATATGTTTATCTCGGTTTATCATCATAGAGTTAATGAATTCAGGGTATGAATATGGATTTTTGCATGCCCTATGTGCTTAAATATTCTAACAATGTTAACGTTCATTTCATCAAGACTAACAGAGAGATATCAATTTGATACCTTAAAAATAGTTGTGAGATTAATTTGGTCTGAAAAATTATTTCGAGATCAAAGTACCCTGTGGGGGTATAGGTATAAGATCAATTTGGACCTTTTTCCCATTTTAAAAATCTTGTTTGTTCAAACAATGCTTTTTTCTTTTAATTTGTGGTGCATGAAAGAAATTTAAAAGGTAGTTAAGTAAGTTCAAAAATATTTTATTTTTTCTTTTCTTCATCGGTGGTGCAAAGTGTAAAATTATAGTATACATAGCAGCTCCCAAATTATAATTAATTGAAGGACATTATATTTTATTAAAAAATGCCCACATATTGGATTAAAAACTAGTATTTTTCAGTTAAGAAAACCTAATCGTAAAGAGAGCTCTAAAATAATATGCCTCAAATTTAATGTAACTTAGCTAATCGATCCCGAACTGCAAATGGCAAACCCACGTTAGTGGAATAATTTAAAGACTGAGGCGGTTTGAACTTATTCCCTTATTTCCCTCCACTATTCCATTAGATTGCAAGATCAAATCATTTGAAATAAACAAAGAAATGAAACACCACAATCACTACAACTTGTGCATATGCTTATTCCATCATAAAAATCAAGAAAAATAGCAAGAGCAAGAGAAGCCAACATAGTGTTTCTCTCTGCCTCACTAGTCACTACCACCATTGGTGTACAGCAATCCCCTCATCTCTAACCTTACCATACAACGCTATACACTCCCAATAACCCTTCTTTCTCCCCTTCTCACACTCCAAGAACAACTCATCCACAACACACAATGTCTTGTCTCTCAGCATCTCCTCCACCACCCCCGCCTCTGCCTTCACCACCACGTAGTCCTCCCCCCTCACCCCCGTCTTCCCTATCCAATCGCCCTCCATCTCGTACACTTCAAATTCTTGGCCCCTCATCGGGTAGTTCTTGTAAAACCAATCCAGCGCATTTGAGTCGTCTGCAACCAACACTCGTCGTGGATACTCATCCAATGCATCCCTCATCAAATCGGGCAAGAATTTGATCTTCCTCGACGTAAACCCTGATTTCTGTCTTGGAGGCTCAAGATACACATCCTCCAATCCTCTCAATGCAGCTTCCTTCTTCTCAGTAGCAATGCCGCACACCACTTGCTTCACGGCAGCAGAATTCTCCGTTGTCGACTTCCTCATTGCAACCACCGTGTTATCATTGAGTCTTCTCAGATACACAATCTTAAAACTCCGCAGCAATCTCAGCTCAGCCGAGAGATCAGCACCCAAAGGCGCGATCGCCAAACCGCCGTCTTTAATAACGCCACCCATCAGCTCGATCCCACTGAAACTCGGGGCGCACATATAATCAAACACCTGGTGCGCATCCGCCATGTTTCCAGCTCCGGCGATGAAATCAACGCCGGCGTCCCTCAAGAACCCGAATTCGTCCTCGATTCCTTGAAAGCCGGAGCCGATGAGAACGAAACCCTTGTGGCCTTTCGTGATGAGGCCATCCTCCATCAAATCGCGGAGGAGAAGCGGCAGATTCTCGACCGAATTAGATGTATCCGGATCGTAGAGAGGCGGCGCGTTGGAAGCAGCCCCAATTATCGAGCCAATCGAAGGCAATGCGAGAAGAATCACTGCTAGGAACAGAGATCTTGATACAACACGCAAAGATCGTGAATCGGGCAGCTTGATGACGAAAATGGCGTCGGAATTCAGCCCGATTTCAAATTCACTCAGTTCATCAACATTGTTACCGCGGCTCTTGGGCCGGCGCCCTCGGCCCGATTCGTCCATCTTCTTCAAATCAATTGAAGCAAAAGTGATCGCTGAGACAAATTAAAAAAAAAATCAAAACTTGAACCTAGAGAGAGAAACGGGGGGGGGGGGGGGATTCTAGCGAGTGCAGAATCTGGCGGCGGTGTGATTTCCACCCACGAGGGCGAGACGGGCGGTTTGGGTTCTGCAGAGGAGGAGCAACAATTGCTTGATTCTGGCGATTTCCATCGCTTTCTCTATCTCTCTTATTTTGTTGCCAATTCAAATGAGTTTGTTTCTGTTGGTTTTCACATGATAGAAGAAAGCCCTGTCTGGAACTACACGATATATCAGACTATGAGAGAGAGAGAGAGAGATGAAGAAGGAGTGGTGTGGGAAAAGAGAGATGGAAAAGAGGGTAACGTAAATGTGTGAAGCTTCTCTCTCTTTGCTGATGAAAATTATGAGGGAATGTTATATATTTTATTATATTATAATATACAGAGATTAAATGTATAGAACTACCATATAGGTATTATTTCAATTAGAATTTAGATGCGTTGGGGGCCCACACCAAGTGTAGTAGTAGTACTAGATTTTGGTGTTGTGTGGTGACTGGTGTAGGTGATTTTATGTGTGTTTTATGTTTCGGATCACATCCTCTGTTATAATTAATATTTTTAATTTCTTATCAAACATTGAATTTATTGATTTATTAAGTTATTGGGCTACTAGTTTGATCTGTTGAATTATTTTAAAAAAATTAAAATACTCGTCATATGATATTTATTTATATTATATATATATGTACATATTAAAATATTAAAAAAATAGATAAATTAGTATCATGATGAATATATTAAGTTATGTTTGAAATGTGCATCTAATTTATATCAATGCAAAGTAAATAAAATGTTTATTGATAATTCTTCCATAAGTTAAGTAGTTAAAAGTACAGTATTTATTAAAAAAAACATAGAACATCAAATACAAAAAAAAACATAGAACATCAAATACTAAATTATGAGTAAATATATAATTACCTATCAAACAATTAAACATTGACTTTAATTACAAAGAATAATGTATAATTAATAACAATGAAAAACATTGATAATCATTCTTTCATAAGCCACTATTTTAGATTTGATTTCTTCTCTCCATTTATTTTAACGAAAAGATAAATTATATATATTTTTAAATTTTGATTTTAATTATATGTTAAGTATTGATTTAATTTAAAATGAGATTTACTTATTTGCAATTTGTGCACATATATATTATTAATATCTAAACAATAGGATAAATATGTATTGAAATAGTTGGTTGAGTGCATATCACAAAGCTATGTACTTTTTGGAGGTTGTGAGTTTGAATCTTGCAAGTTTCGGAATAAATTCTGGATCGATTTTAAATGGTTCACTGGGTTTAAGTGGATTTGGCCGGTTTGCTTCTGGTGATTTTCAACCTGCCATTTATGTATAACCAGACTAAACACATGGTTGGTTCGCAGTTAAACCGATCGGACCGACCAGTCTAATTTTCAAAAATATTGATTATAACCTTATATTCTATTCCGTATTCAAATTATTGAATTTCTACTATCAGTATTTAATTTTTTTTCTAATGAACAACTATTAAAATTTTAAATACACATCTAAAATTCAATGGTAAAAATACGGTATATGATCTCTTTATCCCATTTGGAACATCCAAATAGTGGAAAACCATTGAATAAAATGGAGTCTTCTTGAATTTGAGGCCCACATTTCATCCATTTCCACATAGATAAGAGAGAGAGAGAGTCCTAACTCCTAATATGGTTATTTGAGTTATGTAGAAGAGAGAGAGAGAGAGAGAGAGAGAGAGAGAGAGAGAGAGAGAGAGAGAGAGAGAGAGAGAGAGAGAGAGAGAGAGAGTCCTAACTCGTAATATAATTATTTGAGACGAACCATAACTTTGAAGGCATTTTGTAATTGCAATATGTTGTAATCATTAATTATAGTTAAAACACTATCTTTAGTTACATTTGCAATTATAACATGCTTGATGTTTCATTAATTCAATCCACCGTGTCTAATCAAATACATCCATGTTAAAATAATAAGCATACACTATATTGATTTGAATTTGGGTACTGAATTGACAAAAAGAAAAATTAAACGTGTTACAATTGCAAAAGTCATTAAAATAATATTTTATTAACAATAATTTCAAAGTCATATTTTAATTATAAAATGATTTTTAAGTTGTAACTTTTTATGAAAATAACCCTTATAAATATATACGTCCTCTTGTTTTTCTCATACATACACATACTGCCATGCACTATTCAAAAGTTATAAATTATGAAAGTAATTTACTCCATATACAAAGTTCAGAGTCCCCACTACCATATGAATGTGTCACACTATTGTTTGTTATAAAGGGATGTGAACGAATCGAAACGAGCTGAATACTCTGATGCTCGAGTTCGGCTTATTAAGAAATATTCAAGTTCGAGCTCGGCTCAAACTCGATTCGAGCTTTTTTCCTCTTATTCAAGATCGGTTTGACAAATATTTGTCATGTTCGAATTCAGTTCATGAAATGCTTGAAAATTTACTAAACGAGCCTGAGCTCGAATGCTTGAAAAAAAGTTCGTTAATTTACATATTCGAACTCAAACTTGAAAAAAATAGCTTATTTTATTTACCCGTTTGAAATATTTATAATATTCATGAACATGTTCGTTTAACCTCGAGCTCGAACATGTTCGCGAGCTAGCCGAGCCAAATACTACTATGTTCGAGATTGGCTCGATAATTTTATCAAGCTCGATTCGAGACTCGAGCTCTGCTCGTTTAGAAAAACAAACGAGCTTTTTTCGAGGCGAACTCCGAATAGCTCGCAAGCGGCTCTGTTCATTTACAGCTCCAATTATAATAATTTAATAGTCCTACTTTTCAATTAGTTCTCTTTATCCATTTTTTTAAATGATTAATGGCAATTTGATTGCAAATATTAAATTGATGTAAAAATTATACTCCCTCCGTCCCAATTACATAATCTCTATTACTATTTTTGGATGTGCCAATTATATAGTCTCATTATTATAATTAATATTATTTTTAAAAGTAATATTCAAATGCACCCTTGTTAGATTTTGGAAATTAAAAACTAACTAAATTTTATGAAAATTATAAATCTTTAATAGGTGTAATCTTGGATGTTTAGCTTTTGTATCTTGTTTTCATAAATATTTTTAATTTACATACGAGTAAAAATGAATTATATAATTGAGACAGGGGAGTACCTTATTTAGTCAATTCAAAATTTTAGTAATGTGATCATCAACTTCATACATTAAAATTAGGTTAAATGAAAGTTTCTATGCTTGAATCTTGTGTTGCGGTTGAAGAAATTAATGTGATAAAACTGGTATGTATCTCCACTCCAATCCAATAGGCCTCAAGGCTTTTTTTTTTTTTAATAAAATTCCATTCATAAAACTATAATATATAAAGTACTAATCAACTTGCGTATAAAGTGGCATATTATTAATGATAATATTAAATATTATTTTCACCAATTTAAGGTTCATTGTCACTCGAGAATACCTAAAAGATGAGGATTCATGTGAAAATAAGTTGTTTTGGGTTTGAAATGCACCCTCTCCCCATTTTTTTTTTTAAAAAAATGTCAATTACCTTAAAAATAATGAACTTTGAATATAGTTGTAAATTTAAGGTAACATGAACTTTAAAAGTAAGCAATTAAAACACTAACTTTTAACTTGAGTGCTATTTAACATCTTTAATTTTTTGTAAAATAAATTGATCTCCAATTAAACCGTTAACTTGTTTGTCTCTTCGAACTAATCATGATTCAACTATCAATTTTTGAAAAAAAATGTTGGTGTATCCAAATTTAACAATCCCCAAATTTTTTCCATTGAAATTCTTTTTTCAACCATCACTTTGACGTTCTTTTTCAAAAATTGGTGGTCAAGTCACAACGAGTTTAAGAAAATGAACAAATTGTCGTTTGAATTGGAGGTCAATTTATTTCCAAAAATTTGGAGATGTTGAATAACACACAAGTTCTAAGTTGATGTTTTAATTGGCTACTTTTAAAATTCATGTTAAATTTGCAATGATGATGAAAGTTCATCATTTTTAAGATCTCACTGTATCCATAGTTGGGTATATGGCGCCAAAGTTGATCTATTTAATTTTTTTTGTTGAGCTAGTAAATTATATATGTGACGTTAAACATCTGATTGCTAATTGACTTGAACATGGATCATCCTTTTGACAATTTATGACATTTTATTACTTTTAGGGTTAATATCAAACTATACCTACAACTATTCACATTTTTTTTTTAATTCTATCTCAACTTTCAATAAATTACAATTAAATACCTAACATTTCCCCCCTTTTTTTCTGAAACTTTGCTACAGCCTAATTTTTGCTACAAATTTGTATGCGGATGGTCAAAAGCTTATGTGTTATTTCTGTATAGAACTTGTTTAAAACTTAAAACTTGTTTTCAAGTTCCAACACCAAGCATCTGAATGTTCACGTCACAAATTTATTGTGGATAATTAGTTCACGTGATAGAATCAGAAAGAAAGAAAATATTACATATTAAACTATAATTTATTGAAAACTGGAATAAAATTAAAAAACAAATTCAATAATTTAGAACACAGTATGTAATTAACCCCTTTTATACAAAACAGTGGAGTTCGAGTCGAGAAATTATCATCAAATGAAATGTATCATGAGATTTCTCCCTTTGTTTATTATACTTGAAACAAACTAACAACTAGCCAACTTTATTGGTGAATAAATATTTAAGGAAATTTTATTTATGCTATAGATTTTACCCTTACACTCTTTGAAAAATAATTTTCAATGAAGGATTTTTTTTTAGGTAATTTTTTTCATGTTGGAAAAATTATTTTGGAACCCGAGTGTGGGTAAGATTAAATTTATAGTCCAAGTAGAGAAAGACTCAAATATTAATGATATTTCAAAGTTAGCCACGTAAACAAGAACAGCTGGAAAATTGAATTATGTGTTCCCCAAATATTAATATTCTTTCAATATTGGGGGGTTGCAATTATTTATTTAACGGGCGTGATAGGGGCCCAAAGCCCTATATGATTGGTTGTTGCACGAGCATGGATAGGGACATATCACGCATATAATTAAATTCAATATTTAACTATAGATTAAATTAGTCACGTCCCAATTTATCTTGAAATTAAGATGCTTCTTTACATGCACAATTCATCATTAAAGTTTGGAAATTCTATAGCATACATAAAAGCACTGTTTCACAACAGAAATCACTCATACATTAACATAGTATTTTCTTGTTTAACTTTTATTTTTAAAAATATATCGAGATTTCTGCCATGGTTGATAATAACTCTATATGGGTTATAAACTTTCTGTAAAGGTGATTCATCACAATACAAAGTATAATTACAGGGGTTAATTATACAGGGGTTAATATGTTATTTTATAGGAAAAATTATACTTTAATACCTACTTTTTTTTACACGTTTTAAAAAATTGTCCACTTTTTTCAAAAGTAACAAAAATAGTACCTCCTTCTCCAAAAAAATAAAATAAAATGAAATCTAACATTTGATTAATTTTTGGTTCCCAAAATATTATGTGATCGGTTGTATTTTAATATATATTTCTATCTTCTCATCCACATGAAAAAAAAAATCCTCTAATTAAGAAATTTTAAAATACAATCAATTACGTATGATTTTCGGGCCGTAAATTTGATCAAATGTTAAATTTTTTTATTTTTTTTTTATAAAAGTGAGGTACTTTTGAAAAAAAAAAATCTCAAAATATAAATGTCAAAGTGTAATTTGCCCTTATTTTCTCAATTACATTAACATGCTACATGAATCTTATATAATACTATCTACATTAATGTCTCTATAACAATCTAATGAGTAATGACGTTGATTAATTGAACTGATAAAAATAATCAAATAGCAACGCCGCCTTTAAACTATTTTTTTGCTACTATCACAAAAAAAATCAGCAAAGTTGAAATTCAGACATGTATCACTAAAAGGACGTCATTTTACTAATTAATGAAACAACGTAGTTTTATCATTAAAAAAATAGAGATATTGTAATAATCAAAAATAGAAAAGGTGATTGCAATCGCAATATTTGCATAAACGTACGTGTTACAACTTACAATTGCAAATTGAGGTAAATGTATTATTTGGGGCAATTTACTGGAAGCAAGTTCAAATATTGCTTGTTAATTTTATTAAAAATTAGAAAACAAACCCAAAAGATTGAAAAATAAACTCTAAAAAAAAACACCAAAAACATTACCACCCCAAAAAAAGTTAAAAGTAAAACTAATTAATTAGAAATAAACCAAGAAAAAAAAGTAAACCATAAAAATTATTAAAAAAAACTAAAAGGCTAAAAATTTAAAAGTGAAGGCAATAATTAAAAATAACCCCAAAATTAAATGGATAATCCAAAAATATTAATACATGACGATAAAAAAATTAAATCATCAATATATTTAGGTACATTTTTTTTTTGAACTATATTGAATATAACTTCAAAATAAACATAAAGTAAAAAAAAATACAAGAAAAAAATGTAAACTGTTTTATGCTTAAAACATGTTTAAAGTACATTAACAAGAAAATTGGGTTTGAAGAAATCATGAAGGCAAGCCAAGCTCTAGTATGAAGAAATCCAAACGAGAAGCTCAAGTTGTAAGGCATTAACCCAATCAGATCCAAATTCTAGAATTTAGATCTAGACATTAGATATATTTATTATTACTCACTCCAACTCATTTATATATGTTTTTTTTATGTTCCAATATATAGACTGATTTATATATATATATATATATTAATATATATGACAAAAACTTGTATATTGGTTTCTTGCATTAGACGGATTTTCATCCGACCCGACCTGACCTAGATCCGACCCGATCCGGCCATATATATATTAAAAAAAAAATTCGCTTCTTCTCTCCCGCGATTCTCTCCGCACTATTCCTCTCTTACCATCTCCTCCACCTTCACACCACCGTCAATTCTCCATGTAACCGCTGCTTCTCCCCACAACCGCAGCCTCCACGATCTCCCCCACCGCTTACATATATCAATCATCTCCCCCAACGCATCAAGTAGTAACACTGCTGCAACAAGTTGTGCGAGCACCACCACCACCACCACCAACTATCGCGACCACTGGCACCGCAGTCGTCTCCAAAACCGGCTCTATATCGTCAATATCTCTGGCGCAAAAGTTTAATCGATTATTGTAAGTGTATCTAGGGCTTTTAATTTAGGGCATTTTAATTTTATAATGTAATATTATAAATTATGTGATAATGATGTTATGCGAACGGACAATTAGTCAGAGTTAGGCGGCGATTAGTTGGTGATTATGTTTTTTTAGTTATTTTTATGTTTTATTTTTTAAATTCCCTAATTCCCTAATCAGAAGTAAATGTGAGATTCTGCTCTGCAAATTCTTATTTTGTTCGTCTGTATTGTTTTTTAATTTATTTGCGAAAACTTAGGAATTTATTTCTGCAATCTGCATCTTAGTCATATTGAGAAAATTGAAGTAATTTGAGCAATCTTGGATAGTTAGTTGCAATATTATGAAGGGGAATTAATGTTTCTAGTGTGCATGACTTTGCTCTGCTCTGTAAATTGTCATTTTATTCGTCTGTATTGTTTTTTAATTTATTTGTGAGAATTTAGGAACTTTATTGTCTACTTTCAATTCTGCAATCTGCATTTTAGTCACATTGAGAAAGCTAAAGTAATTTGAGCAATTTTGGATAGGTAGCTGCAATATTGTGAAGGGGAATTAATGTTTCTAGTCGCTCGACTCTGTGAAACTGAATTAATATTGTTGTTTTTGTGTTGGTTTATATGCTATTGTGAAAGAGAATTAATGTTTATAGTGTGCATGACTTTCATAAGAGTGTTGATATGTACTTTAATTTGAAATTAATGTAATCTGCTATTCTACTGTTCTGCTCTAATCTGCTATTATGTTATACTTTAATATGCGAATTATGCAACCTTGTTCTGTATACCCATGTTCTTTTCTTCATTATGCATTTGGTTGATTAAATTCTATTTCTAATTTTAATTGTTGCGGTTTGATTTTTGAAAAATATATTATAATGATGGAAAGAATTAAAAGAAGTTGCAACGACCTTTGGAGTCAATACGTGATGAGAGGAAAGATGATGAGACCAGATATGAATTTTTGTGTTAGAAATTATTATGTTATCAATACTTTAATTCATGACACAGTGTTAATTTTACTAAATTATGTCATTTATATTGAAGTGAACAAACAAAAACAGACAGTGATCTTAAACTTACATATAAGAGACGAAAATCATCAGCTAAGGATAAGAAGAATAAAGAGGTGTCGGGTACTATATATTTGAAGTCAACATTCTTAAATTGTATTTTCATGTTCAGTTGTTAAATTTCATTTGCGGTTTATGAATCTTGACTTGATTTATATTATAGTGAACAAATTAATGAAGATGACTCTAGTGTTAAGGGATCTGAGGATGAACAAAAAAAATCTGATGATAGGTAATTCTTGTTTATTAATAGTGATACTTCATTGCATTGGTAGTGATTCTTAAGTGAATTATTACTTTATGTGATTTTCTTGTAGTGTTGGTTCTTGGTGCTCCACCTCTTCTGCTACATTTAGAGCATAGTAGAACATATCAGCTTGACCATGCCTAGTTGGTGCATGAATGGCTCTTCTTGTTCTGTCTCTGGCCAGTTGGTAGTTTCTTAGATGAGCTTGAGGGTTAGGATTGAGCTCATACTCATCTTCTTGTTCTTCAGATGATGATTCTGAATCTCTCCCTCCTGCAACATTCTTACTACTTTCACTGCACTCCACCTCAGTCTGGTAATTGTTTAGTGTCTAATTATGTCGTTTTAATTTATTTATTTTATAGTGTTTAGGATTTATTTTGTTTAATTTTATATTGTTATGTGTTGCTTTTATGTGTTTATTTGTGCTTATTGCTCTAATGGTGGATTATACCAAGTATTGCAAAAGCTTGAGCTTTTAATCATAAAAAAGGTATTTACGGCAATTAGGTGGCAAGTGCAAATCGAGTAATTGAGCTGGATTATTTTAATAAGAAGATCAAAATTGCTAAAAGGAATTGAGGAAAAAGCACCCGCACGGGCGGGCTAGGGAGCGCGGGCGGGCACCAAAAATGCCGAGAGCCTCGCGCCCCCGCCGCGCACGAAGCCCCCGATGCGCCCTGCCTCACGCCCCGCCGCGGTGCCCTGCAGCCCGCCGGCGCGGGGGCTGCCTCCTCTCCCTCTCGATCTAGTTTTTCCCATGTTCGTTGCAACTCTGCTCCTTTTCACTCCAGTTCCAACTGATCTCATTTAAATTAGTTCAAGGACTCTTTTGAGCCATTTTTTTAATTCCTAGAATTTGTAGCTTATTATTACCTAAACCTCTAGAGTGGACTTTTTGGCACCAAATCTTCCACAAAATCCCCTTCATTAATTGATCTCTTACCATCAACTCCCATCACCTTTTCTTTTTTGCGCGCTCTCTCTCTCTCTCTCTTACGATCTCTCCCCTCTCTCTCATATCTATTGGGGGATTCACTCTCATCATTCCACCAATCATCTCATTTTCCAATTCTCTCACCACTCCATCCTCTCTACCATTCTACATCCATTCTCTCTACACATACACTACACACACTAAATCTCTACACCATTTTCTCACCATTTTTCACCATCACCACTCTCATTCAAGAGAGAAGGAGAAGAGGAAGACAAAAAGGAAAGCAAACTAAGGAAGAGGAAGAAGAGGCAAGAAGAAGTCGACAACGAGCTATCCGCGGAAGCTAAGCTCGTTTGGAGGTTTCCATTATGGTATTTTCTTTCTAGTTCTTGGATGATTTGTAAGGGTTTGTCCCAAACTTGTGGAAGATATTGAATATTGTAGAAGCATATGCTATTTTCATTTTGTTATGAGATGACATCCTTTTATGATATTTGTGGTATTTTGAGCATGGTTATGGGCTAATCTTACCATTAGGGGGTAGAAGATCGATGTGGTTTTGATTTATGCTTGTTCTTGTTGATTGTTGTTGTTGGAATCGTGCTTTTTCATGTTTAGGTACTTGATCACTACTTGAACATTGATAGGATTTAGAGGAGTCTTGATTATGAATCGAAATCCGAAAATTGGTTCTTTCGACATTAGGTGGATGTGGTTCCTAAGCCTAATATGTCAATCTTGCTTGTAAGATATAGCTAAGAGAGATTTAATGGATAAACGGTGACAGTAATTGAAGTTAAACTAATTGGAAGGGTTTATCGTATATGTGAGAGTAGCATTATCAACTTGAATAAGGCATAGTAATAAAACCATTGAGAGAATCTACACCCTAATACCTTAATCAAACTTATTTCCTCCAATCTTAATTTAATTTGTGTTTTTACATTTAATTATCTCGCTTTATTGTCCGTTTCGAATTCCTAGCATAATCATCATCAAACCCCCTCGTTAGAATGTTTAGAGTGTATTTTAGTTGCTTAGTTGAAAGCATGTGTAGCCCTTTAGATAATTCTTTCATAATAAGTCTTCCTTGAGAGATCGACTCGGGTTAAGCTTATTGCTTCTACAATTGACCCCGTCCAATTGCGGGTGTGGTCCTAAGTAGTCGTCTAGAGAGCGTAAACCGGAAATATAAGTGTAAATTTGGACCCAACCAGTAATCTTCTTTACCATATCTTTTGCTAGATACATTTCAAACTTCAAATATGGCATTTCAGTTTCTTTGAAGGTTACATCTCTGCTGATAACTACCCTTTCACTTCCAGTTTCTGTGCACCATAGTTTGTAGCCCTTTACTCCTTTAGGATAGCCAATCATTACACACTTCTCTGCTCTAGCTTCTAGCTTCTAGCTTATCTTGCTTGATATGAGAATAAGTTCTACAACCAAAGGGTTTCAAATAAGAATAATCAGCAGCCTTGCCATTCCACAGTTCATCTGATATTTTGAATCTCACAGTTGCAGATGGACATTTGTTGATTAAGTGAGTTGTTGTGGCCACTGCTTCACCCCAGAACATTTTTGGCACACTTGAGCTTAGCAACATACCTCTGAATCTCTTTAGAAGAGTCATATATATCCTCTCCACAACACCATTTTGTTGTGGATTTCCTGGCACTGATCTGTGCTTCTTCATGCCCTTCTTCTTGCAATAATCTTAAAATTCTTTAGATAGAAATTCAAGTCCATTATCTATTCTTAGACACTTGAGTGGAACATCTTTCTCAGTTTCAACTTCACTGCACCAATCATTGAACTTCTTAAATGTATCAGATTTTGATTTTGAAATATACACTCACAGTTTCTTATACAATCATCTATGAAGCTGATGAAGAACCTTCCACCTCGCATAGTTTGTGTTCTCACTGGACCCCAGAGATTAGAGTACACATAATCTAAAGGAGTTGTGGATGAGTGAGTACTTGTGCCATAGGGTAGTTTCTTGCTCTTATCCAGAATGCATTGCTCACATTTGTTTATTTTGAAGTTGCTTGGATTCTGTAGGATTCCTTGCTTCTTAAGCTCATTGAGACCTTTATCACTGACATGGCCTAGTCTCAGATGCCATAAATCTGAATCATCATGGTCTAAGACAGCTGCTTATCCCAACACTGTAGTGCCATCAAGATAGTACAGTGTCTGCTTCCGTATACCCCTCAAGACAAGCTTAAATCCTTTTATAACTTGCAAAATACCACATTTAGACTTGAAATGCATTCCTTTACTCTCTAACATGCCTAGAGATATTGGATTTCTCTTGAGCTTAGGAATATACCTGACTTCTGACAAGTTCTTGGTGAAGCCATTATGGATTCGCAGCTTAATATTGCATATTCTCTTCATACTGCAAATCTGATTGTTGCCTAGAAAGACAGATCCAAAGTCATGCACCCTTATCTATATATGTAAACCAGCTCTTGTTAGGACACATGTGCAAACTGCAGCCAGTATCTAATATCCATTCTTCACCGATTGGATGCTCCATCACGTTCAATATCTCTGCCACATCACATCTTTCTGCAATATCAATTGTGTTGTTGTTGCTGCCACTTTCTTTCCCAGATTGTTGCTTCCTGATCCAAGAATAACAATACTTCTTGATGTGGCATGGCTTCTTGCAATAGTTGCAGATCCTAGTGCCTTTATGTGCAGCTTCTTTCCCATTTGTTTGATCAGGTTTCTTACGATCATTGTTGGGTTTCTTGGACTTTTTCTTGTCAACCTTCTTCTGCATATTTAGGGATTCTCCACCACTAGAGCTAGAAGCATTTCCTTCATTTAATTTATGTAACTCTTTTGCCTTTAAAATTACTTGTACTTCATCTAGAGTGATAGTCGTTTCTCTGCCATAGAGCATTGCATCTTTCAGATGATCATATGTCTTTGGCAAAGCATTCAACAGGATGATCGCTTTATCTTCATCCTCCAAATTAATTCCAATACTTTAAAGATCATCCACCACTTTAATAAAACCATCGAGTTGGTCATCAATACCTTGATCATCCTGCAATTTGTACGAGTATAGCCTCTACTTCATGTACAGTCGATTGGCTAGAGATTTGGTCATGTAGATTGACTCCAACTTGGCCCAAACATGTGTTGCAGTCGTTTCTTTTGAGACTTCTCAAAGAACTTTGTCACTGAGATAAAGAATCACAGTGCTAGGGGTTTTCTCCATGATTGCTTCTTTCTCTGTGGTTGATAGGGTTGCAAGCAATGCTGCTTAACCCTTCAACGCTCGCCAAAGACCGAAGTTATTTTTCCTAGAGAACATATAGGTTTCAAACTTCATCAATGCTATGATCTTTACTACAAGAAACTAGGATTTGCAAATCTTCAATCTCTCAAGAACACTATGATGATCTCTTTCTTGATTGTGCGATTCCCACACACGGCACCACTTGTTAGGAAATCAACGCGCTTGATATGATAAGAACAAAGCGCAATTGAATCAAGAATAAAACGCAGAGAAGTGAAAGTGATGATAGCTTGAAGAAGATGTGTTTACGGCTAAGGGAGTTAATTGCATGTACTTAATGAATTTTGAGAGTGTTTACAGAGAATTTGAATGAATGAATGAATTGCCCAAACTATGAGCTGAATCTAATCTATATACTACTTAACATAAGCAATCTAATCTAGACTAGATTTACACCACACGATTACAACTGCCACAGATGAAACTCACATAATTACAAGGCATTAGAAAACTGATTCTAACAGAATAACTAACTTCTCTTAAACTGCTTCACAAGCTTCTGTTACAAGAATGAGTCACCTTTACTTTAGTTGAAACTGTTGCAACACATAACTGAGTTGAGGGTTTGCATGCATGCAAATTGATTCACATGTAGCATTTTTTTTTTTTGTTTACACCAATGGTTTGATTTCTTTTGACCATTTCGTGGTATTTCTTAGATGGATTAAACATTCCATCAGTTTTATTATTGGGAGGTTTTAACATTAATGCAACAGTTTCATTTTTATTCAATTTCTTCCATTTAAACCTTGATTATTCAATTTTTAATGAGCCAAAATTAAGGTCTTTTGCTGACTCTATAAATGATTTGGCGCATAGTATTGGTGACCTCCGGGGGGGAAAAAATAAAAGCTTCTCAATTTCATTTCTTTAATTAATTTGATTTTTCTTCCACTTGAGCACTTGTTTAATATCTCTAATTCATTTGCCTGGAGTGTACGTGTCAATTGAGGTTGTGTTAATCTTCGAAAGCGGTCGACATTTTCCGACTTGCACTATACTTTTATTTAGTTTTTAAGCTAGTGGCTTTTATCACGGTTCAACAACTTTTATTTAATTTGTTTGTAATTTTGTGTATCATTCGGTTTCAGTTCTTACACATACATAATAGTTCGGTAAAAATCATTGTATTTTATTTGTAGGTATACGCACATATATAACAGTTTTTTTTTAATCTATTATGTATGCAAAGAACACCACGGTTTTCAATTGAATATGCAATGTGTGCCATCGAATTGAGTATTTCTTGTGATGAGTATGAGTTTAGAGTCGGTGGTGTGAAGCTGCAACTAAGTCTTTTTTTTTTTTTTTTGAAGTTGCAGCTAAGTTTATTTGATATTTCTTAATATTAGTTTGCCTTTCCCTAACAAAAAGGGCAATTTTGACTTCAAACATAAATTGGCCAAGATTTCACTTAATCTGTGGATAACTATATTGTCGTCAGCGTCTTAAAATTTGTAAAGGGTTTAATTTTCTTGGATATTATTATGCCTATTATTTATTTCGATAAACTCCCACCTGAGATGGGAAAAATTAATGATTTTCAATGGTTCAAGTTCATTCCGCAAGCAAAAATGGATCTATATTCACGATTAACTTGCAGTTCTCGTTTAAAACTCCTCTTATTTTCTCTAAAGAAAAATAAGCATATATAATTGGGAGGGATGTAGTAATTTAAATAATCCCCTCTTATTTTCTCTAAAGTTAAAAAATAATAAATATAATTCTCTAAAGTTTTATTGTAGTTAATGCCCGGTCTCTCTTTATCTCCCCTTTTCAAAAAAAATAAAAATAAATATATATATATATATATATATATATATATATCGGGATAATTTCACTTTTAGTCCCATTAGAATAGGGTCAAAACACTTTTGGTCCCATATCTTTCGTTTTTGGTCCCATAGTTTATTAGCTCGACACTTTTGGTCCCAAGTGTTTTTTTTTCGACACTTTTGATCCCAAGTGTTTTTTTTCTACATTTTTAGTCCTGAAACTAACAGCATATATTTTCTTATATTTTTTTTCAACGTTTTTTCTCGTAAATTTTGTCGAGAATTTTACTGAACAAAAATCGTATATTGGCAAGAAGTTGAAATGATTTTGTTTGGCATTTTGCTGAATATTTATTAGGCATTTTACTTGATATTTTGTTGAGTAGTTTGTTGAAAATTTTCGAGATATTATTTTAGATTTTTTGCTAGATATTTTTCTCTTTTTTTCTTAATGATTTGCTGAAAAAATGAAGCTAAAATGTCCTTTGAATACACACACACACACACACACACATACACATACATATACAGATATACTACACTTGAGACTAAAAATGTAGAAAAAAACACTTGTGACCAAAAGTGTGGGAAAAAAAAAACACTTGGAACCAAAAGTGTTGAAAAACAAATACTTGGGACCAAAAGTGTCGAGTTAATAAACTATGGGACTAAAAATGAAAAATATGGGACCAAAAGTGTTTTGACCCTAATGGGACTAAAAGTGTAATTATCCTGTATATATCCATTGCAGTAGCAGTTTTTTTACCACACTTTCACTTACCAAGAGAGATAGAGAGACTGAGAGAGAGAAGAGTTGATACAATGCTAGCTTACCCAATCAGAGCCATGGGAGTGGAGAAGGAACTAGTGAAACCCGGCACTGGCCCCAAGCCCCTTCCCGGTCAAAACGTCACCGTTCACTGCACCGGCTTCGGCAAAAATGGCGATCTCGCCAAAAAGTTCTGGAGGTGTATATTAATCCTTCTCCCTTTTCATTTGTAGCGGAATAATTGTTTGTTTTGTTCAACATTTTCATTGATTTATTGAATTTGGATGTTTTTAACAGCACCAAGGATCCGGGGCAGAAGCCTTTTACATTCCAAATCGGCCGAGGCAATGTTATTAAAGGTAATGCTGCCCTACTTGTTCTGTAATTTGAGTAAATTGTTCAAAAAAAAAAAAATCCATTATCCCACACTTGTTGAAAGTGTGTGTGTTTTCTTAGAGCAAATGGTTGAAGTTTTAGGGTTTGTTGATGTAGGTTGTATATATCCTTTGATGACTTCACTATGTTGTGGTAGTTGATGATAAACGGAGAAATTTGGCACGATTCCTCAGTTGCAAAGCGTGTTTAGTCTGGTATTCTCAAAAGTATCATATGAATGCGAGTTTTGGTAGTAATGTAGTTGGAGTAATACGAACAATTTAGAATAGAGAATCTCGTCTAGGAAAGTATTAAGTCTTCAAGGGTAAAGGAACTTACTTGCTTTAGAACTGGTGGATGCATGCTGCCATTAGGTTTAATTGTTTCCATCCAAGTGATAATTTTCTTGGATGTATATATATGTCAATATCTCACATTCCATTGTAACAAGTGTATATGCTCAAAAAGTTGCCCTTTATATGGGTGTTTGGACTCTGCTTGGGTTAAACTATTCATATGTTTTCAGTTCCTTTCTTACAATTAATAACTTATTTTTAGATGTAGTGCAATAATAGGACCAACTTTATCTTGTTGCTTGATAAGGCAGATTTTGTTCGATAGAATTTCTATAGATTTGTAATATGTTGTGATATACGAACAATGAGACATGCTTAGGTGCTGTACTAGTTTGTCCTTAATTGGGATTGTCCATGGCCTTTGTTTTAGGCTGGGATGAAGGGGTGTTAGGAATGCAAGTTGGAGAAGTTGCTCGACTCAAGGTAATATGCAAATCCTTTCCAAATATCTTGTTAGATCCGATTCTTGATCGTTGATTTTTGTTTTGAATCATTTGTAGTGCTCCCCGGATTATGCCTACGGGTCATCTGGTTTTCCAGCATGGGGTATTCAGCCCAACGCTGATCTGGTTTTTGATGTTGAAGTCTTGAGTGTCGAGTAAGAAGCAGCTTCGTGAAGATTTGCATTGTTAGCTTTGAGAGCTTGTAAGAAGGTAACTACGTTATGAATGTGGTTTCGTTGGTTCTTGTATGGCTGTTTGAAACTGAAATACTATCTTATCAATTCTAGGAATAATGATGAATCACATCCAGTTCAAAATCTGAGGGAATGAATATGATTATCTGTTTTGTTTTTTAATTTTTTTTCTTTTTTGTGGAGAAGGATTTGAATTTGATTGTGTTGTTGGAATTTGTGGTTTATGAGGCAGAACATATATGAAAATATCCTCTTATGATTATGTAGGTAGTAATAGGATTGGAGCCAAGGCTTGTGAATACAGTTCTCGAAAAGTATGTGTACTGCTGCTCCAATAGTTTTGCTTGAAACAGAGCGTGCTCTTGATTTACTAACAATCTTCAAAGCTGTCACAACTTTGAGAATCACTCCTGTAATATATATATATATATATATATAGTATGTAATTGAATTCAATTTCTTAGCTTAGGAGTATGATGTCACATGCTTAGTGTAGGTAATAACTAATAAGCATTGATACAAGAAGTTGAAGTGCATGTTTTCCAACCAAATCATCGCCATAATTCATGAAATCATACCAAGTGATCGTCACAAATTAATACATGCAATTAGTGAAGGTGCTTTTGAAGTGGCTACTCCCTGTTGGATAATCTATTAATCAAAGCTATTAGATAGAAGTATATATGTGGTAAAATATTAATCTAATGTTAGGTATTAAAATAGTTAATATAATTATTTATATCGTACATAATAATAATAATAATAATAATAATAATAATAAATTATTATTGTTGTTGTTATTAAATCTACAAACTTGACCTTATAGGGATGGGACAATCCACAAAATGGATCTTATTGTTTTTCTGCTCGTGAATTGCAAGGTGCTAAAGTTAAACTAGCTAGTCTCAAATCATTGGCAAAAAATGGGTGACATATAACAACCCCAAATTATATAGGATTACACCTCAAATTTGAAATTTAGGCAAATTACACCGTTAAAATAGAGAGGTTGCCTTTGGGCCCTTTCAACAATTTTAGCAAAAAATGTCATTTTGAAGATAAACAAAATTCAGATTCAAGAATTATTATATATTAATATGGGTATATTACATTTTCATACACATTTTGGACTCTTTTTTTTTTTAAAAAAAAAAAATCAACTTTTTCAAAATTGACAAAACCATACCTATTTTTTCAAAAAGTTTGCAAATCTAATATTTGATCAATTTTACATCCCAAAAAGCGTGCATAATTGATTGTATTTAAGATTTTTTGATGTTAAAATACTATCAATTACATAGGACTTTCAGGCTAAAATATTGATCAAATGTTAAATTTGCAAATTTTTTGAAAAAGTAGGTATTATTTTGTTAATTTTGAAAAAATGTCATTTTTATAAAGAACTCAAAATGTAGGTGTAAACGAATAAAATTGCATGGCTAATTAAATTGTGACATGTAAATAATTAAATATCAAATTATATCATTTAGTTGTATTTTAGGAATTTAATTAAATTAATTCCTAAATTTAATAAATAGATATTTATATTAATATTTAAATACGTGGATATTTTCAACCAATAAGGAATCGACACATGTCAAATTTGTGCATAAAATCGAAAATTTGATAAAGATAAGTCCAAATATTGAGTAGTCAAATCATATTGTGCCATCTCAGCACTAATTCTCCAAATTTCTCTCCTTATACATATAAATAAGAGGTCATACGGAGGATGAAAGATCACCAGAAATCATTTGAAAAGTTCAAGAACTTGAGAAAAAAATTCATAAGTGAAATTTTCTCAAATAGTCAAAGGTGGTCTTGCGGCATTCGATGTCATTCATCACCAAATTCATCTTGAAGTCGGTGTTTGATTCGGAAACGAGACGACGACTCTTTTGATTAACATTATCAAAACCAAAGATCAAGTCAAAGATTATTGAGGACAAAATCTTCCCTGAAAACTTCAAAGATTGTTTGAAGATCGTTCTGGAGTGATTAATCAGAGAAGAAATAGAGATTTGATCCTTATATTTATATTTTGATCCGAAATAAAATTATTTGTACATTATTTTGTGTTTTATTAAATTAAATATAAAAATTTGTGCTGCAAATTTTGGCACGCCCCTTGAGACTTGTTCATGGATAATTTGCCTTGAAAATGAATTAGTCTCAGTAGGTATCAAAGTGTAATTTACCCGATATATATATATATATATATATGTGAATGAAAGAAGCATCATTAGGTTTATTAAGCATATACATGTATGGTGTTTTTTTTAAACCAAATAATTATATTTTATTTAATAGCATGAGAAAATGAATTATCGAGAAGGCATACTACAAAACGCTGGTACTCAACCCAATAATAATAGCTTGGAAAATTATGAGTAGTCTTAGCTAATCATTGTGCCACACAATTGGCACTTCAACAAAACAAATTAAGAGAAAAAAATTGGAATCCTCAAAAAGTTTGCAATAGTTAGAAATAATTGAACCAAATTCAGAGATGGTCGATGAAGAAGATTTTGTAGCATCAAACACCACCTTGGAATCATCTTCGAAAACGACGTGTTGGATATCGAGATACTTAATCCAAGAAAGGGCCTTGTGCAAACTCAATGTTTCACATTCATCGACCCGCATATACTCCAGAAGACGGCTAGCTCTAACCGCAACAAACCCACCCTCATCATCACAACTACAATCTCACAACTCGTCTCATTAGTATCATTAAAAAAGTCAATGTCAACATTAACTTTATAATATTACACGACGAATTGTGCCAGTTCCTATAACGAATAATTAGACCACTATGACCCTTAGCAATACACTTGGAGGCTGCAGCCAAGTGCCGTTCCATCAAACAATCCCAATCACTAGCAACCAATAACAACTACAGGTCTCGATTTCCCTTCCCAAACCATAAGATTTCATTTCCTTCCAAAGTTGCCAAGTAGTCATGCGAGAATCGAGATCATTTAAGATTGTAGTTTTTCTATAAGTCCAAAAAAGAAGTCTTGAAAGCTATTAAACTAATCAATGCAACTCTACAACAACCTCTTCAACCCCACCAACTCCCAGTAACTTTTTACCACCTCAAAACAAATATATATATATATATATATATATATGAAAATTGTTCTTGAGGTTAGAAGTACAAAGCCTGCGAGTTCCGCTCACTTGAACTCTTTTATGAATCAAGATCATTTAAGACTCCAAAGGCACTTCCATTGACCATCCACAACAAAAGTCGGTGAAATAATAATCAATCTAGTGAAACAATAAGAATAACAATCATTCTTTAAATAATAATGCGAGTCGCGATATGAGGACATCCTATTGAAAAGAACTAGGAATAAAAAGACCGCAAACCCAGACCCAATGACAAAGCATGGGGAATAAACTTAAAAAAAAGCTAGAATTAGAACATATCCATGCATCACCCAAAACATTGATACTTTGCCCATCACCTACTTTTGCCACCTCAAGCCTTTTTTAAGTAAATCTTGTGAAGATCAGACGCTTCAACAAATGAAATTTGGCGACTGTCTAACATTGACATTTAAAAACTCTCCCCGAGAGAAATATTTAGCTTTTAACACTTTACAAATCAGAATATTAAAGTCAGCAATAAAACCCTAACCAATCTTTCCCAGCATAGAAAGATTAAAAAGTTAGAAACTACAAATATCAAGACTACTCTAAAGTGTTAAGACTATTCTTTCTAAGTGGTGCAAAGTGCAATAACTACTCTATTTCGATTTACCAGTATTTTAATATTGAAGTGCAAAGTGTCAATCCTATATAAAAGTGTCGACCCTATGTAATTGGAGGATGTTATTTGTCAATTACCTGCAAAAAGGTATAATTAATTAACAAACTACTAAATATTTAATATACAAATATCATCTTTATTTTTTTACTACAATGTTAATATATATATATATATGTATATGGGGAATTGATTAAATATAAATCATTCGTGTAAATTGTTAACCAATTTCCTACCATTTATTCATAAAAATACACGGCTAAGATCAAATACAAAATATAGTGACTTTTATGCAACTTTCGCCCTCTTTTGTATGGTTGTGGTTATTTCCATTTTTTTAAAGCTGATGTCATGCTGACTCAATATTTCAAAAATTTCTAAAAAAATTCCAATGATCAAAACTTAATCATTTTTTTTGTTAGATTAACGCAAATAATATATCAAATTAAAAGTCTCTAAAGCATCTTTCATTCAATATCAGTGAAGCATATGTTCATTTGAAAATTATGGATGAAAAATATAAAAGATTCATTTTTCATGTATATTCAAGTTCAAAATACTACATCAGCAAATAACAAATGTTTCGTTAGCATCAATTATATTGCTCTAACAATTTATTCAATTCAAAACTAGGTGTGTTTCATTAACATATGACAAATATTTCGTTAGCATCAATTATATTGCTATAAAAATTTATTTCATTCCAATTAGAATATGTTTGGATAGCATCAATTATATTGCTACAACGGTTTATTTCATCCCAATTAGAATTTACTTTATTAGCATATGATAAATGATTAATTAGTATCAATTATATAGACCTTGAATACTACGTTAATATATTAAGATATTTTTTGTATAAAAATTATAGTGCATTACTAATGTTAGTATATGACAAATGCTTCGCTAGTAGCATCAATTAAATTGTTATAAGAGTTTATCACATCAATTTAAGAATTTAATAATATGATTTTATTGAATTTCATCATTTTTTCCTTTATCGCTATTGTATGCTAACAAAAGCATCATGTAGTGCTAAATGAATATATTACATAATGCTAATGAAGTACTAATGTAGTGGATTGAAGTCAAATAATGCAATTAATAATCTTCGATCAAACAATCATAACTTTGTCCACAGTTAATTTTTTTTAGAAATTAATTTTTTGTATAAAGGTAGGCTTGACTAGTTTTCCAACTATATAAAACTCGTCATTTAATTATTTCCAAACGAAATCAGTTTTGAGTTTAAAGTTACGTGTTGTACATGAAGTGATACTGCTTCGTTAGCATACGATTATGTTTTCGTCAGCATATGATTATGTTTCCATTACCATGAGTCTTGGAAGTTCGCTTTTTTTTTTTTCTCTTAATTTTGACATTGACGCAAAAATTACCAAAATGTCATTGTGTTTTTTGAAGGTTTTTTTTTTTATTTACAGTCATGCCACTGCCTCTTTGACTAAATGTGAACTACTAGATTGGGGTGATTTACCAAGAAACGCTCCCCCCCTATATATAGGCTAATTAAAATTAAAATTTTAAAAATTACGAAAAATACTTTTCATGATGTTGCTTCTATAATAAATTCTACCTCCTAAGATTATAGAGAGAGAAATAAATTATCTATCTTGGAAGTAGAGAAGATTGGACGAGTTCGAAGGAGAAAAATATTTTATAAAATGCTTCTGAGGATAATAATGATAAAATGGATATTTAGCCTAATTAAAAGCCAATTCAAATTTTCACAAACGACAAACATTTCCGAAATGTACTATCAACTTATTACGTAAAAGAAAAATTGTTGACTATTTAGCAACCATTAAAGTAATTTAATTATTTTATAAGGGCATACTATATATATATATATATATATATTATGAAGTCTGGAATATAAAATGCAGATTTTAAATTTAGCCACTCCTTTTGAATTTTTTCTTCGTGGTTGACACAATTTACTAGCCGTCTGAATTACTATTCGTAATATAATTCCATGTTTTCGTAAGTTGTAATTTCACCAACATTTATTAAATGCAACTCTATTAATAATGATTTTAATCTTGCTAAAATCATCCCAAACTATTTGTATTTGTAATTGATTCTCTTTAATCCCAATATATATAAGTAATTGATGATAATGCTTCTTAAAAAAGAATTACGGAAGTTGCAAAAATTTGGATTATTGAGAAAATCTAATATTCGATTGAAAAATATGTGGTAATTTCAAAAATTATTTTAAAAAATACAATGCTAAAATTCAACAAACAAATGTTATAATTAACATACGGATGCTCAAAACAACACTCACGATATTTTTGCATTTCAAAAATTTAAAACTAAGTAGTAAATTATAAAATGACAATTTTGTAATATATAGATACTATAATTCAACATGCATATGATAATTATCTCTTATATGAAAGAAAAAAAAAATCTCATTCATCCATCTAATTAAATTAAAAGGGTTCAAATTGATTCATAATTTCTAGGATAAGGCCTCTCTTTCTCTCTCTGTATGTATGTATGTGTGTGTGTATATATATAAACTATTCATTGGAAAATCAGCAAATTAAGAGAAAGCGACAGTTGGTTTTGGTAGCTGATCACTTTAATTTTGATTAGTTGAACTAATTATTCAATTTTATATTTATTTGACAAAGTGGTTTGGAGGTGTTAAAATTGGCTGCTAATGACTTATTTAAGTAAACGACATATGTAATTGATTTGTAGTATTAATATTATTTTATTTAGGAATTTCTTTATATGTTTTCTGACATAACCTACAAAACGGTTTTGTTCTTTGTGCCGAAGCCCTCCATTGACTTTTCGAGATTATTATTATTAATATACTCCTAGCTATATACATATATAATTTAGAATTTATATTTTATTTCCCATTTGGTTTGTTTTATTTACTTATGAGAAGCTACTACTATATCTCAATAATTTAAAACAAAATCTTTGACCAAGTTAACATAACTAGGTTTAGATTCGATTCATGCTTGTTTAAAAAGCACAATGTTTCGAAATGTGTGAAAATATTCAGGCTTAGTTTTGTCGGTGCCTCTTTATTATATAACTTGGTTTGATTTACTACTACAGTAATTTAGATAATCTATTTCCCAGTATTAGACTATGAGCATAAAACAAGTGTCAATAGATGTAGAAACCTCCAAAAAGGATGAATGATTATAATTTTGTAATTAAAAAAAAAAGATGTGCAAATTATTTGAGTGTGTGTGAACTCAATATGATTAACCTTTTTTTAGAAGGAAAAAAAAAAGAGTATATGAACTCAAATATTAACCTTTGACTTAATAGAACAACTAATTCTTCATTTTTTAATCCATGGATAAATGTCAGTCTTTAGCTAGGGATGCTGGTGTGTTTTCAAGCTCTTATTATTAGGTCGAATCTTCCTTGATTGTGGATAATATTCTTGTCCTGTTGATAATTTTTGTTCTTATTCGATTATTAATTGAGGTCATTACTTGATTGTAAAAAAAAATATAGATTAATGGCAGCAAATAACACAATCTTTACTCTATTTATAATTTTCACACGACTTTTAAAACCTTACAATTACAACCTGACTATAATTGAAAAAAAAAAATACACATTTTTAAAAATTATGTGAAAATTGTAAAATCGGATAAATATTGCGTCATTTGTTGTAATTAGTCATTTATCTTATTAGAATTGAATGCTAGTAATTAGATTTGTCAATTAGGAACAAAAAATCAAATTTATTTATTATATTTGTTTAATGAGTTAGCTGCATGAATCAACAAAATGTTTACCGTATTTTGCAATTTTCACATAAAGTTTAAAAGGTATTAAATAAAGTACACATATTTTTTTTATATATTTTTTCAATTATAAGTTATAACTCTCCAATTATTTCAGGTGAGACTAATCTGATGTATCCGATTTCAAATCCACGTTACACTATTTCCGGCATATTAAATGACATTGTTTGCACGACCTCTATCAATAATGATGATGCGATCATCGTCGGCAGATTGACGACGACGGGATCAATCCAGGATATTAGGTCTCAACTCGGATAGATAGGATGAAGATTCTTCAATCCTAGTTTCACAACATAGAAGAACCGTAGATATAAAGAGATTTCGATCCCACTGTAATTGGAAACACGAATCTTGGAATATGATCGAAGACACTGCAAACGAGGATGGTTGATCCATTTGATAAGTCAGTTTTGAACTTCATGAGATTTCTCGTTAGATTCAGATAAAATCTTAGAAGAAATATAAAACTCATAGTTTAATTGAATGAGTGATAATCTGTTCTGAATTGTGCATTACAATATTCCTATTATAAAAAGGAAATAAATAAATCTAAAATTCACAAATAAATAAAATCTAAAAATTTGTTCAGGTTCGCAACCCAAGCTCGCGGTGCTTCACTCGCTCGCAGCCTCCTTTTCCCTGCGTACACCTTCACGCGCCGATTCTACAAACTCTTGAGTTAGATCAAACAACTCCCCATCTAGACGATGCATGACATGACTTTATTTAAAATCGAGCACATAAGATGAGTTATGTGAAAATTATAACATGTGCTAAATATTGTATATAATCACATATGAAATTCTATTGCACATTTGGTGTTGCATTCTTTATTACACATTCGATTTTTTATTTAATTTTTTTCAAATTTTTTTATTTCAATTTATTATGCTTTAGTCTAATTTTACACTGTTATTTAGGGTTCATCCTACCCAATTAGGGTCTAATATAATTTTTTTAGTATTTAAATTTTCAAATAATCAATTTAGAACTAAAAATTAAAAATTAAATATAAAAAAAAATTGGGTATGATTAATTCAAAATCATGAGTGTAAAATGTAACTAAAGCATAAAAAATTAAAATCAAAGAAAAAAAATAGAAAAAAAAAATCTAAAAAATATGCAATAGGGAATGCAATATTAAATATACCGTTGAGGATTTGAGCTTAATTAATTAAACTTCATGATCTATTTTTGTCAGTCAATCTGGAATCTAATATTGAATAATACTACTATTTTGAAATTCAACTCCATGGTCTACCATGTTGGGAGTTCTAAAATCAATTGATATAAAACTTTGTCATTTATAATTTTCTTTGACCAAGTCACTAATGCACAAATCAACACAAAATTATCCAAAGTATTGCTGCATAACTGTCTTCCAATCACATGATCTATTCGTAACTAAAACTGGCAAAACCACAAAAAAAAGTGTATAAAATATTTAGGATAGTTATGCTGGGAAATAAATAGCAGTATTGCTATTACTATACAAAAAAAGTGGTTAATTATCTTCAAAATAATAAATTTTGGGTATAGATGCAAATTCGACAAGTATTTTAACAGTATGTAATTAAAATTTTAATTTTATTCTACATTTTCAAATTTTTGGAAGAATAAAAAAAACACATTTGATTTAACCACTAACTTGCTTGTCTCTTCCGGCCAATTATGGCTATTGATTTAACAATCAATTTTAAAAAATGATGTCCTAGCGACCACATTTCAATTTTACACTCTCATCAAAAGGAAAAAAAATAAAGAACATTTAATAACACCAAATAAAAAAAATTAATGTTTTAATTGCATATTTTTAAAGTTATAGAATTTACAACTATTCTTAAAAATAAAATTAATAATTTTAAAGACAATCAATTCAAAAGGAAATAAATTAAAAGGAGTGATGTACATAGGAAGGAAGGGTATTATGGTCATTGAATTGTTATATAATGAGAGCAGCAAGCCCTGAAATTGGTGCAGCCTACTTTCAAGTTTCAACTGCTATCCAAACTACTACTGTTTCACTTTCTCTTTCTTCCTCTTCCACCCATTTTGTCAGTAACTCCAAGTTTCAACATTCTTCCTCTGCCATTTGTAAGCTCTCTCTCTCTCTCTCTCTCTCTCTCTCTCTCTCGATTTCTTTGTTAACGCTGAAAAAAAAAGATAAATATTTTATAGCTTGATTACCGTTTGATTTACCTGGCAGAACTCTGGTGCATTTTTCAAAATTTTTAGAGTCCCAGTTTCTTGTTTAACAATTTTTTAGGAGTTTGTTTAACATTTGAATGTAACTGCGTTATGTTTTTTTTTTCTCAATTGTGTGGCAGTTTCTAAAAGCTGGTGAAAAGAACTCTATTTACATTATCTTGGGTAATTTGGAATTCTTGGTAGACTATTTTCTCTGATCTTGGATAGATACAGAAAAAAGATCGAATTTTTGCTGTTTAAGATTTGACATGGCGGTGGAAAGTGAAACATAAATTGGTGGGCTTAAGATTTCCGTTGCCTTTTTCTGATTCACAGCTTTTAGACTTGGTTGAGGGTCACATTTAGAGAGATCATTAACATTGTTATTTTCTGCAATGTGTAATCCGTTCTAGCTCAATTTTTTCACCTACTTCAGATTTACATGTTTGGTTTTGTGTTTGAAATGCTAAAAATGTAACAAATATGCTCATTTGCTGTTCTTTTCAGGTCCCTTGGGGTATATAAATCCGGTTAAACTTAAAGCAAATTGGATTTAGGAGTGACAAATATGCGGTGGCTGAGTTTGTCCATTGATGTATTTCGTTTCGTTATCTCCTTGAACTTATATTGCAGGGTGATTCTATAAGTGTTAAGAGTTGTCCATTTGAATCGAACCTCTTTTTTTTGTATGCATTTCTTTAGCTAGACATCCATGGGATCTACTCATTTTCCTTTCGCTGCTTGTTTCTTCTATATTCTATAAATACTCCTACTTATAAAGCATTCAAAAGCGCCTTAGTCCATCTTGTCAAGATATTTAGAGTATAATTCATCGCGTTCTTGATCTTGTTTAGATATTAGGTTTTGGCTGATTTAGGAAATCTTACACATTCCCAGTTTTATTTTCACCTTGATTCTCTCCTTTGCTTTATTTCTATACCCTTTTGTGCATTCGACATTCTAATTTCCCTTGAAGTCCACCAAGTGTCAAAAGTAGTTATGGTGTGCCAAGCAGCGAGCCAGACGAGATTTAGGGCACTTAAACATGAGAATGGGATTCCTGGTAGATCAGCCATTGTTGTTAGAGTCATAGCATGCTTTCAACCTCTGCAAAATTGCCAGGTTTGTTCATGATATTTTGGCATTTTGGTTGTGGTGATTGATTTCTCAATTAATGTTTATGCCAGTGCTGATTTTACCGTGTTCTTCTGCTTCAGGCTGAATATTTCCGCCAATTGCTGAAACCTGTCACGTAAAATTGTTCCAAGTTTCCTGTCTGCCTTGCATCAAGCTAGCTACGTGTTGTGTTTTTATCTTCTTCTTCTTCTTCTTCTTCTTCTTCTTCTTTTTTTTTTGTGTAGAATATCCGAAGTAATCTACTTGCTGGACTGCTTACGAGTATTATTCTGGTATGTTATTTTTATTTTGATTGTGCTTGTGCAAGGTTGTCTTCTTTTGTTTGCCAAGTTTTTGCAATCAAAATCCGAATCATGTATTCCAGGTTGCTCGTTTGGCTGGATGGTTACAGCCGAAGAATCTCAGACGTGTCAGCAGTTCTCTGCTCGGAATTCAACAGATTTGAATCTCATGACACTGCTACAGCAAGAGCAAAACTGCAGTTTACCTTATTTCAATCCTTCCGCGCAGTATGCGAATCTTGCTTTTCCAGGACAGCCTAATTGCCACTTACTTGGTTTAAACACAGGGCAACCAAATGCAGTTTCTGGGAATCCATGTCTCAAAAATTTCCAACGTTCACCTCAATACGGGCTTGGGTTTCCCAATAAACCAATTGATGCTTCCTGTGCTCCTGGGAAAAGGTTTCTGATTTTTGATCGTTCTGGCAATCACACTAGATTGTTTGTTAGCCCTTCTTTTTCTCGCCAAAATGACATCATAGCCTCCAAGGTTCCTGCAACTGCTAGTGGCTTATGTGAAAAAGTTGCTTCTGAAGTAGATCAGCGGTTTCTGGTGAAGTCTGTTGTTGAAGAAAAATGGGACGAAAATAATTTGAATGATGGGGAAGGTGAAATGCTTGAAGATACTGAAGAAATCAATGCTCTGCTTTACTCGGATAGTGATGATGAGTATTATGATGATGATGATGATACCAATGATGATACGGATGGTGAGAATGATGAAGTCACTAGCACGAGGCACACTCTATTTGGCATTGAAGATTGCGGCAATAAAGACAAATCACTTGAGGAAGTCATGGAGGAAGTTGCAAGTACTGATGGCTCACCTAAAAGGCGAAAATTGCTTGATGGAAATTACAAGAAATCATCATTAGTGAGTGTTGAGCGTTCCGTGAAGAGGGCTTCTCCGTGCAATTACAAAGATGATGTGGAGTCGCATTGTGGCGGAGCAAGAACCTCCTACAATAACATTGATTCAAGCAAGAATGAAAAGACGGTTAAAATCCACGAGGCACTGAAGATCCTAGGGAGCATTATTCCTGGACTAAACAGCAAGGATCCACTCTCCATAATCGAAAAAGCTATTGTTTACTTAGAATCAATGAAAATGGAAGCCAAAGCTCTCGCCTCCGCCACCTTCCCTTAACAGTTTGTTTGGAGCCAGCCAGCCTTGCGGAACCATTCAACCATTAAGTGAGTGTTTGAATACAATTATTGATGGATTTGAAAGTAGAAAAAGGTGGCTTTTCCTTTTCTGCCTTGCTTTATCTCGCTTTCCCCCTCTAATGGTGCATCGTTGTGTTACTGTGGACCAATGAGCTATGAGGTTAATGGAACACAAATTCTCTCTTTAATCTCATTACTCTCAGGTAAATGTTGACTCGGAATGATTATTTTTGGAGCTTTTTGAGGGATTAAAGTAAGTATGGCAGATTTGTAGGCATGGTAATGGCATAGTGGTGTTGCTTTGCTGTAAATGAGGACCCCTCTCTTTTATTTTTTCATGGATTATTGAGAAACCTCCATAGATTGAGAGCATGCGCGTTTGGTGATTTAGGGTCCCACCCTCCATTCATGGATATTTCTATTTCTCTGCTTTTTTCCCCTCAGAAATCAAAATCTTGGCTTTTGCCCTTTCTGCACACTTTGTTGTGTGGAAATGTACAGGACTCTCTCATATTCTACATCACTCCATTGTTTTCTGATCTTAAGTTTGTATTTTAGGAGAGAGAGAGAGAGATGATGATGATGTATCTGATGCTTCTGTGTTTAAGGTATTATTAGTGTGCTTGTAATAAATGTTACTACTAAAGTTTGTAATGAGCTAGTGTTTGATGTACAAATTATTATATGGTTTGTGTGGTTTTTTCCCCTCTTATGTAATATCATTTTCACATTTTTTTGTTTTTTTGTTGTTTTCTTTTTAGAGACTTTTTTTTCTCTCTCTCTCTCATTTTTATGCTTTGTAGTCTTTATTGATAAGAACATGATTCCAAATGTGATTGCTAGCTTGTGAGTTGTATGGGACCAATTTCTGTTGGGGATTTTTTGAGTGCTATTTTGGGTGGGTGAGCATTTATTACACTCCAGTAATCAATGTTTGAAATTTTTTATATTTTTATCTCAAAATTCTAAAATTTACATATTAATACTCCATATTTGCACAAATTAACATTTATATTACTAGAATAATTTTTCGAGCTTGCAAATGTTAGGGTGGAGTGTTGGAAATTTACGATGAATGAAAACTTGCCACTATTGAGGGCCTAGGGATAATGTAGATAAAATTGTAAAAAGACCGTCCCATTGGGGATGACCTAGTGGTAGAGTGGTGATATCTTGAGGCTAAAGGTCTCAAGTTCGAATCCCACCAACACCGCTAGGTGTGAGCCTGTCTATTACACAGGGGCGGGATTTATCCAGTGCGCACCTCGGTAGCGGCTGCGGGTTTATTATTGTTAATCGGAGTTCTAGCTTGAGTTTTGTCTAGAACCACATTATAAATATGGACTAAAAATTAAAATTGTTTATTTTAACATTTAATATTGTGAAATATTAATATACGAAATTATAATATGATTGATAAGATGTAAGATCAATAAAGTTTAATGTAAGTGAAAAACAATTTATAAATCTCATGTTTGAATTTTAAACAATTAGTATGATCATCTACAAGTTGGGTTCTTGAATTCATATACAAGTCAAACAAATTCACAAGTTGAGCTAACTTAAACGAGTTATTTTCAAATCGAATTTTAAATAGTTGACGATTTGGTTGAACTCATTTTACCGCCTATAAAAAGAAGTGTAGAAACAAAAGAACATAAAAACTTGTCAAAATAGAGTGAAAACTTCCTCTCTTGTTAATGTAAAAAACAATAAATAAATAACCCTTCATCTCTTGTTATTTTTTATTTAAGTAATTAGGAGGTAAAGCAAGGGAGTCGGTCAACATATGAGAATTCCACGTATCTTAAATCCTCTTTTGTTTATATAGTTTTTGTTATATTTTTAGAATATAGTTTTTGTTATATTTTTAGAATAATGCGAGATGAACATGAAATCAAACACAAAAATATACAATTACTCAACTCGTTAGCCCATTGAGTCTCTAGGTGGCTAAATAATCGAAAGAAGACTAGTGATTGAGGTGTGACCACATAACAATTCATTGCAAATAAAACTTCAAAATGGAAGCTTCGTATAATCCTCTTTTCGTATGCATGAATCTTGATATATGATTTTATAATCCATGTAGAGGTACTGCATTACTACATGGAGATCACGACACATCAACATAGTATTTCCTTATTAACAAAATTCTGATGCATCGTGATCCTACAGTGGGATGTAGTACCCCTACGTGTATTTTAGAATTTCCCATCAATTGTTAAGTGTTAAACTAACTTAAGATAACTCATAAAGCAAGTCATTGAAGAAGAGAAGAGAATAATCATATTCAACAAAGAGCCTCCAAGAGGCTTATAAAAGTGAAAGGCCAAAAGTGAGTCACCAAACTAAACACAATTAAAGATAAAAGAAAGAAGTAGGATTAAAGGGAAATGATTAAAATACACTAACAAATAAAAATACATATACCATATTATTATTCTAGCGTTGAGTTACTACATTTGGGATTTTATTTTATTTCATTTCATTTTCTTGATGCTGGGTGGTTCAACAAATATCTTTAGAAATTTAAATAAGGGATATTTTTATAAAAATACATTGTATTATGTATATAAAAGCACACTGTAAACCATTATTAGCAGTAGACTGATAAAGACTGCCACAATAATTATATTCAGAATGTAACTTTGGTTATTGACTCAAAATAAAAATGCCCAAAGCCAAATATATATTTCAATTACAATATATTAATTGACTGGATCCCATTTCAAGATTCGAAAACTAATAACTATCAATTCAATTTATAAGGTAGCGCATTGCATCATTTAATTATTTTTTGTGGCAGAAAATGTTTGACATGAAACTATCACTTTCATTCTCCTACCTGTTCATGGTGATACTCTTAATTTTATATTATTCAACAATTATATATATATATGCAGTAGTAATTAATTAATTCTCAGTATACGCAAATATGTATTTACATTCTCTCGAATTGAATATATTTGTTGCAGAACATGTTATAAATTAAGTATTGTTTTGCTATAAATATTGTCTTATTAGGAGGTTTTTTTTATTATTGTAATTATTGTAGTCAGGGTTCCACTAGTTAAAACACCCTCAAATCTATTAAACATGTCGAAAAGTATAAACAATCAAAGTTCATGAATAAAATAATCTAAGACTCAATTAGAAGAAAAGTGAATAATGTAGGTGCATGTGGGGAAAAAAAGGAATAAGGACCCAAATAATCCATGCTACTTGATTTATTTGTTTTTTTAGCATCTTATGTGTGAAATTTGAGATCATCTTTAAAATTTAAATTCGTAACACAAGTTAAGATTTGGATATAAATATTAATAAAATTACTATTGACATCGATGAATTATGGCAGGTAAAACAACCAAGATATCACATACATATTTAATAGAAAAAAAAATCATAAAATTAGCTAATAACGTGAAAAAAAAGAATTAATTGGTTATAAAATATATTTTTTGAATATATGGCTATAATAAATGTTTCTTATAGCCCAGTTGTTCCTAATCATATCTTTCAATATATATACACCAATGAGTATCAAGGTAACATTTTTATTCACAAAATGTGAGTGATAAAGAAACATGATTTTGAACAAAGTATCTGTACTGACTGTACATATGCCATATATATATATATATATATATATATATATATATATATATATATATTGTGTGTGTATATATATATACAAGAAAAATTCAAACAAAAATGATAAAAGTGGGTCATGACTACGGCTATTACTACATGCCTGCAACGGCTACTCATAGATACATTTTGGATAGCGCAATATTAGACACTTGCGAAATTTGAATCCATAATCTACCAATCATGCGGATGAGATCTTCTATTCTAAATTTGATGTTTCAATCTGTGTTCTACGATCAACTTTATAAATTTTTCTTTCATTTTTTTCGTCAATTTTAATTTATTATGTTTTAGTTTAATTTTAGGATTATTTTTAGGGTTCACCCCACCCAATTAGGGTTTATAATTATTTTTTAATATTTAATTTTCAAATAAATGATTACTATGGTTGATTATTTTAAAAATATGATTTATAATCTTTTAAATTTCAATCTTTTGTTGATAAATTTGACTAGGTTGATTATGTTATAATTAATTTTTATTTTTGTAATATTTATTATTAAACTTGTGAATTCAATCGTGGAATACGGATTAGAACACCAAATTCGGAATAGAGGATCTCATCCCCCAATCATGCGCTCCATCACTAAGTGACTAGTAATCTATAGGGATGTCAAACGGGCCAGCCCGTCGGTTTTGGGCCAACCCTATCGGTTATCGGGCTATTCGGGTCGGGCCATTTCGGGCTGAAATTTTTTCGGGCTAAAAATCTTGGCTCTAACCCTAAAACTTCGGTTTTCGGGCTAGCCCGTCGGGCCAACATGTTTACGACAAAAGTTAAGTGTAAAGAGAATACTCTTTCAAATAGTAAGCTTTCATGTCCTATATTAGATCCAAAATTATAACAGAGACACCATATGTTTATACAAACATCATATAATTACAAGCAAAGTTGATACACGAGAACTTACGCAGCACAGTCTGTATAGATGCACATGTTAAAATCCTCACATAATCTACAATTCTATATTACGATGCATTACAATTTATTCATTGAGGAATTTCGTGAAATAGTGGAACTACGCATTCTTCAGTGTCGAATTGATTGCAAGTTGTATTATATTTTTTTCACTATATTCTATAGAAGAGTTTCCAAAACATATATTCTAATTTATTTGATTGGATTTATCTCTTCCGCAGCAGTGGCCATTTCTTCAATGATGAGATTTTTTTTTTTTGAGAAATTTAGATAATAGATAGTCGACTGAGAGCATAATCTAACTATTTTATAATAATTCATTTGTTTATTATAAAAAATTAAAATCCAAGTTCAACAGAAGGAAAGAATAACAAAGAATGGTAAGTTACCAGTTGAAAGCATAATCTAACTATTTTCTAGTATCCATTTGTTTTTTATCAAATAATAAGAGCATATTAAAAAAAAAAAATCAACCCTACGGGCCAACCCGCGGACCTAGCGGGCTGGCCCGTTTAGCCCGTCGGTCCGTTCGGGCAGGCCCGTTCGATTAAAATTTATTTCGAGCCTAAAAAATATGACCCTAACCTGCATTTTTTTCGGGTGGTTCGGGCCAACCCATCGATTTCGGGCTAGTTTGACATCCCTAGTAATCTAGTATTGTAACGGGCTAGTCTTCTCACTTTGTAAATCCTATTTTTATGTTGATCAGAAATTGAATGGAAATTGACCTATATCCTTGTTCAGGCCCAACTTTCTTTTGAGTTCGCCCGCTGAGACTTGTAACCGATTCTTATTGAATTTCGCATTCAATTTCCATCCAAATTCCTAATAAACAAAAAAGGTTAAGAGCTTTGTCTTTTCCACCACTCTTTACGGCAAATTAATTACACTCTAGTGCTTAACATGACATTCCCAACAAAAAAAAGAGAGTACTCGATGTTTGAGTACAATAACACTTTTATTTCAAAATTTCAAAAATTATATATCAATACAAAACGTTTGTATAATTTAACAAATATGGTACAATTGTAAATTTTTGACGTCCCAAATATGATGTCGCTTAGCAGAATCAAGGAGATTAATGTATAATTTAGTTGGTTACATACTAATTTTTCTTGATTCCGGCAAGCAACGCCAAATTTGGGATGTTGTAATTATTTTGCTTCTATGCTAAATTTGTTAGATGATACAAATGTTGAGTATCTGTTGGTTACAAAAAATGTTAAATGTGTAATTGATGGGTGAATAATCATGGTCAAATCACTTAAGAGAAATTTCAAAATATGTAAAATTATCAAAGTCACATAAATGTCAAGTCAATTGACTTACAGAAGCGAGTTCTCAACTAAAGTTAAAGCTTCAGTTGGTTTTTCACGTACTAACCTCTCAACTGAGTTGATTTTACTCAGTTGAAAATACATTTATTAAAATTGATTAAATACTTAGACAACTTGAACAATCACGCAATAGATAACTAAATAGATAAAGCAATTAAAGAAGCACTTAAATAAAACATGATATATAAAGCTTCGAGTTTTAAATTGATTCCACATCCTCTCTTTTCTAGTAACTCGAAAGTAATCATTATGCACCTGTTGGATTATAAATACACAGTTGGGTAGCCACTCACACTTGTAACACTTAGCTTCAACTACTATCCCTAGAGATCAAACTATGTACTTCAAGTATGACAATTCCTCAACTCACGGGGCTCTTCGCCAAGGGCATAGGTGCTATTGCATCTATGTTGCTCACACTTACAAAACTCAGTTTCTACTACTATTGTTGGAGACACTCGACAACTCATAATTTTCCACTAAGGGCTTAAGTGTGATTAATAATAAGAGTTGAGTGTTTTAAATCTCCCAAGATTGTACAAATTGACTTCATTTTGAAACCTACATGACTAAACAACAACAATTGTATGAAAACTAGTTTGAATGAAAAATTAAAGAAAACTAGATTTTAAAAAAAATAATAAAGGATGCATTTTAAATAATTATATAATAATAATTAAAATTTTTAAAAAGGAGACTCCAATTCTACATGTCTTTTTTATTTTGAGGAAAATTTCTACATGTGTTACAAATGTTACTTATTTATTTTCTAGATGATCGTTTTTTATATAATTTTTTTATTTCCAAAACATAAAATATATTGAAAAAATAACAAAACTAACGTTGTTTGTTACACGTGTGTGTTGACGTAGTTGTCAAATTGTTAAAAAATTAGAAATGTGTAATTTCACTTAAATTAAAATATGATATTGTAATTGACTAATTAAGTTTAAATAGTGACATCTAATCTTCTATAGTTGCACACACAAGTCTAATAATTGCTAATTCCTATTAAACTAGACTGAAGTTATATTATATGATTCGAATAAGTATATCTAATTAGGTCATCCAAATATTGACGTGACATAATTATTATCGAATAATGAAAAAAACACCAATATTAGAAAAAGATAACGTAAAACGCAATGACGATTGAGCTATCTAAAATTGAAGTTGGAATCACATAGTCTGACTTATACGTAATTTCGTTCTTTGTATTCAGTTCCAAAAGAGATGTGAAGTTTTGCAATATTTATTTCTTTTTTAATTGATTTCCTCAAGTTCTTAGAAAGTTCAAACTTCCACCGGTATTTCTCATAGCAAAAAATAAAGAACACTAGGAAATTGAAGTGATGGCTGCTTAAGCCATAATTTATTCATTAAAAAAAAAACAAGGAAGTTACATTAGAGATATATAGCTAGAGATGTAAAAAAATCAGTCTATCTAGCCAGTTTCACTCTTTTTGCAGTGTGAAGCTCAGTAAAGCAACCCAGCCTTTGTCGAGACGACACCGTATCATGCCGATACACACAGTTAGCACCATTCTTGCAACCCCTTGAGCTATTAAAAAACATGCAACGTTTCATCACCCTTGATCTCGACTCATCTTCTTGATTTGTTCCCATCACCACCTGGTTGAGACGCAGAGGTGGTGGATCCTCGCGTGATTTTCCTCCTCCATGTTGCTGAATGAGGCTCTTGTAATAGCTAATGTCCTTCATCGGAGGAACAAATCCTGCATTGAGTTGTGGCCTCACAATGTTGGTTGAGTAGGAAGAATTCTTCGGCTCCAA
This sequence comes from Perilla frutescens, assembly GCA_026008535.1. Classification (NCBI taxonomy): domain Eukaryota; kingdom Viridiplantae; phylum Streptophyta; class Magnoliopsida; order Lamiales; family Lamiaceae; genus Perilla; species Perilla frutescens. The sequence continues at coordinate 48,775,710 of BRKX01000005.1, forward strand.
CTTCAGCTCGGGAACACAATGTGTGTGCGAAGATGCCCCATTGCTGCTGCTAATGAGAAGCTGTTGCAGCAGTTTTTGGTCGCTGAGGATTCTCACAAGCAAGTCTGGGTCGATTAGGTTGCTCTGAGACGGGATCGAAGCCAAGGCAGCTCGTGCTGCTGCTACAATGTCAGGTGGTTGCTGCTGCTGCATTACTGGTGTTGAAATTCCAATTCCAATGTTATTAGAAGACATAGATGTTGATGTTGATGATGCAATGAATCCAGCATCTGCTTCTGCTGCTTCTTCAATTGGTGTGAGGGGAATTAGAGGGATATTGTTCTGATCATCAGCTATTGATTCTTCTGCATCCACCGGGGCATGAGGGCTGTGCTCGAAGATGACAGAGACAAACACGGTTAATGCAAAGCGTAGACGGTGAGAGATACAAAGTTCAAACAAGTTCATCTCATTTACTTTGATGGAATCTAAAGGGTTATGCATATCTTACCTTGGAGGAATAGCTGATGGCCAAGGATATATTGCTTCCAGCACTCTCCTCTCGCGTTGATTCTGAGCCTCGATTTCTTGGCTTTCTTCCCCACATACAACTTGCCATTCACTATTTATTTCAAACTGCAAAAGAACAACAGATGGGACTTAATATTCAAGAGAAATAGAATCATAAATCAGGATAAGAGAAGGCTAAGCTAATTAATTAAATGCAGATGATAGTAAATAGTGAAACCTTAGTAATGATCAAGAATGAAATAATGAGATTAGCATGCAAAATATTAGCATTGTGACAAAGTTACAATGTACAAAGAAAGAAAGAAAATTAATATGAACTTACTCTGGAAGGGCATCTCCATTTGGTCAATGTTATATGGGACTTTTTCATCTGTTCAAAGCCTGGTGGCACACTGTCATCTGGCTCATAACCACCTGACTGAAGTCGGCACGACGACGTCGGCGCCGCCTTTGCAGGGAGATGTTCCTTATTGCCCATTCCAACTTCTGAAGGCGGTTTTGCTGATGAAAACAGCCTCACCTGTTGAGAAAAATGTCAATCTAGCTAGTTTATTGTATTTGTTTACTTCATTAACGAAAATGACGAGATCAGAAAAACAAGACTAAGAAAACAACATATACGTGGCTCCGATAAAATCAATCTTACGCAGAGTTCATTTATTTCTTTAATGAACACCCGAGTTCAAGAACCACAAGTTAGGATGCCATATTTCAGAAAACCAAACAACCAAAAGAAAAATAAAATCAATATACGTATTTTTCATCGATTATAAATCAAGATCCTCCTTCGACTTCAAGATAATTATCATTAGGATAGAGCATCTACGTTGTAACTTTTTTTCTTTGTTATTGTTCGTTGTTTTGATCTCTCAAATTGTACAATCTTCCCAATAAATATATGACAAGAATCGTAATGAACGACTTTCGCTTCATTGCTTTTTTTTTCCTTGTGTTTTACAAATTTACAGTTTTAAATTGATATACAATTGAAAACGACACAGTGATTTTTCGAATAATTTGTTTATTTGCGTCTTTTTTCACTTGTAAAACCAGAATTAAATAAGTCTATAACGATTATATTATCGATGGGTTTCCAATGGCTGAAACACGGATTAACGAAGGATATTGAAATCGTTAGGCTCAACTCCAACAAATCATTCGAGATCAATATTATTGCTGGAATATTTTCCTATTAATTTAAAAATTCGTAACCAATATTAATTCTTAATAGATCTGTAAGAAGCCATACCCTTTCTTCCCTTCAATGAAAGCAAGAAAACCAAAAAAAGTAATTAATCTGCAAATCTCACCGTTTTCCGCTTAATAACAGCATTAATTTTTTTTTTACGAAACAAAAATCAAGACAAATTAAGGATTTTCGTTTTACCTGACAAAGATTAACGTCTGGAGCCCAAGTAATCCTTTTAGATTTCTGCGATCCCCCCATATTAACAAATCAAATAAATTTGGTTGTATTTGATTTCAAATATAGAATTTTTATCTTAAAAATTCAATCAGCAATTTAGGAATCAAAAAAGGCAGACTTCCGCTGTTTCAACAAGAACCCTATAAAATTTCCTTCTCCGGCAGAAATAGATCGTCGTTTTCAATCGAGCGATTTGATGTACGTTCATATATATAGAGAGATAGAAAGAGAGAGAAACCTAAATCCTTTCCTATTCACCTTCGGTTTCGGCGGCTGCGGTTTTTCTTTTCTGGTATTTATAGGGAGGCGGAGTCCTAGCGTTAATTATTATTGCTTTAGCTGTAAACGCGTCGTTAAAGCTTCACGAGGCGACGTTTCCAATTAGGATCTCATTAATTAATTTAGGATCTTAATCGGGCCTTAATTTCAGCCTAGTCCCATGCTTAATTGTAGGCTATTCAGTTCCAATTAATTCGGATTTCATTTTTGTGGAGTTTATGAAAAAAATATGAGCATGTATAGATTTTTTTATTTATAAATATTTGCTTATATTCATAATTTTTAATTTGTATTATCGTTCCTTGGTGAATACATCAGTTCATTAGTTATCAATGTTTGGATCATCATGTTTAATCAAAATGAAAGTTGTCCATGTTTGGATCATCATATTTAATCAAAATGAAAGGATTGCAAGATTCAAACTCTAAGTAAATATTCTTTTTTACCACATAACCATACGTATGTTAAAACAACAAATCTACACTACCAACAGTCTGTTCAGAGGGAGAAACAGTAGTCAATCCTACAAGAATGAAGCAAGACATGAAAAAAGTTCTTTGAATTAATATGGTTCAACATTATGTGTTACATATGATACAAAAGTTCTTTTTTTTATCATTTATATTATTAGTGAAATAATATTTTGTATTAATTGACACACATTATCATGTGCTTCTATAAATGACATAGTATTTTGATAATTTGGAACTAAATTTAATGCTAACACCACAATAGTATCATATGTATTGTAAAAAAGTACAGTAACATTAAAATAGTTCTTATTAACATTATCAAAAACTTCACTAGCATTACAAAAAATTATACTAGCATTATAAAAAAGTTCACTAGCATTAAAGAAAAACTTATTGGTGATATAAAAACTATATTAGCATTAAACAACCAAGTATTGATAGTACAAAAAACTATATTAGGATTAGTCTAAAATATACTTATACCCACAGTTCCTTGAATCATGATTACATATATGGTTGCACTTCTTTGCGATCACAATTTCCACTACCATTAATTTTTACAACATCAGGTGGAAGCACCTCAACTTCACTAAATGTATATAACCCATAAAATTTAGAAAGTAACTCACTTTTTCTTTGACATAACATCATCTTGAAAATCACTAAATAAAAACACATCTCTTAACTCTCATATACTCATGCAAAAAAAAAAAAAAAAAATTTGCATTGTCACCTTGAACAGCAGAAAGACGAGCATAGAACTCAGAAATCAATTGGTTGGTAAGATTTTTGTTCCCCTCCAATGTGACGCAATGCAGGTTTCAAAAATACTTCGCAATCAGGTATATAAAATTCAAACAACACAAGATAAATCTCTACAGTAGTTTCAACACAATCATCATATTAAATAAGACAACAAATTGAAATATAAAAACAGTGATTCTAATAACTTCTTTGGTAATGCAAATAAATCATTTATCATGCTAGTACTCTGATTACAAGTTCTTTTATAATATTAACAAATCAGATGTTTTATAATCCTAACAAGTGATTATAGTAATGCTAATAATTCGATTTGTAATGCTAATACTAACTTTTATAATGTTAATGAGACCTACTGTAATGCAAACATATTCTGACAAATAATACATTACATAGTAATACATATACAATCTAGATAAAATCAAGAGACAAAAATACACAAATCCAAAACAGCTAATAATATGTTTTATACCTATTACATACATCACCAATTCAGAACTAAAAATATTTGTTAATCACGAAAGTTGAAATATCAACTTAATCAAACTTCAAAACACGTGAAAAAAACATTGATTTTAAGTTGAATCTTCATATATCCCATCAAAATTATAACTAATCGTGAAAAAATATATCAAATTAACAACATGAACAATCTTAGCTAAAACAGATTGAAAAAAAAAACTAAACATTCAAATTTTACTTAACTTCTTCATCGAAAAACAATGAACAAATATCTCCAGAAAAAAAAAAAAGATAGCAATCGCATGAACAATGAACAAGGAAATATGATTATATAAATAAATGTATAGATATCAAAAGGAAATAGGTGAAATAAAGGAAAGAAAGAGCGATTCCAGATATGCGAAGAATTTAACCAAATACAATACAATTCCTAAATTACAAAAATAACTCCAATACATTAAAATAACACTAATATTACAATAATGCCACCACAAATTTAAAAGAGTGATTCCAGATCTGCACCGTCCAAACTGGTAAGATCAACGGATTTGATTAGTTCTCAATTTTCACATGCGGTCTTAGTTCTCATTTGATCCATTCTCTATATATATATACATGTATATAAAATATTTTGAATACCCAATAAAATAATATATAAACAAATATTCATATTTTTAAGGCTACTATATGTAAATATAAATTTTAATATACCAATTAACAAGTAGCATGCTTGGAATATAATTATTTAAAATAGAAAAATGCAACGAAAATTATCAATATTATCATTTAATTAAACATGTACAAAAGAAAGTAAGAAATTATATATATATATATATATATATATATATTGTGAAGTTGCACACATATTGTAAATAATAAATCACATCTTAATAAAAACTAAAAATACAAATATAAGCTAAGAAATATTTTATATACATCTGACTATGTACGATTAAAATAATTCAAGTGCTAAACTGTAATGTTATAACATCTAAAAATTATTATCCATTTCTCTATAAAAATATGAAATATTATATTTTTAGATATTTAAAGACCCAATAATACAATATATATATATAGGGGTGGACTTGCATGCAGCAGGTCTCATATATGGTATTTCAGACGGGCCGGCCCAATACAATTCGGATCCAGCCCAATAGAATTCAGACTCAGCCCTAGTCTAAAAAAAAAAATTACAACTCAAGCCCAAAAGAAAAAATCAGAAGCGAAGCTCAACATCGGCTAGCATCCTTCACGCCTCATCTCTCGCGATCGCGGAGACCGTCGTCGCCGCCGTGAACCTTCGCATCATCACCGCCGATAACCTTCGCACCGACTTCAAATATCACGTCCTTTCCATTGGTTAGGGTTTGCGGCCACAACAAAGAATGAGTCGACGCCACCATTAAGGAATCACGAAGCTAAACTCTATCAAAATTTCATCTCAAAATCTGAATTGGATCTAGATTCATCCAAATTAAGGTAAAATCAACTTTGATAACATCATTGGAGTTGCTTTTATAGAATTTGAGTTGAAAATCTGATTTTTTATTTTTCTTTTTGGATTAAAGGTTAGGATAAAAAAAATGGATGAACATGCTATAACCATAGATGAAAATTCTGCGAATGAGCATGAAGATTGTATTGCTGAAAAGGAGAAGAGTAAATAAATCTTAATTTTTATTTTAAAACTTAATATACGAAAATTTGTTTAATACCCAATCTGAATTTTTTGCATTTTTGATGCAATTGTGGCAGATAATGAATTAGAAATAGTTATGATCACAATGTGCTCGTCAAAATGTCTGAATGAGGGTGGCTTTGACTTGGAGTACCATTCATATATTCGTTTCAGGCCACCTTGAGACATTCTGTTCCAGTATCTGCTATTCGTTTTGCATTTCTCGAAGAAATCAGCTATTTTGCTGCTCGACTCATCACCGTTGTTGGGATCAATGTGGAAGCTTGAGACCCCATCAACTATGATCTCTGCTAGCCCTCCTTGATTGGTTGCAAATGTGGGCAGCCCACAGTTCATGGCTTTGATCACTGTCAGGCCGAAGGCTTCGTACAATGCAGGCTGCACGAAAGCCCCCTTCGTGTCTGCAATGTAGCGGTATAGCTCACTGTTGCGGTATCTGTCAGTTTGAGCTGCTATCCATCTTAGCTGGCCCTTGAGTTGGTATTTCTCGATCAGGGCGTGCATCTTCTTGATCTCTGCCATTTCTTCTCTGTCTTTCGACTTGGATGGATCAAAGAATCCACCTACAATGATGGGGTTTACTAAGTTTCTGAGCCTTTTGTTCTTTCCATACCATTCTGTTAATTCTGTAATGTTCTTGATACCTGTAATTCAGTTGGATGAGTTTGGATCCAAAACTTCCAACCCTCGATTGTTTTAGATTAATTTTAGGTTGATACCTGTTTTTATCATACTTGATACTTTTTTTCTTCCCACATGGTACTTTTTTTGTATCAGACATATTTTGCTTTGCTTTGAAATTCTTGGAATCATGATTGTTTTAGATTAATCTAAAGTTGATACCTGTCTTTATCGAATTTGATACTTTTTTTCTTACCACGTGATCCTTTTTCTTGTATCAACTCATGTTTTGCTTTAATTAGATTTTTTATCGTAGTTGATACTTTTTTTCTTACCACATGGTACTTTTTATTGTATTAAACTCATTTTTTGCTTCGATTAGATTTTTTACTGTTGGAATTTTTTTTCCACGTACAAGGATTTGGTGATCATTCATTTATGATAGTTTCGTTTAATTCTTTAAAAAAACACATACAACATAAAAAGATTACAAAAAAGATAAAATGGTACTCTTTCATTTATCGCGTGATACGTTTATGCTCTGTACGTTATACTATTATTATATCTAAATAAGAACCAGATTTCTTTAAAATCAGGTTATGAATGATCATTAAATAACTAATTTACAACTAAAGTTAAAGCAAAAATATTTCTGAAACACACGATAATTTTTTGTTGAGCATATAGTGTGAACAAAGTTACATGTTCATTGGTACCTCATTTCACATTAGGTGATACTTTTTATATGCTTAATATAATATGAGCAAAAAAAAATACAATAAACTGTAGCATAAACAAAGCTCATTTTCTAATGATAAAAAACACATGGACAAAATATATAATAATATCATTCTTAAAACATTCCAGACATCCCATCTATTCGTGATTTCAGAAAGCCTCCTAACATATCCAATAAACTGTATCATCAAGCTATTACAAAAAATAAAATATTTCCTCTTTCTGCCAAACACCAACAACACCACAAATCAAAGATCAAGTTTAACCATAAGATCAATGTATTTGTCATCCCACAACATCCCACCAAAAAACATCATTCAATCACAAATATCATCATTTCTTCTTCTTGTTCATGAAGTCCAGCACAGATTGATGAACTTCAAAACTCAAGTCGTTCGTGCCTGAAAGTAAAATCCGAGCACAATACAATGCCCGTAACTTTCTTCTACCAGATGACTGCAAAAAGAAAGTTCAAACATTTCAATAAGCAAAAAAAAAAAAACACATGAAGCATAAAAGAAAACGAGTGTCTGGATTAAAATGCTGAACAAATCAGTGCACATTTCACCAATGAACACATGCAAAATCTTGAAAGAAAAAAGCAACCCCCCAAAACCAATATCTTTTACAGCCTTTCGCTGCTCCTCCTTCAGTGACTGATAATATAATAGATTGAAGAGGGCCGGGATTTAAATACATAATCATTTCCACTGCAATAAAAAATTTAAAGAAAAATGAAACATAATTCATAATCTGCAACATAAAGTACTAACTAAATGCATAAAAAGTACCACTGAAATCACATAAAGGTAGGAGTTCACAAAATAAATTACCTCATTATTTTTTAACAAAACATCCCAGTTCTCATAAATTTATCATACATATGCATGTATAAATTCATACCTAGGCAGCTTAAATTTTCATAAAAATTTTGATACTTCTTTCATACATGAAAGAGTACTTATACATGAATAAACTGATACTTATGCATGTATAAATTGATACCCATACACTTCAAAGAAAAAAATAAACATAATTCACAATCTGCAAATCACAGTAGTAACCTTCATACAATTTCTTTGACATAATAAGACAATCGCATCCATAAACATCAAGCAATTTTTTACAACAAAACTCACACATAAAATATAAGCAAGTAAAACTCTAAGCAAAATACCCTAGAAAATAAACAATACAACCTGTAATCGCACCAGATTAACGAAGAAGCTGCAAAACAGGATCGAATGGATGATAACTTCTATTTGATTCAAACTGCGAATACAAAAAAAACATAAAAATACTCAATAACTGAAGAACACATAATATATATAAATTAACACCAAACCAAAAACATACACTCACCTCTGATGTCACCAGATTGAAGATGAAATCGGAAAAATCGGATATTAACTACTCTTCGATAGAAACAACGGCGGAATCTGCAACAAATCTTCACCGAAGTACCGATCTCCCTATTCTCGTGAAACTAGGTACAAGAATAATCGGAAATCTTCAGTGATGAACACCGAGAAGTTTTTCAGGCCCGATTCTTACATCTAGGGTTTTGGAAAAAGAAGAAAATTGACCTGAAATCTCCGCCGCTAGCCCGCTATGCACAAACTAAGGTTACTAACCATAAATCTTCAGCGATTCTTAGATCTAGGGTTTTGGAAAAGGAAGGAATTCTTCTCAAATCGCCGCCGCTAAACTAGGTTAGAAAGAAAGGAGAATGAAAATAAAAAGATGGAGCGGGTTTTTTTTTTTTATATATATGACGGGTCGGATAAAACCCGGATCCGACCCGTCTCACATAATGTTATTTACAACCAGCTGCACACAAGTTTTTGCGATATATATATATATATATATATATATATATATATATATATATATATATATATATTCATATTTTTAATGTAATTATGCTAACTCACTTTGTAAGTTTGAATAAGCAAAAACACGTCTTCTGAAAACACAAAAAAAAAAAAATGATATACTCCATCCGTCCTATTTGTAGTCCATTTCTCATTTTCACACAGATTAAGAAATCATATTTAATATGTATTGAAAATACGCAGTTTACAACAATTATCCTATATTATCCTTATTTTCTACTCTATTAATTTCATTCATACTATATTAAATAGGTTTATATTTGTAAAAGAATGTTTTAATACAATCCAAATTAATTTAGAATAGGACTATAATTTTGGGATATTCCAAAAAGGAATAATAGACTACAATTATGAGACGGAGGGAGTATCATATACATACAAGTTGTATATATACATGATTTTTATGTACTTATAACCATTAATATTCAAAACATAAAATTAATCAGTGGAAATTTCGTGGTGTTTACTATTTATGTCACAATACTCAAAATACAATATTTATGAATATCATACATTAATACCTGGGCTAGAATGATATGATAATACATAACAAAAATCTAATTAGGGTCAATTTTTTTTAGCCACTTAGAACTTTTAAAAACTTATTTTAGCCATCTATTTTTAAACATTATTATTTTAGCCACTTTGGACTAAAATACCCTTTTCCTCCATTTTTTAAAGATAAATTAAAAAAAAATCATTTCTCTCTTCCCTTCCCGGCGCATTTGAAAAATGAAAAAAATTGAAAAAATCATTTCGTGAAAAAAAAAATCAGTGTTCTTACCTGCGCGCACGCCCGAGGATAACACGCGCGCCGGAGCCTGCGCGCCCGGGAGACGCCGTGCGTCGGGGCCTGCGCGCACGTCGGGCCAACGCGTCGGGCCAGCGCGCCTGGGGGACTCCACGTGCCGGGGCCTTTTAGTCTAGTTAGTCGGATTGAATCCTTCTTAATCTGACGTGTTTCGAGTCCTTAAGTCTTCCGCTACGTGTTCTGTTGATTTGACTTAGATATCTTGTCTGGGTCACATCATAAATTTGGTATCAGGGCAGCGCGCTGAGCTCAGTGCGTAGGTAAGAACACATTTTCAGATTTTTTCATGCAGAAATCCAAAAATTTACAGAATCACAAAAATAAAAAACGTGCATAGGATTTTCTTCGTAATGTTTCTTCTCCATTTGCTATTTCTTTTCCAAACCAAAATTCAAACTCAAATTACAAAATCAACATTATTCATAAGTAAAACAAATTTACAAATTTACAAAGTTCATATAAGAATGCGAGGGGGAGGGGCGACTGCGACAGCGAGGGGTGGTGGTTGTGGTGGCGGTGATGGCAACGACGAGAGCGTCAGAGGCGGCGATGACAAATGCAGATTTTTTTTTTTTTTAAATACAGATTTGTGAAGAGGAGAAATAAGTGAGGAGAGAGATAATGTAAATTTAATTTGCAGAGGAGAAATAAGTGGTGGTGGTGGTGGTGGTGGTGTGTTCTGCAAATTTGCAGATTTGAATGGCTGAAGTGGGGATGACGAGAGGAGCAAAGCCAAGAGAGGAGAGAGAGTGTTTTTGGAGAGAGAAACTATTTGATTTTCTTTTAACTTTTTTTTTTAAATAAATAAAGGTATTGTAGTAAAATTGGCTAAAAAAATAATGTTTAAAGTTTGGTGGCTAAAAAAAGTTTTTTAAACTTTGAAGTGGCTAAAAAGCCCTATTGGTCACTAGATGATTTCATTTGCGGCCTCTTAGTCGAAACTCCAAACTAAAACGTTATTTAGATCACTTTAATTAGACCACATGAAAATGAGTCATGCACAATTAATTTAACATATGTGTCCACATTGTATTATTTCCAACATAGAAAACATTCACAAATCAATCATCGTCCCAAGATGTATAGAGATTAGAAATAAGATCATGATATGGTAATATAATCTGTCAAAACAATTGGTGCCGATCGATCGCAAGAAACACAACAAATATTCTAACAAAGAAAAAGAAAACATGAAATGCACAAATAGTTCAAGAAATAGAATTCCTCCATCTCCTAGGAGTCTTTCTGGACACATCTACATTCGCCATCGTCTCCGGCCCAACGTCGTTTTTGGCAAGTTTGGTGAGCTTCTTCCATGGTGCAGTCCATGCAGATGCTTGCTTAGGCTTTGTGAGCTTATCGAACTGCTTCTGCAACGTTTCCATGTCGTTTTGGAGTTCCAAGTACTTGGCCTTGACAGTTTCGAGCTCGAATTTGAGGGTGTTGATGTCCTTCTTGGCCGTGGCCCAGCCCTCTTGGAACGACTGTGGAGTTCCTTCGAGCAGCGTTTTCCGGTTAGATATCAACGGCTGAAATTGGGAGTCGCCGGCTTCTTTGGCCATGGCGTTGCTGATCTTCACTTGCTCAGAGAAGAGCACCTGCACCACCACCCTCAACGGCAGCCTCTCGTTCTGCGCAGCGTGCATGCATGCGTCTATCGAGAGTTTCTGGCAGTCCATCACGCGGCACAGCCTCTTGCGTTCGTGCTCTGTAAGAGTCGGATGTGCCTGCACCGAACCAAACAGTCTCATATAAGTTTTTGTGAGTTGCACAAGGTCTTAGTTTTACCAATTAATATATTATACCTTCAGATAGGAATCAATGGCTCTGTAGAGTCCGTCGTCGCAACTTCTAGCAGATTCAGGCAATGCCTCAGCCAGCACTTGAAATTTAGTCAAGGACAAATTCCTGTCTCTCGAAACCTCAGTGAGGTAACTATCAACAAGCCTGGCAACTCTGATCTTGGCATTCGGATTAGTACTTCCCCGTGCTGCTGCTGCTCCTCCGTCGTACATTTTAGTATCAGAAAACGACGATCTGCTCGGGCTCTGGATCAGGCTCTCCGACTGCTCCTGAACAAGGAAATGCTCCAGCAGCCTCTGCACAAGATCAACATCGTACATTGTCTCACTTTTGCTGTAAGAAGGTATGAGAAGATCTCCCAAAGAGGCCTGCTCCAGCTGCATCCCAACACGTTTCTCCAGCTCCGTCACTAAAGCCGGTGCAGCTTTCAACATGTTAGCCATCCGCAGCAGCCTCAAGAGGAAGCTGCACGAAGCACTGTCCCTCTGAGGCGGGATTATACTTATCAAGCTCTCGACAACCATCCTCTGATCTTTAGCTTGAAGTGCTGGTAACTCGTCTCTCGTCCCAGCTACAACCATGTGTAGTCCTCCTTTCCAACTACTGCTGCTGCTGCTACCATTGCTCTGACTGCTATTGCTGCCCTCATCCACAGATACCAAACCAGGGAGCCATTTTGTTGCATAATGCACGACTGCAGCTCCGATCAACTCATACCTCATCCCCTTCACCTTTATTGCAGTGATCACCCTCACAAAATGATCAATCCGAAGAATGGAAACATCCTCAAACCACCAATCCGGGGGCACCGGGCTGTTTCTGCTCGGGCTAGAGTCCTTCATCTCGTTCCATTTAGGGCTTGAAACCGATCTATGATGAGCCGCCTTTCCTGTATACTGCCACCGTATTCCTTTTGGATTCGCGCAAGCCTTCCACGCGATTGATTCACTACATCTTCTAACAATTTGAAGGTTTTCAGCCCAAGGAGAGAGCTTCTCACAGCTCTTCAAGACTAGTATTGAATCTCTCCAAGAAGATAAAACTACATAGCTGAGAAATGCCTCAGTTTTGAATATTAGATTCCCTTCTTCTAAATCCTCAGTCATTTCCAAATACTCTGCTGCACATCTCAAGCCAGAGATGTTGGTTGCAGTTAGATCAACAGCAATGCCGTAGCAGAACTTTGCTGCCAGCTCGAACGCCTCTGCCCCTCCGGGGAGGTCGTCTAGCCCGATTTTGTTCAACTCCACGTCTCGTGAATCGTAAATCACTCTGTTCATCTTCCCACTTCGAGAAAGAAGAGGGTACTACACAGCCAGAGACATGTGATCAAATTCAATCAGTTTCGTTTCTTCAATTGTTGTGTTTTTTACTTTGATGAAGTTAAGCCTAAATGTAGAGTACTTAACTACCTTGTGTAAATGGAAACTGACATCTCCAATTTGGACTAGTAGATCACTCGGAATATCAGTTGCCACATACCTATTTTTTTTTTAAAAAAAAAGAAAAAAAACATCATTGAAAAAAATAAATAGTAACGACATTAACTAACTTCTGACTGCTCAACTAAACATATATTGATATAAATAATGAGACTAATTAAAACTCACCAAGACTGGCCTCTTTGCTCAAAGCCATCAGTTCTGACTCCAGGTTTGGTAGTCGAGGACAGGACTCCGTTGCCGTAGTCCCGCCCTCCGACTGATTCTGTTTCTGAATCCCACATCGCGGGTGAGGATAGAGAAACGGCAAGATTGAAGTGAGAGAAAGTGAGGAGAGGGAGTATAACAACTAGACAACTGAGAGAAAGGAAGGCTCCCACATGGGGATAATAGGAATTATCTCTAGTTGTCGGCTCTCTCACAGCCTGTGAAGTAATGGGCAGAACTATAAATCTTGTTTGGATCTATTTCACTAATAACATGCTTCTCTTTTCTTTTCTTTTTTCCCTAACCATCAAGCTAGGATGCTATAACGCTATTTGTCATTTCACTATTTCAGCATCACTGCATCTTCCCTTTAAAGTGACTAATTTGCCTCTCTCTCTCTCTCTCTCTCTCTCTCTCTGCATATGTACATGGACTTATCACTAAGAAGAGATATATGAGGATGAGTTATAAAGAAGTAGTAGGTGTAGTTCAATACTGCACGAAGATGTTTTGCAATGATTTTGAAATTTATGGTTGTGATTGCAGGAGAGGACCACATTTATTTTTTATTTTTTTTTTAGAAAAAAAATGTGATATAATTATGCACCAGTGCTGTTGGTAAAGATGAAACCAGAATCTAGCACTAATATTGAAAGTGAGGTGTATCTGTCTCAAATTATTGCATTATTTGGAGTTCAATTTGTTGATTTAATGAAAATTCATGTGCGTTTTACATATGTTACTTGCTCCCTGAGATTTTCTAATAATTTTAAATTACGAGATTTTTTTTTTCTTCAATTTTATTTTTTGTGATTTACTTTCACTTTACAATTGTTTTTCTAGGGTTCACCCCACCCAATTATGACTTATAATTATTTTTTAGTTTTCAATAAACAATTCACTATTATGGTTGATTATTTCCAAATTCAACTTTATAATTTTTCTAATTCATTTTTGGCAAAACCCTATTTTGGGTCCCTGTACTTTTAATTTTTTCTGAATTGGGTCCCTCTACTTCATTTGGTTAAAATGAAGTTCATGTACTATCAATTTAGTTAAAATGAGGTCCCTGTACTATGAATTTAGATAAAATCAAGTCCTTGGAGGACTTAATTTTATCTAAATTAATAGTAGAGGGATTTGATTTTAACAAAAATTGATAGTATAAGGATCCAATTTAAAAATAAAAATAAAAATTCATTTTTCTCAAAAATAAACTAATAAAAATTGAAAAAATAATAAAATAAATATAAATTAATATTTTAAGTAAAAAATTATTTAAAAATAAAATATAAATTTAATTAATTTTTTGAAACCAATGTAATTTTATGTTTTATTTTTTAAATAAAAAAATACTTTAATTTTGTATTCATGTTTTTAATTTTAAAAATAAATTAAAAAAATAAATAATTTAATTTTTATAAAATTATGCAATTTTAATTTTTTTTCAAAAGAGTAAATTAAAAAAATAATCAAACAATAGTTAAATAAAACAATCAATTAAATAAAAACAAATTTTAAAACTTTTGTTTGATTTTTTTTTCAAAAAATAATAAATCAAAATCAAAATATAAAATTATAGTGGTTATAAAAAAAATAATTAAATTTATTTTTTAAATTTTAAATATATTTTATATTTAAAAAATTCAATATATATTTATTTTTTATTATTGTTTATTTAGTTTTTCAATTTTTATTTTTAAATTGTGTCCCTATACTATCAATTTTAGTTAAAATCAAGTCCCTCTACTATCAATTTAGATGAAATCAAATCCCTTAAGGACTTGATTTTATCTAAATTCATAGTACAGGGACCTCATTTTAACTAAATTGATAGTATAGGGATTTCATTTTAACCAAATGAAATAGAGGGACCCAATTCGGAAAAATTTAAAAGTACAGGGACCCAAAATAGGATTTTGCCTTCATTTTTTGTTTATAAGTGTTGAGTATGATTATTTATGTTATAGTTAATTTTTATTTTATAATAAATATTATTAAAATCATAAATTTGATAGTGAAACACGGAATGAAATAAGAAAAAGTGCAATAGAAAAATTGAACACATTATTTCCCTACATAAAGTAAATTAAATTGTCAATTACCAATCTTTTCATAGTATTTTCTTAATTACTGCCACGCAATAATCCATTCTTGACAAATTAAATTAAATTCAAAGAAATATACCAAAATAGAAGGTCTACCATGAACTAAAAATTGATTGCCTGTAGAAATGGTTTATAATTTAGACCAGGCAAAATTTTGGGTTATATCTCTGCTGATATGACTACTGGTTCATGTCAATGTTTTTGTGTTGCTTCATAGGACTTGCATGAAATTCTTGAAATTTTGTGAAATTGTCTTTCTAAGGCCAAATAAATGAAGACCCTATTTTTCATTTTTCTTTTTAATGCGTGTGTTGTGAAATTGTCTTTCTAAGGCCAAATAAATGAGGGCCTTATTTTGATTTTTATTATTATTTTTTAATGTGTGTGTGTGTGTGTTTGTGTGGGGAGGCATAGGTAGGTCCTATAGTTGGGATCCTAAGCATAATATCTTTGAAGGGTTTTTTTTGTTTAATGACAAAAGTTTTATTCACTCTTTTACATTTTAATGGATGTTTTAGAAATTTTAACATAATTAAAATGTAAATTAACGTGATAAATATACCATCTCTCTCTATCCATATCAAATCATATTATGATATATTTTATTAACAGATGCACATTTTCAATTTATATATAGGTAAAATTCAAAGAGTGTGTGTGAAAAGCAGTTAACATCAAATATTTTGAAATAAGTTAAAAACTCTAAAATATCAATTAAAATGAAATGGGGGGGGGGGGGGGAGGGTATAAGACTTTTCCATAGTCTAGAGTTCAATTTTTCTTTCATTTTTTTTGTTCTTTGACATTTTTTTTACTTATAATTTATTAATTAATATTTAGTTTTTTTTCATGTTTGAGTTATATTGATAGGAGATTATATTCTTTATTTATTACCTTATATAGCATACATTTTGTAAGATTTTAGATGAATGAATAATAATATATAGTTTCTATATATTTACATCACTAGTAGTTGGTTTAACAAAGAAAAAAACATTGGAAGATCTGTACTTAAATATCCTTATTATAAGTAATTTCCTCAATTGAAGATAACAAAAATTACTTACTTAATTAGAATTAATAATCAATCTTTTGATGTATAATGGATGAATGAAATTATTAATTCAGAGGAATTTTTTTTTAGTAAGAATAATTAAGTAATTATATAATTAATTACTTTTTAATTAACTAGTATACCACCTGTGCGATGCACAGGGGATGCTAGTAAAAAAATATTTATGTACAATAATAAAATTGTATTTAGTCATAATTTTCGCATATAAATATATGAATTATATCATTTGAATTATAAATTACTTATCTATTTTTTATCATTTAAGAAATCAACCTTGGCGGCTCTAGCCGTGCCGAAAACACTCAAGTTGGTTGTAAAATTGAGAAGGCAGAGTCCTCACCACCCAGATATTCTCGACATCGATTAATCAGCCAATTAGGCACGAATAAATTTTTTTTTTTAATTTTTTAAAATATTTTTGTTTAAAATATGATTAAATAAAAATTTTGAGGTTTTCCTCCATTTTTATACAACCTACATCCCAATGTTTCAATCTACAACCTGTGGGATGTAGCAAAATTAGAAAAAGTTGCAGAACTAATTTGAGGTTTCGATTTAAGATTACCCACTTTTTTATACAACCCACATCCCAATATTCAATCTACTACCGATGAGAGACGTATGATAAGTGAAAATTTAATATGTAAATAGCAATATGTAATAATCTATTATAAAAAAAAAATACTTAGGCGAAGACAATCTAGATGGAATATTATATATTATTATATGTAGTTTTATGAACCCATTTGTGGAGAAACAAAATATTATAGTCCCGATGATTGATATGTAATTTTAGAACTTTATAGATCTACACACGCGCGCGCACACACGTATGAGGAATGATAGAAAAAAAATATTTTTTATTGAAAAAATCAAATACATTATCTTTAAAGATTTTAGCTCATCAAAATATTTTGGATGTGGATGTTGAATTTATAATATATTTAATTAACTTAAAAAATTAAAAATATTTTAAATTAATATATTTAAAATATTTTATTATATTTGTTTAATATATTTAATTCAATTTTAATTAAAAATATTTAATTTCTAAAAATTTAAAATGTATCGTATTCAATTGATAAAATCAAATATCAAATATTATACTTGATCACAATTTTCAGAGATCATTATTGGGCCTCACAATTCATATATAGTTTGTTCATATACAATATAAATTTTTGCTCTTCAATGTGGGATAAATTTTGGTTTGAAATTAAAATATATAAGTTTTAACTATTTAAGACATCTTTAAAGTTGAAAACTTAAAAATGATAACTTGAAAATCATAAAATTATCTAACATTAAAATGATAAGATCAATTAATACATTTCGAGTTTCGACCATTCAAAATTTAAATATATTTAATTTAAAAATTTATATGCGGATCATGATTTTTTAAATATATATTTAATTAATGGGTGTTTCTAAATACACCATTAAATTTTCTTTATACACCACTATTATATTTAATTCAAAAATAAATAATTATTAATTTATATAAATATATTTTTAATTTTAAAAATTACTTAAAAAAATATAATAAAAATAAATAACCCTGTTCTTCTCACCCTAGTGGCCCCTCCCGCCGCATTGCCCCCACAATTGTTCTCTCTTTCCCTCCATTTATGCTAATTTCTATTTCTCTCATCTTCCTCCATTTATTTTCTTTATAAGAATTGCCTATAAAATCAAATGTATGTATTGATGTCGTATATTTTTGGGGCTAAAAAATTAATTTAATTAACTTCTCCAATCATATGATTTGTCACATAAATATTTGGAGAAATACATATATCTGAATGAAAGATTGAAATTTGGAACATGGTGTTGACAATAATACTTTAGAATCTGGTGACATTGAATGATTTGTCAAAATATTTTATAAATCTAAAATAAGGATTTTTTCAGAGTTGGAAGATAGTGTTGACGGCAACTATGTCCTTCTCTATTTTATTTTGGAAAAAAAAATTAATTATTGGGGAAGAAAAGCGAAGGTGGTGGGTCAGGAAGAAAAGTGACGGCGACGGACAACGGCGGGTCTGTAGTATGGAGGGGAGAGAGTGAGGGTGGAGAATACTTTTTTTTTTAATTTCTTTTGAATTATTTTTTTGTTAATTTATTTTCATAGTGAAAAGATAGAAATGACTTTTATCGTTGTGTGTTAATATAAAATGTGAAAATATGAAAAAGATGTGTGATGTATAAAATAAATGTGGTGTATAAAGAAAAAATGGCGGTGTATATAGAAACACCCTTAATCAATTAAAGAGTAGAAAATTTAAATCAATATTTTAAAAAAAATTCATTTGAACTATTTAATATATATAATTTAATTCAAATCTATAAATTTAAAATATATTTAATATTTAATATTAAAATGATAATATCAAATATCTAAATATTACACTTGATCTCAACTTAGAGATCAACAAATGTGGAAATATCATTGTTGGGACTCATAATTTACAATTTGTTCATGCATAACAATATTTGTAAGTTTTTTTGATGTGAGATGATTTTTGTTTGAAAAACTAAAATTATAAGCTTTAACTATTTAATATATATATATATATATATATATATATATATATATATAATTCATGACATAATTATATTTAAAATTAATTGCTAACTAATTTAACACATTGAATTCAAAAATTTAAGTAGATTTAATTTGAAATTCTGGACTTGTATCTTGATTAATATATTTAATTTGAAAATTTAAATGCATTCAATTGAAATTTTGATGTGGATATGTAATTATTTTAATATATTTAATCAACTTAAAAATTTAAAATATTTTTAAATTATTATATTAAAACATTCACTCATAATACTTAAAAGAATGATAATTAACATAAAATTTTGATCCATCGTAAAGAAAAAAAATAGATGTTTAGAAAATTCACATATAAATAAATAAAGGCCACATAATTTATTTCATCTTATGAAGAAAATAATGTTTGATAAAAATATAGTATTTTTGCGAAACTTAAAAAAATATATATAATATTGAAATTATATTATTGAATGACTATATAATATAGATAATAATTAATTAATAAATATTTTATTTTTATTTATAAAAAGTGTATTTAGGCGGGAAAACTAATTATTACTATTTATAGTGACTATCTTACTTTTAGATATAATATAGATTTATTATGTGATGTGAGTAAAATGTGTAGTGTGAATAGAAACATTCTTTAATTAGTAAATAGTATATATAGATGACATATGCTGAATAAAATTGCAGAAATCCTCTTCTTTAAGACCTTTTTTGACCGTTTTTCTTTCTTGAATTTAAGAGACGTGGCCATATTACTCCATATTTCTATTCTCAATGATTTATAATTTTTCTATAATAAAATATATAGAAATTATAATTGTATGTAGATAGAAAAAAGAGAATTGTTTCTATTAGCTTTGTAGAAGCAAAGATAACAAGCAACAGAGACATTATAGAGATAAGATGGGCCATGCATAGCTGTATTAGCTCCACTCATCAACCAAAACTTTATTCCTACTTCTATTATCTCTTTCTAACATGCATATAATTATGCAAATAAATCACCCCAAAAGTAGATATAACTAAAGTATACCCTCTTGAAATATATAGCATCAAAATACATTTTTTGCCTCCTAATTTATTTATGAGAGAATCTTACCAGATTGTCACAAGTCAAAATTCTTAAGACCCGTCAAGATTCAAATCAAAACATAATTGTATAATAAAAAAAAATAGCCATATTGTATTTCATCAAGAGGAGACGATAAAAATTTTAATGAAAATTTTATGTAAAACCATCATCTATTTAATTAACAGCCAAAATCCTCTCAATTCTGGTAAAACACAATCTTTCTAAATACTAAAATAATCTAACACTATTAACTTTAACATTAACTTTCAAGTCATACCCTTTTAAAATTTAAGCAAACAAATTAAATATTTAACAAATAATATGAAAACATCATACGAATCCTCAACCAAAAAAGAATTAGTAGCTTGACAAAATTTCAAATAATATATATATAAATATATTTATATTTATAAAAGGTTTAAATTATATTTTTATATAATATAAATTATATAAAAAATAATGTAGTATAATTATATTAGAGACTATGATTCATAAATAATTACATTTGACGAAGATAGTTTTTTGATGAATTTTCTAATATGGAATGATGATTTTTAGACTATATATAATGTATTGAGCATGATGTTTTTTTTTTCTCAAAAAAAAAAAAGACACGGGAGTTATACGAAAATTTCCCAAGAACTTATAAAACTACAATCCATTATAGAGAAAGAATGTCTTCATAATCATATTTCTTCATATATTAAGTGTATGGATCTAATTTTAATAAGATTTGAGAAATCAAACAAGTTTTTACTTTTTTTAATAACAAACCTAACTCGCAGCCCGCTAGTCGAGGGCGTTCATTAGCTAAATCCAACTCATTTACAATAATCTGCATATTATATAGAAGAGGTAAATTACACTTAGAAAATTAAGTGTGATAGATTTACATACACCTAAAGGTGTTGGTGAAATTTGAACTCGAACTATTTGATCTCAAGCTGTACCAAACTAGGTGTAGCAGGCTCATGTCTAATGATATTGGTGAGATTTAGACTCCAGATATTTAATATCTATTGGGTAAACTATGGATTATTTGTGAGGAATTTTTGGACAGAATAACAACACTTTTAGTAAAGTCGAGGTGAGAGTTTGACTCTCTTTTCGCATGACGAAATTACCCCGTATAATTCATAACGAGTTACAGAAATCGTCTCCAAGATACAATGACTTTCGAACAAGGTTTCGTTGCACTTCAAACTTTGTTTTCGATGAACAAACGATTATCGAGACTTCTTTATGGTGGAGACAATGACTTTCGAACAAGGTTTTGTTGCACTTCAAACTTTATTTTTGATGAACAAACGACATCGAGACTCCTTTTAGGATAGAATAGGGCATTGTTACACTTCAAACTTTATTTTCAATGAACAAACGATTATCGAAACTTACAATGACTATCTAAGAAGATTTTGTTGCGCTTGAACTTTGTTTTAATCATCGATCGAGACTTCTTTTAGGATAGAAGAAAAGATTTTGTTGCACTTCAAACTTTGTTTTCAATGAACAAACGAGCATCGAGACTTCTAGAAGAAGATGAGAGAATTCAAAGACCTGTTAATACAAGCTTTGGATTTGGAATGATTGAAAAGGAATTACTGAATTTCTATTTATAATATGTGAAGAGTCGTGGTATCTTTTTATAGATAAGTGGTATGTTTTAGATCTGATCAATCTAGATTATTAGATCATGTTGATTGATCAGGCGGCTCAGTCTCGAACTAGAACGGTGCTTCCTCGTAGCCACTTTGGTTAGCTTAAAATGCTAACTATAACACACATGGTTGGCCCATGAGATAGTCCACTTGATCGGATTTTCTAAAATTGAAATCATTTATTAGTAGTTCTCACTGACCATATTTGTTTAATGTGGGATTGACATTTTCATATTCCACTCACTCTACCATATATAGTGTTAAATTGTCATCTTTATCAAAATTTTTTAAGAAACACCCTTAAGGGTGAGACATTCGATATCATGCCCAGCCTGTTAATAAATGAAATAAGTCATACAATATTTCTAGCATGATATGTCCCAAAAGTGAACATATCCCAAAATAAATACTGTAATGTGACCAACGAAATAGTGAGAATGCAGCCACAAACCAACTACTAGTCTCAAACAAAAACCTAATAGAAATAATAGCAAGATCATAAGTAAAAACACAAAGGACTCCAAAAATGGGACCAAGTAAGAGCAAAACCCAAACAAAGATGAACAAAATTATCTAACTATAACAAAAGTTTGAAGTTGGGATAACACAATTGATCCATCCGAACTAAGGAAATTAAGTAGGTATTAGGGAACTGTGACAATATCAAAGAATGCGAGTATAGTGGAATGTGCTCCTCTACTAGCCAAGAAATCAATCGCACGATTCCCCTCACAATGAAGATGAGAGAACATAACCAACTTATCCCGACAAAGAAAATGAATATTGTCCAATACGACAAATAGTAATTGGTGGTTCATTCAAATTCCGATTAGGTCATTAAGGTCCTACTATTTGTGCTTCATTCAAAATCCGATTCAATATTGTCCAATATACGACAAATAGTAATTGTCAATTTTTAAATATATGATTGAGGGGGAAACATGATGCATCAAGAAAAGCGAGACGTCTATTTACATACTTGATATATAGTTGATAGTTGATAGTTGATAGTTGATACTACCACTAGAGCTAGAGTGGTTAATTTAGGCCAAGTAAGAGACGTTTATTTAAATATGTATCTTTTGCACGTATAATATATTTTAGAGGATAATATTAAATGCAAAAATAAATTAAAAAAATTCACCCTTTAAGAACCTAATTTGGATTGGGGCAACAAAATTTGTGTCAAAGTTGAATTTGTTCCAAATTTTAGAGATGTTGAAATGGACTTACTTTAAAAAAGAAATCACGATAACTAATTTCTTACTGTTAAATTAAAAAAAAAAAACAGCATTTCATTATGAGGTAAACTTACGTGAGATGGTCACGTGGATCCTCCCATCGATTAGATCCAAAAAATTATATTTTTTAATATTATGAATGATATTTTCAATATTAGAAATGTTTTTTTTAAAATATATATCCAAATAATTAAAAAATATCATTGTTTTTTTTTGTGCCGAGAAATTCTTGATACTTTGTATTAAAATGATTAATTGTCTTAAAATAAACGAACTTTGCACCATTTTTAATTTTTCACACGAATTAAAAAAATGTAATTTGAATAACATAAAACTTAACACTTTTTTGGTTTATAACATGATGTGCAATTTTTGACCGATTGAAACTGACGTGGCAACTGAAAAAATATATTTTTTGAAATGGTTTGTTGCTCCAAAATACACGAAATTTATGCCAGTTTTGATTTTTCACAAGAATTTTAAAGCGAAGTTCTATTAACATGAGCTTAATACTATATGGGTTGATACTATGATGTGCAATTGATCGGCAATTTTTTGGCACAACCCGCAAGAGAATAGGGTTTTGTAGACAGTGGTAAGTAAGTGTCGTATCCACAGAGATTACATTAGACCTAATTGTGTGTACTACAACATCAATTGTTATCTAGACGACAATAAAAAAACGGAAAACTAACTAATCTAAAATTACGAAAACAATAAATAAACAGGAAAAATAAATAAAGAATGAGACAAAAAGGTAGAGGTACTCTCGGGATTGAGCTCTTCGGGTACTTAACACTAACAATCCTATTGAATATCTATTTGTGGTGTCAAATTTCACTAGGGCAATCTCTAATGCATCCTAATTAGCTTTCTCTCGAGACACTAAAGTTTGTAAGGTATACGCTAGGTTCACCGTCTCTGATCGAATACTACATATGTACTTACCAAAAGCTCCTAAGATTTCAAGCCCTCACACAATCACACTAAGTCTCAATTCTCTTAAATTTGTTGACAATTGACAAAGGTGTCTTATGCATAGGGTTCGTCTATTGAGACTCATCTCTCAAATTATGAATCAATAGATAAAATTGTGTAAATTGATCATCAATTAATCAACACTCATACATAGCATAGGCACAAGAAATGAAATAAGGCCATAAACAACCAATAGAAAAATAAATGCATAAATACCTTAATCCCAAAATACAAAATAATTTAGCTTAACATTATACAAATCTAAGGACTAAATCATCTTAAAGAAAACAAATGAAAAAACAAGAAAAAAACTTGATACAGCCCAGAAGTTGGGCATTGAATCCATTCTTACTTCCACTCATCTACTTTTTGCTCCATCTTCAAATCATTGCTCATTATTCACCCTAGCTAGGTGGAAATCATAACTGAGGTGTGGGTTTGATAGGTGGCTAAGGTTTGGAAGGTGTGAGTGGAGTGGATTTTGTGCTGTGCGGAGGCTTGGTGGAATTGTGAGAGATTTTTTTCTTTTTTCGTCCATGGGGGTGTATATATAGTAGAGGAATAGTGGGATTAAAAAATATCAAAAATGGGAGAAAAATGATCAAAAATTAGAAAATCAGTGCACGGGATGCGACCTGGAGGAGATCGCGCTTCTTGGTCGCATTTTTGGACGTTTCTGGGGTGCGACCCAAGAAAGTCGCGCTTTGTGGTCGCATTTTGGATGAAGGAAATTGAGGTTCAGAAGCCTCTGCAACGCGTGAAAATGGTCGCTCTTTTGG
The DNA here is from genome assembly GCA_026008535.1 of Perilla frutescens. Lineage (NCBI taxonomy): Eukaryota > Viridiplantae > Streptophyta > Magnoliopsida > Lamiales > Lamiaceae > Perilla > Perilla frutescens. The sequence goes on from BRKX01000005.1 coordinate 48,800,324, forward strand.
GTTGCGCTTTCCAATGCTCTGGGGCGCCACTATAGAAGGCCGCGCTTCTGGGTCGCGCTTGGAAGAGGCTCAGAACGCGACCCGAGGAGATCACGTTTAGGGGTCGCGCTTGGCACGCGTCTCCGGCAGCTTCTACGGTTTCACTTCATTCTCGCTTATTTCTTTGCTGATTGACTCGATTCAACTTGCAGTGCGTTACTTATTCGATTCTCTATCTTTCTATTATCTTGAATCCCTCAAATTTGCAGTAATTCATCCTCCATTTTCGATACAAATTAAACAAGAAATAAAATTTCCAAACCGGGAGGTTAAAACACATGCAAAACTCTTCAAATCACTTAAACCTCAAATTGTTGTGCAAAAACACCACTCATCAACAATTTACTACGAATTGAACTATCCATGCAGACAATATATATATATATATATATGATATAAATGAGAACTAGTGCTTAGTGTGTAAACATGAAAATAAACTTGTTTAGCATAATTTTAGTGCTGTTGTTTCAGTATTTTGGTGCTAGTTGTTTTAGCACCAAAATAAAATATGAAAATCACTAAAATTACAGTAAACAAATTTATTTTCACGTTTGCATACGAAGTTAGTCCCTATATGTATATAGGTTTTGAAAAAGTATTAACGCCCATAAGGGGGGACTGGCATTGCAATATATTGATAGATCAATCATCAATTAATGACTACATTTGTTGTTCAATTCACTGCCAAGTTGCCTTGCCCTTTGCAGATTATTTCACTGTTGTAATTATTCAGATGGAAAGTCTTGCAAGTTTGCAATTCCGGTTTCACCACCATTAACACGGTGGCTCAACAATTTTTAAAAATACATTACTAATTTCCACCTCAGTTTCAATCGATCGAAGAATGCACATCATGTTATAAATAAAAATAATAATAAGTTTTTATTTTTTTTGTTAGTTGAGGATGGGAGAATTGAGATTCGTACTTATGTCTCTCACCCTTATCAAGGGGAGAAATACACACTTAACTACATGTTAATGGTTATTATTACTATTTTTTTTAATTCGTGTGAAAAAATAAAATTACTCCAAAATTTGCGTATTTTAAGACAATTAACCTTTTTATAACATATATTTTTTGTTGCCAGGTCAATTTCAATTGGAATTACATAGCATGTTATAAACCAAAAAAAATGTTAAGTTTATGTTATTAGACCTACATGATTTTTAATTCGTGTGAAAAATAAAATAAAAAATGGTACAAGATCCGTGTATTTTAACATTATTAACTCTGTTAAATAATTCTGAAAATGTCATCGTCAGTTAAATATATAGACTGTATACTATATTACTAATAGTATATTGACAGTTGTGTATTTTACACAATTTTTGGATATGAATTGATGATGTTTATTATATGAAGTTGTTTATTTTATATAGCTTTTGTGCTTATATTGTTATCATTTGGAGTTTTTAATGTGTTTGCTAGTTTTGTAGTAATAGTTATGATTTCGTTACATATTTCAAGCAAAACAGTTAAATACAGACAAGAGGAGTTGAAGATGGATTTAATTAGACTCTTGCCTTAATTAAATACTAAAATAAAGCCTAATGAACTGAATTAAATGATTAAAATCCAAAAAAAATCTGAAGCATAGTGCGAAAATAGTTTGGGTCAACCCGACCCAGTACAAATTGTTAAGGCTTGGGTTGATCCGACCCAACTTCACCTAGGTCGACCCTGTGCAAAAATAGGCATCTGAGTTGACCCAGCCAACTCGATCGACCCATGTGTGCGGAATGCGATCTAGGCTAGGCGCCACCTCCTGTGGTGAAAACCATATAATCGGTGCTCTTGTGCGGACGGGATGCATAGGCGGGATTGTTCTGTGATTATGCGGCCGAGTTCCATCTAGGCAGCCAAATTTCATTTTTTTAAGAAAAAATTTATTTTTTAATATATTATTAATTATTAAAAATTTATTTTTTAATATATTAATTATTTGTCGAATTTGATTTCATTTGAACTTTGAATGTTATTTTGTCATGAGCTTTGAATAATTTGAACTTTCAATGTTTTTTTTTATTTTGGATTTCGAATGATTTGATATTATTTGGAATGTTAAGATTTACGAATTTAGGTATGAAATTTTTTTATATTTGTAAAGAAATATATAAAATAATAAAATAAAAAACGCATAAAACCCGTATAGGCGCTCCAAACGCTAATCCCCCTCAACGCCCGACTAGCGCTTAACGCCTTTTGCAACCTTGCTATTTTGACTCATTTACATCCCAACTTGGCGATGGCTTATGTTCTGTCTATCATAAACATGTTGCTCAATTGTGAACTGTGTGGCGACATCAATAATTATCGAATGAGTAATTTTGATTTAAACCTCTAAACATTGGATTATATTAATGTATTTAGCCTATTATCACATCCAAATATTATATCCACTAAACTGTCTATTTATCACATCACAGTCATAACATACTAGCCGGCACCTAGAGATAACTCATATAATGAAGTATTATGAGCAAATATTCTATAAATTGTACAAATAGATTACATTTTCGCGTCGACGGCAGCAGATGAGATGATGAAAATAATCACCAGCAGTCCAGAAATCGATTAAGATCCATCCAAATTCATATGTAAATGCATTCATAAGATGTTACAGCATTATCGAATGATACACTATTATTTACATAAATTTTATATAGATATCAGCTTCCTATATGAATTAGTTTAGTCCCTGCAGTAAAAAATTAATTTACAATAGCATAACAAAACGAAGTCAAGCACTCCTGCACATCAGGAGTTGTTATCGCTATAAAACTATAACGTATCATCCATACAAGCTACGTGTATTAAGCAAGTCATACCCGGAGCTGAGAGTGGGAAGTTCAGAATGCTGTACAGAGGTTAGAGGAACATTCCTGCTGGATTTCCCTTGACGGGCTGCATATTCTGCTACGTTTGGGCTCGGATATCTGAACGTGTGAAATTGCCACAGCTAGCACATCCACCAAACCACCACTCTCACCACCACCAACTACTTCAGTGGAACTACCCGAGGCTAAAGTTGAACTAGAGTCGTCACTGAGATGCTTTAACCTTCTTCTCTCGGACTCTTTACCTGGATTACCCGTTAGTTGCCTTGAAGTCAACCTCGTGTTGTTATTCCTTTGTCCCGGAGCACAAGCCTTTAATGTAGGTTCAGTGTAGAAAGAAATCCACGGATGTTCTGGAGAAGAAACAAAAGGAGATACGGGTGGCATCAGTAAGAAACGGAACTTCACCATAGCCATAGTAAGCCAAAGTATGTCACAAACTGATGAATAAGTTTGAAGCATGAAACATGTTAACAAGATCCTCTATATACTTTCTAAAAGCTTATATCCGCATAAATATCACATTTCTGTATATTTGATATTATCTTCATACATACAGTTCATAGTTTTAAGTCATTCATTTAAGACTCAGAAAATCTGCAGACCAATCAAGACCTCAATTACAAGAATCATAAGCAGGTGAAAAGCATCAGAGTTTTCGGTAAAGTCAAGGGACGATTGAGACAAACAATAGCAACAAAAACTGAAAAGCACTGTTATTGAAGAACGGAATGGAAAGAAAACACACCAACAGACGAACCTGTCCCGGCAACTGCCAAATCAAAACAGAAATCTTCAAAAGCCAAGTTTTAGACTCCTAATCGTGTACTTATATACCATAAGACTCCAGCCCTGGGCTTAACACATAGTATCCAACTGATGTTAATACGTAAGTAAATAACTAAAATACGAATAAACTCAATTAAAGAAATAAATAAACTCCAGTTAATCCACCCCCTTATCCAAGTATTCCTAACTGATTTTAGCCCATCAGACGTTAAGCTTTATTGGCGTTTAACTATGCCTCATTGTTTACACTCGAGAACGCTTACAAGCATCTTAAAGAAACAAATTTGACAGATGATCCATAACCTTTCGACAATGACCCATTCACAATCAGTTTAAAATCTCAATTTAAAACAGAAAAATTAGCAAGTATTTTAATCCAAAAGAACTTATATGACAAGGATAGAAAAATGGAAGATAGGAAATTATGATTGATATATATTCTCTAAAACATTCCCAAATGTCTATGCAAACCACAATGAAGACTACACCCTGATTCACATTCTGAATTATGTTAAATGTTATTCAAAAAAATATGGGGGGAGAAGGAAAAATGAATCAATTTAGGAAAACATGTGTAAAAGAATCCACTGACGCTACTTATGCAAGTAAGACTTGAAGCTACTTTCTCTAAATAGTGAAAGATGATATATATTTTTTAATTTTCAGAATATTCAAGTTCACAGAATTTCAGGTCCATGCACACAAAAGAAAGACATGACCCTCTGAGTTCCAAAAGAAAAGGGAGTATACCTTGAAGTACTGGACTGACCTCAGCAGCTAAGTAGCATTCATGTCATTCATTAACAAAGCTCGACTAAATGGAAATAGGTTAGAAAAGAGAAACATACTTAAAACATCGTTTGCTGTAAACCTTGCTGATTTACTTCTTGTCAACATTTTGGAGAGCAGATCACGAGCAGGTTCTGAAACAGACTCCCAAATACCACCACTAAAATCAAGTTTTTCTTTCTTAATGGCCTCAAACACTGTCTCCAAAGAATCACCTTGAAATGGAAGAGCACCAACTAAAAGTGCATGAAGAAGGACACCAGCACTCCAAATATCCACTTTCTCTGAGTAATTACCCACCAAAACTTCTGGAGCAACATAAGCAGGACTTCCAACAATGCCAGTCAATCTCTGACCTGCAACGCATAGATACAAATGTTTAATTCTCAACGTACCTCATTCAGTATTTATTGCGCGGTACTTGGTACTTCAGAAGCACCATTCCTCAAACATGAGAAATAAATGAATAAAAATTTAATGACGGGACTAAAAATAGATTGTTCTCAAAAGCAATTGATCAGTGCAACTTCGAAGTGGCACCTCTTTTGCATTCTGAACATAGGGTGCCACTTTCTGCAGTCACTTTTAAGAACTTAATAGTACATTGTACCTTATTTTAAGAAGGTTAAACAATTCATCACATGTTCCACTCATTTCGCTAAGGAAATGCCATGCAAGGATGACAAAGTACAATCACTGCACTCCCAGGTATGAACATACATTGACTCCCTCCCATGGTGCACTCATTAGAATCGCAGATTTCTTAGACAACATGATATTTAATATATGTAGGCTTACTAATTCAATTTCTTACAAATTACTAGGACAGGCAATTAAAATTCAAAAGGTAAAACACGGAAAGAACAATGTTACTGCAATGAAAAAAAACGACAGCTCCACAAGGCACCAGTAATGGCCAAGACAGAAGCAAAATAATAATAATACTAAGATAACATGGAAGATCAAGGGTACACACCCATCAATAACAAAAGAAATTTGTGGGAGTAAGTGAGTAACACTTAGATTTGAAATAGTGAGTATATATTATTCTAGCTAGAGTCAGCTCAGTGCAAGAAGCTAGTTACGAAGTAAGGAAAACCCTGTCCATATACTATAATCAGCTGCAGTTGCAATTTGAAAACAGAGACAGAAAAGAATAAGAGAAAACAAATTCTTCCAGCATGTACCATGTCGAAGAACTGCTCACAAAGACTGCAATATGTTTCTGCGACCACTGCCATAAAGCCCTAAACTTAAGTCAACAGATAATTTTTCAGTTAGCAACTTGTCAGTGACCAATTAAAAAGGGGGAAAAGAAAACAAAGAGGGTATTTTTCTTTAGGGGGGTGGGGGTGGTTGGGTTTGAGCGTTGTGGAGTGCAAGGGTGGGGTAAACAAGAGTAATTAACCACATCAAGATTTCAAAAGAGGAATATAAACATTAGCAAACTTAAGAATGGATTTTATAATATTAGCTACATTAGGGAATATGGATATGTTGTATTACCATCCAAGATTCTCACAGCTAATCCAAAGTCAGCAAGCTTCATTTGTCCAGAGGATGTGAGGAGAATATTCTCAGGCTTTATGTCCCGGTGAACCACACCCATCTCATGGCAGTATCGTATAGCCAGCATTAACTCCTTAATTACATTAGCAGCCTTTCGTTCAGAATACCGGCCTTCTCTAGCTATCTCATCAAGCAAACGTCCTCCAGAACACAGTTCCATCACAAGATAGAAAGATTCAGTATCCTCATACACGGCTGTCAGTGTCACAACACCTGGATGCCCAGAAAGGTGCTGCAAAATCTCCACTTCCCGATGCACAATCTCCTCCCCTTTCCCCAAAGTCTTGCATGCAAACTCCTCCCCAGTTACCTTGCTCCGACACAACACCACTGACCCAAACTTCCCTTTCCCTATTGTCTCAGCCAACTCGTAATCCTGGTCAATCTTCTTCTTCCTACCCAATCGAGTCACTGTATCAATGCAGCCAATTTTCCGCTTAAGACCTCTACCTGGCAACTCCAAGCTTGCAGCCCCACACGCTGGGGCAGTAACGACTCCATTAATAACACTCCTACTTGAATCAACAATCTTTGAAACTACCACCTCCCTACATTTCTTTTTCCTTCTCGAATAATCTTCAAGCGACAAATGTGACCAGTGGAATGCCAATTGAGTCTGCTCTTCAAAATGATTTTGACACCCTGTGGAGATCTCAGCTCCCTTCCTCTTCTTCCCCAAACACTCCATATGAAATCTACCCTAAGTTATCATAGAGAAACCTGGCTAATATTATCTGAATTTCACCTCGAATTCGCCTGAAAATACCAACAACTTACACTAGATTAGTCCCAAGAGGACCCCTTTTTCTCACCGATTTTAATCTAATAACATAACAATCTAACCACTGAGATAATAATCACAACCGACGTAACAAGGGCACCAATTTTTGGTACAATCCTGCAATTTAAGCCAATATGTTATATCATAAACAGTTCCATTAGCACGCACCCACCATCCTCGAAAACCTCAGACGGAAAGCAACATAACAACGACATGCTTCAACAAAAAAAGATAAAGAAATTCCGATATTCGTACCTTGAAATCTACAACATTTCTTGTGTTTTTTCCTGCGGCCCATTCCCAAAATATAAACTTCCTCTCAATTCCAAAACTTAATCTTCAAGATTCTAGAAAAATCTGAACTGATCCCACAAAACTATCTCCACAAGACCAGAGAATTAATCGGGATTAAAATAAAAATAAAAATAAAAGAACAATGAAATATTCGTGCGCTAGTATAGAAGATCATTTTTAATAGGGAAAAGGTCCGTCTAGCTCTCTCTGACTGTTACATGGGGGAGTTTATTGTCCCTCAAATAGTATCCTTTAACTGGGAAATTCTACCAATACCCCAACCACTAATATAATTATTTGAATTCCGGTGAGGTACGGTATAATAATAGCTATCCACATCAGTGATATTCATCCAACCCAACCCTCAAATAAAATATTAATTTCTCTCTCTTCCACATCCACAACCCAAATTTGTACTCCACACTCATCCAACCCTCAAATAAAATATTAATTTCTCTCTCTTCCACATCCACAACCCAAATTTGTACTCCACACTCATCCAACCTGACATTCAATTAAAATATTAATTTATCTTTCTTCCAATCTATATAAAATATTTATAATTTTATTTTTTAAATAAAATATTATTAATAATAATTTTTACTATATTTAAAAAAATCAAAATTAATTTATTAGATACATTTTTTAAATTCATAATTAAAAAAAATACTCATACAATTATAAATTCATAATTTATTTGACAACAAAATGAAAATTACAAGAGTTAAAACAAAATAAAATATAATTAATTAAACTGCAATTAGAAAACTAGAAATTCTAAATTACGAGGAAAAAACTATGAATATTATTTTTTTTTAATTATATAAATTATTTAAATTCTAAATTACGAGAAAAAAGAGAATATAGTTGTTTGTAAAAAGAGAAAAAAATTGGCTCCATTTATAGAGAAAAAACGTGTGCAGGGGCGTGACCTTGGCCTTCAAGTCGACCAGCCGACTCGGTTGTGAGATTTGGTGACTTTTTCATTTTTTTTTTTAAATTGGTTTTGTCGTTTCTGGTGACACCCACTCGCGTGCCACCGATGAAACTAGTCTTAAGTTAAAAAGTGGACCAATTAATTTTTGGGTGATTTTAAATACACCTCTGAATTTTCTTTACATGCCACCAATAAATGTAATTCAAAAATAAATAATTATTAATTTACTTAAATATCATTTTTTATTAAAAAACTTTATTTAAAAATAAATTTAAAAAATAAAAAAATGAAAAAGAAAAAAAAATCGTGTATCTTCTTCTCCAGCCCTGCAACCCGTTTCTCCATATCTGTCCGTCGCCTTCTCCAGACTCCAGTACCCGCCCCTTGTCTTTTTTCTCCATCTCACAACCACATTCTCTCTCCTCTTCCTCTATATTTACAAACCTACAACCATGAACTATGAATCCAATGTAAAAATCAAATAAAACAAAAACAAAAAAAAAAATGACAGATTTGAGTTGCATAAATTCCGGCGACCATGGCGAGATTCACCTCCCTTAACCCTCATTCGAAATTTACAGTTCAAACTCCTTTCTATAGGTTCAAAAAATTTTTTGAATCCTCCTCATTCAAGTTCGGAAAATGTTTTCCAAAGCTCTTAATTCGTGCTCGATTTGGATATGATTTCGAACAACCTTTTTTGGGTATGAAAAATAATTTTTGAACCCAAAAATGAAAATTCGAACTGTATATTTCGAAGTATAATCTGCCATTTTTTCGCTGATGTTATCGGAGAAGATAAGATAGAATGCAATAATAATTTATATTCTAGTGGTGGTGGTGGATGTAAGAAGCAAAATTTGTGGTGGAGGAAAGAAAAATGAGAAATAATGAGAAGAAAAGTGGCCGGTGGTGGAGGAAGAATGGTGGTTGACTAGCTGGTGTGAAGGATGGCCGGCAGTTTTCTTGTCTTTCTTCTTCTTCTTTTCCTTTTTTTAATTATTAATATTAAAAATTGTTTTTTTTATGTTTTTAAATTGAAGGATAAAATAATTTTTTGACGTGGCGTGTAAAGAAAAAATGAAAAAAAAAAATTACAATTTTTGTGGTGTGAAAAGAAAATATAGTGATGTAAATAGCAACAACCTTAATTTTTTTTTTTATGAAAAAGTTAACGTAGAAAAATTAAGGGTTAATAGCCTTAAAAATCATAAATTTTGAGCTTAATTGTAAATTTAACATAAACTTTAAAAGTGGGCAATTAAAATACCAATTTTGATTTGTGTGTTATTCAACATCCTCAAATTTTTAAAAAACAAACTGACCTCTAATTCAACATACAATTTATTCGTCTCTTCGAGCTCCATGACTCGACCATCAATTTTTGAAAATGACATAAAAGTGGCCACAATTGTATGTTGGATTGAAGGTTAATTTGTTTTATAAAAATTTGGGGATGTTGAATAACACGCAAATTCAAAATTAATATTTTGATTGCCTACTTTTAAAGTTTATGTTAAATTCGCAACTAAGCTCGGAGTTCATGATTTTTAAGACAATTAACCCAAAAATAAAAAGTGTTAGTTAAACCAGGTTAACGCTTATTTTCCACACATATTTAGATCTTTTCACACACTAAATCACATTTTTTACATAAACAACGCATTTTTTTGTACATGTGGAAATTTTATTAAATATTGTATATGCATACATATTAATATTATAATATATTTATAACATAATATATTTCAATAATCCCATAAAAATTGAGTTTATGTCTTATAATTTACTCGAAGCATATTGTATATAATTTCAAAATCTTTAAATTGTATCACAAATTTGTTACCATGTAGTCACATGATTTTACCTATATTATATAAATATGGGGTGATCTTATGCATCATCAGAAGGTGAACGAGTCAACGTGCGTTGATTCGGTCAATCAACAAAAAAAAGTCAAAATAAAAATCACTATTACTTGTGCCGCTATTTTTTTTGTTATTTGACCAGGTCAACGCATTGAAATTCTGATAGTCAGACGGTGCACCTAGTGTAAATAAGAATTGACGTATAAATATAGGTAATATGAAAAATAATTCTATCACTCGAATTGAATAAATTAAACAAATAAACAAATTTTTATAATTTACTGGAATATTTTTATTTTTATTTTTTTAAGCACATTGTCTTATTAATATACATATAATAAAAAAAATTGTTTTAAAAAAGGACATAAATCAAACTTTTTTCACGGATGAAATAAATTAATTGTAAGGTTTTTTTAAGGATATCAATAACGAATTAAACGTTAAGAAATTATTATCCATCGTTCCAACTTAGGGTGCAAAAAAAATAATGATTTATATAATTATGAATTTAATATAACAAATATAAGGTTACATTTTCAATTAACAAAATTTGTCGGCCCAAATTAACAATAAGCCATCAATTTTTCTTAAATTTAATAAGTAGAACCAAAACACAATATCAAATTGTCTAGGGTTTCATCTTCTACAGTACTGTTTTTTTTTTCTCCTCTATTTCTCCATCTTCCATTCTACGCACTGTCAATCTTCAATTGTATTTTGTTGGCGCATCTTCAGCTTCAACCCTTATCTCAAACCCAATCACGAAACCTACCTTGATTTTGAACAGAATTTTTGTTTCACGTTTTTGCCGATTGATTTCGAAGATCTGTGGGTTAGTAGTGGGTTGAGATAAATTTATTCTGGTTTTCATTGAAAATTTCCAAGCTCAAGCACGAACAAAACAAAAACGATCTAACAGAGTCACCCTGATCTACTAAAGGTTAGTTACCTCTTGCAATTTTGTATATTTATGAACGACCACTGTGGAATCTATGCTGTTAAATGCCGAATAGTCCTAACTATTTAATTATCTTTATTTTTTCTCCATGTGGTTGTTTTCACCACTTGTAGTCGTGCGGTTTACTCTGGAAAGAAGATAATTTCATTATAAGTTTTTTAACATGTTTTATTTACCACCGTTTTTTTCGCTTTTATATGAATATATTTTCATGTTTATGTTATACAGAAAGTTATCATCAACAAATTATTTAAATGGGAAACATGCAACTGAAGCTCAACACTATTGAATAATATCAAATTATTCGAGATATTAATTATTCTATAATGTTTTTGCTATTGAGTATCTGGAGAACTTAATATCAGACTTGTTCATGTCTTTATATATACATGATTACCATAATCAACTATTGACAAATACAATTTAATTTGTTAGTAATAACATTTAATTTAATGGCTAAAATAGTGTTTTTGTGGTAATAAAAATTTCCAAAACCGTATGATTCATGCTTTTCTCAGTAAAGGCTAATAAGTAAATTTTATTTAATGATAAAAGTGTGATGGAATAATCCTCTTGTTTTCCTCTTTGTTTGCAGTTGATGGACTGTAAAATGCGGCGGTGAGTCCAAAAATCTCAAACCCTACTCAATTTCTTATTTTCTTTTTGAATGGGGAAGAACGAATTCCTAACCCCAAAGGCGATCGCAAATCGGATCAAAGCAAAAGGTCTGCAGAAACTGCGATGGTACTGCCAGATGTGCCAGAAGCAATGCCGCGATGAGAACGGATTCAAGTGCCATTGTATGAGTGAGTCACACCAGCGCCAGATGCAGGTTTTCGGCCAGAATCCCCACCGAGTTGTCGAAGGCTACTCCGAGGAGTTCGAGACCACCTTCCTTGAGCACATGGGCCGAAGCCACCGCTTCAGCCGCGTCGCCGCCACTGTCGTCTACAACGAGTACATTGCCGACCGCCACCACGTCCACATGAATTCCACCCAGTGGGCAACGCTGACGGAGTTCATCAAGCATTTGGGCAAGACTGGGAAGTTGAAGGTTGAGGAGACTCCCAAGGGTTGGTTCATTACCTACATCGATCGCGATTCCGAGACCCTGTTCAAGGAGAAGATGAAGAATAAGAGGCTCAAGGCGGATATTGCGGAGGAGGAGAAGATGGAGAGGGAGATTCAGAGGCAAATTGAACGAGCTGAGCAGATGATGGGGAACGACAATGGTGGAGGAGCAGCAGAAGAGGGGATTACTATTACTAAATCGAGAATGCTGGAGAAGAATGATGAGGAGGGGGCGACGAAGATCACGATGAGCTTGGGGCAGTCAAAGAAGAATGCGGAGATGAATGGGAAACGGGGGGATAGTTCGAGATTGGTGTTTGATGAGGTTGAGCCAGAGAGTAGTAGTGGCAAGCGAAGAAGGGAAGGAGGCGAGAGCTCAGGTAAAAATGCCTCAGTTTTGGATGAGCTAATGAAGGAGGAAGAGAAAGCTAAGGAGCGGATCAATAGGAAGGACTATTGGGTTTGTCCGGGGATTGTGGTGAAGGTTATGAGCAAAGCTTTGGCTGATAAGGGGTATTATAAGCAGAAGGGTGTGGTGCGGAGGGTGATTGATATGTATTGTGGGGAGATTGAGATGGTGGAGAATAAGCATGTGTTGAGGGTTGATCAGGAGGAGCTGGAGACGGTGCTTCCACAGATAGGGGGCCTTGTGAAGATTGTGAACGGGGCATATCGTGGTGAGAATGCGAGGTTGCTGGCTGTTGATACTGATAAATTTTGTGCTAAGGTGCAGATTGAGAAGGGAATATATGATGGAAGAGTTCTCAAGGCTGTTGAGTACGAAGATATTTGCAAACTAGCTCAGTAACACGCGGAACATGGGAGTATACTATCTTGGGCTCAGTGGTTGATGTTGAACTAATTGTATGGTATCCATCTGCAACCCCCTAAACAAAGGACTTGTGCCTAACTTGTTCTAGATTTCCTTAGTTTCTGGTTTTTGCACCGTGGCAAAGTAGATGAGGCACTAAGGTTGGAATTGGAGATGAGGAAGAGGGGTTTGCTCCCATACGACGTGATCAACTTCAATATTATTATCAAAGGTTTCTGTAAACCAGCCATGGACACATACGTCGAGATGCTTAGACGCGGATGCACCCCAGATAATGTGACTTACAACACCTTGTTTCAATACTGGATCGTGCAATGATTCTGACAGGAAAATTGTTTAAGATGAGCTCTGTTCCAGATTTAGTTAAGAGTAACTTATTGTTGTCTAATGTTCTTTCATTTGCTTTTGAAACTAAAGGAATCAGTTGGGGGAAGAAAGACTCCTGCCATGAGGTAACCTTGTTTCAATAACTCATCGATGATGTCTTAGTGCTTTATAGTTTGTATGATCTATCTTTTTCAGTACATTTTAAATAAATGAGACTTTGAGTTTATTAACCATTTGCTTGTGTATTGCTCATTTTCCATTTTGCCGAACATTAAGATTTCCGCCAATTTGATGGATGAGCTATCTGAATTTCATATTGTGTACTGTCTCACTTTTTGTTTGTAGTTTTCTTCTCTTGAGACTACAAATTTAGGCATGCATCTTTGCTGAGATTAGAGAATGTGATAGAATGAGCTTTTCAGTGTTTTTTGTTTTTTTGACACGGCAGTTTTTATGTTTTGAGAAGAGTCGTGAATATATGTGATATATACAATTAGATAAGCTCTTTAAAATTTGTTATCTTTTATTACAATTTAGACTCTTCTCATATCTAACTGCTGTTTGTGTGAGGCAATGCAAATAAGCTCTCAGACAATAGAAAATTGAAGTTGGAAATAGGGGTGTAATCGAGCCGAGCCGAGTCGAGTAATAGTATTATCGAGCTCAAGCTCGATAAGAAAAACTCGAAGCTCGACTTGACTCGAGCTTGCTCGAGCTTTAAATTTTTCGAGCTCGACTCGATAGTAAACTCGATAAGCTCAACTCGACTTGATTATATATAAATATTAAATATAAAATTATATTTATTTAATTTTAAATAAATATAATTTAAATATTAATGATATATATGTAAATAATTAAATTATTAAGGGTAAATTTGTAATTGAGCTAAAGCCTCACTATTTTGAAGCTCGAGCTCGGTAACTACTCGAGTAGCTCAACTCGACAAACCTCGAGTCGATTTCGAGATTTCGCCGAATCGATCCCGAGTAGCTCACGAGTAGGCTTGATTCATTTACACCCATAGTTGGAAATGCAGTGTTCTAAATTGTAGCAGACATCATGATATCCAGTTTACATCTCTAGTTACGTGACTTTGCATCATCAGAAACCTGGTTGTATTTAGTCCATCCACCATTTGTCAAGTATTTCATCGTGGATCGGTCGTTGGCTCTTTCCAAAACTCCAAAGTCTGAAAGCTTGGCATTGAATTCCTCATCCAGCACCAGCAGAATGTTTGATGTCTGAACACCAAAAAGTTCCAAGGTGACTAGATACAAAGATCTACTTGTTCTGGTTTCATAATTTTCACAGCTCTAATAAACAATAACACTAATCAAGATCTTTAGCCTTGCCTCGTTTTTCCTAACCTTTAAAACCAAGGCAGGAACCCAGAACATGCAAATTGCAAAAGCCCTTCGTTCTTCGTGTAGATAGGCCAGTTCCTTCAGCTGCCCCAACCGGGATGGTGCAGGACTATCCCTGTTGTTTTTCAGTGGAATGAAAAATCTGACATTAATGGATTTTTTGTCCAAGTACAATGATGAGAGAAGCATGTAAATTATAGAGATCAACCAGTAGGGATTGTCATTGAAGCCTTCATTTTTTACAAAAGCACGAGAGGTTCGTGCAAGAACAACTTAGCAACCTAAATAGTACTCTTAACATATAACATGGTTAACTACTATACAAGTCTCTACTTACATAAACTTTCAGCACAAAAATCTGTTATCTGCTAGCAAGAACAACCCAAACACAACTGAAAATTTTGAAGACATATCTGTCATAGCATGGTATATTGGTGTTGGAACAACAAAATTGCAAACATTATTACAGTAACAAAAATGAAATTAAATAAAAATAAATTATTATTCCTGACAGTGACAGTCATCTTTGTTGAGTTTCTTAATAGCAACAACCAAGGATCACCAGGATTGCCCTTAAGCGTACACACATCCAAAACCACCTTCGCCGATTTTAAGTAATCTATTGAAGTTACTAGTCGCTTGCCTTACCTCTGCCAATGTAAATAATCTCAAATTACGAGTTTTTTCTTCATATATTCCGGTAATTCTCCTCGGTGTAGCCAACATGATGACTTGGTTGCCCTTTCAGGTTCTGATAGATCAAATTTGCTCTAGTTTTTCAATGTAGGTTCTGATTTTTGTACTCTAGTTTTGCTTCTATCCTTGAAATGATTGAAACACTTCATATTCAAATGCCTACTTTCACCATATGAAATCTGCTTTGAAATCGGAATTAATATTGTTAGTGCCATCTTACTGCACTAAGTGTTTTTAGATTGTCACGATCTTTATGGCAATTTAAAGAACACAAAGGTTATGGTTTTTCAAGTTTTGAAGATCATGTTCTGGACATTATGATATGAATATTCCGTTGTCAATCTGATTGAAGATCGAAGAATGTATTTGAGCATGTTCGTGAACATGATCATGTACATGGTTGTCCAGAGAGTTTCCTAGAGACGTGTCAAGTTGATTTCAAGGAGTTGAAGCTATATTTTCAAGATGAACATTTCAGAATAGAAGATACCTTGTTCAAGATGAAGATCAAGAAGGAAGATGACGAGTTCTATTCAAGGAAGATTTCTAACTAGTTGGAGTCCGAATTAAACTATGAAAGTTTCATTATTGAGTTTGATTCAAAATAGGACAATCTGATTACCTTGTTTAGGTTTTGTTTTGTGTTTATAATTAGCCTGAGAATCAGACTAGTTAGTGTGCGAGCTGAGGTTTACGAATACACAAGAGCTAAATAGTCTAAAAGACTTCAAGTTTGAAGCATATAGTATTCGGGTAGATTAGGTTTGATCCTTGTGATCATTGTATGTCTAGTCTGTGTTTGAAATTCTTTCATACACACTTTTAAAGTAGTCTCGGGAGAGATTTCCTATGGGGACTAGAGGGAGTCTAGGTTGTGAGGGTATCTCACAATTCAGTTCATCGAAAGAGGTTATAGTGCGTAGGAAAGGGGTCGAGTGACGAGAGATCATTGTGTAATACCCTTTGTAACTTTGCAACGGAGTAGTGGATTGTTTCTCACGGACTTGTGAAGTCCCCTGACGTAGATCAGTTGATTGAACAGAGTTATCAACCTCGTGCCATTTATTTGCTTTCAATGTATCATTCTGACCTTACATGTTCATAATAATGTACATGAACATGATCATGAACATGTTTATATCTGCACAATTTATGTAACTTCAAATGTGTATATATATATATATATACACAAATTCAAAAGATGGAAATTTTTACTGAATTAGACGCAATTACTATCAAATTCACCACATGAAATATGCTCATGAATTTGAATGAAAAAACCTAAATCAAAAGATAGTCTTCTTATGGGCAAATTATACTTTGATAACTACATTTTTGGCAACTTTCTCAAAATTAACAAAATAGTATTAACTTTTTAAAAAAAAAATTACAAATCTAACTTTTTAGATTTCTTTATTGGATAGTTATTTTTATGTGGCTGGGGACATAGAAATATTAAAATACAATCAATTATGTATTAGGTTGTAAAATTGATCAAATGTCATATTTGTAATTTTTTTTAAAAAGTGAACCTGTTTTGTTAATTTTTTAAAAAGTGGGCTAGACAAGATAGCCCACTTTTGAAAATAATTTGTGAAGAAGAAAAAGCGATATAAGGAGGAATCATGTATATGTATATATGTATCATGAATATATTTCATGAAGAAATAGTGAACTATTTTTGAAAATTAGGCATGAACCTCTCCTAGAATAGGTTGATTAACTTTTATTTTTGTTGTTCTCGTATTTGTCAAGAACATATTTAGGAACATAGAGAGAACAACATGATTAAAATATGTTAATCGTGTCTTTTAACATCTGATAAATAACCGATTTCAAGCACTTTAAGTTGCTATTTTTTTTTTAATTTGACGTGTTGATTATAGGTTTTGCATGTGTTTCACTGTTTATACTAAAAAACATACACCCACACGTAAGATCTATAACTAACACAATAGTGTAGAGTTGATCTTAGTTTTGGTTATGATTGATTATTCATGTGACTATGTCAACATGATAAGTTTCGATAAGGCTGTAAACGAACAAAGCTATTCAGAGCTTTGCTCGCAAAAAACTCGTTCGTTTTCTAAATGAATCAAGTTTGATTTTAAATTGAGCTCGATAAATTATTGATCTGAGCTCAAACATAATAGTATTCGGCTCGGCCATCTCGCGAACATGTTCGAACTCGACCTTAATCAAACATGTTCTCAAACATGTTCATGAATGTTATAAATATTCTGAACAAATAAATTAAATAAGCTTTATTTTTCAAGCTCGGGCTCTAATATGTAAATTAAACGAGTTTTTTTCGAACATTCTGGCTAAGGTTCAATTAGTAAATTTTCAAGTATTTAATGAGCCGAGCTCTAGCCGAATTCAAGCATCACAAATATTTATCGAGTCGAGCTCGAACAAGAGGAAAAAAGTTATAATCGAACTCGAACTCAAATATTTCTTAACGAGTCGTGCTCAAACATTAGAATATTTGGTTTGGTTCATTTACAACCTTATGTCCATATCGAGACAACCTCGATATGGACACGAATTGATGCATAACAGCACGAAACGAAACAATTATAACAATAATTAAATCAATATTAGTAAATATATCATTTCATTTTATATATTATCGTGTAGCCTAACATGTAATTATCTTAGCAGGTTATTATTGTGTATATGTTAATTTTCGATATAAAGCAAAAAAAATTGTATCCACGTAATAACGATACACACACTCTAAGCTTAAATACTAACCTATTATCTTCATTGTGTGTCAATAATTATGAACCCGAGTTTTTGTATTATAGAGTATATAGTATGTTATCAACTAATTTGATGTTTTTGTATAATTGTGAACCCGAGTTTTTGTATTATAGAGTATATAGTATGTTATCAACTAATTTGATTTAAAATAGTGTTATATTTGAATTCAAAAAAATAGTGTTATATTTCTTTATTTTTAGGACCGGCTCCGAATCAATCATGTGTTTGAATGTACCTTAAACCATCTGGTTTAATTACGAATCTAGATTTAAGATTTCATTTCTAGATTTAACTTATATTTCTTTATTTTTAGGACCGGTGTTTGAATGTACCTTAAACCATCCGGTTTAATTACGAGATCAAAATCAGTGGAACCGATCTAGATTTAATTTCTAGATTTAACTTCAACGAATCGATCATGTGCTATTTTCTAGATTTAACTTCTTCAAGCAGGAGACTTGCATGATTCGAACCCACAACCTCCGAAAAATATATTACTTTGTACTATGCACTCAACCAACTATGTCAATACACATTTATATTATTATTTGGATATTAATAATATATATATATATGTGTGTGTGTGTGTACAAATTGAAAATAACTAAATCTCATTTTAATTAAAATCAATGTTTAACATATAATTAAACTCAATATTTAAAAATATATCTAATTTATCAATTTAATTTTGAGAAGAAATAAAATCTAAAATAGTGGCTTATGAAATAATGATTAACAATATTTGTAATTGTTATCAATTATACAATATTCTTTATAGTTAAAATCAACGTTTAATTGTTCGACATTTAATTATATATATAATCTAATATTTGATATTCTATGTTTGTTTTAATAAATACTATACTTCTAACTGATTAACTTATGGAAGAGTTGTCGATAAACACTTTATTTATTTTGCATTGATATAAAATAAGTGCACTTTTTAAACTTAATTCAATATATTTATTTATCTATTTTTTTATATTTTAATGTGTACATATACAAATAATATATAAATAAATATTATCTAACAGACCATCCAATTTTTTTTAAAACAATTCAACTGATAAATGACTGGTTCGATGTCCAGTCCGGATTTAAAAACAATGCCTTAAATATGCTTTATACTTTATATGCAATAAGATGAGTCTACCCGAATTTTGTATTATAGAGTATATCCAATAACCCGAGTCTACCCACTAGTGGAACGGGCTAGGCTGAATTTTCTTAAATATATGTGAGCCCAACCCAACCCATACACCGGGTCTAACGTGGGCTGGGCTGGGCCGGGCTTAAGGTGGGTTTTAAATTTAATGTTGATATTAATTTATATAATTGTACTTAGTGAATTTATTTATTGACAAGATACAATTAGTAATATGATTTTATGGTATTAAATTTTGAAATTGTAGTATGTTGAAATATTTTTTATGTATGGTCAAATAAATTAATAAATTAAACTAAGATGGGCTTGAGGCGGGCTTGGGCTGGGCCTGAGCCGGACCTTTGGTGGGCCTGGGCTGGGCTGAGTTTCAAAAAAGGGCCCACATTAGCCCATTTCATCAAGGCAAACCCAGCCCACTTAGCCCATAATTTTCATGAGTTGGGCTGGGTTGGCCCACAGCGGGCTTGGGCCGAGTTGAGCTAGGATAGCCCAGCCCATTTGACAACTCTAGTTGGTAAGCTAGGTGTTTCTTTTATTTCTAAATATAAATTTTTAACTTTTTACTTTGCAATATACTTAAAAAAATATTTATTTTACTCATTTTTAATTTCTAGTTAAATTTTCACAATCACATATCATCTATTCAATTATATACATCATTATAATGAGACTCATCATTTTATTCTACCCACACAAATGTTTACTTTCACATCAACCAAAAATTCAAATTTAAAAAATAATCAAACAAACATATTTTCATTTTCCAAACTCATAGCTGTAAATATCAAATCGATCAGTCATAACGAAATCATTATTTTTTTCACAAACCAATACACATCATAAATTGGTCGGGAATACAAAAAACTATGAATTGAAGTTGGAATGAAAACAAATATCCCCTTAATGTTTCTAAGATTTTCTCAAGTATTTTTTGCATAAGAAATATATAGCACATTCATAATGCATAATGCTACATATTTCATCTGCAAAAGAACATGAGTAAAGGGTAGAAACATTAAAGGGGTGTTTGTTTTCATTTCTAACTTCAATTCTTGGTTAGGAAATAAAGCATGATTTAGAACAAAGGAATCTGATTTCTAACACAATCCCTCACAACATTCCCATCAAAGGCATCATAGTTGAAGAGAATTTTGATTGCCATAAGCACCAAAGATGACCATAACGAAGCCATCATTTTCTTGATCAAAAATTTGTGAGTTATTCCTTGCTCTATTACAAAGTTATTACTCTCTTCCAGCTTTCTTCAACTCTAAGTCTGCTCTTGAAACTACAGCCACTGTCAACACGACTGTCAAATCATATTGCCCCAACGCCCTCATCTTGGATCGTCTGTCGGGTCACAACCCTTTTCTCTTAGTATCGTATGGAAACTAGCTGCTGTATCTGCCATACCAATTTTCTCGAATGCTGCTAAGAGTTTATTACACATGGAGTTGTTGAACTCTGAAGTTGCAGATTGCTTCCATTGCCCTACTATTTCACCAACCTCTTCCAAATGTCCAAGCATCAGATATGAAGAAAGCACACACACATAGTTCCGACCTGTCATCTTTTGCCCA
This sequence comes from Perilla frutescens, assembly GCA_026008535.1. Taxonomy (NCBI): domain Eukaryota; kingdom Viridiplantae; phylum Streptophyta; class Magnoliopsida; order Lamiales; family Lamiaceae; genus Perilla; species Perilla frutescens. The sequence continues at coordinate 48,820,990 of BRKX01000005.1, forward strand.
GTCATCGTCAAAGATTTCCAGATTTGGTCAAGTTTATCCTTGTTCCCCAAGCCCCCGTAGAGAATAATAAGAAAGTCGTAAGATATCAGTTCTCTCTGCGTAATACCTTTCTCACTTTCCACTAGGGAGCTGAAATCGGAATTCACCAGTTGAGTAGAGTTAATGTATAACTTGGCAAGTTTCTGATATCTAATCCAACTCTCATTGCAGCTTGAATCAACAACCATAGCATCAAGAATCCTTCTTACCTCGTCCATGTTTAGAGCTGCAGCACACGAACTTATCCATAGATTATATGTGAATAGATCAGGCGCAACATTCTGGCATTTCATGTCTTTGACAATTTGAGGCACCTTTTCCAGCTGTCCGACTGACATGTATAAAGTCATCAGCTCGTTGTAAGTGATGGCACCCAATGAGAGATTTGCTCCCTTCATTCTTTCGTAGAGACCCTCTGCCTTCTCAATCAGCTTCGACCCAGCATAGCAGTGAAGGAGAGCAGTGTATGTTTCACTGGTTTTTGCAGAGGAAGGCAACCCTTCAAAGTAGCGTTCAGCAGCATCAATGCCAAAAACTTGAGTCATCAGGTCAATGCGGACTGCATAATCGGAGTCGGATAACTGATATTCATCATTACCAACCATCCATTCTGAAATCTGTGAGTTCATAAGGTGCAAAACACTTGTTCATTGCATTATATATTAGCAATTCTCAATTTGATTCAAAGGATAATTCTAAACCTGTGTTAACTACATTTGCCTATTCTAAACTAGTCCTCGAATAATTGCCAAAAAGAGAATAAGAGAAACAATTCTCCAAGCAGTACCAAAACTAAACATGATTAAACTACAATAATCAGAGAATGATACCAGCAACAAACAAAATGAACATATTTGAAAATCAATATCTACATGAGAGATTGTTTGTGCCAACAACAACCAGTAACTTAGACAGCACACCGGAAATCCACCCCTCGAGAAAAAAGAAAAGCTTAATCATGGCATCTATGAATGAAGTAGTATACCACTATTCTTTCATTGACCACTCATTAAGCAGGAAGCAAGAATTATGATGTAAAGCTTAATCATGGCATCTATGAATGAAGTAGTATACCACTATTCTTTCATTGACCTCTCATTAAGCAGGAAGCAAGAATTTTGTGACAAACAGAAGCTCACAGCTGCTACCCGTTGGGCACTATGGGTAGACTCTGCTCCTACGTAATAGCCTACAAACCACGTAGGGCTAGCAAACCACACTAAACAAGCCCTAGTGCCTTTCACAACTCCCATGTATCTGATATGTCAACTTTCCGAAATCATCCACAAATAGGAACATGTTTTTGCCAAGAGAGGCTATCATGCAATTTTACTTGGCCATGTAAAACAACTCGGGGATATCCCCAATAAAGCTTGCTGACCTTTTATCCTAGAAACAAGTAGTTAGCTATTCAGATTAATATATCAATTTGTTCATTAAAGTAAGATCTTATAAGACCTTAAACAATAATGAGGGTTCAGGGTTCTCATTTCTTCTAATTCATTCTGTGTACTTGGAGCTTAAGAATTTCACCAAACAGTTCCAACAAGTAATAATAAGACATATTTGATCGAATAAAGAGTGAAGGTCAATAAGACAAGACAACTGCAAAAATGCAACAAGGTTTCCACATCTAAATTAGCTAGACTTGAAGGTTTCATGGTGAAGTGCATTTTTCAACATAATCATGCAGAAAGATGATGATATTTGATAGCTAGAGTTCATTTGTCTGTAATGCATAGAAAAGGAAAGTAGAATTTTCAATAATGCAGTTCTCTATTTGCAGTTCAAGAAGGTGCCTCCAAAGCATGGAGAAAGGTCAGAAAACTATTGATTATCATACTCGAGTTGGTTCAAATGCCAGCAGATACTCTAGGTTATGGATTTGTTCAAGGACATCAGCAACGTCTTCTAAAAGATGATATGTGATTGATAATGCTAGCTCAATGGAGCAAGCGGTTTCACCTTTAGTTCACTTCATGTGCTCAAAAATCAAAAGATTTCACCAGTGAAAGCAGCTAATACTACACAAAACCAGGACAACATTGCAATATTTTCTTAACTTGATCTTCCCCTTTATTATATAAACCCACATCTACACTCAAGCATGATATCACCTGATTATCAAAAAAACACAAGTCGCCCCAATCTTTTCAAATTGAACCCAATCAAACACAACAGCTAGCATACACATGGATTCAGATCAACTCACACCATTTCCCCTTACATAATAGCCAAAAAAGATAAAAGAGAAATCATCATAAAATAACTCCCAAAACCTAAAAAAGCAATTATCTTTCCGAAACATCAATTGTTCTGCTCAATCTTTCAACACGCACACACACGCGCGCGCGCACAATATAGGAAATAAATAAAAACAAAAAAAAGGGGGAAAAGTTTAGAAACCTCGAGGGCGTGCTTGAATCGTCGCGATCGGCGGAGATCTCTGGTGATGGTACGGAGGTCAGAAAGGGAAATTGCGCGGCCTTCGCCGATCCATTTCTGCAAAACATTAGTGACACTTCTCTTTGGGAGCCGAAGCCTGAAAATTCTGCTCTTCAAATCATCTTTCTCATATTCTGTGCATTCATCCACGCTCCCTACTTGTGCGGCGGTAATGGCTTCTTCTTTAACGGCTTCGATGCTTGAAGAAACGGATCTCAACAGGATTCTACTGCCGCTTCCCGCATTTCTACAGATACAATATATGAAAATTTCCCAATTTAATTTTTCCGAGCAAAATTAATTGTTGGAATAAAGAAAAGGGAAGACATTTTACCGAGTGAAAGTGAGGAAGAGGGAGCGGGCGGCCATTGTTACCTGAGATATTTTTTTCTTGAGGTGCTGTGCAGCAGCTGCAAGTGTAAGTTCAATAGTAACTTAGTAGCATAAATCATTAAGGAAATTTTTTTTTCTAAAGTTTTTAGTTTAGTTGATGAAAAAAACATTGGGAGTCGGTCAATGCACACCAAATTTACACTTTGCTGTGAAAAAAAAATAATAATAATTTAGAATGTATCTAAATGCTCTTTAGTTTAAAAAAATAAAAATTATGAGTGATTCGAAAATGAAATTTTAAATAATGATGTGTTCAAAATCTATTTTCGAACAAACTTCATGAACTTTTGTTTAAGTAATGTTCGAACACACGATTTCGAACATATCAAGATTATTCGAACACAAGACTTTAAACATATTCAGAATGTTCGAACACACAACTTTGAACGGAACGCGAATCTTTTTTATTAATAAAGATTTTTAGATAAATTTATAACTAATAAAAGAAAATAAAAAATAATTTGCAGTGTAAAAAGTAAATTGGTGGTGCATTTAGCAACTCCCGTCTCGTTAAATTCATTTTTCAAAAATTATTGTTTTGACAAAAACTTATATTAGACAATTTTACACGGTTAGACGGGAAAAACTCACCAATAACATTCCCAAACCTGCCCATTCACACTGGCGCATGGTGCACAAGCGCGTAACACATTTTTTTATTTTTTTATTTTTATTTTTCTAAAACTTTTATTTTGTATCAAGCGCAATGCACGAATCAACATGTTATCGGTGGGTGAGTATACTACTCTAGACGCCGCATAAAAATATTAAATTAATTTAAAATTTTTTAATTAATTCACTTTTTTTTCGTTCACTAGTTTCATTTTAGAAAATATATTTATTTTAAAAAAAATAATTATTGACTGCAGTGCACGAACTCACACGTTAGTGTCGGGCGAGTGCATTGCGCGAAACACCAGATAAAAAAAGGAACTAATTTAAGAAATTAAATATATATTTAAAAAAAAAATTGAAAATATTCTGAAAGATAAAGTAAAATATAGGGATCATTGAAAAAAGAAAAATTGAAAAGGAAATAAAAAAAAGGACCAGCTTCCCTCTTCTTGTTTTTATACGTAATATGAATTTGGATCAAATATAAGATCCGTCTAACAGTTTGTGATCCACTAGACGATCTCACAAGAGAGTGATTCCATTGAATAATTGTGGATAACGAAATTTTAATATTATATATAATATTTTTATTGATTTTTATATATTTATTTAGTTTTGAAATATTATGAAATCCAAAATTAGATAAAATATTTAAATATTAAAGATATTATTTTATGTAAACATCAAGTTTTTTTGGTAACAAATAAATATCTTTTAAAAGATATATATCAATTTCAATAACCAATAAAGATATATATCAATTTCAATAGCCAATGACATCGTGCCATGTTAACCTAGATCTCTTTCCCTACAACTATAGGACCTTCATATCAGTTCAAAATCACGACAGAAGACATTTAAAGAGTTCAAGAATTTGAGAAAAAATTTCATAAGTAAAATTCTCTCAAATATTCAAGGCATTCTTTACTATTCATCCTGAAGACATCGTTTGATTAATATGCAAGACGATCAAAGACGTTCTTCATCAAATTCATTCTGAAATTGTCATTTGCTTCATAGGCATGACAATCAAATGCGTTTTTTTTTTATCAAATTCATCTCGAAGTTGACGTTTAATCTAGAAACAAGGCAACAGCCCTCTAGATTAATGTTATCAAGTCCAAATACCAAGTCAAGGAAGATCGATGATACAAATCTTCCCCGAAAACTTCAAAGACCAAGTTCAAACAACAAGTCCGAGAAAAATAATAGAGACAAATTTACTCTGAAGATTTCAAAAACCGTTTAAAAATCAAGTTTTGAAGAGAAGAATAAGAGGAAAAATAGAGATTGAGTCCGTATAAATATGTTTTGATCCAAAAATCATTTTATTTGTACACATTTTATGTTTTACCAAACTAAATACAAAAATTTGTGTTACAATAACTTTCTTACAATTCTAGCACTCATGCAATATATGATGTACGTATATAAATAATGTATTTGAGGATTATAAATTTAGAGAACTTCTCAAAATGCATGGACTCCAACCCTTATATGACTCTAGCTACTTTGAGGATTCATAAATCCAAGTTTCTAAATAAGGTTATAACCTAAACATTGAAGATTGCCAAAATTAGCCTAAACCCGACTCAGACTGTCCAATCAACATGTGAGATCGACTGGGTTAGCCTACATAGCCCAGTTTCTTTTTGGGCTACAACTCTTTGTCCATAAACTTTCGTTTTCTGCTGTCTATTTGGATCAAGCTATGGTTTTCAATTGGATTGTACATTTATCAATTCTATCACAACATTTTCATTGTTTTCAATTCTATTTTTCAGCAATAGATTTGTGATGTAGCCAGCACAACCAACTGGGCACGCATAGCCCAATTTCCTTTTACGCTAGAACTTCCAGCTCTAAACTTTACATAAGTTTCCTTTCATTTTTTAAGATTTAATACCATATTTTAATCTCGAACTATTAACAAATTTTATAATCTAACTCTAAATGGATAAAAGTAGACAAAAGTAAATAGTAATTGGGAAAAAACAACAACTTTTAAAAATAGGTAGTTTGTTAGGCAATTTGTATTATATTAGACTTGGTCCCCACACCCAATGATTGACACATTATACTTTTGGCATGCATTAAATGCACCTAACAGTCGAAACCCTAATTTTAAAAATGAAACCCTAACAGCCTCGATTATATTTAGTAAGTCTCGATTAATTTTTAGCCGTGATTATTTACTCAAAATCGCCTCGATTGAAATTACAATATTCGATTAATTCATAGCCTCGATTAATTTTCTAAGTTGAGCCTCGATTATGATGATTTAAGAAGAATGGATGATTTAAATATCAATTCTTCTTAAATTGATGAAGCATCGATTAATCATGTATTAATCGATGCTTCCTCGATTAATTTTTAATAAGCATAGATTAAGAAAAAACTATCCTCGATTTCTTTTTTAACATTGCCTCGATTAGATATTTAAATTTCATCGATTATTTTTAAAATCAAATATCGACAATAGCAAATAAGAAAAGGGAAAAAGCAACAAGTTTTAAAAGTAGGAACAATTATTTTTCTAACTATGAACGATTAATATCTAACCATTCTTGATTAATGTTATTAACCGTCCATCATGCAATTTTATCGAGACCTTCATTTAAAAGAATCGAGGCAATGTTCCCTACAATTAATCATGATTTTTTAGTGAATGCATTTATTTCTTGTGTAAGGTAGGTACTGAGTTTCAATAAATAAAAAGAAAAGGTTGTTGGCTTCATTAAATGAAAAGAATGGGAAGGTAGGACCGAATTAATGAAAAGAAGGAGATGTTGTACCGAATTAAATACATTCTAATGTTTTATAACGAGGTAGGTGAAATTTTTGAATAAATAGATGTAGAATCCGGAGCTCATTCACACTACAATACAAATCTCATTCACAAAAATCATACAAGTTTTTATTCACACTACACTACAAATCGACGAAGAATAGCAAAAGTTGGAGAAATTTTTCCGAGCAAGGGGGCGAAAGAAAAGATTTTTCTGGAGAAAAAAATAGTGCACGGAAATTTTCACCAATTTTCAAAGGTACGTTTTGTACTCCATTTTTTTGAACTTATTTTGCAAATATTTATTATTTTGATTATATATTGCATGCGTTGTTAGATTTACTTTGAAAATAGGTGACTTTTGGTTAATTGTTGTTGGTTTTGAATTTAGTCGATGTTTATGTGATTTTGAGGGTTGTATAATGTTAAACTTTGCACAATCGATGCTGTTATAGAAGTATTTAGACTGTGAAAAATTATTCGATGCCTTCATTGATATAATCGATGCCGTAGAATATAATCGATTAGTGCCTTGATTGATTATTTGTTGTTAATTGTGGTTTATTTGTTGTTAATTGTGGATTATTTGTTGTTAATCGATGACTAGTTTTTGATCGAGGAGCATAAAAAATAATCGAGGCCTTCCTCGATAATTATAATAATAATCGAGGCCTTCCTCGATTAAATTACAAAAACGAAAACTAATCGAGGCCTTCCTCGATTAATTTGAAAAATAAAAACTAATCGATTAGTTAAAAAAAATTAATCGAGTTACTAATCGATTAATTTTAGAAACAAAAACTAAATCGAGTCACTAATCGATAAATTAAAAAAAATTAATCGAGAGACTAATTTATTAATTAAGAAAAATTAATAGTTTTAAAAAAACTAATCGATTAGTAGTTTAATAAAAAACAAACTGATCGATTAATAGTTTTTAAAAAAAACTAATCGATTAGTACTTTAATTTTCTAAAACTAATCGATTAATAATTAAAAAAAACTAATCGATTAGTACTTTAATTAAAAACAAACTAATCGATTAATAATTTTAAAAAAAACTAATCGATTAATAGTTTAATTAAAACTAATCGATTAATAATTAAAAAAAAACTAATCAATTAATATTTAAAAAAATTAATCGAGTTACTAATCGATTAATTTTAGAAATAAAAACTAAATCGAGTCACTAATCGATAAATTAAAAAAAATTAATCGAGGCACTAATTTATTAATTAAGAAAAATTAATAGTTTAAAAAAAACTAATCGATTAGTAGTTTAATAAAAAAAACAAACTAATCGATTAATAGTTTTTAAAAAAACTAATCGATTAGTACTTTAATTAAAAATAAACTAATCGATTAATAATTTTAAAAAAACTAATCGATTAATAGTTTAATTAAAACTAATCGATTAATAATTTAATAAAAACTAATCGATTAATAATTAAAAAAAATTAATCGATTAATATTTTAAAAAACTAATCGATTAGTTTTTTTTAAAGCTAATCGATTAGTTTTTTTTTAAAACTAATGATTAGTTTTAAAATAAAGCTAATAGCCTAATCGATGCGGTTTTTAGAATTAATCGAGGAGATTTTATTAACTGAGGTTAATTTAAAGTTAATAGAGGCCTGGGGTTTATAGGGTTTTAGGGTTTACGGTTTTAGGGTTTAGTGTTTTATAGGGTTTAGGGTTAAATTGTGATCTCATGTAGCATTGTTTATAAATTGCAGATGGTTAGACACCGCATTATTGTATGACACAGTGGACGATGGGAGAGATCAGAATATGTAGATGGGGACGAGCAACTCGTGACGATGTCATCCGATAAGCTGTGTTTTAGCTCACTGGTGAGGGAGGTTCACAAGTTGTTGCGGACTGACCCGAACAGGATCGAGTATGAATTATTTTACCTCACCAGCACCAATACTAGCAGACGGATCAGAGCATCTTTGCAAAATGATGGAGATTTGCTCGATTTGCTTCACGAGCAGACTACTGAGATGGTCGTGTACGTGATTTCAAGACAGTTGGAAGGTTCTGGAGCCGGACCATCTATGAGGGACGACTATGTTCCCTACTTTTCACATGCAGAGACACATGGTCCTACTGCAGAAGAAGAGGCAGAAGGAGAAGAAGAGGCAGAAGGAGAAGAACAGGAACAATAAGAGGTAAATGATAGAACGAGGTTGGTGGAGTCACTGTTGACAGAATTCAGTGGCTGGCTTCATTCTTCTGCTGATCGTACAGACAGATTGCTGTACTTGACGGGAGTCGTCCCACCATCTACCATTGGTGTTCCGTTTAGATCTGACGGGCCTTCGAGCAATTGGGTGGTTTCCCTGGCTGACTGGGACATTGCGGGCCCACTATCTTGGGATGAGGGACTAGCACCAGACTCAGATACACTGCACCAGGGAGCTATTTTTCGGACGAAGGATGATCTCGCCCTGGCGGTCGGTATCTATCACATGCAGAATCGAGTGGAGTATGTCGTGTATCGCTCGAATAGGTCACGATTGGGCTATGTTTGCAAGCATGGCGGTGATTGCCCATTCAAGTGTTTTACGGTTGCTGATGGGCATATGTGGAGAATATACAAGTTCAACGGCACTCACACATGCCATCTTGATATGGGTCGAATTGCTCCGCGACAGGTACCTGCGCGAGTGCTCGGAAAATACTTTGCTCGTAGATTGGTGGACGAGTGGGTTGTTCTGAAGCCGAAGGAGATGATGGCGGAGCTTGTGCGTGAGTTTGGCATCCATATCGACTACAGCTTCGCTCTGCGCATGAGGAACATTGCCATTCAGATGGTATATGGAGACTTTGACAAGTCCTACGCACAGTTGCCCGCTTTCCTTCACACTCTGCAATTGATGAATCCGGGGACTGTAGTAGATATGGAGATCACGAGTGATGGCCGGTTCAAGCATTCATTCCTTGCTCTCGGTGCGTGTGTCAATACATTTATCCAGTATGCTCGTCCAGTGCTTGTGATCGATGGGACCTATCTGAAGGGAAAGAACAAAGGTGTTCTCTTTGTTGCTGTGACAAAGGATGGCAACGAACAGATCTTACCTGTTGCAGTTGGGCTCGGACTGATAGAGAACGGTAAATCTTGGATATGGTTCCTGGCCCACTTGCACATGGCTCTGGGTGACATAGATGATCTTCTCATCGTTTCGGATCAGCATCAGAGCATTAAAAATGTCGTGGAGGCCGTTTTCCCGAGAGCGACGCACGGACTGTGTTACTACCATTTGAAGAATAAGATGACGAAGAGAGGGAAACACGTGATGACGCTATTTCAGGAGGCTGCCTACGCATATCGGAGAGACACCTTCCAGGAGAGTATGTCGACGTTGGAGCAGGTATGTCCAAATGCATATCAAAAGCTGTGTAATATTGGCCCAGTGCATTGGGCTCGTTCACACTGTCCCGTATGGCGCTACGGGTTCATGACATCTAATGCGGCGGAGAGTCTCAATGCTCGTCTGTTGTGGGTGAGGAGGTTACCTGTTTGCTCGCTGCTGGAGATGTTTAGATCAATTGTTGAGCAGTGATTCGTCGAGCGACGTACGGCAGCAGAGGGCTCAAATCATGTGTTGACTGATGGCATCGCGCTGAAGCTTTCGGAGAACGTCGATAAGGGACGCTGCTATGCCGTGCGGCCCACTACATTAGCAAATTTATGGAAAGTCGAGGTTGGGAGGGAGGTCTACATGGTCGATCTTCAGAACCGGACCTGTGACTGTCGTGAGTTCGAGCTCGACTTGATCCCCTATTCTCACGCGGCAGCGGTCATCTGGTATGATATTTAAATGTCTATTTGTTCTTATTTTCTTACATGTAGCTAATCGAGTGTGTTGAACTTTATTTTCCCTTTCGCAGTTGTACTGGGGCGGCTATATATGATTATGTGGACAGGTGTTACAAGGCGGAGAGCTTGATAGGCATGTATAATTCGGTCATCAGGGGGCTGCCTCATCCAGAACAATGGATTATGCCCGATGCATTTGGAGCACGAGTGGTCTTGGCGCCAGAGATTAGACGATGTGTTGGGCATCCATCTACATCCAGAGCTCGAGCCCCGTTTGAGGCCTCGTCCAATGCACGGAGGCAGTTTTGCACTAGATGCCATGGACAGGGGCATAACAGGCGCGTATGCACATCCCATTTGCCTATTGGCGGTGTTGATCTGAATTCACCGCCCGAAGATGTTCCGCGGAGAAGGGCGCCAAAGAAGTGTAGCATTTGCGGTAGTACGGAGCATACACGTCCTACATGTCCTATTCGATTGTCGGCCGATGAGCATTAGTCGATTAAATGAAGTTGTTGTGTTTTTACAAAACAACTTATTTTGTCATGAATCAAATTATTTTGTCACTAAGCAACTTGTTTTGTCACGAGAAGTAGGCTTTCACAAAAACATTTACATTAATCAAGTTCAAGTACAAAATGAACAAAAACACCACATAAGTCATAGTCTACTCATACGAACATCTTAATGTCAAGGTGTTAATGTAAGCATCTACACGCCAGGCCTCTGGATGTAAGTCAATGAATATATCCGAGCCCCTATAACCTTCCGATATTCATGTACTGCCTGCTCCGATATATCGGGTGGAGGTCCTGCACCCAATAGCCGCTCCACGTACATGCAGACATATACCCCACAGCTCGTTGCGTCCGTCTGCATGTACTGATCCGGTATAGACTTGTCCAGGGTCATCGCAAAAGCATATCGGGACGACATCGAACGACCCTCCCAAAAACCGGCACATATGAGTAGGCGTGGAAGTAGGCGGAGTAGGGGCATCAACTCTCTATCTCGCCTCTCGTACTCTACACGGTCGCTCGGATCGTCCATCTGAAATAGTAGTGAGTTGTACAACTCTACTACCCAATCAAAAAAGCGGATACGAACCACTACCCAGTGCTCACCTGAGACGTCACATACCATGATAGCCTACAATATAAAATCGGGATCATATCAAGATTAATGTCAGCAAATAATATATGACAATATATTATTTGCTTGTGAAGCTCACTTACATAATCACGCCCCTTTCATGCCACCTGATACCGCTCATCACTGCCCTGAATCCGATGTACAAGGCCCTCTGCAGGTCTCCACCGCCGGTAGTCATCATACCCATATGTCGCTCTGCACAGGGGGTCAATAGGATGAAGGATCTTTCATGCTCCGACGAGGGCCTCCTGCAAAAATTGAATCACGATTATGACTGGAGTAAAAAAAGACTAACTAACAATGTTTTGCAAAAAACATTCAAACAAGTACTTGAACTCACATATAGACCGGTATTAGCCACCGCTGTCGGACAACCAGGGTCCCTCTTTACTCGTCGAGCAATCGCGCTCAGAAAGTAGCTCATGTGCATATCCTTCAACTCATTCCTCGGATCCTCAAGCTTGTCAAACCAGGGCTGCCGCAGGCGATCGCTGTTGAAGTAGAGTTGAACAACTGCCTCCGGACCCTGAAGTCTGAATCGTGAGTAGGAGACCTGGAGGCTGCTATCATCAATGCCATTCATGAGCTGATAGGTCGTGCTAAAACCACCATGGTGTGGAGCCGAAGTGCTAGGACCCTCCTGGACTACGGTGGGCTGTGGAGCCCTCACGCCAGGTGGGCTGGGCGGCCGATGAGCTGCACTACGGTGGCTCAGCTCCGGGCTGTGGCGGGCTCTAACGTCAGACGTGGATGACCTCCGGGCACGGCTAGTCCTCCCACCTAATGTCCGATCAATAGCCCGGTCCACGTACTCCTGGACACGGGGCGCAATAGTCGTGTCAATAAGCTCCTGGACATGGGGCATCACTCGATCCACAACCCTCTGAATGAAACTCTCTGATGGCTCCCCACTGCTTGGTGTGCGATCCCTCCTCGAACGCTTCATTCCCCAAGCTCGAGGAGGACTCTCTGGATTAATCGAATCTGCTGTGTGCACTGGTGCATCCTCAGTGGGGGGCGGGGCTCCAGTCTCAGTATGATCTGGCTCGTCCCTCAATGCCCGGCTACTCGAGGGTCGACTGGTCGCCTGACGGCCCATCTGTGGTGTCCGAGCAGCTCTGGTGCCTCAGGCTGATGGGGGGACAACCTTCTCTGCCGAAGTGGAACAACAAGATGCCACATTTGCAAGCATCTTCTTCTTGTTCCCGGATCGAGCGGGAACAAATCTCACGCTCTGAGCTCCAGGCTCCAACTGCATGCTCATGTAATATGAAGTTGCCGTCTCCTCGGGAGATGGCTCCAACATAAACACACGTGACTGCATGGAATTAATAATAATATCATTAAGATGAATTAACAAATATAGATCGAAGATTCTAAATATATCAAGAAACATCAAAACGTACCGCTCGCTGTAATAAGGTGGCTGGGTCAGTGGCAGGGAGACTGAATGTCCACCTCAAACATCGAGGCACAGTGAGCTGTCCACTATGCACACCAGCCTCACTAGCCAACTCCGGTATCACCTCACAAGCCCATACCTGTAAAGTGGATTAATGGATTAGTTACGTATTCACTTGATTTCAACTAATTTAGAACAATTAAATTTAAACTAATTACCTGGAGTGCCCAGATCGGCCCGTAAAAATGATACTGTCCCGATCCTTTCCCGCCCATAGCCTCTCGTGTCCTGGGGACGAGGCCAATGTAGTGCATCAACGACTGGTAAGAATATGCACCCCATGAAAATGAGTTCCATCGCTCCACATCCTCCGCTAGCGCCCACACCCATGGATCCACGTACCGGTACTGATCTAGGCATAGAATCATCCGGTATACGAACAATATGTTCGCAACCTTCACATAATCCGCAGTGTCTCTGGCCATCCCCAGGTCTTTGAACCTGTCCTCCATCTGTTTGATTGTCGTACGCTTCCCTTCGAATAAACGGTGGTACACAGATCTCGACGGAACAATATGATCGCCATGAGGATCGAATGTCGAGCTGCCGAATCGTAAACCTGACACCAAGGCGTACTCACTCGGACCGAACCGCAGCTGGGAGTGATGAATGTGAAACCATGCCTCCCGTCCCACACGTGCACGATCCGGCGGGTGCACCTCAAACGTCATCAGCGCGTGTATGACCATCTTCTGGACGTCACCACCTCTGTAGTCCAGAAAATATCCGAAACAGTCAGATCTGAATAGTCGGACGGCGTCACCACCAATCGCGAGCAATGTGTCTCTAATTGTGTCAATAACACTTGAGATGGCGTACACGACGACCGAGGTCTTCCGACTCCGTAACGGCAGTCTAACCCAATCAATCTAACAACATTTTCAAAATTAAAACTATTAAAGTAAATTCTTTCAATATTTCATATAAATTGAAATTTCTTAAAATTTAAATTTAGGCTATTAATAGAGGTAATCAATGCTATTTGAACTATTAATCGTGCATTCTTTTTAAATTTAATCGCTTATATTTGAACTTTATTATTTTATCCATTTTTTCAGTTCAATTTTACTTTATTGCTTTAGTTAGTATTAATGGTCACATCTTTAAGGATTTAATATGTTTTAGGGTTTTAGGGTTTGAATGGTGGCTTTCTAGAGAAAAGGTTTTAGGGTTTTAGGGTTTGAATCGTGGCTTTCTAGAGAAAATGTTTTAGGGTTTTAGGGTTTTATAGCGTTTAGGTTTTAATAGAGTTTAGGGTTTAATTAAAGTACTAATCGATTAGTTTTTTTTTAAAATTATTAATCAATTAGTTTCAATTAAACTATTAATCGATTAGTTTTTTTTAAAATTATTGATCGATTAGTTTGTTTTTAATTAAAGTACTAATCGATTAGTTTTTTTTTAAATTATTAATCGATTAGTTTATTTTTAATTAAAGTACTAATCGATTAATTTTTTTTTAAAAACTATTAATCGATTAGTTTGTTTTTAATTAAAGTACTAATCGATTAGTTTTTTTTAAAACTATTAATCGATTAGTTTGTTTTAAATTAAACTACTAATCGATTAGTTTTTTTTAAAATTATTAATCGATTAGTTTTTTTAATTATTAATCGATTAGTTTTAATTAAACTATTAATCGATTAGTTTATTTTTAATTAAAGTACTAATCGATTAGTTTATTTTTAATTAAACTACTAATCGATTAGTTTTTTTTAATTATTAATCGATTAGTTTGTTTTTAATTAAACTATTAATCGATTAATTCCTCGATTGGTTTTTTTTTTTACTTAATCGATTAATGCCACAATTAATTTTTTAATTAATCGATTAGTGCCTTGATTAATTTTTCTTAATTAATAAATTAGTGCCTCGATTAATTTTTTTTTACTTAATCGATTAGTGACTCGATTTAGTTTTTGTTTCTAAAATTAATCGATTAGTGACTCGATTAATTTTTTTAACTAATCGATTAGTTTTTATTTTTCAAATTAATCGAGGAAGGCCTCGATTAGTTTTCATTTTTGTAATTTAATCGAGGAAGGCCTCGATTATTATTATAATTATCGAGGAAGGCCTGGATTATTTTTTATGCTCCTCGATTATGTTTTATGCTCCTCGATAGAAAGCTAGTCATCAGTTAACAACAAATAATCCACAATTAACAACAAATAAACCACAATTAATATCAAATAATCAATCAAGACACTAATCGATTATATTCTACGGCATCGATTATATCAATGAAGGCATCGATTAAGTTCTAAATCCACAATTAACATAATAAGAGCCTCGATTAGTAAAATAAGTCACAATTAACATACAAAAAACACGAATAACATAATAAGCCTATCATCGATTAATTTTAAGTGATCCTACATTATATTCAAAAAATACAATTACCATAATACAACCACCGATTAGCATAATATGTCACAAATAACATACTAATCCCTAATTACAAAACCCCTAATTAACATAACAAGCCAAGCATCGGTTCATTACAAAACCCCTAATTTTGTTACATTAGGGTCACACGATTTTAAACCGAAAATTGTGAAAATAAACTGCACGCATTTAATCGAGAAGAAGCCTACTTGAGAAGAAGACATCTCTGGTGGTTCTCCGAGCCCTCGCTCCATCTCCGGCGTGAGTTTTCAACTGACATAGATGAATACCGTGAGTCGGGGAGAGAGAGAGAGAGAGAGGGGGGGGAGAGAGAGAGATTGATAGAGAGGGAAACCTTTTTGCAAAAATGCGAGAACAACCAGCGCCGACACGGTTTCAATCGAGAAGGAGACGGACTTCTTTTTCTGTTCTTCAAGGCTATTCGAGCAGAATAATCGAGGGGGAGAGAGTGTGTGTTGGGGGTGGTTGGAAAAAATGAATTCAAACCCTAAATGAATCGAGGGGGAGAGAGAGTGTGTTGGGGGTGGTTGGGAAAAATTAATTCAAACCGTAAATCATAAATATTCCTATGGCAGTTGCTTTAGTTCAGAAAGTACAAATTTTTTCAGATTTGGTGGGGCCATGCACACGGTTGAATATTTTTATTAGGGACATTGTCGACAAAACTCACACTTTTTAAAACTTGTTTCTTTTTCCCCACCCTTATCTACTTTTGTCGAGAAAAAAATTTCCCTCAATTTTATATTATATATATATATATATCCTAACCTTTTCATTTATTTAAAATTTTATCCCACAACCTATTTCTGACAATAGATATGTGATGTGGCTCCCCGAAAGAAGAAAAGCTTTGCGAATTGGGGTGTCTAAATTGACAGAATTAGGTTATGAGATATAATTGAAAACAAATGAAAAGGTTGGGGTATAAGAAAACTGAAAAGTTATTAAAATTGGGATAGAATGAAAATTTATTAACAGTTGGGAATAGAACAGGATATTAATCCATTTTTTTTAACAAAAAGGTTATATTTTTTGGGGATCCGCATTGAGGTCATCTTTGTGGTCATATGTTCGATTGTTTTGATTTTATAATAAAAATTCAACTCACTTAAACTTTATATAATAATATTTCGGTAAGTTAAATATATTTGCTAGTATTTATATACGTGTCATGTGAGAAGCTCGATTGATGGCATACAAACTTCTATCTTCTAATTTTTAAATCATGAAATCATCCATTTCAACACTAATTATCCTTATAGAGTATATTTTGTGAGTAATTGTTGATCATATTATCACTACAAACTCGTATAAATTACCATTTTGTTTCCTATCACAAGGGAAGATTGAGTTAGAAGAAAGTGTGCGGCGGTGTAGATATAGCAATACTATAAATCTACAATTATCAAACACATCAAATGTAACTAGTGCTAACTGTCGAGTACACAAAAAATCAAATTTAATGAACATCCTTATGTTGTTGTGACGATATATATTAGTGTTAGCAACTATCAATTATTATTTTTATAACATAATTTTTGTTATACTAATGATCAAATATTGATGATATTGTCAAATATTTTCATTTTTGTTTTGTTTATTCTATAATTCTCTCACTCTGTATGGTTAAAATTTCCCAACTATTCATGTAAACAAACACCAATACCTAAATTAAATTTGAATTTGTGTAGCGTCTCGTAATAGAGGTCGACATGGGAATCACATAATCACTACATAATCATTGTGTGATCACATTATTGTGATCCGTGGATACAATCATAAAATCGTTATTTAAATCAACATTATTAATACTATTATTTTTAAAAATAAAAGATGAATGGTTATATATATATATATATATATATATTTAAAAGATGAACAATTATTATTATTATATATAAATTATAATAGTCTAAATATTTTAAATGCATTGGTGGGTGGGGTGGGGTGGGGTGGGGAGGTGGGGGCGTCATAAGCATTAAAGTTCATATTGTAATTAAAAATTTTGTGATTTTGTCATTGGCCCAAAAAATTGGAAAAATGAATTACCTTAAAAAATTGGAACTCTCTGAAATGTCAGAAGTGGGATTTGAACCCACGCCCTCGTAAGAGGACCAGAACTTGAGTCTGGCGCCTTAGACCACTCGGCCATCCTGACTTATATTTTGAAAGTTGCAATAACTATATATAATCATATATATATGGAGAAGCATATTTAATGTAAACAAATAATTCAGCAGAGTATTTCACCTTGAAACTTTGTTGGATCCTTAATTATCATGTTGGGTGTAATTTTATTCATTGATTTCTAGAATCTGAAATCTTTTTTGGTCTTTAAATTAAATCATCGTGTCGAGTGTGTCTTTTTTTTATTTATTTTTTCAGAATCAGAGCTTAATATATTTAATAAAATTTTGAATTGTGTGTCGGGGAAAGTGGCATTGCAGCGGAAGGGGCTTGAAGGTATCCTTGCTAATGCGCCGTCATTATGTGTTCAAAATAAAAGTGTTTTCCGAATGTCCAATTGAGTGTAGTGGGTGGAAAGTACAGGTCGAATCCTCATAGAATTGTGTATTCTTTTTTTTGGTGTGTAACTTTGGATTTTGAGAAAGTTTAATCTACTAATTAACCGAAACTAAGAAGTAAACAAGATCAATAATAAATGAAACTGGATTAAGTCACAAGTTATAATTTTATGCTCACGTCGATTATCGATGCATAAATATTATCCACATAATCAAGAAAATCGACTATGGAATACTGGAAACTATTGATGTACCTCTCATTTCTCTTAAATATTATGGAATAAAAGAACCCTTATTATTCAACTTCTTGTTAAACAAAATGTAAGAACCTTTAACAGATTTAATTAATCAACATCTTTAAGAAAATAGAGCCCCTGTTATATTACAGGCATATGGACATGTATGCCAAAAATATCCTCTTATGTCCGTTGACAAAGAAAGTTAACTATATCACTTATAGAACCAATTTGACAATTACAGATCTATCGATTCTAATTGATTTTAAGTCTTAACTAATCAATTCAATCAAGAATATAAGTTTGCAATCTCGGAGCATTAAAAGGTACAAGTGTGTGAATCTTTAACAAATAATTTGATCTCACAATATGGACTTATCGGAACTAAAGTGATTTCATTCCGGAAATTAACTTAGTCCCTCATATTGAAAACAACATAAGTAGTGACTATAAAATATGTTTGCATTATTAAATAAAATTAACTTACAAAAAATAAATTGGAACCGAAATAATCTAACTACTGAATTTTCAAACTTAATAGATAATTATCTAAAAATCTATAATGAACCGGAATACCCTTTCAGAATGAGATGACACAACTTATATATACAAAAGAATTTCATCCATCATGAAAATTCATGGCATATGGTGATTTTAGATATGTGATCATAGATTCCTTCCTCAAAATTGATCGCCCATCGCTTCTTTCATATCTTATAATTCTCCTTCCATATTTGCAACATTATTCCATTATGATGATTCATACCTTCCATCCTGCAATAACCAAAAGATAATGATTTAAGTCTTAAATGTATAAAAATATAAATAATTAATATGCAATATTTAAGACTTAACACTTGCCATCTGAGAAGACAGCAGAAGAGAGGATTGGAGCAGAGGGGGAGATAGAAAACATGTAGTAGAGAGACATAGGTGAAATGATTGTCGTTATTTTGTTCATTTTCACAAATATAATGACATCATTTCATTAGTGTAGATGCAAAAATCCACAATCATAATTCTATGGAGTTATAGCACTAATGATATGCATACACAAAAAAATGATTGTGAACGTGAAGTCGAAGATCGCTGGATGTTTAACATTGAAACAGACTCTGACAATCAAGTCAAGTACTGAAATCAAAGAATAAGATTGAAAATAATAAACTAAAAACAGGAACATAAGTAACAATGATGGTGATGACCAGATCTCTGTAATTTGGTAAGGTTTGAGAAGTATAATGACGTTTTAAGTTTTAATTGTCAGCCTTTGACTTAGAGCTGAAAATTAATTTTTATAGATGCTTCTAGATGCAACCCTAGCTCACCTTCTTGAAGACCGGGGGATCTGCATTATAGTGGACTAAACCCACCCCACACAAACAAGCTCTGGATCCCATCTAAAACTTGTTTGTCAATTTATTAGCTACTCGCAATTGTGTGGAGCAACTGTATTATAGTGACGAGTAAGGTTGTATATAAAAATTAATGAATCAATTTAAATGTGAGTATTGTAAGGCCAATCTACTAAGTACTATCTAGGTAACACATTAACTACTTAAATAGAAATTAAATAAAGGCAAATAATTGGTAAATGGAGGGAATTAAGTTCTAAATTCAGGAATGATGAAATATTCTAGAGTTCCATTTCATTAATTCCTCCAAATAATTTCAATTAAATTAAATTATTTATTCATGGTTCAACTTTTATCTTTATCTATTTAATAACAAAAACACAGCCAAAAATAGGAAGTTTCATTTTCCCGCCCAAAAATATAACTTTCTAATTTAGGAAGGTGTTTTTTATTAATGGATTGGAATTTCCTATTACATTCTCTATGTTACACTCTGTGTTACGCTTTTAAATTTTGAGTTTTTCTTATATTTTTTCTTCAATTTTATTTTTTGTGATTTAGTTTAATTTTATGATTGTTTTTAGGGTTCACCAATTAAGTATCATTTTGGATGAATGTACACATATTAATAAATTAATTGAGTTACCTAATACACCCTTGTGTGAATACATTAAATGAGTTAAATATATATGTATAAATGCATTAAATGAGGGCAAATATGTGAAAAATGTAAATTCTATGTCTCGAATTTGTAGAATGATATTTTTCTGAAAATAAAATTTAAATATTAGAATGACATTTATTCAGAAACGGGGGGAGTATTATTTAGCGTATTCCCGTGCAATTATATTGCCTGCAAGAATTGATTGCTAAAACAAAAGTACATGTGAATAAGATCGATTCCACCCATAATTTCTGCTAAGATACTTTTGTGTGAGCAAAGTGAACTTGAAAATACGTTGCACCATCTATTTATAATGCATATTAATATATAATCATCTAAATTAATTATTAATAATGTTCCATATATACTTAAATTAGCATTTGATATTACGTAAATATAATTTTGGTATGTCATATATAT
Source organism: Perilla frutescens (assembly GCA_026008535.1). NCBI lineage: Eukaryota > Viridiplantae > Streptophyta > Magnoliopsida > Lamiales > Lamiaceae > Perilla > Perilla frutescens. The sequence continues at coordinate 48,841,318 of BRKX01000005.1, forward strand.
GCTTCCATATTTTTGGATATTATAGGCGCAGAAAATAAGTAAATTGAATGATAATCTTCGAGGATATCAATTCTCCAATCTAATATATTTCTCCCATCATAATTAATGATGATTGATTACTTTGTGTGTGATTGTTATGTATTGATTTGTGTTTCTTCTATTAGTGTATATATATATATACCGTAAATAATATGCATCTCTGATAGTTTGGTGATCTGTAATTTATAGTGGTTGACTTTCCAATTAATTCTTTTTCGTGTATTTGTATAATGATTAGATATCTAATATAAGCTAAGATATGCAAATAAAATATATATCTATATACATGTATATATGGTTATATAGGTATTAAAATAAGAGTGATGCTCTTCGACCACACTATGATTGGCCATAATTTTATAATTATAGTATATTTTCATTATATGGTAAGTTTTCAATTTAATTCTTAATTAGTGATTAATAATGTTTTACTATTATATCATTCCGATTAATTTTAGAAAGATTTGACTTGTCAATTTTAAAAATTTAAATCATCCACAAAATCTCATTAAAATATGAAAGATCCTAGCTAATAATATTGAATCAATTGCAATATGAAATCACCGAAAATTGAATTGATTGTACTTTGCATATGTTATTTTTCTTTTAACATGAATGTAATCATTTAATTAGTTTTGTGTGTAATTTACTTTAACATTTTTTGCAACTTAGAATCATGCGTATTAATATTATTGTAGAATACTTTATGATACACACACACACAGAGAGAGAGAGAGACATACACACCATAATATTTGAATAACAAATGCAAAGTACAATCAATTCAATTTTCGATGATTTTATATTACAATTGATTCAATATTATTAGCCAGGATCTTTCATATTTTAATGAGATTTTGTGGATGATTTAAATTTTTAAAATTAACAAGTCAAATCTTTCTAAAATTAATCGGAAGGATATAATAGTAAAACATTATTAATCATTAATTAAGGATTAAATTGAAAACTTACCATATAATGAAAATATACCATAATTATAAAATTATGTTGACCATAGTGTGGTCAAAAAGTATTATTGTTAAAATAAGATATCATGTTACGTACGGGGGAACACTTATTTGATTTTATATCATATTGAAATTTAGAATAATCTTGAATCGGCGAATATTTTAATTTGTTTAACGTATTAAATATGGTAATATATTGAATGTTTTTATTATAGCATTTCTTAGTATTATCTTATTGTTATAAGATATAAAAATAAAAATTATACCGTAATTGATTACGATTAATTAATTTACTAATTATGATCCTTTTTTTTTGTGAAAGAGATTAAAATTACTAAAAAGCCCGTTTGACGGATGGAATGTCTGACCAAATTACATCTGGTAACTTATTGGTGTAAGAAATAAAAGAAGAATTACTAACAACAAACTTTGCCATAGCATGTGCCATATGATTTGCAGTTCTACGAGAACAACTGAAGATTACACACTCGAAACGATTGGCTTCCACTTGGATGGATTTACACACCTCTCCTCTGTATGATAAATCTTCTCTCTCGAACACCAAGATCTGTTGCAATCTAGCTAATTAATATCCATATGAAATACATGAAATTAATAAATTAACCAAAAACTATATTATTAGATTTTTGTGTGATAAATCTTCTCTGTCGGACACCAAGATCTGTTGCAATCTAGCTAATTAATATCCATATTATAGTACATGAAATTAATAAATTAAGCAAAAACTATATTATTAGATTTATGGATTTGGAAGGATGATTTAGGCGGGAAAAAGTTAGTTTTACTATTTCTAGAAACTATCCTGTTTCTAGATATAATAATATAGATTATTTGATAATAGTGCTTAAATAATAAGTTTTATTAACTTACCTGTTACCATTTGATGTTAAGCTTTTAGGAAGTTGCTGTGAAAATGTTTGGGTTGAATATACAAAATACTGTAGGCCGATTATTTGTATAACTTCTTTTTTTTTTTCGATAGCAAATTGTTACTACAATACCTACGTAATTTAAAATATTTACAACCATTTCATGACAATTGTGCTGATGTAGGAACTCGACCGTTAAAGTATTTAAATTAAGGCTCAAAACTTAATTAATTAATTGCTTAAAAATATAAGGTAAGGAAGAAATGCGTTTGCCGGGAGTCGAACCCGGGTCTATTGCTTGGAAGGCAATTAACCTAACCGTTGGACTACAAACGCGTGGATGGTACTTTTGCAAGATGTATTTTAATTTAATTTTATTTTAATATTGATAGATTATTTTGATTAATTGTGAAGCAAATTATTAAATCTGATAAAAAAGAAAATTAAATATTTATCTTAGGATCATTAATTATATATATATATATTTTAATCTTGGTAGATGATATTTGTAGATCTAAAAATCTACAATCAAATTTGTTCGGAGTTAAAACAACGATGATCAACATAGACAAATAAAAATGGTGTTAGGGCGAGGGACTTTGAAAGGATGATATTCGTTCGCTCTCCGAAGCCCAAATCAGATAATAAAATTTCAGTTTAAGTAAGATCGAGAAATGTAAATTAAAAACAAGAATAAGAGTAAAAGCGATGATGATGATCTCCTATATTTACATGGAGTATCTGAAATCTCCCCTATTTCCCTTGTCCATCTGCTTCCTTTTGTAGGCTTCCCCGAGTCTCTCAGAGAGACTCGGTCGACACTTCCCTTATGACTTGGTTCAATTCAGATTTTTTACCTTAATTTAGTAGGGTTATTTTATGTGTCACAAATCTAGCAGTGTTTCGGACTTCATTGGTGGACTATAAGTAAATGATTACATTGAGCCCACGAAAACTTTTAATGGATCAAACCATTTTTGACATAACAATATTGATTCATTACCAAGAAAATTATTGCGATTTAATTATTTGCATGACACATACTTTTATGCAAAAATATTTCTAATTCAATGCCAAAAGTCACGATTGGGTAAGTAACGGAATGCTCATAAACATTATACCATAGTTCCTCAAGTTTGTTAAATTCAAATGATCAAAGTTCAAGTGGACAAATCAATTAATCATACACTTATTTATTCGTATTATAAACATTATTCACATTTTAATTTCCTTTGTTAATATTGCTCCAATCGTATTTCTTTCTTCTAAAAAAAGTAAAAAATATATATTTCTTTGATCGTTTTATGTTAATTTTAATAATTTTATACTTCTTAAGAAAACTAATATCATACTCTCTCCATTTCTGAATAAGTTTCATTATAATATTTTAATTTTGTTTCAAAAAAAATGTTATTCTACAATTTCGAGACAGAAAATTCACATTTTTCTCACATTTGCCCTCATTTAATGCATTCAAATATCTATATTTAACTCATTTAATGTATTCACATAGGGTATATTAGGTAATTTAATTAATTTATGTGTATTTATCTAAAATGACATTTAAACAGAAACGAATGGAGTATTTATTATAAGTGCGACGAAAGGACGATGTACTAGTGGTCGGTGAAATCAAATCCTTCCATTCATTGGTATCTCCTTGTTTGATTTGCTTTTATTTTGTAGTTTAGTTTCTCATTTCATTCTATGATTCAAGTTTCATGTTGCATTTCTTTGTGTTACACTCTATATTTCATTATTAAATTTATAATTTTAATAATATTTATCATAAAATAAAAATTAATTATAATATAAATAACCATAATCAACATTTATCAACAAAAAATAAATTAAAAAAATATAAATTATGTTTATGAAATAATCAATTATAATAATGAATTATTAATTGAAAATTGAAAATAAAATACTAAAAAATATTTATAAACTCTAATTGTGTGGGATGTACCATAATAAGCAGTGGTAAAATTAAACTAAAATATAAAAAAATTAAAATAAAAAAATATAAAAAAAAATCGTAATTTAAAAGTAGAAAACGAGGTGAAATACAAAGCGTGTGACATGAAATCTCGTACCTTCGATCGTTGCGTTTTCGTTCATAATTTCCGTAACACAAACAATAAAATGTAAAATCTCATCAAAAATTTGAAAAATTATTAGTACATAAAAGGAGTTTGAAAATTTTGGGCTGATAATACAAATGAGGCCCAATTTGCGTATGGGTACAATATTAGTTGCTGGAGGCCCAATAAGAATAGACGTAGAATAAAGATAAAAAGAATAGATTTCAATTTTGTTATATTATATTATTTTGTATTTAACCTTCATTCCCCGATCCCTTCAAACTTGCACGCGGTTCACCTCTTGATAGATTTCGAAACTCATGTTATCTCCCAAATCAATAATTCCTTTTTCCATATGTTTTCAACCTACTATGAAAATAAAATAAAAATAATACCCATATCTTTAATAATAATAATAATAATAAATAAATAAATAAATAAATAAATAATTGAAGCAAAAAAAACCCTTGAAGTAGGTATACTACACGTCTACACAATAGAAATGAAAATCGGGTTACCCTTTACAACAAAAAAAAACAATAGAAATGAAAATGTTATTCGTTACCAATTGAGTAGTTGGCTACCAAAGATAAATTGATTTCCTTGATTTCATTGAAATAATGCATCTCTAATATAAAGTAGGGTAAAATGTATAAAATCCCTTGGGTTATCGAAATATTGCACAATTTTTTTTTTATTTTTAAAATTGTATGAAACCCTTTGTGTTTTTCAAATTACGCCCAATTTTCCATTTTTCTAAATTTTCTACAGAACATCTTTACTTAGTTTTGAGCAAATTAATTTTGTTTGCACAAGCTTCATCATCTCATATTTGTGCAAATTATTTGTTCATTTTGTGATTGTAATATTTTATAGTTTTTATATTTTGTTAATCCACCACCAAAATAGTTATACTTATTTTATATTTTCTAATTATTTTTTACATATTGTTATATTTTTAATTATTTTATAAACTGTAGATCCGAAAATCTGCAATTAATTGATTCAGTCCGGAGCAGCAGCCAATCTATGAAATAAAAACAGAAAATACCGTAAGAGCCAAAGACCATCGGGGGGTGACGATCATTGGGCCTCCGACGCTCAAGTCAGGAAAAGAAGAAGAGTAGAAAGAGTTAAAATACGAAACAATTGAATAATTAAAGAGCTGAATAATAGTAATCTCTAGCCAGAACGTGACTAGAAATTGAGGGATTCGTTCAATCGGAAAAGATCGTAAGAAAGACGCCCAGATGTTGAATCGCCAGAGTAGAATGAAATTAGAAAACGATAAACTCAATGTGTCTAGGGTATGATGTGAAGCTTGTGGGTATTTCAGCGTACTCGTCAAATGAGGAGGCATGTCTCCTTTTATAGAGAGAGTCAGCGTTAGGGTTCGCGTAAATTACGGGAGCGGTTGATGCATGATCTCCTTCTTTTAATCACGTCAACCATTCCAGGTAATGCGAACGGCTAATTCAATTTAATTCAAACTACCTGATCTTTATGAGGTTGCTCGGTTAAACGACAACGTTTAATCTCATGGACCAGCATAGTGGGCTGATGAAAAATAGCCACTACAGTTAGCCCCTCATTATCTAGGTTCTAGCATGGGAACTGGACAATGAATCGTAATGCAAATAAAACATGTAAGGACATAAGACGCCGAAGCTCTAAACGCAAGCTGTAAGGTGAGATGGTCAAGGCTTTGAAAGCAAACCGTAAGACCGAACACCGAAGCCCCGAGTATAGGCCATGAAGCTGAACGACCCAAGTTATAAAATAACTTGGAGGTCGAACGCCTAAGCTTTGAGGGCAAGCTGCAAGGTAGGACGATCGAGGCTTTATAAGCAAACCGTAAGATCGAACACCAAAGCCCCGAGTATGGGCTATGAAGCTGAACGACCCAAGTTATAAAATAACTTGGAGGTCGAACACCTAAGCTTTGAGTGCAAGCTGTAAGGTAGAACAACCGAGGTTTTGAAAGCAAACCGTAAGGCTGAACACCATAAATCCAATATTGTTTGGCATAGTAGACCCTTAGAGTTGATTTTTGGCATAGTAGACCCTTAGGGTTGATTTTCGTTATAGTAGACCCTTAGGGTCAATTTTCGTCATAGTAGACCCTTAGGGTCGATTTTTGGCATAGCAGACCCGTAGGGTCGATCTTTAACATAGTAGACCCTTAGGGTCAATTTTTGTCATAGTAGACCCTTAGGGTCGATTTTTAACATAATAGATCATAAGGCCGATTGTTATTATTATTTATATATTTGTAATGGAATAAGTGCGGTAATTAAGAATCCTTATGCAACTCAAATTCCTATCTGGACTGGGCTTTGAAATAGGGCTTTTCTCCATGCTTGGAGAGCAAGACTCCATCCTTGCTGCGCCACCTGCCACTTCTATAAGAAAGAGAAAGTTTTCTTATTATGTAAACGCTCAAAATCATTGTTCATCGTTATTTTCTCAGTTTCAAAACCGTGGCGACATCAAGATATGCTCGGAAACATTCGCCCTCAGTAATTGGTAAGTTACTCATTTTTTACCTTCTTGATCTTGATTTAAGTGATTTTATTTATTTTTCTTCGATGTCGTTGAATGAGGATGTGTGACAAACAATGATCGACATCTGTAGTGACATGGGAAGACCCCAAATTGAGATTCCAGAAAGAGAAGAGTCGAGTTCGATCGATCCAAGGATTGATGTTGATGACAGGTTCGATATTTCTAAAAAATTAAAGACTTCAAAGAAAAATTCAGGGTCCACTGAGTGTGGTGAGACATAGAACTTGAGAGATGAATCTGAATCTGAAGATGGAAGCTCAGATTCGGAGGCAGGCGGTATTGAAGACGCTGATGGCACGCTTTCTGAAGATAACAACATGGTTGTTGATCATATGGAAAACTCAAGTGAGGAGATCAATGGCCCTGAGATTCGGGTGACCATACGGTTAGCTCCCAGAGGTCTTTGGGGTTCAAGGTAGAAACAATATCGTCTACCATCGACCAGAAATCTCTAAAATATATAATACAGGCTTATGGAATTGCTTGTTAACTGAAGATGAGGGTCCCTAAGTCTTCAGAGAGGGCTTGTTGGCCGCCTAGAGATGCCGTGGCAGTTTATTCTGACATTTTTACGAGAGGGGTTCGACTGCCCTTACATAATTTCTTTCGAAAGATTGCAGCAAGTTATAGAATCTCCCCAGCTCAAATTGCTCCTAACGGCTATAGCCATATGATGGGTATGCTGTTGATATGGTATGGCTTGAAGTTTGGTGAACTGACATTGGAGGAATGGCACTCATTATATAGAATTGTTAATGTGCCTGACAATCTGGGCTTCTATTATTTCACTAGATGGACTGGTGGGTTTGAGGGACTAGTGAGAGAATGTATTTCGTCTTTTGGTGATTGGAAGCCCAATTGGTTTTGGGTGACATGTGGTGACGATAGCGAAGGATGTCGTTCTCGATTTTTTAGTCGAGCTCGTGCGTTTCTTTTTTTTATCAATTTGGATGACGCCAAGTCTGGTCTTGATTATGGTTATCTCTAAGTAGTAAAAAAAATGTCATTCTTTTGCAGGTGCTCACAAGAAACATAAACCGCAGGATATCTTACTTAAACGGATCCAAAGAGCCCTCGACATCCCTAAGTAGTATCGTTCTTTCAAGACTTTGCGAGATGGAAAAGTCGTTAGTGCCATCAAGATGCCTCCTATCAACGTTTGTACCCTCCGATTGACAGAGATCAAAGCTAAGACTGATGAAGTCAAGGATAAATCAAGTAAGGAAGGTGCTTTGGGGTCTGCAGCCCCATCTGGGGGTCGGCATCCCTCTGATGTCCCCCCAAGTAAGACGGCGAGGACATCGACCCTAGCTCCTAACCCTATCCCATACGCCACACCTGCTCGAGAGAAACCAGATTCAGTGGTAGTTGAGGTGGGGTTCAGTTCTCCCTCTCTTGCTGATGGGCCAGCGGGCCCGATGCTCGATGAATTAGGGAATGAGATAGTTCCTCGAAATTCAACCACATTCGATCTATCCAGCATTGTTTGGTCGAAAATGCAGAATGAGATGGTGGCGGTCGATATTGGCAATCTACAAGCGGCTGAATTAAAGTCTCAGATTGCTCGTGCACTTAATCATTCTGTTCAGGTATGTATCCGATTTTTCATGATTTTTATTTTTTACATATAGATGGACGTATTAATTTATTTTAATTCTTGTGAATGTAGGCTACCATGGCACTATCGTGTGCTCGGGCAAATCTTAAAGTTGAGTCATCCTCAACTCCTAAGCATGAGGCTGAGGTAGCTGCTTTGAAGACTGAGGTAGAAAAAGTTAGGAGGAGGAAGACTGAGGCTGAGAAGAAAGTGGCAATGGCATTGGAAGAATCCGAAACATACAAGAGTCGTCTGAGCAAAGTGAAGATTTCTCATGCCAAGCTGCAGAAGGAGTTTGATGCTGCCAAGGACCATGATAAATCTGAATTGGCGGTTCGTGATAAGGCCCTTGATGCCGCTAAAAAAGGTGAGGGGATCGACCTCCAGAAAATAGCTGATTCTAAAGCCTTTCAATCCATTCGTGCTGACATAGAAATGAAGATAGCTGAAGGCTTAGTGGGGATGATCAAGGATAATAATCCTGATCTTGATTTGTCTTTCCTTTATGGCGACGACGCAACGTAGGATGGTGGAGCTATACATCGTGTGACTGATTTTCTATATTTTTATTATCTGCATATTTTGTCGTACATTTAGACTTATCATTATTTTCACCGGTTTTGGTGTTGCGGTATACTTGTGGTGATTCTCCACTTTATTTTATCGATGTTGAACTCCCATTTGGGGTAGTGACATTCTGAATGACATTTCATACTTGAGCTTTTATTTTTCTTCAACTTCGATGTTTGGAAGTTATGTATGCAAGTGCAAGACATATATTTGAACGAGAGAATCTTAGAAACACATACATAAAAATATATGTATTGATTGTTTTACATTTAATCTGATCGGTAGATTACAATTCTAGGATCTAAGGCCAGCATATGCAAATATACAAGTTATCTAAATTACAATTTGTTTTAAATTGAGGCTGAACTTGCATTGAGGTAGAACCATGATTTGGAGATGTTGGTATTGAATATCATTTGAGAATTTTTCATTGAATACATGTCAAGATTGACATTGATGATATTTATCAACTTCGACGTGTAAAGCCATCTTTTTTGCTCTTTGTTATACTCGACGCTAACCCTAGCGTGTGTTTGAGATCTACAAGGTTGTTTTTATCTGACTTAAGTTGCCAACATTGATTTTCAACCTACAGGCAGCAGGGTTAGATGGTCGATGGCTAAGTCATCGATCCTCCGACGCTCAATTCAGTAACTGATGTAAGGAATAAGTTTGAAAATAATTGAAAGTAGTAAAAGAAAATAAACAAGAATGCGAACTCATTTCTTCATGATCGATGTTCATCCTAAGGGTTGCATAGTCGATCTTGAGGGACTTCTCTATTGAGCCTCGATTGTCAGTGCTGGGTTTTAATCTGCACGTAACATAACTAGATGGTCGATGGCTCGGACGCTCAAGTCAGTGAAATGTCGAATAAAAAGTAAACAAGACAAAACTTGGAAAATTAAGCTAAGGGTTTAGAAATGATACTGCTTGAGGTGAGTTACGTTTCAGCTATTTGCAATTTCTCTGCCTTCAATAGTTTGCAGCTTGTAAGCCCCGTTTCCTACCACTTTCGTGATCAGTTAGGGACCTTCTCAGTTAGGGCCTAGTTTGCCATCCCCGACTTCCTCAGTATTTTGGAAAACCTTTCTAAGGACCCAAGCTCCAGCCTTAAAAGTACGGAGCCGAACGTGTTTGTTATAATGTCGGGCTATCCGCTGCTGGTATGAAGCTATTCTCATTGCTGCTTGATCCTGTTGCTCATCAATTGTGTCCAGGTTATGTTCTAGCTCCTGATTATTCTCATTTTCATTTACCCTTGAAGTCCTCGCATTCCTAATCCCTATCTCTGGAGATAGGACGACTTCAGACCCGTATGATAGAGAAAAAGGTGTTTCTCCCGTAGATGTTCGCGTTGTGGTTCGGTAAGACCATAGCACGCTGGGGAGATGCTCGACCCATTTTCCCTTGTGTTTATCTAACTTTTTTCTTCAAGGTGTTCATTATTGTTTTGCTGGAGGCTTCGGCTTGACCATTAGCGGCTGGGTACCTTGGGGTGGAATAGGTTAGCTTGACTCCCCATTTTTTACAGAAGTCTGAGAACTCAAAACTAATAAATTGAGGTCCGTTGTCGGTGATAATATTTGCTAGTACTCCGAATCTGCAAAAAATATGTTTCCACACAAAACCTCTTACCTCATAGTCCTTGACCTATGTGAATGTCTCTGCTTCGATCCACTTTGTGAAGTAATATGTCATGACCAAGAGAAAAAAAAATTTGATTGCTACCCTTGGGTAGTTTTCCTACGATGTCCATGCCCCACTTCATGAAAGGCCAGGGCGTTATTAAAGGGTGGAGTAGTTCTGGATGAGTGTGGTTGGACTGAGCAAATCTCTGACATTTGTCACATTTTTTAACGTAACTCTTTGAATCGGCTCTCATGGTTGACCAGTAGAAACCTGTTGTTAGGGCCCTGTTGGCTAGGCTTCGTGGTCCAGAGTGATTTCCACACTTTCCTTCATGTAGTTCTTCAAGGATATATTTTGCTTGGTTTGGACCTACATACTTCAGGTAGGGACCTGAGTACGAACTTCTGTATAAAGACCCGCTGATCATGTTGAACTTCGTTGCCTTAGCTATGATCCTCCTAGCCTCTGTCTTGTCTTCAGGTAGTTCATTCTCAATAATATATTTGATGATCGGAGTCATCCAACTGACTTCAACCTCGACTATTTCCACTGATTTGGTTTCTGTTTCTTCTTCCACACTGCTGGCCATTGGGTATATGTTAAGGGTATGTGCTTCAATGACTGACAGTCAATTGCCGACCCTAGGTTGGCTAGTGCATCTGCATGTCGATTTTCTTCCCTCGCCACATGGATAACTTCTAGTTCTGTGAATGATTTTGATAGCTCCTTCACCATGGCAATGTATGCTGACATTCTAGAATCTTTTGCTTGAAAATCTCCTCCGAACTGACTTACGATAAGTTGTGAGTCACTCTGTACTTTAATGTTTGGTATTTTCATATCTTTGGCTAAAGTTAGTCCGGCGATCAAAGCTTCATATTCTGCTTCATTATTTGTTATCTTGAATCCACACCGAATAGCTCTTTCAACGACGTCACCTTCAGGGGAGATCAGTACTACACTCAAACCACTCCCCTTGAAATTACTAGAGCCGTCAACTTGAAGGGTCCAGTGATTTGAATTATCACCTTTGGTTATTGAGAGTAGTTCTTTTTCGGTAAGCTCATGCTGCTCTGATGAGAAATTTGCAATAAAATTAGCCAAAACCTGTGATTTTATTGCAGTCCGGGGTAGATAGGTGATGTCGTATTCTCCAAGCTTTACTGCCCACTTTGATAATCTGCTAGATAAGTCTGGCTTGCCCAACACAGTCTTTAGTGGAAAGTTCGTCACTGTTGTGGTATCGCCTAGCCAGGGTTACACTACTTGGTTTCCTTACTCTTTCGGCCTCACACACTTGCTACTCAAGTAGCTAAAGCCCAAGATGACAGAAGAACCGTTATACAAGCTATTACAATGGTTTTACAGAAGGGACTGTAGCAACGAAGCTTCACAGATAGGGCTTCAACTTTGTTCTTCAACTTGAACAGGCCTCAGAGATGTAGATCTAAAGGATCTACGAGTCTTCTTCACAGGCTAAGTGAGGTGGGACTTCAGTGCTGCAAACACACAAAATAGAGCAAGTAAGATCCAGAGATATTGCAGATAAACAAAAGCAGAGAATAGAACAGCCAGAGATAGTATGAATTAGTGAGTTAATCAGTGGGAAAATTGTGCCCTAGGCACGGTTTGGCTCAGATTTTCCCACGAACGGCGGCGCTAGCAACTCCGGCGACAGGAGATGTCCAGACCAAGGGGAAGGGGAAGAGGAAGCGGCGGCTAGGGTTTGAAGGGGGCGGGCGACGCTCAGTCTTTCTCTCTCAACCAAAGTTTCTCCCAACACTCATATGCCAAACATGAATCAATACATAAGATTCCGGCAAGAGAAACCGTGGGAGCAAGCTGAAAAAATCCAGAAAAAGAGAGAGAGAGAGAGAGAGAGAGAGAGAGAGAGAGAGAGAATGCTAGATAGATCTGTGAGGTGAGCAATGATGGAGGAGAGGAGTTCATCTCCAGTTAAAAAGGCTTCTAGAGCATCGAGAAGCAGCGACTTCAATAATGAAGAGTAATGAGGGAGATGGACCGTCGGGTAGGGTTAGGGGTTTAGGGCTTGTGCCGGGTTAGTTAATTATTTAGGGACTGGGCCGAGCGAAATAGCAATTGGGACAACATTAACATTTCCACCTTTGACCCTATTGGTATTTCCTGTCACCATGGAGTTACCTGCCCAAAAACAAAACAAAGGAATATCATCATTTCCTTATAATTTTTACTCTTACGTTTATCACAAAGACAGACTAAGAGAGGGAGGAATGAACACTATGCGTATTCAATCCAGTCTCAGCACAAGAGACCAACCCAAATTTTAGATACAAGTCTCAGGTCTCACAAGATCATTAACCATCATTTAACTTGAATCATCCTAGCTTTTGTACCAAAGGAAATCACCATGTATTTACACTGCCCAAGGGGCTCAGTTGTTACCCTGACTTCCGGTCAGGATAACTCAAAGCATCACCATCTTTGGTTCAACCTAAGTCCATGTTCAGAGACCTTTTGCAGGCTTCCAGCTTTGCAACTGGAAGGCACTTAGTGCCCATATCTGCAGGGTTGAATTCAGATGGGATCTTATTCAATAACACTTCTCCTTTCTCAACTATGTCTCTTATGAAATGGTATCTTACATCAATATGCTTTGTTCTATCATGGAAACTGGATTCTTACAAAGTTGGATAGCAGATTGGCTGTCAGAATAAAGTAATGGTTTATCATCAACGAAATTAATTTCAGTTAACACACCATACAACCATATAGCTTCTTTTACAGCTTCTGTAGCTGCTATGTACTCAGATTCTGTAGAGGATAAGGCAACTATACTCTGTAACTGAGATTTCCAACTTATACAAGAACCACATAAAGTGAACACATATGATGTTGTAGATTTTCTTTGATCCCTATCATTGGCATAGTTAGAATCTACATAGCCAATACATTTGACACCATCATAATATTTTGAGAAAATTAGACCTTGAGAAGCTGTGGACTTTAAATATCTTAGTAACCACTTAAGAGCTTCCCAATGAGGCAGCCTAGGGTTTGCCATATACCTACTTAAACAGGATACAGCATAGGCTATGTCAGGCCTGGTGCTGATCATGAGGTACATAACAGAACCCAGAGCATTAGCATAGGGAACTCCAGACATATCACTCAGGTCAGTGTCACTTCTAGGGCACTGATCTTTGCTTAATTGAAAATGAGAAGCAAGTGGGACATTCACAGGTTTACACAAATCTATATCAAATCTTTTAAGTACTTGTTCAACATAAGAGGATTGATGAAGTAATAGAGTGTGTGTGCTTCTGTCTCTGTCAATATTCATACCTAGAATTTTCCTTGCATTCCCCAAATCTTTCATGTTGAAGTTTTCACTCAGGCAGATTTGAATATGCTTCAAGGTTTTCAGGCAGGGGCTTATCAGAAGCATATCATCAACATAAAGCAGTAAAAACATAGGCACAGAAGATTTCATGTAATACAAACAATGATCAAATTGACTTCTTGTGAAATTCAAATTTTTCATGCATGTATCAAACTTAATATTTCATTGTCTGGGAGATTTTTTTAATCCATACAGAGATTTTTTCAGTAAACAAACATGATCAGGATGTAATGTATCTTCAAAACCTTCAGGTTACTTCATATAGATATTATTTTCCAATTCACCATGCAAGAACGCAGTTGTCACATCCATTTGTTTCAATTCCCAGTCAAAATGAGCAGTCAAGGCAAGCATAATCCTAACAGTGGTAAATTTAACCACAGGAGCAAAGATTTCTGTATAGTCTATGCCTTCTTTTTGGGTAAACCCCTTAGCAACAAGCCTTGCTTTGTATCTAACATTATCAACCTCTTGTTTTATTTTAAATAGCCATTTACATTCAACAAGGGAGCATGCATCAGGTTTTTCCACAAGAACCCAAGTTTTGTTATCAAGCAGAGAGTTCATTTCACATTTCATTGCTTCTTTCCATTTATTTGATTCAGCACATGTTACAGTTTCTTTATATGTTTTAGGCTCAGAAGAATCAACATTATTGAATACATTGAATGCGTACATTGACAAATTATAACCATCATACCTAGAGGGAGCCTTAATTGTTCTCCTAGGCTTATCTCTTGACAGTTTATAGTTATCAAGGTTCACATGCTCAGGTTCATGCTCAACAGTTTGTTCATGCTCAGATTCAGATGATTCAGATTCAGAAACATTTAGATGAGCATGCTTGTCAGGTTCAGAGTCATGATTAGATGCAGAATCAGATGGGTTAATGTTATCATGCTCATCAAAGTGATCATTTGGCACATTGGACTCAGGGAACTCTAGTGGGGGAGGGTCCACCTTAGACAAGACAGGGAAATACATAGGGGATTCAAGTTTCTCCACCTTACAAGGAGCAGCAGAAGGTGAGGATTCATTTAAGAAAGGAAAGTCAGATTCATTAAATGAAACATCTCTACTGAGTTTTATCCCATAATCGATACCCTTTAACACTATCAGGATATCCCAGAAATATGCATTTCCTAGCCCTAGGTTCAATTTTACTGAGTTTTTGATGAACATAAGCACTGCAACCAAACACTCTTAAATTTGACAGGCATATAGGTTTGTCATAGAACACAGACTCTGGAAATTTGCCCTTTAAGGGGACAGAGGGAGATCTGTTAATTAGATAACAAGAAGTCATAAGAGCTTCTCCCCAAAATTTCTCTCCAAGGCCTGAGCCAGCCAAAAGGCTTCTAACTCTCTCCAGGAGAGTTCTGTTCATCCTCTCAACAACCTCATTTTGCTGGGGGTTGTAGGGCACAGACTTATGCCTCTTGATCCCAAGATCAGAGCACCAAGTTATCCATAAGTTGATTGCAAAATTCTAGACAATTATCTGTTCTTAGACACTTGATGCTTTTATTAGTTTGGTTTTGAATTGCACTAGACCACTTAGAAAATTTTTCAAAGACTTCAAATTTATTTTTTATTAGGAACACCCAAGTCTTTCTTGAAAAATCATCAATTATGGACAGAAAAAACACATTACCACCATGGGTTGGGACCTTTGAAGGTCCCCACACATCTGCATGTATATATTCAAGAATATCAGAACTGAGTTGAGTTTTAGGATAAGGACCAGACACAAGGAAGGGCAACTTGTGTTGCTTTCCCATCAAACATGGCTCACAAAATGTCATGCTGGATACTTTATCATGCTTGAATGCACCAGATTTTCTTAAGATTTCTAAGCCCTTATTACTCATATGCCCTAGTCTAGCATGCCACAAAGCTGTTTTATCAGTTTGCACCAAATTAGCAGTTTGAACAGGCACAAAGTAGGCATGAACAGCATACAAGTCTCCTTTTCTGGGAGCATCAAAACATAACATGGAATTCATTCTGAATTGAAAACATTTATGATTCACAGAGCCAAAAAAATGTTGATCAGCCAGTTTGAAGACAGAAAGAAGATTAAATTTCAACTTTAGTACATATCTGACATCATGAAGGGTAATCATGCTTTCATTTTGAAATCTAAGGCACACATCACCCCTTCCAATTATTTCACATTGCTGACCATCAGCCAAGGCAACAACACCAGAGTTTATAAATTGCAAGTTTTGAAACATGTGCTTGTGTGGAGTAACATGAAAGGTACAACCTGAATCTATAAGCCACTCAGACTCATGCACATTATCAGACACAACATTAGTAAAGTTTATGAATTGAAAATCAGAATGCACCATGTAGAGTTCACCATTTTCATGATTGTCATTGTGTTCAGGGTGATCAAAGTACATGACATTATTGGCTTGATTGTTCCCAAACCCCTACCCCTTTTTGGTTGTTTACATCTGTTTGAGTAATGCCCAGGCTTCCCACAGTTCCAACAATTCTTTTTGGGTTTGAAATCAGTGTTTTGAGGGAGGTTTTGGTTTCTGAGAGGGTTAAACTCAGAGGAGATGGGAAAATGGCCAGAACTTTGGGCTTGGTTTTGATTTCTGGGGTGTTGGGAGTATATCTCACAACGGTTGTGGGTTCTGGTGTTGTTTGAAAGGTTATGGGCATGATTGTATTCCCTCCTGTGCCTCTCAGCAACAATATCACTTGGATTTCCTGGATTAGGTCTAAAGGGCTTGTGGTTATTATTTTTGTTGACATAAAGGATCTCATTTTGTAAGGGTTTGGACTGTAGCTTTTTCAACTCATTTTCTTTTGCTTTAAGCCCAGAAACAATCATATCACATGTAACTTTAGACCCTCCATATTTTAAAGCTGATTTGACTTCAGAAAAGACCTCAGGTATAGCTCCAAGCAGAATTTGTGGGGCATATTTTTCAAGTGTGTCATCCCCAGCAAGTTTTAAATCTTTCAGGAGTTTGTTGGAATCATGCATGTTAGAATCAATGTCTTTAGAGGGATCCATTTGAAAAGTCATGATTTGATTTTGTAAAGAATATGCAGACTCTTCAGAATTAGCTACAAACAAAGCAGTCAAGGCATCCCACAGATCTTTAGCACATCTATGATGAGAAACTTGCCTAACAACAGCACTGCTTAAATTTAATAAAATTGTAGCTCTTGCGCCAGCATTTAATTTAACAAGGGTTTTATCTGCTTCATTTTCATCAATTATTTCAAATATAGCATCTTGCAAATTTTCTTTTGTCAAAATACACTCAACCCTAGTTTGCCAATCACCAAAATCATCATTTCCATTGAAAGGAACATCACTCAGATTGTTCATTTTCACAGTATTTCTCAGAGAACACAGAAATTCACCAAAACACCAGATTCCACCACAAGAATACCAGGATAATCACCAAATCACTTCAGAACAAGAGAAAGCACTCCACAGGCCCAAAGAAGGGTGCACAAAGGGAATCTAGAGCTGAGGCTATCCCAGTTCTCAGCACAGATTGATCTGTGGAGCAGGGGTTCACTCAGGTCAATCCCAAAACCCAACTAGGCCAACAACTAGACTTAGAGCACTAAGTCTAACCACAGCAACTCTGTAAACAGAGTTTTCAGATCAGATTCCTTCCAGGGATCACAACAAACAACAATAAGACACTATAGAGACTACAGAGAACTTAGAGCAACAAATAGGCAATAAATTAACACCAAAATCAACCCAGAAAACCCCCTTTTTCAACTGAGGATCCCTTACCAAAAATAGCTATCGGGGCAACCCGCTTTGAGGAGACCCACAGGAGAATCCAGACGGTCCTGACCGTAAGCTAGATTTTTGGGAAAGGCTTGGAATGCCAAGGGATAAACAGATATAAGAGCGGAAGCAAGAAAACACAGAATCGACAAATACCACACAGAGGAGTTTAGGGTTTAGGGTTAATACCAGAGCCGACCCTCCCAGGCAGGGGAGGAGCCGGACTTACTGTTTTTAGGAGCCTGACGGGGGTGAGAGAGGCGCGGCCCTTACCGGCGGCGGGGTGTGTGAGATGGAGATAAGGAAAGTGCCCCCGGCTAGACAAACCAGGCTCTGATACCACTATTGTGGTATCGCTTAGCCAGGGTTACACTACTTGGTTTCCTTACTCTTGCGGCCTCACACACTTGCTACTCAAGTAGCTAAGGCCCAAGATGACAGAAGAACCGCTATACAAGCTATTACAATGGTTTTACAGAAGAGACTGTAGCAACAAAGCTTCACAGATAGGGCTTCAACTTTGTTCTTCAACTTGAACATGCCTCAGAGAGGTAGATCTAAATGATCTACGAGTCTTCTTCACAGGCTAAGTGAGGTGGGACTTCAGTGCTGCAAACACACAAAATAGAGCAAGTAAGATCCAGAGATATTGCAGATAAACAAAAGCAGAGAATAGAACAGCCAGAGATAGTATGAATCAGTGTGTTAATCAGTGGGAAAATTGTGCCCTAGGCACGGTTTGGCTCAGATTTTCCCACGAACGGCGGCGCTAGCAACTCCGGCGAAAGGAGATGCCCAGACCAAGGAGAAGGGGAAGAGGAAGCGGCGGCTAGGGTTTGAAGGGGGCGGGCGACGCTCCGTCTTTCTCTCTCAACCAAAGCTTTTCCCAACACTCATATGCCAAACATGAATCAATACACAAGATTCCGGCAAGAGAAACCGTGAGAGCAAACTGAGAAAATCCAGAAAGAGAGAGAGAGAGAGAGAATGCTAGATAGATCTGTGAGGTGAGCGATGATGGAGGAGAGAAGTTCATCTCCAGTTAAAGAGGCTTCTAGAGCATCGAGAAGCAGCGGCTTCAATAATGAAGAGTAATGAGGGAGATGGACCGTCGGGTAGGGTTAGGGGTTTAGGGCTTGGGCCGGGTTAGTTAATTATTTAGGGACTGGGCCGAGCAAAATAGCAATTGGGCCAACATTAACAGTCACCACGGTGATTGGGTGGGCCTGGAAGTATGGCTTCAACTTTCGTGAAGCCATGACTAGTACGAGGGCTAATTTTTCGAGTTGAGTGTATATAGTCTCTGTATTGAGTAGCGATTTGCTGGCGTAGTAGACAGGGTGTTGCCTTCCATATTCTTCGCGAACTAATACTGCACTTAAAGAGTTAGCAGAAACAGACAAATAAATGAAAAACACCTTACCTGAGTTAGGCTTTGAGAGCAAAGACGGGCTTGAGAGGTAGGATTTAAGTGTTGGGGTTTTTTCGAATTAAACCACCGCAGGATCATTTGGTTATTCATTAATCCATGTTCATGCAAATCATAATTTTATGTAATATGTATGTTTATCACAGTCTAATAAAAAAGCATGCAAAGAAGATTCGAATCTAATAAAGCGGAAGACATAGAAACGAATCTACTTACAAATCGATAGACGGTCTGTGGACAAGATTAAAGATCTAATCTTGCTGTTAAATGAACTGTAGTTGGCGCCACCTAGCACTCAAAATTTCGACCACCACAGTATTCTACTCCAAGATCTTCTGTTGTATTTCCGAACTGTATCTAGATTCAGAGTGGGCTGAAATCTACTAGATAGAGTTGTGAAATCTGTGGATAACTTTGAGAGATAAAGAGGGGCTGATTTCCTATGATTTTCATCATCAAATTTCGTGCCCCCCCTCCCCTTATATATAGGGAGGGGCGAAATTTCATGTTCCAGCCCTATTGGGCTGGGCCTTTATCTCAAGTTCAATATCCAGTCCACTATCAGTCAATTGGGCTACAACAGGGATCTAGAAGAATATTAAATTGACCCACTAATTTATTTAATATCCAATATCCAATAAACTTAGGATATAATTAAATAAATTAAGTTTTACTTTTATTCCACTAAAGAAGTAAAACTGACCTACCAATTTAATACATATTTACGAATATGCTTTCTCCTTTAGTCCAGCCATTCCCCGTGTTTAAGATATAATGTTCATTAATTAATTATGTAAGCCTCTGACAGCTATAATTAATCAATATCTAAAATCTTGAGTAGTACCACACAAGCTTTATTCATGTACAGAATAAATTCCACCTGCACGGTTTCAACTTGTGCTTCCTCAAGAGAACATCATCAACCTGGCGCACCAGGACACAGTGCTCATGCATACTGCTCGAGACATCATGTATACATTGTTATTACCTAAGATATTGAATTCGATCTACGAAAAGATCTCACCCATTGATAAATCAAAGTAATAAACAACACACACACACATGCTCGCCAATATCACATGAGTTCAGAACGCGAACTCTGTGGATCTTTATTCTCTTAGTAACTGGGTCAGAGACAGAGAATAGTATCATATCGTGATCCTCCTCAATACACTAACTAGTGTACTAGAATAATCAGTTAGTCAAGATAAACTAACTTATCAGATTATTCTACGGTGTACCGATGGTGTGTTCAGGACCATCTAAGCCGTGAGTTCTTTAATACATTACAAGGTTCTAATGATATGATCTTACCGTGTGACTCCCCACACCATATCATCTACAATGTAAGTATATGGAACATTGCATAAAACAATTATAGAACATAATCTAAATGCAAACAGTGACTGCAATAACTTTCATTTCATATCATCATATCATCAGAAAAGTATATAAAGACGAGTCTTCCAGTATACAAAACTAACAATCTCCCACTTATACTTGAAACATGTCTTTCAAGCATAATAACTAACTGGCAAACTCTCCAATCTAAAACTATCAACTCAAACTGCGCTACCGGGTCTGCATCTCACTCCCATTTTCTCCACGTGACCATTAAAGGTCTTAGCCGCCAGGCTCTTCGTCAATGGATCAGCCAGGTTGTCCTCAGATGCAATTTTGACCACCGCCACGTCTCCTCTCTTAATGATTTCTCGTATAAAATGGTACTTTCTCTCTATGTGTTTACTTGCCTTGTGGGCTCTGGGTTCCTTCGAATTTGCCACTGCACCAGAGTTATCACAGTATATCGTGATAGTCTTAGGCAAATCAGAAATCACGCCCAAGCCCACTAGGAACCCGCGGAGCCAGACAGCCTCTTTTGCAGCCTCAGAGGCAGCTACATACTCAGCTTCCATGGTGGAATCCGCAATGCATTTCTGCTTAATTCTCCTTTATGCGATGGCTCCACCTCCTAGTGTAAACACATAGCCCGAGGTAGACTTACTCTGATCTTTGTCGGATTGAAAATCTGAGTCCGTGTAACCCAAAGGTACTAGACTATCAGAGTGGAAAACCAACGTGTAGTCTTGAGTCCGTTTAAGGTACTTGAGAATGTTTTTGACCGCAGTCCAGTGACCTTGTCTAGGGTTAGACTGATATCTGCTTACCATGCCAACGGCATAGCATATATCAGGTCTAGTGCATAGCATAACATACATCAAACTTCCCACAGCCGAAGCATATGGTACTTTCTTCATTTCCTCTATCTCAGACTGTGTTTGGGGACACATTTCCTTGGATAGATGAATTCCATGCCTGTAAGGTATAAAACCTTTCTTGGAATCTTGCATGCCAAATCTAGCTAGCACTGTATCGATATAAGTCACCTGGGATAGACATAACATCCTTTTCTGGCGATCGCGAATGATCTTGATGCCAAGGACATGTCCGGCTTCACCCAGATCCTTCATATCGAACTGCTCGGACAAACACACCCTAATGTTTGACAACGCCTTCTTACTATTTCCAATAAACAAGATGTCATCAACATAAAGTACGAAGAATGCCACCACGTTTCCGTCACATTTCTTGTACACACAGCTCTCATCCGGACTTTGCACGAATCTATATGACCGGATAACCTCGTCAAATCGGATGTTCCAAGACCTCGATGCTTGCTTAAGTCCATAAATGGATCTCTTAAGCTTACACACCAAGTGCTCTTGGCCCTTAGCAATGAATCCATCTGGTTGTTTCATGTGAATGTTTTCCTCAAGACTTCCGTTTAGGAAAGCCGTCTTGACATCCATCTGCTAGATCTCATAATCCAAATGAGTGGCAATAGACAAGAGAATCTGGATTGACTTAAGCATGGCTACCGGTGAAAAGGTTTCCTCATAATCGATCCCTTCTTTCTGAGTATACCCTTTTGCCACCAATCTAGCTTTGAAGGTTTCAACCTTCCCATCAGATCCTCTCTTGTGCTTGTAGACCCACTTACAGCCAATGGGTTTTACCCCATCTAGTGGTTCTACAAGTTCCCAGACTTGATTGTGATCCATAGATCCAATCTCAGACTCCATTGCAGTTTTCCAAGAATCTGCATCTTTATCTCGAATTGCCTCATCATAGGTCCTGAGATCCAATTCATTGAGACCCTCTGGGAAATCTGAAGCCTCTCCCAGACCAATGAATCTATCAGGTTGGTGTACAACCCTCCCAATGCGATGAGGCAGTTCCTGTACTTCTGTAACACGTTGTGCAGTGTTTGGTGGTTCCTCTTCTTGTACAACCGGTGTAGGATTCGATCCACCCCTTAACTCCTCAAGGATAATGTGACTCCTTAGTTTGTGGTTTATGACATAGTCTTTCTCTAAGAATCGAGCATTGGTGCTAACAATGATCTTCTGATCCTTAGGACTATAAAACAAACCACCTTTCGTTCCTCTAGGATATCCAACGAACAGCCTTACATCAGTACGAGGAGCCAGCTTATTAGCTTCCTTGTCCAACACGTGTGCTGGGCTACCTCAAATCCGAATATGGTTCAAACTGGGCTTTCGTCCAGTCCATAGTTCTGTAGGTGTAGCAGGAACTGATTTTGATGGAACCAAGTTAAGAATATAGGCTGCAGTTTCCAGGGCATATCCCCAGAACGAAATAGGCAACTCAGAATAACTCATCATCGATCTAACCATCTCTAACAATGTACGATTCCTTCTTTCCGCCACGCCATTCTGCTGTGGCGTTCCAGGCCCAGTCAACTGGGATGTAATCCCACTCTCTACCATATAATCCCTAAATTCGCTTGAGAGGTACTCGCCACCATGATCAGAACGTAGTGACTTGATACTTCTGCCTGTTCATTTCTCCGCTTCCGCCTTAAACTCTTTGAATTTCTCAAAGCATTCAGACTTGTGATGTAACAGGTAGATATAACCGTATCTAGAGTAATCATCAATGAGAGTGATGAAATACTCGAACCCTCCTCGAGCTTGAACTGACATAGGGCCGCATAGGTCAGAGTGAATCAAATCTAATAGCCCTTCGGATCTATTTCCTTTTGACTGGAAAGGACGCTTGGTCATTTTACCTTCCAAACAGGATTCACACAAAGGAAACGATTCCAGTACCAAAGAAGACAATGGTCCATCGTTGACAAGCCTTTGTATCCTCTTAAGGTTAATATGACCTAGCCTTAGATGCCAAAGATAGGTTTGATTCATTTCCGAAGGTTCTTTTCTCTTGTTAGGGTTTATGATCGATGTATTCAAAAGTTGTCTTTGCATAGTGTTTTCAGTTGGTTTAAGAAAGTATAAATGTCCATCCAATGTACCAGAACAGATAAAATGTTTATCACTAAAGATAACCACCTTGTTATCAAAAGAAACAGAATATCCATCCATAATCAGTTTAGAAACTGAAACCAAGTTTCGCCTAAAACCAGGGCACATAAAGACAATCTTTCAAAACCAAAGTTCTATCACTACTGAAAGGTAAAACAACGTCTCCCACTGCAACAGCCGCCACTCTCGTAGCATTGTCCATGTAGACTGTGATCTCATTCTCACTCAACTGTCTTTTTACCAGGAACCCTTGTAAAGACATGCAAACATGATCAGTAGCTCCAGTATCTACTACCCACGACTGGGTAGAACAAGTTGCTAAACATGTTTCCACAACCAGAGTGTGAGATGTACCTCTCTTCTTCATTTCTAAGTGGCGAGCCGAGTGGTTCTGATAATCGAAGAGCTCTTTAAGGTTGAGCATGACATCATAAGCAGTCTTCATAGTCTGATGCTGATGTTGCAACACATTCGACATGGAAGCCAGAATGTAGCAGCGCGCTATCTCATCAGACTTGACCCACTTGTCATACACAGCCCTTTGGGCTTCGTCAGAACCCTTATCTGGCTTGTCAGGACATACCTCTTCAAGTACAAACTTGTGTCCCTCAGCAACTAGAACTAGGTTAAGGTTACGAATCCAGTCATTGTAGTTTTCACCGACAAGTTTGTTTTCTTTGAGGATTGAGGACAGATTGGAGAGTGTCATTGATGATATGAAATAACAGAAATTTAAAACATGCAGTACAGCCACAAAACACGTTTAGGATAAACAGTATATAATCGAAAGCCTCAAAAAATTATATACTTTTTCACCGACACTTTAAAAATATCTTTTATAAGCCACGATAGTGTGGACGTTTATAAAATTCATTTTTAAATAGGTTAAACCTTTAATTTGCCTCCAGTTGAGTTTCCTTACAACAAGCAAATTAATAGCCGGATAATAAACACAGTCATGTAATCATCTAACTGATAAGCCACGATCGTGTGGACGTTTATCAATAAATTACATCTAAGTGTGCATACCATTATCTTCGCACCAAGATCACTATTCGAATTTAACCGCTCCAGATAGAGGAGTCAGTTAGTTCTAATAGTGTTCTACAACTATCCTTTTAGGATATTTAATTTCTAGAGAAATCTGTGATATGACACATCCGATATGGAGGAAGACCGATGTCAACGCGAATGCCCATCACTTCTCAATTAAACCAGATATTAATGGAGACCGTATGAGATTTCTACATACTTTGGTATGAATCTCTCCCACTTAGTTATTTATGTTTGAGGTTTCATTTTATCGCATTATCGAACATGCAAACATCACATAAAATGATAAATATCCATTGCATGCTTCAACATAATAAGCAACAGTAATCTTCCAACTATCATGGCTTATATCTCATGTTGATTGATGAGATAAAAATGGAAAGTCAGCTCCGGAACAGGCTAGGAACCGCCGCTCCCTTCACCGCGCCTCGCCGAAAATCCTAGCTCCATTTAGGGTTTCAGGATCTGAACCGGTGAACCTTCCTTTTTGGTGCTGAACCACTTTTCTTCTTTGAGTTGGTCTCTGATCTTTATTCAATACAGACTATCCATTCCAAAAGGAAAAATCTAATATTGCTAGAATAAAAATTACAACTCAAAAACTCGGCCTAACAGCTTTATATCTATTACATTAAAACAACGTAAAATAAAACCTAGACCTAATCCATGGATTTTCTCATGGATTAAAATCACGTAGCCAAACCGGCATACGGCCAACATCCATTTAACATAACCATACTGTTCGGTATTTATTTTCACCTAAACTGCAAGTGTACAGCGAGGCTTATAGGATAGCGGTGAACAAGGTCGTATCCACAGAGATTTAATATTTAACTAACTAAGTACTAGAACTTAACTCCTAAATGCTATCGAGACAACCGATTAAAGTGCTTGAACTAATTAAAGTACTTAAACATATAATATAAATGGAAACACAGAGAAGAAAGAGTAAAGAAGAAACAACGGAGAAAGACGAATTCTAGAGTTGGAGAATCCTTATCCAATCCATTTATTTTCTTGTTTCATTACACACCTATGTAGGGACTTAAATCTAGCTAGAACAACCACAATTATACCTTAAACCTTCTCTCGAAGTGCCTAAAGCGTGGATCACACAACTAGTATTAACGTCTCCGTTCAATGCCTAGCATGCAACTCCTAATGGCTCCCAGGGTCTATTGTTCTCTCAATTAACCTCAACCCTCTCGAGTGTTATTGATTAATGAGTTAATTACTCCAGATCACGTGTTAAAACTCCTCTCTCGATTTATGAATTAACACATCAAATTGTATCATTTAGTGATCGGACTCCCAGGGCTTCGTTCGCGACCTCGCTCGCGACCCAGTCACCCGCGACTCGGGTCGCGAGTCCACGTGGCAATACGTGGCATGACGTGGCGCTGACGTCGCAGAAAATTCGCGACCAACCTTGAAATTCGCGACCGGATCGCGAGTAAAATAAAGGAGAACCCTGTCTCTATCGCGAACGTACAGTAAAATGGAGAAGAGGTGATTCGCGACCTCCCCGGTCGCGAGTCCGGTCACGAGTAAATTTCAGCTCCGGCAGCCTCTCACTGTTTTGCTTCGTTCTCACTCGTTTCTCGTCCGATTGACCCGATTCTTTTTGCAACGCGTTCCTAACTTGATTTCCCATCTTTCTAGGGTGTTCCCACACTCATTTGAGGTCCACACAAAAAATGGCATTAATTCCCTTCAGAATGAACAAACACGTGACATTGCACAAAACATAGGAAACTATGCAAAACTCAACACTTCATGCATGCAATGCCCATCAAATACCACTCAAATGTACCTCAAAATACATGTAAAATATGATGTTATCACATACATCACATAAAATAAAGGAGCCATGATAGTTGGTAAATCTGCAAACAAACACAGTCTACAAAAACCAACAATCATGTATTATATGATCCACATAAAATAACATATGATATTTATGCATGAATATTAAATAATATTCGAATTTTAAAATTAATTAAATTAATTAATTCGATATTATCCACAAGATAAAAGTTGGAAATTAAAATAATTATCCACCAATTTTAATCTTGTATATTTTCGAAAATATCACTTAAATAAATATGGAAATTAATTATAATTATCCACCAAATTTATTTAATATTTTCAAGCCACCCTAATTAAATAATAATTGGATATCTTGATATAAATCAAGTCTAATCCAAATATTATCCATAAGAATCTAAATCTTCAAGGATAAAGTTTGGAGATTTGATTCCAATCCAAAATCTTCCAAAACTTATCCAAATTTAAAATCTTATCACAATTGGATTTTGATAATTATTTGTATATATCCAAAATCACCTTTATCCAATTTAAATCCATAGATTTCGAAAATAATACCAATAATAAATCTGGAAATTTGATCCACTTCAAATTCTTCCAAATATAAAATTCTATTTTCAAATCTATCTAGATTAAAATTAGGTAAATTAAGATATACATCAAATAATATCAAATCTTAATCCAATATCATAATTTTCGATCCCCATTAATAAATATATCTGGAAATTTGATTTTGATCAAAATCTATTCCAAATTAATTTAATAATTTTTGAAAAATTACATAAAATAACATATTTGGAAATTTTTTGACATAAATCAAAAACTATTCCAAATAAAATACATAAGTTTCGAAAATAGCTACAATAATAAATCTGGAAATTTTGATCCACTTCAAAAATTACCAAATTTAAAATTCTATTTTCAAACTTATCTTGATTAGAAATAGGTAACTTAAGATATACATCAAAGATTGCCTAATCCTTTTCTAATCAACAAAATTTTCGAAACATATCCAAATTCAAATCTGGAAATTTTGATCTTGATCAAAAATCCATCCAAATTTGATTCTAGTTCATCGAAAAATTAAACACAAAATTAGGGATTTAATTCTCCTCAATTTTCGAAAAAATTGAGCTCTAATTTTCGAACACCACCATGAAATAAATCTGAAAATTTGAAGAACATCAAATATCATTCCAAATTTAATTTCATGATTATCTAAAATTACATAGACTTCCAAAACTAGAATTTTCGAATTCAATCAAAAATTCTTCCAAGTGTTGAATACCATAAACTCGAAATACATAGCCAATTAAATCTGAAAATTTAAAGGACATAAATTTATCAACAAATTTAATTATGCAATTCGAAATATATGCTTGGATTAATCCTAGAACAGTGCCAAAACCCGCTCTGATACCAGTTGTTGGGGTTTTTTCGAATTAAACCACCGCAGGATCATTTGGTTATTCATTAATCCATGTTCATGCAAATCATAATTTCATGTAACATGTGTGTTTATCACAGTCTAATCAAAAAGCATGCAAAGAAGATTCGAATCTAATAAAGCGGAAGACATAGAAACGAATCTACTTACAAATCGATAGACGGTCTGTGGACAAGATTAAAGATCTAATCTTGCTGTTGAATGAACTGTAGTTGGCGCCACCTAGCACTCAAAATTTCGACCACCACAGTAATCTACTCCAAGATCTTCTGTTGTATTCCCGGACTGTATCTAGATTCAGAGTGGGCTGAAATCTACTAGATAGAGTTGTGAAATCTGTGGATAACTTTGAGAGACAAAGAGGGGCTGATTTCCTATGATTTTCATCATCAAATTTCATGCCCCCCTCCCCTTATATATAGGGAGGGGCGAAATTTCATGTTCCAGCCCTATTGGGCTGGGCCTCTATCTCAAGTTCAATATCCAGTCCACTATCAGTCAATTGGGCTACAACAGGGATCTAGAAGAATATTAAATTGGCCCACTAATTTATTTAATATCCAATATCCAATAAACTTAGGATATAATTAAATAAATTAAGTTTTACTTTTATTCCACTAAAGAAGTAAAACTGACCTACCAATTTAATACATATTTACGAATATGCTTTCTCCTTTAGTCCAGCCATTCCCCGTGTTTAAGATATAATGTTCATTAATTAATTATGTAAGCCTCTGACAGCTATAATTAATCAACATCTAAAACCTTGAGTAGTACCACACAAGCTTTATTCATGTACGGAATAAATTCCACCTACAGGGTTTCAACATGAACTTGTGCTTCCTCAAGAGAACATCATCAACCTGGCGCACCAGGACACAGTGCTCATGTATACTGTTCGAGACATCATGTATACATTGTTATTATCCAAGATATCGAATTTGATCTACGAAAAGATCTCACCCATTGATAAATCAAAGTAATAAACAACACACACACACATGCTCGCCAATATCACATGAGTTCAGAACCCGAACTCTGTGGATCTTTATTCTCTCAGTAACTTGGTCAGAGACAGAGAATAGTATCCTATCATGATCCTCCTCAATACACTAACTAGTGTACTAGAATAATTAGTTAGTCAAGATAAACTAACTTATCAGATTATTCTACGGTGTACCGATGTTGTGTTCAGGACCATCTAAGCCGTGATCTCTTTAATACATTACAAGGTTCTAATGATATGATCTTATCGTGTGACTCCCCACACCATATCATCTACAATGTAAGTATATGGAATATTGCATAAAACAATTATAGAACATAATCTAAATGCAAACAGTGACTGCAATAACTTTAATTTCATATCATCATATCATCAGAAAAGTATACAAAGACGAGTCTTCCAGTATACAAAACTAACATTAAGTTGGTTGAGAGCCTGGTCGCACTCTGGGGTCCATTCGAAGTCTTTTCCCTTTCAGAGTGTGTGGAAGAATTTATGGCTCTTGTCAGAATATTTTGATATGAAACGACTGAGTGCTGTCAAACGACCTGTAAGTTTTTGTACTTCTTTGATGTTGCAGGGTACCTTTATATTTTCCACTGCCCTGATTTGGTCGGGATTGGCTTCGATTCCTCTTTTTGTGACGAGCATATCAACCTCTGGTATGTAGCTCCTACATTTTTTAATCCGAACGACATGACTTTGTAGCAGTAGATGCCTCGATTTGTGATGAACGCCGTTCTTTCTTGATCATCCAGATGTAAGAGAATCTGATTATACCCAGAGAAGGCATCCATGAAGCTCATCATCTCATGTCCTGCTATTGCATCGATAAGCGTGTCGATGTAAGAGAGTGGAAATGAATCCTTTGGGCAGGCCTTATTTAGATCGGTGAAGTCAATACATATTCTGTTCTTTCCATTCTTCTTCTTTACTACCACAACATTAGCTAGCCAATCAAGGTACTGCACTTCCCGAATTGAACCAATATCGATTAGCTTTTGAACTTCTTCCTCTATCACTTGATTTCGTTCTGCTGTAAATTTTCTTCCTTTTGTTTTGACCAGTGGGTGATCGGGATCGGCCTGTAACCTGTGAGTTATGATAGATTGATCGATACCTGTCATGTCGGTGTGCGACCTTGCGAAGCAATCATGGTGTTCTGACAAAAATGCGATTAACTCTGCCTGCATTTCAGGAGTCAACCTCGACCCAATTTAAACGATGTGGTTTGGGTGGTTGGGGTGAATCTGTACTTCATCGAGATCTTCTATTTCGGGTTCGATGTAGGAGGTCGACCCTGAACTTTCTCCATGCTCATATTTTGAATTTGAGCTTTCTCCATATTCATACTTTGAGTTTGACGTTGATGCTTCATCGATTTGGTTTACTTCATGTACCTGCACGTGGTTAGTCTTGAAAGTCGATCTGTAGCAGTCTCTTGATGCAATTTGCTCTCCACAAATCTACTTAATTCTCCATGGGATTGGGAAGCGTATGACTTGGTGATAGGTTGAAAGTACGACTCTTAGCTCGTGAATCCAAGGTCTTGCGAGGATGACATTGTATGCAGAAGGTGCATCGATAATTTGAAACTTGGTGTGCAGGTTAACTCCTTCCGTATACATAGGTAGCGTAATTTCACCTATGGTGGTTTTGTACTAGCCGCTGAACCTAATCAAGGTCATCGATTTTTTGACGATGTTAGCCTCAGAGACCTGTATTCCTTTCAAAGTAGATAGAAAAATAACATTAGTCGAAATCCTACCATCGATGAGAGTTCTCTTGATCATACAGTTAGAAATAAGGACAGAGATAACAAGTGCGTTGTGGTACGGGTGTGAGAGTTCAGAAGCTTCGCTATTGGTGAAACTCAAAGTTATGAGCTCCATTTCGGTGTCGGGGTTTGGTATCATAGGCGTGTATTTGAGAGATCTGCAATGCCATTTTGTTGATGTCTGAGACACTCCGCTAACCTCGGATCCTCCAGTTATGCAATTAACCATGTGCACAATTGGTGGGGGCTTTGGCGGATCCCTCAGGTTCTCATCATTTTTGCTGAAGGTCTGTTTCCCCTTATCAGTCAGCAAATCTTTCAAATGGCCTCGCTTGAGTAGGTCGATGACTTCACGACATAATGCAATACAATCATCTATTCTATGGTCGTGATCTTTGTGGAATTCATAGTACTTTGTTCTATCACGTTCGTGATCTGGACTCCTCATCTTGGGTGGCCACTTCATTGTGCTTCCGAGTTCCTTCAAGGCATTAATGGCTTCTGAGGGTGTAATGCACAGGTTGTATTCTGGCAAGCGTCGATCATATGGATCTGAAATATCCTCTCGACCTCGAGGTTTGTAGCGATCATTGCGGGGGTAAGGGTCAGTTCTTCTTCTATCATTTCTGCGGGAGTCTCTCCCTTCATCTCGATCTCTTGGCTTGGATCGATAATACTGGTCTTCGTCTTCCTCTCACTTAATTTGTGCCCATGCCTTTGCTAAAATATCATCTATTGTCTAACACGGGTACTTTGTGAGTTCTTTGTAGAGGTCTGAATCCCTCTTTAGCCCCTTTCTGAAGGCTGATATGGCGGTGTCAGCATTGCAGCCTGGTATCTCTACCTTCTCTCTATTGAACCTTGCAACATAATTCCTAAGTGTTTCATTTGGATACTGAATAATGGCGTAGAGGTCATCAGAATGTTTTTCAATTTTCCGGCTGCTGGTGAACTGTTCTACGAAAAGATCTGTGAGTTGTGCAAATGATCCGATCGAAGTGTTAGGAAGGTTTGTGAACCACTGCAGTGCGGCTCCTGATAGGCTGGACCCAAAATCCTTGCACATGCAGGCTTCTCTAAGGTACTTTGGTATTGCTGCGATGAACATCTTCTGTTTATACTATACGATATGGTCATCCGGATCTGAGGTTCCGTTAAATCACTTCATAGATGATAGGGTGAACTTTGACGGCATCTCTGTTAACCCAATTTCATCCACGAACGGTGAGTCAGCAAAGCTATTTGGTACAACCTTGCGGATTGGTAGAGGTACACTGGGAATTCGCATTATCATCACCTCGATACCAGCTAGTCGTTGCTCCAATTCACTTGGGTGATCGATCATTCTTTGATCGAATCCCTGGTTGAACCTGCGCTGCTGTTCAACCCTTTCTTGCTCGAGGGTCTGGTGTCGGAACCTTTCCTGCCCAGGAGCATGATACTTAAACCTTGGAGGTGGCCTTAGCGGACTCTCTTCCATTTGTTGTCTGGTGTCTACCTTCTGTGCTGACGCGCTAGTACCTGCAATAAATGAATCAGTGAAAGTAACAGATCGATGACACTCATAGTATACCGAATTTGGTTCGCCAAACAAATTGGTGGGTTTAATATAGTTCAGATGGCGTGTGTTGTCATTGATGGTCAGATCTTCAAGTTTACTGCGGAGTGAAGCGTTCTTTGATCTCAGAAGCGCTAACTCCCCCGTGGTGTTTGCCATTTGATGCTGTATATTTCTCAGAATATCAGCCAACGATATATCAACATCGAGCGAAGGCGTAGCGGTTGCCATCTTGCTGGGGTCCTTTTCCATCTCCGCGACTCTCATTAGGCGTTGTCATTTTGTTTCACGAATAGATCACTGCCCCACGGTGGGCGCCAAATTGTAGATCCGGAAATCTGTAATTAATTGATTCAGTCCGGAGCAGCGGCCAATCTATGAAACAAAAACAGAAAATACCGTAAGAGCCAAAGATCGTCGGGGGTGATGATCATTGGGCCTCCGACGCTCAAGTCAGGAAAAGAAGAAGAGTAGAAAGAGTTAAAATACGAAACAATTGAATAATTAAAGAGCTTTATAATAGTAATCTCTAGCCAGAACGTGACTAGAAATTGAGGGAATCTTCGTTCAATCAGAAAAGATCGTAAGAAAGACGCCTAGATGTTGAATCGCCAGAGTAGAATGAAATTAGAAAACGATAAACTCAATGTGTCTAGGGTATGATGTGAAGCTTGTGGGTATTTCAGCGTACTCGTCAAATGAGGAGGGAGGTCTCCTTTTATAGAGAGAGGCAGCGT
Organism: Perilla frutescens; assembly: GCA_026008535.1. Lineage (NCBI taxonomy): Eukaryota > Viridiplantae > Streptophyta > Magnoliopsida > Lamiales > Lamiaceae > Perilla > Perilla frutescens. The sequence continues at coordinate 48,873,997 of BRKX01000005.1, forward strand.
TAGGGTTCGCGTAAATTTCGGGAGCGGTTGAGGCATGATCTCCTTCATTTGATCACGTCAACCCTTCCAGGTAATGCGAACAACTAATTCAAATTACCCGATCTTTATGAGGTTGCTCAGTTAAACGACAACGTTTAATCTCATGGACCAGCATAGTGGGCTGACGAAAAATAGTCACTACATAAACTGCTTTTGTTTGTTTCATTTATATTAACAAATAACAAAATCAATCAATAACTTGCAAAAATATGAAATGATGATGATTGGTGCAAACAAAACTTTAGTACAGGTATATTTTAGGCAAAGTCTAGAAAGGAGAGAAGTTGTGCATATTTTATAAAAAACAAAATAAGAAAGTTTGGTATAATTTTAAAACTAGGAGGAGTTCGTACAAAATTTGATGACACAAAGTTTGATATATTTTACCATATAAAACACTACACCTCTCCAGTAACTGATTTAGATTCATATTATGATCTCCTGTGCCACAATTTTTTTTAATTTTTTTTTTTAATATACTCAAATTAGAGAAGGAAGGATGGATGAATCTTAAATAAATATTAAAGTTAAACTAAATCATACTAAATTAAAATAAAAAAAAATTAGCACAGGAAAGATCACGGAGAATGTTGCACGTGATCTGAAATCATCCAGGGGGAAGGAGCACCCCCCAACTGGAATTTTTCTACTTTTTTACACCATGTCTTCACCAACGAGACTAACGAGCAATGTTGCGGGATCAAAATTCTAGCAGAAAAACACCAGTAAGTTATCCATCTAAAGTTAAAAAAAAAAAAAAAAAGGGGGGAATTCTACGATTAAATTTTGGGACAATCATCCTTTTATTTAATTAATAATTATTAATTATAAATACACTATATTATCTTTACTGATTTGATACCTTTCCTGGATGTCCAGAAACATAAATAATGATACATGGACTCAATCTCAATATTATTATAAACTGCTGAGATCAATTAAGTTTAATTATGTCGCTCCACCCAAAACATAAATAATAATAAAAAAAATATGTCTACACACGTTCCTCGGGGACACCCAGTTAAATGATGAATCGAGATCTTATACAAAAAATAGATATTTTGAATTTGAGACGCACCGCTCTCCCGTTTCTGTTTCTCGACAACTCCGGGAAAAAAAAAAAAAAAAAAAAAAAAGTTTGCATGTCTCTCCACCTCTCGGTCCAAGCTTCATCTAGAAGGATTGACGACTTCTTAAATCGAAGTACTACTAGGCAAACAAAAATGGCGTAGACTGGAACAAACTCGTGAAAAAACAGTACGTAGTTAATTGTTATTAATATTCATTCATTACACCTCCTCAAAAGAAGAAGAAAAAATCATGTATTACACCTCAGAAATAGAAAACAAAAAAACTTCATTTATGACAGAAAAAGAAAAATGGCGTTCTAATTTCAAATCACCCCTTTATGACAGAGCCCATTAAAAAAGACATTTGATGCCAAATCAAATGCAACAGCAGCACCTCAGCCTTCCTAATTAAATTAATATACTTTCCTGCAAACTTTGAATTGATTTAGCAGCCAAATTTGGAATTAATAATGAAATTTCAGAGTAGCTTTAAATTGGAGTTGGGCATTTATGTTTTATTTTAGTTTTTTTTTATTTTGTTGAGTTTTTTTAATGATGAAATTCCAGAGAAGCTAATTTATTTTAGCTTTAAAATATTATTGGATTTTGATTTCGTTGATTTATCATTTATCAATATGATTTCAATTTCATTTAAAATTATAAACAACTCGACTTTTATTAGAACAATCACCAAGTAATTTAAAATTACATTGAATTACTTAAACTGTAGATTACATACTATAATTAATGTGTCTATTCAAATATTAGCCCACATCTTCTAAAAGAATTACATATATATTTTATGCCCTCACAATTAGTCGTAAATATGTCAATTTTATTTATTAATATGTCTTGTGTTCTTAGTTTTAGTATAAAAATCCTAGAAAATTAGGATTTTAGCTATTCATAATTAACGAACCACTAAAAGAAAAGGACATTTTTCGAGCGAGCCTTTTTTTTTTTTTGCAGGGATTTTTTAAATTCCAGAGTGTCAGTTTTCCTGCTGTAATTTTTATTTTATTTTCTTAAATCCAGGGAGTTCCAGCGAGATTAACTTACTGGAATTATTTTAATTCTATTTTTAATTTTTTTAAAATATAGTTTTATTTTTTATTTTCACATTCCAATAGGCATTCGAGCGGAAGATGTCTGCTACAATTTTTTTAATATTATTTTATATTGTTATTTTTATTTTTCAATTTTGTTTTATAATTCATTTTCTATAAAATTCAATGGGATTTTGACCTATTTAGCACCAAAATCTCGTTTGAATTGTTTTTAAATTGTTGTTAATTTCTTTAATATATTTGGATTTAACACATGCAATATATATGAAACAAATAGTATAATTAGTGGATGCCAGCTTTGGTATGTATAGTGGATATTGTTCTTCACCCCAAGTGCACGTGGCAGAACCGATTCCCGTTGGGTCTGGTTCGATCGCCGTCCCATACAAAATGATTATATTTTTTCAATTTCCAGCGGGCTCATGAGTCATGCCCGATGAATGATGTGGAATCGCTCCATTCCATCGACCCATTTCCAGCACATTGGGCCCACTTCAATGATCCAATTCCAGCGGGTCCGGTTCTCTCCAAAAATATTTCCTTTTATCTTATTGCGAACAAGTAAACAAAAACAATCCCTAAAGAAATAATAATTTAAATAACAAAAGTCGATTTTCAACTTGTGTTTTCTTTGCTCCTCAATCTTCTTGATTATCCTTTTCTAAGTGTTTTGGTGTGTAATGGTGTTAATTTCAAGCATTGAGGGGACACACACACAGTAAGCGAACAATCTAGATCGAAAAATGAAAGAAAATTAGACCAAAATAGGTGAAAATGGACCGATCCTAGGGCTCATGCCTAGGGTCCCATCACAACCTCAGACGCGATTGCAACTCGTGTCTGTGACTCACATTGTGATGTCTTTCACTGTTTTGTTCTGTTATCGCTCGTTCGATTGACTCGATTCTTTTCTCAAAATACTCCCAACTTGAACTTTTTCTATCACCATCCTAAGCTCCTTTTATGCTCAATTGCATCTCAAATATATGCTATTTTTGGCAATAAAAACTCATTCACAAAGAGCAAACATGTAATATTGCACAAAATTATAAACAACTATGTTCATTTATCAATTAATATCTGCATTATTGCAAATCAAATATTGTCTAACCAACACCTAAATGCATACAAAAAATGATGTTTATCAATGTAAGTGAAATAAAAAAACTTAACAAGTATCATTATCTTAAATACTTAAGAAAAGACATCCCAACTAAAATGTATTTTATCGAACAATCTGTACTATAATATTGGATGCAATAATTTGCTACCAATTGTGCTACATCATCCGCAACACGATCAAATTCATTAGTTTTTTTTTCTATTTTTTATTTGATTTTACTTTTTGTGATTCAATTTAATTTTACACTAGTTAATTAGGGTTAATTCTACTCAATTAGGATTTAGAATTACTTTTTAAGTATTTTTTTAAAAAAAAATTATTAATTGACAATTAAATACAAAAAAAAATTATAAACATATTTTTGGATAAAATAAACAATACCTAATTATAGTAAAATTAAACTAAAACATAAGAAATTGAAATTGGTGAAAAGAACAGGAAAGAACTTAATAAACTTGTATTATAAAGAATGTAACATAATTAATTGGTAGCAGAAGATTTCGTCTCATTAATATATTTAACCTCAGTAAGTAATCTATCTATCTATATATTAAGGCAAAATTGTAAAGGTAAAATTGTAATTAAAAAATATCAGAAAAATCATGCTTAAATAAAATGCTTGTCAAAATGTTTCAAATAAAAGACATTGGTGGAGTGGTTGACTATCAGCTGTTTTAAAATGTTTACCTTAACCCTCGCGGATTCGATTCCAACTCAGCACACATATTTTCTCACATCTTTTACTTTTCAATATATTTTTTTTAAATTTAATATTTTCCTTCAGTAACTTAGAGCTTGTTTGTTTTCATTTCCAACATCAATTTCCAATTTTTAGTATTTTCAATTCAATTTACGTGGTGTATTGGTTTTTGAAAAAATGTAATGATTTTGTTATGATGAGTGATTTAATATTTAGAGTTATAGGTGTGGAAAATGGAAATATGTTTGTTTAACTATATTTTCAATTTGAAATGTGTGGTTGAGATGAACAGATAAGTATTTGTGTGGTTATAATGAATTGATGAATATTTAATTAATGAGTCCCACTGTAATTATATGTATATGATTGAATAGGTTATATAAGATTGGAAAAAGTGAAATATGGATTTTGTTATGATGAGTGATTTAATATTTAGAGTTATAGGTGTGGAAAATGGAAATATGTTTGTTTAACTATATTTTCAATTTGAAATGTGTGGTTGAGATGAACAGATAAGTATTTGTGTGGTTATGATGAATTGATTAATATTTAATTAATGGGTCCCACTGTAATTATATGTATATGATTGAATAGGTTATATAAAATTGGAAAAAGTGAAATATGGAATTGAAAATGAGTAAAACAAACATGTTTTCGGTGTTTTAAATAGTAAAAAAGTGGGAATTTTCCATTTAGAAATGTAAACAAACAAGGCCTTAATTTTTCAATCCTCTTAGTGAAACGCTCACATATTTTCAAATTCCTACATCTTTTACTTTTCAGTTTTTTTTTTTTTTAAGAAAATTAACATTTCTTTACTATATTAACTTTTCATATTCTTCTAATTGAAATGGTTTGCTTACATCCTTTCAAATTCCTACCATCATCTCATCCTTTTAAATTTCTTTTTCTATAACTATAAGTAGTGGTCGGTATTGCCTTTTGTAATTGAAATTTCCAAAGGGTGGAGGTCCCAAAAATATGCACATTAAGTGCTCGAGCAAATGCTAAATGAAGTCAGAATGAAATGTAGAGTTGTATGCAGCCTCTGAAATTGAAGGAGACTGTTACTTAGGCAGTTAAGACGAGTTGCACTTGGTGTTGTTTCTTGAACCACCGAAGGCGCTCATTCCTTTCGACACTTCTTCATATGATCATATCTTTGGAGGTGCCGTTGAATGTTAATTTTTGTGTAGTTATTCGCAGATAATTAAAGCCTTTTTGTTTAGGGAAAAAGAAAATATAGAATCTTGTGTTGAGTCATCAATAGAATTGTTATTTTTGGATAAATGATGACCGTTTGACTGTTGATAACTATAGAATACGAGTTGGATAGTTTCTTAATTGAGTTCAAGAGGAAAGCGAAATGAAAATTATGTAACTGAGAACAAAATAAAAATTCATTTTCAGAGGAAAAACGAATGAACAAAAAATTACGATCTCTACGGTATTGGAAAAATCAGATATTGGGATTTACTCAATCAGATCCTAATTAATTTATTAAATGTCAGACCATATATAATTGTTAGTTGTACTTCCATCATCATTCTCGTCGTCGTCGTCGTCGTCGTCGTCATTATTATTATTATTATTATTATTATTATTATTCAATGTAGCTTTTTTTTATTACTATTATTGTTTTTATTTTTCACCTAAATATTCATATACTATTATAGGCTTCTAGCTCACTTTATCACCTTCTGTGACGTCCCAAAATTTCATAAATATAAATATTTCATTTATTCAAATAATAGAGTTTAATACAGCGAAAGCAATATTTAAAATAAAACAAATATTTAATTAGTCTTGACCATCACCCCGTCTCCACGTCATCACCCGAGCTTCATAAACCTGAAAAATATAATAGCTTTGGGGTGAGTGCTATTAACTCAGTGGGGTCCACATTTATCCGAATTATACAAATACATAACATAGCAAGTCATCATAGCATAGTGCCCGTAGGCCGTCACATCATAATAATCCGGAGGGTGTCATCAATAAACATAAAGCCCGTAGGCCATCATAAATACCCAGAGGGGGTCATTATAAACATAAAGCCCGTAGGCCATCATCCAGTAACCCGGAGGGGGTCATCAATAGCACCTGCATATCATATATAAGCATAATAGGGATAAATGTACTTTAATTTCAACGTTGGATCCCCCACCTTAACCGTTTCTTTGAAAAATAACACAATTATAAGTTTATCCACGCGCGACACCTCTCTAAAAACTAGTGCAAGAAAACCATAAAAGAAGTTCATGACTTTCGAAAGCTAGAGAGAAATAAAGAACTTGCTTTGAATATATATATATTTTTTGTTGTTGTGATGAAATGAGTTTTAGAGTCCCCTTTTATACATTTTCTTTTAACGTAAAAATGGAACCTTTCAAATTAGGGGTTGATTGATTTGATTAAAAATTAATTGCGATTTAATTCCACAAATTTGGTTGAAGATTGAAAGTGTGATTTGCAAGAAATATGCATTTGATTTCTCCATGTGAAGAAGATGGCTTTGGATTGAAAATATTAGTTTGAAAATAATATTGAGTTTTAAACAAATATTGAATTCATTTGGCCCATTAATGAGTCATAATTTTTGCTAAAATTAATAATAAGAAATAAACTTTATAATGTAATATAATGAATAGAATTTGATACACATTTTAATAATAAATAATGCGCGATTTATATAGGACCAACCAATATAATTAACTCATTGAAATCAATATTTTCAGAAAATGGTAACGACTAGTTAAAAATGATTTTTTTTCGGGTCGTTACACCTTCCATAACCAAAAATATGTCTTCTAAAAAAACTAAACAAATAATAATATGGTACATAAACACTAATATACTTACAATGATGATATGATATATTTACAAAATATAAATAAATTTAATTTTTTATAAAAAATATTGTAAATGTGCTTATAAATATATTTTGAAAAAATACAAATATAATATCATATATATCAAGAATCATTTGATAAAGTTATAATTATTCCATATTATTACTAACAACAAATATATCAATATCCTTAAATTTTAAAATTAAAATATGTACATTAATTTCCGTACATCGTACGATGGTAATATTAGTTGAGTATTAAATTAGAGTAAAAGTCAGGTGTTTCTAAATATACGACTAAATTTTTATTATACACCACTGAATAAAATAGCTGCTTGTAGAGTTACTTAAATACCCTTCTTAAATAAAAAATAAAATAAACAAAATAATTTAAAAGAGGGGAAAAATTGCAACTCTTCTTCTTCCTCCTCGACAATCCATGACTAACTTCTCTAGCGGACTAAAATCAAGAGAAAAAAAAATGCTTGCTATTTGCACACACCCACACACAAATTCGTACTCAATTTGCGACCCATAGTAGAATAAAGGTTGAATGTCAGTGGTTCGTCGATGGAAGTGATGGTCCTTGTTCAAACTTGGACAATGGTGATTGTCAACGACGACGTCCTGCTGGAGAAGATGGGTTGGGCCTCGATGGGGATGAAAATTTTTGTAGAGGAGAAGGCGGTGGAAGTCGGCAAGATGGTTGCGTGCTTACAAATCGAAGATGTCATTGTTGAATGGCAAGGTGAAATCTCGGAGAAGAATGCTGGCCATCCATTTTTTTTCTTTTTTCTTTTAATTATCTTTATGTTTGTAAATTAAAATTTAGTTTTTAAAATGGAAGGTCAAAAGTGACATTTATGGTGGTGTGTAATGAAAAAATGTGAAAAAAATATATGTGATATGTATAAAGGAAAAGTGATGTATATAAAAAATTAATGGAGTATTTAGAAACACCCTTCCAATTTAGAGTCAAATTATTATTTTTAAATTGTAACATGTCCAGCATGCACGAACACCTCATCTGAATATTCTTTAGAATCCAACACAATGAGATAAATATTTCTTTTTATTTATTTTTTTGTAACGTCGCACATCCACATTACATGAAAATCTCATGTTTCGATAATTTATAAGTGGACTCAATGAATTGCTTTAACAACTTGGATTAATTATTTTGGATTTGTGAAGACCGATGTCTAGTATTTGACTATTTGGTGGAAAAACTCATTGTGTCATTGTATCGATATCTAGTCTCACCCAGTGTGCCTGAGCGTTACAAATGATATTAGAGGGTCCAACCTTGTGGGCCTAGAGCGTTACCAATATTTTTGAATTAAATAAGACTTTGTTTAATTATTATTTTTTTCGAAGGAATATAGACTTTGTTATACTTATGCAGGCAAGGAGTCAGCAGAGTCCATGTTTACAGTTTTAACTGGAAATTTCATATAGTCATATGGTTCTTCCTCACTTGTTCAATCTTGACTTGTTTTTTTGTTTTTTCTTTTTTTTTTTTCTTTTACGAGGAATCCAATCTTGACTACGAAATCTCGACAGGCGATTTTGAAGAGAGAGAAAATATATTATTTTTGCTTATTAATTAACAAGTTATTCAAATCACGTGTCACATGTGATTCTTCGCTGGCTTTTCTACCTGCAGACTTGTGGTCGAATAATAAAACATTTTATTCAATTATTTTAAAGAGGAATATCCTAATTCACAACCAACAAATTTAATATTGTCAAATAAAACATGTTATATTTTTTAAAAACAAATGAAGGGGATAGCACATGGCCGATGTCTAAAAAATTGAATAAGAATTATCAATCTAGAACTTTTTTTTCAAGAAGATTTTTAGAACTTGAATGATGATTAATCTATCAATTCATAATCTACAAGATAAAAATTATTAATTCAGTACCTGAAAATTATATATTTTGATTTCTTTTTATTTTTTAAACTATTTTTATATTCATTTCCATGAAAAATTTCTTTATTAATTATCTATTAAATTTAATAAAGAAATTATTAAAAATAATTAAAAAATTAAAAGAAAATCAAAATACATAATTTTTGAGGATCTATATTGATAATTTTCATTTTTTAAGTACTTCATAATTTTTATTTTTCAAATTATGGATAAATAAATTATCTATTTTTCAAGTTCTCAATGACAATTCTCCAAAATTAAAATATTATGAAAATGTTGACAATTTATGTTACCATTTTAGGGTGATTCCGCCCCCGGTTTTATAGTTCATGTCCCTACCCGTCAATTTAGAATTTCAAACTTTCACAACCACAAAGGGACAAATTACTTAATTCCAAATTTTCAACCCCTCACTGTCAAATTCATTATTTTAATAATAATTAGTATAAAAATAAAAACTCTTATAATATAATCAATCATAATTAATATTTAGGGATAAAGTACAATTTGACTCCTAAATTATTTTTCAAGGAACATTCTTTCCATTAAATTAAATTTGGTCCCATTAGTCTCTTGAACTATTGAACTCAACTCAATTAGCCATTTGAACTATTGAATTTGACCCAGTTAACCTCTCGAAAGTAAATAATTTTATTTCACTTATTTCTAAACAAATAAAAAAAATGAAAAAAAATAAATATATATACATAATAGTAATAAAAAATAAAACATTTTCTTATAAATAATTTTAAGGGTACATAAATTGTCATTATATTTATCACACATTAAAATATTAAACCACTATAATTGAACATAACAACATAGAATTGACCACAATTATGATTATATATATATATATATAATTATGATCTATATTAAATTGATTAATTATAAACATTAATAAATAAAAAATATAATCAGCGTTATACATATATTATATATAATTTATTTAATATAATATATTTATTAGAATATATAGACTTTCATTCCCGAAATTCATATAGTATAGTTTCATACATACATACATACATACATACATACATAATTAAGAAATGAAGTATTTTCCGCATTGTATTTATAGTGAATTAATTTATGATAATGTGATTTCAATTAATTCATTAATTTATATTTTTCTTCAAATTATGCTAGCTTATATATATTTGGACATGTTGAATGAGAATTGCCCGTATATTCATAATTTTTTTTTTGGGAATAATAGTTACGTATTTTTCTTTTATGTTTTATTTTATTTTAGTTTATTTAAAGCAACCAAAATAAGTTTTTATCTTTCAGTGGCTAATTAAATGAGTCAAGTTCAAAAGTTCAAGGGGCTAATTGAGCTGAGTTTGAAAGTTCAAGGAGCTAATTGGGACCAAATTTAGATTAAGGGTCAAAACGCTCCTTGGAAAATAGTTTAGGGGCCAAATTGAATCTTATTCCTAATATTTATAGATAAAAAAATCAAAATTTTAAAAAATCATATACCCTAATTATGGAAGAATCAATCCTAATGATTAATTACTAACTAGAAAAATGGAAATTATATAGTAAAAAATAATTAATAATTCTAATTGGGTGAAAAGAAACCCCATAATTAATAATTGTAAAATTAAATTAAAGTACATGAAAATTGAAATTGAAGAAATTAAAAATGAAAGAAAAACTAATAAATTCAAAGTAGCACATCAAGTGAGATAGGAAAAATGAAATAGAAGATCTCAAATGCAAATCACTATATAAAAATTAAGAACTAATTGTACATATCACGTAAGTAGGACAGGTAATGGCGTAGAGATATGTTATATAAAAAGAATTAATTGCGAAGTAATATTTTTTGGGTAAATATAAAAATATGACCTAATATTTGAGATTTTTTCAAATGGTTAATTACGAAAAAAGCCGGCATTTGAGTGAATTCGCAATTGTCAAACGTTTTGAAAATCATGCCAATATTGTAAATTTGCTCAAAGATCGTGAATATTTTGACAATAAGGCTGTTAAAATAATTACAATTTGATGTTTAACCTTTCAATTTAATGTCTTGAAGTGAATTTTTAAGTATCTAAAATCGCACCGGACAAACCTCAATTAAACATCGTCGTATGCTGTCACGCGCGTTTGAAAAAATCATGCAATTTTCATTTATTTAGACATGTATATCCATATCAGATCCGACGTGCCATGAGAAATTTCAAGTGATGAAAATGTCATATTTATTAAAATGTTTAAAGCTTAGATATTCAGTTGTATTTATTAAAATAATATGACATTTAAAAGGAAAAAAGGTTCGAACGTTGGGGTATAATTGTTATAGAAACTTGTTACACTTCTGGAATTCTTTACAACTGAAGTACAAGAAGAAACATAAAGAATAGAATAATGGAATGATTACAATAACTGAAATGAAACAAAGTAAATAACTGGAACTCGAATGCAGATTCCGGCAAGCCGAGTCGAGGGGATCTCTCTCCGCAAGATAAATTACGCCCCGACTAGTGCTCACGGTCTGGCAAACTGTCTCTCAAAGATGAAACGACTTTTTGTCCTTCCGGCAGTAGCACCACAAGTTCGGCAAGGCTCCGGCGAACTAGACAACATCGAGAACTGGGAAGCTGAGACTCGAAGAAGAACTTGTATGCAACAATATGTTTGTTTGTAGCTTGTGCAGAATGTAACATTTTGAACCATGCATGATGTCCTATTTATAGGTACATCTCCACTGTAGGGGACAACTAGGGTTTGAGGGCATTCAAACCAGGTGTTGTAACCCCCAGGAGATATAGCTCTGCCATTAAGTCCTCCATGAGTTACCTTCTACAGATCCCGACATATGTCCCATGTCGGCTCAAATCCCAACACGTGTCCAAGGCAGTTGCAGACTTTGACTCCAGACAGGAGTTACTTTCGGTTACAGTCCAGCCCACTAACTCCACCAGCTCCAGGTGGGAGTAACACCATTGAAGCCACTTAACTCAGCTAGGAGTTACACACTTCAATGCTGGATATGCACCACTAAGTACACCCACGACCCGTCGATCCAGTCAACCGATCCGCCGACCCGCTCCATGACCATTTCTGTACAACGTCGACCCGCTCTATGACCAGACCATTTATGTACCATAAAACTGATACAGCTAAGCCCCAGAAGCCCATGTACGCCCAAAGTCCACCCAAAGTGCAATTGCCAAGATCCAAGTCCAAAGACGAGGATGAGACGAGATGAGCCGAGCACGAGCACATGCTCGGGCACAGACAGACGTGCATGTGTGTGCGCGTGTGGGCTCATGGCCCACATCCTTGTGCACTTAATTACTTCACTTAAGTGTTAATACACTTCTTAACTTGATTAAAAAATCAATGTGGGATCATTTAATGTGTCTTAAACACATTATCCCACACACCATAAATGCCCAATCGTGTGACCAACTTCAACCACTTATTTCTCACTCACCGAAAATCGAATTTGAGCAAATAAAAATATTACGATTATCTACTAAAATCATAGAATAATCGTATGGTATTTAATTTCTCCAAAATTAAATAACCCGATCACAAAAAATCGGATTAAATGAGTCAAAACTCAATTTAATAAATCCAATTTTTCAACAATCCCCCACATGAGTGGAAATAGTCCATGCATGTATGCAGACAAGCAGCCCAGTTCTCTAGAAACACAACTGCAACAGGATATGTAGCTTGTGACTTTGAACCTTCCATATTCCAACACTATCGAGTATACTGGCTGTTTAGTGGACATGATGCCTTGAACTATACATCCTTAGTGTATACCGAGATAATAGTATTGAAAACAGCTATGTATCAAACATTATCTATTCTCACGTTTGTGTCCGTTTCAGGCCATGAACAACCTCTTTGAATTCATAAGTATCTCTTAGAAGCGGCCCCCACTTCTCACTTATATAGGTGATCTCCTCTTTCCGAGTATCCTACCATACTCAACCTCATCAGGTTTAGGAATCATTAAAAGTCATTGGACTTATCCTCACCACACCGACATGTGTACACCTGGTTTGCTTTACAAGGAACGGTTCACTACAACTTTTCAAGTGCTATCAAACCGAACATTTGTGATTTAGTTTTCCCATTGAACAAAGTTCTTGGGATCTCCAGTCATCATGGTTGGGTTACCACTACAAGCATTCTTGGATTATGGATTTTAACCCCATTCCCTATAGCAACTTAACCATTTGATCTCGATTTAACCCTTTGATTAGCGGATCCGCTAGATTGTTTACTGACTTTACATAGTCAACTAAGACAAAACCCCACTTGAGATCATATGCCTCACGGTATTATGTCTCCGACGTATGTGTCGAGACTTACCATTGTACATAGCATTATGTGCCCTTCCAATAGCCGCTTGACTATCACAGTGAATCATCACTGATGACACCGGTTTTTTCCAGCATGGAATATCCTCTAAAAAATTGCGAAGTGACAAGTCCAAATTCTCTCGTGTTTTTGTGTCCTTTTCTCATTCTTTTATCCTTTATTTTTTCTGTTTTTTGAGTCGGAAAGAGCCAGAATGGGCACAAGGGGCAGCAGGAGGCAGGGGAATCACTTCTGGAGGGCACAAGGGTGCCAATGATACCAAGATGGGCAACAACTTTTCAGCGAAAAGCTCTCTCTCGAGCATGGCGGAAATCGTCCACCATCCCAGCAAAAGCTGAAGGAGAAGTTTGTGATCGTGCCCACAACAAATCCAGAGTGATTGAGAGGAGAAGAAGAGGAGACTGGGCACAAGAGAAACTAATGCCAGCTACAGCAGGAGAAATGCACACTAGCCGCCGAAGGAAAGAGGAGCCACGGAAGGCAAGTTGGCGCTTCCAGAAGGATATTCAGCTCTACAAGGAAAGTTGCTATGTCGGCGCAACTAGGGCACGACAAGTACAGAATCTGCGACTCAGAATCTTCTAAATAAGGGAAGAATCTGCCAGATATGGAAAGTCTTGGGCATGGCGGCTGCGTGTTGGGCTGAAGATCCCCGGCCTGTCTGGGAGTTTACTACCTAGTGTCTTTGTACTCCTATATAAGTAGATATCATGGCAGCAAACAAACAGCTCGGAACAACTCTCTTTACCATTTTTATTTCTTTTTACGCACAAACAATTTATTTTTTCCGCACTAGTTTATGTTCTTCAAATCCAGCGTTGGAGTTGGATTTATTTTGCAATTTAATATAAGTAAGTTTTTCATTTATATTATGTTTTGTTTTATTCCTTTTATTTATTTTTATTGTTCTAAGTCTAGCGTGAACAGGTAGACTCGTTATTCCGGATTGAACAAGGATAAGAACTTAATAAACACGTAAGAACCATGAGGCTCATGGGCATAAACTGTGTGAATCTGGTTCCGTCATGTAGTCATTTTCTTTGTTGTATTATACAATGGGCTAAGCTAATTAAGCGTGGCTGATCACTCGTTAATTAGAATTGTGTTCACTACCTCTATAAATGGTCAATGAATCATAGCTGTGTGTTGGTCATAAAGGGATGTGATGCATCACGGGCACTGAGAGCATAAGAGAGATCTTTGTCTAGGTAAATCTGGGTCTGTCTAGATCATAATGCTGCTTTGTTGTTTACAATCATATGAGAGATCGGGGTTGGGCAACAAGTTAGGGTTTAGGGGACGAGAGATCACCTCTAGGCTAAACTGAAAGGATAGATTGGGTACGTTAAGAGAGATCCGGTACCTTTAACCAGATAATTAGATTTACATAAGTAATCAGCGTGCCCATGATCGGTCAAGTGTTTGTTAAGTTCGACATCTAAGTTTTAATCTGGAATACGTTACTACTAATATTTTCCTTTATTTGTTTGTTTTGTTCTGTTTTGTTATTTTATTTTACAGTCTTTAATACAAGTACGGAGACCACAACAATCCTAAAACCTTTTGGAAAAGTGACACGGGAAGATAGAATTCGTAGCTCCTCGTGGGATCAACCCTTACTCACATGAGCTTGCTATGCCTTGCTGTGGGCATAAGGATAACTCTCTCTTGAGAATTATTTTGACCGCGAAACGACCGTGCATCACGAAGCCATTCAACTTCTTCACAAGCTTTATCCAAAATGATAAACTCAGATTCCATGGTGGAACGGGCTATACAAGTTTTTTTCGTAGATTTTCACGACACTACTCCACCACCGATAGTGAAAATAAATCCACTAGTTGAGAATGAGTCTTTTGTGTCTAATATCCAATTCGCATCACTGTACCCTTCAAGTACAGGAGGAAATCTTGTATAATGCATCCCGAAGTTCAAAGTATACTTCAAGTATCTTAGAACTCGTACTAGAGCTTTCCAATGCTCTTTGCTTGGATTGCTTGTGTACCAACTCAACTTTTTCACAGAACATGCAAGATCGGGTCTAGTGCAGTTTGTGATGTACATCAAACTCCAAATGACCCTTGTATACTCTTCTTAAGCTACCGGTTCTCCCCGATTTTTACTCAAGTGCACATTGAGTTCCAATGGGGTCTTAGTTGACAGACTATCAAAAGCATTGAATTTCTTAAGCACTTTCTGAACGTAATAAGATTGTGTTAAGATAATTCCACCACTTGTCCGAACTATCTTGATTCCTAGAATCACATTAGCTAAGCCCATATCTTTCATTTTGAAATTTCATTTCAGCATTTGTTTCGTTTCAACAATCACTTGGTGGCTACTGCCCATGATTAACATGTCGTCTACATAAAGACAGACTATGACATAGCCATTAGAACTGCTATTTATATACACATATTTATCACACTCATTGATTTTGAAACCATTTGATAACATCACTTTATCAAACTTCATGTGCCACTGAATAGGTGCTTGTTTAAGACCATACAATGATCTAACAAGTTTACACACCTTTCGTTCTTGCTCTGGTGCAACAAACCCTTCAGGTTGTTCCATGTATATTTCATCATCTAGCTCACCATTCAGAAACGCGGTCTTTACATTCATTTGATGAATTTCGAGATTGTGCAAAGCAGCAATCGCTAAGAGCACTCAAATAGATGTAATCCTCATTACTGGTGAGTAGGTATCGAAGAAATCATACCTTTCTTTTTGTCTAAAGCCTTTGACAACCAAACGAGCTTATTACTTATCAACAGAATCATCTGCCTTATATTTTCATTTTAGGATCCACTTGCATCCTAACGGCTTACACCCACTTGGGAGATCTGTCAACTCCCAAGTGTGATTTTGCATGATGGAATCAATTTCACTGTTGATAGCTTCTTTCCAGAACGCAGCATCTGGACTAGATAGAGCTTCTTTCAACGACTTTGGCTCATCATCTAGCATATAGGTGATGAAATCAGGACCAAAAGTCTTTGCCGTACTGGCTCGCTTGCTATGTCTCGGTTTTTCATCCACAAGATCAAAACTAGTAGCAGTATCAATAGTTCTTTTCTCAGAACTATCTTCTTCCTTATCCTTATTTTTACAAGGATAGACATTCTTGAAGAATATAGCATTCCTCGACTCCATCATCGTTTCTTCAATCAACTCAGAATTATCCAATTTGTGAATAAAAAACCGATATGCGTTACTATTAAGTGCATATCCAACAAATATACAATCAACCGTTTTAGGGCCGATTCTAACTTGTTTAGGTAGTGGCACTTCAACTTTAGCCAAACACCCACACACTTTGAGGTATTTATAAGACGGCGTGCGTCCTTTCCACAATTCGTAAGGCGTTACATCCTTACCTTTAAGTGGAATCTTGTTCAGGATATAATTAGTTGTTAACATAACTTTCCCCACAAGTTCTGTGGTAATCCCGAACTTATCAACGAAGCATTCATCATCTATTTAAGAGTTCGATTTTTTGCGTTCAGCAACACCATTAGACTGTGGTGAATATGGAACCATAGTTTGATGAATTATACCCACCTATGCGCATAACTCTTCAAACGGGGCAACATATTCTCCACCCCTATGACTTCGAATTGCTTTAATTCGACCGCTTAGTTGATTTTCGGCTTCATTCTTGAAGTTCTTAAAAGCTTCAATCGCCTCATCTTTACTTCTTAAAAGATAAAGATAACAGTATTTTGTGCAATCGTCAATAAAAGTAATAAAATACTTTTTACCGCCTCTAGTTTGCACAAACTTTAAGTCACACATGTCTGTGTGAATTAGATTTAGAGGTTTAGTGCTCCGTTCAACTGAATGAAATGGTAACTTTGCCAATTTTGCCTTGACACAAACTTCACATTTATTTTGTGTATTAAATTGATTCACTTTTAGCAAATCTAAATTTATTAAATGTTTTATAGTATTTAGATTAACATGTCCTAATCTACAATGCCATAAATTCGAGCACTTAACAAGCAAGTAAGCAGAAGAATTCACTTTATTAGCACTTTTTTTGGTAACACGGCGCATGACCATTACATTCATTTTGAAGAGTCCTTTGACGAGATAGCCCCGACCAAGGAACCTTCCATACTTGCTTAAAATAAACTTTTCATACTCAAACACTAGTCTAAAACCATGATTGACTAACAGTGAACCCGAAATCAGATTCTTGTGGATGTCTGAAACATGCAGCACATCCTTCAAAGTTAGCTCTTGGCCTGAAGTCAGCTTCAAAACCATGTTTCCCACACCAGCCACTTCAGACGAGGCTTGGTTCCCCATGTGCAACTTTCTACCTTCAACATCTTTGTAGGTAGCAAACGAGCTCTTGTCAGAGTAAACATGACAAGTAGCCCCGGTGTCGATGAACCACTCTCTCGGGTTGTCCACGTGGTTTACTTCAAACACAACGGAAGCCAAATCATCATCATCCCAATCATCTTGACGGGCCTTGCCTTTGCCTTTGTTGTTATGTTCTGCCAAGTGCGCACCATAATTGGTACACTTCTTCTTTGGAGACGTGCAATGTTTGGACATATGCCCCGGCTTATCACAATTGAAGCAGTTGCCATTGAACTTCGTCATTGGCTTCTTCCCTTTGTCAGCTTGACCCTGGCGCTTCCTTTTGTTGCTATTTGATGGTCCACCACGTTTCATCAAATTAGCCTTGGCCTCGATCAGGACTCGTGGTCTCGGATCCGCCTTTTGGTTATCAGCTTCAATTCGAAGCTTAACCACAAGGTCTTCAAGAGTCATCTCCTTTCGATTTTGCTTGAGATAGCTCTTGAAGTCCTTCCAACATGGCGGCAACTTCTAAATCACTGCAGCAACAGTGAAAGAGTCGGGAAGGACCATCCCTTCAGCATGAACGTCGTGCACAATGAGCTGAAGCTCTTGCACTTGATCCATCACTGACCGGGTGTCCACCATTTTGTAATCGAGGAACTTTGCCACTACGAACTTCTTAGTTCCGACATCCTCAATTTTGTACTTCTTAATAAGAGCATCCCACAGTTCCTTAGCACTAGTTACATTTCCATATACAGAATATAAACTATCTACTAAGCCATTAAGAATGTAATTTTTACAAAGAAAGTCGCCATTGATCGATTGATCATATGTCGTTCGTTTGTTGACGTCCGACTCGTTTTCCTCGACCACTGGAGCCTTTTCTTTGATGTAGCCAGCAACTCACAACATGGTTAGGTAGAAGAGTATCTTCTGCTGCCATCTCTTGAAGTCCAATCCGGAGAACTTCTTCCTCTTCTCAGCTTGTCCATGGGGAATCATTTTTGCAGCAACGGGAGCGGATGATGACGCCATTCCAGCAAAGGTAGTTGTTTCTTTTTAGTCTTTTAATTTGCCTTGCGATTGTTATAGAAACATGTTACACTTCTGGAATTCTTTACAACTGAAGTACAAGAGGAAACAGAAAGAGTAGAAAAATGGAATGATTACAATGACTGAAATGAAACAAAGTAAATAACTGGAACCCGAATGACCTCTCTCCGCAAGACAAATTACGCCCCGGCTAGTGCTCACGGTCTGGCGAACTGTCTCTCAAAGATGAAATGACTTTTTGTCCTTCCGGCAGTATCACCACAAGTCCGGCAAGGCTCCGGCGAACTAGACAACGTCGAGAACTAGGAAGCTGAGACTCGAAGAGAACTTGTATGCAACAATATGTTTGTTTGTAGCTTGTGCAGAATGTAGCACTTTGGACCATGCAGGATGTCCTATTTATAGGCACATCTCCACTGTAGGGGACAACTAGGGTTTGAGGG
This sequence comes from Perilla frutescens, assembly GCA_026008535.1. NCBI lineage: Eukaryota > Viridiplantae > Streptophyta > Magnoliopsida > Lamiales > Lamiaceae > Perilla > Perilla frutescens. Next base: position 48,892,956 of record BRKX01000005.1, read on the forward strand.
CATTCAAACCAGGTGTTGTAACCCCCAGGAGTTACAGCTCTGCCATTAAGCCCTCCAGAAGTTACCTTCTGCAGATCCCGACAGGTGTCCCATGTCGACTTGGATCCCAACACGTGTCTAAGGCAGCTGCAGACTTTAACTCCCGACAGGAGTTACTTTCGGTTACAGTCCAGCCCACTAACTCCACCAGCTCCAGGTGGGAGTTACACCATTGAAGCCACTTAACTCAGCTAGGAGTTACACACTTCAATGCTGGACATGCACCACTAAGTGCACCCACGACCCGGCGATCCAATCGACCGATCCGCCGACCCACTCCAAGACCGTTTTTGTACAACGTCGACCCACTTCATAACCCGACCATTTCTGTACCGTAAAACTGATACGGCTAAGCCCCGGAAGGCCACGTACGCCCAAAGTCCAAGTTCGAGGACGAGACCAGCCGAGCACGGGTACGGGCACGGGCGGGCGCGCGCGTGTGTGGGCTCATGGCCCACATCCCTGTGCACTGAATTACTTTACTTAAGTGTTAATACAGTTAAATACACTTCTTAACTTGATTAAGAAATCAATGCGGAATCATTTAGTGTATCTTAATAAACACATTATCCCACACACCATAAATGCCTAATCGTGTGACCAACTTCAACAACTTATTTCTCACTCATCGAAAATCAGATTTGAGCAAATAAAAATACTACGATTATCTACTAAAATTATAGAACAATCGTATGGTATTTAATTTCTCCAAAATTAAATAACCCGGTCATAAAAAATCGGATAAAATGAGTCAAAACTCAATTTAATAAATTCATTTTTCCAACAATAATTTGATCTTTATCTTTATTTATTTTTTTTGTAGCGAAAATATTGTATCTAAAATTCCAATTATTATTATCGATGAATACATACGTAAGTGAAAAAATATATATTAAAATAATTGTATTTAGGATAAGAATATAAATTTTTAGTCACTTTGCTAAAAATATAACTATCAGTATCAAAATACTTTCTTTTGTACATACGCTTGTAGTGATATGATTAAGTTTGTAAATGAGTTAAGTTGAGCTCAAATATACATTTGTTCAATTTTGTTTGAAATTATACTGAACTTTAAATTTTATGTTTGAGCTCGCTTGATTACTTATCGAGTCAAACTCAAACAAGCTTTAATCGAGCATAACACGAGTTAGCTCAAGTAATTAATTTGATATTTTATATTTGTTTGCTCTACTTTTACTTATACATTAAGCTCGAGTTTGAACCGAATTTTAAATCTAATCAATTAATAAATTATGTTCGAACTTTTTTTTTAAGTCACACACCCGATCTGATGATATTGAAGAGATTCGAATTTATAATATTTGCTCTCCAAAGAACCTCATTCCACTATTAGGCATCTCCAAAATTATATTCAAACTTGTTTGATAAGTTTATTGAAACAATTAACTTAAATGAACTTTAAACGAAAGAACTTGAATCAAGTATCAAGATATTGATTTTCAGCCCTATTAATGACATGATGATGTAAGTGATGGTGTCATCGTCAGCAAGTGACTAGTGACGTTTATGTAAATAATTAATTGTTTAGAGGTATTTTTCTTTAAATTAAATTGTGTAATATATGAGATTTAAACTTCCACGAGATTATGACTTTAGCGCCATCACACGTGTTCAAATATTCATACTTTGCGTTCAGATTGCAACCTTATTTATGAGTGTCGTAAATGCTAAGCTCGATATATTATATTACTAATTTATTATCATTAATTTTATCTCAAAAATAACAATCGTGATAATATTTTATACATTTTTTCTACTTAAATTTCGGTTGATCTTCCTTAAAAAAATTGTATATGAGCCGTATATCTGACGAAAAAATATCACTTCTGATGCGGAATAACATGACTTATAATAATGAAAAGTATCATGTTTATTTTATTAAAAAAAAATGTTAAAAAAAGCAGCGGCATTTTTGAAATTATTACTACATTTATTTTATTTTAAAAAAAGTATCATTTCTAATACTGAAAGTATCACTTCTAATACTTTTTTTTTGAACAAAAGACATAATCATAATTACAAAAATGTCAACATTTTTTTCATATATCTTTAGCAATACTTTCCAATAAAATAAACATGATACTTTTTATTGTTGGAAGTAATAATTTTCTCTGGATCTGGTTCGATCTGGAACGGTACCCGCCCGTCTGATATAAGACTTGCATATTTATTATATACTGTGCGACGGACTAAACTCAAACATTGATGGAATTCAAATTTATGGACTCACAAACTTAATTACAAAAATCAACAAAAAATTCATAAAAGGTATACTTAAAATATATAGTGATTTATATTGGACTATATGACAAAGCAGCACTTCCAATATATAATATTATCTCATGTAATTTTCTAACAAACGTTCTACAAAGACTATAAATCTACACACATGCATGGTCTAGTTTGATCGAATTAAACTTAAAAGTCGTAAACTTACGTCTGCCTTCACGACGTTTTTGATGGTCTAGGCAGATTGGACATTTTGATGTACCTATTTTATCCTCAATTATTGAACCAAAATTCTTGTTATATACAATCAGTGGCGGATTCAAAAAATATATAAAAAAGATGATTTAGTAGTGCAGTGCATACTTCGGCCCCACAACACCACATGCCGGTCAAGCCATGGTGTATAAAAAATAAAAGAAATTTCCTTATGGTGAGGCGCCCTAACCCCTTAGATTTTGTAGTGGTGAAGTGATATATGGTTTGGGACCGAACGTCTAGAATTCAAATTCTATCAACATTATAAAGCATGAATCTATCACACTTAATTTTTCAAATATAATTTAGTACTTTTATATGATTTGACTGTACCCGCATGTAGCGATTGCGGTTCGTGGAGAGATATTTTGGTTTTGAAATCCACTGCTCCCTTCCCCGAACTAAAAAAATAATAGGCTTAGAGAAAGCGGCGTATTATTACTATTTTTCTGAGATGGTAAATATTTTAATGTAGTTTATTAAGGTAATTTTAATTTCTAAGAATGTTATTTTATTAATTATATTGTTATCTTATCTTTAATATATTTCACTAGTTGTAATATATGTAGTTGCTGTTCATAAATGCCTTCTGAGTGAATTTCGCATTTGTAGTTTTGTGCAATAATAACTCTCAAGCCATACATGAGATGTTTATCCACACTAAATAAGCCACCTGTTATAACGACTTCGACATAAAATGTAGTGCGTAAAATTTTGAGATTATGACCTTTTACAGTTATGAGCTCATTTATTTCATTAATTAAGGTTTTTTTTTTTTTGTTTTTTTTTTAACTTAATAGTAGCTATTTGAGCTCATTTTTAACCACTAGGACAGATGGCTTTTTGTGAATTAATATTCTATTCATCTACTGTCTCTACTTGTAAGTTATTGCTCAAATCAATTTAAATAAATAAAAAAATGTTTACCATTGTCAATTCTTGGAGAATTGGCTGAGGTAACAAGTCATTCTTAATACTTGTGAGTGGTTGACCCAATTTGCTCTGGCCCAAATTCTTTTATTTTTTCTTGACCCAGCTGCAAGTCCAACACCAATAACCCTAGCCCACTACCCGACACCCGTATTTCTTCCATATATAATCTTCTCAATCCTAATTTTCCTTATTCATCTCTCACTCTCCCTTACAAAATGCGGCACCCCCTCTCTTCTCACTTATGCCTCACGCAAGAAACCCTAACCCTGATCCTTCTGCTCCGAGCTAATCCGCCGCGATTCTCTGTTTCTCTGGTCAGAATCCTGTCTGTGGGTTCCTGTGGGACCTGTGAGTTGAGGTTGCGGGTTAGTTTTGGGTTGAGGGAACTTGTGCGAGCATCGAAGCCTTCCCTCTCACCCTCCCCTCCTGGTCTGGGTCCGAGTAGTCACCGGAGTTGCCTTTTGCCGCCGTGCCTAGGAGAATCTGAGTCCACAAGTGCCTCTGGGCACTTTTTCTTCACAAATCTCTCTCTACTTTATCTATATCTATATTCTGCTTGTATCAGTGTGGGTGTATCTCTTATTTTGACTCGATCTAACTCCTGTCTTTGTCCCTGCTCTTATAGATCTACACTTGACTTAGTAAGCCTGTGAAGAAGAAGCCCTAGATCAGGTTGATCTAGCGTCTGAGGCTGCTTTGTGACAAAGATTCCTACGTGATACTCTCACGGCTGCCCAAGCAGCTAGTGAGGCAGACTGCCGAGGTCAGGGAAGCAAGTGGTGAACCCTAGCCGGGCCTGATACCCAACAGTGGTATCAAAGCCGGGTTGGCCTGGCCGGGGCACCCTCCTGCCTACATCTGCCTCACCCCGCCACCGGTAAGGGCCGCGCCGAGTCGCTCCCTGGGCTTGAAATATTTTGGTAAGTCCGGTCTTCTCCTGCCTGAGAAGACCGGCTCTGGTATAACTCTGAAACCCTAAAACTCCTAGTTGTGGTATCTGGCGATCCTGCTTCTTATCTTGCTTCTGTTCTTTGCTTCTATTTGAAACCCCTTGGTATTCCAAGCCATCTCTAACCCTAGCTTACGGTCCGGACCGTCTGGACTCCCCTGTGGGTTTCCTCAAAGTGGGTTGCCCGGATAACAGGGTTAGGAAAGGGGCTCAATATAAGATTCTCTGGTGTTCTATGTGTTTTTCGCTGTGAATTTTTGGTCTCTCTGTGAGTTGTGATTTTTGGTGATCATTCTTTGAACTCTCTGTGTTTCTGGTGAGGGCTGTGTGGAACTTTGAGAGTGGCTGTGTGGAACTTTGAGAGTTGTTCTTGAGTTCCTGAGAACTGACTTCTTTACTGCAAGTCAGTTATTTTTACTGAATTCAAGTATTGAGGTTGCCCTGAGTGAAACCTTGCTCCACAGATATATCTGTGCTGAGAACTGGGCTCTCCTCTACGCTCTATCCTCCAGGTGCACTTGATTCAGTACTTGTGGTGACTTTGAGCTGGTTTTGGGATTTATTTCTGTGTTCCCTGAGTATTTTAAGGTGGATTCTTGCATTCTTGGTGTTTCTGTGATTTCTGGCATGATGAATAACTTGAATGCTGTGCCTTTTAATGGAAAAGATGATTTTGGTGATTGGCAGACTCGAGTTGAATGCATTTTAACAAAAGAAAACCTGGAAGATGCAATTTATGAAAGAACTGGTGAAAAAGAAACTGATAAAAATCTCATTAAATTAAATGCTAGTGCCAGAGCCACTATCTTGTTGAATTTGAGCAGTTCTGTTGTGAGAAAAGTGTCCCATCATAAATGTGCTAAAGATTTATAGGAAAATTTGACTTCTTTATATGCTGCTACCTCTGAAAAAGCTGCTTATTCATTGCAAAATCAAATTATGAATTTTAAAATGGATCCTTCAAAAGATGTTGACACTAATATTGAGGAATTTTTTAAACTTTTAAAGGATCTGAAATTAGCTGGTGATGACACTTTGGAAAAGTATTATGCTCAAATTTTGCTTGGATCAATTCCTGAAACTTTTTCTGATGTGAAAACTGCTTTGAAATATGGTGGATCTAAAGTTACTTGTGATATGATTGTTAGCTGCCTGAAAACCAAGGAAAATGAGATTAAACAACTTAAATCTAAGCCTCTGCAGAATGACATTATGTATGTGAACAACAGAAATCATGATTTTAAAAAGCCTGTTGTGAACCCTGAGAACCCAAGTGTGCTGGTTGCTGAAAGACATAGCAAAGAAATGAATATGAGGCAAAACCAGTATATGAATCAAAATTATGCTCATTCTTCTCACTCTTCTGATCCTATGTATAATTTTCCTGCTCGTGCATCCAATCATGCTCCTAATCATGTTCATTTTCATAACCCTACTCATAATCATGGTCATATTGCTCCAAATCATGCTCAAAATCATGCTTACTACCCAAATTCTGATCAAAAACCAAGAAAAACATGTTGGAATTGTGGTAAACCTGGCCATTTTTCAAATAGATGCAAGCAGCCTAAAAAGAACAAGGGTTATATGCATAATCATGCCAATAATGTGATGCACTATGATTCTCATATGTCTGATTTGAACCCTCATAATTATGGCCTGACATCTCATGATCCTGAAACCCATAATATGCATGAAAGCTATGATGGTAGTGGTATCTATATGGTGCATGATGTATATGATTTTCAGTTTATTAATTATACCAATGTTATTTCCAAAAATGTGCATAATAATGAGTGGTTGATTGATTCTGGCTGCACATTTCATGTTACCCCTTTTAAGGACATGTTTTATAATTTAAACTTCATGAACTCTGGGCATGTTGCATTGGCTGATGGCCAAAACTGTGAAATTCTTGGAAAGGGAGATGTATGTCTAAAATTTAAAAATGGATCTATGTTAACTTTAAATGAAGTAAGATATTTCCCAAAATTAAAATTCAACCTGCTCTCTGTGTCTAAAATTGCTGATCACATGATTGATGGTTCTGTGAACAATCTGAGGTTCAAATTTGAAAAGGATTCAATGCTATACTTCAATGCTCCAAGAAAGGGTGATTTGTATGCTGTGATTGCTGAATCTGTTCCTTTGCCTCTTGCTAATGTTGTTCAACATGATAAAACTGCCCTTTGGCATGTTAGGTTAGGTCACATGAGTAATAAAGGTTTGGAGATCTTGAGTAAAGCTGGTGCTTTTGGAAATGATAGAATATCTAATGTGCCCTTCTGTGAACCTTGTGTGCTTGGAAAACATCATAAAGTGTCTCTGCCTGCTACCATCCCTTATCCAAGAAAACATGTTAGTTTTGAAATACTTGAATATCTGCATGCTGATGTATGGGGCCCTGCAAGGGATCCAACCCATGGTGAAAATGTTTTCTTCTTATCAATAATTGATGATTTTCCAGGAAAACTTGGGTGTTCTTAATGCAAAACAAATCTGATGTGTTTACTAAGTTTTCTAAATGGGCCATTGAAATTCAAACTCAAACCAATAAGAAAATAAAATGTCTTAGAACTGATAATGGTCTAGAATTTTGTAATCAAGTCATGGATCATTGGTGTTCTATTAGAGGAATCAAAAGACATAAGACTGTTCTTTATACTCCACAGCAAAATGGAGTGGCTGAAAGAATGAATAGGACCTTGCTTGATAAAGTAAGAAGCTTGTTAATTACCTCCGGTCTTGAAAAACCTTTTTGGGGTGAAGCGTTAATGACTGCATGTTACTTGATAAATAGATCCCCTTCTGTTCCTTTGCATGGCAAACTTCCAGAATCTGTGTTCTATAATAAATCTGTTTGCTTGAATAATCTGAGAATATTTGGTTGTGCTGCTTATGTGCATCAAAAATTGAGCAAACTTGACCCCAGAGCAAGAAAATGTGTCTTCCTTGGTTATCCTGAAGGTGTTAAAGGTTACAGATTATGGGATAAGAGTGTTCCTGGCTTTAAAACTTGTATAAGCAGAGATGTGATGTTTAATGAGCTTGATTTTCCTTGCCTACCTGAAATTTTACCCTCTGCTACACCAGAACATGTGGAGAAATTGTAAGACTTGAATCAAAAATTTGATGACTACTTGTTTTCTTCTAATGATGATAATAAGGTGGATGATCCCTCCCCCACTTTACCTGAACCTGTTGTTAATGATGCCTTAATTGATGATATTAATCCTGATAATTCTGCCTCAAATAATGAAACTGATTCCCCTGATAATATGGTGGTATCTGATTCTGAAACTAGCTCAAATGAATTTGAAAAAACACCTGAACCTGTGCTTATTATGAATAACTTGAGTAATTATCAACTTGCTAGGGATAGACCTAGAAGAAATGTTAAAGTTCCTGCCAAGTATGATGATTATAATTTGTCTATGTATGCCTTCAATGTGTTCAGTAATGTGGATCAATCTGAGCCCAAATCTTACAAGGAAGCTGTTAATTCTGTGGATTCTGATAAATGGATCAATGCCATGAATTCTGAAATGAAATCCTTGCATGACAACAACACTTGGATATTAGTTGAGAGACCTGAATCATGTTCTGTTGTTGAATGCAAGTGGCTCTTTAAAATTAAACAAGAAATAAATAATGTTAGATACAAAGCAAAGCTTGTAGCTAAAGGATTCACTCAAAAAGAAGGGATTGATTATAATGAGATCTTTGCTCTTGTGGTTAAATTTACAACTGTGAGAATAATGCTTGCTTTAACTGCTCATTTTGATTGGGAATTAAAACAAATGGATGTTACAACTGCTTTTTTGCATGGTGAGCTTGAAAACAACATATATATGCATCAACCTGAAGGCTACATTGATAAAGAACATCCAAACCATGTATGCTTATTAAAAAAATCATTGTATGGTTTAAAACAATCCCCAAGACAATGGAATATCAAATTTGACAAGTGCATGAAAAGTTTGAACTTCACTAGAAGTAAATTTGATAATTGCTTATATTATATGAAATCTGGAGTGCCTGTGTTTCTTCTTCTTTATGTTGATGACATGCTGTTGATTAGCCCTTGCCTGAATACTGTGAAGCATATTCAATCTTGCTTGTGTGCTAATTTTGATATGAAGGATCTTGGTGATGCAAAGAAAATCCTTGGCATAAACATAGACAGAGATAGAGCAAATCACACTCTTAAATTGCATCAAACTGCTTACACTGAACAAGTCTTGAAAAAATATAATATGGAAAACAGTAAAGCTGTATCTGTGCCTCTTGCCTCTCATTTTATTCTAAGTAAAGATCAATGTCCCAAATCTGACTCTGAAATAAAAGAAATGCAATTTGTTCCTTATGCTAATGCTATTGGATCTGTGATGTATTTGATGATTAGCACAAGGCCTGATATTGCTTATGTTGTGTCTTGTTTGAGTAGATTCATGGCTAATCCTGGAATGCCCCATTGGGAAGCTTTGAAATGGCTGCTAAGATATTTGAAATACACTGTGTCCCATGGATTATTGTTTACTAAATCTTCTGATGGTGTTCAATGTGTGGGATATGTTGATTCTAACTATGCCAATGATAGGGACCAAAGAAAATCCACAACTTCATATGCTTTTACTTTATGTGATGCATGTATTAGCTGGAAATCCCAATTGCAGAGCATTGTTGCCTTGTCTTCTACTGAATCTGAATACATTGCTGCAACTGAGGCTGTAAAAGAAGCCATTTGGCTAAAGGGTGTACTATCTGAGATTAAATATATTAATGATATACCTTGCTTGTACTCTGACAGCCAGTCTGCTATTCAGCTGTGCAAAAATCCTGTTTTTTCATGACAGGACAAAACATATTGATGTGAGGTTCCACTTTATCCGTGATGTTGTGGAAAAAGGAGAAATTCTCTTGGATAAAATCCCATCTGAGTACAATCCCTCAGACATGGGAACCAAATTTCTACCTGTGGCAAAATTAGAAGCCTGTAAAAAGGCTCTAAACATGGTGACTTGAAGATCTGAAAAGGGTGGATCCCCTGACCACTTCTGTGGGATCCTGATCAGCCCAAAAGGGCTCTCTCTCTCTCTCTCTCTCTCTCTCTCTCTCTCTTCTCTCCCTCCCTCTCTTCTTGGTATCTGGCTATATAAGTACTCTGGACTGGGAAGGTCAAAATCTGACTGGAGTCAGTTTACTTGGGGTTGGTCTCAAGTTGTGTGAGACTGAGAATAATGCGCATAGCATTATATCTCTCCCTCTCTGATCTTATCTTGTCAAAGATAAGTAATGAGTAAAAATAAGGGCAGTGATGAAGATTCCCTAGTTCTTAGCAAGAAATTTCCTTGGTGACTGTGACAGACCAAATAGGGCCAAAGGTGGATATGTGAGTGGTTGGCCCAATTTGCTCTGGCCCAAATTCTTTTATTTTTCCTTAACCCAGCTGCAAGCCCAACACCAATAACCCTAGCCCACTACCCGACACCCGTATCCCTTCCATATATAATCCTCTCAACCCTAATTTTCCTTATTCATCTCTCACTCTCCCTTAAAAAATGCGGCGCCCCCTCTCTTCTCACTTATGCCTCACGCAAGAAACCCTAACCCTGATCCTTCTGCTCCGAGCTAATCCGCCGCGATCCTCTGTTTCTCTGGTCGGAATCCTGTCTGTGGGTTATTGTGGGACCTGTGAGTTGAGGTTGCGGGTTAGTTTTGGGTTGAGGGAACTTGTGCGAGCATCGAAGCCTTCCCTCTCACCCTCCCCTCCTGGTCTGGGTCCGAGTAGTCACCGGAGTTGCCTTTTGCCGCCGTGCCTAGGAGAATCTGAGCCCACAAGTGCCTCTGGGCACTTTTTCTTCACAAATCTCTCTCTACTTTATCTATATCTATATTCTGCTTGTATCAGTGTGGGTGTATCTCTTATTTTGACTCGATCTAACTCCTGCCTTTGTCCCTGCTCTTACAGATCTACACTTGACTTAGTAAGCCTGTGAAGAAGAAGCCTAGATCAGGTTGATCTAGCGTCTGAGGCTGCTTTGTGACAAAGATTCCTACGTGATACTCTCACGGCTGCCCGAGCAGCTAGTGAGGCAGACCGCCGAGATCAAGGAAGCAAGTGGTGAACCCTAACCGGGCCTGATATCCAACAATACTTTTGACGTTCTTTGTTTTTCTTGTAATTACATTAATCAAATGAATTAATTAGTAATATTTTTAATTTATTCTTCAATGCTTAATATTGTCAAAAAAAATTAGTTGGTATATGGAGTAGGGTAATAAAATAATTGCCTAAAGTCTTAACTGAGATTCACATAGTCAGACACTTGGACTATAATTCGATGTCAGAGAAATTTTCTTTGTAGGCCTGAAAAGGCTTCATTTATATACTTATATTATGCACACACAGAGAAATATTTAATCTCCTTTTCATTTAACTCCCAAAAATCAAATATGGAAAACTATGATTTTGTTTTCCCACCTGTTTTCGTTTCCTTTTCACATTCTGCAAAATGAAAACGTTGATTGATCGAATGCATTAATTAAACGGCAAATACACAATTATCATCTCTTCCGCGCTATATTTCCGTATCTTTCAGTGTTGGAGAATGTTGGTTATTTAGGGAGAACCGCTCAATAAAAAAGAACGGAATCCTCTATTCTACAACTGTGTATCGATGGATTGTTGTCACGTGTATTATTGTAATGTCAGGTTCAGAAGTAGGGAGTGAACTCCGGTGTATATAGATACGAATAAAGAGATTTCGTTAGACTTCTAAGCGGAGGGGTTATACATAAATGAGATGTATAGTTGATTAGAGTAAAATATATAATAGGTGCTAGTCATACATAAAATGTGCGTCTTCTTTTCTGATGCTCATTTTATCGAAACTCCAAAATTAGACGTACGTGACTTGGGATAATTGGTGGAATGTGTATGATAAACATATCGGGGAGCGTATGAATGGGGATAAAACATGCCAACAAGATATTAAGTTTTTGTTTTGTTAATAATATTGTTTTGTCAACATTTTGCTGTACATTTGTCGGCAAGAAAATATTAGTGCATGACGATATAGGCGGCACAATTTTTAGTTATGTCTACATTATTACATACTGATGTGCTTTGCCCATGTCTGTACAATTTTATCGACAATTGGGAGATCATGAAATTAAAAAAGGGAATCAATAGCGTAGATTGAATTAGACAATTTAAAGGAATACATTATAATTGACAAAAAAAGGTTGGATTTCTGATAAATTTCGTGTTGTGTGTAATGTTAATAAAGTAATTAAATTACCTTATATATTTTTATGTGAATATATTAAATGAGTCAAATAAATATCTTTGAATATGTATTAAACGAGGGGTAATATGAGGAAAATGTGAATTTTCCACATCGATTGTATAGAATGACTCTCTTTGTGAAACAAGATGTTAGGATAAAACTTATTGAAAAAAAAAGGATGAATATCTTAAGCATATAAACGTGACATGATGTAAAACCATATTCTAATTAAACATGACATGATGTAAAATCATTTATAAGCATATACAAGTGGATATTCAGATATATACATCTCAAGTCTTACAACACTACTTTTTTACTTCACTACAACAATTCAGATCAAGGTGAACTACTATTATGTTGGTTAAAAGATATATATTAATCGGCCAACAATCAAATTCGAGATCTCTGTTTTTTTATACATTGATTTTTATTCACCACTTGCATATTTCTGAGATTACTTGATTAGTCAATAATTGAAAACAAAAGATTGTAATTCTTTTTAATTTTGAGAAAAAAATATGGTCTCCTGTGTACATCAAAGGTCTACGCCTTATGTAGTTTTTATTTATTTATTTTTCCTTCTAATATTAAATATATGATATTTTTCAATATTAAAATTGATACTTTTAGAATCGACATTTTTTCAAGATTAGAATTATTATTTTTTTCAATCCAAAAAATATAATAATAGTTAAAAAATAAATGAAATGTGAATATGTATTTGAGATGCACGAAATAGAAATAGATATTGGAAGATACAATGCCCCTTATACTAATTAATTAATTCCCAAATAATTATTAGGTACACGTGTATATAAATGGTGCCTACACATTAATGAATGTACTAAAAATAAAATTGTAATTTGCAGTGGCCCCCTCTAGAAACTTCTAACTAGGTCGGCCATTGACTTCTCCTCACTATTTTCAGACCACAATATATCACATCTACTTAATCATTATTTATTTGCACCTTCACTTAATCAAAACGAACATATGGTAACATAGATGCTTTTCTTTACGGCGTTTTGTCACTTTTGATGCGTCTCTCGTTTTCTTGAGCTATATAAAGTTATTTTTCTGATAGGTGCATCTTCAATAGCTCAAATTGAAAATTATTAATAAGATTCAAACTAATTTTAAATGTTTGGTTATCCGGTAAGTGTGTAGCAATTAATGTAGGCTATAATTGCTCATTTAGAACAAAATAAAATTGAAGATTTTAAAATTTTAATAAATCTACCCGTGTTGTAAACAAGAGAGAGACGAGAGGGAATATGAATTATGTGTATTCAATATGAGGACCAAATACCTCTATATATAATAGTACAAGAGATAGGGTTTTAGAGTTAGTAACTTGGTCATCACTCATATCACATATATCTATTAGATATATTTACAACACTCCCCCTTGAGTGACCAATTTCTAAAACAAATGTTGCCTCATTAAAACCTTGCTAGAAAAACCCAGTGGGAAAAAATCTAGTCAAAGGAAAAAGAGTACAACTGCTCCCCATGATCTTGAGATCACTGTAGATCTTTGAGTCGGCGCATGCCAATCTTGTGTACCAACTTTCTGAATGTTGATGTTGGTAATGCCTTTGTGAATAAGTCCGCCAAATTGTCACTTGAGCGAATTTGTTGAACGTTGATATCGCCACTCTTTTGGAGATCGTGTGTGTAGAATAACTTGGGAGAAATGTGCTTCGTCTTATCACCTTTGATGTATCCTTCCTTGAGTTGCGCGATGCAGGCAGCATTGTCTTCATACAAAACAGTTGGATTGATCTTTAATGAAGCTAATCCGCACGACTCTTGGATGTGACTTGTCATATTTCTCAACCATACACACTCTCGACTTGTTTCATGGATTGCAATGATTTCAAAATGATTTGAGGATGTTGCAGTCAAGGTTTGCTTCACAGACTTCCATGATATAGTAGTTCCACCACATGTGAAAACATAGCCAGTTTGTGACTTGGCTTGATGTGGATCGGATAAAAATCCTGCATCCGAATACCCTACCAGAGAAGAATCGGAATTTTCCGAATAATATAATCCAAGGTCTATGGTACCCTTCAGATAACGTAGAATGTGCTTAACACCATTTCAATGTCTCAAAGTGGGTGCAGCGCTATATCTTGCGAGAAGATTTACAGAAAAAGCTATATCTGGTCTAGTATAATTAGCCAGATAAATTAATGCTCCAATTGCACTTAGATATGGTACTTCAGGACCAAGTATCATTTCACCATCTTCAATAGGTCGGAATGGATCTTTCTCCTTATCAAGAGATCTAACGATCATTGGTGATGCTAATGGATGTGCATTATCCATGTAAAAGCGTTTTAACACTTTTCCTGTATATGTGGATTGGTGAATAAACGTTCCTCCTCGGACACGTTCAATTTGCAAACCAAGACAAAATTTTATCTTTCCCAAATCTTTCATCTCAAATTCTTTCTTCAAATATTCAGCAGTTTTATTAAGCTCTTCAGGAGTCACAATTAAATTCAAATCATCGACATAAACTGCTATAATTGCAAATCCACTTTCGGTTTTCTTTATGAAAACACAAGGGCAGATATCATCATTCTTGTATCCTTCTTTTAACAGATACTCGCTCAATCTATTATACCACATACGTCCAGACTGTTTCAGCTCGTACAATGATTTTTGTAGTTTAATCGAAAACATGCTTTTGGGTTTTGACTTTAATGCTTCAGGCATTTTAAATCCTTCAGGGATTTTCATATATATGTCATTATCTAATGACCCATATAGATAGACAGTTACTACATCCATAAGGCGCATAGCAAGCCTTTGTGACACAACCAGACTAATCAGAAATCTGAAAGTAATTGCATCCATTACTGGAGAGTATGTTTCCTCATAATCAATTCCTGGTCTTTGAGAGAAACCTTGCGCTACAAGTCTTGCTCTATATCTCGTAACTTCATTTTTCTCATTTTTCTTTCTAACGAATATCCATCTGTATCCAACAGGGGTTTCAGATTCCGGAGTTAGGACTATAGGTCCAAATACTTTCCGGTTATCGCAGGAATTTAATTCCATTTCCATAGCTCTTTTCCACATTGGTCAATCATTTCTCTGTTTACATTCTGTAACAGATTTTGGTTCAGGATCCTCAATTAAAATTTGATGAGCTATATGAAAGGCGAATATATCATCTACAATGATATGTTCTCTCTCCAGTATCTGATTGGAAGATAAATAATTTATTGAGATCTCATGATTTTCAGATACATGTAATTCTTCAGAAATTACGTCACTTTCATTTGATTGATTAATCATTTTCGTCATTGTTTGGTTTCCATCTTGCCCTTTTCTTTTCCTAGGCACAGAATCTTTGGAACCAACTGGTCGACCACGTTTTTGACGAATTTTGGACTCATTTGCTGCTAAAGCTATTTGTCCTTCAGGGACATCAATTTTGGCTGGAGTATTTACAGCATGTATGTGAGATTGTGTCACTTTTCTTGTATCTACAAAAGCAACAGGAAGTTGGTTTGCAATCTTTTGCAAATGAATAATCTTTTCAACTTCTTGTTCACATTGATTAGTTCGAGAATCAAAATGTGACAATCTTTTCTCATTCCAAGATATTTCCTTGTGCTTTTCTGGATGTAGATTCGTTCCACCTAATGTTGAAAATGTCATTTCATCAAAATGACAATCTGCAAAACGTGCAGTAAATAAATCACCCGTTAAAGGTTCAATATACCTTATAATCGAAGGTGAATCAAATCCAACATATATCCCAAGCCTTCGTTGGGGACCCATTTTTGTTCGTTGTGGGGGTGCAATTGGGACTTGAACCGCACAATCAAAAGTTCGTAAGTGAGAAACATCTGGTTCTCGACCAAGAATAATTTGCATTGGGGAGTATTCATGGTTAGCCGATGGTCTAATACGAACTAATGTTGCCGCATGTAATATGGCATGACCCCAAGCAGTAGTTGGGAGTTTTGACTTCATAAGTAATGGTCTAACAATAAGTTGAACACGTTTAATAAACGATTCTGCTAAACCATTTTGAGTATGGACATGAGCGACTGAATGTTCAATCTCAATTCCAATAGCCATAAAATAATTTTCAAATGCTTGAGATGTAAACTCACTAGCATTATCAAGACGAATTCTTTTAATTGAATTGTCTGGGAATTGAGCTCGTAATTTTATAATTTGAGCAAGTAGTCTACCAAATGCTGCATTTCTAGTAGAAAGCAAGCATACATGTGACCATCTAGAAGAAGCATCAATCAATACCATAAAGTATCGAAAAGGGCCACATGGTGGATGTATAGGTCCACAAATATCTCCTTGAATTCTCTCTAAGAAAGATGGAGATTCATTATTAACCTTTGTATATGAAGGTCTAATTATTAACTTGCCTTGCGCACAAGCATCACATGGGAATTCATTTGTCATAATAATCTTTTGATTCTTCATGTTGTGCCCATATGAATTATTGATTATTCGGCGCATCATAGTTGCTCCAGGATGTCCAAGCCTATCATGCCAAAGCAAAAAGCTTTTTGTGTCATTGAACTTCGAGTTCATGACATGGTTTGTCTCAATTGCCTTTATAAATGTGTAATACATCCCAGAAGGTAGTGTTAATAATTTTTCTTTTGTTCGCTTATGGCTGGACACAAAAGAATTTATGCAGAGATATTCTTTTCCACCTTCTGATATAGTCTCGATGTGGTATCCATTATAGCGGATATCCTTGAAACTTAGTAAGTTTCTTTTGGACTTACTAGAATACAGGGCATTTTTAATATCTAATTTAGTATCATTTGGTAAAATGATACAAGCTCTTCCGGAGCCTTCAATGATGTTTAATACACCTGATATCGTGTTAACATTATCCTCAGCTAATGTCAACTTAATAAAATATTTCTTATTTTGGAGAATGGTGTGTGTAGTGGCACTATCAGCAAGACAAATATCACAAGATTTCATTTTGAAAGTCTGAGACGTTTTGAAAAGAAGATCAATTATTATTGAGTAAAAATACGAAAGGAAAAATAAATAAATTGTTTTTAATGGAAAAACAACGATGTGAAAGTAAATAAGCAATGTCTTATTATCAACTAGAAATAAATGATAAAGGACTAAACAATGTCCATATGATCGTCTTCAAGCACACCACCATCAATCAACTGATCCATGTTATCTCCTTTTGGATCATCAAAGAAGTCGGAGACATCTAAGTGAGTAGTATCAATTGGACCATCAAAGTCAATGACATTGGTTTCCTTCTTGTCTTTTCCCTTGATCGAATCTTGATATAGATCTGCAAGGTGTTTTGCCGTTCGGCAAGTACGTGACCAATGTCCATTCATGCCACATCTATGACATGCAACTTTCTTTTTGGATGAACTGTGCTCGCTGGATGTTTTCTGCCTTTTGTTGCTAGAGGTTGCATCATTTGGTTTACCGCGTCCACGACCGCGACCATATCCACGTCCACGTCCACGCCCACGTCCACGTTGGTTCCCACGACCACGTCCATTGTCATGGTTGAAAGTTGCATTGGCTTCAGGCAATGCAGCAGAACCAGTGGGGCGGAGTTCATGGTTTTTCATGAGCAATTCATTATTTTGCTCGGCAACCAACAAATAAGATATTAGTTCAGAGTACTTTTTGAAACCACGCTCCCTATATTGTTGCTGTAATAGTACATTAGAAGCATGAAAAGTGGAGAATGTTTTCTCAAGCATGTCAGTATCAGTGATACTCTCTCCACAAAGTTTCAATTTTGAAATAATTCTAAATAATTCAGAATTATAAGCACTCACAGACTTAAAGTCTTGCAGTCTAAGATGCATCCACTCGTAACGAGCTTTAGGAAGGACGACAGTCTTTTGATGATCAAACCTTTCTTTTAGGTTTGTCCACAGCTCACTCGGATCTTTGACGGTCAAATATTCCGTCTTTAGATCATCATGAAGATGATGACGAAGGAAAATCAGCGCTTTAGCGCAATCCTGTTGAGATGCTTTATTTCCTTCTTTGATTGTCTCTCCTAGACCCCTTGAGATCAGGTGAACATCAGCATCAAGAGTCCATGACATATAGTTCTTGCCCGAGATGTCAAGGGCGATGAACTCAAGTTTGGCTATGTTTGCCATTCGTGCAATTCTGCACAAAGAATCAAGGATATATTATCCATATGTTTAATTTATTTGCTCTTTAGAGCATGTAATATTCTTCAGGAATATTACTTGTGCTACTTTAATAGCATCAATTTATGATCTTGAATGTAATATTCTTCATGAATATTACTTGTGCTAAAACTTCAGCACTTTATCAAACATATAAATAAAGCTATTTTCCAGAAACATAATTTATAAACATAATTATACCACGGCACCAAGAAATTATGTAAAAAAAACCATTTACTTGACAGCAAGCAGATATAACACAGAACTCAAATCCGAAATTAAACATCTGCCAACCAAAAGGATTCGTGAATTGAAATCATATTATTTCGATTCCAATAAACTTATTACTGAACTTTTGAAATCTTAATTATTAAAGCAACAAAAGTGGGCAGACGTCATCGTAATTAGTTAAATTTCAATGAAACATCACCAAAATCATGATAGTCCTCGGTTTGCGTGAATACCATATATGCAAATTTCAACCCATGGAATTAATTCACACAATTAGAAAACTAAATAACCGATCCATAATACTTTAAATCCAAATATGTGTTCATGATTTACCAATTCAAAACTGATAACTTCAATAAAAAATATTCGACAAAGATATATTATAGATTCTTTCTTTTTCGAAATTTACGTAATCCACATATTGACGGTAAATACGATTTGAGCGAATGAAAAGAAAATTAAAGAATGTACCTTCTAGAATCGATGGACTTCTAGAATTGAAAGAGGGGTAGAACAATCATGCTGATAACGTGTTGTAAACAAGAGAGAGACGAGAGGGAATATGAATTATGTGTATTCAATATGAGGACCAAATGTCTCTATATATAATAGTACAAGAGATAGGGTTTTAGAGTTAGTAACTTGGCCATCACTCATATCATATATATCTATTAAAAGGACACCCCTCTTCTCTCTCTCTCGTCTCGGTGGGGATGACCTAGTGGTGGAGTGAGATTGTTTGAAGATCAAAAGTCATGAATTTGAATATCCTCAATACCACAAATCGGGTGTTTGAGTGAAAAAAAAAGGCATCATTTTTGTACGCCAAAATTGATAATGAGTACAAAGTGATATTTTCATGTGCTTCCATGTGTGAATCCGGCGTCCCTTCTCAACATTTTGGTACTAATTTTTTTTGACCTAGAACTAGAATAAATTTGTTAAAAACTCGAATATTTTGATGTGCAATATATTTTTGAAAAAAAAAAGTCACCAAAGATTAAGACAATATATAGAGTAAATTTTTAAATAATCATTCTTACTTAGTAAATTATGTAAATAACAATTTTTTAAAAATATAATATTATAGTCATTATCATAAAAAAATTACCACAATGCCCTAGTTCTATATATATTTATTATTAAAAATTATTATTCATATATCCATATATCAATAATATTAGGAAAACAGATCTAATTCTCTCTGGCTCTCTGCATCGACGTTCTCTCGCTCTATATGAATTTTCTCTCTCTGTTTTATCAATGGAAACAAAACTACTAGCGGCGAAAAAGATTATCACCTCCCTTTTTCTCTCTAATTCCCGTATCAACAATAAATCATCTTATACAATTTCGAAAATTAGGGATTCATTGCCAAATTCAATTTTTTTGGAAATTTTGTTGACATCATGTTTTTTTTACGGCGTTAGGGTATGGTATTCACGTATTCGTACTGTATTTATCGATATAGATATTTAATTTTTTTTAATATTTCTTTAAAACGGATGAAAAAATTTGAATGTTCTTTGGTGCATGAATTAATTTCGTTCAATACACAAGTATTGGAGTTGATTCGTGCATCAATTCATTTGTTAATGGCTACACAAGTATTTCACTACTACATGAGTAAATTCATTCGTGTATTCACATAATAGTGCATTTTTTAAATATAGCACGAATACACCATTATGCTCACTCGTGTACCAATTCATTTGTCAACGGCTACACGAGTTCATGATTAAACCTATTTATGAAATTGTGTAATTGATCATTTTTAAAATGGCGCACAAGTGAACTAATGAAATTATTTATGTATTTGTACATGCATTCAATTTTGAACAGATGTTCACTCATGGATTAGTGTAAAATAATACACACACACACACACACACACACACGCACGCACACACACAAATACACGAGGATTTGCACTTGTGCACCAATTCAAAATTAAACACATGCACAAGTTACTGAATCCATTATCTATTCATGCAACAATATAAATATAAATTATTGCACAACTAATCATATTCATTTGTGTGTTTTACGAAAACTCAAACAATGCAAATACATATTTTCAGCATCTAAACAAAAGAGAGGATAAGAGCGATGAAAATTGAAGGGAGAGGGGGATGCAACGGGTGTGTGTAGATATATATATATATATATATATATATATATATATAGGGTATGGTTCACATGAGAACCAATCCCCATGTGAGAACTAGGAACTAATCTCAACCACACAATTGTTTTAATCTTATTTAAACTTTAAACATCCATAACTTGCTCATTTTTCATTAGATTAACGCAAATTATATATCAAATTAAAGCTCTTTTCGTGCTCTTTCATTTAAGATCCATTGTTCATATGTTTATTTGAGAATATATTTTTTCGTCCATAATAGCGTGATGTTAAACTCATAATAGCATCACAAAATATTCACGATAACATAGAAGTATACACATAATAGCATGAAAAAATATTCATAACAACATGAAAAAATATTCATAAAACACATAAATTTTACTCATAATAGCAATAGTAGTGTTCGTTAATAGTAAGACATTATATGTTCATACTAGCATGTATATATGTTCATATTAGCATGCATATATATATTCATATTAGCATGTATATATGTTCATAATAGCATGATAGTACTCTCATTTTAGCATACGAAATTTATAAGAATAGACAACGGTTTTAAAGTGTTGTCTATATGATTTCTGAAAATTATGCTCAAATATTACAAGTTTGCCACTCCGCCTTTGACCAAAAGTTGACCAAATCTTAGCCATCTAAATCAAAACAATGGATGGATGAGATGAGTTCCTAGTTCCCACATGGGGTATAGGTTCTCATTTGATCCATCCTCTATATATATATATATATATATGAGAGGTTGGGGGCTCGGGGGACGGGGGCATGGACGTGTGTGTGCGCGAGTGAGGGGTGGGGGTTGTGGGAGAGAGAGAGAGAGAGAGAGAGAGAGAGAGAGAGAGAGAGAGAGAGAGAGGGGTTGGGGGACGAGGGCATACACCCAAATTAGATCATCGGTTGCCATTTCTGTTCCACTTGGTGTTCCATAA
This sequence comes from Perilla frutescens, assembly GCA_026008535.1. Taxonomy (NCBI): domain Eukaryota; kingdom Viridiplantae; phylum Streptophyta; class Magnoliopsida; order Lamiales; family Lamiaceae; genus Perilla; species Perilla frutescens. Next base: position 48,914,195 of record BRKX01000005.1, read on the forward strand.
CTAGATTTTTTTTAATTTTTTTTTAGAAAAGTATATGTATAGTCTAATTGAGGATGGATGAACATTAAATAATTAAAAATTTTAAATTAAATAAAATCATAATAAATTATAGGGGCACTCTCTTATACATAAGTCTGATGGGCCGACCCATCAGACGACTTGGCCCATAATCCGGATCGGCCCAGCATAAAAAAGGCCCAATTTTGTAGGTGCATGTACCTTAAGCGCGCACCCATGCGCCGCGCGCGGGGTACACGCGCCTGTATTAATTTTTTTTATTATTTTTTTATTATTTTTTTGATTTTTTTTCCGACTTTTTTTATTTTTCTGTTTTTTTTTTGTGTTCCCCACCCCCACCCCAAATTGTATACCCTAAAATACAATTAGTGAACCCTAAAAATTTAAATGAATTAATTTAATTTTTAAAAATAAATATAAATATATATATCCTAAAATTGATTTAATGGACCCTAAAATTAAAGTGAATGATTTTTTTTAATTCGGCAACTCGCGCAATGCACTCGCCCAACACTAACGCGTGGGCTCGTGTATTGTACTCGACAATTAATTTAATTTTTCGAAACAAAATTGAAAAAAACATAAACCCTAAAAAAACACAACAAAAATCCCTGAAAAATACTAAAAAAACCTAAAAAACCCTACCCCCTAAACTCTAAACATTAATTGGAATGAAAAAAATCACAATTTAAACTACATAAACTTATACAAATGATACTTTTTGCACTTTAAAGGATACTTTTTAGTGTAAAGATTGATACTGCATTTTACCAGTTTTTTTTTTGGGCGGAGCCCGAGCGGGTCGGGTCAGGTCGTTTGATGGGCCGGCCTATACACCCTGATGTACATGAGTGTTGGCGTAAATTATATATATATATATATATATATATATTAAAAAATTAAAGTTTTAAACAGAAAATGTAACAGGAAATGCAATAGGTGATCTGGCGTGACATGTACATTCATTGGAGGGTTGTGAGGGATGGAGAGAGAGTTTTTTTTTTTTAATTTAATCTTATCATTTCTAAAGTTATGATAAATAATTTTAATAAGGATATTATTGTACATTCATCTCCAAAATGGCTAGTAATATTACTTTTTAAAAAAGTGACAAGTTACATAATTTACTAAGTAAAAGTGGATATATATATACATATATATGAAATCATTTATTTGCGAACATTAGCCCAGTGTATGATTTGTGGATAAATTCCATCCATTAAATTTGTTAAATGGATGGTCATACATGATCAATTTTATTTTAATTGAACTTATATACTTATTTTATTTATGTTATTTTTACACTTCATAGTGCTTAAATTATTATTTCGTAATGCTTTTTTTTTTCATATCTACGATGCTTATAATTTAATATGGAGAGAAGAATGACATAATATATTGTTATGTTGTTTTTATATTATATTTCAAAATGCTTAATTTGTTATTTCTTATTTTTTTTTTCGCATTGAAGATGTTCGTAGAAAATAAAAATGGTGATTTGATATATTTGACCTTAAGTGCCTATAAAATGATTTATGTGAACACTAGCCTAGTGTATAATTTGTGGATAAATTCTATCCATTAGATTTGTTAAATAGATGGTTATGATCAATTTTATTTTAATTGAACTTATATAGTTATTTTATTTATGTTATTTTTATATTTCATAATGCTTAAATTATTATTTCGTAATGCTTTTTTCATATCTACGATGCTTGTAATTTAATATGGAGAGAAGAATGACATAATATATTGTTATGTTGTTTTTATATTTCAAAATACTTAATTTGTTATTTCTTAATATTTTTTTTTTCACATTGAAGATGTCCGTAGAAAATAAAAATGATGATTTGATATATTTGACCTTAAGTGCCTATAAAATGAAAGTAACAATACTTTTCTTAATTTCCAACAAAATAATAATGACTATTGATCTTAATAAATTAATTGATATGATTCGTTATATTTACCCATAAGCTCTATATTCACACAGTAATGCTCCCTATATATACTAATTTGGCTTTCTTGCGTGGAGATTCGACTTTTTATCCATTTTGAGATAATATACTAAATTTCTAGAGAATTTAAACGGGAAAGAATATACCTTTTTAGTTTTTTCTTGTGTAGTAGTAGTAATATTTAAAATTCAAAATTACCTCCCATTTAATTATGGTTTAGTCGTGATATTTTGGTCATATATATGACCATAAATTTTGTCATTGGTTGATTGTTGCAGTCATACCGTGACTATCACAATCGTATCACTTGCATGCATGCATGTAGTAGAGTCGGACTAACATAGTAAAAATATTTAATTAATAACCATAATTAAAAAACTCTCTTTTATTAGTGATAAAATATTACACTCAACTCTTTCAATTTCTTGAGGTAAAATTCTACCACATTCCGAACGGTAGGACGATAAAGATCGTGTCATGTCAGTAATTTTTTTTAAAAATTGATGGCGTATCATGATTTGCGGGCAATATTCATTTGGGTATTTAGTAGAATTTTCCTTCCTTAAGGTGATACATACATCCTAGATTGAACTAGAGATCATTTAGTCCTAACTTGTGTGTGTCAACATTAAAATTGCATATTGTTAATAATGTTTTATATAAAAATAAAATTTATATTATAACTAACCATAATTAATATTTATTGCTAAAAATTAAAATTTCTAAAAATTATATACTCTAAGTTTAGAATAATCAACCCAAAAAATCAATTATATTAACTAAAAAAATAAAAATTAAATATTTATTAAAAATAATTATAAACCCTAATTGGATGGAATAAACTATAATTAATAATGCAAAATTATACTAAACCAAAAGAAATTAAAATTGAATAAAAAAATGAAGAAAAAATAATAATTTTGAGATTTGGTACACGTTGCACACATAAATTGGAACTAAAGGATCTCCAATGCCTAGATTGTGGTTAATTACTTTTTAGGCTTTTATCATACAAGTTTGGGGATTGTTAATAATTTAGTCCAAACATTTTAAAAATTATGTATTAATGTCCAACATTTACATAATATCTAACAATGATAAATGTGAGCAAATTTCTGGTATCTCAAATCTAACGTAAATTGTTGAAATAAAAAAAATTAAAAATATAACTAATTCAAACATACAACAATCTTCGCAATTATAATGTCAGAAAATTACTAAAATACTAAAATTGTTAGATATTATGCAAACATAAAATCTCTATATATAAATTTCGAAACATTAAAATAAAAATATTCTCAAATTCAAGGTGTGTATTGAAATTTAACCATGGGGTGGTCCATCGTTGGATAAATTAATAATTTAGAGACGACCAAGAATAAAATGAGACTTTTTTATGGTAAAGTCTACCGTGCCCTAGGGTGCATTGCCCTCTCCCTCCTTTCATTGACACGTGGCCTATTAAAATTAGACCTGATACTCCCTCCGTCCCATAATTATAGTCCATTATTCCTTTTTGGGATGTCCCAAAATTATAGTCCTATTCTAAATTGGGATTGTATTTAAATATTCTTTTACAAATATAACCCTATTTAATATAGTATGAATGCAATTAATATAGTAAAAAATAAGGGCAATATAGGATAATTACTGTAAATTGTATATTTCCAATACATATTAAATGTGATTTCTTAATCTGTGTGAAAATGGAAAGTGGACTATAATTATGAGACGGAGGGAGTATAATATAAACGGTAGAAGTAATTATTACTTTTGCCATACTGACATGCATCAGAAACGACGCTGTAGAAATTTTTTAAATCATCGAAAAGCGGTAAAATATTAAAAGTTATAAATTTCGTACTTTATACAAAACTAATTGTACGACTAAATCTAGGAAACTAGAAAGATTTGTTAGAAAATTGTATGACTAATTTTTTTTTTTCCTTCTAGACTGCTATGTTGTTGCTATTCAACAATGCAGATAAACTGAGTTATGCAGAAATCACAGCACATTTTGTCGAAGAAGGGTAAATTGCGTGCTTGACCATATATAAGATGTAATTTTCAGTTTTATAATCATTAGATCATTTTTTATATTTTAGCTCGAAAAGACTACTTAATCACCTATTATATAATCAATTGATTTTTTTAGATCTCAGCACAAGAAGACTTCGATCCACAAGTATGATTCAAGGCTTTCACAATAAGATCAAATTGTAATAGAATTTTGAATTGATCGACATTGTTGTAGTTTTTAACAAATAATCGGGAGCTAGCTTTGACAGATTGAATTTTATATTTTGGACATGTATTTTGATGATGTATGGTATTTTGAATGATATTTAAATTTGTATTTTGAATGATATTTTAATTTGTATTTTGAATGATATTTTGTATTTTTTGACGACTATCAATTATATTTTTTTAAATTTGAGATTTATACACGATAGAAATAATACATTTAAACAGGACAAAAAAAATTATGACCACGGTTTTTTAAAAAACCGTGGTAAATTTACCACGATTTTGATGAAAACCCATGGTAAATTTACCACTGTTATATATCTAAACCGTGGTAAATTAAAATTGTGGTAAAATTACCAGGGTAAATAACCGTGGTGTATGAGTGTGCGAAAAGACAATGGTGGCCCAGACCAGAGTTGTAATTTCTCATACACCACGGTTATTTCTTGTGGTGAAAAAATTATATACTCCTCTCGTTTCACAATAAAGTGTCATTTCAGTATTTTAATACAAAATATCGTTCTACACAGTCGAGGACTCGAGGTAAAAATTTCACATTTTTCTCATATGTGTCTTCAGTTAATGTATTCAAACAATCATATTTAACTCATTTAATGTATTAACATAATGGTGTATAAGGTAATTTGATTATATAATTAATATCTTTATTAATATGTGTTTTCATTCAAAATGACATTTATTCAGAAACGATTGGAGAATATTATATGATAAAATTAATATATAAAAAAAACAATTTCGTTAAATGTAACTGTGTCAATCAAACATTTACAGCCTCCAATAAAGTGTCAAATAACTCCGTTTATTTATTTGATCGAACAACATTGTGCAACTGATTAATTGAACCATAATGATTACAAACAACTTCTACAAATGACTTAAGTCCGATTTAAGTACCCCAAATAAAATAAAAAATTTCATATGTTGAGAACAAACAGTATTTAGAATCACCCTAATCTATATCATTACATTTCGTACGTACATGTAGGTAGCATTAAATTATTATTGCTATAATTGCTCCAAGTTGAAAATGGAAGGATCTCAAATACAATTCAACATATCCAAGTATTTTTATTTTTATTTTTATTTTTGAGGGAAAAACACACCCAAATATTAATATGGGTTAATTGGTTTAAATATCACAAACTATAAACAATTTCTGATTTTTAACATGAATTTTAAAATGTTGTCTCTATAACATGAACTTAATTTTTTTTGCAATTACAACATTAGTTCAAAATTGAGTGCAATTACAAACATAAAAATTATGCAAAATACTTAATCGATCGAACATTTTTTAAGTAGAAATTGAAGAGACAAATTTGTAAGAGTATGCATGCACATTACGTTTGTACACATGGATGCTACGTCAATTTTAATTGGTCGAAATTCAAAGTGATGTTATAATTGCAAAAAAGAAAAATGTAAGTTTACGTTGTACGTATAATATTTTAAAATTCTTGTTAAAAATTAAAATTCATATATAATTCATGATATTTAAACCAATTAATCATATTAATATAAATTTGGGTTATAAGTTATAAGTAATATAATCAAATGTGTCAGTGTACAGAGAATGTGAGAATATATATAGTATGTAAGTTGATAAAATATGAATATCTTAATTAATTAATCTTAATTCATAGATTGTATCAAAACATAACCACATGTGGCAGGAGAGGGGAATCCTTTCTGCAACTTATTTAAATTATTAGAAAAATTTGGTGATTGGTGTTCAGATGGATTTAAGGAATACTAAATCAATCATCAATATTATAGGCCACGTGTCAATCAAAGGAGGGAGAGGGCAATGCACCCTGGGGCACGGTAGACTTTACCCTTTTTTATATTATTATATATTTCGACTGAAAATAGAGAATACGTACATCACACAATAGATACATCCCATCAAGTGACTGATATCGTGGACGAAATTACAACAGCAAAAAATGATTGTAATTAGCTCTGCTGAAACATAGCCAACCAACTTATTCTAAATAAATACGTAGAGAGAGAGAGAGAGAGACTCAGTCCTCCTGAATCTTGATGCAATCCAAATTAGTTTTTCCGAGAAGTCGGTTGCTGAGCATTGTTTCCACATATTCGATGAATTTCATGGCGCGATATTTTGGACGGCCGTCTTGTTCAACAAACTGCGGCGCCGGAGCAACAACGGCGTCGGGGGCGGCGCCGTTGGCCATCACCACCGATATTCTCATCTTCTCAGTGTTCACCACCGCTCTGTGCCTCACGCTCTTGTATCTCCCATTGCTCAATATCTACATACAGACATATACAATATGTGATCATCGACGATTTAATTTAATTTATTTAAAATAATAAGATAAAAACTCGTGTAAGACTGTCTGATTACCTCGAGATGGTCGCCAGTGTTAACGAGGATGGAGTTCTGCGGAGAATTGGTGTCGAACCATTCTCCGTTGTGCTGAATCTGAAGGCCGGCGACCCCGTTGTGTATGAGAAAGGTGAGAAGGCCGTGGTCGGTATGTGCCGGAATGCCGATGGCTTGATCCGGCTGAGGGCACGGCGGGTAGTAGTTTGCAGCGTATAATTGGAAGCATTTGTCGAGTTTCAATGTTTCGTCAATGAATCCATCTTCAAATCCAAGGTTTTCTCCGATCGCCTGAAGTAGTTGCCTTAAAACCGGTCGTGTTTTCTCAGCGAACTCCGGCAAAGTGTCCCTACAGTAACATTATTATGTTATTCGAATTAAGCTACGTGACATGACGCTCGACTAGTTATATATAAATAAATAAATACCTTAAAGATTGTGGTTTTTGAGGGCAGTGAAACTCTGGGTGAACATAGGACTTAACAAAATCCCTCCAGAGATGAACCCTTTGGTTGGCGGTGTTGATGAGGCTTCCGCTGCCGGACTTGATGGGGTCCGACGCGCTCTTCGCCTCGTACCGCCGCTTATCCTCCTCCGGCAGCTCGAAGAACTCCAAACTAGCATCGATTATCGACTTCAGAAGAGTTTCGGGAACTCCATGATTCACCAGCTGCAGCAGCCATATATGAAATTTAATATTATTTAAGCACTAGTTAAGTATTATTAGTAATAATATTGAATTATTACTGACCACAAAGAATCCCCATTCTTGGCAAGCTCCGGCGAGGTCGTGGAGAGCTTTGGAGCGTTGATTGGGGTCGGAAGAGGTGAGGAGAGAGAAATCGATGATGGGAAGGGAATCAGAGTGGGAGCCTCTTGAATCAGTGGCAAAAGTGAATTGGGATGGGATGGATTTCAGGCAAGATGACTCAGCCAAAGCTTTCACAAATGAGTTATCACTCGAGTGATGAGGGACTTGGGGTTGGGAAGCTGTAGTTGCCATTCTCTCTCTCTCTCTCTCTCTCTCTCTCTTCGAGTGTAGATACAAGCTAAGAAGACTATATTATAATTTTGAGGACTAAAGGTCCTTTTTATAGAGAGAGGGAAATGGTTTTTGGTGTCTCTGTTTTTTCATCTATTTTCTTTTCTTTTTCTTATTTTTTTTTTAAAAGAGAATTTGGTTTCTTGTTATTTTTTCCCTTTCTATATGCCACTCATAATTTATAATTATCTCCTGGTACCTACCAGTGGTTTAACTTTATTAACCGTGTGTATTACAGTATTAGGGCGGGAATATTAAATTCAATATTTTTTATTAAAAAAATTATTTATGACGAATAAAGCAATAGAGTACATTTATGACATTCTTTTTAAAAAAGAAAAAAAAAAAGAAAAAACAGTAGCCAATGGCACGTCTGAATATTGAGAAAATTGCAAAAGTGGTCCCACAAGACATGTCCTACTGCAAAAATGGTCACAATACTTGCAATTGTGGTTCCAAATCAAAATTTATATGCAATATTGGTCCCATAACACTCAAATATGCAATATTGGCCCCATGTCCTATGGGATCACTTTTACAAATTAATTTTGGTTTCAAATTTGATTTTGATTTCAAATTTGATTTTTAATTTGCAAATGGGTTGAAAAGGTCGTGACTTGGACATCAATATACACGAGTATGGAATCATTTATTTTCTTTCTTTTTACCTTTTCTGCTAATATTTTTATTTGAATTTAGTTGATTATTTGAAAGATTCTATTAGATGTGACTAAATTGTTGCTCAACATATTTTGTGGTCTTGTCTTCTCTAAAATCTTTGATGTGGATTTTTTTACTTGAAAAATGTGATTTTTTATTTATCTCATTGGCTTAAAATGGAAACTTTTTTACTGGTTCATAATTACTGGAGATTTCACCAGAAACCAGTTTCTCTTCTTTCATTTTGTATTTTGATCTCATAATCTCATTTATCTTAAAACTAAATTGCATTCGAAGGTCTCTTATTTTAGGATGATGAAATTGCTTATTATTGCTTCTTATCTTGTGATTTTTCTAGTCACATTTACAATTGTAAAAATGGTCCCATAGGGCATGGGACCAATATTGCATATTTAAGTCTTATGGGACCAATATTGCATATTTGAATCTTATGGGACCAATATTGCATATAAATTTTGATTTGGGACCACAATTACAAGTATTGAGACCAATATTGTAGTAGGACATGTCCTGTGGGACCACTTTTGCAATTTTCTCTCTGAATATTAAAACACAACATGCCATGGGAAAAATAAAATAGAAAATATGAGCACATGATCTTTTGATTTTTGTACTTGTGAGACGAAGACATATATGCACATAGATAAATAATCATATGACTAGAACATAGTAAAAATATAAAATTTTATATGGTAGAATGGATTAATTTAATATTAGAAATATGTAATGTCATATTATTGATGGAAGCCCCACAAAAATGCTTAAGCCCAACAATTTTGACTAAGACAAATGCATGTGAGAGTGACATGTACGTCAAAGGTAGGTAAGGGGTGCTGCGAAATTACTAGTACGTGTTCATATTTATTTTAAAATACTGCTTCAATATGATGTCTTCATGTCCCCATTTCTGTTTTTACAAAATATTTGATGAACTAAATTGTAAAATTTCCTCGTGCTGATAACTTGTGTTGCACATCAACAGTAACGGACGCATGACTTTTACTGAGGGAGGCCATTTAATAATATTATAAAAATATTATATATATACATATACATAATTATAAATTCTAAAAATAAAATAAACTGATAAGTATATAAATATATACATAATATATATATAATGGACTGAAAAATCTACGGATTATATTTTGAATAAATATCTTTATTAATCAACTAACAATTTCAACCAGTGAGGAAAATTCTTATTCCAAGTCCAGAGAGACTCACACCCTGCTCCAAACTGAGCAAGTTGGGGTATGAGCCACAATATTTGCTTCTCGATACATATGACAAAAGGCAATTGTTACTTTAATGAAAAAATACAAAACTTTTGTATAAAGATATATAAATAAATATACAACAACTTGTTTCAAATAAATAAAAATACAATAATTATTAATAGTGAAAATAAAACTGAACAAATTGAAATAATTCTCAATTTAAAAAAAGTAAAGAATAAATCCACCCAATTTAAAAAAAGTAAAGAATAAATCCACCCAAGAGAAAAAAGTAAAGCTACCTTAGAAAAAAAAAGTAAAATAAATATGCTTTTGTGAGTGTTTGAACCCATGACCTCAATTATAAAAATAACTATCTCTAACATTGGACCAAACTATCAAGACATTAATATTTTCATCTATTTTTGTAAAAAAAACTTACTAAAAACATATATTACTACTATATTAATAATAAAAAAATTTAAAATTTCAGGGGGCTTAGTGACCCTCCTTGGCCTAGTGTAGGTCCTTTAATGCACATTGGCATGATCTAACAAATTGTGTCTAATTGTTAAAATGGGATTCACCTTCGTGTGTTCAATCCATATGCTTGTAAAAAGTGTGTGTTAATTAATGTGTGAAATAATCTAAATATGTGAGAAAAGTGTGTGTTAGTGTGTGTTTTAAAGGGCATTGTTAACGCCGTTTTTTCCGTCTCTGTCTCTATCAGTTGGAGGATTAAAATAGAAACCAAATTGAACCTTTAAAATAATTATGAGATCACTTTGAACCAAAAAGATAAACAGGGACCAAAATGTTCCTACGCAAATAGTTATAGGATCAAATTAAACCTTTATGCTAGAGTTTTAAAATAGTGGAGGTTGTATTTTAGTTGTTGGAGTTTTAAAATAATGGCGGTTGTGAGAGTGAAAAAGTATGAAAAATAAATATTTATATATAAATTAAATATGGGGGTTGTATGGAGAAAAACAAGGGTTGTGAATAGAATTACATGATTAATACAAAATTTTGATATTGCCACCAAAACGGGCGGTACTTGGATTTATTAAAAAAAAACATTCAAAACACGTATATTCATGTAATATTTTCAAACAATATTTTATGTGCGATCACTATGATCATGTTAAGACGAGACTAAGTATTTGTAAAGCAACATTCACTTATATGTACTAAGCATACAAATATTAATTAATTAACTGTTTTGTTTAAAAATTTTAGATTGCAATAAATATATTCATTTTGGGAGTTAATTATATATATGGTTAGGGACTTAGGGCCGGCTGTGCAAGCACCAACCGGACCAAAAAGACTGAATTGGACTAACCTAAATTTGTTGTTTTCGATCGGTTTTTTTCAGCTCATTCAGTCAGTCCAGTTTTTATAAAATATACAATGGGTCTGATCGAACCGACTGATCTTAAAAAAATAAATAGATAAATTTAATTTAATACAAAATAGTTATATACAATGCATGGAAATAACAACAATATAATAACCCATGTATATATACCATCTATGCAAAAAATAATTGTTGGATAAAAATGCACATATTCAACATTCACAAAACCGTTGTATGTACAAATGATGCACACACACAACGGTAGTCAACTGACAGTTGCGTATAGTGAAACACATATGTACAACGGTTATATCAAAACCGTTGTGATTATTTCTCACATACATAACAGTTTATAATAAACCGTTGTAAATACCTACACCCGAATGCTTATACACAACAGTTTTGTCAAAAACTGTTGTGTATAGGCAAAACACAAGGGTTTAAAATCATAACTGTTGTCTATAAACCATTGTGTATGTGCGAATTTCTTGTAGTGCTCGATCACTAATAAGTAGCAATCTCTTTCGAGATTACAAAAAAAGAACTCATGTCGCTCAAATATTTCTCTCACGAAAACACTAAATGCTAGAGCAACAGAACTAATGAAAGAATAACTCTAGCTAACCAATATCCTAGGCAAATAACTACCAATTAATAAAAGATATCTCCATGATCTCAACAAAGAATCAGTCTTCATAGTGACTTCAGAATAAATGCTTGATCTTCAATTTTCATCAGTATATATGCAAATCTAGGGCATATGACGATTTACTTGTGTAGATGCTATCCTTGAATAAGAGAGTTTGAATTAACACATCATTTACTCAAATATGACAATAATGATCTCATTGCACTCCAGAACGTTTCCTTGCAAGGCATCTCTTCAAGATGGAAACTGCATGCCTAAAATAGCGACGCAGAACATCTCTAAAAACATCAAATAAAATAGGCACAACTTGTTCTAGATTGCACAATGGAATTATCACACCAACATTTGGAACATATCTACGAATACATTGACTAACATAAATACTAAACTCTAAACACACAAACATGTATGCCTGCTTATAAAATTGAATTTTATTATACAAATAACAAAAAAAAAACACAAAAACAAATACGCTACATATTTTAATGATGAATTAAGGAAATTTCTAACAAGAAATGAAGAATGCCATATTTTTTCGGGAGTACAAAGAGAAAATCCTATGTAATTTTGGGATGCTATATGTCAATTATCCATTCACAAATACTATTGTACATAAGATGTACATCAGATGGTCAACGCGTTGATCGGGTCAACGTGCGTTGACTTGGTCAAAGTGTTGACCAAAAAAATTATCAAAACGGGTGATACTTTTTAGGAATACAATTGATACTTTTTTTTTAATTTTGAATGATACTTTTTAGTATTTCGATTGATACTGATTTTAACAGTTTTTTTCTTTATTTTGTTTCTGGCCAATGCTTTTTTATGATATAAAATAATACTTTTCGGGCTTTGAAATCATACTTTTTAGTATTATGAATTATACTAATTTTGACAGATTTTTTGGTAATCTTACTTGAGAGTGCTTGTAACTCTCTAGCTTTCACTCTTCTTCATTTACAAAATAGATATACTATATATATATAGGGATGGGATCTGGTGAGAACCAGTCACCAGGTGGGAACTAGGAACCAATCCCATCCCTCCATTCCAAAATCTGGACGGCCCAGATTAATCCAGATTTTCGGTGGTAATTTTGTAATTAAAATGAAACTCTTCAATTCGCGCGTCTCATTAAGGGCAAAATCGGAACTGAACTCAGAAATTGCCCAAATTCAATTTTAGCATCCTACTTCGCTCATTTTAGCCTCATGCATTTCTCATTTTAGCATGTGTTGATAAACAAAAATGGAACGATGATTTCATTGGAATGAAATCATATACACCATATTTGGGACAGTGAACTCTAATGGGAATCTCATAATTACTAGTTGGGATCAGATGAGTCCTAATCGGAACGTAATAAACCCTAATTGGGAACGGTGAACCCTAGTGGAAAATGTCACATCAATTTTAGCCTCCTACTTCGATCATTTTAGCCTCTCATGCGATTTTCATTTTAGCCTCATGCGATTCTCATTTTAGCCTCAGAACAAAAGGGAAGAATTATTAAATTACTATATTACCCTTCCATCCTCAAAGTTGCCGAAAATTACAGGAATGCCACCGCCCATCCACTTAAATCTGATTTAATTTGGACCGTCCAGATTGAGTCAAACAAGAGTTAGGATTGGTTCCTAGTTCCCACTTGGGGGAAGGGTTCTCATTTGATCCTTTCCCTATATATATATATATATATATATATATATAGGGTATGGTTCACATGAGAACCAATCCCCATGTGAGAACTAGGAACTAATCTCAACCACACAATGTTTTAATCTTATTTAAACTTTAAACATCCATAACTTGCTCATTTTTCATTAGATTAACGCAAATTATATATCAAATTAAAGCTCTTTTTGTGCTCTTTCATTTAAGATCCATTGTTCATATGTTTATTCAAGAATATATTTTTTTGTCCATAATAGCGTGATGTTAAACTTATAATAGCATGACAAAATATTCACGATAACATAGAAGTATACACATAATAGCATGAAAAAATATTCATAACAGCATCAAAAATATTCATAAAACACATAAATTTTACTCATAATAACAGTAGTAGTGTCGTTAATAGTAAGACATTATATGTTCATACTAGCATGTATATATGTTCATACTAGCATGCATATATATATATATATATATTCATATTAGCATGTATATATGTTCATAATAGCATGATAGTACTCTCATTTTAGCATACGAAATTTATAAGAATAGACAACGGTTTTAAAGTGTTGTCTATATGATTTCCGAAAATTATGCTCAAATATTACAAGTTTGCCACTCCGTCTTTGACCAAAAGTTGACCAAATCTTAGCCATCTAAATCAAAACAATGGATGGATGAGATGAGTTCCTAGTTTCCACATGGGGTATTGGTTCTCATTTGATCCATCATCTCTCTCTCTCTCTATATATATATATATATATATATTTGTGGTTGCGATGCCGGCAACCCTCAGTTCCGCCCCTTATTAAGGGAACTCTTTATGTTGGTATAACATAATCGAGCTCATATAATACATTAAGAGGGGGTTTACTTTAAAGGATAGATTAGATAGATTGGATTGATAAAAATAATATAGCCTAATCTACCACATACTTCGATGGATTAAACCGTTTTAAAACTCGAATCCTTCAAATACTCAATCTCATACATTATCAATATAATCTATCTTATCTATCATAAAAGTAAACGCCCCCTAATAGATTTATTAATGGTCCTTATAGGTTATCTATTCTTGACTAAAAATATGGTAAATAGAGAGGTCCTTTTTTAGTCATCTACATGAGTAAATTCTTGTGCTCATGATAAAAGTGAATAATATAATTAGTGTGGATTCATCATATTTCATCTAGATTCCTCTTCATTGATCTCCCTCTAATTATTTTTTGTAATTTATTTTAATTTACACTCTTCCAAAACTACAAAACCATTATGTGGCAGTCGAAAGAAAAGCTACAATATTGCTCCCTTACTCATTGCTAATTAGTAATTTACTTCTCACTTTGTGCATAAGAAAATTATACTGCTCCCCATTTTAATAATAATAGTAGTTCTCGGGTATATAAGGTTTGATGGGCCAGCCTAAGCCCATTAAGGAGTAAAAAAGGTCAGCAGCTAGCGCATGCTGGGCATGCCACGCAGTGTGTGGGTGCACATGCCAGACACATTTTTCTTCGATTATTTTTTTATTTTCTATTTTTTTAATTTTTTTTTCCAAAAATTATATTTATTAAAATGAAATAGTGAATCTTAAAATTAAAATGAATTAATTTGATTTTCTAAAATCTGGCGACTCACGCAATGTACTCGCCCGATGCTAATGTGTGGGGTCGAGCATTACGCTCAACAATTAATTTTCGAAACAAATACAAACCCTAATTGGAAATAAGAAACCACAATTTTGAAATAAATATAATATACACATTAAAATCGAATTAGTGAACCTTAAAATTAAAGTAAATCGATTGCTTTTTTTTTTTTTTATATCCGTCGACTTGCAGAATGCACTCATCCAACGTTGACGTGGAAGTTCGTGCATTGTGCTCGATGATTAATTTTTGAAATAAATATAAACCCTAACTGAGAATAATAAACACTGGTTGGAAATAATAAACTCTAATTTTGAAATAAATATATATATATATATATATATATATCTTAAAATGGAATTAGTGAACCCTAAAATTAAATTGAATTAATTTAAACCATAATTGGGAATAAGAAACCTCAATTTACATGTATAAAATCATAATTCGGATGTTATAAATTCATATAATTAAAGTAGCAGGGTGATATTTTTAAGCCGTGATTGATATTTTTTTAGTTGAATAAATGATAATATTTTTTGTCGCAATATTTTTTTTCCGGATTCAGGGCAGGGCACCAATCTACACGCAACCCACTCGTCTGATGAAATATGGGTCTGTGTTTGGATTGTGAATGTTGTATGAGAGAATTTGCATAATAATAATAGGCAATAACTCCTATCAGACTTTGAAACCCAAAATTGGGCCTATCAGGCATATCAGACTGGTCGGATCTCGGGTCAACGCACGGGTCAACCCTGATCCGACCCGTCCGACCCCCCCCCCCTAAAAAAACTGGTAAAATGCAATATCAATCTTTATACTAAAACGTACTATTTTTGGGCAAAAAGTATCAATTGTATTATTAAATTGTAACTGGTCTCCTACTAATTTTTTATGAGTTTGGGGTTCATTTTATATTTTTAGGGTGTTTTTAGGGGTTCATTTTATGTTTTTTAGGGGGTTTTTTGGGGTGTTTTTAGGGGTATTTTTAGGGGTTCATTTTGTGTTTTTTAGAGGGGTTTTTTGGGGTTCATTTTGTGTTTTTAGGGGTTTTTTTTGGGTGTTTTTAAAGGTTCATTTTGTGTTTTTTAAGGGGGTTTTTGGGGGGTGTTTTTAGGGTTCATTTTGTGTTTTTTAGGGGTTCATTTTGTGTTTTTTAAGGGGGTTTTTGGGGTGTTTTTAGGGTTCATTTTGTGTTTTTTAGAGTTTTTCTTGGGTTTATTGTGTTTTTAGGGTTTCTTTGGGGGTGTTTTAGGGGTTCATTTTGTATTTTTTAGGGTTTATATTTTTTTCCCAATTATCATTTTCATTTATTTTGAAAAATTAAATTCATTGTCGAGCGCAATGCACGAGCCCACACGTTAGCGTCGAGTGAGTGCATTGTGCGAGTCACCTGATTAAAAAAAATCATTCACTTTAATTTGGGAAAAAACACACAAAAAAAAAGGAAATCAGAAAAAAAGAACGAAAAAGAAAAAGAAAAAAAAGAACGAAAAAACAGAAAAAAGAAAAAAAAGAAAAAGGAAAAAGAACGAAAAGAGAAAAAGAAAGAAAAAAAATCAGAAAAGAAAAATCAGAAAAATCGAAAAAAAAAAATATAACAGGCGCGTGTTGTGCACGCACCTGCCGAATTTTTTTAAAATTGGACCGGATCGGGTCGGGTCGGATCGGTCTGATGGTCCGGCCTATCAGTCTAGTGTACAGGAGAATAGCTCATAATAATAATAATAATAATAATGGGTTAAAAAACTTGGCCGAAGAGAAGCGGTCTTGAAAGAAAATAAATTGATCGCTTTTACGATGAGATAGTCATTCAGATTGATAGTAATGTCAAACTTGGCAACTTCCAGTTACTAGTAGAAAATATTGCACTCAGAATTTTTTTTTTTTTTATGGAGGTAAGGTAATTGGCTCTCTTATGGAACCTTTTGTGGCTAACTCTGAAATTCACATGTATATATACATGACTACAATTCTATCCTGTTCAATAAACGAAATTAAATGAAAATAAATAATTACACACGTTGAATCAAAATGACGTTCTTTTGGTCAACAAATTTAAAAAAATAAAAAATAAAAAACATGTCATATATTTCTCTCTCTGAAATTCGTCTCCAAGTAATTTCGTGCGTTGGACTAGAAATTTCACACAAATATGTAGCGTTACCATGCCAGATATCCAATGACAGAAAATCGGTGGCCACGTCCCAAATGTGCAATCATTAGTGAAATATAATAGGATTAATTTGATGTAGTGATTGCCATTAGTTCGAACTCTGTGTTTTATTTCCTCATTAACTACCGTGCATGGTTTATTATCCACTTTATTTCATGAGGATATGGAACATGAACATCAATATTGTTTGAAATTTGTGACCTAACACCACAATATAATTGGATGTTTAATACTAGAAAGGAAATGGGGATTAGTTGCACCACACCTGTTGTGTCTATGGCCCTAATGGAAAACTGAATGTTACAAATTCCGACTATCGCATCAAGTGGGAAATTAACGAACATACACAGATTGTGAAGGTTAAAGAATTTGCTAAGCGCTAGAATGACGGTTGAAGGGTGCCTAGCACCTAGGCAGAGCCTATGCGTTTTATTTTTTTAATAATTTATTTATTTATAATTATTTTAAAATTTACATATATAAGTCCATAAATTATAACATCTTAAATAAAAATATTACATATTGTATATACTAATATATAATGAATTAATTTTATATATAAATATACATAATATACTATATTATCACATTATCACGTACATGTTATTTACTAATTTATAATAAAAAGATAGTATTGGAACACAACTTGATATCTGATATGATAGCTATAAGTAGTGGCCAAATAGAGTGAGGTTCTTGGATCAAGTAGCTAGGTGCCAAATTCTGCAACAATGGTTGTGCTGAGTGTTCTTGAAGGAGCTTGTTGTAGAAACCATCGATTGTGATCGCATGGTTGGACAATGTTTGCAAATTAGTAAGTGGTAAAGCGAAGAGTGCAGTGTGTAATGGCAAATAAGCATATCGATCGTAATCCACAACACAAAATAAATAAAAGCATGATGAGAACGGCGACATCATAACTTTCTAATAAATGATTGGGTTGTTTTAATTCGTAAAAACACAAAAGAATAAGGGATTAATACTTAATAGCCTCTATTATAACAACTTTTCAAGATTTTAGTTTTCACCTAACGTTTTCATTTTTGCAATCATTAATGCCAAAAAAATTCAAAGTTTTGATTTTAATGTTTTAATTTTTCCAATAATATATGTCAAAACTTTTTCAAGGTTTTTGAGTTTCACGTAACGTTTTAATTTATACTATAACATCAAGACTTTACTCTTTTTGTTTCTTTTGATGTGGCCTAAATCGTTTTACACATGTATGTATGATAAAATTCATTATTTTATTTTGTAATTAAACTTCACTTATTTAAAATAGGGTTAATTACTTTAACATACACAAATTTTGGGGTGTTTTTGATTTTTTCATACGTTTTAAAAAATATAATTTTAATAACATAACTTAACACTTGTTTATTTTTTCACATGATTTTCAAATTCTGGCCAATTGAATTTGATGTGGCAGCCAAGATTTCCACATGTACATCTACATGCACTCCACATGAACTAACTTTGGATTGATTTGTTTTTTCACACTAACTAAAAATAGACCAATTTTAGATTTTTTTTTTTTTTACCTTTTCATGCAATACGACTAACATTATATGAGTTGAGCTGAAGAACAAAATGTTTGCCCAAGAAAATGTAGTGACAACTGTGTATTTGACACAATTTTTGAATATGAATTGATGATGTTTATATTGCTAAATTGTGTATTTTATATAGATTTTGTGCGTTATTTGTTATCATTTGGAGTTTTTGATGTGTTTGCTGGTTTTGCAGTAATAGTTGCGTATTTGTTGCATAATTGAAGCAAAATTAAACAGTCAAATATGAGCATAGGAAGTTCAAATAAGGATTTAATTAAATACTTAATTAAAGCCTAATTGACTGGACTAAATGATCAAAGCCCGTGAAAATCCGACGCCCATTGCGAAAATAGTTTCGGTCGACCCGGAAAGCTTCAATCGACCCAAGCCAGTGCAAATTGTAAAAGGGTGGGTCGACCCGACGTCCCAAAGCACTTGGGTCGACCCTGTGCAACAACACCCCTCTGGGTCGTGTGAAATATTTCACTCAACCCATGTGTCCGGGTCCACGGGAGAGCGATTTTTTATTTCCAATTTATGATTTTAAATCTACATATAAAAAACTCCACTTGATACACGTCCCATATCATCTAATATCATCACATATGCATTAGAGAGACATAAGATAGAGGAGAAAAGAGAAGAGAAAGACAAGGTGATAAACTCTTGATTTTCATGACCTTCATGGAATTTTGAGGTCTAGTTGGATGAGAGTTCATGTGCATTGCATGCTTATATTGAGAAGTTGCGCATAGTTTTCCATATTTTGTACAGTGTCACGTTTTTGCTCATTTTGAAGGGATTTATTGCTAAATGTTATATGAGATTAAATTGAGCTTGAGATGTGCCTAAAAAGATGGATAATCAAGTTAGGAGCACGTTGCCAAAAAAAAAAAATCAAGTCAATCGGATGAGAAACGAGTGAGAACGGAGCAAAACGGTGCAGCGTGTCGAGTGATAAAGAGGGGAGCACGGCCCGTGCTCTTTTTTTTCCCCGACACTGTGAGTTTTTGAATATTAAGCATGGCCCGTGCTCATTTATGCGATTTTCGGTGAGTGTAAAAGCTTTTTTACACTATAGAGAGAGCAGAGAACACCGTGGAGAAGACAGAGGAGAGACCACAGAGATCGAAAAAGCCTCATCTAAGTCTAAGTTTATTTTATGTTTATTTCGATTGAAACTATTATGTTGATTAGTTTTGTGTATTTATTTTCTTTGGATTTTGAATACATCATGATTAGCTAAATTCCTAGAGATCCCAGAGTTGTTGCATGTTTATGGATTTTATGATTTGAAGTAATTTATTGTTCCTTTCTATTTCTTGTTTATTCATCCTTGGTTATTATTGTCTTTGTGATTGAATTAATCAACTTTCGCATTTGTATAGTTAATTTATTATCACTCGAGAGAGGTTAGTATATTAATGGATTAAGATTGCATAACACGAGTCTGCTAGATTGAGAGATTGGTAGGTGTCGTGAGGAGAATAAATCTGAAGTTCTAATTGGAGTTAGATAATAATTCGAGACCGAGAGATAAGAATTAGAGTCTAATCTACTTTCATAACTTACTCGAGAGAGAGACACTGTAATTATATTTTTGATTCTCCTACAAGATTTAGAATTAAATTGGTTGAATAAATTGTCTAGAATTGTGGAATACATTTACCAGCAACACCCTATGATCTATCTTTTATTTGTTTATCCCGTTTTCTTTTCTTGATCTATTTTTTTATTTACAGTATTTAGTTGATTAAAAACAATTCTTAATTCAGTTCTCTAGATAAAGTAGGATAACATAATTGGGTACTTAGCTGAATTACATTGTTAGTCTCTATGGATACGACTTTGCTCACCATTGTTTTTCTAGAAATTACCTTATTCTCTTGCGCAGTGTTTTAGGTAAAATAAAATACTGAACAAGTTTTTGGTGCCGTTGCCATTGCTCACCATCATCCTGCTAGAAATTACTTCGTTCTCTTGCGTAGTGTTTTAGGTGAAATAAAATACTGAACAAGTTTTTTGGTGTCGTTGCCGAGGACTGGCGTAATTTACGGCTAATATTTAATTTATTTGTTGAGATTTAATTTAGAGTGTATTTTATCTTTATTTGTTTGATAAATTGTTCGAGGATTAGTTCCTGATGTGGTGTGCTGATTGCGCTGTGTGAAGAAATGAACAAGTTGTGACTATATTCCCTCTGATGTTTCAGGACTGTCCCCGAAATAGTTTTTTTTATGGCAGTTTCCTTGCGTAAGAAGATCCTGCGTGGATTTGTTTGGCAACCATCAACTATATGGAAAGCATCTACACTAGCATGGAAAGAATCACAAATCATAAATTACTTTCCAAGTAGACGAAGATTGGAGATCAAGTCAACTTGAAATGAAGGAGCATAAGAAGACTGATTATCCTCATAATCGGGATACGAAATATAGTTGATTCTCTGTGTTTAGTGTTTGAGAGTCATTGGGTTTGTGAGTTTTGTAATAGCTAGAAGTTGTTCCTTAAACTGTTCAATGTGGTAGTCTAGTATTGAGTGTTTTCTTGAGAGAAACACGTGAGGGGTTTTTAATCCGTTTTGTTCGTGATCTCAAGGGAGATTGCAAGTTGAAGTTGTGGTTAGCTAGAGGGAGTCTAGTGTCATGGTTGTGAGGGGATCTCACAGCTTTCATTCACAAAAATGTTCGTGTTGTAAGAAAGGGCGACATAAGAAGGGATTCCTATATGTATAAGTTTCCTGAATAGTCTTCATGAAGGAGTAGTGGACGAATCTTCAAGTTTGTCGAAGTCCCCCCAGAGTAGGTTGATTAATCGAACTGAATTACCAATTTCTTGCGTATTTTACTGATTTCTTTTATCTGTTCTTGTTTATGTTCCTGTGATTGTCAAGAACATATTCATCAAGTAAACTAAAACACATAAGTACACGGATAAGTAAATTTTAAAGGGTTCGGATCCTATTATCATGAGACCAACTCAATACCACAGGCCAGGTGTGTGAGTAAAAATAAAAAAATAAAAAAATATTATCATGGGACCAAATTAAAAGTACCATTAACTATGATTAAATGTGATCATGCTTTGATCATTGAGGTGGGTATGATAATTTATTCTTACGAAACCAAAATGAAATGAATTGAAGTATTGTGATAAAATATGTAGGTATGCATGATTACGTGAATGTGATCATACCCGTAGGTGCGACAATTAAGTTTGTCATGATCATGATACCATTGTTGTATTATGGTCGTGATCAGGTTGAACCAATTAGTAAAAAGGGCTACTTCTAAATAAAGAAAAAGAGTAATTAGGGATAATTAATATTTTGATAAAAGTAGCTAAAAATGAAATGTTTTGATTAATACTAAACTCGCATGGTACATGAAGTCATGGTGTCACTGTTAAAACATATATCAAACTTATTCACTAATAATGCTGAAACGTAACGAGATTATTCTAAATATTTAAATATAGATATAAAAATTTTAGATAAATGGCTCAATCGTCCTGAATCTTGATGCAATCCAAATTAGTTTTTCCGAGAAGTCGGTTGCTGAGCATTGTTTCCACATATTCGATGAATTTCATGGCGCGATATTTTGGACGGCCGTCTTGTTCAACAAACTGCGGCGCCGGAGCAACAACGGCGTCGGGGGCGGCGCCGTTGGCCATCACCACCGATATTCTCATCTTCTCAGTGTTCACCACCGCTCTGTGCCTCACGCTCTTGTATCTCCCATTGCTCAATATCTACATACAGACATATACAATATGTGATCATCGACGATTTAATTTAATTTATTTAAAATAATAAGATAAAAACTCGTGTAAGACTGTCTGATTACCTCGAGATGGTCGCCAGTGTTAACGAGGATGGAGTTCTGCGGAGAATTGGTGTCGAACCATTCTCCGTTGTGCTGAATCTGAAGGCCGGCGACCCCGTTGTGTATGAGAAAGGTGAGAAGGCCGTGGTCGGTATGTGCCGGAATGCCGATGGCTTGATCCGGCTGAGGGCACGGCGGGTAGTAGTTTGCAGCGTATAATTGGAAGCATTTGTCGAGTTTCAATGTTTCGTCAATGAATCCATCTTCAAATCCAAGGTTTTCTCCGATCGCCTGAAGTAGTTGCCTTAAAACCGGTCGTGTTTTCTCAGCGAACTCCGGCAAAGTGTCCCTACAGTAACATTATTATGTTATTCGAATTAAGCTACGTGACATGACGCTCGACTAGTTATATATAAATAAATAAATACCTTAAAGATTGTGGTTTTTGAGGGCAGTGAAACTCTGGGTGAACATAGGACTTAACAAAATCCCTCCAGAGATGAACCCTTTGGTTGGCGGTGTTGATGAGGCTTCCGCTGCCGGACTTGATGGGGTCCGACGCGCTCTTCGCCTCGTACCGCCGCTTATCCTCCTCCGGCAGCTCGAAGAACTCCAAACTAGCATCGATTATCGACTTCAGAAGAGTTTCGGGAACTCCATGATTCACCAGCTGCAGCAGCCATATATGAAATTTAATATTATTTAAGCACTAGTTAAGTATTATTAGTAATAATATTGAATTATTACTGACCACAAAGAATCCCCATTCTTGGCAAGCTCCGGCGAGGTCGTGGAGAGCTTTGGAGCGTTGATTGGGGTCGGAAGAGGTGAGGAGAGAGAAATCGATGATGGGAAGGGAATCAGAGTGGGAGCCTCTTGAATCAGTGGCAAAAGTGAATTGGGATGGGATGGATTTCAGGCAAGATGACTCAGCCAAAGCTTTCACAAATGAGTTATCACTCGAGTGATGAGGGACTTGGGGTTGGGAAGCTGTAGTTGCCATTCTCTCTCTCTCTCTCTCTCTCTCTCTCTTCGAGTGTAGATACAAGCTAAGAAGACTATATTATAATTTTGAGGACTAAAGGTCCTTTTTATAGAGAGAGGGAAATG
Organism: Perilla frutescens; assembly: GCA_026008535.1. NCBI lineage: Eukaryota > Viridiplantae > Streptophyta > Magnoliopsida > Lamiales > Lamiaceae > Perilla > Perilla frutescens. Next base: position 48,937,730 of record BRKX01000005.1, read on the forward strand.
GTTTTTGGTGTCTCTGTTTTTTCATCTATTTTCTTTTCTTTTTCTTATTTTTTTTTTAAAAGAGAATTTGGTTTCTTGTTATTTTTTCCCTTTCTATATGCCACTCATAATTTACAATTATCTCCTCGTACCTACCAGTGGTTTAACTTTATATTATTAAAACAATGTATTTTTTAATGTTGGGACACTATTGAGACATAGTTCTAACTATAGGATCTCATCCAATTTGAGTGAAGCTTTGCTTGAATTAAAAACAAATTTAATTTAAAAAGTAAAATAATAATAATAATTTAGTAATAGTAGCACGCCGAGTTGGGAATTTGTGGACTAGTCATATGCCCATATATATCATGTTCTTTTTATGTTATTTGTGTTTCATATAAAATATAAGATATGATCTTGATTCGTCATAACACATCGTTATTATAATAACAATAATTAGTGATTATTACAAGTAGGACAAAAGATCCCAGACAAATAAACACGATTTCATGTTTGGATTTTTTCAAATACTAATTCATTATAATTGTAGCATGTTTGGAATCTTTTAAAAGATATTTCCTTTTTCCAGTTTTTAGTTTTTTTTTTCATTTTTTTCTTTTTACAAATACCTAGAATTAAATAGCCGAATAATCCTAAGAAACAAGATGCTCAAGTCAAGGTGTGTAGTTCGAAACCCACTTGACTGTATTCAACAAAGAAACCTCATACTGACCTAGACTATGTGTAGCCATATTATTGGCATTACAATACATTTGAGAAACTTGTAAAATTAACCCTCACCAACCATTGTCATGATATCCCGAAGCTTGTCATCAACAATGCATTCATCTTTATTCAAACCAGTCAAAATCTGAACCGTAAGAATTGAATTCGTCAACATCACACGTGCAATATCCTCCTCCGCACAAAGAATCAAGAACACAAGTAGGATGCTTGGTTATTGAATGAAAAGTTTTTGTTATTTTGATACATTTTCAATACATTACTGTAACAACCCAGTCCCGAGAATTAGGACAGGAATGTTATGTGGAAAAATAGAAGGAAAAATGTAGTTTAATTGAAAATTCAGTGGGTGTTTTTAGAATCGAACTAAGTTAGCGACTTAAAATTTAGGCAACATGACCTTATAACTGAAAAGAATCCTCATTTTTCAACGAATCAAATGAGTCAAATGGTTCAATCAAGTCAAAGGGATGCCTATTCATAGGCCAATCATAATTTAAACAGGATTCAATAATTATCAAATAGGAATCCGGCTCTTTAAATAAACAAGACCTCTTCATAGGTCACAACAGCTAAGACCCATCAATAAGTCAGAGGAAAATAAATCATACTGTCCCATTCATAGGACGGAAGCAAGAAAACAACTTAAGATTTGCTATAGATCAACTGAAAGTAAACAGAATCAACATGCTTGAAAAGTAAAGCCTCTTCATAGGCGAAAAACAAATTAACAAACATGCATATAAAAAGTGGGACTTTTTCTTGAATTAATTATATATAGTTAAGCATATGAAACATGCTAACTAGGGAGTCGATAATTTTTTATAATCAGAGTAGCGGAATCTTATGAAAACTTAATCAACGAAATACCAAATTCATCAGAGTAGCAAGAAACATAGTGGAAATAATACAACGGTTTTAAAGTATTGTAAATTGTGTTTAGGCATTCTCTATATGATGGGGACAACATCTGAAATTTGCGCCTCAAAATTAGGATCCGTCCATGTTAAATCATATACAAAGAATTAATAAGAAAATAATATATAGTGATAACTTCTTCTCTGCGAAATGTTATTAATTAATCTTACTATGAAGAATCCCCATTCTCGACATGCTCTGAAAGATCGTGGACAGCTTTGGACCGTTGATTTGGATCGCTAGCGATAACGGCAAAGAAATCGTGGCTATATTCGTGAAGTTGAATTTGGAAGGGACTGCTTTGAGCGTTGAAGAATCTGCTAAAACTTTTAAAGGTTATTTCGAAATCAAATGGATGAAGAGAATCAGATGATAAATTTCCAGAAACTATATTTGAAGCCATTTATGTATTTCTTTTCGAAAGGAAAAATAGGAAAGGGATCGATATGCGAAGTGGGAGTTGCTGTGTAATGTGCACAGCCACACATCACGCTCCACCAACTCTATTTTATTTAATTATGAGAAATATGTAAACGTGTCATAATTAATTAATTAATCGGTGATTATATTTGCGATAATTAGACATAAACGGTAACAACCCCATTTATTTGATGATCTATTTTCCCGACAAACTCTTTGTTTTTAAATCGACGATGACCTGGTATGATTTGAAGCAAAGCATCATCAAAGACTTGGTTTTGCAAGATTCCTTCCTAGCTGGATCTTTCTTGATTAATTGATGATTCCAACGCTAGATGATGCATCTCTATGATTTACATATACACAAATCTCCAAGCATAGGTAATAGGTTATAGATCTAACAATGCTCAATTAATTTTATCTAATAAAATGACAGGTCATTTATTCATTTGGATGAACAGGGGCTGTTTAAGAGGACCCCAAATGTCCCGTCCTTAGACATGCATGTACACTAGAAGCCCATAAAAAATCAATCTAAATTGTTGTCGTTAGAATTTGAACCACCATAGCAAGGTGGAAAATTACTTCACCTCGATCTGTCCTCATTGATGAGTGAGATTTTTGCATCATTTATTGAGCTTCACATGATGTGTTTTGATGAGTTAAATGTGTGTTTTCATCCCCTTTTGCTTTTTAATCTCCCGGTTTGAAAATTTTGTTTCTTGTTTGAGTTTTATAGGAAATGGTGGATGAATAAATGCATTTTCGAGTGCTTCAATTCAATGAAAAGATAGATGATCGAATTGGGAGCACACTGCAAGTTGAATCACCTCAATTGGACAAGAAACGAGAGAAAACGAAGCAAAACCATGAAAGGTGTCGGAGCAGAGGCAGAGGCGCGACCCCTAGTCGCGCCTGTAGGCGCGAGCTGCTCACTCGCGCCAAAGGGCACGACCCGATCAACTCAATGGGCGGCGCGACCCGTGCACAGGAGTAGCGCGAGTGGACGTTTACACAGCGGCCCTAAAAGTCAGTCCCGGGCATGACCCGCACCAGATGAAGAAGGCGTGACCTTTGTGGTCTTGCCCGTGCACGTTTTTTCCCGATTTTTTTTTTATCCTTTTTCACCCATTTTTGATTTTCTTTAGTTTCATTTATTCCCCCACTCTATATAAAACCCCCATGGATGAAATTGAAAAGAAGAGCCCAACACAACTTATAGAACACACCACACCACACACAACACAAATCCCTCTTCTCCAATACCTCAAAACCCTAGCCACCCATAAAACCCACACCTTAGCTAGGATTTCCACCTAGCTAGGGTGAATAAGGAGCTAGTGCTTGAAGATGGAGCAAAGAGGAGACGAGATGAAACAAGGATGGATTTGAGGCCCAACTTCTGGGTTGTATCAAGTTTCTTTTCTTGTTTTTATCTTTATTTTCTTTGAGATGATTTAGTCCTTGCATTTGTATGATGTTAAGCTAGATTATATTTGTATTTTGGGATTGAGAATATTTTGGTATTTATGCATTTATTTTTCTATTGATTGTTTATGGTCCTATTTCATTTCTTGTGGTTATGCTATGTATGGGTGTTGGTTAATTGATCACTAATTGACACGATTTTATCTATTGATTCATAAATCGAGAGATGGGTCTCAATAGACGAACCCTAGGCACAAGACACCTTTGTCAATAAATTCGAAAGAATTGAGGCTTAGTGTGATGGCTTGAAATCCTTGGTATTTTTGGTAAGTACATGTGTAGGATTCAATCGAAGACGGCGAACCTAGCATATACCCTACAACCTGATTGTCTCAAGAGAGAGAGCTTTGGATGCATTAGAGATTGCCCTAGTGAAATTTGACACCAAAATAGACATTCAATGGTCTCATTAGTGCTAAGTACTCAAAGAAATCAATCCTGAGAGTGCCTCTACCTTCCTGTTTTCTTCTTAGATTGGTTAGTTTCTCTTTTTATTCGTCGTCTAGATAATGATTGAGATCCAATGTCATAGTACACACAATTAGATCTAATTTAGTCTTTGTGGATATGAAACTTGCTCACCACTCCCCGTCCTTTTGCGGGTTGTGCTAAATTTTGGCCGATCACTCATGAGTTATGAGTTATGCATCGGAGAACAAAGAGGTCATTTATTCATTGACAGCTATATGCTATATAAAAAAATAGTAAGGGTAATTTAGACAATTCATAATTATATTAATTTTCTAAAAATAATTCACAATTAATTTAATTTTCTGTTAGTGTTAAAAAAATTAAATTCCAATTGAAAGGGTCCTTACCAAAGCAATTAGTTGTCTAAACAAAATTGTTATACTCAAGCGGCATTTTCTAACAAAAATAATTAGTACTTTTTCTGAAACAAAAAGGCTTTATTGAGCTCCACCCAAATATATATATAGGGAAGGGATCAAATGAGAACCCTTCCCCTAGGTGGGAACTAGGAACTAATCATATCCCTTCATTGGTTCAATCTGGACGGCCCAGATTAAGTGAATGAGGCGGTGGCATAGTTGTAATATTTGATAAGTTTGATGAAGGGGATGGCAATATAGTAATTCAGTTCTTCAACTTTCCTTCTTCAGATTTTTTTCCCCTTTTCTCTCCCTTTCTCGCTGATTTACGTTCTTCTTCTTCTTCTTCTTCTTCTTCTTCTTCTTCTTCCCTTTTGATTTCTCATTATTTTTCAGCATCTGCTTTCATTTTTTTATCGTGAAGATTCGACCCTGTGATTCGTAGAGTTCATTGGCGGCGCTGTCTTTATATGGTGACTCCATGTATGTGTTTTTTCAATTTATTTTAGCAGTTTGGTATGTCGATTTATTTCTCGTTTCTTCTCGAGATTTTTTTCTCATCTTATTTTACTACGAAGATTAGATATTTTTGATTGATTTGATCCTTTTCGTTCAGATCTGGGTTGTATCAGTTTTTTTTTTTGAGAAAAATATCAGTTATTTTCTAATTGTTAGGAATTTTAGGGTTTAGTATGTACGAGAATATACAGAATATGTATTAATTTGATCTGTTTATTTATTTTAGCATGTTAATGTATTCGTTTTAGCCTATCGTCACATATGTTTTAGCATGTTAATGTAGTCGTTTTAGCATGTCGTCACATATATATGTTTTAGCATGATAACATGCTGGTTTAATGTTATTTCTACTGCACTCTGTGAAACATGTCATACAAACCATGCTTTGCTTTTTGTTTCTTTTGTGTGTGTGTGTGTGTTTTTTGTGACTCGACTACACAATGTTATAGACACCATGTAAATATTAGAATACTTTGGTGCTAAAATGTATGTTGCATGATGCTAGAATGGTACATACCTAATGCTAAAAATCAATTTGTGTGTCTGAACATATCTTGATCTGATTGTATTATTATTTTACCTTGTTCAGTTTATAATTTTTTTATTTTAATGTGTCAACTTCTTTTGTTTGAAGTGACCACAGTAAGATTACTCACATAGTGATATGGAGAGTTCTACTTCACATAGCAAGACGATGATGTTTGAACAATTCTATGGTTTACGTGCCCCTTCTGAAGTTGTTGTTCATCCACATATTTCAGTTAAAACAAAAGGTAGCGACAGTCGTTTGATATCTAAGAAGGAGGCAACGAAGAGAAAGGAGAACAAACCATTCAGAATGTGTAGCAATTGCTACAAGTTGTTAGATCATGAAGCTAGGAACTGTCGAGCTTGATGTTATTATAGCGATTGGGCATAGTTTAATATCATGTTTTACCATGCTTGTGAATTGTTTTCAACACATTCATTTTTAAGAATATATATGATTTTTAATAAAAGTGTTTATGACATTTCTTTGCAGTAATTATATTACTATTAAGTTTTATTAACCACGGTTACTGTTTAGAATATGATGCTAAAATAACGGAAGCATGAGGTTAAATACCTTATTAGATTCCCACTGTATATTTTGTTTATCAGAAGATGCTAAAATGAGAAACGCATGAGGCTAAAATGATTGAAGTAGGAGGCTAAATTTGATGTGACATTTTTCACTAGGATTCACCATTCCCAATTAGGGTTTATTACGTTCCAATTAGGACTCATATGATCCCAACTAGTAATTCTGAGATTCCCAGTAGGAGTTCACTGTCCCCATAAAGGGTGTATTGTGTTTCATTGCAATGAAATCACCGTTCCATATTTTGTTTATCAACACATGCTAAAATGAGAATCATATGAGGCTAAAATGATCGAAGTAGGAGGCTAAAATTGATGTGACATTTTCTACTAGGGTCCACCATTCCCAATTAGGGTTTATACGTTCCGATTAGGGCTCATTTGATCCTAACTAGTAATTATGAGATTCACATTAGGGTTCACTGTCCCCAAATAAGGTGTATTGTGTTTCATTCCAATGAAATCATCGTTCAATTTTTGTTTATCAACACATGCTAAAATGAGAAATGCATGAGGCTAAAATGAGTGAAGTAGGAGGCTAAAATTGAATCTGAGCAGTTTCTGAGTTTAGTAATTAGGGTTTATTACGTTCCGATTAGGGCTCATCTGATCCTAACTAGTAATTATGAGATTCATATTAGGGTTCACTGTCCCCAAATAGGGTGTATTATGTTTCATTCCAATGAAATCACCGTTCCATATTTTGTTTATCAGAACATATATGCTAAAATGAGAAATGAATGAGGCTAAAATGAGTGAAGTAGGAGACTAAATTTGATGTGATATTTTTCACTAGGGTTCACCGTTCCCAATTAGGGTTTATTGCATTCTAATTATGGTTCATCTGATCCCAATTAGTAATTATCAAATTCCCTTTAGGGTTCACTGTTCCTAAATAGGGTGTACTATGTTTCATTCCAATGAAATCACCGTTCCATATTTGTTTATCAGAATATACATGCTAAAATGAGAAATGAATGAGGCTAAAATGAGTGACGTAGGAGGCTAAATTTGATGTGACATTTTCCACTAGGGTTCACCGTTCCTAATTAAGGTTTATTACATTCCAATTAGGGTTCATCTGATCCCAATTAGTAATTATCAGATTCTCATTAGGGTTCATTGTCCCCAAATATGTGTATTGCATTTCATTCTAATGAAATCACCGTTCCATATTTTGTTTATCAGAACATGCTATAATGAGAAATGAATGAGGCTAAAATGAGTGAAGTAGGAGGCTAAATTTGATATTTGTTTCGGAAAATATTTACTAATTTTCTTTCTCAGTTGTCAATCATCTCCTTCGTTGCTTTACTTTCTCATTCTTTTTTTTATCATTAACTCGTATTTTTTCATTTTGTAGTATCTATATAGGTGTAGGTGTTTATATAAAACTGTTAGAAATATATTCATAATATCACCCGCTAAAATGTATTACACAATATGCTAAAATGTTATATAGGTCATGCTAAAATGTTGTATATAACATGCTAATATAAATATGGGATTGCTATATGCGAAAATTATGCCTAAAAATATTTTTTTGTATTTTTCATCTACTTTTTTCAAATAAACATATGCAATATAGATCTTAAATGAAAGAGTATGAAAAGAGCTTTAATTTGATATAAGATTTGCGTAAATCCGATTAAAAACGAATAAATTATGATCATTTAAAGTTTTTAAGAATTATTTCAAAACATGATGATGTCACTTTTTTTTGTTCCAATTTTACCCTTAATGAAATGCGTGAATTTAAAGTTTTCATTTTAATTATGAGATTGCCACCGCCCCTATTCCACTTTATCTATTCAATCTGGACCGTCCAGATTTTGGAATGAAGGGATGGGATTGGTTCTCAGTTCTCACCTGGTGACTGGTTCTCACTAGATCTCATCCCTATATATATATATATATATATATATATAGGATATGGTTCATATGAGAACACCTTGTTGGTGTGAGAAATGAGAACACATCTTACACCATCCAATTTAATGATCCAATGGTTGAGATTTAAGGTGGCAATTTCGTAAATAATAGGGCAAAAAATAAGGAAGGAGGGCTATTTTCGTCCAAATCCATTAAAATTGATGATGTCAGCAATTAAAAAAAATTCTTAAAAACTTTAATCGACCATAACTTCCTCGTTTTTAATCCAATGCACACAAAAAATATATCAAATTAAAACTCTCTTCATGCTCTTTCATTTAAGATATCGAAAGGCTATGTTTGGATGAAAAAATATGAACGAAAAATAAAAAAGAAATTTTTTTACGCGTGCCCAGGTTGTAAATACTTTCGTTAGCATATAATAATTCTTCGTCAGCATTATGATAACATATGAACGTATGCTAATGAAGCATTTGTCATATGCTAACATAATATATTCGATGTGCTAACAAAGAATTATCGTAATGCTAACATAGTATAAATTTATTAGGGTTTATTAAATCTCAATTATGGTTTATTTAATCTCGATTATGGTTTATTCCATCTAATTATCATTATTCTTTTGAAATTTAATTTTTTGTTTATAGTTTTTAATTAATTATTATGGCTTATCCTATCCAATTATAATTTATAACGTATGTTGATAGAGTATTGTCATATGCTAATATAGTGTATTCGCAATGCTGACGAACCAAAACTATAATGCTAACGTAGTACAAATATATTATTATTATTATGATTTCTTTCAACTCATTTAGGGTTTACCACATCCAATCAATGTTTATTTCATCTAATTAGGTTTATTTCATCCAATTATGATTTTTTCCATTTAATTAGGGTTTATTAAATCGAATTAGGTTTATAATTAATTTTTAGAATATTTTTTTCGCCAACAATATTTGAAAACTTTAATTAGCATAACTATAATGCTTCGTTAGCATTATGATAATACTTTGTTAGCATAACGATCTGTTATCAAATCCTCCGCGATTTTTATAAGAATTACCAAATTACAGTAATACCCCCGCGCGAAAAACTTTTCAGATATTACAAAATTGCCACCGCCTTTTTCATCAAATCTGGACCTTTGATTTTTGATGGATGTGTGGTGTAAGATGTGTTCTCATTTCTCACACAAGGGGTTATTTTTATATAACCCCACCCCTATATGTTTATATATATAAGATATGGTTCATATGAGAACACCTTGTTGGTGTGAGAAATGAGAACACATCTTACACCATCCAATTTAATGATCCAATGGTTGAGATTTAAGGTGGCAATTTCGTAAATAATAGGGCAAAAAAAAAGGAAGGAGGGCTATTTTCGTCCAAATCCATTAAAATTGATGATGTCAGCAATTAAAAAAAAATTCTTAAAAACTTTAATCGACCATAACTTCCTCGTTTTTAATCCAATGCACACAAAAAATATATCAAATTAAAGCTCTCTTCATGCTCTTTCATTTAAGATGTCGAAAGGCTATGTTTGGATGAAAAAATATGAACGAAAAATAAAAAAGAATTTTTTTTACTCGTGCCCAGATTGTAAATGCTTTCGTTAGCATATAATAATTCTTCGTCAGCATTATGATAACATATGAACGTATGCTAATGAAGCATTTGTCATATGCTAACATAATATATTCGATGTGCTAACAAAGAATTATCATAATGCTAACATAGTATAAATTTATTAGGATTTATTGAATCTCAATTATGGTTTATTCCATCTAATTATCATTATTCTTTTGAAATTTAATTTTTTGTTTATAGTTCTTAATTGATTATTATGGTTTATCCTATCCAATTATAATTTATAACGTATGTTGATAGAGTATTGTCATATGCTAACATAGTGTATTCGCAATGCTGACGAACCAAAACTATAATGCTAACGTAGTACAAATATATTATTATTATTATTATTATTATGATTTCTTTCAACTCATTTAGGGTTTACCACATCCAATCAATGTTTATTTCATCTAATTAGGTTTATTTCATCCAATTATGATTTTAGCATTATGATAATACTTCGTTAGCATAACGATCTGTTATCAAATCCTCCGCGATTTTTATAAGAATTACTAAATTACAGTAATACCTCCCCGCGAAAAACTTTTCAGATATTACAAAATTGCCACCGCCTTTTTTATCAAATCTGGACCTTTGATTTTTGATGGATGTGTGGTGTGAGATGTGTTCTCATTTCAAAATTTGAACTAGATATTGATGTAGTTTTTTTAGAAATTCAAGAGACATGCATGTTCAACCAATTTTTTGTGAGTTATGAGAAATAATGCTGCACTCTTGCAGGGTCGTTATGCTGATGTTATTTTATGACTTTTTGAAGTTTTAGTTGGCTATCATGTGATATTAGGAGGAGTTTGGTGTTTTTAGACCAAATACTTGCTGGAGGTTCTTTACTGATTCTATCTTTCTGTCTTTTTGCTGCTATCTTGAGTTTGAAAATTAACGATTTTTTTTCTTTTGCTCGATCTAATCCAATTTGATAATTCATTTATATGAATAGTTTGATTTATTAATAAACATTTTAAAATATTATACACCTAAGCCTGGTTGAGAAAGATTACATAGTCTGAATTTGACCATTTGAAGCCGCCGTTGAATCCAAAGCCAAGGTCCTTATTGATTTATATACTACACACTATGCAAGATTATTGATTTTTTAATTCAAGGACTTAGTGCACAATGGTATATGTGCGTGTGATTTAGGTGGTGCTTTGAAAAGTCATTTTTATTTGAAAAGAGTAAATAATTTCTTAGCTTATTGTGAATTAATGTTGGATTAGCTTTGAATACAAGTTATTGATTCATGAATATGGTATATCCCGACAACATTCAGTAGGTAAAAGTTACTTAGCTGAATTTGACGGATTGAATTTTCTTGTTACATTATTTTGTGTTTCACCGTATGTTTCATTATTAAATTTATAATTTTAATAATATTTATTATAAAATAAAAATTAATTATAACATAAATAACCATAATCAACATTTATCAACAAAAAAATGAATTAAAAAAAATTATAAAACATAATTTTGAAAAAATCAACCATAATAATGAATTATTAATTGAAAATAAAAAATTAAATATTAAAAAATAATTATAAACCCTAATTGAGTGGGATGAACCCTAAAAACAATCATAAAATTAAACTAAATCAAATAAAAATAAAATTGAAAAAAAAAAGAATACAAGAAAAACTCAAAATTATTTGAAAATGTAACATAGAGCCGTGTAATAAGAAATTCAATGTGGGATTTGACTACAAATGGTTGCTGAATTTGTGGAGTGATCTTACTATTTTTACCTTTAATTGATGTCATTTTATCCGTATCCGGAAAGAATTATTTATGATTTTTCAGTAAATTGCATTTAGTTTATATTTACTCTAAAAAGTTTAAATTTATAAATATAATATATAGTTGTTTAATGCGATTTAGTTTTTATCAATTTTACTCTACATTATCAATAAATAACATGCGCATACATAGTTTTATAATTAAGCACGATCATTAATTATTAGAATAAAGTGTCATACATTTAACTTTTGCTTGGCATTTAAAGGATGAGTCTCATATATAGCATGAGTTTGTTTTTTTTTAGAAAGTATTGAGGAAAATTACAAGTTTCAAAATACTATATGTTCTCATATTTTAATTCTTCTTCTCAATCTTCACTTGATTCGAATATGCTCTCCGTTTACATGTTATTCAGGCATACTATTTCATAATTCAGCTTGAAAATAGCTAGGTCCTGCTTTAAGGTGTTTCATATTCTATAAAGCATTTTTCTTTTATCACCTAATTATTTTAGCAGAAGAAATTAATTGTATGTGTCGTCATTAAAAGATTGATTAAATTTATGACTTTGTTTCAGCAGAGATGCCAAAATTAAGTAAATTTTTTTTGATTGGTACTATAAACAATAAAATATTATTTTGTGCATCGCACAGCTAGTGCACTAATTATTTATTAATTTAAGCAAAAGATGTTGGTCTAGTTGTCCTGGATGATCAGCTGCTGTTCCAACAAAGATTTCCCATCGTGACGGTTTTGGTGAGTTGCGTCTCAACATACTCTTCATATTTAATTGAGCCATACATCGGACGACCATCCTTCTCGGCCAGTGCCACGACGGGGCCCACAATAGCATCTCTTGATGGGCCGTTCACCATCACGATAGAAATTCTCTCCCCCTCTGTGTTCACCACAACTTTGTGCTTTAGACTTTTGTGCCTTCCATTGCGGAAAATCTGTGCAATTAACAAGATTAAAGGAACACCTTCATTATCAGCGGAGAGGCAAGTATGTTACACGTAATTTGTATGATTTTATTAAAAATATAATAATATATACAAATTAAAGTATAGAAAATATCAATTAAATACCTCTATTCAGTTAGAAAGAGAATATTACTCTCTCAATATAAAATTAATTGTCAATTTAGAATTTTTAACTTATAACAAAATAAGTGTCGTTTAACATATTTCCTCACGTTGTCTCCCAATTTTAACCCTACATTTATTAGGCAAAGAATAAATATGCATTTATTAGGAGAGAAATCTACATTTATTTGGGAAAGATATATGATTTGAAATGGGATGAAGGAGGTATATTTGTCAAAGTTATTGCATCTTAATTTTGTTGAAAATTCTAGAAGGATAATTAATTTCATATGGAGATAGTATATATATTAGTACTTTAAAATACATTACTTACTTTATACTTAAATGAATAATTAGCATATTAAACGCATGAAGAGACCTATTCACTAAAATAAATAAAGATTATATATAAAAGCAAAATAACTAAAATTTTATGCATCATTTATAATTTATTGAATTTGCATGTGCATTAACATATAATATTACTTAATTTCAATTATTTTAATTAATATTTGAAATACAAAGAAATCTCAATTATAAAGAAATATAGATAAGATATATACAACCTATAAGAAGCACTTGTGTGCAGGAGGCCATATATGCGGCAACATTAGGTGGCATGTGGCAACCACACGCGGCGGGTGGATGTCACGTGTCCATCAATTTTTTTGATTTTTTGTTTTTTCTTTTTATTTTTTTTTAAAAAATTTATACCCTAAAATAAAATTAATGAATCCTAAATTTAAAGTAAATTGATTTAATTTAGCTGAAACAAATATATATTTAAACCTTAAAATGAAATTAATAAACCCTAACATAAAAGTGAATTAATTTAATTTTTTTGAAATTCGGCAACTCACCCAATTCACTCACCTGATGCTATAACGCGTGGGCTTGTGCATTGTGCTCAATAATTATTTTAATTTTTTCGAAACAAATATAAACAGTAATTGAAAAATAAAAATATAATTTTGAAATAAATATGTACCCTAAAATGGAATTAGTGAATTCTAAAATAAAAGTGAATGACAAAGTGGATTTCTTTTTCTGCTGGTTCAAAAAACTTCATTCTCTTTTTTCTGAGGCAACTCGTCAATGCACTTGCCCGACACTAATGCGTGAGTTCATGCATTGCGCTTGACAATAAATTTTATTTTTTCAAAACAAATATAAACGCAATTGAAAATAAAAATCTAATTTTGAAATAAATAAAAATTCGGTGACTCGCGCAATGCACTCGCCCTATTATAACGCGTGGGCTCATGCATTGTGCTCAATAATAAATTTTTCAACATAAATGTAACTCGTAATTGAGATTAATAAACCTTAAAAAAAATTCTAAAAACACAAAATAAACCCCTAAAAATCTAAAAATACAAAAAAAAAATCTAAAAAACCATGAACCCTAAAAAATCATAACCTCCTAAATTCTAAACATTAATTGGAATAGAACAAATCACAATTTGAACTAAATAAATTTGTATAAGATAAGTACGAGACTCGTTTCTTTTTAAGGATCAAGTGATACTTTTTGGAATTTTGAGTGAAACCGTTTAGTGTTGAGGTTGATACTGATTTTGACGGTTTTTTTAGATTTTTAGCGGATTGAATCACGTTGACCTGGGTCAAAGCGGGTTGACCCAAAAATTTGACCTGCCTGTTTGAAATAACTCTTATTTAATTTACACCTAATGTATGGAAGTTTTTGCCTTTATGAATTTATAAATGAAAATTTTCAAATTATTAGGTTAAAAATAAATAATTAATTAAGAATTACAAAATGATTAGGCGTGGCTTAGGCGGTCTAGGAGCTATGGCCACACCCGCCCGCCTACCGCCTTCTGCAGCCTTGAATTTAATTATTACAGTGGAAGATATGTTACAAAAGCAGGCACAAAAATCAAAATAGCCATTTTTTATAGCAAAAGAAGTTTTTTGACCACCTTAATTGAAAATAAAAGGTATTTTTATACTTAATTAGGTGTTTAAAAAAAATTATCTAATTATTGAAAGTGGCTATTCTTGTATAATAACACTACAAAAGTGTTATCAAACTTCTTTGTTGAGCAAGTTATAACATATATAAACATAAATGAATTCTAAAATGCATGCATAAACCATGTTTATCAAAATCACATGCAACAAATTAATAAGCAAAAGTGGTTGCTGCTTCTCTGCGAAATGCTATTAACCTTACTATGAAGAAGCCCCATTATCGACATTCTTTGGGCAGATCGTGGACAGCTTTGGACCGTTTATCTGGATCGCTGTCGATAAGGGAAGAGAAAACGACGACGAGGAGTGAATCAGAAGTCAACGCAGTGGGCTCATTGGTGAAGTTGAATTTGGAAGGGACTGATCCGAGTGTTGAAGAATCAATTGGATCATCTCATTCGATGGTTGATATCTATATCTAATTTACACAGTACCTTAGTTTATATTTCTCACTCCAAACACTAGTGTTCATTTATACTAAATTATATGCTTTGTTCGTTTCTGACTAAGTGTCGTTTTAGCATTTTAGTTTTATTTCATAAAGAGTGTCGTTTTACACAATCGAGATGAAAATGTAATATTTTTCTCTGATTTACTCCCATTTAATGTGTTCAAACATCTCATTTTAGCTCATTTAATGTATTCATATCAGGTATATTAAATAATTTAATTATTTTATTAATATCAATTTATTTCTTCAAAACAATACTTATTCAGAAATGGAGAGGGTATATATATAGAGTCATAGAGAGGTCACACCGTCGCTCTCCCCTCCACAAATGGAGACGCCTTTAGACGTTGAGAGCGTGCAAGGTTCAAAATTTGAAGAACGTACAACAAATTAAGATAATGTTAATGGTTGTTGCCTTCATATTTTTTTGTTAGGCTTTTTAAGTATTGCACCCGTGGTTACAGAAACAAAAGAGTTATTAAATAGAATAATATGTATATATTTTGATTAAATAAGAGAACATTACAGAGATGGGGAAAAAAACACACTTAACATAATTTCCCAATAATCAATCAACAGAAATCCCAAATTTATTATTAAGACCATTTTGATGCATACTTGAATATTGTGTATTGCCATTAATTAATTAATTAATTAATTAATTACTTATTTCCCAAGAATATCTTCTGCTGTTCCAAGATGGTTTTTCCGCCAAAACGTGATTTGGTGAGTTGCGACTCCACGTACTCTTCATACTTCATTGAATCATACATCGCACCCCCATCCTTTTCCACCAGCGCCGCCGCGGGGCCAATCACCGCCTCCCCCGACGGCCCGTTCGCCACCACGATAGATATTCTCTCTCTCTCCGAATTCACCACCGCTCTATGCATCACACTCTTGCACCTTCCGTTGGTGAAAATCTGCCCCAATCAAACAAGCCAAAAGGGAGCACATCACTCACTAATGCTAACTGCTAAGTGTGCATGGGTGTGTATAATTTATATATGTAGCATAGTTATTTCGATATATATATAACTTGTAATTAGTTTTCTTAGATTTTGGATGGACCACATTCAACAGGATCTCTAGGGCCGTTTCAACTGCGTTACCTCGAGTTGATCAGCTACATTAACCAAAATAGAATTTTGAGGAGAATCGGCGTTGAACCACTTGCCCTCATGCTCAATTTGCAGACCCGCAACTCCGTTATGAATCAGAAAAGTGAACAAACCTGAAATATTTTTTCTTTTTATTTTAATAAAACAAACAAATTAAAAAAAAATTGGAAAAATGAATTGAATTGAAGTAAATTAAGAAACCATGATCGGTATGGGGAGGGATGCCAATAGCTTGATCGGGCTGAGGGCATGGTGGATAGTAATTTGCAGCAAATAATTGAAAAGTCGAACCCATCTTCAAAACTTCATCCACATAATAATGTTCATCCAATTCAAAGGCATTGCATACTGCTTCGGTTAGCTTACTGGCCAATTTTCGAGTTCTTTCGGTGTATTCCAGCACCACTTCCCTGCAAACATCATACAAGTTACATACGTACGATGTACGGGAACATTTTATGAGTTTTATTTTCCAGTGGACCAGACTTAATAAAAGCATTTCAGCAGGTGAAACATCTACAAAACTCGACTTTACCTTAAGAGTTGGGGTTGCTGAGGGCAATGAAACTCAGGATGCACATAGAGCTTAAGGTAATCCCTCCATAGAGTGAAGCTCTGGTTTGAAGTATTAGCGACGTTGAAATTTCCACATTTGATTGGATCTGAAGCACTCTTTGCTTCATACTGCTTCTTCTCAGAATCAGGCAAACTCAAAAATTGTTTAATTGCTGTAAACGTTGCATTCATCAAGCTCTCAGGTATCCCATGATTCACAAGCTGCAGATAATAATCATGATAAAAATAAATAAATTAAAAAAAAAAAAACAGGAGAAAAAGAATGGTGATTTTGCAAAATGGTGTATCAGTCTTACGATGAAGAAGCCCCAGTCTCGACATGCTCCGGTGAGATCGTGGAGAGCTTTGGACCGTTGATGAGGATCGGAGGTGATAAGGGCGGAGAAATCGATGATGGGTAGTGACTCAGAAGTGAAAGCAGTGGGCTCATTGGAGAAGTTGAATTTGGAAGGGACTGCTTTCAGAGTAGATGATTCTGCTATAACTTTTAAGGTTGTCTCAAATTCAAATGGCTGCTGAAAAGATTGAGATGATAATTTTGCAGAAGCTGCGACTGATGCCATTTTTATTTTTATTTTGTGTACGTGTGTGTGTTTGGAAGGGTAAAATAGGAGAGGTGCGTGTATAAAGGGAGTTGTTGGGTGGAGTATATATAGACGAGATGATGAGCAGGAGATTTGTGTGGTACCACTCATGAGTAATTTATTGTCAAACATCCTTTTCATAAGAAGAAAGAAAAAAATGAAAAAGTTATTGGCATACCAACTATGACAAATAATCTCATATAATTATAACTTTTTTTTTTCCTTAATGAAGTACATCCACAGTCAAAGAGAGTCCTTGCTATTTCATATTGAAGTTTAATGGAGGAAGTAAATCACAATATGTATGGGTAGGTGTTAAAAGTTTGCATCTACACTAGCTATGTCAATCATAAAGAATTAAATACAAATTATTACAAGCGAGACTTTCCTAGAGTGTAGACAAGGAAGTAAATCATGGCATGTGCCTCAACGTGGATGAATCCACAAGGCATTTAATCAAAATTGTTGTCTAGTAAATAAGGTAGATCATGGCATGTACCTTAATTAGGAGGTTGGTGTCAAGAGTTTGCATGTATGTCAAGCACAATTAGTACAATCTAATTAAAGATGTAAGCTCACGATAAATAAACCGAATCGGACTTTCAAATTCCAAATGTCGTACAATAAATAACTAACTAAAAATCATAGAATAATTAAAAGCGACAAACAAGTAACCAAAATATCAAAGTTGAAAGGGGATATTAATAGGAAGAGTGGTGATTTTCAGCCAGATTCTGGTTAGCCAGAATCTTTTATTATTTTTAATAATTAATTAATTTAATTAATAAAACACTAATTATTCAATAAATTTACATTGATGTCCTCCATAATAATTAGGGCAACTCTATATGCGCTTCAATTCAGAAAAAATCGAAGATCGAAAAAAAATAAAGAAGTGAAGAAAAGAAAGAAGATGAAGCTGCACCCTTTTATTCCGATCCGCTTCTAGAGTGATTTTAATAATTAATTATAAATCACTAATTTCATGACAGAAGGATAATATAGTAAAAACATAACATTTAATAATTAACATAATTAATTTATTAATAATACAATTTTATTAATCATCAAAAAATCAGATTCTGACTAGCGAGAATCTGGCTGACTAGCATTATTCTAATTGGAAAATGATATTATCAGGGTTAGATTTCATTGGTAAATGAGCACAATTTCAATCAAATTTAATGATATCTTAAGACTTCATGAATTTTATTATGACAATCACTCAAGTAATGTAAACATTAATTCTGTCGATCGAAGCACCCAAATTGTGGATAACATGTTATAATTGATATGTCTGTTAAATTGCTAACATGCATGCAACTCCTACAAGTATCACATATTTAAAGTGTCGTGTGCAGCATGTATGGCCACAATATCTTCTGGAGAATCCATGGGTTGGCCGAGTCGAAGGAAAAAATAAAAATAAAAATGGTTTCACATTTGGAGGTACAAAATATCGTTTTCGACGGTGCCCAATATTCAATTTGTTCAACTATTTATTTTGCCAGTAATTAATGTGGTCGGTCTAGTGCAAGTTAATTGTATTCATCATTTAAGGGAAAATTAATTATTTCTAGAATTAGAACTACCTCTTCTTGTCGAGGTGATAAATTTGGGTGTTGTTAAATCTTTTTGTCATATGTATCGTGAAGCGAATTGTGTAGCTCATGCTCTTACTCAGTTTGGAACGGGTTGTGAAGCTATGTGAATTTGAAACAATAATTTTCCTCTATGGTTGAGTAATGAAAAATTCTTCGATTTTTCAAAAAAAAAATAAATTATTATACTAGTAAAACTAATACAATTTATATTATCGCCCTTATCTTTACAGTACCTCTGTGGTGGTCTTTTCATTATATATATATATATATATATAATAGAATCAATTATAATTAACATTTACTACAAAAAATTGAAATTTTAAAATATATATATATATATATATATAAACTATAAATCATAATTGAGCCGAGTAAACCCTAATTAAAAATTATAAAATTAAACTAAATCAAGAAAAAATAATAAAAATTGGTGAGATAGTTTTCTCATAAGTAGTGCCCACAAGAGTGTACACATATAAAGTGTGTAGGCTAATCAATGGTGGATCCAAAATTTTAATATTGGGGGTGCGATATTAAAAAATGTATAAATAAATATTCTTCAGAGTTTTAAATCTTTAATTCAAATTATTATTCTTAATTTTAAATATCTAAGTCCAAACCTCAATTCAAAATCAAATCCCTTTCATACATGTAAAATTCAAACCATATGTACATAAACTCAAATTTTTAATTTAAACACAAATCTCTAGTTTAATTGAAATTTTAATTAGGCAATAAATAGATAAATATGTAAGCAGCACTAAACATAAATAAGAATTAATAAATTTAATTAATAATATACATATAAAAATCAAGAATGAAAGAAAAAAATAACATCAATCACTCGAGAGTGCTGTTTGTGCACTTCTTAATTTAAAATCTTGATATATTTTTAAAATTGTTATGAGTTGTGTTTGAAGACTTGAATAATTGTACATGTCTTGTTCTTATATTTTTATATATGTATAAGATTTAAAGATGAGTAAGATAGAGAGTCACGAATTAATGGTTTTATTGTTAATGTTATTAAGAGGATGATTTATCACCCTTTTTTTGCGATAACATTATTCACCACGTCTCAATTAAAGTACGTACTCAACCACTACTTTATTTTTTCATCTTTATGATCTTAGTTAATAGTCTCCAATAACAAAATAGATTATTATATCTATATATATATATATATATATATATATTATGTATATATACTAAAAAAAATTAAAAAAAAATATTGGGGGTACAAGTGTGGCTCTGTCACTGAGGCTAACATAAATCATTACACACACATATGCGCATACAGAGAAGGGAAGGGTAAGTTAGGGGAAAACTCATCCTAGTATGAGAACAAGAACCACATCTCACACTACACAATCTTAAAGAATCAAAGGTCCATGTGGTGGCAATTATGTGATATATGATAAGTTTTTTGGACGGGGGCATTAATGTAATTCAACAATTCTTATAAAAAGCGGAGTATTTGATAATCGGATCGTCATGGTAATGAATTATTATCATCATGCTAATGAAACATTGTCGTGATACTAATTAAAGTTTTCTCATATTGTTAATGAAAAGTTATATTCTAAAAAAAAATATTATAAACCTATTTTGATTTAATAAATCATAATTGGATGGAAGAAATCTCAATTGAATGAAATAAACCCTAATTGGATGTCATAAACTCTAAATGAGTTGGAATAAACCATAATATATATAGGGAAACATTGGCATAATGTGAATATCCTTGTGTGTAAATTGTGGATGAATCATATCCATTAATTAGTTAAGATCAATGATCATTATGAGTTTGGGTGGAATTAATAAAAATGTTATTATTTTCATTACATATGCAATTAAGGTTATATCTAATATCATTTTTGTTTTCTACGAGCATCTTCAATGTGAAAAAAAACATTAATATATCACAAAATAAGCATTTTGAAATATAAAAACAACATAATAATATATTATGTCATTCTTCTCTCCAAATTAAATTACAAACATAATAGATGTGAAAAAAGCATTACAAAATAACAACTTAAGTATTTTGACACATAAAAATAACATAAATAAAATAACTATAAAAGATCAATTAAAATAAAATTGATCACAACCATTCATTTAACAAATCTAATGGATATAATTTATCCATAAATAACACACTAGCTAGTCTTCACAAATGGATGATTCACTATATATTAAAATATATATATATATATATATACTTATATACTGTGTTAGCATTATGATCTAGTTTTGTCAACACTATGAATATACTATGTTTGCATATAACGATATTTCGTCAGCATACATTATGTTAGTGATGTGCTTGACACTAAATGGAGATACACCGTCTAGGAAGATTGTTAGTGTCATGCTGTGCACTAAACTTATTTATCAAGTGCTCTACTTGGCACTTGTTACAGTGATTGATTGTCATTAATCTGTATGGCATTGAATAATCACTAAGTATTTAGTTTTTTCAAGTACATGATTGTTGTTCTGGACAATGTTCATAAAGATGTACATGAACGTGATATGAACTTCCTGAAGACAGCTCAAGCAAGGAGTTTGGATTGAGCTGAAGATGAAGACGGTTGTGCATCGTGCCATAACTGAGATTGTTCAACATGTTGATTACTGTTAGTTAGTTTGAGTGATATGATAAACATGGATTTTTCATATATTTTGAGGTATTTTTGGATGGTAGTTCTCATGCATTGCATGCGTATTTTGACAAGTTGCACATAGTTTTCCATATGTTGTGCAGTGTAATATTTTTGCTCATTTTGAAGGGATTTAATGCCAATTATTTTAGGAGATTCAAATGATCTAGAAAAGTACCTAAGAAGATAGAGAATCTATTTAGGAGCACATTGCAACTTGAATCGGCTCAATCGGATGAGAAACGAGCGAGAACGGAGCAAAACGGCAGAGCTTGTTGAAGGTATGCAAGCTGGCACAGACCGTGCCGTCCCATGCCATGAAGCAAGCAAGTTTTGTAGTCTCGGTAGCCACAATACGGACCGTGCTGTCCAACAACATGGACCGTGTCCCATGACGTAACCACGGAGGCGTGTTTTAACGCACGGCACGGCCCGTGCCGCCTGTTTCCGGAAAATTGGGCCTCTTTCCTTACTTTGACAGTTGGACTCTATATTCCTCACCTATAAAAGGCTCTGCTTTGCACTATTTTTGGGACAACTTTTTCACCCTATATTGAAGCAGAGAAGTGCTGTGAAGACGGAGGGAGATGGAGATTGAAGATTTAAACATCCGGCATAAGTGTTTCATGTTTATAGTTTAATTTCATCATGACTTTTGTAATTCATATTTTATTAGATTGTAGTTTTACTATGAGCGGCTAGAACTCTATTAATTCTAGGGTTTGCGTACATGTGGATGCTATGTTATTAATTTAATTCTGTTATTCTTATCTTCTGATTATTGTGTTCAATTATTCAAGTGTTGTTATTTCATGCTTGATTACTGGCCATAATTAATTACATGCTAGCTAGTAATTTGAGACCTGGCGGAGATAATTAACTAGTGGGATCAATTGAGCATTTTGATACACGTTCTATGGAATCTGTAGGGGACTTAATCTGTTGATCTATCGGGAGTTAATAAATTAACCTAGAGACGAAAGTGATAGGTAATTTATTAATCTACTTCTACCTTGAGACCTGGCGGAGATAGGTAGTTATATTTCTGATTCTTCACCAATAATCGGATTAAAGTGGGAAGAATTAGGATTGGATTAGTACATAGTTGATACATGTGAATTCTATTTCCTGGGATTAATCTTTATTAATTGATTGAATTTGTCTATTTGATTTAATTAATTTGCTTTGGATAATTAGTTTAAATCTTTCTTATTTAATTATTCTGATTCTGTTTTTGATTGGTTTGATTTGTGTCTAGCTTTAGAAAACCCATATAAAATTTAGGTAGTTTGGATAATAAAAACGTGTTAGCTTAGTACTCAGTGTGGTCATATTTTCAGTCCCTGTGGATACGATATTCGATTCACTACTATATTGCATTGTTCTGTGTTAGTTGCAGATTAGTGCATAAAAATTAGTGCATCAACTTTTTGGCGCCGTTCCCGGGGAATGTATTTGATTTTACATTGATATTATTACTAACATTGATTTATTACTTCAGGTAGTGTATGAAAACAAGGTCTACACAGCCACAGGTAGATCCTGTTTCCAATTCCCCTGATCGAGCTCATAGACAGAGGAATAAGAAACGCAGACAACAAGAAGCAGAAATGGCGGCCAACAATGAGAATAGTGATGTGGAAGCATTGGCTAGAAGGCTCCGAGAGATGGAACAAAGATTGGCTCCACAAGCTGCGCCCGAACAAGAAACATCACCTCTAAATCAGCTGTATCGGGCACCTACTGACAGATATTTGGGCACCGGATAGGGTGGCGGCATTGCCGCAAACAACTTCAAACTCCATCCAGCATTGATCAACATGGTAGTTGCAGAGCAGTTTAGCGGAAAGGCTACAGAAAATCCAAATGCTCATCTGAATGCATTTTTGGATATCTGTGACACCATCAAGATGAATGGTGTGAGTGACGACATCATTCACATGAGGATTTTCATTTTTTCTCTGAGGGATCGAGCTAAGGAGTGGTTCAAGAGCTTAGACAAGGAGTCAATCACCACTTGGGATCAGATGTGTCAGGCTTTTCTCACCAAATATTTTCCTCCCTCCAAAGCTTAGAAAATTATTACTGAGATCACCCACTTTTCTCAGATAGGGGATGAATCCATTTATGAAGCTTGAGAGTGGTACAGAGACTTGCTGCGGTCATGCCCACAGCACGGATTCAACACTAATAAACAAATCACGCATTTCTATAGTAGACTAACTCACAACACCAAGAGATTAGTAGACGCCTCGACTGGAGGATGCCTCATGAATAGGACTACTGCTGAAGCATTCAGGATTATTGAGGAAATGACAGCTACTAGTTACCAATGGCCGATGGAGAGGAAGATAACACGGCCATCAGCGGCAGTGTCTGACTCTGGAATGGATGAATTGAGGGCTGAATCGAGATTTTGAAGAAGCAAGTTCTTGAGGAGCGACGCTCGCATATGAAAGTTAATACCATACAGCAGCAAGGTTCAGAATCCACCATATTTGAAGGTGTCAATTTTGTCAACCAGATGAATTACAATGGTGGGAACTACAATAAAGGTCCTTCCGAGCTAAAGAAGTCTTCTTTGGAAGAGATGATGAGTCAGCTGATTGCTAATCAAAACAGTTTCATCGGGGCTACTAGTACAAAGATCACCCAGATTGAAGGGACAGTGAGTGCTTTGTCTAAGCAACTGAATATCTTAGAGGTCTAAGTAAGCCAGTTAGCCAACCAAGTGGCAATTCAGCACAAGTCGGGACAATTCCTAAGCCACGCTGAAGTCAACTCGAATGCGCACTGCAATGCTATTCAGGTGGTACATGGCGAGATCAATAGCAATCCTGCAGTGGAACTAGCTAAAGCGAAGCCTTCCTCGGTTCAGAAATTAGCGCCACCTACTACTTCCGCTTTTGCAAATTTTGTTGTTTCCACTACTCCTTCCAAAAAAATATAAGAGGATGAGAAGACTGATCATCTGCGGGATATCTTCAAGAAGGTACACATCAATATCCTTCTTTTAGATACTTTGAGATGGTTGTCGAGTGGTGTTAGAATTTTGAAGGAAGTTGTCTCACGAAAAAATAAGTTGAAGGATGTGGAGATGGTCCACTTAGTGGAAGAATGCAGTGATTGGCTGCAAAGGAAGTTACCATTTAAGATGACGGATCTGGGCAGCTTCACCATTCGATTGAAGATTGGGAGATCGTATTTTGAGAGAGTGCTATGCGATTCTGGAGCTAGCATAAATTTGATGTCCTTCACTATCTACAAGAAGCTGAAACTTGGGGATTTGAAGGAGGTGGAGATGAAAATCCAACTTGCAGATAGATCGTGCACGAAACCACGAGGAATCATTGAAGATGTGCTTGTCAAAGTGGATAATTTGGTGTTTCCTGCTGACTTTGTGGTGTTGGATATGCTTGAAGATCCTACAATGCCTTTAATCTTGGGAAGGCCATTTCTTACTATTTGTGAGGCTGAGCTAGATATGAAGAGAAGCGTGATGACCTTGGGGATTGATAGAAAAAGAGTTATTTTTCGAAATCCTCCACCAAAGGAAATCTCATAGTGTGATGAGGTGAGCCTGGCCAACAGCTTCATGGATGATGAGCCAGATGAAAAGCCTGTGATAAAGACACCCCAAATACATGCTCATAAAGCTCAAAAAGCACAGTCGTTTGAGATGTGCATGGTTTTGCAAGATGATGGAGGATTTTCTGCAGCTCCAGCTTCTAAGAAGACGAGAGTAAAATTTCGTGTCTTCCGAAAGAAGAATGTGAAGGGGGCTATGTTAGTTGAAGTGGTACCGGCAAAGCAAGCAGTGGCAGTGGACAACAGTCCTCGAAAGGGACGATCATTTTGTTGGTTAGAGTGTTGTTTTCGACCTCGTTGACTGTTGAGGTATCGTCTAGCTAAAGACGTTAAATAAAGCACTGGATGGGAGGTAACCCATCATTTTACTTGCTTTGTTTTTCTTTATTTTCTTTTGTGTAGTGTCTTTCTTTATTGTGCTAACATGTAGAAAGGAGTTTTGGAGCAAAAAGTTAATTTGAGATCATCCATGCCGGTTTCAAGGTCCTTTTCTCCATATTTGTATGCGGTAAGTTCGTTCCAAACACATCCTTTATTTGATTCCCTCCAAACTTATTCTCTTTGCAGTTGAATAAGTTTGGGAGAGGGGGATATATATGATATGTTTGGCACGTATTTTTGCTTTTATTTGTTTGTTTTTTTGTTTTTAGAGTCGTGTCTTGTAAACTCGTGAGATGCTGATGATGAAAAATGAGTTTATTTGTAAAAATTTGAATGAATTCGACTTCTTATGAGTTGTATAAATCAATGTGCACTTCTGATTTAAGTAGATTGAAACATGAACAATCCTGTGAGATTTTGAGCTTTACACTGTCGTATCATTGCACAGTTCGCTCTTTGATGAGTGTTTGTCGGGCATGCATTTGTGTCTCTAGAACTTGTCGTGGTTTCTGATCGAGTTACTTGAGTATATAAAAGATTTAGATATGATTTAAGGCCATTCGTTCTTAGCCACATGATTTTCCTAAACACTAACCCAGAAAAATTGACCTTTGCTAGGCAATTTTGAGCCATAATTACATTTTGTTCATAAACTTGGATGATATGAGGTTTGAATGGTGAATAAGGGTATCCATTTTGATGAGTAGTGATGATTTGGGTGGATGAATGGATATGATTTGGTGCTTAAATATTTGTCATTCTCATAAGCTAAAAAAAAAGAAAAAATAAAAAAAAAAAAGAAAAGAAAAAAAAAGAATGAAGCTAAGCCAAACTCAAATAGATGGCGATTGAGAATTTTTGTCATTTGTTGGCTTAATTGTATGAATTTTGTAAAGCATAAGAGAATGATGACGTATGTACAAAGTACATGAAAATCGAGAGATTTTGGAGATGATTGGGTAAATTGGAGAAGTTAGAAGGTGGATTTTTGTATCCATACTCGGGTTGAAAAAGAAAGAAGGTATTAGTGGTTTGAATTTATATTTGAGTCAATTAGCCAAAATTTACTAACCTAACCAATGTCCCTACATTACATCATAAATTAAAGACCTTTTTGATCTTTATTCTTACATGTTCAAGTATAAATGAGTTAGACGATTGGCAAGCTTATGGTTGATACTTTTGCATTGCATTTGATTCAATGAGAGTGCATCTTATACACTTGAGAGATGAGTGATACAATTATAGGTGAGGTTCATGTTTAGATCTATTGAGATTGGTTGTGCATATAATTTTATGAGTTATAGGAATTGTATTTGTTCTTGAAAATATATTTGGATTTGTTCTTGAGGCATTAATGATCGAGTTTACTACGCTCTTCCATGTTTATTCTCTTAGCGTTCTTCTCATTGTTCGAGGACAAACAATGGTTCAAGTTTGGGGGATTGATAAACATGGATTTTTCATGTATTTTGAGGTATTTTTGGATGGTAGTTCTCATGCATTGCATGCGTATTTTGACAAGTTGCGCATAGTTTTCCATATGTTGTGCAGTGTAACGTTTTTGCTCATTTTGAAGGGATTTAATGCCAATTATTTTAGGAGATTCAAATGAGCTAGAAAAGTACCTAAGAAGATAGAGAATCGAGTTAGCAGCGCATTGCAACTTGAATCGGCTCAATCGGATGAGAAATGAGCGAGAACGGAGCAAAACAGCGGAGCTTGTAAAAGGTATGCAAGCTGGCACGGCCCGTGCCATGAAGCAAGTAAGTTTTGGAGTGTCGGTAGCCACGGCACGGACCATGTTGTCCAAAGGCACGGACCGTGCCCCAGGCGTGTTTTAACGCACGGCACGGCCCGTGCTGCCCACAGCACGGCCCGTGCCGTCTGTTTTTGGAAAATTGGGCCGCTTTCCTTACTTGGACTCTATATTCCTCACCTATAAAAGGCTCTGCTTTGCACGATTAGTGCATAAAAATTATTGCATCAACTTTTTGACGCCGTTGATGCACTAATTTTTATGTACTAATCTGCAACTAACACATGATAATGAAATATAGTAGTGAATCGAGTATTGTATCCACAGGGACTGAAAATATGACCACACTGAGTACTAAGCTAACACGTTTCTATTATCCAAACTATCTAAATTTTATATGGGTTTTCTTATGCTAGACACAAATCAAACCAATCAAAAACAGAATCAGAACAATTAAATAAGAACGATTTAAACTAATTATCCAAAGTAAATTAATTAAATCAAATAGAAAAATTCAATCAATTAATAAAGATTAATCCTAGGGAATGCAATTCACATGTATCAACTATGTCCTAATTCTTCCCACTTTAATCCGATTATTGGTGAAGAATCAGAGATATAACTATCTATATCCGCCAGGTCTCATGGTAGAAGTAGATTAATAAATTACCTATCACTTTCATCTCTAGGTTAATTTATTAACTCCCGATAGATCAACAGATTAAGTCCCCTTCAGATTCCATAGAACGTGTATCAAAATGCTCAATTGATCCTACTAGTTAATTATCTCCGCCAGGTCTCAAATTAACTAGCTAGCATGCAATTAATTATGGCCAGTAATCAAGCATGAAATAACAACACTTGAACAAATGGACACAATAATCAGAAGGGAAGAATAACAGAATTAAATTAATAACATAGCATCCACATGTACGCAAATCCTAGAATTAATAGAGTTCTAGCCGCTCATAGTAAGACTACAATCTAATAAAATATGAATTACAAAAGTCATGACGAAATTAAATTATAAACATGAAACACTTATGCTGGATGTTTAAATTTTCAATCTCCGTCTTCACAGCACTTCTCCGCTTCAATATAGGGTGAAAAAGTTGTCCCAAAAATCGTGCATAGCAGACCCTTTTATAGGTGAGGAATATAGAGTCCAAGTAAGGAAAGAGGTCTAAAATTTCCGGAACAGGCGGCACGGGCCGTGCCATGCGTTAAAACGTCATGGGGCATAGTCCGTGCCATTGGACAGCATGGTCCGTGCTGTGGCTACCGAGACTCCAAAACTTGCTTGCTTCATGGCACGGTTCATGCCAGCTTGCATACCTTCGACAAACTCCGTCGTTTTGCTCTGTTCTTGCTCGTTTCTCATCCGATTGAGCCAATTCAAGTTGCAACGTGCTCCTAACTCGATTATCTATCTTCTTGGGTAATTTTCTAGCTCATTTGAATCTCCTAAAATAATTGGCATTAAATCCCTTCAAAATGAGCAAAAATGTTACACTGCACAGCATATGGAAAACTATGCGCAACTTGTCAAAATACGCATGCAATGCATGAGAACTACCATCCAAAAATACCTCAAAATACATGAAAAATACATGTTTATCATGATAGTCAGAAGTCAATTTGTGAACATACAAGACATTCCGCTGTGCTACCTGATGTGAAGGTTCAGAGATCAACAATGTTCATTGCAATGTTCGTGAATAATTGCATGAATATCCTTTGTCCAGATTGTTCTTCCAAAGATCGTTGAAGCTGTTTGGAGTTTCCAACCAAGAGGAGATTCAAGATCATTCTAGAAGATGTATTATCTAGCTTGAAGAGCACACGATTTAAGACAAGGCAGAATTCTAAAGATGGAAGAAGTTCTAACATGAAAAGTCCTAGGGTTTAGTTTCTATAAGGAAAGTTTCCTTATCAGTGTCAGAATAGGATTAGGACTTATGTTTCCTTGTTAAGGTTGTGTTGTTAATCTATATATAGTCTGGGATACAAACTTGTTAGAAACAGATATCGAACAATCGATTGAATACACTGAAGTTATCGATTTGCACAAGAGCTCTAAAATTGTTTAAGAGTCGAATAGGTTTCGGTTATCATTGTTAGGCTAGAGATTAGTATTCTAGACATAGTGTATTAAAACACTTTTCATACACTGTCAAAGGGTTCTCGGGAGAGAATACCTGTCGGAACTAGATATGTTGAAATATAGGTTGTGACAGGAGCTCATAGTTCAATCCATCGAAAGAGGGTATTCGGGTAGAAAGGGTATTGAGTGACGTAAGGTCAGCTGCATGTAAGATCCCAAGTAAACGATACATCGGAGTAGTTGATTGTTTCTCACAGACTTGACAAGTTCTCCTGACGTAGATCAGTTGATTGAATAGGGTTACCAACTGTTGTGTGCTTTACTTTCTGCAATTTACATTAAGTTCATTAAAATGTTCTTGAACATTTTAGTGAACATTATCTTACAACGTTCTTGAGCATTGTTAAGAACGTTTGCAGACATATACTTTTCACGGGGTGTGCAATTTCACTTTATAAATCATAATTTGATAGAATAAACCCTAATAGTCAACTAGTAACTAAAATGGGAAATTAAATTTAAAAATATAATTATTAATCATAATTAGATGAAGTAAACCATAATTTAGATGAATTATATCCTAATTGAGATTGAATAAACTTTATAAAATCAATATAAGTATACTACGCTAGCATTATGATAATGTTTCGTTATTACAATGAACACATTAAGTTAGCATATAATAAATGGTTTGTTGGCATACCTTATGGTAATGCAAATGAAGTACTATTATAAGCTAATGAAAACATTTACAACCTCGGTATATATAGAAAAAAATTATATTTTTCATTCATGTTTTTCATCTAAACATAGCATTCCAACATCTTAAATGAAAGAGTATGAAGAGATCTTTAATTTGATATTTTTTTGTGTCACTTTAATTAAAAACGAGCAAGCTATGGTCATTTAAAACTTTCAAGATATTTTTTAATTTGCTTACATCATCATTTTTAAAAGTTTAGACGAAAGTAACTTACTTCCTTTGTTTTTTTATCTTGTTTTTTACAAAATTGATATCGTCTACTGTATTAAATCTCAACCATATTCATCACATTGGATGATGTATGATGTAGTCCTAGTTCTCACATGCACTAGGAAAATGATCTAATATTTTATTCACACACACACACACAGATTGGCGGATTTAGGGGTTGGGGGAGGTCTACCCCCTATCCGAAAAATTTTCACACTAGGAAGGGGGCTTGTGGTTTTTCCGGCCACAGCCCCCAACAATCATTGGCCAGAGAGATGAGAGAGGAGGGATAGAAGAATGGGGTTGCGTAAGTTGTGAATTTTACTAAATCGGTGGTGGTGGTTGATGTGATTCTGAGATGAGAGAGATAATGGAGGTTGAAGAAAAAAATGGAGAAGAAAGGAAATTGAGGGGAAAGAGGAAAATGGGGATCCACACCAGATCACCCATTGCATTTCCTGTTCCAAACCTTTGTGTTTTTTTTAAAAAATATTTTTTTAATTTTAAATTTATTATGATTTAATTTAATTAAAAAAATTTATTTAGGGTTCATCCATCCCCAATTAGGGTATATTAATATTTTTAAAAATAAAAATAAAAATAGAATCTAGTTATGCCACACCAAATGGAATAGGACTTGCAATAGAAGATCTGATCCGATGGGGATCGGGGGATGATAGTGGAGAGAAAATTTGAATATTTTATTAAATAAACTAATTGCACATTCATCTTTGATACATAATTTTCACTTTAGTCCTTGATACATAATTTTTAATTTTCATTATTTTTAAAAGAGTTTTAAAAATAATTTATTTATTAATTTTTTTAAAATTCATTATTTAGCCTATTATTATCATGATTAAATATTTATGAGTATTTAACTTAAGTATTTAGTCTATTATTATGATTAAATATTAATGAGAATTACTTTAAGAATTTTTAGGTGCAGCGCGATTATTATTAAATAACTTTCATGTAATTTCTTGAATCATTCCCAACGATCAATTAAGATGTGTGATTTTATATTTATTTAATTAGTAATTATTAATTCATTTATTATCACAAAAAATAATTTTAATTATCTATGTAGGCAAAATTTTATTTTAATTTCAATTATCTATGTAATCAAGACACTCACACATAACTATTTTAAATTCAATTAATTAAAGTTTATGAAACTTTCTTTCCAAGTATTTTATTTATGTTATTATCTACGACTGTTTCACTTACATGCCTAAAAAAAGAAATTGAATGTAAAAAGGTTAGCAATCATCCATCCCATCACTATTCTCTCTCAACCACGTCATCAAACAAAAGCATGTATGGTCATTGTCCCTTTGGGGATGGCCTAGTGGTGGAGTGGTGATATTTTGAGGCCAAAGGTCTCAAGTTCGAATCCCACCAACACCACTAGGTATGAGCCTATCACACCTGGCTTGCCAAGTGTGGTTTACCTCCCCTGTGTGGTTTGCAGGCTATTACACAGGGGCGGGGTTTACCCAGTGCGCACCTCAGTAGCGGCTGCGGGTTACCTTCGACAATAAAAAAAAGCATTCTCTCTCAACCACGTCATCAAACAAAAGCATGTATGGTCATTGTCCCTTTGGGGATGGCCTAGTGGTGGAGTGGTGATATTTTGAGGCCAAAGGTCTCAAGTTCGAATCCCACCAACACCACTAGGTGTGAGTCTGTCACACCTGGCTTGCCAAGTGTGGTTTACCTCCCCTGTGTGGTTTGCAGGCTATTACACAGGGGCGGGGTTTACCCAGTGCGCACCTCAGTAGCGGCTGCGGGTTACCTTCGACAACAAAAAAAAAATGCATGTATGGTCATTGCTTCAACATGCATACCCTCCCCCCCCCCGAAATTTTCTGGTTCCACAATTGCTCGCGTGCGCACTTACACGCACACACACACACATAATGTGCTTCGCATATAAACGTGAAAACTAGCTTGTTTACTGCAATTTTAATGTTTTTCTTATTATATTTTTGTGCTAAAACAATTATGACTAAAATATAATAAGAAAAATATTAAAAATAATTTGTAAAAATTAACACCAAAATACAATAAAAAACATTAAATATATTATAAACAAGTTAATTTTCATGTTTATACGTGAAGTAATAGTCTTCATTTGAACTGAATCCTATATATAGTATATGGTTTATATCATATATTCGAATACTAAGGAGGTGATTAGAATAAGAGAATGGAATTAGGTATGAATGAAATGAACTTAGGAATGGAATGAAGGTATGAATGAAATGACGATTCTTATGATCGGTATGTCTACGGAATGAAGAACATAATGAAATATCAATTTTTTTTATCTTATATAATGAATATTTTATGTAATTTCAAATTTTCTTATAATTGAATAAAGTGTACGTAGTAGCTAATAAATATCAACGCATGTCTTAATTTATTTCTTATATTTGTAAACACTATTTTTCTTTTGTAGTATATGATTTTTTCTAATTTTTTTAGCAAATTATAATTTATTTATTTTATTGAAAAACTTTATTCTAAAATATTTAATTAATGAATATATAAGAATTTCTATAAGTTAATACAAATATTTTTACTTCATAGAAAAATACTTTAACGTTCAATTTTTCATTTGAATATATTAAATTATATCAGATACATAAATATTTTATATTGTATTATAACATATTTTTATGTTATATTTATTTCGACATCACTTTCATTCTTCTTCAACAAAATTATAAAAGTTTTCAAATTTTGATTTTGACATATATTTTAAATTAAATTTTGAAAATAAATAATAATAATAATAATAATAATAAATTATTTGATTTGATTTTTTATTTATTTTTTTCTAAATATGATAAAATAATATTATAAGACATGATTATGTATAAATATATCATATATTAATTTTTTTGGTCATTGGAAATAACTAAACTCATGGGGGTGGGTGGAATGGCTATTCCCTTTCTTTTGGGAATAGAGATTCCATCAGGAATGATGATTCTTGATTTTAAACCATACCAATCGTCGGAATGGGAATGTACATAAAAATGATCATTCTATTCCATTCCATTCCATTGTAACAATCACGTCCGAAGTGTTGGTTTAAGAACTACCAACTATTTCTAGCTACTAAATCTACCAAATTCAATGGTTGAGATTGAGATGGGAATTTAACTATTTAAGTATCTTTTTAACTTTGTTTCCTTTTTATAATCTCAAGAGGTTAACTTAGTCTTTGTAAAATGAATCTCATATTATAATGTCTTGCCGTATCAATGTAAATCTTGTAACATGCGTTCTCCTCCATCTTCCATATCTTCGATATCAATTCATTATTTTCCTTAATTTTCATTGTTTTTACTCCATATATTTTATTCCATCTATTTTTACACCCATTTATTTTCTTGCATCGGTTTCTCACACGAAATCATTCATTGCACTTTTTGTGTTTTATTCTCTATTATATATTCGATTTTTTTAGTTATTTTATTTTTATTATTGAATTTCAATTTCATTGTACTTCAGTTTAATTTTATTTGAATATTTATGTGCCACATGTAATTACATTACAAATTTGATAATTGGAAAAAATGAGTCAATCTTATTTGATATTGAATATACTGGTGCAGATGTTAATCTTTTTTTTTTTTTTTCATTGCTGAATAATGGAATCTGGGACCCTTTTTATAAAAGTAGGTATCAAAATAATAATTTTCAAAGAGAAGGTATTGGGTGCATAAGGCATTTAAGACGGCGCGTGGAGCCCACGCGCCAAGGC
Source organism: Perilla frutescens (assembly GCA_026008535.1). Taxonomy (NCBI): domain Eukaryota; kingdom Viridiplantae; phylum Streptophyta; class Magnoliopsida; order Lamiales; family Lamiaceae; genus Perilla; species Perilla frutescens. The sequence goes on from BRKX01000005.1 coordinate 48,971,697, forward strand.
ACATTTTTTTTTCTAGCAGTTTTTTTCGCTTTTTTTAATCCGATTTCACCCCCAAAAAAATCCTAAAAAACACAAAATAAACCCTAAACCCCCCCCCCCCCCCCCAACCAAAAAAAACTATAAAAAACACCAAAAATACCCTAAAAAAATTAGTCAAAGGGTGGGTTTGACCGTGTTGACCGGGTTAAAGCGCGGATTGACCCGACCTGTTTTAAATAGCACTATTTAAGACCGTTGCATGGTAGTGTTTGCCATTTTCCAATGTTGTGACATTTTTAAAAGTTTGCTTACACCTTGAGACATTATCTATCATCCACCTAAAAAAAGGTAGAAACTCAAACATTCAAAATTCATACGGTAGTAATGTGACAAACAAATAGACATGGTAAATCTATCTATCAATCTATTTATCTATATACCTACCTATTTATCTATATATATATTTAAAGTAAAATCACAGGGACAATTATCTTAAAAATAATGAACGTAGACTACTTAATAATTTTTAATTAAAATTAGTATAAAATCCTGGTTGTGATCCATTGATTTGTGCCTTACTAAGAATCAGAAGTTCAAGTTTTTATACATCTTTACCAATTACCGATTACCAATTACTAAGAAAAACAAAACCTACTCCCCACGTTTTAAATTTAGAATTTTTCTTCTACAACAACTGCAACCTCACCTTTCATTTTCAATTTTTGTATCTAATTTAATTTAATGATTTAATTACATCTCACTGTTTATTATTTTTATTTTTAAATTTATATTTTTTTTCCTTATATGTTGATTTAGGATTTTTTCCTTCTTAAATAATTGCAGCCCACGTTTCATTGTTAATTATTGTATGTAATTTAATGATTTTATTACATTTCATTATTTATTATTTCTTTCTTTAAATTTTGAATTTTTCCTTAAATAATCCTTCAACACAAGTTTCCTTTTTAGTTATTATATATTAATTTAATGATTTAATTATACATTCCATTCAATCAGGGCATAAATTGACTCATGGTATAAACCCGCTAATGAAAATTCCAGATTGATAGGCACTTCATTGTTGATTCAATAAATAGATGAGTTTCTGGCTTGCCAAGTGTGGTTTACCTTCCTTGTGTAGGTTTGCAGGCTATTACACAGGGGCGGGGTTTACCCAGTGCGCACCACAGTAGCGGCTGCGGGTTACCCTCGACATCCAAAAAAATAAATAAATAAATAAATAAATAGATGAGTTTGTCCCCTTGGGGATGACCTAGTAGTGGAGTGGTGTTTCTTGAGGCCAAATGTCTCAAGTTCGATCTACCACCAACACCACTAGGTGTGAGCCTGTCACACCTGGCTTGCCAAGTGTGGTTTACCTCCCCTGTGTAGGTTTGCAGGCTATTACACAGGGGCGGGGTTTACCCAATGCGCACCACGATAACGGCTGCGGGTTACCCTCGACATCCAAAAAAAAAAAAAAAAAGATGAGTTCGTGACTGTCCTAATGTGATAAAATATGGACTTTGATTACTTGGTGAATAGGTAGAAATATGATGTCTCACGTCATCATAAAATAATAAGAGAGAGAAAAACTTGTGTTAGATCATCTAGCAGGTAATAACCATTCACATTTTTAAATTTTTAGATATTCTAAATATAAAATATCAACAAAGAATAACAAAATATGCACATGGAAAATATTTAATTTTTATTTTTTAAATTCTAATACTACTTATGGTGTAAACATTCATACTTTTAACTTTTTAGAATTTGTTAAATAAAAACACATCACCAAGACATGAATAGATAACAATTAACAACCATTCACATCTTTAATTTTTTAGATTTTCTAAAAAAAAAATCACAAAAAACATAACAAAATGCCCATAAAAAATATTTGAATTTTCAATTTTTTAAAAATTCTAATACTATTTTTGGTATAATCAAATGACTTACTACATAATTAATGAGCATTTTGAATGACAACCATTTACATTTTTTTTTATTCTAATACTACTTATGGTGTAAATAAAAGGGACAAGAGCTTCACCATTAGGTGTGAGCATGTCACATCTGGCCTGCCAAGTGTAGTTTACCTCCCATGTGTGGTTTGCAGACTATTATATAAGGACAAGATTTACTCAGTGCGCACCTCAATAGCTGTTGCGGGTTACCCCCGACAAAAAAAAAAAGGATAAGTGCTTGTAGTGGAAAAAAAAAGAGTTAAAAGAGGCCAATTCGTTTAAAATAACATAATGTCAAATTGAATTTTTTTTTTTAATTCTAATTAATATACATCTTATGGTGTAGATGAAAGTATCTGCTATATTTTGTGCAACACTCCATACTAAACAATTAAATTTTAATTTTCCACAAACTGTAGTTTATGATTCCGTCCGCTACTTATCATGTAATCAAAGAAGCTTATAATTAATGAGAGCTTTTAATGGAAGATAAAAAATTGAAAAAATAATCACCCAAAAATTCAATTGATTCAGTTTAAAAACATAAAAAAAATTATAAATGTGCTTATGAAAATATTTTATAAATATTACAAATATAATGTTATATATATATATATTGTAAACTAGCATTTGATAAAGTTATAATTATTTCTTATTATATACTAATACTATTACGATTAACAATATTTCAACTATCATCAAACTTTAAATTTAAAATGTGTAGACCAATCTCCGAACATTGTACGGTATGTATATATATATATGTGTGTGTGTGTGTGTGTAGTAGGGCTGCTAATACGGACGGGTTCGGGTACCCTACCCGATTTTACCGGGTACCCGGTCCCGGAAATCTGCCTAAAATGATACCCAACCCCGTCCCACCCAAGCTAACCGGGAATCCAAATACCCGGGCCGGGTATACGGGTCGGGAAAATGGGTACCCGTATAATCAGCTTTAAAAAAAATAAAGGCCACCAGTAGTTCCAATTTGTCTCTAAGCATTTCAGTACCCGTTGCCATCACTTTGCCTAACACTGTTGACATAGAAAGAAATAAATTAAGAATTTAAGAAAAATGAATAAAGAAATCAACATAGTATAAATCTAATAAATGTAACAAACTATAAAATTTTACGAACCTCTAGAAAATTCTCTTTCAAGTTCTTCTTCTGCCACTCCTTCATCTTTCTTCTCAACAAGATGAGATTTCAACCAATATACACGAGAGTTTAGGGTTTTAGGGTTTAAGTTGCTTGCGTGAGTGTGACAAAGAGAGATTATTTTCTTTAATATTTAACTATTAAAATATAATATTATATATATATATATATAATTTAAAAATTTAAAAATCGGGTAGTTCGACGGATAAATCGGGACGGTACGGATATACCCGGTACCCGGATAGCTTAAAAAAAAAATCTATCACCCGTACCAACCCCATTAATTTCGGATATTGGGTACCCGATTACCCGCCGGATTCCGAGTCGGGATCGGGTTACCCGTATACCCGGAATCCGTATTAGCAGCCCTAGTGTGTAGTAAGCACTTAAACCATTTAAGAGGGCGCATCTGAATTAACACTTTTCAGTTAAACATCCGTCTTTTATCTGTTAGATTTGAGTATAATTAATAAGTATCATATATATAGTTAAGATAATATATTAATTTCACAAAATACTTCTTCCGTTTTCATAATGTTTATTATTTTAGGAGTTTTATTTTGTGCCAAAATGTTTGTTGTTTTAGATTTTTTCACACTCTTTCTCCCAAGTTTAACTCTACAAATATATGAAGAGAAAAAATTTTGCTAACTTTTTAGGAAAATATAAGGGAATAAAATTTTTATTTAGGGGGTGTATTGGATTGAGATTTCGTTGGACTTTTAAAATTCGGGTGTATTCAATCCAGACTTTTAAAAGTCCAACGAAATTGTGGTGTATTCAATCCAGACTTTTAAAAGTCCAACGAAATCTTGGTGTATTCAATCCAGACTTTTAAAAGTCCAACGAAATCTTGGTGTATTCAATCCAGACTTTTAAAAGTCCTTTAAAATTCTGCGGTATTCAACAATCCACGGACTTTAAAAAGTCATTGATTTCGTTGGATTTCAGCTGGATTTCACGTGAAAATTACAAAGGATGAAATCCGACCTCTGGACACGAGATTTCGATGGATTTGGAAAATCCGGCGAGCGCTGTGTCCCAGCGACCGGTGAGGAGTTGAAATCGGGCACCCCAGCCGTCACCCGACCCCAGCGGCCGCTGGTCTTGCCGATGATGGCACTCCAGCCAGCGGCCGCTGGGTTTAATTTTTTTTCGAATACACCGATTGTTGTGTTCCAACGAGCGTTGACGAGATGGATTTGAAATCCATTGAAATCGTTCAAAATCGTCCGAAATCCATACACGAAATCCGTCAGACTCTGCGTGGAGTTGGGAGACTCCATGTGGAGTCTATGGATTTATAAAATCCATAAAAATCCATGAACATTTTAAAGTCCAACAAAATCCATCAAAATCCTAATTGAATACACCCCCTTAATATAGAAAGAAGTGGTATATTAGTCCAAACAATTAATTATTAATTCTAGATTAAAATCTTAAAATAATAAACATTATGAAACGGAGGTAGTACATAATAAAGTTAAAATAGTGGTCAAATCAATCTAATTAATTGAAATATATAAATTATCATGTACGGATGTACATAAGGCTAATATTAGACGGGTGAAAAAGTAACAAATAAAATATTGAAAAAATCGCATTTATTTTATTGGAAAATATTGTTAATTTTTATAATTATTATTACATTTTTTGAGTTAAAAAAAAAATCACTTCTAATACAGAAAAATATATCCGCTAACACTAAAATATATTACGTATCTCTTATGCGCCAACTTGTGTACTGCACATGTCCAGATATACACAAAATTTATGTACAATGAATGTACAAAAGCTTAATCTTTGAAATATAAATTAGACGGTTAAAATTCATAAAACTGATCAAAATTTAAATATTAATACAATCAAACATTAATAAAATTATAAATATAATATTGAATATAAATTTGAATTCACACCTTTAGCTCATTTTATATATTTTGACTGTCGGACAGTCTTGCATGACTTTTTGTGTTACAGAAAATGGGTTTAAAGATTCTAGAAGCCTACTTAAATGAATTTCTACTCTTTGGTGTGGCCAATAAATGGTTACGTAGCATGTGAATGCAACTAAAGTTTTTTAGACAATCACACGTACTTGGGAAAGATGAAATAATCAACTTCGCACTTACTTTAAGGAACGCATGTAAATCAATCTCACATGGACTGTTTTTTCGAATAAAAATTGTATTATAACAATAATAAAAAATATGGAAGTTAAGAATACAAATCCTTGGCATATCAAATCAATATTTATTACTCCTTCCATTTCGATTATAGTCTCATTTCTCCTCGCATATAAATTAAAATTATTTATAAAAATAAAATATTGACGCTAAACTTTGAATAATACCCTTATTCAATATTTATTACTTTTGAAATTTAAGTTGTTAGTTTTTTAATTTTCAATAATTAATAAGAGTGTATTTGTACATTACCACGAAAATTAAAGTTACTTATAGTAATGAGACTATATAATTGAGACACCCCAAAATAATAATAGGAACTACATAATCGGATAGATGGAGTATTTTATAATTTTTAGATTTTAACAAATTAAGTATTAATTTTACATATTTCTACATTCTTTTTCCCAACTTTAATTGTGCTTTTATAACAAAAATGTGTACATAATTTGATATGATATGGATAGAGTATATTTATTAAAGTTATTAAATCTTAATTATGCGAAAAATTATAAAATAATAATTAATCATTATGGAGGGAATATGTCAAATCGGGAATACCCACGTGACCACGTCACAAAGATCCCAATATAAAAAAAAAATACATCTCTGCTTCGAGATCTATTATTTTCCTTCTCCCACTAAAAAAATCAAATCAAATCAAATCAATATTTTTATATGAAATCATTTGTCCTGCTGGAACAATAATTATGCGAGTAAAATGTGGAATGGATGGTCTATAAATTTTCGATTCTGCTTGCTACGTGGGCGGGTATAAATTTGACATCTCATTGTCATTGGCATAGCTGTATAGTTTTATTAAATTACAATTTTATAATTGTAAAAAAAGTCAATTACGAGCGGCCAAACGCATTTTCTAAAACCGAAAAAAAAAAAAAAAAAAAAAAAAAACAGTGCGCAAATTCTACGTCAATTATGTGACTTAAAAATTAGAATTATGAAAAACGAGGGTTTTATAATGTCACTTCTTTTTTATATGGTGACTTAACTTGAAGAACAATCTCATTATTTAAAACTTGTGAATCTTTAAATTTCTCAAACATCTTCTTCATTGAAATATTTTATACGAGTCTTGCGACAGCATGCATGTGCGAATATCACAAAACCTTCATAATTTCAAAGTCAAGTAAACCTGGACATTTTAAACCATACATAAATTTTAAACAACGTTACTTGAGAGAATAGTTATAATCGATCGGTCTATAGATTTTTAAATCCCCATTTTTCTTATAGTGTTAAATTCAGTAATTAACACAATGTTTACCATATTTTTTTAATTTTCACATAACAATTAAAACGTTACAATTAAACCACAATCTTTCATTTTTATTTTTTATCTTGCAATTGTAATATCCCCAATTATTTTTCATTGAAATTTGTCCATTTGTATACTATTTTTCTACTTACCAAAAATATATCGTTTAGGATACTATTAGGTGATATCGTGTTGTTAGTCCATTTATGAAGTTTCTCATCTTTATAATCCCATGTTTTCGATTCATTTTTCAAAATACATATAATTTGTGGACATATCATGGAAAATTTATATGTTCTAAATTTTAAAACACATGAATTGAAGTACATAATTTTTGGAATTTTGAGGTTGATAAAACAATAATCAAAGTTATATATCCTACTATATCTAAAAGTAGGATAGTCGTCCTTGGTAAAATGGTAATTTCTTTTTCCCGTCAAAACTATCCTACCTAAATTAGCTTACAATTTATCTTAATTAGGCGTTATAATACTAGGATTTAATATATTATTATCATATCAATTCTTGATTCCCATCAAATTAGCCTAACTACTTTTTAATTAGTTTCAATATTTACCTTAATTAGTTATCAATACACTTAATTAATCTCATCAAATTCGATCCATACCCTGAAATACGCAATTAAGGCACAATTTATTATTTAAATTATTTATTTAATTATAATAATAGTATAATATTGAGGATTTTAGTGTAATTTTTATAATATATGTCTCGATCATTAATTATTTTATACATATACTCCAATTAGATTGCATAAATTAACGTCAATTATATATACATTAATATATTCAACTAATTAATTAATTGATTGGTTTCTAATGTAATAATGGTAGTGTTGTGTATGAATGTATGTACTAGTATGTCTCGAGCACGATGTACATAATTATTTTATTTATTACTCAATATTCATTTATGTATGTGTGCAAAGTTACACTACAAATAAATCACATTATTCATTTCTTAGTATATAAAAATAACATATAATTATTAGATTATATAAAAATATAAAGATTTTCGTGTTCCAAATCTAGAACTTATTAATGAGGGTCGGAAGTGAATGTTAGTTTAGATAGATAAATCAATTATAAGCAAACCTCTAGATTATACACTCACTGTTTAGTATTAAGTATATAAAAAGCATCAAATATATTTTTTAAAAAGAGAGAAATCTTGCCATATGTAATAATTTTTAAAAATTATCAGAAAAGTTAAATTAAAGGAGTAATAACGTAACAAATGTAATTGAAGAATTATAATAGCCAAAATAATATTCACCAAATTAATGAGCATAACTCGATTTCTTGTAGCAATTTGGTCATCTGAGTTAGTTCAAGATAACCAAAAGTTATGGGCTTCGTTCAGGAGAAAAAAATTACAAAAAAATTTACTTTGAATTCAACTTCGAATCATAATCTCATCATGATTTCAATGAGATTAATCCATTTTTTATTCAATTGATTTGGTTTTCATTCATAAACTACTTAAACCAATTTTCATGTATTCAATATTTCAATTCCAAAACTTTAAACTCACAAATATTTCACAACTTTCAAATATTTATTGCACAATAATAGTTCATTTATAAAACTAATAATGAAGCCCAAAAATTATCATGTTTTAATTCCAGAATTTTTTCATAATTTCCAACCTTTGAACCATCCATTGAGCCATGTATTAAAACATTTAAATATCAATAATCATTATAAGGGAAAAAGCCAACGATCTAAATGTCAATAAAAAAAACAAAAGATAAATAATATTAAATGTCTAAACTTTTGGTCAATCAATGAATCTGAAAAGTTGTCATTTGTTAAAAATTTAAATGCTTTTAAAGATCTTTATATAAGATAAAATAGTAAGAATAAAACTAACAAAAAAAGGAATTAAATCAACCAAAAAAATGGTTTCTCGGCGAAATCCAACCCACCCCTGAAAATTAAATAAATAAAAATGAAATCTAAAAAGAAAATGAAGTTGAACACTTGATTGAGAGAAGGGGCTTCGAACCTATGAAGTCGGGCTAAGTGATGAGGCAGCCTAGAACCACTGACCACTAAGCCACAGATGTTTACTTAAACTTTTTTCGACAAAAATGTTATTTAATTAATATTTTATTAATATTTTTTATTTATAATTTTACCCCTGCAATTTTATCTTAACATATGTATAGATACGAGATATATATTGTATACACGTTATAATACTAAATCCATTCCATATCCAATACACACACATTAATGAATCAATTAAAAAATTTCATTATATAAGGGTTGGTTGAGTCCATTTTTTTTATCACACAATTCAGTTTTATTTTATTGAGAAATGAATTTATTTATTTTTGTACTTTTTTTAAATAGTATACTTCTATTTTCATGTGTATATTTGTGATGCTTTCATAGTCATGCTTCTTAGTTGCATATTTGTGAAGTATTGACCTCATTCTGATACAGTAGTGATAGTTCATTCAAAATTAAAGAAAAAAAGCCAATTGGTTGAAAGAGGAGGAATGAAGACACATTAATGAAGAAAGAATTGTGTTCTTCTGTATAATATATAGTTGTGATTAGTTAAAAAAGAAGGTGCAATAATAAAAAGAAAGGACAATGACCAAGAAAAGAGGACAAACAACATTTTAAAGAAGAGCAATGCATAGACTAATTTTTTCTTTTTGCTAAAATACTATTTTTCATTCAAAAAATTTATTTGTTGTTGGATGAAAAAAAAAACCTTGAATTTGCTAGATACTCTTTTTTATGTGTAATGGGCAACAATTTGGTATTAATTGTTATTTTATAATAATATAGAAATGTCCCTATTAATATTTGGTATAAATATTGATCATGATTTTTTTAAATTATAATTAATTTTTATTTTTTCTAATAAATATTATTAAAATTATAAATTTAATAATTAAATATGAATTGAACATGAAGAAGTGCAACATAAAGCTCGGACGGCTTCCTTGGATGCTAATTGCAGGACTGTAGAAATTGTGGTGCGTCAATAATTTTTGTAAAAAATTAATGTTGAAACTCAATTTGTCCAGTTTGCGGTCGTACACACACATGTGGTTATAGTAAAATTTATAAATTGGCAGATGTGTGTATTAATGCTGAAATATCTTTCGGTTGACATAAAATGGAAAAGTAGGGCCAACTTCTTCAACACCACACTAATTTACTGATCACACTTATTATTATTTTTTCATTTTTTTTATATTTTAATTTTTTATGCTTTTATATATTTTTAACCAATAACTATGTTAGACATGTGTAGGACATGCATTCAACTAGTTGGAATAGATGGTGACACATGGAGCACTCTTGTCATGCATGGTGACACTTGGAGCAAGACATGGTGACACTTGGAGAAAGGTAAGGTTGACACTTGGAGCAATGCAAGGTTGAATAGTGGCAATCAATTTGTGATGTATTTTAATATATGGTATTTGGTTGAAATAGAGAATGAATAAAATTGGGTTGGAAGGTCAAACGAACTCCATTTTTAATGAAATTAACAACCACACGATTATAAAAAGATTTGTAACTCCTAGTCAAAGACGAAACCAATTTTCGGAGTTAGATATAATGTGGTAGAATTTTATTTTCGGGATAAAAATACGATCTTTCAATAATTAGGACACCCATGATTTAATAAATCTCTAAATGACGAATGAAAAAGGCTAATGGAAATGTTTCGTCACGAGGAACAAAATTTGTGATCGAGAAAGATTTAGAGTACAACATGATTTTAAGAATAGAATTGAGCCAACTTTGGGAGTCCTTTTCTTTATATTTGTGATTTTTTTAAAATCATTTCAAAGCATCATATAATCAACGCATACTTCCTATACGGTTGAAATAATTCACATATTTATTTTGGGACAGGGTGTTACATTAATTCTTGTATATTATATGATTAGTTGTTTCGTTAAAAATGTATTCTTAATTAACTATCTCTGTTGAAAATGTGTTCTCAATTTTTGGTAGAAATGAGTGAATGATGGTTATGCTCCATACGTGCTAAGAATAAGAATGAGAAATGACAGTAGTGCATTTTACATAATTTTGGGACATGAATTGATAGCATTTAGCTTATTAAATTATGTGATTTACTAGCTATGTGTGCTTAATTTTCTATCATTATGTGTTTTTTTATGTGTTTGCAAGTTTTGCAGTAAAAATAATAAATTTTTGATATATTCAGTGCAAAATGATTAATTAAATCTTGGAGAGCTAAAAAAGGAGTCTAATTAGGCTTTGCGCTTAATTAATTACTCAATTAAAGACTGTTTAATTGGATTAAAGGATCAAAGTCTATTGAAATTCGAAGCCCAATGAGAAAAGATAGTGGGTCGACCCGAAAAGTTTCTGTTGACCCACCCATGTACAAATTGTGTAGGCCTGGGTCAACCCGATAAATTTCAGTCAGGTCAACCCTGTGTAAAAATAGAGTACTGGGTCGTGTGAAACGTTTCACTCGTCCCAGCCTTACAGCTTCACGGATTAACGAGTTTTTTCATTGTAATTAAGGTTCCAAACCTAAAATATAAATAGTCACACTTAGAGAGAAGAGATAGACGCCTCATAATTATAATTGATTTTTTCAAGTATTATGTTTTATAATTTTTAATTCATTTTTTTGTTGATAAGTATTGATTATGATTATTTATGTTATGATTAATTTTTATTTTATACTAAATATTATTAAAATTATAAATCTAATAGTGAAACACAGAGTGAAACACGAAAAAGTGCAATGGGAAATTTCAACCCTCCATTTAACATTATACGGTGAATTAAAGTGAATCATATATGTTTGACTAGAGTATATCGTATATGTCACATAATTAACATTATGAAATATATAAGAAAAAAGTGCGACATACGACATAAGTACATAACCATATTGAACTAGCTAAAAAGTATTGGTGAACTTAGCATCTAATTCAGATAGAAGTGTATATAATACTTTGATTTTGCAAATATCTAGAAAATGTTGGAAAAATATCAAATAATGTGAGTGAAATTAGTATCTAGATAATTCTAATCCCTAGAACTCAAAGGTTTACACCAATTGCAACCTTTCATCTTTTGAAGGTTACACCATGGTTTTAATGGTGATCATGTGAGAGGTCTCACTTTGAAGGCTATATAAGGTGGCCTCAACTTCATTTGTAAGACACGCCAAAACATTCTCCATCTTTTCTCTCTAGTTCAAGTTCTAGCTTTCTTTGATCAAGTTTGAGCATAGTGTTCAGTTCGCCGGAAGAGGTTCCGGTCTATCCATTGTATCCCGAGAATCAAATGCTCATATGGGGTGAATTTGGTTTAAGAAAACTGTGATCTCCACAGGCCTTGGGTTTCCTTTATTCTTGTTAGTATTACATTGATCCTTAGTTTATTTCAAACTACTCTTATTTGATCTTCAGTTATTATTGTTGTTACGTTGTTCATTATTTTGTTCAGCTAGATTCAACAAACTTAAACCAAATTATCTTAGAAAACCCTAGTTTTCAACATGTCTAGTGAACAGATAAACAATGTTGTCGCCGCTGCTGCTAACACTGTGAGGATCGGTGCTATCAATGTTCCTGTCAACTATGCTGACAAACTGGAGAAATTCAATGGTTTGAATTTCAAAAGGTAGCAACAAAAGATGTTGTTCTACTTGACAACATTGAACCTTGTGAGGTTCTTGACTGAAGACCCTCCGACGTTGGGGGCAAATGCTGATGCTCAAGTTGTCACTGCGCTTGATGCTTGGAATTACTCGAATTTTTTGTGCAAGAACTATGTGATGAACTACTTGGTGGATACATTATATAACGTGTATTCCTCAATCAAGACTGCTAAGGAGCTATGAGAATCCTTAGAGAAAAAATACAAAACTGAAGATGCTGGAGCTAAGAAGTTTCTTGTAGGTCAATTTCTCGACTACAAGATGGTTGATTCAAGGATTGTGATCGGTCAACTGCAAGAACTTCAAATAATCTTGCACGACATTCATTCTGAAGGAATGGTAGTGAATGAAACTTTCCAAGTGGTTGTTATCATAGCGAAGCTACCAACGAGTTGGAAAGATTTTAAGAATTACTTGACTCACAAGAAAAAAGAGATGATTGTTGAAGAACTCATCGTTAGACTTCGCATTGAAGAAGATAAAAAGAGCTATGATAAAAGGTTATTTACTCCTCCAGAGACTAAGGCAAATATAGTTGAGCATGGCGAGAGCTCAAGGCGGAACTGTAATAAGAAACCTAATTTTGTAGGTAAAAAGACGTTAGGACCGAAGAAGGAGAACTTCAAGAAGAATTTCAATAGGAAATGCTTCAACTGTGACAAACATGGTCATATGGCTTTGGACTGTACAAATCCGAAGAAGAGCTAAAAGGCACACACGGTGGTAAACCTTTCCACGGATGTTGAAGAGATGCGTCTGGCTGCGGTGATCTCTGAGGTGAACCTTGTTGGTTCAAACCCACGAGAATGGTGGGTTGATGCGGGTGCAACCTGACATGTGTGTTCAAATAAGGAGCTATTCAGTGCCCTTGATGAACAAGTGGATGACGAGAAACTCTTCATGGGGAACTTTGCTACATCCGACGTAAAAACCTTGAAAAGGAGGTTTTGGAAATGACCTTAGGAAAGGAGATGACTCTCAACAATGTGTTGTATGTTCCAGAGATTCATAAGAATCTTGTGTCTGGTTCATTGTTAAGCAATCATGGCTTTCGCATTGTCTTTGAGTCTCATAAGGTCATTTTGACCAAGAGTGGAGTGTTTGTCGGAAAGGGTTATGAATCTGATGGGCTTTTTTAGCTCAATGTAATGACTGTTAAGTCAACCATGAATAATAAAGTGAACTCTTCCATGTATATACTTGAGTCTTCCATAATGTGGCATGGTAGACTAGGACTACATGTCAACTTTAATACCCTGCGCAGGTTAATGAGTATGAAAAGCATATCTATACTCCATATTGACTCAACACATAAGTGTGAAACTTGTATTGAAGCCAAGTTAACTCGGTTATCCTTCCAAACTAAAGAAAGAAATAGTGAACCACTAGACCTAATTCACACAGATGTGTGTGATTTAAAGGCAGTTCCCACATGAGGTGGAAATAAGTATTTTGTTACTTTTGTAGATGATTGCACTAAATTCTACTATGTGTATCTTCTCAAAAGTAAATATGAAGCAATAGAGAAATTTGTTCTCTATAAAACTGAAGTTGAGAATCAACTAAGTAAAAAGGTTAAGGTGTTACGAAGTGATAGAAGAGGTGAGTATGAGTCACCTTTTGCCAATTTCTGTGCTGAAAATGAAATAAGACACGAGACCACTGCACTTTATTTACCGCAATAAAATGGCACTGCAGAATGGAAAAATAAAATGTTGAAAGAAATGATGAATGCGTTGTTATTGAGTTCTGGATTACCTCAGAACATGTGGGGGGAAGCTGTCTTGACGGCCAACTACATTTTAAATAAGGTGCCCCGTAAGAAGTTAGACAAAAGCCCATATGAGTTATGGCATGGAAGACCACCATCCTATAAATACTTGCGAGTGTAGGGGTGTCTTGCCAAGGTAGCAATACCTACACAAAAAAGGTGAAGATTGGATCGAAAACTATTGATTGCATATTTATTGGTTATGTACATAACAATAGTGCTTATTGGTTTCTTGTGCATGAGTCTAAAATTGAAGACATACACAAAAATATGATAATTGAATCGAGAAATGCTTCATTCTTTGAACACGTATTTCCACGAAAGAGTGGAATATAATCTACTTCCATTAAACGGACTTTAGAAGTAGTGGAAGAAGAACAACATGGCGAAGAGGTGGTAGAACCACGAAGAAGTAAAAGAGCTAGGATTGAAAAATCCTATGGTCCAGACTTTTTAATCTACATGGTTGAAAGTGAACCTCAAAGATTTTCTGTAGCAATGAATTCTTCGGACGGTCATCTATGGAAAGAGTCAATTCAAAGTGAAATTGATTCCATTTTGTAAAATCACACTTAGGAGCTAGTGGATCTTCCTCCATGAAGTAAACCATTAGACTATAAATGGATTTTCAAAAAGAAAATGAAAGCTGATGGAACTGTTGATAAGTATAAGGCTGGACTTGTAATTAAATGTTACAGACAGAAAGACATGGGTCTAGCTAATGTGATACTTGGAATGCAAATTCTTTGAATATCACAAGGGATTGTGTTGAGTATGTCATATTTTGTGGAAAAAATTCTTGAGAAATTTAATAAGAATGACTTTAGTATTGCTAGAACCCCGATAGATACTAGTCAACATCTATCGAAAAATAAAGGTGAAAGTGTTTCTTAAGCAGAATATTCGAGATTCATAGGAAGTCTAATATATTTAATGAGTTGTACACGTCCAGACATTGCCTATGCAGTAAGCAAATTAAGTAGATATACTAGTAATCCATTTGATGCACACTAGAAAGGTATAGTGAGGCTACTTAGATACTTGAGATATACTTGTGATTATGGACTGCACTACGGGACATATCCAGCTATTGTTGAAAGCTATTATGATGCTAACTGGATATCTAATATGAATGACTCTAAGTCTACAAGTGGATATGTATTCACTTTGGGAGGTGCAACCATATCATGGAAATCTTCTAAGCAAACTGTTATAGCTAGATCTACCATGGAATTTGAGTTTATAGCGTGGGACAAGAGTGGTGAAGAAGTTGAGTGGCTACTTCATTTCTTAGAAGATATTCCAAGTTAGCCGAAGCCAGTGCCTACAATATGTCTACATTGTGATAGAAAATCTGCAATTAGCAGGGCACAGAGCCATATGTATAATGGTAAGTCTAGACATATACGTCGAAGACACACTACCATTAGACAACTGCTCTCAACTGGTGTTATATCTATTGACTATGTGAAGTCAAAAGATAACTTGGCAGATCTGTTAGCCAAAGAGTTAAATAGGGAGTTAGTTGTAAAATCAACTAGAGAAATGGGTCTAAGCCTCTATAATAAAGTTGATACAATGGAAACACAACCTAGTTGACTGGAGATCCCATCTAGCTAGGTTCAATGGGACAACCTAATTGTAAAAAGACTTGTATGATAACTATGGAGAGATTGTTATCCCTTGTTAAGTGATACCCGAATGAAGAAGGATAAGTATTTAGCTTTTAATGATTCTTACGCGTCGATGAGTCAAGCGAGATAGTACGGGCTATTTAAAAGAATCACATATTTAAGAGAGAAGTGGAGCCGCTTTGAAGTGAATTGTGTGAGGCTCAATTCTTAAACCCTCTTACAGAACCAGGTGTATGTTCAGGGTTATAAATGAACATAACAATGAAAACTGAAATATGTTAGGGAAAATTCTGTGTAAGGTGTATCATCATTTACACAAACGGCAGACCAGTTCAAGGACATCGTGTCTATTCAGAGCTTGTAAACTCGATATATTTTATAAGAAAAGGTTCAAAGGATTACACCTATCTATCATATCCCAGATTCATCTACTGAACTTAATCAAAATCTTTGTCGATTTCTCTCATGTGGGGGATTGTTGGAAAAATATCAAATAATGAGAGAGAAATTAGTATCTAGATGATTCTAATCCCTAGAGCTCAAAGGTTTGCACTAATTACAACATTGTATCTTTTGGAGGTTACACCATGGTTTTAATGGTGATCATGTGAGAGGTCTCACTTTGGAGGCTATATAAGGTGGCCTCAACTTCATTTGTAAGACACGCCAAAACATTATCCATCTTTTCTCTCTAGTTTCTTGTTTTCTCTAGTTCAAGTTCTAGTTTCTTAAGTTCTAGCTTTCTTTGATCAAGTTTGAGCATAGTGTTCAATTCGCCGGAAGATGTTCCGGTCTATCCGTTGTATCCTGGAAATCAAATGCTCATATGGGGCGAATTTGGTTTAAGAAAATTGTGATCTCCACAGGCCTCGAGTTTCCTTTATTCTTGTTAATATTACTTTGATCCTTAGTTTATTTCAAACTACTCTTATTTGATCTTCAATTATTATTATTATTACCTTGTTCATTATTTTGTTCAGCTAGATTCAACAGAAAACAAAACACAATATTCTCACAAAAATACCAAATTACCTTGAACACATACCAAAAGTTTATATCAAATTCAACTCTTTTAATAACAATCTCTACATCTCTATTTGTAATTTAATAAAATTTAAAATTAAAATCAGAAACATATATCCTAATTAAGATAAAATGATAACATAATTTAAATAGATATAAAAAATAACAAAATACTAAATACAATCATTGGCCATAAATTTAAATAATTATTGGTATTATTATTATTATTATAAACTTAACATAACATAATCTAATTTAATTATAATTTTACTGAGAAAATGTGACTAAATGATAATTATGAGGTCTACCATAAAAGTTACTAATATTCAAGTGAGACCAAACAAACTCAAATAGACAAATTGGTTGTACTGGAGTTTTACTAATTCTAGAATTACTCTAAAATTCATACAACTTCAACCGTAAAATTGCACGTGGAGTTCTTATTCAAACACGGATTCAGAATATTTAAAACTTTTTGAATACAAATTTATGATTCAAGGAAGCGACGAATTCAAACGTTTACTTTCACATTTTTAATTTGAATTCTCAAAATCATGAATTTTGAATATAGTTGTAAATTTAACAGTAATTTTAAAAGTAAATAATTAAAACATCAGCTTTTAGATTAGGTGTTATTCAACATTCCCAAAATTTTGTAAAATAAATTATCCTTCGATTCAACCGTCAACTTGCTCGTGTTTTCAAATCCATCATGATTTGACCATTAATTTTTGAAAAAAAGATGGTGGTGCACTCAAATTTAATAATCCCTTTTTTTATAATTAGTGTGAGTGTGCAATTCATCCATTTTAATGTTCTTTTTTTTTTCAAAAATCAATGGTTGGGTTACGATAGACTGGAAGAGACGAGTAAAATATCGGTTGAATTGAAGGTCAATTTGGGTTACAAAAATTTAGGGACATCGGATAATACCAAGTTGGTGTTTTAATTAAACTTTTAAAATTTATATTAAATTTGTAACTATATATATTAAAGTTTATGATTTTTTAGGGAATTAACTCCTTTTCATTATTCGAAATGATACTCTTAATAAACATATATTTTTTTTCGTGTGTTTGAATTTGATTTTGAGCTACCCGGCCCAGTTGACACAATCCTTATGTTAGACACGTGTGACTGGAGAATTGGCAAAAGGCCATTAACCCTTTTCCTCAACTAAATATATTTTCATGAATTTATAGAAAAACACACACACACACACATATATATATGTATGACAATTTTTTTTGTTGCATATATCAGATCTTTAATTTTATGTTTGTGATACTAATTAGATTAGATTTCTTTTACAGATATATATTTTGCGACTAATTTATAAATGAGGATACATCATTACATCAATAGAAAACTCAAAAAAGATAGGCGACGAAGTATTATTTCACAAAACCTAACATATTGCAAAATTTCTAAGTGTACATAATTAAGGGTTGAAACAATGGCACTCTTCTAGAATAAAGTTGGCCTGCAGTTTGATGTCACGGACAACATTAATTTTTTTATCAATATCTTAAGTGAACCCACCTTGCAATATACGTCATATATACAGTTGATCTTTATCTCTTTCACCGCGAACATTAAAAATTTATAATCGGTATTTCAAATATTTATATGAAAAATTATAAATTGTACATGTAAATAAAATATATGTAACATATAATTATAATATTTTTTTCCTGCCTATCTCTTCCTACAACCTTGAGTTTTTTTTTTATTTTCTGGTTATTAATTGACTTATCAGTATTCATCTTGAAGTGTCTTTAATTATTCATTTTAGGACACTCTACTTCGTTTTCTTATATATAGCTAGTGAAAAACATAAACATTGATCATTGATGGTTACTCGATTGTCAAAATTGCAAAAATAAATAAATAAAATTAGCTCAAACATAAAAATACAATTTGTCTTAACCATTGACTAAAATACCCCCAGCTTAGACTTTTTGCAAGGAAAACGATTGCTCTCGCTAGCTTTTGTCAATCCTTTTCATTTTGCTTTCGTTTTCTGTCAAAATTCAAAACCAAAAGCAATTAATTTCTTTCGCAAACGACGATTAATTGCTTTCGTTTTTGTTAAAAATTCCAAGTCATGAATATTAAAACAATCGTTTTGCGAACTATGAAACCAGACATATTGGAGCTGTTCATCATTTTTTTCTGTTAATAAGGGGTAACCTTACGCTGAATAAACGCAGCTCTCATGTAATAATCTGCGAACTACACAATTCCAATTTCACATCACTTAATCGTGTTTTGCATCATATTTAAGCATAAGGAACAATAGTAACATAGCGAAAACCAACAAGAACACAAAACTTGAAGAACATACATTTTGATATGTTAACACAATTATATTTATAAGTGATCAAAATAAGAGCATAGTACATTTTGGATGATGGTGGAGTGGTATAAATTTGGGAATAAAGGTCTCAAGTTGACCCATTGCGCAATAAATAAGGGTTGATATTATAAATTAATCACTCCTTTGGTCCAATTTATAATTTCGGGGTTATTTTTATTTCTGGTCACATGCGATCGAATATCTATGGTCAAAACACTTTTAGTTACAACCGTAACTTTTTGGTCTCAAGTTTAATTTTTCTGACTTTTTTTTTTGTTCCGAATGATATTTTCTATATTTTTGGTCTAAAAACTAACCGAATACTTGACAGTAGGTTAATTTTGGAACCAAAAATGCCGAAACATGTCGTTTGAGACCAAAAAAGTGGAAACAATTAAATTTGGGACAAAAAAAATACATTGGGACTAAAAATATTTCAAATAATAATAATAATAATAATAATAATAATAATAATAATAATAATAATAATAAATGTTAGTTTCCTTAGATACACGAACTTTAGGGGTGTTATGATTTTTCACACATTTTTTAAAATATAGTTTTAATAACATAAACTCCACACCGGTTGATTTTTCACACGATTTTTAAATTCCAATCAGTTTCATCTATTGGTAATAGTGATGATAGCATTCACACTATATTTCGACACCACTTTACAATAATGACACCATCTTTCGATATTTCGGAATTTCAATACTCCAAATTTTTCAGATGTATTAAACTCATATAAGTTGTCATGAACATATTTTATTTAAACCCATTAGCCACATCAAATTCCGACTGTCAAAAAATTGAAGGTAGTTAAATTATTTTAAATCGAAAGATTAAGATCATTGAAATTAATGTTTTAAAAGTAATGTCAAAATTACTACAAAAAAATATTTGGAGTCAATCAGTCAAACTTAACAAAAAAAGTGAAATTATTATAAATCGAAAGATTAAGCACTTATTGCAACATTTTAAAAGTAGTGTCTTTGCTCAAAAGAAAAAAAAAAAAAAAACTCTTAAAAATAGTGTCAAAACTACTACAAACAAATATATATGAGTCCATCAGTCAAACTTTTTTAAAAAGTGATAATCTATTTCTCTCAGTTATTCTATTTTTAACTATTGGAATGTTTTTGGAAATATTTTATATTTTGATAGAATACGGGGTTGCCTCTTACTATATATATCTAATTTATAATCAACTTAAAATAATGCGTTCCATTTAATTAGGGTTTATAATCATTTTTAGTGTTTGATTTTCAGCTTTCAATTAATAATTAATTATTATAGTTGATTATTTTAAAATTAAAAATTATAATTTATTTTTTATTAATAAATATTGATCATGATTTTTTTATATTATAATTAATTTTTATTTTTTCTAATAAATATTATTAAAATTATAAATTTAATAATTAAATATGAATTGAACATGAAGAAGTGCAACGTAAAGCTCGAACGGCTTCCTTGGATGCTAATTGCAGGACTGTAGAGATTGTGGTGCGTGAATAATTTTTATAAAAAATTAATGTTGAAACTCAATTTGTCCAGTTTGCGGTCGTACACACACATGTGGTTATAGTAAAATTTAATAATTTATAAATTGGCAAATGTGTGTATTAATGCTGAAATATCTTTCGGTTGACATAAAATGGAAAAGTAGGGCCAACTTCTTCAACACCACCACACAAATTTACTGATCACACTTATTATTATTTTTTTCATTTTTTTTATATTTTAATTTTTTATGCTTTAATATATTTTTAATTTTTAATTATTAATTAATTGTTTATAAAATTAAATATTAAAAAATATCATGACAATCTAAAATAGTAAGTGAAAAATTAAATAAACACACAAGAAATTAAATTCAAAGAAAAAATTTAAAAAATCGGGTTTGCAAAACGATTTTGTGCGTGTTAATTTCGTTATTATATATACTCCACCATGCACCTCCAATTTTACACAAATTAAAAGAAAAAAAATGGCATCGGTAGCAGTTTCTGGGAAATCATCATCTGATTCTTTCCAGCCGTTTGAATTCGAAACAACCTTAAAAGTTGTAGCAGATTCATCTACTCTGAAAGCAGTCCCTTCCAAATTCAACTTCTCCAATGAGCCCACTGCTTTCACTTCTGATTCACTCCCCATCGTCGATTTCTCCGCCCTTATCGCCGGCGGTGGAGATCAACGATCGAAAGCTCTCCACGATCTTGCAGAAGCCAGTCGAGAATGGGGCTTCTTCATCGTAAGGCCATTTACATATACACAAGCATTGGTTACTTCTCATAATTAATATATATAATTAATACAAGTATTTTATTGTTTGTTTGTGAATTGTGATTGCAGCTCGTGAATCATGGGATACCTGAGAGCTTGATGAATGCAACGTTTACAGCAATTAAACAGTTTTTGAGTTTACCTGATACGGTGAAGAAGCAGTACGAAGCAAAGAGTGCTTCAGATCCAATCAAATGTGGAAATTTCAATGTCGCAAACACTTCAAACCAGAGCTTCACTTTATGGAGGGATTACCTTAAGCTGTACGTGCATCCCGAGTTTCACTGCCCTCACCAACCTCAACTCTTAAGGTAAACTCAGCATTGTACGTGTAGAAGATCATAAAATGTTCCCGTATATCGTACGAATGTAACACTAGTATTGTATTGTATGATGTATATATATAGGGAAGTGGTGCTGGAATACACCCAAAGAAGCCGAAAATTGGCTAGTAAGCTAATCGAAGAGGTATGCAATGCCCTTGAATTGGACGATCATTATGTGGATGAAGTTTTGAAGATGGATTCGAGTTTTCAAATGTTTGCTGCAAATTACTATCCACCATGCCCTCAGCCAGACCAAGCTATTGGCATCCCTCCCCATACGGATCCAGGTTTCTTTAATTACTTCACTTTTCAGGTTCGAGCATGACAATATTTGGTTCGGTTCAGTTCGATTATACCCCTTAGCTACATATTTCAGGTTTGTTCACTTTTCTGATACATAACGGAGTTGCGGGTCTGCAAATTGAGCACGAGGGCAAGTGGTTCAATGCTGATTCTCCTCAGAATTCTATTTTGGTTAACGTAGCTGATCAGCTGGAGGTACTTAATTATGATATATAAATCACGTACATCCAACATATATTATTGTGCAACTTAATTAATTAAATATGTGAGTTATTTATATAACGTATTCCTTAATTTGGGCAGATTTTGAGCAACGGGAGGTTCAAGAGTGTGAAGCATAGAGCGGTGGTGAATTCGGAGAGAGAGAGAATATCGATCGTGGTGGCGAACGGGCCGTCGGGGGAGGCAGTGGTCGGCCCCGCAGCGGCGCTGGTGGAGAAGGATGGGCGTGCGATGTATGGTTCGATCAAGTATGAAGAGTACGTGGAGTCGCAACTCACCAAATCCCGCGTCGGCGGAAAATCCCTATTGCATCAACAGATGATTGTGTTGGACAATTAATATATAGATTACCTATTTTACGGGATAAATAAATTATGTCAATCAATAAGTATGTATGCTAATTAATTGTCCTAGCTCCATCTATTATTAGACATAATATTGTTCTATAATATTTTTAGTTATTCCCTAAAAAGCTTTCAAAAATCGTGAATAAAAAAAGAGAACCCTGAAGATTGACGTATATGTGAAATCTTAATTAGCCAAAAACAAAAGGTCAGGAATTAAGATTTAAGAATATATAACTCGAACAGTATATAGTTCGTACATTGTAATTAGTAATCAATTTATTTATTTATTTGGTAAAAAAGGGTACTTGTTACCTCATAAAATAGAACCAAGAATCAACATAACTTGAAATCTGAAAGATTTTTTTTTTCCGTCTACAGAAAACACATAAAGTGATGGAAAAAAAAAATATTTTAACATTTATGACTAATCAAAAAACGTTGTTATTATTATTATTATTATTATTATTATTATTATTATTATTATTATTATTATTATTATTAACTACACGCACTAAAGTAAGAATAATATAATATATAATTATTAGTACCAGTGTACCACCAAAATAATTTGGTGATTATCTTATCTAGTTATTATTGCCAGAATAACTAACAATATAATCTTGTCTAATTATTATTACTAAACATAACCTAATTTTGACAAAAATAATAAGTTGGTAATAATTTTACTCAATTAACAAAAATGTGGCAAAATGAACAGACTTAAAAGAATTGATTAAAATTCAAAAAACCTTACAGTGGTTTGATTTTTTGTCCCTTTTGGCTATTGGGCCATGAATTTGCCACACCAGCTCCCCTGAGATATTTTTTATGGCATTTTCTACGTCAAAATAGTATCCATTAGAGATAGAGGTGCTCACGGTTCCGGTTAGAAACCGCCGGTTAGGCGGTTCCGGAAGGCCGGAATCGTAACCGCACCGTGGTAAGGCGGTTGCCGGTTACGGTTTTGTAACCGGAGCCGTCGGTTTGTCCCAACGGCGGTTAGCGCCGGTTACCGGCGGTTACCCGATTAACCGTCGGTTTCCGGTTTCCGATTTTTTTTTTTTATGGATGATTGGACAAACTAAATCAACAAAATTACAAATTTACAAGTTAAAAACTAAGAAGTATGACAAAACACAAGTTTATTTGAATTTTGATATTATTATATAACTTTATAATTTATATCTTACAATTTACAAATTACAAGTTATAAGTTACAACTTACAAGAATATTGAGAAATGAGAATACAATTTAATTTGATAAATAATATGACATTATAAAATTACAAATTGTAAATTAATCAAACTATGAAAATATGAAATTAAAATTTATAAATTTACAAGTTACAATTTAACACTAAATTACAATTTACATATTAGAATTAACATTTAACAATTTATATCTTACAATTTACAACTTACAACATACAATTTACAACTTACAAGAATATTAAGAATACAAGTTAATTTGATAAATAATATGACATTATAAAATTACAAATTGTAAATCAAACTATGAAATTACAAATTAACAAATTACAATTTAACATTAAATTACAATTCATTATCATGATTTTAATATATCCATTATAAAATATAAATTAATTATAACATAAATAATCATAGTCAACATTTATTAATAAAAATGAATTATAAAATTTAATTTAAAATAACCAACCATAATAATGAATTATTAATAAAAATTAAAATCTAAATACTAAAAAATAATTATAAACACTAATTGGCTGATTTGAACCCTGATAAACAATCATGAAATTAAATTAAATCACAAAAAAGTAAGATAAAAGAAAACACCCGTCTCACTGGATTACTTTTTTATTTATTTGGAAATAATTTGTCAAATGTTATATGTGTCAATGGAAGGTATATAGTTTTTTTCCTAAATGACAATTGAATTTATTATTACCAAAACTAAACACAATAAATTAATTATAATAGTTAGTGAATATTTATGCAGTTACCCGAGACAGGTAATCGATCATTTGCATATGTATATATTAAAATTTAGTATTACCAAAATTATTAACTTTTACTATAGAGATACAAAATAAATGAAAGATAGAATAATCAATCCTATATGAAAGTCAAATTTATCATTACAATACATGAATAGAGTATAGAGGATTTAAAAAAAAAAAACCCCCAAACCGGCGGTTAAACCGCCAAACCGTCGATTTCTAACCCGCGGTTTGTGAACTTCGGGAAGGTTAAACCGGAACCGCACCGATGGAATCCGGTTGACGGTTATGGTTTATAAACCGTAACCGTCACGACGGTTCCCAAACCGGCGCAAACCGGCTAACCGGCGGTTTCTAACTGCCGGTCCAGTTCCATTTGGGCGTCACTAGTTAGAGAAACAAATTTGGAGCGAAATCCCACAAAATTCATAGTCAATATTTTAAATCTGCAGAGATGTGAACTAGTCGTTACAGACAAAGTACATAAACATCTTCAAGTATAATGTCTATGAACATCTTTAGTGAACTTCTTTCACAAATTCTCCATTTCAGCCATTTGTTTGTAGGGATCTTCATCATCTTGTTGAGTGTGAAATAAACACACTCACAAATTACCTAGGCTGATTAATTGTAGATGTAAAGACCAAATGCGGATCTTAGCTTCTCAAACCTTGCGATATCTAAGCCTTTAGTGAACAAATCAGCAAGTTGATCTTCTGTGTTGATATGCTCAATCTTCAGAACTTTTTCTTCAATCAAACTTCTGATGTAGTGATGTTTGATATCAATGTGTTTGGTTCTTAAATGTTGGACTGGATTCTTTGAGATATTGATTACACCAATGTTGTCACAGAACAAGATAGGGATATCATGTGCAACCTCATATTCTTTTATCATATGAAGAACCCACACAATCTGAGTACAATTGCTTCCTACTACAATGCACTCGGCTTCAGCTGTAGATAGTGAAATACTACAGTATTATGCTTCTTGCTGAACCAGTTGTTTCCTACAAAGATTGAAACACCTGATGTGCTCTTTCTATAAGACACACACACACACACACACACAAAAGGATTTTACCCTCAACGTTAGCATACATCAATCTTTAAATATTGAAAAGTCTAGGGTATTACAGTTTGATTAAATTCTAAAATATAAATTTAATATGAAATAAAAAAGATGCAAAAATAAAAGCATAATCAAAACTCCCTTCCTCTCATAATCTCTTAATCCTTTTTTGTCTGTCCCAAAATTATAGTCCACTTTCGTTATATATATGTCTTAAATTTTCATTTTTCTTAATACACCTATTTAATGTTATTTGAAATTAACTTTCCATTACTTTTGAATCAATAAATAAAGGCATAGTGTAGTAGAAAAAATATATTTTAACATTTATGACTAATCAAAAAACGTTGTTATTATTATTATTATTATTATTATTATTATTATTATTATTATTATTATTATTATTATTAACTACACGCACTAAAGTAAGAATAATATAATATATAATTATTAGTACCAGTGTACCACCAAAATAATTTGGTGATTATCTTATCTAGTTATTATTGCCAGAATAACTAACAATATAATCTTGTCTAATTATTATTACTAAACATAACCTAATTTTGACAAAAATAATAAGTTGGTAATAATTTTACTCAATTAACAAAAATGTGGCAAAATGAACAGACTTAAAAGAATTGATTAAAATCCAAAAAACCTTACAGTGGTTTGATTTTTTGTCCCTTTTGGCTATTGGACCATGAATTTGCCACACCAGCTCCCCTGAGATATTTTTTATGGCATTTTCTACGTCAAATTTTCATTTTATTTTTTATTTATTATGATTTAATTTAATTTAAATTAAATTATTTATTTATAGTTTATTCTTCCCCGATTAGGATTATTAAAAAAATTAAAAAATAAATTAAAAAACTAATTATGAGACACAGAATGTAACACAATTAGACAAATGTGATCTGATCCGTTAAATTACAAGGTCCATAATTAAAAATAAATAGAAAAACACCTAAAATAAATTAATACAACTGATCAGGTGAGACCAAACAAACTCAAAAGAAAAATTAATTTGTTTTAGTGGAGTTTTACTAATTCTAGAACTACGCTAAAATTCTTACTTCAATCAGAATAATTAAACCTTTTGACTACAATTCATTAAATTTAGGACGCCAGTGAAATTCGCGGAGCTGCAAAATGACCGTGTGCTATTATGACGACTTACTTTATGGATGCATGATTAGTAGGTATGCTATACCTTATTTTTTCGTCAAATCTTATATATTACTTTTATTTACTGGTTGTTGTACCTTATCTTTCGGTATACCTTAAATTCAGTATGATACATAATGTATATCTTTATCGTACCTTCTTACAGTATATCTTACAGTACCGACATTTTACGGTATACCAAAATTTTTCGATATACTAAAAATTTATTTAGTAAAAAAACTCATGCATAAATAATAATAGTACCGGCATTAGATATCCCCAATAACAATC
The DNA here is from genome assembly GCA_026008535.1 of Perilla frutescens. Taxonomy (NCBI): domain Eukaryota; kingdom Viridiplantae; phylum Streptophyta; class Magnoliopsida; order Lamiales; family Lamiaceae; genus Perilla; species Perilla frutescens. The sequence goes on from BRKX01000005.1 coordinate 48,998,749, forward strand.
AAATACTAATACAACAAATCAACAATGAAACTCAAACGCAATAAAAACAAAAATAAAAACAATGCAATTATGTTAAAATCCTAACAAATATTAAATACACGATTATTAGAAGCACAATCTCAAGTCCCAACAATTATTAAAAACATAAACACATAATTCCAACATTTTAAAATTCAATACAATTCTTGAAACTTCAAGTCTCTAACATCTCAATAAACGTTCATGATGAGTATACTAAATGTTATAATATTGTCTGAAATATAATATTTTCTTAAAATTTTATGATAAGAATACTAACTATTATAGTATTGTATAAGATATCTCATTTTATTTTAATTTTCTTGATAATTTATCATAACTTTTAGTCTAAAGATTAAAGAAGAACATTGGATTATTATTTATTACACTTGATTTTAGATTGTTCAATTTTTAGTTATGAGTTTTGTATTACATTATATATAATATAATATTTTCTTAAACTTTTATGATAAACATATTAAGTATTATAATATTGCATATGATCTCATTTTATTTACCATCCATTATAACTTTTAATCTAAAGAATAAAGAAGAATAAAAGATTATTAATGACATTTGATTTCAAATTGATCAATTTGTAGTTATAATTTAACTATCAAATTATATGAAATTTAATAATTTTCAAAAAATTTATGATAAAGCATACTAAGGTTTAAACATTATATTTTTGTATAGTATATCTTATTTATTTTTTAAAATTTTATAGATCATTCATCATAACTTTTAATTTAATGATTGAAGAAAAATATATATAATTATTATTTATTACATTTGATAAACAAATATATATAATTTATTTATTACATTTCTTTATTTTTAGTTATAATTTAATTATCATATTATATTAAATATTATATTTTATTGGAACTTTTACGATAAACAAATTAAGTATTATATTATTACTGTATAATATATCTAATTTTCTTTTAATCTTTTTTTATCATTCTCCTTAACTTTTAATTTTAAAAATTGAAGAAGAATACAAGATTATTATGTATTATATAATTTAATTTGTCTTTTATTGTATTGCAATAATTTAATATCTTATAATTTACCTATATATACTTTTATTTTAATTTTTATTGATTATTCATTTTAACTTTTAATTTTATTGATTAAAGAAAAATAGAAGATTACTATCTATTACATTTAATTCGAAATTGTTCATTTTTATTTATAATTTAGGTATTAAATTAAATATCAGATTATTGCTAAAGTTTATGATAAACTTACTGAATATTATATTATTGCATTGTATATTAATGTGCAAAATAATAATAATAATAATAATAATAATAATATATTAAAATTCAATATATATTGAAGTACGGTATCTACCGGCATGACATTATTTATCGGTATAGCGGTATGTACCGGTATGACGATATATACATTCATTTAGGTATATACCGCGGTACGCTATGTACCGATATATTACAGTATACCAAACTTTCAATATACATCGGTATATCTTATTTTTTAAAATTCATACTGTTATCTTACCGTAAAATTCCGGTACGATATCATATTTTACTGAAAAATCGGTATACCGAAAATTTCAGTATTTCTCCGATACGATATAAACGGTATTCCGGTATGACGATATTTTTTGCCAGCCCTAAATTGATGCGCCTCAAGTCACGTTGGTGAACAAATTTTCATAAAAGTACATATATTTTAATGAAGTTAAATATGCTTTAATATCTCATGCTAGGGCTGAAATTATGATAATATCTCATACTATTCGAAATAAGATTTTAATACTTCAATTATTAAAAAACTATCATTGATCAGGAGCACTTGAAAACAGGGCTGACCCTGACAATTTGGAGGCCCAGAGCGAAATGGAAAAAGGGGGCCCTGAGATTTTTTTTATTTTATTTTTTTCCATGAGCATCTTGAAGTTTTTTCCATTTTATCTCAATCATCCTAAATCTTGAAAAAGTACAATTAACATTTACAAAATCTCATTCGTGAATTTTGTAAATAAAAAAAAATCATTAATTAAATAATTGTGAAAGAAAGATATTGATAATATTAAGGAAAATAATTCAAATGGAATCAACTCATTTTTTTATCGTAATATTTTATGTTAAAAGCCCTAAAGTTGAGAGTTTGGTGAACTCAAAATTGAGGAATAAAAGCCCTAAATATAACAATCAAGTTTTTTTTTTCTTTATACAATTCTGATAAAATTTAAAGATTTTGTTACCTATTTCAGAAGATCATCAAGTTTGAGCAATTTGCTCTTCTTGACTTTCTTGGATGATGCGGCCTCTGTTTATTCATCAGAAACATTCCCTTCTTTGTCTTCATCACTTTCACGATAGTTATCTATCTCTCTATTTTAAGAATCCTACGACCCTTCATCAATAAGTCTTCTAGAGACCTTTTGTTTCTTAGAATCTAGCCTAAGAACTTGGCGATCAAAATCATTCAGACCCACATCTTCGTCAATTGTCCGATTTACATAAGTAACTTTTCCTTGCTTCATTCTTGCCTTATGGGGATTTTGTTTTAGGAGCATAGAAAAGATATGAAAATGAATGCAAGAAAAAGCAAAGACTATCAGAAAGAAAGAAAGGCAATGAACTTTCGGAGAGACGTAATGAATATCATAATTTGCGAGAATAGCAAAACTGATCAAGGTTGTGATCTTTAAAGTGATAATCTCTCTCTCTTTTCTGACGTCAAAATAGTATCCATTAGAGATAGAGGTGCCCACGGTTTCGGTTCCGGCCGGTTAGAAACCGCTGGTTAGGCGGTTCCGGAAGGCCGGAACCGTAACCGCACCGTGGTAAGGCGGTTGCCAGTTACGGTTTTGTAACCGGAGCCGCCGGTTTGTCCCAACGGCGGTTAGCGCCGGTTACCAGCGGTTACCCGATTAACCGCCGGTTTCCGGTTTCCGGTTTTCGATTTCCGATTTTTTTTTTTTTTTATGGATGATTGGACAAACTAAATCAACAAAATTACAAATTTACAAGTTAAAAACTAAGAAGTATGACAAAACACAAGTTTATTTGAATTTTGATATTATTATATAACTTTATAATTTATATCTTACAATTTACAAATTACAAGTTATAAGTTACAACTTACAAGAATATTGAGAAATGAGAATACAATTTAATTTGATAAATAATATGACATTATAAAATTACAAATTGTAAATTAATCAAACTATGAAAATATGAAATTAAAATTTATAAATTTACAAGTTACAATTTAACACTAAATTACAATTTACAAATTAGAATTAACATTTAACAATTTATATCTTACAATTTACAACTTACAACATACAATTTACAACTTACAAGAATATTAAGAATACAAGTTAATTTGATAAATAATATGACATTATAAAATTACAAATTGTAAATCAAACTATGAAATTACAAATTAACAAATTACAATTTAACATTAAATTACAATTCATTATCATGATTTTAATATATCCATTATAAAATATAAATTAATTATAACATAAATAATTATAGTCAACATTTATTAATAAAAATGAATTATAAAATTTAATTTAAAATAACCAACCATAATAATAAATTTGACTTTCATGTAGGATTGATCTATCTTTCATTTATTTTGTATCTCTGTAATAAAAATTAATAATTTTGGTAATACTAAATTTTAATATATACATATGCAAATGATCGATTACCTGTCTCGGGTAACTGCATAAATATTCACTAACTATTATAATTAATTTATTGTGTTTAGTTTTGGTAATAATAAATTCAATTGTCATTTAGGAAAAATTCTGCAGAGATGTGAACTAGTCGTTACAGACAAAGTACATAAACATCTTCAAGTATAATGTCTATGAACATCTTTAGTGAACTTCTTTCACAAATTCTCCATTTCAGCCATTTCTTTGTAGGGATCTTCATCATCTTGTTGAGTGTGAAATAAACACACTCACAAATTACCTAGGCTGATTAATTGTAGATGTAAAGACCAAATGCGGATCTTAGCTTCTCAAACCTTGCGATATCTAAGCCTTTAGTGAACAAATTAGCAAGTTGATCTTCTGTGTTGATATGCTCAATCTTCAGAACTTTTTCTTCAATCAAACTTCTGATGTAGTGATGTTTGATATCAATGTGTTTGGTTCTTAAATGTTGGACTGGATTCTTTGAGATATTGATTACACCAATGTTGTCACAGAACAAGATAGGGATATCATGTGCAACCTCATATTCTTTTATCATATGAAGAACCCACACAATCTGAGTACAATTGCTTCCTACTGCAATGCACTCGGCTTCAGCTGTAGATAGTGAAATACTACAGTATTATGCTTCTTACTGAACCAGTTGTTTCCTACAAAGATTGAAACACCTGATGTGCTCTTTCTATAAGACACACACACACACACACACAAAAGGATTTTACCCTCAACGTTAGCATACATCAATCTTTAAATATTGAAAAGTCTAGGGTATTACAGTTTGATTAAATTCTAAAATATAAATTTAATATGAAATAAAAAAGATACAAAAATAAAAGCATAATCAAAACTCCCTTCCTCTCATAATCTCTTAATCCTTTTTTGTCTGTCCCAAAATTATAGTCCACTTTCGTTATATATATGTCTTAAATTTTCATTTTTCTTAATACACCTATTTAATGTTATTTGAAATTAACTTTCCATTACTTTTGAATCAATAAATAAAGGCATAGTGTAGTAGAAAAAATTTATACAATTTTATTTTTTTTAAGTACACCAAATATTGCATTTTCGTAATATGTGTAAAAAAAAAAGGAAGGATGACTATATTTTTGGGATGGATAGAGTAAGAAAATAATACATTCCAGACATGTGTTCCTACAATATCATCTATGTAATAATTATTCAATCCAATAAACTAATTTATGTATGGTGGCAGACCACAAGATCATTAAAAATCTCTCTACGGGCAAGTTCAAAAAATAGATTGATAAATTAAAGAGTACTTCTAAATGGATACATTGTGGCCGGCCACATTACCAAATTCTCTCAATTAATGCTATTTTAATTAAAAGTAAAATTGTGTTTGGACTATATTACCCTTTTCTTACCAATTTCAACTTCCCTCCTATTAATCATTTAATGACCAGATAAACATTAATAATCATTACTGTTTTGTTTGCACCTGACAAACATTAAAGAATAGAAATACACACCTAATTCTTTCTCACTAACATTCCAACAAAAACACTTCCCTACGCTAACTGCCAGATATCCCAAAAATACTTCACAAATTCTTTCTTATATCTTAAAATCTGATTTAAGATATATTTATAGCGATTCATATATCTCAAATATTAAATTTCTTACGAAGAAAAAAAAATAATATATACAATATTGGTTTTGTCTAAAATTTCGAAGTGGGAACCATATTTCCCATTTCTTCTACACGCTCTACATTTGAGTAGCTTAGAAGATAGGGGAAAAGCAGAAGAAGATGGGAGATCAGTTAGATAGATTAAATACAGCAGATTTACAAAAGAAGGAAAATAAGAGGAGGCGGTGCGGAGCGGAAGGGGAATTCGGAGAGCCGGCTTCAGAGGTCGTCCGTCGATCCGCCTTGGGAAGGCGGCGAGGTTTGAGATTCTAAGAACAGACAGATGGCAGGCGAGCGGCAGTCCGTACGCGGCTGAGATCGATTTATGAAGGTTTGCTCTGACAGCGCGGGATTGGAAGGTGCGACGGAGGTGGATGAGACATTTGGTTATCGGCGAAATGTGTGGCGGCGGACGTTTAATGACTTATGAGATTATATTTCATTGTAGTGACTGATGATAATGACTTATGAGATTATAATTCAAAAATTGAAATATGATCTATTGTAAATTCTATTCGTACATGTAGAATGATGATAATTTTTATAATATTATAGTTTCGTGATACATCTAATATGTTATTTATTATGAGATTATATTTCAGAAATTGAAATAAGAGACTATTTTGTAATTCGTAACTCTAAGATATAATTTTTTCCTAGTATCATAGTAGTCTACATGACTAACGAGTTTATATTTCAAAAAATTGAAATATGATCTATTGTAAATTCAATTCGTACCTATAGGATGATGATGATTTTTATAATGTTATAGTTTGATGGTATATCTAATACGTTACTTATTATTAGATTATATTTTAAAAATTGAAATAAGAGACTATTTTGTAATTCTTAACTTTAAGATATAATTTTCCTAGTATCATAGTGGTCTACGTAACTTATGAGTTTATATTTCAAAAAATTGAAATATGATCTATTGTAAATTCAATTCGTACCTATAAGGTGATGATACTTTTTTAATATTATAATTTGGCGGTATATCTAATACGTTATTTATTATGAGATTATATTTCAAAAATTGAAATAAGAGACTATTTTGTAATTCGTAACTTTAAGATATAATTTCCTAGTATCATAGTAGCCTACGTGACTTATGAGTTTATATTTCAAAAAATTGAAATATAACATTATATTATAATTCATAACTATAAGATGATATCCCTAGTATTATAGTTCGGTAGTCTATCTAGATCATACCATACTAGTGACTTCTGAGATTATATTTCGAAAATTGAAATATAACATTATATATTTTATTTGTAAGTATAAGATGATAATAATTTTCCTAATATTATAATTTGGTAGTCTATCTCATACCATAATGACTTATGAGATTATATTTCAAAAATTGAAATATGATCTATTGTAAATTCAATTCGTACCTATAGGGTGATGATAATTTTTAATTTTTTATAATATTATAGTTTGGGGGTATATCTAATATGTTACTTATTATGAGATTATATTTCAAAAATTGAAATAAAAAACTATTTTTATAATTCGTATCCTATTTGTAGCTCCAAAGCTGAAGAAAAATGGTTGTATCAAAAGCCAAACAAATTAGAGTTGGAAAAATATTTTTAAAGCTTGCAAAATCATTATAGATTAGAGAGAGGAGAGATCAGATGGGAGATATTTCAATGATTACGTCTACTATCATTTGGGACTAATAGAGGTTTCTTTACATTAATACAAGAACTGACGCATTAAAGCTCCATCTCACGCCTCAATTTTTAGTTTAAAATTTTAGCTCGAAAATTTTAAATCAAAATTTTAGTTTAATTTACTTGTTCAAAATTAGTAAATCAAAATGTTAGTTCAGTTTTTTTAGTTCAAAATCAAACTTTTTAGTAATACAAATATAAATTTCAAATGAACTTACTTTTTAATATTAAGTCAAATGATCTTATAAAATGTAATTAGTACAGTTCTGATAAAGTTTGATTTTTTTACAATCTCATATACTTATAAAAGTTTAAATCTCAAATGACCTCATATTATATATAATTTCTTATAAAAAGATGGAGAAAGAGAGAGATATACCATTTTTTTTAAACTATAAATTATCATAATAAATGGGAGCAAAGAGGAGAGAGGAGAGAGGGTGTGGGGTCTCATTTCAATTTCAAATTTTAGAGGAACCCGCTCTCTCTCTCTTAAATTGGTGGGAAGGGCAATCTAGTAAAAATATAATAAAATACTATTTATGATTATTAATATTTTACATGATAATGATTCTAAATTACTTTAGTACCCTTGTGTGGCTGGCTACATTGTAGCTGAACAGACTTATTGATAAAAAATATGGAAGTTAAGAATACAAATCCTTGGCATATCAAATCAATATTTATTACTCCTTCCATTTCGATTATAGTCTCATTTCTCCTCGCATATAAATTAAAATTATTTATAAAAATAAAATATTGACGCTAAACTTTGAATAATACCCTTATTTAATATTTATTACTTTTGAAATTTAAGTTGTTAGTTTTTTAATTTTTAATAATTAATAAGAGTGTATTTGTACATCACCACGAAAATTAAAGTTACTTATAGTAATGAGACTATATAATTGAGACACCCCAAAATAATAATAGGAACTACATAATCGGATAGATGGAGTATTTTATAATTTTTAGATTTTAACAAATTAAGTATTAATTTTACATATTTCTACATTCTTTTTCCCAACTTTAATTGTGCTTTTATAACAAAAATGTGTACATAATTTGATATGATATGGATAGAGTATATTTATCAAAGTTATTAAATCTTAATTATGCGAAAAATTATAAAATAATAATTAATCATTATGGAGGGAATATGTCAAATCGGGAATACCCACGTGACCACGTCACAAAGATCCCAATATAAAAAAAAAATACATCTCTGCTTCGAGATCTACGTCAATTATGTGACTTAAAAATTAGAATTATGAAAAACGAGGGTTTTATAATGTCACTTCTTTTTTATATGGTGACTTAACTTGAAGAACAATCTCATTATTTAAAACTTGTGAATCTTTAAATTTCTCAAACATCTTCTTCATTGAAATATTTTATACGAGTCTTGTGACAGCATGCATGTGCGAATATCACAAAACCTTCATAATTTCAAAGCCAAGTAAATCTGGACATTTTAAATCATACATAAATTTTAAACAACGTTACTTGAGAGAATAGTTATAATCGATCGGTCTATAGATTTTTAAATCCCCATTTTTCTTATAGTGTTAAATTCAGTAATTAACACAATGTTTACCATATTTTTTTAATTTTCACATAACAATTAAAACGTTACAATTAAACCACAATTTTTCATTTTTATTTTTTATCTTGCAATTGTAATATCCCCAATTATTTTTCATTGAAATTTGTCCATTTGTATACTATTTTTCTACTTACCAAAAATATATCATTTAGGATACTATTAGGTGATATCGTGTTGTTAGTCCATTTATGAAGTTTCTCATCTTTATAATCCCATGTTTTCGATTCATTTTTCAAAATACATATAATTTGTGGACATATCATGGAAAATTTATATGTTCTAAATTTTAAAACACATGAATTGAAGTACATAATTTTTGGAATTTTGAGGTTGATAAAACAATAATCAAAGTTATATATCCTACTATATCTAAAAGTAGGATAGTCGTCCTTGGTAAAATGGTAATTTCTTTTTCCCGTCAAAACTATCCTACCTAAATTAGCTTACAATTTATCTTAATTAGGCGTTATAATACTAGGATTTAATATATTATTATCATATCAATTCTTGATTCCCATCAAATTAGCCTAACTACTTTTTAATTAGTTTCAATATTTACCTTAATTAGTTATCAATACACTTAATTAATCTCATCAAATTCGATCCATACCCGCAATTAAGGCACAATTTATTATTTAAATTATTTATTTAATTATAATAATAGTATAATATTGAGGATTTTAGTGTAATTTTTATAATATATGTCTCGATCATTAATTATTTTATACATATACTCCAATTAGATTGCATAAATTAACGTCAATTATATATACATTAATATATTCAACTAATTAATTAATTGATTGGTTTCTAATGTAATAATAGTAGTGTTGTGTATGAATGTATGTACTAGTATGCCTCGAGCACGATGTACATAATTATTTTATTTATTACTCAATATTCATTTATGTATGTGTGCAAAGTTACACTACAAATAAATCACATTATTCATTTCTTAGTATATAAAAATAACATATAATTATTAGATTATATAAAAATATAAAGATTTTCGTGTTCCAAATCTAGAACTTATTAATGAGGGTCGGAAGCGAATGTTAGTTTAGATAGATAAATCAATTATAAGCAAACCTCCAGATTATACACTCACTGTTTAGTATTAAGTATATAAAAAGCATCAAATATATTTTTTAAAAAGAGAGAAATCTTGCCATATGTAATAATTTTTAAAAATTATCAGAAAAGTTAAATTAAAGGAGTAATAACGTAACAAATGTAATTGAAGAATTATAATAGCCAAAATAATATTCACCAAATTAATGAGCATAACTCGATTTCTTGTAGCAATTTGGTCATCTGAGTTAGTTCAAGATAACCAAAAGTTATGGGCTTCGTTCAGGAGAAAAAAATTACAACAAAATTTACTTTGAATTCAACTTCGAATCATAATCTCATCATGATTTCAATGAGATTAATCCATTTTTTATTCAATTGATTTGGTTTTCATTCATAAACTACTTAAACCAATTTTCATGTATTCAATATTTCAATTCCAAAACTTTAAACTCACAAATATTTCACAACTTTCAAATATTTATTGCACAATAATAGTTCATTTATAAAACTAATAATGAAGCCCAAAAATTATCATGTTTTAATTCCAGAATTTTTTCATAATTTCCAACCTTTGAACCATCCATTGAGCCATGTATTAAAACATTTAAATATCAATAATCATTATAAGGGAAAAAGCCAACGATCTAAATGTCAATAAAAAAAATAAAAGATAAATAATATTAAATGTCTAACTTTTGGTCAATCAATGAATCTGAAAAGTTGTCATTTGTTAAAAATTTAAATGCTTTTAAAGATCTTTATATAAGATAAAATAGTAAGAATAAAACTAACAAAAAAAAAAAGGAATTAAATCAACCAAAAAAACGGTTTCTCGGCAAAATCCAACCCGCCCCTGAAAATTAAATAAATAAAAATGAAATCTAAAAAGAAAATGAAGTTGAACACTTGATTGAGAGAAGGGGCTTCGAACCTATGAAGTCGGGCTAAGTGATGAGGCAACCTAGAACCACTGACCACTGAGCCATAGATGTTTACTTAAACTTTTTTCGATAGAAATGTTATTTAATTAATATTTTATTAATATTTTTTATTTATAATTTTACCCCTGCAATTTTATCTTAACATATGTATAGATACGAGATATATATTGTATACACGTTATAATACTAAATCCATTCCATATCCAATACACACACATTAATGAATCAATCAAAAATTTTCATTATATAAGGGTTGGTTGAGTCCATTTTTTTTATCACACAATTCAATTTTATTTTATTAAGAAATGAATTTATTTATTTTTGTACTTTTTTTAAATAGTATCCTTCTATTTTCATGTGTATATTTGTGATGCTTTCATAGTCATGCATCTTAGTTGCATATTTGTGAAGTATTGACCTCATTCTGATACAGTAGTGATAGTTCATTCAAAATTAAAAAAAAAAAAAGCCGATTGGTTAAAAGAGGAGGAATGAAGACACATTAATGAAGAAAGAATTGTGATCTTCTGTATAATATATAGTTGTGATTAGTTAAAAAAAAAGGTGCAATAATAAAAAGAAAGGACAATGACCAAGAAAAGAGGACAAACAACATTTTAAAGAAGAGCAATGCATAGACTAATTTTTTCTTTTTGCTAAAATACTATTTTTCATTCAAAAAATTTATTTGTTGTTGGATGAAAAAAAAAATCCTGAATTTGCTAGATACTCTTTTTTATGTGTAATGGGCAACAATTTGGTATTAATTGTTATTTTATAATAATATAGAAATGTCCCTATTAATATTTCAAAATATGCAATTTTCTATTATTTCTGTTTATATTGGTCCAATAATCAAAGCTATATATATTAAATAATATATTTGTTAAGTTGCTGGAGAATTCTAGAGTAGGGGTGGGATAGTAAGGTATATCTTACATTTTTCACCATATCTTTACCTTATCTTACTTCTACCATATGGAGAAAATCTATACCGTTACCTTACATTAACATTCGGTATACCTTCCTACGGTATACCTTAATTTCGTTATGAAACAAATGACCTACATTTAGCGTACCTTTATTTCGGTATATCTTACCAACATTGGTATACCTTACCAACATCGGTATACCTTGTCATACCATCTTACGATATATCTCATATATTTACTAAATATATGAAATATTCCTAATAACGATCAAAATTTAACAAAATAAAATAAATATTTTCATGCCACGATAATTAAACTGCAATAAAATAAAATAGATATAATAATCCAAATCTAACACTCCAATGCAACAATTAAAATAAAAGCAACCACGTGATATCCCAACAAATACTAGAAATAAAAATAAGTCGAGTCTAGAATGTTTCCCAAAAACTAATACAATCTTCAAATTTGAATATCAAGAAACTTGCAAAATTAACAATTATATTAGTTCTTTAATTACAAGTTACAACATACAAAATGAAAAAGTAAAGTACATAAGAGCATAATCTTACTTTTGAAGTTACACCAAAGACTAAGTGGAAACGGTAGAGAAATTTGAGTGTCATCTTGATTACCATTTGCATCTGTAAAAAAATCATTAAAAATTAATAATCCACTTTATTTTAGATTAATATAATCTAACGGTATATACCGCACCAACGGTATATACCGGTGCAACGGTATATGTCGAATTAACTAACAGTACATGCCGCATTAACGGTATATACCGAAAAAATTCGGTATACTGTCGGTATCGGTATATGCCGGTATACCTCGATTTTTAAAATTTCATATTATTACCTTACCGAAAAATCTTGGTACGGTATCATACCTTATCGAAAATACCGGTATATCTTGAAGTTCGATAATCTGGTATTTTTTCTAGTACGGTAAGTACGGTATGCCAGTATTTTTCCCCAACCCTATCTAGAGTATATCTAAACAACTACAAATATAATAATTAAAAAATAATAGTATATTATTCGATCTTTTGAGAAAAAAAAATTGTTATCATTCAAATTTAGAAAAATTATATATTGTACTTCAAATTCCATCATAGTTTTTTTGAAAAAATAATAAATAAATAATATCTTATAATGCATTTGAGTTATAATTTTCTTAGTTTTTAAATATATTATTCTAGTAATATATAAGTGCTATGAAATAAATAGTTAGGTTATATTATACAATTTTTATTAATATTTATACAATTGAACATAATTCGTCCCAAATAAATTAAAAATTATTTTAAGTGACAACAATGTCGTCATAAAAAATATCATTAGAAATAACATGTAATTTTTAGAGACGACATGTCTTTACTTAAGTCAATTATTCATGATGACATTTATCCCCGATAATAATATTATCACTAAAGATATTTTTTTGTGATAAGATAGAAAATGGAGCTTGTCGAGAGAAACAAAATATATTATTTTGTATCAATTCTTCCATTAGACTTTTGACGCCCAATAACACACTCATACATTAACCATCAGAGGGGTGGGCCGCGCGTATTGGGCCAGGTCAACCCGCTCTCCTACCCATAGGCCATTTTTGAAAAAAAAATTTGCGCCAGAATATAGTATCACTCGTTCCACTAAAAAAATATTTATCGTAATCTTAAAAGTATCATGCTACTAGTTTAATATACGAGTGAAATACATCTGAATTGTGATTTAAATCATGTAAATTGTGGTTTCTTATTCCCAATTATGGGTATATTATTTCAAATTAGAGTTTTTTTATTCTTAATTAGGGTTTAAATTAATTCACTTTAATTTTATGGTTCACAAATTCCATTTTATGCTATATATTTATTTCAAATTATATTAGATTTTTTTTTATTTTCAATTATTGTTTATATTTGTTTCAAAAAACTTAATTATCGAGCGCACGTAATGTACGAGCCCACACGTTAGCGTCGGACGAATGCATTGCGCAAGTTGCTAGATTTTAAAAATATTAAATTAATTCATTTTAATTTTAGGGTTCACTAAGTTCATTTTAGGATATATATATTTGTTTCATAATTAGTTTTTTTATTTTATTTTCAATTAGTGTTAATATATTTATTTTAAAAAAATTAATTATTGAGTGCAATACACGAGCTCACGCGTTAGCGTCAGACGAGTGCATTGCACGAGTCGTTGGATTTTAAAACTAAAAATTAATTCACTTTGATTTTAGGGTTTACTAATTTCATTTTATGATATATATTTATTTCAAAATTAGTGTTTTATTTGCAATTATAGTTTATATTTGTGTAGAAAAAATTAAGTGCCGAGCGCAATATACGAGCCTACGCGTTAGTGTCGCGCGAGTACATTACTTGAGTCGTCAAATTTCAAAAAATTAAATTAATTTACTTAAATTTTAGGAGTCACTAATTCCATTTTAGGGTATATAATTTATATTTATTTAAAAAAATTAAATTAATTCATTTTAATTTTAGATCCTTAATTCCATTTTACGGTATATATTTATTTAAAATTAGATTTTTTTATTTTCAAATAGTGTTTATATTTGTTTTGAAAAAATTAATTGTTAAGCGCAATGCACGAGCCTACATACGTGTTAGCATCAGACGAGTGCATTGCGCGAGTCGTCGGATTTCAAATAAAATAAATTAATTCACTTTCATTTTAGGGTTTACTAATTCCATTTTATGGTATATATTTATTTCAAAATTAGTTTTTTATTTTTAATTATAGTTTATATTTTTTCGAAAAAATTAAGTGTCGAGCGAAATACATGAGTCTACGTGTTAGTGTCGCATGAGTTCATTGCGTGAGATGCCAAATTTCAAAAAATTAAATTAATTTAGTTAAATTATAGGATTTACTAATTCCATTTTATAGTATATAATTTATATATTTTTAAAAAAATTAAATTAATTTATTTTAATTTTAGGGTTTACTAATTCCATTTTAGATATATAATTTTTCGAGGGAAAAAAAATCGCAAAAAGTAAAATAAAAAATAATAAAAAAATTTAAAAAAATAGAAAAATTATAAAATAAAATAAATAAATATGGGGGGCATGCGTGGATTACACGCGCCGGATTCTGAACCTTTTTTTACTATTATTTTTATTCTTTTATGGGCTTGAGCCGGTTTGATGGGCCCAAGCCCAAACACCTTATGCATGTAAGACCACATCTTTATTCTATGATGTGTTTCAAAACAGAGCTACCCATCATTTTTGAAATAATGATACCATCACATAGAAGATATGATGTTCCTACCACACGATATGATGATAATAAAGAACAATGATTAGCAGAAATCCCCTAAACAATGATCAGTAGACCGAAAAATAAATCTTTTAGTTACCTCTGTGAAATAATAAAGAAAATAAAGTTGAAATCAATGGCCAGAAACTGAAAATTATCTAATTTAGAACATAAAATTTGTACGTGCAGAAATCGAGATTGAAGACTAAACAAAAAATTAAAAATTACATAAAAAAGAAGATTCTCTTGCAAGGGCACAGTTAAAATCTTGGATGATTAATTATAGTTTAAAGAACTATAATTACAGAAGTTGTACCATTTGTTCTGTGCATTGGGCTTTCGAAGAGCATTACTTTTCGGGTGATTTTATTTACAACCCCTATTTCTATTTTTCTCCTTATAATCCCCTATTTAATTTATTTATAAATATTATTTAGATAGACTTTTTTGCCCTTCTCCCAATTCACTTAAAATAACAAAGCCCCCTACAACCCCTAATTGATGATGTACGTTTAATTGATGAAGTTTGTACCATTTCAAAAAAAAAAATAAAAAAATTGATGATATTTGTAGGAAATTATGCGGACAGCATGAGGTTTTGCAATTGAACCTAATCCACAATTTGAGAATCTTGTGGAATGCATTAAAACTCAATTATTTATTACCATTATAGGGCAAAACCAAGCATAAACATAAAAATCAATTGATATCGATATAGCAGCTTACGGTGCTTAAATGCACGAGGATTCATAGCTATGTATGAATTCTTTCTGGGAGACAACCACTTGAGACGAGAGCCAACTTTATATTATGAGATAATATTATTTTAAATAATATTGCGCATGATCAACTTGTTTTTTTATTTTAGATTTTTAGAGCTCTTCGTTGATAGTATATAAAATCTAAAGTAAAATCTCATAATTTAAAAAAAGAAAAAGAAAAATAATCTCATTTGGAGCTTACTCTACCTGTAAATGCTGGAAATATTATTTTTGTCGATTATAAAATAGGTGTTTAAACTTCTGTTAATCTCTTGAAAAACTTCAACTGTTTGAAAAAACTTCCGCTCTAGCTCTTCCAATCCTTCTATATATCTAGTTATGCACTAACCTCCAGAAAAAAAAAAAGAGAATATTCAGCAATATTTATTTTATATTCTCCATCTTTTTTATGCTATATCATACTCAATACTCAGTATGTTGAAAGAGACTCTACAATTTCAATTTTGTGTTTTTTTTTTGAAGGAATGCCTTGCATTCAATGAGAAATAAGATATTAATTCTCGTGTGATTTGTTGTTTGTCTTAAGCCTTTTGCTTTTATTTATTTGAGGAAGGGGTTATATATTGGGGGTTGTATTTTAGTTTGCTAAAGTTTTAAAATAGTGGATGTTGTATTTTAGTAGTTGGGGTTTTAAAATAATGAGATTTGTGAGGATAAAAATGTCTAAAAAATAAATATTTATATATAAATTAAATAGAGTTGGAAATTAAAATACCCATTCTTATCACTCAAAAACCTCTTTTACCCACTATAAGAAAATCATCAAATAAATACCCAATTTTACTCTTATAACCCTGCTTTTTCATTTTCCAAGGTGAAAGGACATGGACCCCATACATGTAAGAAGTGTGGAAGGCTTTTTGCAGATTTCCAAGGGAGTAAGAAGCATTTAATTTCAAAAGTAATATCTCAACAACCCAGCACACGTGCATTAAAGTCGATCGTAATTCTATAAAAACACGATCGAGTTTTATATATCGGGTTTCTTCCTTATCTATCGTAATTTGATCGGTAACCGATCGGGATTTGTAACGACCCATAATCATTTTAAATTGGTCGTTACCATTTTTTTTAAATATTGATTCAAGCGAGTTATTGATATTTTTACGTTCCTATAAGTCGCGCCTTAATTATTTAATATTTACGTGGAATATGTGAATTAAATTATTTACATATTTATTTAAGGTTATAAAAATTAATTGTTAAAGTAAAGTTTTTATCTATTTATTTATTTTGGTCCCTATTATTTAGTAAGGCCGGAAAGTGTTAAATATTTTAGAAAAAAAAAAATTAACCATTTTGAAAAAAAATATATATTTAAAAATCAAAATTTCATCTCTTTTCATGTGGATAAATTAAGGGAAATTTAATGCTAATAATTCTTCCAATTTTTTTGACTAATTAAATTGCATGAAATTAATTTTTATCAAATCAATTAATCAATTACAATAATTTATGCCATTAAATTTGGGATTTGACTCAAATCAATCCCCACAAATGTGTTGCTTCCATTTTCATATACCAAAGTTCTAATATAATTAAATAGGAGCATTTTCATTCTCCAAACCACACCAAAAGCAATCAAAGCAAATTCTTTATTTTTCTCTAGATTTTGAAAGTCATGAACTCATTTGATGTTTTTCTTTCACTAGCTTTTTAATGACCACACACACACACACATATATATTTTAGGCGTGCGTGGATTAAATTAATTCGTTACACACTTTCAAGTTCAAGTAAAGGTGGGGATTCTCTCAGAGAATATATGAGCAAAATATTCATTTATCCTTATTATGCATTTTGTGCAGTTTATATGTGGAAATTATATGTTCGGCCGACGGGCTGCAGGAAAAGTTACTCAACCTACGGGTTGCATGTTCGGCCTACGGGCTGCAGGAAAATGATACTTGATATGCTATGTATTTATTGTTCATATTGTGTATAATCTAGATAAATGCAGTAACCCCACTGAGTTAATAGCACTCACCCCAAAGCTATTATTTTTTTTCAGGTTTATGAGACTCGGGCGGTGATGTGGAGACGGAGTGATGGTCAAGATTAATTAATATTATTTTATTTTAAATAGTACTTCCGCTGTATTAAACTCGTTTAGTGAATAAATGATAATTTCTTTATTGATGAAATTTTGGAACGTCACAGTTGGTATCAGAGCGGGTCTACGTTTCTGTAGACTTGCAAAAAAAAAATTATGATTTATAAAAAAAAAACCATCATTTCGTCTGCCGCATCGCGCCAAATAAAGGTAAAAGATGTTTAAAGTTTATTTCTTATGTTAGTTACTAAACTCACATCCTTCGAAATAACGATTTGAAGGTGTTTTATTATTTTCAGGTTTACGAATACAACATTTTAAAATTTCTAAAAGTGTTTTACTTTTTCTTCAGGTTCTCAAAGATAAGATTTTGAGAAAAAAAAAACGAAAGTCTTTTGCCCTCCTCAGGTTTGCGAAGATTTGATTTCGAAATTTCGAGGACGAAATTTTCTTTAAATGGTATAGTCTGTAATGACCCAAAATCATTTTAAATTGGTCGTTACCATTTTTTTTAAATATTGATTCAAACGAGTTATTGATATTTTTACGTTCCTATAAGTCGCGCCTTAATTATTTAATATTTACGTGGAATATGTGAATTAAATTATTTACATATTTATTTAAGGTTATAAAAATTAATTGTTAAAGTAAAGTTTTTATCTATTTATTTATTTTGGTCCCTATTATTTAGTAAGGCCGGAAAGTGTTAAATATTTTAGAAAAAAAAAACATTAACCATTTTGAAAAAAAAAAACATATTTAAAAATCAAAATTTCATCTCTTTTCATGTGGATAAATCAAGGGAAATTTAATGCTAATAATTCTTCCAATTTTTTTGACTAATTAAATTGCATGAAATCAATTTTTATCAAATCAATTACAATAATTTATGCCATTAAATTTGGGATTTGACTCAAATCAATCCCCACAAATGTGTTGCTTCCATTTTCATATACCAAAGTTCTAATATAATTAAATAGGAGCATTTTCATTCTTCAAACCACACCAAAAGCAATCAAAGCAAATTCTTTATTTTTCTCTAGATTTCGAAAGTCATGAACTCATTTGATATTTTTCTTTCACTAGCTTTTTAATGACCACACACACACACACACACACACACACACACACACATATATATATATATATATATTTTAGGAGTGCGTGGATTAAATTAATTTGTTACACACTTTCAAGTTCAAGTAAAGGTGGGGATTCTCTCAGAGAATATATGAGCAAAATATTCATTTATCCTTATTATGCATTTTGTGCAGTTTATATGTGGAAATTATATGTTCGGCCGACGGGCTGCAAGAAAAGTTACTCAACCTACGGGTTGCATGTTCGGTCTACGGGCTGCAGGAAAATGATACTTGATATGCTATGTATTTATTGTTCATATTGTGTATAATCTGGATAAATGCAGTAACCCTACTGAGTTAATAGCACTCACCCCAAAGCTATTATTTTTTTTCAGGTTTATAAGACTCGGGTGGTGATGTGGAGACGGAGTGATGGTCAAGATTAATTAATATTTTTTTATTTTAAATAGTACTTCCACTGTATTAAACTCTTTTAGTGAATAAATGATAATTTCTTTATTGATGAAATTTTGGAACGTCACAGGATTTCAGCGGGTTTTATTTATCGGGATTGCTGAAATCCTATCGTAATTTGATCGTTAACTGAGCGCGGTTTCATCGAGTTTTATCTATCGGGATTCTTGGAATCCTTTCGCCATTTTGATCGTTAAACAATCAGTATTGCATCGGGTTTTATATATCAGGATTCTTGAAATCCTATCGTAATTTCGATCGATAACTGATCGTGATTCATTTCTTAGTGATTTATTTTTACCTAAAATACAGTCGGGTTTCTATATTCGACCGTGATTCAGTCGTGATTTAATTCGAATTTTTCATCGGGATTCACACTGCATGAATATCCATTGAATAGATATTTTGCGATTTTCCTTACGTGCGAGCGGGAGATAGCGTGGGAATCTGAAGGTACTTTTTCAACTTCCAAGATCACGTACGGCGTGTTTTGACCCATTATCTCCACAATTTTTTTATATCTCTCATAAAAATACCTAAATCTAATTAATTACCCATTTATTACTCTCCCTCCAACTCCTTCACTCAATCATATCCATCTAAATCCCTATCCGTCTAAATCCCTAAAAATTACTAGTTCTCAACCAAAAACGATCGGAATAGCATTTTCTGTGCTCTATCGGGTTTCAATTCTCGTCGGGACAACGATCGGCGGTCTAAAGCTCCACCAGGCCAACAATGGCGTCCCACAGTAGTGAAGAGTCCCACGGTAGTGAAGAGGTTAGTACTCGATACCGATCTGGCTCTTTTGACAATTTATTTCCTCTGTAGTAGAAGTTGAATTTTCTGTGAATGCCGATAGTTAGGATGTGAAATTTTGTGTAATTGTTGATTGGATTATTGTTTAATTGTATAGAGAATAACTCTGCTAATTAGATGGAATCCCGATAGGCCTAATTAGTTTAATTAATTGCCTTCCATAAGGTGAAATTTTGATGAATCCCGATAGCCCTAGAGGATGACGGATTAACGCTAGAATCACGATATGTTTAAATCCCGATAGATTCTCGATCGTATTCCGATCGCAAACTATGGAATATTATTTTTTATGTTATTTCTGAATTTTCGGTTTATTGAACGTGAATGCGGACAACAGTGAATTATTATTATCTGGATAGATGATACATCAATGTTGTGTTTTATTTTTAATTACTCATTGTTCATGCTAATTAGTAGAAAAATCGATGAATCTCGATGGAGTGCATTACGACGTAATAATAATTTATCGTGAATGCGTGAATAGTTCCCGTTAGGGTAATTATTATATCGCGGTCGTGTACCGGCCGTGATTAAAAATCTTCGGGATATAGGTAAACATTTTGAAATAAATTCTGAAATTCTTTCTTTTTTTTTTTTCCGTGCAGCTTGGTTATGATTGGGTGAGGGTAGAGCTACAGTCCTCCTATAGGACGATTAGCCTTTACTACAAGGCTAAATATGTACAGAAAATAAGAGAACAGTTGTCAACAATCGGTGGAGTCGATCTACAGGATAGGTTTCAGTCGGGGTGTTTTGCCCAATTTTTGAGTTAGAAGGATTCACGGACTAGCGGACGAGCACTCCATGCATTGATGGCTCATGAGATCAGGTTGGCTGGTGCTCCGAACCATGAGTTATGGTTTAATATTGGTGGAAACAATATTCATTTTTCATATCCCGAGTATTCTCTAGTAACGGGATTCGGGTCTTCACATTTTGATCCAAACGTGGAATATGACACGAGTGAAATTGAGGTATTCACAAGATTTTATCCTAGAAATGAGAAGCCAAGGATCATGGATTTGTTGAAGAGGTTCAACGATGGAGTTGTGGATGCCAATCATGATGACTATCTGAAGGTGGCTAATATATTAGTCCTCTATTATTTTGCACTTGGATACGACGATCATAGAGTCATGGAGTCCTTTGCTTGGGTGTTAGTGAATAATCTGGACGAGTGGAATAGATTTCTTTGGGGGTCCTACATCTACACAGCACTAAGGCACTACGTCTTACTATTGCCTTCCACAAGGAGCAAGCTGAAAAAGAGTTATCATTTTTACGGCCCCATGTGGGCTTTACAGGTATATATAGCTCTCATTTTGTTGTATTTATGTTTATTTAGGTTCTAAATTTCTCAATACACTTAACTACATATTCATTATTATTACAGGTTTGGGCGTTTGAGGCCATACCGGATCTAGCGAGGAATGCTGCTGTAAAGATTAATCCGAATGCATTGCCTCGACTGGCGCGGTGGCTCATGTGTACACCAAAGATCGATGATTTTCATGGTTTTCTAGATGAGGAGGTAAACATGATTAAAGAGTTATCATTTTATGCTTTTAAATTGATTATGGCCATCACACAAATTTAAATGGATTGCAGCACGAGTGTCAGAAAACGTTGGCGTTGGAGGATGATGAAGATGAACGTGATTATTGGATTAGCACTCAAGGATCTAACCCCCTTGGTGTTAGATTCTCTGCCCCGTTTAACCTGAAGAAATCTTTGACAGGCGAGGGACCTTCACGTCCACGCTCCGAATCTCGAAAGATCAAAAAGCAAGCTCCTCAGCGTGCGTCTGAGCCTGAGTCTCAGCATGATTCTGAAGAGCACGAGCGTGAGGATGCCAGAGAGTCAAGGCGGGAAAAGAAAAAGCGCACTCGAGAGACTAGATCATCCTCTTCAAGTGGCAGAAGTGATCACCATCGGAGTAGGCGTGATCGTCACCAAGGTCTAGTGTCCAAGCTCAAAGAGGCCTTGCTTCCCGATATATTGGTCGCGATGAAACGCGAGTTTGTCCCTGGCCTTAAGGATGCATTGCTGCCGGACATAAAAGAGTACATTAAATCCCTTTGGCATGGTTCGAAGCAATCACGTTCACAACGATCAAGAAGTAATGAGGGTCCACCGCCGGAACATGATCAGGAGGAATGCTCTCAGCCCTCTCGAAGGTCTGTGCATGTAGAAGGCAGTCATCGAGAAAGAGACCTCCCTAGAAGGTCTCTACAGGTGGAGGGAAGTTGAGGGTCTCGACAGATTGAGGGTAGTCGAGGGTCTCGATATAGAGATGCACCTCGAAAGGATGTTGAGCTTGAGGGAATAATCGGGTCTCCACACAGCCATGCCTATGGCCCGCAAGTATCCCAGAGTGTAGGAATCCCACATCAAGAACTTAACCCGCAATTTTCCCAGCATGTAGGAATCCCACATCAAGAACTTGACCATGCCTATGTGCCGCAATTTACCGAGCATCTAGAACCTTACCATGCCTATGGCTCGCAGTTTTCTGAGCATCTAGAATTCCCACATCTAGAACCTGACCAGGTATTTATGTTAAATTTGAATTATCTATTTTTTATCTTTCGCCTTTGCGAATCCCGATCCAAAATCACGATTGTGTTCCCGATCCAAAATCACGATACAAAATCACATCCAAATTCACGATACAAAATCACGATCGTGATCCCGAAACAAAATCACGATTCAAAATCACGATTGGGTTCCCGATCAAAAATCACGATCTGTATCCCGTTCCAAAATCATGATCGTGTATTCAAGATTACTGACGATCGGGATTTATTATCTTTCTTATTTGCTCAGGGTGTATGTTTTGGCCCTGGAGTGGTTTTTGAAGAGGTCCAGACAAGTCCACCTGTAATGCCGTGCAGTTCGAAAGGGAAACAAGTTGAAGAGAGTTCTGCACTTGTAGAATCCCGTTCGAAGGAAGCAACTCTCGCTGCTTACAAGGATTGGCGTAAGGGTCCCAAAAGTTCCCAGGTCTACCATCACAAAAGTGACTTCCCACTATCACAACAGTTTTTCGAGCGCATTGAATCCATGAAGTGTGATATGACTGCCCAAGTAAGTAAATATTGATTATTTACAATCTTTTTATTTTTTATTACTTAAAAGCTTTGAATATAGGGGGTTGATATGTTTTTGGATTCTATGAGAAACCAATTGGAAAAAGGAGATTCATTACTCCATGGAGTCACTGCAGAGAACACACACATTATGGATATTGGATTCTTTGTAAGTTTTATTGCAGTTTGTTAACTTTTAATTTTTACTCTATGAAGTATAATCAACTCTAACTCTTTATTTATTTATATTGTATTGAATAGATTTCGCTCTAGATAGAATGGCGTTCGGGTAGGTTTGATAAGCCAGATTCTCCTAGGCGCCACCGTGGGCAACATGATTATTACTGGTGGGAACCTCCATTTGGTTTACTTGCTACGGTGGTAGGAAAAGATCGAGACGGGGGTCGATCCTGGTGGGATGCCAGAGATGTAAGAATTTGATTGTAAAATGAAATATTAATTATTTTAAAATATTCTAATCAATCGTGTATTTTTTGTTCAATGTAGCTCATATTTATTTGCAATATCAATGCACATTGGGTGACGGTATTTGTCCGTCCTACCAGCTGGCATTTTGAGGTGTACGACTCAATGTTACACAAGCTAAGTAAGGAAGATATTGACCTGAGGGAGATTCAACTCAAACCATTTCTTAAGCTGTTGCCCCGAGTGCTTATCTCGGGTAAGTATTGGGAGCGAAATATTTTTAATGTGCGAGCACCCTTGCATGCAAATTTCAGACTTACTTTCACCGCCTCCCAAGATCAATTTAAGCAAAAGGACAACAATAGTTGTGGGCCCTATGCATGTATGTATGTTGATCGACTTATCACTGGCACACCTTCTATTGAATGGGGCAATAGAGCAGCCAATGTTAAGGCATATCGACATCAGATAGCAGTTAGGGCATTTGAGTTAGTTCGTGAGAAGGCATAATTGTTAATTTTTGTTTTAAAATATTTTATTAATTACATTATTTAGTTAATTCGGTGATTTGAACTTTTTTTACTGTTGCTAATTTTTTACGAACGGGATCCCGATCGGAGATTGAATCCCTATTAAAAAGAGTGAAACCCGATATTGTTATTCACGATTGGTTTCACGATCTATTTCCCGATGATAAAAGCGAAACCCGATATTGTTATTCACGATCGGTTTCCCGATGATAAATATGAAACCCGATAAAGGTAATTCACGATCCTTATGTATATGAAAACTTGTTTTTTTTAATTAAACCGCGATTATAAAAACGATACCCGATAGTAAATCCCGATGACACACAATCGCAATCTTGAATGCATAATAATATTAATTTAATTAAATAATTACAATAGTCTTACAAGATAAGAGCTTCAATCCTCAATCTTAACCATTGGAGTAACACGAACAATGTAAACATCTTGACTAGTTGTTATTCCGTGGTATTTTTCAAATCTGAGAACATCTCCGCGCTTAATTTGTAGAAACTCAACAATATCAGTCCACCCTTTATTAAGTCGAATCAGGGTATTTGGCACCTCTTTTTTCTTTGATGCAATCAGCCGGTGTTCATATTCAATGTCCCATTCTTGGAATCCCTTCCAAGTTCTCATTTTAATCGATCTTGACTCCACTCCAAATATCTCCCTAGCATTCGTGGGCAAATACTACAAAGTATAAAGAAAGATAATCAATACAGTTAGGTAATCATCAAATACTCTATACCTAAATTAGAGTTGGTGAATTTACCACTCACCTACGATATTCACTCGAGTGGCACTCTACTTCAACATAACGCCCATAAACTGAAATTTGAAAAAAAAAGTAAGCTTCGTAAAAAAATATTTCGCATTACATTCAGATCCATCAATTTTGATATTTTATACCTCCAGGAAATCGGGGACCTCTGTATGAAGTTGGATCATTTACTAGCTCCATTGTTTTTTTAGCAGTTTCTTGCAAGAATACAAGATGAAGAAAGAATTGCAGATAGGTCCTGTGAGAATACAAGACAAAGAAGGAATTGAAGATATGTGAGCCAACTATACCGAAAGAGACATTTATATAGACAAATAATTACACAAAAAGGGACGAAAACCTAAAAAATAACTTGAATTCCGATAGGTTCACGATGGAATCCCGATCTTCTACAATCCTGTTGGAGATCATTTTCCGATGCTTTTGTCCTGCTAGTCAGATATGGGCCCCAAAACCCAACAAGTCTAGAGTAAAATCCCGATAACTTCGATATGGATTAACGATCGTCTACCGATCACGTTGAAGATCATATTCCGATACTTTTGTCCTTCCTAATCAGATGTGGGCCTAAAACCTGAAAACCTACTGTGAATCCCGATATACCTTCACGATGCAATCCCGATCGTCTACCGATCACGTTGAAGATCATATTACGATACTTTTGTCCTTGCTAATCAGCTTTGGGCCCCACATGCAGGTCTCTTTTATATTACCAATAAAGTTGTACTTGTCTAGTCAACACACCATGCCCATTCACATCAACTTTTTATATTTCTGTACACACCCTCTATCTGATTTACTAGAAAATGACAACAAATTTTAAAAAAACAATTAAATCGATTTGACTTATGGACGAATATACAAGCATACGTTTCATGCTTGTTTAGTAATAGTAATGATATTTCCCAATAAAAAAGGGAGATGGGTCAACTACTCTAATTCAAATTTCATCTCTAACTTTGGGTTGGATCAAATTTATGTAGATTGGATGAAATTTTGGGTGTTTATTTCAAGAAATTAAATCAAATATTAAATTCTAAATATATGTCTATATATATACAAATACTTGGATGGTTGGCATGAATTGCCGTAATACATGACAATTATAAAAGAGAAATTGATATTTAACTTGAATGATATTAATTGTATTAATATTACTACTCTTACTAAATTCCATGCTTAATTATAATTTAGAATATGTTGATCTGAATGGCAATTAACACTAGATTGAAACGTAGCAGTCACTCACATTAAAATATTAGAATTAACATTAAAAACTACATAATAGTGCACAACTCATTCTGAAAAACCTGAAAAAATTAAGAACACAAACATTACATTAAAAGCCATTGCAAGAACATACACATTTAATTCAAATACATCGCTTCAATCAGTGTCGCTCTCGCTTGCCTGAAAAGGATTGAGGTCATCGTCGGGAACGATGGGTGTCTCGCCGGTCTCAAACAAGTTCGTCAAAGCCAGGTAGTGTGGATCACCGTTGTCTCGATAGATGGTCGTCAACGGATTCATCTGCATAGTCAATGAAAAATTATTGTGATTTTTTAACCTCTTTGCAATTAACTGGAGAGCATGTCATTATAGGCAGTGAACCTCTTCAAAACGTATCCATGTATCTTCCGGCGCATAAAACTTGTTGTTCTTGCGACTCCAATGAAACTCGGTCAGAGTGTAGTCCCACAAAAGCTTCAAAGTCTCATATCGCGTCGCGAACATATCAACATGCGCCATGTACCACTCGATACCATATTTCTTAGAGAATTCTTCGTTGACGATCGTACGAACAGTGGAAATGGCCGTGTTATTGTCCTCGAATCCGACCACCCACACTCCGGCCTCCTTTTGTTGGAGTAGCTCGTTCACGACACGGGCTTCAAGCCTCTCCGTCCACTGTGAGTTGTAGAAATATGCTTCTTGAGGTGGCGCCATTTGTGGGTGAACTTGAGAAAGGGATGAATTTGTTGGGATCGAATTAGAGATTTAATTTGAGCTTTAATGGAGTAACTGCCGATATAAGATCGCGCATATGGACAAATAAATGCATACTAAATAGAATATATTCCCTACCTTTTAAAGACTTCACATAATAATAATTATTATTATACATATATACCATAACATTTCATAGTTTAGGGTAATCCCTTTGATATGACGATCGAGATTCCGATTGGTTCATAAATGTCGACATGTTAACGTTCGGGATATGGCCGAATTTAGGGTAATCCCTTTGACATCACGTTCGAGATCCCGATCGGTTATGAAACGCCGACATGTTCACATTCGGGATATGGCCGAATTTCATCTCCTAAATTATATAGAATTAATTAATTTGTAATTATCAACGTGCGCCTTGATGGTAGGCATTTCTCTTTAGAATTTTCGATTATTTTCGAGAAATTTGGATTACATGGGCACGCAGATTCAGATGTGGGCCTCTTTGTCAGCCTTTTGTATTTTCAACGTGATTCTCTTCTTCTTATCCTTTTGCAAAAGAATCATATTTTTTTATTTAACTCTTTTTAAACACAAAAACACACGTGAACAATCATCAATCCCTTTCTTAAAAAAAATTGTTTTATAGGGATTCTTGCCATCCTGACGAAGGGGCCGATCGTGAGCCAGGCGAAGTTACTACAAGTATGGCGTGTACAAGTCTGCAACAATAATATAACGAAGAGGTTAGCCTCAATTTAATTATTAATTGCTTTTCAAGAAGGATGTCTAAGTATGGAATGTAATTCTCTTTTTTTTTCCACTTGTGTGGTCTTGGATTGGGCACTTGGATGGTTTTTAATATTTTCCAAGTTATAATGAGATGTGCAAGTTGACATGTTTACCAATTGAAGTTGGAAATTAGCACAATCCTAGTTCTTGCAATATTTTTGATTTTGGAATCGGGATCCCGTACTCCGACCCGATCGGTTCACGATCAGAAACCCGATCAAAAATGTGATCGGTCACTGAATCGGGATCCTGATCGTGATTGCCTTTTATTATAATCTTTTTGTTTTTTATATTTTTTACACTCTAATACTCAATGTTTTATATGTGATACTCAAATAAAAATGTTTACATATATTGAAATCGCACAAGTGTTGGATTTAATTGGATGATTAAGTCATTACATCTATACGTCTACTCTTCTACAAAATACCTCCATATGTTAGTTCAAGGATGATATTCATTCTAGTTTGGATCTTTCCGCTTGTGTTGTCTTGGATTGGGCACTTGGATGGTTTTTAATATTTTCCAAGTTATAATGAGATGTGCAAGTTGACATGTTTACCAATTGAAGTTGGAAATTAGCACAATCCTAGTTCTTGTAATATTTTTGATTTTGGAATCGGGATCCCGTACTCTGACCCGATCGGTTCACGATCGGAAACCCGATCGAAAATGCGATCGGTCACTGAATTGGGATCCCAATCGTGATTGCCTTTTATTATAATCTTTTTGTTTTTTAGATTTTTTACACTCTAATACTCAATGTTTTATATGTGATACTCAAATAAAAATGTTTACATATATTGAAATCGCACAAGTGTTGGATTTAATTGGATGATTAAGTCATTACATCTATACGTCTACTCTTCTACAAAATACCTCCATATGTTAGTTCAAGGATGATATTCATTCTAGTTTAGATCTTTCCGCTTGTGTTGTCTTGGATTGGGCACTTGGATGGTTTTTAATATTTTCCAAGTTATAATGAGATGTGCAAGTTGAAATGTTTACCAATTGAAGTCGGAAATTAGCACAATCCTAGTTCTTGCAATATTTTTGATTATGGAATCAGGATCCCGTACTCCGACCCGATCGGTTCACGATCGGAAACCCGATCGAAAATGCGATCGGTCACTGAATCGGGATCCCGATCGTGATTGCCTTTTATTATAAGCTTTTTGTTTTTTATATTTTTTACACTCTAATACTCAATGTTTTATATGTGATACTCAAATAAAAATGTTTACATATATTGAAATCGCACAAGTGTTGGATTTAATTGGATGATTAAGTCATTACATCTATACGTCTACTCTTCTACAAAATACCTCCATATGTTAGTTCAAGGATGATATTCATTCTATTTTGGATCTTTCCGCTTGTGTTGTCTTGGATTGGGCACTTGGATGGTTTTTAATATTTTCCAAGTTATAATGAGATGTGCAAGTTGACATGTTTACCAATTGAAGTTGGAAATTAGCACAATCCTAGTTCTTGCAATATTTTTGATTTTAGAATCGGGATCCCGTACTCCAACCCGATCGGTTCACGATCGGAAACCCGATCGAAAATGCGATCGGTCACTGAATCAGGATCCCGATCGTGATTGCCTTTTATTATAATCTTTTTATTTTTTATATTTTTTACACTCTAATACTCAATGTTTTATATGTGATACTGATGAGGACATCCATAGCAATGAGGAAGTCAATGAAGAGCTGCAATTCAAAGGACCCGTCACAAGACTACGAGCTAAGAAGTTGCAAGATTATTTGCAAGCTACAATTAGCAAGAAGCTCGAAGAAGAAGACGGCGTGCAAGGAAGCTTGAAGATGATGACCTTGTTGACATTGGAAGATGGAGATCAAGACTTGGAGTGCAATGCATGAGGACGTGAACGTGTGCATGTGAGTGTACATGTGTGCGTGTGATTGAAGCCCACGGCCAAGATGGTGAAGCCCAAAATAATCGGCCCTTGATGATCCAATTAAGGGGATTGATTTATTAGACTATAGTATTTTATTTAATTAATTTGGACTATAGTATTAAGTCAGATTTTAATATTTATTTAATGTAATTTTCGGCCCCTTTTAGTCATAGTTTGACTAGGATTTTAGATAAGGTAAGATCTACAATTTCTACCTTAAATAGAATTCTAGTTTAGGAAACTTCCTAGTCTAGTTCTAGTTTGATTTGGGCATGAAATTTTCGGCCCTTATAGCTCTATTTTTCGGTCCACCTATTATTATAAATAGGGGATCCATGTTACATTGATACTTTAGACTTTATTTGATTATTTAGCTTTTGCTTCAATATTGTCTCATCCCCATTAAATCTTTTGTGAGTTTAGATAATAAATTCATACTCTTAGAACTAGCAATTCTAGGTTTTACAAAAGGAATTCATCGTCCACGTTCGAGGGATCGCCGGAGACTCGCTAATCGAAGAGCAACTTAAAGAATTTGGCCTTGTATACGTTCGAGATCCAAGACAACTTTCGGGTTGTAATTCACAACACCTCACCGCCGCCGTCCATCATCCACGACGCCACCATCTACCGTCGTCCACCTCAACTCTAACCACCATCGTGTCCAAGATCATCTTCATCCCGTTCAATCTGTAAGTTCGATACAACTCTATCATATCTTATCTACCCAAGCCATTCTTCACCTAATCATCACACACGAAATCCATCCTCCTTACTATTCAAATTGCCGTCCCAAACAGCCCTTTCATCCATTGGATCTGTGTTATTTTGTGTGTCATAAGTCTAGGTATTTTATTTAGTTTTAGCCGTCTAGTTTGTTCCGTTATCTTCCGCATATTCTTTCATTAGTTATTTGAGTCATCGAAGACACAAAACCTTACGTGTGTCGACGTGTGTTCATTCCTAGAGTCCGGGTCGTATCATAAAAGTGGTATCAAAGCCACGTCGGCTTTGGTTCGTTTTTGTGTCTTTATTTTTATTTTATGTTTGATCGAGTTGTAATTTAATTCCGTATTGTTCATTGTTAAAAAAAAAACATGATCATATAAAAAAAAAAGTCGATCGTACAAAAAAAAAATCGGATAAAAAAAAAGAGAAATCCGAAAAAAAAAAGAATATTCATTGTTTCCTTTTAGTTCAATTTTTATTTTGGTACTTTCCTTTTGGTACTAGATCATAGTTGGTAATTACCTAGTGAGTCTTTTCTTATTTTTGGTAGTTTCCTTCTAGATTGATTTTATTTTTGGAACTTTCCATACAAGTTCTATTTCTTTTTGGTAACTTCCATAAGAGTCTTATTTTATTTTTGGTTCATTCCTTCTAGAGTCTAGGCTAATTAAGGTATTTAGATTGTGTCACATAGATTGATACCTATCCAAATCACCCAATTACCTTATCTCTTTCTTCTTTTCTTATCTCTTCTACTTCTTTCCTTCCTACCCTAATCGACCACCACCTAAACTACCCTACCCATTCGGCCATCACCATACCTAAACACTATAACAATCGGCCACTACCATACACATACATACCCAACCCGTATCTCATCTATACATACCAAATTCATCCTTGTTCTTAGAGTAGTGACTCCGCTCCATTCCAAAAACCGTGACACTCATTCCCCAAGTTAAGAACCGATTCTTTAGCTAGTTCCACCACTTCAAATACACATTACACACACATCACCATACACCTTGAGTGCAAACACGAGTGGTAAAATCAAGAGTGAAAACAAAAGAGTGAACGTGAGATTGTGAGGTCCTACCTTGTTTTCTTTTACGTTTGTTCGTTTTGTAGGTAACATAAAGAAAGGAACCCACCCCGAGTCATCCTCTACACCTCCAGTCGACCCCCAGTCGACTTTACCACCTTTGGACCCGTCCAAAGACCCTTCCAAAGCACCAATGGAGTCTTCCTCGGATCCACCCGCACCGTGGGATCCTAAGTATCACTTTGAAGCGCTGTCCAAACACGTTCAAAGACAACACCAAGCTCTATCCGACAAGATCGATGATTTAGTGCATGCCCTTAAACGCACTAAAATAACGCCCGTTTTCCCTCCACCCATTCGAGGAAATAGGCGCCTAGAGCGTCAAACCGAGCCAGAAGAGAAGTACTTTGATGAGAATACAGTTGCTGGAGATAACACTCTAGATCATGGGCGCCGCCAACGGCGTGAGAACCACAATGATGACTATGGAGAAGACCGAATGCTCAACAACATCAAGACGAGCATTCCAGAGTTTGAAGGCCTTCACGATCTCGATGTCTACCTAGATTGAGAACGTAAGGTGGAGAAGATTTTCGCATGCTATGATTTTTCAGAAGCTAAAAAGGTGCAATTAGCATGTTTGGAGTTCCGAGGCTACGCAGCCACTTGGTGGGAGATGCAGCAAGAAAGAAGACGAAGAAATCGAAATCCACCCATCAACAATTGGGAAGAGATGAAAGGATTCATGCGTGGACGCTTCATTCCAGTCCACTATGAAAGAGAGCTTGAGAAGAAGCTCAACCGGATCAAGCAAGACACCCGTTCGATTGAAGAATATCACAAGGAACTCGAGACTGCCTTGAACCGAGTCGGGAAGGAGGAGACCTTAAATGCTACCATCATTCGGTACATTGAAGGTATGAATCCTGACATTGCCTGTGAAGTAGAACTCAAGGAGTTCACCAACATAGAGAGAATGGTGCAGTACGCATCAATTATGGAAAAGCAGTTGCGAGAAGGCCGCCGTCGATCCAGTCAGACTTCAGTCCCTACTCGACAATCTTGGAGTAAAGGTACACCTTCCACATCACCTTCTACTCCTTCTGTTGATTCTACATGACCCCGTGGTCAATCCGGACCTCCGGAACGCCGTTTCGACCGTTCTACACCGCAAGCAAGCCGTAGACCCGAGTCTACACCCAGGCCACCATTCCAATGGCCCGATCAGCCCACTCCAATGCCAAATTCAGCCCCTAGTCGAGCCCGTGACATCCAGTGTCATAAATGCCAAGGTTGGGGTCATTTTCAGAACCAGTGTCCAAACCGGCGTGTTCTGTTCCTCAATGAACAGAATGGACTTGAATCAGTCAGTGAAGATGAAGAGGAGCCCCAGGACGTCGTCCATGAAGCCATTGAACCACCTAAATTCAACGAGGAAGAAGAGGAAGCCGAGCTACCTCATGTCAGCTTAGTTTCTATTCGTAGTCTGAACATCAACCGTGAAGATGAAGAGCAAACGCAGCGAGAGAACATCTTCTATACTCGAGTTGCAATAAAGGATCAGACTTGTACGATGATCATCAACAGTGGGAGTGTAATCAACGCAATCAGCCAGTATGCCGTTGATAAACTCGCCCTTACCACAACAAAGCATCCAAAGCCATACAAGTTGCAGTGGCTTACTGATAGAGGTTCTATTCGAGTGACAGGTCAGGTACACGTTTCTTTTACTAAAGGTCATTATTCTGACACTGTTCTTTGTGATGTTATTCCTATGGAAGCAGCCCATATTCTTTTAGGAAGACCGTGGCAGTTTGACCGAAAAGCGGTTCATGATGGTTTAGCCAACACCTACTCGCTCACGAGGGATGCCCGAACCACTATGCTCAAGCCACTCACTCCTAAAGCCATTGCAGAGGATCAAGAAAGGATTCAAGAGAGATTCAAACAAGAACGGGCAAAGCAAGCCGCAGCCGCCACCCGGACCGCCGCCGTGAACGGCCGAGAGTTCCAAGCTGGAGACTTCTTCAAAGTCGACCAATGCAGCCCCTAAGATGCCTTCCAATGATGCCTTAGCTCGTGGGAAAGCATCCGGATCAGCCCCTACAGTTGAACAAAATCGATCCTTGTTCATCTCAGTTAAAGGCGTAGAGAAAGCACTAAAAGCAGGTTTACCTTTCGTTCTTTTATCTTATAAGGACAGTGCTACTAATGGTGTTTCTTTGCCTTATGATGTGCAGCCACTTATGGAGGAGTTCGCGGACGTGTTCCCAGAAGAGATTCCAAGTGGATTACCTCCAGTTCGTGGGATCGAGCACCAGATCGACTCCGTACCCGGCGCCGTCTTGCCCAACAGACCGGCGTACCATACTTCACCTGAAGAAATGAAGGAGATCGACCGCCAAGTGAAGGAGTTGCTGGAGAAGAAGCAAATCCGAGAGTCGATGAGCCCTTGTGCAGTTCCAGTCATCCTAGTGCCAAAGAAGAACAACGAATGGAGGATGTGCATGGATTGCCGCGCCATTAACAAGATAACAGTTAAGTACAAATTTCCTATCCCTAGACTTGATGATATGCTAGATGAGTTAAGTGGTTCTAATGTGTTTTCTAAGATAGATTTGAGATCTGGTTATTTTCAAGTTAGAATGCATGAAGAGGATGAATGGAAAACTGCGTTTAAAATAAAGCATGGTTTATATGAGTGGTTAGTTATGCCTTTTGGTCTCACTAATGCACCGAGCACGTTTATGAGGTTAATGAATCATGTTTTGCGTGATGTGATTGGTAAATTCGTGGTTGTATACTTTGATGATATTTTGATTTACAGTCACAGTGCACAGGCGCACCCAGAACACCTTAGGCGTGTATTTTGCTTATTGCGTGATGCTAAATTGTATGGAAACTTGTCTAAGTGTTCGTTTTGTTTAGATGAAGTCGTGTTTTTAGGCTTTGTCGTCAGTTCACGAGGTATTGAGGTAGACCGTTCCAAAATCAAAGCGATTGAGGAATGGCCAACCCCGAAAAATGCCTCTGAGGTTCGATCATTCCATGGTCTAACTGGGTTTTACCGTCATTTTGTACGGGATTTCTCCAGTATAGCCGCCCCTCTTACTGAGCTAAGTAAGAAGGACCGGAAATTTGAGTGGGGTAAACAACAAGAGCATGCTTTTATTACCTTGAAATCTTTGTTATGTTCAGCTCCTATTTTTTGTTTACCTGATTTTACTAAGACCTTTGAGATCGAGTGTGATGCTTCGGGCATAGGTATTGGTGCTGTTTTGATGCAGGAAAACGACCCGTTGCATACTTCAGTGAGAAGTTAAATGGCGTCTCCCTTAGGTATTCCACGTACGATAAAGAGCTCTACGCTTTGAAGCGTGCGTTGGACACATGGCAGCACTATCTCTGGCCTAAGGAGTTCGTCATCCACACGGATCATGAAAGCTTGAAGCACTTGAAAGGGCAAAACAATCTGAACAAGAGACATGCGAGATGGGTCGAGTTCATCGAGTCTTTCCTGTATGTTATCAAGTACAAGAAAGGCGAGGATAATGTCGTCGCCGATGCTCTATCAAGAAGGTACACTCTTTTGAACTTAATGCATGCTAAGATGCTTGGTTTCGAGTCCATTAAACCATTGTATGTTGAGGACACCTACTTCAGCCCCATTTATGCCTCATGTAATTCAAAACCTAGGTCTTTTGATGGTTATTATGTGCATGATGGTTTTCTGTTCAAAAGTCGAAGTTATGCATCCCTGTTTGTTCTATGCGTGAGCTATTAGTGTTGGAATCGCATGCGGGGGGTTTAATGGGTCACTTTGGTGTGCATAAGACATTAAACTTGCTGCATGAACACTTCTTTTGGCCGCATATGCGTAAGGATGTAGAGAATGTGTGTAGTCGTTGCATTACTTGTCATCAAGCCAAATCCACTTCACACCCATTCGGATTGTACACGCCCCTACCCGTTCCTTCAGCTCCTTGGATTGATATTTCTACGGATTTCATCTTAGGATTGCCTAGATCTAGGTCGGGTAAGGATTCTGTGTTTGTTGTAGTTGATAGGTTTTCCAAAATGGCTCATTTCATTGCATGTAGGAAAACTGATGATGCTATACATGTTGCCAACTTGTTCTTTGTGCATGTTGTTAGATTGCATGGAATTCCTCGTACTATTGTTAGTGATAGGGATTCTAAGTTTTTAGGACATTTCTGGCGTGTTTTGTGGGGAAAATTAGGTACTAAGTTATTATTTTCTACTGCATGTCATCAACAAACCGATGGTCAAACTGAGGTTGTGCATCACACTTTAGGAGCTTTACTTAGGTCTCTAATTAAGAATAACTTGAAGTCATGGGAAGAATGTTTACCATATGCTGAATTTGCTTATAATCGTGTTGTGCATTCTTTTACTAAAATGTCTCCTTTTGAGGTAGTTTATGGATTTAATCCACTAACTCCTACTGATTTGCTTCCTTTACCCGTTGAGCATCTAACGAGTGTTAAAGGTATGAAGAGAGCTGATTTTATTCAAGAGATGCATGAGAAGGTACATGCCCGGATTGAGCACCAAGGCTCACGAATTGCCGCCGCATGCAACATGAGGTGCAAGCGTGTGATATTCCAGCCCGGTGATCGTGTTTGGGTTCATTTGAGTCCTGGCCGATTCCCGTACCTGAGAAAGTCGAAGTTGTCACCCCGTGGAGATGGTCCCTTCACTGTTCTAAGTCATGTTAATGACAATGCATACCGCATTGATCTACCTGGTGAGTATAAGTGTTCTTCTATGTTTAATGTAGCTGATTTGTCTCCTTTTCTTGCAGATGAATTCGGCCATGATGATGATCCAAATTCGAGGACGAATTC
Source organism: Perilla frutescens (assembly GCA_026008535.1). NCBI lineage: Eukaryota > Viridiplantae > Streptophyta > Magnoliopsida > Lamiales > Lamiaceae > Perilla > Perilla frutescens. The sequence continues at coordinate 49,035,008 of BRKX01000005.1, forward strand.
TTTTCAGCAGGGGGGAATGATGAGGACATCCATAGCAATGAGGAAGTCAATGAAGAGCTGCAATTCAAAGGACCCGTCACAAGACTACGAGCTAAGAAGTTGCAAGATTATTTGCAAGCTACAATTAGCAAGAAGCTCGAAGAAGAAGACGGCGTGCAAGGAAGCTTGAAGATGATGACCTTGTTGACATTGGAAGATGGAGATCAAGACTTGGAGTGCAATGCATGAGGACATGAATGTGTGCATGTGAGTGTACATGTGTGCGTGTGATTGAAGCCCACGGCCAAGATGGTGAAGCCCAAAATAATCGGCCCTTGATGATCCAATTAAGGGGATTGATTTATTAGACTATAGTATTTTATTTAATTAATTTGGACTATAGTATTAAGTCAGATTTTAATATTTATTTAATGTAATTTCTGGCCCATTTTAGTCATAGTTTGACTAGGATTTTAGATAAGGTAAGATCTACAATTTCTACTTTAAATAGAATTCTAGTTTAGGAAACTTCCTAGTCTAGTTCTAGTTTGATTTGGGCATGAAATTTTCGGCCCTTATAGCTCTATTTTTCGGTCCACCTATTATTATAAATAGGGGATCCATGTTACATTGATACTTTAGACTTTATTTGATTATTTAGCTTTTGCTTCAATATTGTCTCATCCCCATTAAATCTTTTGTGAGTTTAGATAATAAATTCATACTCTTAGAACTAGCAATTCTAGGTTTTACAAAGGGAATTCATCGTCCACGTTCGAGGGATCGCCGGAGACTCGCTAATCGAAGAGCAACTTAAAGAATTTGGCCTTGTATACGTTCGAGATCCAAGGCAACTTTCGGGTTGTAATTCACAACACCTCACCGCCGCCGTCCATCATCCACGACACCACCATCCACCGTCGTCCACCTCAACTCCAACCACCATTGTGTCCAAGATCATCTTCATCCCGTTCAATCCGTAAGTTCGATACAACTCTATCATATCCTATCTACCCAAGCCATTCTTCACCTAATCATCACACACGAAATCCATCGTCCTTACTATTCAAATTGCCGTCCCAAACAGCCCTTTCATCTATTGGATCTATGTTATTTTGTGTGTCATAAGTCTAGGTATTTTATTTAGTTTTAGCCGTCTAGTTTGTTCCGTAATCTTCCGCATATTCTTTCATTAGTTATTTGAGTCATCGAAGACACAAAACCTTACGTGTGTCGACGTGTGTTCGTTCCTAGAGTCCGGGTCGTATCAGATACTCAAATAAAAATGTTTACATATATTGAAATCGCACAAGTGTTGGATTTAATTGGATGATTAAGTCATTACATCTATACGTCTGGATCGGTATACGATCGGTCAAATAACGGGATTCCATCGGTCACTCGATCTTGATCCCGATCCTATTCATCGTGTATCTCATCTTTTTTGTTTTAAATTGTCTACACTCTAAATTAAGTTAAGTTTGATTTGATTTGATGATTTTAATATGTACATTATTTGTGATTTTTAATCTGGAACCCGATATGAGAACCATAGAGTTCACGATGTGATTACCGATCGGAGATATCGATCGAAAAAAACATACAATGAACATTATATTTTAAATATATTTTGTAGCCATCATGGGAGTGGAAAATGTTCGGAGTGCAGGGGACGGTGTCCAACATCAATCTTTACTACAAACCTAGTATATGGATGACAATACGGAAGACGTTACTGAGAATCGGTCAGGACCCGTTGCTCGATAGGTTCAAAGGCGGGTGCTTTGGACATTTTATGAGATGGAAAGAAGGCCCCAACTGTTGCAAAGCATTGCACGCATTGATGGCTCGTGAGATCAGCATTCCTAGTAAATCGCAACATGAGGTATGGTTTCATATTGGTGTGAATCATATTAGGTTCTCCTTTCCAGAATATGCACTCGTCACCGGACTAGAGTTTGGGCCATCCACATTTGATACAAATTCCGAGTACGACTTGTCCGAAGTTGGTATGTTTGGAAGATTCTGTGGGGGCAGACCAATTGCTATAAAAGACTTGTTTGATATCTTCGAAGAAGGACATGTAAATGGTGCTGATGAAAATGATTACTTAAAAGTGGCAAATATTTTAGCATTGTATTATTTCGGGTTAGGATTTGATGTATCAAGAAAGGTTGAGAGCTTTGCTTGGGCTTTGGTAGAGGATTTGGATGCGTGGAACAACTTTCCCTAGGGTGCCTACACCTACACATCATTGCTACACTACATTTCAATATTACCAAAGACAAGGAAGGGATGTGGGACGAAGTACCATTTCTATGGTCCAGTGTGGGCTCTTCAGCTATATTATTGATTAATTTTTTTTCAAATTCATAACTTAATTTTAATGAATTATTAGTTATATGTACGTTTAAAAAATAATATAATGGTAATTCCACACACTTTTCGAGATTTGGGCATATGAGGCCATCCCAGAATTTGGGACACCTGTTGCTAGAAGAGACAAGCCGGATAGGTTGCCTCGATGTTTGAGATGGTTTTTTGTAAGGGCAAGAGCAACCGATTTCCACGTATTGCTTAATCAAGAGGTATTCTATATATATATATATAATTTTTGTTTTAATTTTTAGTAAATCGTGGAGGTAATTGTTGGATTTTTGTTTTAATTTTTTATATTAATATATAAAAATATGATCCCACTCATTCACTATTAAAAAATGTGCAGATTGGGTGTTATGAGACGTTGACGGTAGAAGATGTTGAACAAGAGTGTCCTTATTGGTGTAGCATTCATTGTGCTGAACCAATGGGGGCTTCATTCCGTACCCCATTCAATCCGATTGCCCCACATCATGATCCTGATCAGAAGCGGGGTAAACATAAGAGACCGCGTCAGACACGATCGGGCTCTTCAAGCAGTGGTGATTCTGATAGACGTCGTAGTTCTCTTATTGCATCAATTAAGGAGGCGTTGATGCCCGATATCATTCGTTACTTGAAGAATGATCTGATTGCCGATGTGAAAGATTCACTGCTACTAGACTTGAAGGAGTTTATTCAATCACTCAAGTGTGGTTAAAGACGATCAGCCTCTCATCACAGCCCTCACCGCATATCACCTATTCGACCATCATCTGGTAGACATGATGAGGGCAATCATGTTAGTCATCACCCCGAGATGGCTAGGAGATCTTTGCATGTAGATGATGACAACACTCGTACACCTCATCTAGTGAAGGATACTCTGAGAAGATCTCTACAGATTGACACTCGGACGAAGCCTCGAGAGAGGCCCCGTGATCGGTGTTCTCTACAAGTGGAGGATTTTTTGAGGAAAGATGTAACCTTATCCACTCGTGAAATAGGTGTGGATGAGGAGGTTGATCGAGTGGAGCTGCATGCGGAGCCAAACGCACCAGATTTCATCGAAAAACGGCCTCAGAGGATGAAGAAGACTTCGGCCCACTTGTCATCGCCTTTTCTCAGTCAGGCACCGCCCACTCTTAGTTTGAGATTAAAAACAGCCTATATTGAGTTCAGAAAACACGGACCTAGTGTCGGAGTTAATTTTCAAACTGGGATGCTACTAGAGATGTCATTTTTCCAAAGGATTGAAGATTATAACTCGGACATGTGACAAGAGGTAAGTTTTTTTTCAATTTATTCTAAATCCAGATAATATTCACGATCATATTTTCAATCGTCATCCCGATCTTCAAATAAAACAAATCCTGGACAATCGTGCGCGTAATATCGATCAAAACCCAATGATATCTCGATCGTGACCGTAACCCCGATCCCTTTCCCAATCGTGATCCCGGATGTGATCCCAATAGAGATTAACATAACGATCCTGATCACGATTTTGATCCCGGACGTGATCCCGATAGACTTCAAGATCACGATCCCGATGGCGATCCTGATCGAAACCCGATCAATAACTTAATTAATATTTTCAATTTTCAGGAGATTGAAATCTATACGGCAGTGTTGAACCGTAGATTGTTGAACGGCCAGCACATACTCCCGATGGTCACCGCAGACAATACACGATTAGTTAGCCTGAATTTCTTCGTAAGTTAATTATGTAGCACATTCTTAAGAATATATTACTCCTTTAATAATAATATAATCGATTATGTTGATGTCTTTGTGTTTATTTTGGTTGTATATCACAGATTGTCTTGGCGGAGGAATTCAATAACATTTTTAATCCATCTACCTTGAAATACAATGTTGGAGATTGGGAACCTCCATCTGGATTAAAGTGGGAGATCACACGGGCGGGAGATGATGAATCAAGAGCTTGGTGGAATGCAACACATGTAAGATATGAATTATTTATTATTTAACTTCTTGGTTAATTAAAAAATTAAACATAGCGAATAACATTTTTTCTTTAAATTAGATCATCACCGTATGCCTCATCAATGCGCATTGGGTCATAGTGCGAATTAGTTTGAGTGAGTGGCGGGTTATTCTATACGACTCCTTGGCATACAATTTGGATAACTCGACTCGTGAATTCAGAAAGACCCAAATGATGCCACTGACTCGCTTGTTGGATCGGCTCCTTACTACTTGCGAATATTGGCAAAGAAACATATTTGGTTTGCAGCGTCGTAAGGGCTTTGCTCGAAACCTTAAGCTTGATTTCGCAGATCCTTCGGAGCAGTTCCACCAGATGGATAGTAACAGTTGTGGCCCATTTGCATGCATGTATATGGAGCGTCTGCTAAGCGGTATGCCTGCTATAAGTTGGGGAAACAAGAAGGGTGGTGTCATGCGATATCGTGAATATATGGCTAGAATGATATATGATATGTGCCACCCAAAAGTCATTCCTCTATTTCAACCTTAATTTCTCTTTCATTTTCATAACATGGAAACTAGAGAATTCTCTTTTTATTTTTGTTAATATTGTTATGCAGACAATGAAATCTTTATGTTTTAAGTACAAACCTATTTGTACTTTATTATTATTCAAACAATGACTTGTTAGATTTCCCAAGTGTCCTTGATAGATTCGAATTTGGACTGGTGCAGTTTGGACTCATTAAGATCTCTTCAATTAATTTGAAATAGTGAATTCCTCACCTACTAGTCACGAGATTCCTAGATCATGATCGCGATGCAATGACAGAAATAAGGATAATATTTAAAAATGAATTCAAATCAATGAATGTCTAGCACATAAAAAGATATTTATCTAGCTTCCTCTCATCGGGCAAGACCGTTTACTGTGTCCGGGATCACGACATATGCTACACTTCTTTGGATCGCGACATCTACTACTAGATGCCTCTATCCCAGATGGATGCCGCCTTCCCGTACTTGGACGACCGGCTTGCCGATTCATGTGAACTAGTAACACTTTCATGTCTGCAATGTGTTGCGGTACCACCTACTCATCTCGATGAGGGAGAGGATTGACTGAACCTGCATATGTCTCTCACCAAGCACCCGTCTTGTAGTATGAATAGATGTAATCATGTATGGATTCACCATTTTACCTATGAATAGAATAATCAAGAATCGATTACTGTTGCAAGAAAGAGTAATAATAAATTAAATAAATAGATAAATACGTACGTAATGGCAGCAGCTGCATGCGCACATGGCATCAAATCCAACTCAAACATCCGACATTGGCATGACCTCCGACGAAGATCAACGAGGAACATTCTTTTCCCATCATTCACTTTGAATGTAGAGCTTGAGGTGGACACAACGATATATGAATGAGATTTCTCAACTTCAACTACGAGCTTGCTTACAGTCTCTTCAGTCAATACATTCTCACGGGCATTTGCGCACGCTCGCCTAGAGTCGAACCATTGTTCAATAACATGTCTGATAGCCTCTATTAATGAACATATGGGAAGACGTCTAGCAAATAGTAATCTTGCATTGAAGCTTTCAGCTGCATTTGACGTTAGAAAACTGTAGTGCCGAACATGGCATTTTGAGCGAGCCCACTTCTCAGGTTCATCATTAAGCAGCTCACGGTAAGCTCCATCTGGGCTAATTTTTCTAATACTTTCCATTGCTTTATTGTACACAGATCCTCGGTAAGCATATGCTGCCTTGTGGAACATTTTTGTGACACGAGCACCCCAATGCGTGAGCCTCCTCAACATATGGAAGTAGCAAAGGCCGTGGGCTGTGTCTCGGAAAACTTCCTTGATAGCATTAAATATGCTGATGTGTTGATCTGAGACAATCAACGTTTCTGGATTGCATCCGAAGGCATCCCTTACATGTCTTAGAAACCAAGTCCATGAACGATCATTTTCTATGGGGCCAACACCAATCGCCAACAGGAAGCACTGCTCGTTGCCATCTTTAGTCACTGCTACGAATAAGATGCCCTTGCTATTCCCCTTTAGATGGGTTCTATCCACAACAATCACAGGTCTAAGAAACATAGCATACGATGCAATACACGCTCCGAGAGCAACAAACAAATATTGGAATTCTCCGTTAGGACCAAGCTCTAAATCAGTCACTGTTCCAGGATTGCTCTCCCGTAGCAAGTACAAATAGCTAGGAAGCATATTAAATGAATCTTTGTACCCACCATAAATCATCTCGATCGCAGCATTCCATGCTCGCAGTGCAACACTATAACTTATTCTAACACCAAACTCTTGCTACATTTCCGCCCTCATTTCTTTTGGTTTCATGATCGTTCCGAGAGTACGCATTTTTTTTTGCAAAATAAGCAGCAATCACCTTTGCATGGACATTTCTCAGTGCGACACGACCTAGGTCGAAATGACACGCATGTTGGGCTATGAAATTATGGACAATCCAAAAATCACCTCTGCGGGCTGCACGCACCTCAAAAGGACAACAATCGTCATGCTTACATACGATGACCAAACGATCTGCATCAGAACGAGACACCTTGTATTCAGTACGATTCTCAATACTCCACAATCCGACAGCAATCGACAAAGCATCTTTATCCCAGAACGTAGCTCCCAAAGATATTTTTCCGTCTCTTATCCTCTCCAGATCAGTAACCACAAGAGAATCAGATACATCAAGAGGAATCATTGGTATTAACCAATTATTCATATCTTCAGTCGGGATTGCATCTTCTTCAGATATTGGCATAGGATTGTTAGACCGTAACATGGATAATAATTTGTTCACACCACCCTCTTTATATATCCATGAAACAAACTCTGCAAATGTGGAATGTTCACAGGTATCATGACCCAAAATGTTGTCTTCTTCTTCTTCTTCTTCGTCCTCGTACTCATCATCCTCATCAGCATCATTCTCTGCATAATCTTCGTCTTCATCTTCATCTTCATCTTCATATCCATCACCATCTCCATCCCGATCTCCATTCTTGCCTTTGGCATCTCCATCTCCAGCTCTATCTCTATCTCTATTTTCATCTTCAGCATCTCCATCAGTACCCTTTTCGTGCTCAGCATCTCCATCTCTAATTTCGTCTTCAGCATCGGATTCATCAATATCTTGACCCTCATACCTATAAAGATATGAGCTTGTTGGATCATTATTTATGCCATCAGTGGGTAGACTTCCACTCCCACATGAATACGGATCTCTAAACCAGTCCGAAGACACGAACTGCTCAATATCTGCGAATGAAGTATTGAACATCGATTGTTGTGTCTCAGGGAGGGGCGGCAGAGAAAGTACCAGAGTAATCAACTGATGGTACATATGGTTCTTACTGGAAAATTGTCGCGGCAGCATTCTGCGTGGTGTGAACAATGTATACTGTTGGCTCCTCTTCTCGATCACACAACCCATGAAGATCTTGATCAGTACTTAGGAGAGACTTCAACATTCTGCCAGTGCGAGTACGCGATAAATAATATAAAAGGTAGTTTACACCTAAAGAATTTGCGGACATAATGTGGTTGATTCTTTGGATTAACGATGCCAACGACATTGATTGAGCTGGAATGTGTGCAAGATGTTCATCACCACCTACATATTCTGCATTAATCCATTGCCCGCCATATCTTATAATTATACTTTGCCAAGCCATCTGCACTTAAAAATAAAAATAAACTATTAAAAGAACCGATGAAAATATCTTAACTCAAATGTTGTAGATGCTGGAAATTAGGATCACGAACGGGATCCCGATATCAATCACGATCGGATCACGATCATGTCCTGATAAGAAAGCAGGTCGTATCCCGATCATTTCACGATCTAACATGATAGAACCAAATAGAATCCCGATAAAGAATCAAATTTTATAAAATCAAACAACGCACATACCTCTTTACCTCTTTATTGTGGAAATGTTGTAGTCTATCGTGCACAAAGGAATCCAACTCCTATAAAACAATATTACACTCTATAAAAGAATCTAACAGTGTTGTCGTTCTCTCTCTCATCTTTTAAATACAATTGGGCGACACAGTTTGTTTATAAATACAAAACAAGAAGACCACTTTCACGTGAATTGAGATATCTTAAATCCCACCTACGTCCACCACCTACCTCTAATGTATTGCACATGTGAACTTAAAGAAAAACGGACAAAAATGTCATTCAACAGTACTATTCATGAGTCACGTCGCGTGCAGAAGAAACCCTAATTCACAGTCTGGATCCCGATAGAATATATCCAACAAATCGCGATTTTTCACGATCGTAACATTATCATAAATCACGAATTTACACCGATCGTGATATATCAATTTTTCTGAATTTCGTGCAGTTGTTCAACGTCTCACAATTATTTAATGATTTAAAATTCCTGCTCAAATATGAACACGATCACACAATAAAATAAAATAAAATAATTTAAGAGCATTTAATAAATTTTAATTCACTCGATAACATCCCGAATGTAACAACTCAGAAATTTCATACTTAAATAAATAATTAAACATCTAAAAACTTGGAAAATAAAATAGAACAAACCATAATTAAAAAACTATTTAAACCCTAGTTACACTACTCATCATCTTCATCAGAATCAACCGCTGGTGTCACGGTATCTTCCTCACCCACATCATTGTCCAAGACTCCTAGGTCGCCTACTTCAAAGAGTCTTTTCAGAAATTCCCATTCATCATCCGCTTGATTCATGTAAACCAATACTTCATTCCGGCGCTGAAAAATATTAAAAATAAATTAGTTTGGGAATAATGCTCATAATAAAAATAAATCGCCCACTAACTTGTGCAATTTCAGTCCACTGGGCAACATCGGCATCGATGAGTCTGGTATACAAATCAAGATGCTCTTCCCCTACATACTTGATTAACCAAGAGAACATCTGGTACCTATGACGCCAATGATCAACGCGGCTAACAAATTCTGACAACGGTATATCTATTCCGAAACGGTTACGGATCATCATTTTAATACGAGGAAGACAGTTGAGGTTCTGTTGGTCATAGCCGGGAACCCATCTTTTCCCGACACAGTAATAGTAGAGCAATTGATTGAGACACGCACGGTCAATTTCTCGAGTCCAAGGTACCGTGTAGAAAGTCAAATCTTGTGAGATAGGCACTGGTAAACCCATTGCTCTTTTTGGGCTATGAAGGGCTCTCAAAAGATCTCTTTTTTCGATATCGTTATTTATAGCCTCAAATGCAAACCCTAACGCACACAACTCGAATCCCGATACTGACCGTCATATTTTGTATATATCTCGATCGTTTCACGATCACATCCCGATAATTAATAATATTTAAGATAACGAAAATTGCCCGATGTAATCCCGATCGTTAAAAATATAACTGTGAAAGTGTATATCCCGATTGTGTCACGGTCAATTCATGATCAATTCTGATCGGCACAAAAGTTAGCATGAAAGTATATATTCCGAATGTCTCACGATGCAAAACCCGATGCAATACCGATGGTTTAATGATCAAAATGGCGAAAGGATTCCAAGAATCCCGATAGATAAAACTCGATGAAACCGCACTCAGTTAACGATCAAATTACGATAAGATTTCAGCAATCCCGATAACCCGTTGAAATCCCGATCGATTCCCGATCAAATTACGATAGATAAGGAAGAAACCCGATATATAAAACTCGATCGTGCTTTTATAGAATCACGATCGACTTTAATGCACGTGTGCTGGGTTGTTGGGATATTACTTTTGAAATTAAATGCTTCTAACTCCCCTTGAAAATCTGCAAAAAGCCTTCCACACTTCTTACACATATGGGTCCATGTCCTTTCACATTGGAAAATGAAAAAGCAGGGCTATAAGAGTAAAATTGGGTATTTATTGGATGCTTTCCTTATAGTGGGTAAAAGGGGTTTTTGGGTAATAAGAATGGGTAGTTTTATGTGTTTTGCGAATTAAATATGGGGGTTAGTAAGAGAAAAATGGGGGTTTGTAAATAGAATTGCCCTTACTTTTCCCTTCCAAATCCAAATTCCAATCTCTGAAAGTACCAAATACCAAATATTGGGCCAATGGGCCACATGTTGAATCTGGAAAAGTAGACCAAGATACACAAAATCAATATGAATTCACTCAGAATTCCAGTAACACTACTAAAAATGAGAAGCATTCATGCATATCAAGCATGAAATTAAGTAATTGAATTGACATTGTAATTCTAACAATCTTCTGAGAAAGACAAAAAATAAACCTAACTAAAAATCCACAAAAAATAAAGGAAACTCAAAATTCTAAGAGAATGATAAATCCTTCTAAGATATGGCATGAGTGAATCATGATGATCTAATATAAAGATTCTTGTTTTATCATGTACATCATTTTTTCTTGAAAAAGAATTAAAACACAACACATTTGCATGAAAATATAAAAGGAGAGTAATCAAATGGCAAATCACATACTTAGATTATAAATTCTTATACTTTTACCTATTATTTCATCAAAGTACTTGCAATACGGCTTCTTCTCAACTTGAAAGAAGCCACACCCATCTTATTTTGTATTGTAAAACATAGCTCCAAGTAAGCTGACTCAGAGGTATATGATCCGGCTTGGAGGAGAGAGTAAAAGTTGAGTGGGCCACACCTCCTTTTTATGTCGGCCACATCATCCAGTTTTTTTTTCTTTCCTTTTTTTTTTCCATTCCCTCACACACACACGGAGGCACTTTTTGTGCATGTGCGGTATGGGTATGGGCCCAACAGACTGGTCCAGACCCAATAACATATATCAGTAAAAAAAAAAAGTCAACAATTGTAGGCACGTGGACTCTACGCGCTAGGAATTATTTTTTTTATTTTTTTTCAATTTTTTTTATATTTTTTTTTATTTTTCAATTTTTCCCTCAAAGTTATATACCCTAAAATATAATTAGTGAACTCTAAAATTGAAATGAATTAATTTATTTTTAAAAAAATAAATATAAATATATACCCTAAAATTGATTTAATTAACCCTAAAATTAAAGTGAATGATTTTTTTTTGAAATTCGGCGACTCGCGCAATGCACTCGCCCGATGCTAACGTGTGGGCTTGTGAATTGCGTTCGATAATTAATTAATTTTTTTTGAAATAAATATAAATAGTAATTGAAAATTAAAAAAAAAACTAATTTTGAAATAAATATATACTTTAAATGGAATTAGTGAACCCTAAAATAAAAGTAAATAAATTTAATTTTTTGAAATAAATATAGCCCGTAATTGAGATTAATAAACCTAAAAAAAAATTGAACCCTAAAACACATGTAGAGACCTAGTTTTCTAATTATATTTAAGTTGCTACATTTTTTTTCTAAAAATATTTTTTATTTATTTTATTTATGTGTGATATTAATTGATTAAGTCTAATAAGTCGCGCCTAAGTATTTTATACGCATGAATTCATTTTAGAATATAGTTATTTCATATCATGAGCATACATATTTTTTTTAATTTTTATTGAAAGTGCTTCATGGGTTACAATTCTTTTTTTTTCCTTCTCCTAGCCTATTTAATTGATTGGAGCCCAAGTCCTTTCGAGCCCAAATAAATTCTTCTTTAAGCCCAAACCTTTTAAGCCCAAAAGTAAAAAAAACCCTAAGGGAGAACGATTTATTATTTCATTTTATTTCTTTTCCTTCTGCCTCACGAAAACACAGCAGGAAGTTTGGAATAGATCAACCTCTCCAATCGTGATAACATTCTTGATCTGATATCAAGTATATCTCTAGATAGCTACTAAAACCTATCACTATAAATAGATGACTCTTATCATTCTTACTTCTAACCTTAAATAAACGAAAGAGTGAAATATTTTCCTCCAAGTTCGAAGAGATTGTTTTGTAGGTATGAAATCCTTTTTGTTTTGCATGTTTCTCCTTTTTATTCATCATTGCATATGCATTGCATGGGGTATTTTTTTAGGGTGCATTATGGGGAGGGGGTTGTTCCGGTGCAGTCATGGTGGTAGTCGGACGCAACCATTGATCTTGTGCACTCCGAAAAGAAAAACTTTCGTTCGGCGGCGTCGAAGACGAGCTTCCGAAGAAACGATGGTGGCCACTCGGCCGATTATAATGGAGAAGCTGTTGTTTCGGTGTGATCAAGTTAGACCCCAGCAGTCGCAGTCGTACAGCAGAAGAAGGAGACGAAGGCTGCTCTTGGTGCTGATTTCGTGAGATAGAGAGAGAGAGTGTAGTTGATCTGTTAATTTTTCTAATCTGGTTTTGTCTTGCAGGTAGACATAGATGATTAAGTTTTAGTTCGGCTTGGCCAAATTATTGTTGGGCTGGGCCATACATTTAATTGGTTTAAAAAAAAAGAACATATCATTATATAAATATATATATGCACGTCTAGTTGCATGGATTTGTTTGAATGGATTTGTTCTAATCATTAATGTTATTTTTCAATCATTAATGTATATGTATAGGTTACGTGTATATATATATATATCATGTTTTATTCTTTAAGTTCATTATTTTATATATTGGGAATAAATATATACATGGTACACACACACACACACACACACATCTCACTTATGCATATTTGGCTATGAGCGGGTTTACCAAATTACAGTTGAATTGGGCATACATCATATTTAAAATTCTCGTACTTAACATGCATAGTCATATTCCATGTTGCATTTTATTAATTCAAAATAATTAATTATAGGGTGCGCAGGACTAAATCGGTTAATATCAAGTCAAGGTCATGGTGGGGTTTTACGTGATCATGTCCTGATTATTCTCTCTATATCTTATTATCAAGTATGTGATGACACAGTACAGTACAGGGCCTCCGGACTAAATATGAAAATGAGCCTCCGGGCTAAAGATGAAAAATGGGCCTCCGGGCTAAAGATGAAAAATGGGCCTCCGGGCTAAATGAGTCAGGGCCTCCGGGCTAAATGAGGCTGGGCTGACAGGATATATGGTTTGGTCTACGGACTGAACAACTTTTATTATTCTCACCTGCTCGCTTAATTTTATATAGCTTGGATAATTGGACACTCCTCACTGAGTCAGTAGCACTTACCCCAAAATCTACTTATCTTTTCAGGTGTTGTCTCGGATGATGCGTAGCGAACAAGATGTGATGATGGCGGTCAAGTGATCAAGCATGATTAAAGATTTAATTTATTTTTTTTTTACTTTATTTTATGTAAAAAAATGCTGAGTTATGCTTTGAAACTTCCGCTGTATTTTAAGAAAAGTATTTTATTAATGAAGAGCATGGATAACGTGCATTTTTCTATTAAAGTGAAATTGGGGCGTTACAGAGTGGTATCAGAGAAAGGTCTACTTTCCTGCATACTAAAATAAAAAAACAAGCAAGTAAGTATTGACCATCATCACATCCGCTGCATCACTCCGAGAAGAGGTACAAGTAAAGTTTTGATTTCATGTCAAGTTTATGATTATATGAAAAATATGTTTATGATAAAATGTTTTAACTGTTCTCGAGATATTTACCCTAAGGATTGTGTTATTAGATGCTTAGAAGAAGGTTGACTTCTAGGACAGGCAAAAGGATTTTGGTTAGTACTCGAGACATGTCCTATGCGGAGAGATTATGGCAGGATTTTATGCGGCACAAGAAGATGAGAGAAGTAGGAGTAGAGAGACATCTTGTAGGGTTTCTAAGAATGTGGAGGGTAATTAAACGTGAAGGAGGTGAACTCAAGCCAGTTGAAGCTGCTCGAAAGGTGTTAAAGATCATTCCAACAACTCTCAAGCTTACAGCAGAAAATCTTTATGAAGAACTCTTAGATTATTCCCCAGGAATAGGAAAAACACTCGATTTTGTGAAGTTCATATGTGGTGTTTTGGCAGAATGGGGTCAAGGGCAGTAGCATCCAGAGATGGAGCATATCTGGGATTTAGTTATTTTATTATTATTTTGTTCTCTAGTACTAAGTATTTGTTAAACCAGAGTTTGATTAATAAAGGCAGCTAACTTTTCTTTTCGTTAAAGAATACTTAATCTTTGCGCTATGGTCAACAATAGGAATCATGCCACCGAAGAAGAATACGCAACCAATCCAAGAGGAAAGTGAGGAAACGGAGTCAATGAACAATTTTGACGACAATGAGAATGGGGGGAATAACAACAACGACATGGATGCATTTACCCAAAACCTCGCAGATGCACTAAGAAGAGTTCTACCTCAACCGAATCAGAATCAGAATCAACATCAACACCAGGAAGGAGACGGTATCTTGACGCATTTTCGCCAGTTAGGACCGCCCAAGTTGAAAGGAACTGGAGGGCCTCTAGCAGCAGAAGAATGAATTCGGGAACTGGACCGAATCTTTGATTACTTGGGATGCTCAGATGCCCAAAGAGTTACTTGTACGGTGTTCCAACTGACCGAGGATGCAAGTCACTGGTGGGAGGCAGTGAAGATCAGCATGAGCCCAGAGCAGCAAGCCAACTTGACTTAGACCATTTTTAAAAGAATGGTCATGGATAACTACTTCCCAAAGGCGTTCCGAAAGCAAAAAAGAGAAAGAGCTGATGAATATAGAGCAAGGTAACATGACTATTCTGGAATATGAGCAAAAATTCAACCAGCTAGCTCGCTATGCTCCTTACTTGGTGGATACGGATGAGAAGAAGGCCTGGAGATTTAAAGATGGATTGCGACCTGAGATTGGAGCACACTTATCTGCACTCAATCTCAACACCTACTCAGAAATTGTGCAACGAGCTCGGACAGTTTCCACCCATCTGAATTTAGACAAGCCTACTCCAAAATTTTCCAATAATGGTAGAAAATGACGATGGGAGGATCGCGACAACCAAGATAAAGAGCGAAGTTCCCAACCTGAGAAGAAGTCGAACGTTGCTGGAGGAGAGACGTCTGGAGTGATATCTCGATATCCTCAATGCCAGAAATGTCACAAATACCATCCAGAGGAGTGTAAGTTAGGGACACAAGCTTGCTTCAAATGCCACAAAGAGGGACATAGAGCCTGGGATTGTCCGTTGCATCAAAATAGGAACACTAAAGGAGGTGGAAATGCCGAAAAGAGAGAAAATTCTAGAGCTTTTGCGATGAATGACGAGGAGTGAAGAAAGAAGGAGATCAACGCGTTAGATTTTATAACCCATTTCTAGTTTATTTTCGTAGCTATTTTGGTTTTAGTTTTATTTTTAGCAAACGTATGAGAACGCAAAGAAGTTTTTAAGTTGGAATAAAGTTTTGCATTATTTTGGTAAAGATAGAACTACGTAGCATTAGTCAGTAGCAATTCGTTGAAGACCCGTAATCAAGTTGAAGACACAGAATACGTGGGATCCTTGATAAAGGTGGCGAAATCGAGATTCCAGGATGGCCAAGTAGCAATGCAACTTTCAACGTCACTTCAGTTTTGAGAAATATTTTAGTGTCCGAATTAGATAGTTTACCTAGAACCTAACAAGACTATGGTCAATTAGAGAAATCTTTAAGGTAGAGGAACATAGCCAGGCTTATGTTTTACGTGCCGGTTAAGAAGATCTCAGAACTTAGAATTTTAGGCGATATACATGCCATTAACAAGATTTTGTAAGATCGATGATAGATTTCAAGTTTAGATACCTTTGAGTACTAAGACCAAATAAGAAATTTCGAGGACGGAATTTTGTTTTAGTAGGGAAGGATGTAGAGACCCAGTTTTCTAATTATATTTAAGTTGCTACATTTTTTTTCTAAAAATATTTTTTATTTGTTTTATTTATGTGTGATATTAATTGATTAAGTCTAATAAGTAGCGCCTAAGTATTTTATATGCATGAATTCATTTTAGAATATAGTTATTTCATATCATGAGCATACATATTTTTTTTAATTTTTATTGAAAGTGCTTCATGGGTTACAATTCTTTTTTTTTTCCTTCTCCTAGCCTATTTAATTGATTGGAGCCCAAGTCCTTTCGAGCCCAAAAAAATTCTTCTTTAAGCCCAAAAGTAAGAAAACCCTAAGGAGAACGATTTAGTATTTCATTTTATTTCTTTTCCTTCTGCCTCACGAAAACACAGCAAGAAGTTTGGAATATATCAACCTCTCCAATCGTGATCACATTCTTGATCTGATATCAAGTATATCTCTAGATAGCTACTAAAATCTATCACTATAAATAGATGACTCTTATCATTCTTACTTCTAACCTTAAATAAACGAAAGAGTGATATATTTTCCTCCAAGTTCGAAGAGATCGTTTTGTAGGTATAAAATCCTTCTTGTTTTGCATATTTCTCCTTTTTATTCATCATTGCATATGCATAGCATGGGGGTATTTTTTTAGGGTGCATTATGGGGAGGGGGTTGTTCCGGTGCAGCCATGGTGGTAGTCGGACGCAACCATTGATCTTGTGCACTCCTAAAAGAAAAACTTCCGTTCGGCGGCGTCGAAGATGAGCTTCCGAAGCAACGATGGTGGTCACTCAGCGGATTACAATGGAGAAGCTGCTGTTTTGGTGCGATCAAGTTAGACCCCAGCAGTCGCAGCCGTACAGCAGAAGAAGCAAACGAAGGCTGCTCTTGGTGCTGATTTCGTGAGATAGAGAGAGAGAGAGAGAGAGAGAGAGAGAGAGAGAGAGAGAGAGAGAGAGAGAGTGTGTAGTTGATCTGTTAATTTTTCTAATCTGGTTTTGTCTTGCAGGTGGACATAGATGATTAAGTTTTAGTTGGGCTTGGCTAAATTATTGTTGGGCTGGGCCATACATTTAATTGGTTTTTTAAAAAAAAACATATCATTATATATATATATATATATATGCACGTCTAGTTGCATGGATTTGTTTGAATGGATTTGTTCTAATCATTAATGTTATTTTTCAATCATTAATGTATATGTATATGTTACGTATATATATATATCATGTTTTATTCTTTAAGTCCATTATTTTATATATTGGGAATAAATATATACATGGTATACACACACACACCTCACTTATGCATATTTGGCTATGAGCGGGTTTACTAAATTACAGTTGAATTGGACATACATCATATTTAAAATTCTCGTACTTAACATGCATAGTCATATTCCATGTTGCATTTTATTAATTCAAAATAATTAATTATAGGGTGCGTAGGACTAAATCGGTTAATATCAAGTCAAGGTCAAGGTGGGGTTTTACGTGGTCATGTCCTGATTATTCTCTCTATATCTTATTATTAAGTATGTGATGACACAGTACAGTATAAGGTCTCCGGGCTAAATATGAAAATGAGCCTCCGGGCTAAAGATGAAAAATGGGCCTCCGGGCTAAATGAGACTAGGCCGACGGGCTATATGGTTTGGTCTACGGACTGAACAACTTTTATTATTCTCACCTGCTCGCTTAATTTTATATAGCTTGGATAATTGGACACTCCCCACTGAGTCAGTAGTACTCACCCCAAAATCTACTTATCTTTTCAGGTGTTGTCTCGGATGATGCGTAGCGGACAAGATGTGATGATGGTGGTCAAGTGATCAAGCATGATTAAAGATTTAATTTAATTTTTTTTTTACTTTATTTTATGTAAAAAAATGCTGAGTTATGCTTTGAAACTTCCGCTGTATTTTAAGAAAAATATTTTATTAATGAAGAGCATGGATAACGTGCCTTTTTCTATTAAAGTGAAATTGGGGCATTACAACACACAACAAAAAAATCCTAAAAAAGCTAAAAAAACAATTAAAAAAACCTAAAAAACCATGAACCTTAAAAAAACATTAACTCCTAAATTATAAATATTAATTGGAATGAAAAAATCACAATTTGAATTACATAAACGCATATAAGATAAGTAGCAGACCGATTACTTGTTAATGATACAAATGATACTTTTTAACTTTTAAGTGATATTTTTTAGTGTTAGAATTGATACTGCTTTTTTGCAGTTTTTTTTTGCGGGTCAACGTCGGTCAATGCGGGTTGACCCGCGTTGATCCCGACCCGTCTGATTGATGTATGAGCCTTATTGGGCCTGAGTGATGTATATGAGACTTGACCATATATATACACATAAATATAGTATATTACTATGTATTATAAATAGGGTTAATTGCTAAATAAATCACCACGTTTGCACCTATTTGCAAATTAGACACCACGTTTAAATTTAGTTAATTACAACACCACGTTTTAATTTGTATGAGATTAAACATCCTCAATTTTTTCGATAAGTTAAATATGACGTATTTGGCCTAACAATTACGTTGGCAGCCACGTCAACACACACGTGTAACAAACGACGTAGATTTTAGCTGAATATTTTTAAAATCTAATAAAATCTGAATTGAATACATCCCCTTAGTAAAACAAAAAATAGTACGAGGACTTATTAAAATAAACCTTAAAAGTATAAGGAGTACCTAATTAAAGATATGTTTTGTCAAAGTATAATTAAGGACCTGTTAAAATAAGAATAAAAATATACATGGACTTATGTTTTCTACCTTATCAAATCATATATGACTAAATATATCAAAATCAAACCAAAATTTCTTCATGATAAACAGAGAACTAATTTCTTCCAAAAGAGTCATAAATTTTGGAAATTTTAGCTGAATTTTTTTATTTTAATTTTCATACCCAACAATGTCGTCATCGACTAATAAGATAATCAAAACAAACCATGTTTAGAATTATCATCAATTAATGATCACCAGATTAAACATCAAATTCTTCCGGAATTATTACAGACCAAAAAAAGAACAAGAAAATAAAAGAGTTCAGAATAAATAAATCAAAATAAATTATTATTTAAAGAGAATCATAACCCAAAAATTAGTTAAAAATAAACCACACACTTCACATCCCGACACTTATTCAAAGCACGTTGATAATAAGTTTGGAAAGAAGTAAGTGGTTTCTTTTTAATTAACTTCACATCAACAACAACATCTTCCCCATTTCACTGTGCAATATTTGTTTGCAGTCTGAATGCTCAAGTCACGCAGCTCCTCTCCAACATCAAGTGTATGGCCACCCTAATCTATTTCCAACCACTGAATTTTCTTTTTTCATTTTTTTTTAATTTTTTTTCATCCCAATTAATACCGATTAGAGTTTATTTTTAATTCGAATAAATATATTATCAAACGTAGTGCACGAACCGATACGCTACGGTCGGACAGGTAAAGTGCGCGACGTACTAGATAAAAAATAATAATTAATTTATTTTAATTTTGTCCCGGTGGGGATGGCCTAGCGGTGGAGTGAGATTGCTTGGAAACCAACGGTCACGGGTTTGAATCTCCTCAGTACCAGAGGTCGGGTGTGTGAGTGTTAAAAAAAGAAAAGAAAAAAAGAAGAAGATTGTTTTCGTGATGGTAGGGCCAGAAAGTTATTGTCCATTACATCCAATTTGAGGCCAACTTTATTCTAGAAGAATGTCATTGTTCAACCCTCAATTATATAAAATTAGAAAAATTACAATTTGTTAGGTTTTGCTTCACCTTTCCTATTGATGAAATCTACCAGTAAATTATGCACAAGAAACAATATTATTCTCTAAATTTTAAATTTATAAAGATAAATGAAGCAATTAAGAAGATATATAAATAACAGAATATATAAATCCAAACACAAATTATTGATTACAGAAAAAGTTTGCATTGATTTGCAAAAATGTACTTTAAAAATAAATTATATATATTACTAGCACAATAACAAATAGTCAAGCTAGACGGCTATTTTGTTAGTTTGGGTTAATACATTTATGATCAATAATCAAAGATTGTATTGTTAATCCAAATTAAATATCCTTTATTGAATTAATAATTAGGTCAGAATTATCTATGTTACCACTGGTTTGTATCACTGCTAATTAGTCTGTAGAGTTGCCCCAAAAATTATGATATTGGTCGTGTACAATATCATCAAATTTTTAATCAAAAATTTGTTGTCCATCAATATTTCTATACCCAAGTTGTTTGTTTTCTTGAGCCCTTATTTTCCTACCATCAATTGCCAAAAATGGTTGCTAGATCAACCAAACTTTAGTTGGGAGTCTTGCCGCGCGACAATAAATACCCAATTCTTTTTCAATTTTCAATTTTTTCAAAGAATATCAAATTTTCATGCTTTGGTTGAAATATTTTAATATAAATTTAATAATAATCTGTACATACTAAGAAATTAAAAAAAAAAATCACTTTCAAAAATTCAATAAAGAAAATCAAAAAATAAATAAAAATTATTTTTGTTGAAAAAATTTATAAAACCAAATTTAATATAATTCATAAAAAATAGAAGATAATTGATGAATAAATATAAAACGGTATGACAGAAGAATCCAGAAACAAGTAATTAGAATGCCTATGTGGCCTGGATAATCAAAATTAAGAAAAAGTTATAACATTTCCCTTGTTTTGTAAAATCTGTAAACTTTTCGTAATCTATTAAAATTGATGAAAACATAAATACTAAAAAATAAGGTAGGATTGAGCATATAGTTTGGATTGTTTATTTGGCTCTTTGTCCAAACATAAATGCTTATAAGGAATTAGATTATTATTTTTAAGTCAAATTTCTTATTAACTAAACGAACCCTAACAATTTTCAGAATTTAGATCAACCCAATTTCCCTTATTTTTTGCAATGTGCATTAGCTAAATGAATTTTGTATTTTGCTCTCTTAATTATGCTATAAAAAGCTACGGGAAACCAACGGAAATATATGTCCTAAAATCTGACTGACTTATCGATCATAAGTTTAATTCTCTATATCCATGGAGAAATAATTAAAAAAAAATTAATAAAATCATATTGAATGGTTTTAATTGGCGCAGGATATCGATATAGTGCTAACTCAACAATTATTTGATAATAACGTGGTGCAGTAAAAACTATTGTACCGACAATTAGATCCATAATTTCCATGATACAAAATCTCCCATGCATACATCATTCACGAATCAAAATCAGGCACATCAAATCTTCAGACGGGTAGGCCACAAGTTGGTTGGGTAGGGTTGACTCGCCCTGTCATGCACTTATAATTTGGGGAAATTCTATGCCGCGATCGGTCGTAGTGTGTCATGTGCTGCGATAGATCTATTGTGACATTTTCATGTGTCACAATAGATCTATTGTGACACATGAAAGTGTCACAATAAATCTATTGCAGCATATGTAGTGTGCCATGTGCTGCGGCATAGAATTTCCCTATAATTTGAATGACAAATTTTAATTTTCTTAGAAAGTATATTGAATTAAAATTTCAGCGATATGATTAATTACTTACTTTCTCAAAAAACTTTCTTGCTAATTGTAACAATTTTTAGTAGAGACGTAACACATTGTATCTGTGGATTGGCACGTTTGCTCCTTCAAAAAAGAAAAATTGAAAAAGAAACGATAAAAGTTGAGAATTAATGTGGAAATTAACTAGTTCAAGTCCTATCTGAAATGAGATTTCACGACTTTTGTCTTTGATTTCTTCATTTTCCCCTTTTACGTCAGATAAATACAATTTAGCCACAGATTAAGTTTCATGAAAGAATCATCACGGAAATAATAACACAGTAAAACATGAGCTTAAATGTTAAAAATTCACTCCCTATAGAATGGACGACTATTCTAAACAAACTATATTTCAAGCACTACAAGAAAATCGCTCATACACCACGGGTAATAACCGTTGTGTATGACAAATCCCAACCGTGGTCTAGATGGGCGTCGTCTATGCACACGCTCATACATCACAGGTAATCACCGTGGTAATTTTACCACGGTTTTAAAAAAACTGTGGTTAATTTATGATGGTGGCATACACCACGGTTATTCACCGTGGTAATTTTACCACAATTTTCAAAAAAGCGTAGTAAATTTATGAAAAAGCGTGATAAAATTACGACGGTTACAAAAAACCGTGGTAAAATTACCACGGTTTAAGTATAACCGTGGTAAGTTTACCACGGATTTATTAAAATCGTGGTAAAATTACCACGGTTTTCTTAAAAAACTGTGGTAAAGTTACCACCTTTCTTACTAAAACCATGGTAAATTTACCACGGTTTTTTTAAAAAACCATGGTCATTATTATTTTTTTGGCCCTATTTTTTAAATTATTTTTATCATGTATTAATCCCAAATTAAAAAATATTATAATTGATAATCGTCAAAAAATATAAAATATCATTCAAAATACAAATTAAAATATCATTCAAAATACCATACACCATCAAAATACATGTCCAAAAAATAATATTCAATCTGTCACAGCTAGCTCCCGATCATTTGTTAAAAACTACTACAATATCCATGAATCCAAAACTCTATTACAATCTGATCTTACATTGAAAGCCTTGAATCATACTTGTAGATCGAAGTCTTCTCGTGCTGAGATCTAAAAAAATCAATTGATCATATATATAATAGGTGATTAACTTAGTTGCTTCGAGCTAAGATATAAAAAATGATCTAATGATTAATAAACTGAAAATTACCTTGCACGATCTTATATATGCTCAAGCACGCAATTCGCCCACTCCACACGAACTTTATCGATATCTTCTTGCAAATACTTCTCTCTTTTGAACTATTATCATTAAAAAAAATAGAGGACATGTTATATATTATAAATCGGCATAAATATTACCAAGCCTAATTAACTTTTTTCAATGTTATTTTACCATCACTAAGTCTATGATCAAGCTTGAACATATTTAAGCTAACAAAAAATTCCAAAAAAGTATGAGCACTCAATTCCAGCTTGATCTTCCTCACTTGAAGTAAGAAACTTATTTTGTACTAACAAAAATTTGGGGCATGATTTAAATTATTAAATTAAAGTTTGGTAGAAATTCCTCAATTATGGTGACTCCTAGCTAGATGAAACAGTCTACATTAAGAGCAACTACCATTATTCGGATAAAAACAAAGACACGGCAATCTCATAACCCAATAAAGGACATAAAAGGTTGAAGTAGTCACATGTAATGGAATAGATGTATAAGATTATGTTCATTTAGCCACAGAAAATATATGCATCTCGACTTTTTGCTTACTGCAAAAAGTAATAACAAATATTCACTGTTAGACGCTGCAAGCTGGTGGTAGGTGGATCAGCTGTAGCTTTAAAAATTCTTGTTAACAATTGGTTCTCAGCAGCAAGTTCATGCAGCACTTGTAACCTGTCCATCCATGGTTTTTTCTCTAAAGGAATTTAAATATAAGTTTTAGGTGAAGTGAACACAAGACTATTCAAATATAGAGTCTTCAAGAAAGCAATAAGTAAGCATGATAATGAATATTTTACTAATTTAAAACAAGACGGCCAACAACAGGTCTAGTCCAACAACTTCCATTAGCATTTTGATCACGAAGAGTTTCAAAAATAGTAATTAACTTATTGCATTTTTTGATATACAAAGGATCATACGTCTGCGATATGAATCAAATATATTTCCGATATATTTGATTTCAGAGGAATCAAATAGTAATTAACTTCAGTAAAGGATTCTTCCCCTACAATAGGTTCTAGAGGAATCAAAGAATGACTTGAGAAGATAAGTCAAATTACCAAACAGGGGAAAATGAAAAAAGTTCAATATGAAAAACTATACCTGCAAGGGGTGACCTCAAAACTTTTCTTTTTTATCATCTCTGTTGTTAGGATTAACATGTAGATATAAATAGATATTTTCCCCCAACTGATATTCTCTTTTAATTTGCAGCTTACTGCACTCCAAGAAGTTACATTAAAATAATTAATTCCTAGTATTTACATGTCCATAACCTAAATGAACCCTACTCCAGGAAATAAATTAGATCTCAAATTGCAAAGGTACAATAGGATCACATAGAGAGACTAAGTGAAATGAGAATCCATAAAACAACTTCATCTAATCAAGACCAGTGAGAATAATTAGACATCTGAATTCACAATGTTCTTTCCATATCATTGTCTAACCTGTTACAACTAGCTCTTTTTCAAAATTTTGTGGTCTGAACTGTATTTCATGAGGTTTCTTGCCTCAATCTCATCTGGAAAATTAAGAAAAGAATTAAAGAATGGAAGATATCCAACAACTGGTGCTTTCAGAGTTTGACAGAGACTAGTTTGAGATATTGCTTACCTAAATGAGCATCAAGAATTTGTCTTTCGACAGAATATTGAACACTGAGTGCAAATCATTCTTCAATTTCTTGCAAACTACTTCAGTATCTTCATTTGCTCTTCCATACTGCCATGGGAGAAATTGCAGATAGTGGGGCCTATAGAGAAACAGATTGATAAAATACAAACAACTGCTATTGATAACAACAAAGGTAGAAAATAATAAAAAGGGTTCAAGAAGAAAATACTTGTCACCCAAACATGAAGAAGAAGAAGAAGAAGAAGAAGAAGAAGAAGAAGAAGCATGAGATAGATTTTCGAGTCACTCTAACTCCGACGTATCATTCTTAATAACTCTAGATAGATTTTATGTCGAATTAGGACTTCAGATTAAACACCATCCTTAACTTGACCAGCTAAGGAGAGTTCTGCATTCAAGATATTATATACATAAGTGCCCATCATTTTAATTCAAGATTTTAAGTGACCTTAAACATAAAAACATAAAATGAAGCTCCAAAAAATACATCAAGATGGAGTACATACATGATACATAACGTTATTATCAACAAATAAATCAAGCTCGAGCATACTAATAGTATACTCTATTACGTAGTCTGAAATCCAAACCAGACCATTAGCAATACCTTCAAACTAGATTCGGGTCTTACCCAACAAAACCAAGGATGATGATAACCCAAAATTCTCAATAAGCCAAAACAAAAGCTAACGAATAGGTTTCTTTCTCCACAAAATAAAATGACAGTAGTTAGAAAAGGCAGGGATCAGAATGAAGAACCTTCTCAAAAAGAAAGATGACACGACATAAACATTGTTTCTTTCATAGCATCATTCTGAATTGCGTCTATTTCCTTGCAACAATACAGATTTAACTTGAATTATTACCATACTCTACAACATTCTTAGCCCTAAATCTCAGAGCTAGGATCCTGGTAGGGATGTCAACTTTACCCGTAGGGTAAAATTACCCACGGGTAAACGAGTTATAGGGGTGGGTAGTACCCGTAGATTCGGGTAACGGGTAGGGTACTACCCGTACCCGCTAAATTTTGTTAGGGTAAGGGTAGGGTATGAGATTAAGGTTTTACCCGATTACCCTACCCGATTACCTTAACATATTAAATAAATAAATATCTATACATATACTTTTTCAATTAATCTTCTTGTTTTGTTGTTATGGTGGAATCACAAGAATTTGATTTATTTGTATTGGTTATATTTTGACAAAAGAACTCATCTATTTTTTTTTTCGTATTTTGGGAATTTTTTTATTGTAATATATTATTGAATAAATCTAAACGGGTAACCCGTTTTACCTGCGGGTATCCGATTACCTGTACCCTACCCGCTATAAACAATAGGGTAATAGGATAGGGTATGGGTAGCATATTTTATGTTAGGGTAGGATATGAGGAAGGCATGCCTGTACCCTACCCTACCCATTGACATCCCTAGATCCTGGTAAATATGAAAATTTATATTTCGACGAAAATCAAATCGAAAGCAATCAATTTAGTAGACTCGCAAATTGAGGCCTGCATCTTGATTCTGATATCGATAAAGGTTTACACTAACTCACATTAGAAACCACAACAAAATCTATCGGTGATTCTATTCGTTTCCCTTCCTCTCAGAAAGAATGAATTAAATTGCATCACCACAATCAAATCAACGCCACTTACCTCTCTGTCAACCGAGAAAAGTCGCTTTCCCATTGCTGGATAAGTAGAATGGAGTATGAAACTACCCTTTCACCGATCGACCACGGTGGCGATGCAATGGGTTCTGGAGATTCGGGAATTGGTATTAGGGTTCTGCAACTTACGTAGGTAGACCAGTTGAGATACAACTCTTCCGTGTGTTTATTGGGCGGCGGTGCAGTTCTACAAATTGGGGGCAACGTTTTTGGGTGGAGAAGGAAGAAGAAAAGGGGACGGCATTTTCCACCCTCGTTCCGCCGTTGCTCCACTTTTCAATTGCTCGGTAAGACGACAAAGGGAGAAGATAGCAGAATTACATGGTGAAAAATCGAACCTAACAACTCCTATTCTAATTTGTTCAAAGTGAGAATAAAAGAGAGAAATGGATGAAAATTTCAAAGTGAGAAATTGAAGAATGGCACCCCGCTGGTGAGAGGGAGAGCCAAGGTTCTTTTTCAATTCCCGCTCTTAATTGATTTGTTTTGTTAAATTATAAAATGAAAATTAGAAAAGTGTGTTTTAATTACCACGGTTTTAGTTGCTTGTGGTCGAAATACGCACATACACCACTGTCAGGAAATTACTGTGGTGATCTTTACGGAAAAAAGCGCTCATATACCACGATTTTAATAAAAATCGTGGTAATTCTGTATATTACCACGGTTTTAACCAAAAATCGTGGTTAATTGAGTGTGGTGTATGTGCATGTGCATTTTTCTTGTAGTGAAGATAGCTTGGAAACACTATTGATATATGTCTTACAATTTTCTATAATTACAAATCAATGTGTGCAAACTTCTGTTGTGTTAGACGTTGATAGTCTCGTCATCTATCTTGGACTACAGTAAAATCTCTTTAAATTAATGCTTGATAAATTAATAAATCCTCTAAAATAAAAAATTTATCCGGTTCCTACTTAGACCAGTTGAAAAAATCACCGATTTTGATAAAATAATATGATAGTATATTTTTAGAAGACCTATATGTAAATATGTGTTCCCAATAAATCACAAGTTAATAATTTTTTAAACTTACAAACATAATTAAGATAATATAGTAAAATATGATTCTAGTGTTATTTATTTTTTCATTAATTAAACTTAAATATTTTTTAGTGTGTGTGGAATGATCTTTTTTGTACTCACATTTACATATTTGATCTGATATTGTTGATTTTGAAACATCTTTTAGATAAGAAGTGATTATTGGATATAATGTTAATAAAATTTCTATGTTTATATAGTACGTACTCTCTCGGCATCATACAATGAATACTTTTAGTAAAAATAATAATAAATAATATTTTTTATTTTTTTTACTCACACACCCGACCTGTAGTATTGAGGAAAAAAAAAATTGAGTTTGAACAAGAATCGATCATGAGGTGGTGGTATCAAACCAAGCCCATAACAAAAGATTTGAACCTTAGATCTTTTAGTAAAGATTTGAACCTTATACCTTTTAGTATTAAAAAAAAGTACTCTGTAGCAATTGCATTGTTAAGAAACAATGAATGAACATTACTTATTAATTTTCACTAATATTATATGCAATGAATTTTTTTTCATATTAATTCAATGAATATGATACATAAATTAATAAAGAGGTGGACTTGCGTGCAACAGGGGTTATTTCCGCTTATTTCAGGCGGCCACGTGGCTCCACGCGGGCGTGCCACGTGGCACATGGTACTTTTTATTGTAGTTGGAATGATGATAGTATTAATCTCAGGTTGATACCTTTCTTTATCGTACTTGATACTTTTCGGCTTACCACATGGTACCTTTTATTTTACCGAACTCGTGTTTTGCTTTCCTTTGCAAATTCTTGGAATGATGATTGTTTTAGATTAATCTCAACACATACAATATAAAAACTGAAAAAAAAATCAGAATTTGAACTAAATAAACTTATATAAAATAACTAGCAGACCCCTTACTTTTTAATGATACAGATGGTACTTTTCGAATGTTTTGTGATACTTTTTAATAGGAAGGTTGGTACTCACTTTGGACAGTTTTTTTTATGGGTTGACCCGCATTGACCGAGTCAAAGCGCGGGTTGACCCGCGTTGACTGAGTCAAAAGCGGGTTTAACTGACTCGTCACATATAGTGTTATTTGCATCATGATGCATGCAAGTGTTTGCCATTAATAAATGATAATGATTTTTGATCTAATGAACATTTCAAATCCATTATATCGTTAAAAAATACTTTCTAAATTAATAAATATTAATTTATTGGTTAATTCTCGCTAAATATATATTATCGTGCCAATTAATGACTGTAATAATAACTAGAAGAAATAGTTGAAGATTGTTCACTTATAAATTATAAAGTCTAGCTACAGGAAGACTTGCATAAAAAAATTATGGGCCAAAACTCGTAAACAAAGTCAAAACTTAAACTCAAACTTTTATCCAATCACATATTAGTACTTTCCTTTGCCATTTACTCCCTCCGTCCCAATTATATAGTCTAATTTTTTACCCACACATAGATAAAAAAAATATTTATAAAAAAATAGATACAAAAACTAAACTTTCAATATTGCGCTTATTTTAAGTTTATAACTTGAAAAAACTCGAGTAATAAGTTTTTTAAATTTCAAGACCTAAAAAAGGTATATAATTTGTACATTATAATGAAAAATAATACATGTAACTTATAGTATTGAGACTATATAATTGAGACATCCCAAAATAGTAATAAGAACTATATGATTGAAATAGATGGAGTAATTATTTTATTTGGATCGTAATCTATTTTATGAATTCTTACCCAATTACCTATAAAACAGTTTCAAACTAGATTTATCGATAACTCTGAGCCCCCACAATGACTGGATGAGATTCATTTGTATGTCAACATCAATTTTAATAATCTTTTTCATAAAAATAAAATTTATTATATTAGAACTAATCCTAATTAATATATATTTATTGCTATGTATTGAAATATTTTAAAAGTTATATACCCTAAATTTCGAATAATCAATCCTAAAAATTAATTATATTAATTAAAACATGAAAATCCAATCTTAAAATAATTATAAATTCTAAATAATAATGTAAAATTATATTAAAACAAAAGAAATTAATTAAAATTGAAGAAAAAAAATGAAAAAAAAACCAATAAATATAATATTTGAGATACGATTAACATACATATATAAATTTAAATCAGAGGATCTCGTGTGCACGATCACAGATCTAATTATTGAATTTATCAGTGTAATGCTGTCCACCCCGTCGTCGATGGTTTTCTATATGGTGCATCGTTGATACCATCCTTTTTAGCTATCGAGGCAGTTATCTAACATAATATATCAACAGTGATTCATTGGGAACTCAAACGACCCTGAAATCCCCAAATTGAAAATCAAATGAACAAAACCTCAAACCTAATTTCTTCTCCCTCTTCTTCTCCGATGAATCTAGCGCCGCCGACCAACGATGACACAACTGACAGCACCGCCACATTCTCCTCCTACGGCGACGGTGAAAACCAACAACTCGATGTCTTCACATTCAACCTCAGCGGCGACCTCGAGCGCCACTCCCTCCCCGCCGACGAGCTCTACGAAAGCTACAAAATGAAACCCGTCAAACCACCCACATGCTTTACTACGGTCAGAAGAAGCCCCTCGAGTCCCCCAAATCATCGAGTAAAATCTTCTGAGCATTCTCCTCCCGCCACAGAGCGAGAGACTTCGACCACTTCACCGCCCTCGAGCAAACACGCGAACAAAGCAGCACCCACGAGAGAAGGGGGAGAGAGAGGAACGCCATTAATCAACAATCACCATCATCATCAAGAGAGAGAAATAAGGGGTCCTCACGATCACTCTCCATCAGAGTCTCGGACTTGCTCTTCGATCCCTGTGACTCACCCCTACCTGACATGACCTCCGTCCCCACTAGCTTGTAAGGTTTTAATTCCTATATATATGTGTGTGTGTGTGTGTGTGTGTGTACATACATATCATAATCACACTATTTTCTCTCTCTTCATAAGGCATAGTCGCAGATAGTGTTGCTTTTGTGTGTTTACTGTACACTGTGTTTGTGTGTGCAGTGCTGTGGATGGTTGTGTCAGGCAAAGCGTGTCGATCAAAGCTTCGTTTAGCAACTTGGCGAATGTGTTGCTGGATTGGGATGAGGTTCACAATGATGATTTTTGTTCATGGAGAGGTGTATCTTGTGATTTGTGGAAATATCAGCATGCCCATGTCCTTTGTCGCTCTGTATGTTTTTCTATTTCCTTCTAATTTTTGTTGATGTTATCTCGATAACAAAAGCCTAGCTTCGACTAAATCTTAACATCTGTTGTGATAAGTTGGATGAAGAAACCTTTAGTCTGTGTAAAAGTATCGGCTAAGAATCCCCTCATTTTCTTGCTCTTTTTTTGTTCGTCTTGGCTTAGTTTAGTTCTTACTTGTACGCATTGTTCTTGCGCCAGAGACCTTCAAGGAAACAAATTAACATGTCAAATCACAGATGAGATTGGAAACTGTGTCTCACTTAAACTTCTGTAAACTTGATGGTGTATTTCTTGTTGGTTATGGTGTATGAAGCCTGTTGTTGTGATGATCCCTGAATGAAGTATTGTTTTTCTAATTTTTAGTGATTTGTCGCTCGAAGGAAATGTACCCTTCTCGATCTCTTAAGCTTAAGCAGCTTGAGCTATTGTGAGTTGTGGTTTACTGTATATGTCTGATAAAATCTTTAGGCACTTAATTTGACGTGCAAATTGTATTTCGTATCACGAACTTGAAGAGCAATCTGCTTACAGGCCCAATTCCTTCAACACTAATGCAAATACCTAATCTGAAAATATGAATTTAATTCTTCCTTTTGAGGAATGATTTACCTATGGCGTTCTTGTAAGAAATACGTTGGCTGGTGCTTCTTTTTTACTGTGGCTATTCCGGTTGTGTCGTGCTGGCATGAAGTGATTCAGGAGACTGAAGAGATACCAAGATTGATTTACTGGAATGAAGCACTATACTATCTGTAAGTGAAGCAAATACATTTTCTAATTGACAACATATATCTTTAATTGTAAATTGAGTTATCACGTCTTTCTTTGGAACATCTGCTTTCCATGGGTTATTGGAGCTAAAAAATAGCACAAGCATTTAGAATGTGTGAATAAGCATTGAAAATCAGTACTATGAACCAATTCTGTACTGTTTGGGCCTCCTTTGCAATGTATAAAGTCTTCGTAGTTATCATCTTTGCTGTTTCACGTGGTTGGGAATTGGGATATCAATGGCCCTAACTCCATGGTTGGCTGCCGGAGGCCAATTGATAGCCTCTCGCTCTGAGCTGCATGATGTTCGAAGTCTATTACCCGTTGAGAGTGAGGTGAACTGCAAAACTTTTCCCTGCATGAGCATAAGCAGATTAAGTATCAATGTTTTCATAGCCTTGCTTGCTTGAACTATTTTCTTCTCTTAAGTGTTTCAAAATATGGAGTCTTTTTTCTCATTATAAGTATTTTGCAATGACCTGACCATTCTTTTGATTCTTTTTCACATTTATGTAGAAGGACTCGGTGTTCAGGTAGTTCTATATCGCACCTTTGTATTTCTAATTTCCTTTTTTGTGGGATTTTTTCCAGACTAGTGATTTGCAAGGTCGCATTATTTTTTGTTGTTTTGGTCGTGTTGGTCAGGTATTTTACGATCTTCAATTCACAATTTTAAGCAATGCCTTAATCAGTGGAATAATTAATACTTGTGATTTACCATTATCTGGTATATTTGATGTTTCAGTTTGAAATTACAGATTATCGCCCAGCTTATTTCTGAACAGTTGATTCTTTTTGTTGCACTTGACGTCAAGAGGTATAGCTCTTCTCTGTATGTGTAACACCCTTGATTAATCCTAAATATATATTTATAAGGATTAAATAAAAATATATGAATAAGAATAGTGAACCATGGTTTATTTTGGGGTAAACTCATCTTAAGAAATAAATAAAATTGGGAAAGCCCAATTAAGGTAAGGCTATGTGTCCAACATTTATCACTCCACGTATTTTAACACCCGTCAAAAGGATATCAACTTAAACTCCTTCTATTTCTCCACCTCTTCTCAAAATCCAGAAATTTTCTCTCTCATTTCTTTTATTTTCTCTCATTTTTCTGCACCTTGCTTTCGGTCAATCGGTAAAGACGGTGGAAATCTTCAGTCATCTTTTCTTAGTTTGGAATCAAATTGAAGTAATTACCATAAGCTCTTTTCCTTCTAATTTAATTTCTACTCAAGATTATTTATACAATGCACAATGATTTGCATGATTGAGAAACATCAAATTGTATTAATACTCATGAATTTGATTTCGTGAGGGAAATCTGGGAAGTTGTAAGTATTTCCATTTGTAAATATTTAAAAATCTGGTTTTGAACAATTATAAACATAATTAAATGTAGGAATTTATTTCATAAAGGTTTTCTTTTTTCTAGAAAGATTATGTTTAGGTTGCTGTTGATGATGGATTTAATGCAAGAAATTTGTAATGTAAACAAAAATTGTCATAGTTCTTCTTTACGCATTTAATTAAGGTTAACTGTACCAAATCTATAAAAAACGTTGGTATTAGAAAACAAGAGATATTTCTTATTGTATTAAGGATGTATAATGATTTAGGAGCTGGATTAAAGTTATTTTTCTTTAAATACAAAGGTTGTCATGAGTTTATAAAAAAAATGGTGTGGAGTTATTGCAAAAATCTAAAACAGCACATATGTGTTTGTGTTAATTTTTCAAAAAGAATTGAAAGTTTTAAATAACTTAGAGGCTGTAGTAAGTCTATTAAAACACTGGGAATATTGTAAGTTTGTTGGGACCTGCTTATATCCTCAAATATTTCCTTGACCGTAAAGATTGTAGAATTCTACATCTTCGCCTTTATTAAAATAATTTGATCCTTTTCATGAATTTGCCATCATCTGAGGTTCAATTAGCTTGGTAGTTATTATAGAGGGCTCAATTTATTCTTATTTTGGTGCACTACTAAATTCAGTGCATCACATTCGTAACTCTTGTTCATTCACCTCAAATTGGGGCACGTTTAAACCCGAATATAGGGGAAAAAATAAATCATTTTTGAGTTGTCATAGCAGTTATCTGTAAGTTGTTAATTCAAGTTTTCTTATTTAGAAATCTTGTTAATATTGTAGGCCAAGAAGCAGACAAGGTTTAGTTTCTCTGCAATAGTTTGGGTGCTGATAAGTAATTTTAAAGTATTTGTCCATGTTCAGCATGACTTATATGTTTTAAATAAATGTTATGCATGACTGAAATGTTTTATCTTGACACGTGGATGTAATGTGACAAAGGGAATTCCAAAGACTGTATAATACAAAGTATAGTTACCAGAGATCTATATTCTCATAAGTAACTAAAGTTAAATGTGTGGCCCACATAAGTCACCATCCATAAATTGTGTTGAGTTTCTAATGAGACTTATAACTAGCCAAGAGGGAGCTCAAAGCTTAAGTATAGACGAAATGTTTAAAACTTGGACAATACTGCTCATTGATTGTTCTTTGGTACTCCACTTTCTTTTCTAAAATGTTTTCAGGTGATGGCGATGACAGATAGGCTTGATGGGGATTGAAAATGTTGGTGTGGAAATAGAGATTGACTATTTTGAAGTTTTGAGTCAAACTCTTAAAATATTATGTTGTGTATATGTTTGCACTTTAGTTTTGCACTTTTTGATGACTAGGATATCAGTGTGCGTCAAGTTTTGTTGAATATAATACATTTTGCCGTTTATAAATGATGGTTTGGGTTATGAAATCCCCATGTAGATACTTTAATATATTCAATGTTCATAGCTGACGTTTAAAATATGTCCTTCAGTGTTATTTAAATGGTTTTCTTTTCTCTATCAAGTTTGAGTATGTTGACCTTTAAAGTTGATTTTGGTTAATAGTAGAAGGGCAGGATGGTTTCCGCAAAAATCTTTATGTGTAGTTTGAATTAAATTTATAATTTATATTTACATAAGCAGAACTTTGTATTTTTTGGTTACAAATCAGTTTAATAGGATCAGGGCGTTACAGTATGTGTTGCAATCAAATAGTGTAGAAAGCTCTATTATGATGTTATGGAGAACCTTAGAGTATAATGGGAGCTGACAAGTCAAGATTTTCTTAAAGCACCTTCATGATAAAAGTAAACCCGATAGTTGTCATGGGTATGCAACATTCTCTGCTGAATGATCTTCTTATTTAAGATGAATTCGGTTTTTTTTTTCCATTGTTGTTTGAAAGCTATGGCGAATCTTCATAGCTTGCAGAATTTCTTTCTGATAAAAAGCTGAAGAGCTGGTCAGTTTTTTGAGAGCCTGCATAGGAAACCAAACAGTAATTTTGTTATGTGATACTGATAGAGCAATTCACAGGCTTGACAAGATAACTGGTTTAAATTTTGGACTAAGTTTGTTCCGGAATATCTCATTTAAAACTCATTTTGTCAGATACTTTGTTCTTCTCTCTTCTATTTTGTTATTAATGAGACTTTGGTTCTCCATTACTTCAGTGTAAAGGTTAATACTCTTGTCACTAAACACAACTAAAACATTACATAAACATGCTACCTTTTTTTTTCCTTGATCTCCGTCATTCGATTCCCGTCATGTTGTTGTATCTGGCGGGTCTTCCTGCATTCACTCGCTGACCCCGCAAAGCCAACAATAATAACCAAATATCAAAGTCTAAGAAAGAATAAAACCAAATATCAAAATTAGTAGCCATGATGCTCAAGTTGCTCTTTATCTGGGGCACTGAATCAGTAATTTTAATGCTGCTTGACTTGTTTTACAAAAGAATAGTATGTGAAAACACAAAATTGAAAAGTATTTACGAGGACCTTTAACCTCATGGAAGCTACTGATAATTGGTTTGTCTTCATATCTGCTAGAAGCCAAATCATGTTCTTGTTCCACATATTCACCCTTCATCTATTGGAGCATTTATTTTCTGCATCTAATAGCAACACATAGCTCATAAATAATGTTTCAGCTGAAGAGTAACTTTACAACCAAATAACAGAACAATAAATCAAGAGTATACGAACCAATTCCTGGCTATGCTTAAGAACCAGCTTCTATGATAAATTGCTGTGGGGATGGTGTGAAACTTAGCAAAGTTTTGGGAACATTAAGAGAAACTTAAACATGATTGATACAATGAAATGGGGGGTTCATATTGTTTCTCACAATACATGAAATTAAAGTTTTATTGCATAAAAATGTGAAAAATAAAAGCACAACCAGAATAAGAAACATTAGTCAGTTCATCCTAATATGCCAACAATGACCAAAAATATTTTTAACTACTTGATACAGGTCACGGCACAAAATAGTATCCACCCCATATGAAGTGTAAATGTGTTACCTATGCCTCGAAGTTAGTTTCAACGCAAGCTAACTTGACAACCAGGACAATGTTATAAAGTACTGTTTTGACACAAAATATACAATAATATAGTAAAACAAAAACAATAATACTCAACTCTCCAATTTCCTGGTGCACTTTAGCAAGAATTCAGTTCGAGGCCAAAAAATTGACAGCATAACCTATTCAAATAGAACTCTGTGGCACTTCATTAAATCCATAAGCAATTCCTTGCTCTCAACAACAGAAACGTAAATGTTAGCTGCCACCGGAGTTCATAAAATTTAGACACGCACGTTCAAATAGACACAAGCTCACAATTCTGAGCAACCCAACAACAATAGATCAACTAGAACCATGAAGGGACATGGCCGAAAAAATAGAGACCAAAGTTTTCAAAGAAGAAAAGCAAAAAAAAAAAAAAAGAAGCAATGAAGACTTACGATCTTAATCATTTCTTCGAGAACAGAGATGACCTGCTTGCCAACTTTGACCAGGAACATTGTTAATTAAGAAACAAGAATATATGAGGAACACAAATAAACACCAAATCTGAAACAAAAATTTATACTCGACCTTTGATTGATCAATGTTGCGATATTGCTATCGCAAATTAAGATTTAACTAGAGTAAGCTTTCAGCTGATTGTCCCCCCTTTCCCAACAGCTCTCACAATACAAAATTTAGTCAATTCTCTATTCAATTTCTGCTATGATAGTGATAAAGAATTTGGACAACGCAGGGTAAAACTAATTGAGAAACATTGTGGGAAAAATAGAGCAATTGCCTCATGGGAAGAAGTTATACTAAGAAATTGATGAGGGTACGGTGGGGGAGGAGAAGAAGACCTGCTAAATTTTCAGATATGAGATGAGGTGGAGAAAACTACCACTCATTCGATTTTTGGAAGGCTTTGGTGGGTGAAATGTTTTTTCAATTTTTGGGTATATGGCGGGGGAGACCGGGAAAGTGAAAGTTGAACTTCCTTTTTCTTTTTCTTTTTTGTGTAAATGTGCATGGCGGGGAGAATAAAATTTTATAAAAGTAATTGATTGTGCGATTTTTTTTTTAAAATCTTGCATAGACGACGTGCGTTGTACGTGTTTTGTATAACTAGCATATCACCACATGTGTGATAAGTGAATGTTATTAGATCGACTGAATTATAAATTATTTATGTATTTTTTAAGGTTGTAGAAATCAGCTTGGCCGGAAACATCCAAGTTTATTTGTGTATTTTTTAGGGTTGTAGAAATCATCATCCAGGAGATCTCGACAACAATTAATCAACCAATTAGGCGCCAATCAATTTTTATCATTTTTTATTTGAATTTTGGTTCAAAATATGACTATATAAAAAATTTGAGATTTTTCAATCTTTTATACAACCTATATCCCAATTACTTAATCTACCATCAATGTGGGATGTAGCAAAAATGGAAAAAAGTTGCATAAGTAATTTGAGATTTTAATTTTAATTTAAAGTTGCCCACTCTTTTATACAACAACTCACATTCTAATTTGTCAATCTACAACCGATGTGGGATATAGAAAATATTGAAAAATTAATTTGCGTGTTTATACAGCAACCTACATCTCAATTTTCATTATACAACCAATATGAGATGTAAGGTAAATGAAAATTTAATATGTAAATAGTAATATATAATAAAAAAAAATAAAAACACCAATTGTTTGATCAACCAAAATAGATTGTTAATTATATATTATTACATATAACTTTATTGACTCACCTATACAACAACTCAATATTGTGATCCCGATGATTGATATATAACTTTAGAATTTCACTAATCTAAAAAATAAAAATTACAAATGACAAGTGGTAATATATATATATATATATATATATATACTATTAAAAAATCAAGTACAATATCTTTGAAGATTTTAGATGTGGATCTTTAATTTTTTAATATATTTAATTAAATTAAAAAATTTAAAATATATAAAATTAAGAATGTATTTGCACATTTTTCCTAAAAACAAATATCAAATATTACATGTGATCTCAACATAAATACCGAGAAAGGTTGAAAGACTGAGCCTCAAGATTTATAGACTGTTCATGCACCAGAATATATGTCGATTCTTTGATATTAGATAAATTTCAAAAATATTTAACATTAAAGTAATAATATGAGTTAATACATTTAATTTAAAATTTTGGAAGTGGAGTTTGATTTTAAAATATATTTAACTTAATATTTTAATTTAAAAATAGTTAAATTTTATAAATTTAAAAGTTCAAATATATTTAGAATTTAATATTAAACTAATAATATCATATATTAAAAATCAAATATCAAAATATCACATATTAATCATGTAATTCATCCAAGTAAATGCAAGCAGGAGATTAACCTTAGTGAATTTAAGAGTTTATCATTATAAGAATTACAATTCCTTAAGAATCTATAATTAGGATAGTTTAATCATTACGATAATTAATTTACATTAAAGTAAATTATTAATATTCATAATTTTATTATATTACATTATTGCCCTTAAATTTAATGTATAATAGAGATATAATAGGTAAACTCAAAATTGTAAGTGTAGAGGTCATATTTCTGCATAGGCCCGGAAACTAGGCTCACGCCTATTTAAAGGTCTAAAGAACCAAATAAGATCAATGTCTCACGATCGAACCCCTTGAGGCACATACCTCGAAGTCCGCCCATCGAAATCCAAGCCTCGAGGTCGAAGCATTAGGCCTCGAGGGCTAGAGAAAAACAAGAGTCCACGATCGAGCAAACTCAAGGCGAGGACTCAGTCAAAGTATCCGTTGATGATAAGCCTTGATCCCGTCAAAAACCCTAAAAGTGATAGGAAAGGATCCCTAAGTTAACGGGATTCAGTTAGTATCTGATTAGTATATATATACATTATTCATAAACGGGAAAGGGGACACGAAATAGGCAACACTTACAACTTCAGTCGAATTATAAATACTCATCACATAGCTCCGCAAGCAGGATATACATAAGGTTTCATAGCAGCAAAGCTCGACCCCCTTTTCAGATTACTATACTAACTTTATTATTCTTTAATTTACTCATTTTTTCCCTCGAATAACGATTAATTGTAGAGATTTTTAACCTCTACAGTAAGATGACACACTTTTTATATTAGTAAGTATATATAAGTATATGGATTAAGGGTTGTGCTATTTTTTTTAAGTTTTAGTTTCTTACTTAATGCATATAATTATTTTTTTAAAAATGAGTTGTGTATAATACATATTTCTTTTAGAAAAATGTATAAAATTTTATTAATTCTACATACAACAATTGTTTTTCCTCGAGTAGAATTTTCAAAATTAGAATATGAAATATTATGCCCGTTCAACTATTTGTTAATATATGTGCAACTATTTGGCAAGATATATCCAATGAAATAAGTACATTCTTTACATTAAGAGTAACGTGTTATAATATTTGATTATAACTTTTTTTTCTCTTTTTCTTTTGAACCTTTTGTCATTGGGAAGGCAAAAAAGAAAAAAAGAAAAAGAGAGATTAAATTAAAGTTGTATATATAAATTTAAAATATTTTTAATCTCTAAGCCTCTTTAATATTTTGTCTCGGGACACATTCTGTTTATTACTTAATTTGGCCATGAATGCAAATAAAATGATCTTTTTGGATTGTATTAAAAAAAAACTAAAAATAATACATACAACACATTAATATATAACAAGATCATAAGGTAGATTATTTAACATTAAAATATTCAATAAAAGCATAGTCGGTAATCAGTGACAGAGCCAGAAATGTTGCTTGTGGGGGGATTCATAATATAAAAGGCCATAAGTAGAACGATAAGAAATATTTTTTTAACTAATAACATTCTAATATTCTTAAAATTGTATCACAATGTTCGAATCTTCAATGTACCCTGAAATTTAAAACTCAATACTAAGACGATAAATACATATATTAAAGAAAATAAGAGTAACTTCCAATATATATGGAATTGACATTGATTTACAGTAAAGTATAATTGAAAACGAAAATGAAAGGGGGTTCACCGAATTTTTAATTTTTTTTAGTATTGTTCGAATTGCCGATTAGGAGTAGAATAATTGGTTTTTATTTTTTAATTTTTTAGTATTAAATTTAAAAACTACTATAATATTTCCTAAAAAAAATACTACTATGATAGTATTATTTTATTTTTTGGTAAAAATTATAGGGGGCCCAATGCCCTACTGGGCCCTATGTGGCTCCGTCGCTGTCGGCAGTGTCTCCATGATAACTACGGACAACTTCACAATTCTAAAGATACAATTTTAAGTGAGTTAAAGTTGTTTTAAAATATAAAACATAGCCTCACTAAATAATCATAAAAACACAATCAACATGTATCATCACGATCATAATCAATCAATATTATCAATATGAGATGCACAGAGATGATCATAAACTCACCCTGGTCTGATGATATACGTTGTATAGAAGAATGTGGTATAATATCTTTTTCAATCAATATATGTTGCAACTTCAGAAAATCACATCAAATGCTTAAAATTTCGATTCTCTACATTAACCACTTAGGGGATGTTTGGTTTTATTTCAAACATCAATTTGAAGTTTTCGGTATTTCCAGTTCAATTTACGTGGCGTATTGATTTTTGGGAAAAAATGTAATAATTTTTTATGATGAATGAATTCATGTTCACAGTTCTAGGTTTGGAAAATGAAAATGTCTTTGTTTGATTATTTTTTCCAAATTAAATTTGTGGTTGAGATGAAAAGATAAGTATGTCATATTGCACAATCTATTAAAATTTTGCTTTGAGTTTGTCTATTTCGCGAAAAAATGTAAGTTTGTGTTTTAATTGCAAAATTTTAAAGTTTGTGTCTAATTTACAAATCTTGTCAAAGTTTATGTATTTTATAGTAATTAACCCTTTATAATATTAGCTGTGACAGCCTACCATAGTATATAATTCATACATTGAGTTCTGTCAAACTAATATTGTTAAAGGTGATAGTATACTATAATATATAGTCAAATAATGATTAATAAAATCAAATTATAATATCGTACTATAATTTACAACTAACTACTTTAACATCCACGCGTTGCATGACAATATATAGATCGACCTTGTTTTTTGAGCAATATGTATTATTCTCTAAAATGTGATCAGATAAATTGTGAAATGATCATGTTTGAGCTATTTAAACTTTCGAATTAAACTAGGTAATAAATTGAGACTCGATTGTATCATTTATAATTGTTAATCAAATAAATTGAGACTGGTTATATGTAACCCACACGTTACACTTTCAAACCCCTAATTCAATTTTGATATTTGATGTTGAATTGATATATGAATTTTCAATTAAGTCACGAATACAAACCCCCTGCCATCGAGTTTTCTTCATACAATTATTCCATTATCATTTTGATTGACGACACTATTGAAAATCATGATGAGAGCTTTCCAACCATACACATAATCACTTGGAATTATGTTGTAAGAGTATTGCACAATTAATGAAAATTACACTTTAATACCTACATTTTGGGCATTTTTTAAAAAATTACTCACATTTTCAAAATTAACAAAAAAAGTGCCCACTTTAGTAGTAAGAATATGAGTCTAAATAATACTTCTATACCGCCTATGTGCCTCTAGCATCTGCTTCAGGAAGTCAATAGCAACAAACTTGATTATGGGTCAGAAACAAGAAAATTTGATAAATAGATCATCAAGTTGAAAGTAAAACAAGTGCCATGAGGCAGGATATCAACATTTTCAACCAACCAATAATACTCCAAACTATACAACACATGATATTAAGAAATGTATTGTGATTCAACCTGTAATAAGCATAAAGAAGCCGGACTCCGTTTCTTATTAACATATACTCTCTGCTAGGATAATATCAAAACACAAGTATTTTTTTATCAATTAGCTTCACCATAACTCAAATAAAAGCATATTTTTGGCAAAAAAAAAAAACCATTACATTGAAATTCCTTCCCACCATATATATGTTCTTGTTCTCCTTATAACACTCCTTAGTAAGCCCCCAAAAAAATTTCAACAGCATTTCCCCAAAATCCACATGCATTTTTAACATAAATTGATAACCGTACAAAAAACATATCAAGAATGACAACTTTTTCAAAAAATACTTTGGAAAACCTTGAACTTCTGTTCATATGAATTATTTAATTAATAAATAATGGTAGGAGAAAAGTTACTGCAAACTTCTTCATCAAAATAGCTTTACTGCATTGCATAACTGATTAAAGAAACATATACGCATTTGATATATTATAACAAAAACTCGATAATTGATTGTGAAAAGACTCTTTCTCATGCATGTGTACAAATCGGGATTGAGTATTGTCCAATATCTTCCAAATGTGAATAGTCAATTGAACTTCAATTGATTATACCTTCGATTTAGCTCCACTTCAGTTATGATAAAAAAATCCAATTAATGATAAGCTATGCTTCATATTTGAACAATTGAAGCTCCGATTCAGGTA
This sequence comes from Perilla frutescens, assembly GCA_026008535.1. Classification (NCBI taxonomy): domain Eukaryota; kingdom Viridiplantae; phylum Streptophyta; class Magnoliopsida; order Lamiales; family Lamiaceae; genus Perilla; species Perilla frutescens. The sequence goes on from BRKX01000005.1 coordinate 49,077,123, forward strand.
TCCAATGAAATTCGGCCCCAATTTCGATTTTTGAAATTAATATCTAGATTTTCATCGAGTTAAAAAAATGTGATCGATGGAATGAAAATCAAACTGAAATTGAAATTAATGAGAGAAACGTGAAGAAGTGGACAAAAATTCGATAAGAAAACAGGGAAAAAGAAGAAGATGAGACTTACTAAAATATAAAAACATCAAATATCATGCATTCTTGACTTTTGGTTTTGTGCAACACATAAGATATCCCTATCAAATTCTTGATATCCTGGTCTCTCAACCTCATGTAAACACAAATCGAATCATGTTGTAGTTGGTCCCTAACAATAGAAGTAGCATGAATCCGTTCGCCACATGCATTATGAAGTCCATGAATTAACTACCAGTGTGATCACTTGTAGAAAGCCGATATTGTATGGAATATCTCCAGTGATATGATTGTAGGAAATATACTTGCAATGTAAAGTTATAAATCTTTACAGCTGAACAATGCATGCTCAAAATGGAAGTAGCATAATAAAAGCTTACAGCATTTCAAGGCTTGTACAGTTACCAATGTTGTCCGGCATAGTCCCTGTGAGGTTATTGCCCCTGACATCACTGCATAAACAAGCGTTAGTTGCAGAGGAATTCATAATTTGAAGAGTTGGTTATATAAAGAAAAATGTCAAATACTTACAAATACCAAAGCCCAGTCAGTTGGCAAATATCAGGGGACAACGTTCCTGTTAACATGTTAGAAATGGTGAGAAAAATAACATGATAATGCACAGACATCTTTCCAACGAAATACATGATAACTCAATTTACAATTAAAGATGTATGTTGTCAATTAGAAAATGTACTTGCTTCACTTACAGATAGTGTAGTCCTTCATTCTAGTAAATCAATCTTGGTATCACTTCAGTCTCCTGAATCACTTCATGCCAGCACGACACAAGCGGAATAGCCACAGTAAAAAAGAAGTACCAGCCAACGTATTTCTTACAAGAACGCCATAGGTAAATCATTCCTCAAAAGGAAGAATTAAATTCGTATTTTCAGATTAGGTATTTGCATTAGTGTTGAAGGAATTGGGCCTGTAAGCAGATTGCTCTTCAAGTTCGTGATACGAAATACAATTTGCACGTCAAATTAAGTGCCTAAAGATTTTATCAGACATATACAGTAAACCACAACTCACAATAGCTCAAGCTGCTTAAGCTTAAGAGATCGAGAAGGGTACATTTCCTTCGAGCGACAAATCACTAAAAATTAGAAAAACAATACTTCATTCAGGGATCATCACAACAACAGGCTTCATACACCATAACCAACAAGAAATACACCATCAAGTTTACAGAAGTTTAAGTGAGACACAGTTTCCAATCTCATCTGTGATTTGACATGTTAATTTGTTTCCTTGAAGGTCTCTGGCGCAAGAACAATGCGTACAAGTAAGAACTAAACTAAGCCAAGACGAACAAAAAAAGAGCAAGAAAATGAGGGGATTCTTAGCCGATACTTTTACACAGACTAAAGGTTCCTCAAATCTCCAACAGCTGGTAAAATTTCTCCACCTAAGTTAAGATTTGACAAATTTCTTCATCCAACTTATCACAACAGATGTTAAGATTTAGTCGAAGCTAGGCTTTTGTTATCGAGATAACATCAACAAAAATTAGAAGGAAATAGAAAAACATACAGAGCGACAAAGGACATGGGCATGCTGATATTTCCACAAATCACAAGATACACCTCTCCATGAACAAAAATCATCATTGTGAACCTCATCCCAATCCAGCAACACATTCACCAAGTTGCTAAACGAAGCTTTGATCGACACGCTTTGCCTGACACAACCATCCACAGCACTGCACACACAAACACAGTGTACAGTAAACACACAAAAGCAACACTATCTGCGACTATGCCTTATGAAGAGAGAGAAAATAGTGTGATTATGATATGTATGTACACACACACACACACACACACACATATATATAGGAATTAAAACCTTACAAGCTAGTGGGGACGGAGGTCATGTCAGGTAGGGGTGAGTCACAGGGATCGAAGAGCAAGTCCGAGACTCTGATGGAGAGTGATCGTGAGGACCCCTTATTTCTCTCTCTTGATGATGATGGTGATTGTTGATTAATGGCGTTCCTCTCTCTCCCCCTTCTCTCGTGGGTGCTGCTTTGTTCGCGTGTTTGCTCGAGGGCGGTGAAGTGGTCGAAGTCTCTCGCTCTGTGGCGGGAGGAGAATGCTCAGAAGATTTTACTCGATGATTTGGGGGACTCGAGGGGCTTCTTCTGACCGTAGTAAAGCATGTGGGTGGTTTGACGGGTTTCATTTTGTAGCTTTCGTAGAGCTCGTCGGCGGGGAGGGAGTGGCGCTCGAGGTCGCCGCTGAGGTTGAATGTGAAGACATCGAGTTGTTGGTTTTCACCGTCGCCGTAGGAGGAGAATGTGGCGGTGCTGTCAGTTGTGTCATCGTTGGTCGGCGGCGCTAGATTCATCGGAGAAGAAGAGGGAGAAGAAATTAGGTTTGAGGTTTTGTTCATTTGATTTTCAATTTGGGGATTTCAGGGTCGTTTGAGTTCCCAATGAATCACTGTTGATATATTATGTTAGATAACTGCCTCGATAGCTAAAAGGGATGGTATCAACAGTGAATGCGTATTTCAAAACAGTAATGGAGCGTATTCTGAATTTTTTAATTTTACAAATTTAGTGGGACACGTGTCCAAAAAGGACAAAGGGATGCAGTGCATCCCGATGCACCATATAGAAAACCGTCGTCGATGCATTTCTCAATATGTAGGTGAGGGCCGGAAAATTAATTAAAGTTGTTGACCGACTTTCAGAATCTCAGACCATGGATGTAGACGTCATTGCAATTTTTTTTATATGTAATTAAACACACGCAATTTTCGATTTAGTGGTGTGTGTTTTCCCCCTATTTGGGCACTTTGCTTCCAGAAGTATGGGCATTTATTTAATTAAGACTGTTAGTAAATGCTGGCGAACAACCGCCAAGAAAATATTGTATCCTAAATTTGACTTCTTTGTGGTTGATATATATATATTTTCTATATATCCACGCAAAATATATAATTAAAAAAGATAACAGATTAAATGAAATTTGGCGCATATGATGAATGAGAAAAACGTAGCCTCTGTTAGCTCTATATCATGTTGTTCTTTATGATATTCCATTATATGATTCTGAACTAATTGAGAACATAAAAAAAAATTTAAGCTACACACAATATGTTAACTCAGTTAGGTGTGAATAAACCTACTCTAGGGTTCTCACCGCCAATACTCAATAAAAAACAATTTACTCCTTTAAAGTTAGTTTTGACAAATGACTTACACAATATTATAGGACCACCTATTTGAACACCTTCTCGAGCACTACTCCTTCAATGCACTGAAAACGTAAGAGTCATCTATGTCCCAAGTTCCCACAATTGGTGTTTCTTACAATCGTCGTGAGGGTCACGATCTTCAACAACAACGTACCCAAAAGGTGTTCGTCCTTGACAAACTAAACTATTAGCTAGAACTTCATGTTGAACTTTACGAAGAACAACACTAGTAGACAAAGAAAATCCTCTCACAACTCAAAACACTAAGAGATTGTGAATAATATTTAGTACGAGCATCATTCAAAAATAGATGAATGGTTTTTCTATAGGCGCTCGAACCGTCTTCCTCTTTCAAGCTCTTTCTTATGAAGCTTCTTTTACACATCGATAGGATTTGTTGCCTTTGTGGACAATAGTCTTCCTTTGATGATTATGGTAAATCTTCAAAGTATTTCACTTCAAAGGTGACAATCAATAATAACCTAGTTTGATGTCCAAGAAATTGGAAACTTTTGGTCTACAACTCTAAAATGAAACTGCCTCAAATACTCGATAAGGGACATTGTCAGGATCAATAAAAAGAACAACATTTTTTACAAGTTTGAAACCTTTGGTTCAATTGTTCCTTGATCGGCACAATAGACAAGGGTCGTATCTTGGTACACTGCAAAGATTGCGATTAACACAACACAAAATTTGCTGAAATAAATGGCAATTAAACTAGTGCACATCACTTGCACTAACAAGCTCTCCCTTTGACTTTTATGGAGGCAAATCATCCCTGCATTTTGATAATACAAAACTTTTTGACCGAGTGAGGTTTTAACACTCAAACGAACAACCTCTAAAAACAAATGTTCCCCTTGAAAGTCAGCATACCATTTCAGTTTGCAAGAACATTCCGTGGATCTCTTTGACAGTTGTATATTTTACACAATTTTTAGATATGAATTGATGATGTTTATTATATAAAGTTGTGTATTTATATAGCTTTTGTGCTTATATTGTTATCATTTGGAATTTTTTATGTGTTTGCTAGTTTTGCAGTAATAATTGTGATTTCGTTGCATATTTGAAGCAAACCAATTAAATATGGACAAGAGAAATTGAAGAGATGTTTAATTGGGCTCTTGGGCTTAATTAGATACTGAAATAAAGCCTAATGGACTGAATTAAATTATCAAAATATGAAGAAATTCGAAGCCCAGTGTAAAATATACTTGGGTCGACCCCGCCTAGTGCAAATTATAAAGGCCTGGGTCAACCCGACCCACCTTCACCTGGGTCGACCCTATGCAAAAATAGGCATCTGGGTTGACCCAGCCAACTCGGTCGACCCATGCGTGCGGGTCCGTGGGAATGTGATTTTTTATCTCCAATTCAGAATTTTTAACCTAGATATAAAAGCTCTCATTTTAATACACAACTAGATGACACCTCATACTACATTTTTACACTTAGAATACACCAAGAGAGAGAAGAAAAAGACAGAGGTTTGTCGTCTACTCAAGAGGAGTCGACAAGGTTACTAGAGATGGAGTGCTACTGCAAAAGAGACAAGACTACTGGATTACTCCTTGTTTTCAGTTCTTTTATCAATTATGTCATGAACACTTATACTCTAGTTTTGATTGTTTATTTAATTATGTCTAGCTAATTCCATAGCTAGGTTTTAGGGATTGGATATTACGAATTTTATAATATGATTTAATTATTTTTCTTCATGCTATCTCTCAGGGTTTGATTTCTATATGCTTATTTATATCTTGTATGGATGCTTGATTACCATTTATGCATGCTAGTCATTAATTTGAAGCACTGACCAGAGAAGAATTAGTGATGGAAAGATAGAAATCAGATTATGTGTGCTTGGAAGGACTGACCAAGTGAACAAGTATCACATAGGGTTGAATAGATCTTCGTGTACTAGATTGAGAGTAATAACATGTGTGAAAAGCCAATCGCAGTGAAGTGCATGTTCATTAAATCTATGTTATGGTATATGCCTTTAAAAGCAGCCTGATAACAAACTAGTGATCCCCCACCATTGATATATTAAAGACAAAAGTCAGGTTGATAGAGTTAATGAATATTAATAATTGATATAATAATCCAGTTTCCCTAAGCCTAGGTTTCATTTATTGATCTAAGTCCGGTGTTTTATTTCTTGCATTTATTTTATTTTATTTTATTCTCTTTTTACCTGCGTATTAAGTGTCTAGATATTAATTAGGTACTTGTGTTTAAGAACCTGAAAGTATCAGTCTCTGTGGGATATGATACTCTTTCTCACCTACTTATTACAATAATGTCGTGCACTTGCAGTGCGATTATTTATTAATAAATACTGTGTCAAGTTTTTGGCATCGTTATTAGGGACCGTTTTATTTTTCTTTGTGTTCTTATTCTGGTACTGCGTTAGTAGGCTACACATTTTTTTAGTTTCTTTTATTTTGGTTACTTTACTATTTCATTAGTTTTGTCAGGTAGTGCATGATCACGAGATCGAGAGGACCTTCTGAAGTTTCTTTCAATTCAGAAATCGAGACTACTAAGAAATGAGTTGGAAAGTAGGATGACTAAGCAATCACAAGAGAATCAACCACATAATCAAGGAGTGACGATGCAAGAACTCCAAATACAGTTGGAGGAGATGAGGAGAACGTTGCTCCAGCACGAGACATAGCTGATAGTCGACCAGACATCACTATCAGAGATGAATCCCAATAGCCTACTGGACCTATTCGAGTGGTCGGGAGACCTAGAATCAATGCCGCAAATTTTGAGTTGAAGACAAGACTGATCCACATGGTATAACAAAATCAGTTCGGCGACAATCAAACTGAAGATCCCAATGCTTATTTGTTGCAATTTCTGGAGCTCTATGGGACAATCAAGATCACCAGAGTGCCTCACGATGCTATCAAGCTTCATCTATTTTCCTTTTCTCTAAGGGACAATGCGAAGAGTTAGTACATGTCGATCGACCACAGTATGATCACAAGTTGGGAGGATCTTAGGTAAAAATTCCTCTACAAGTTCTTTCCACCGAGAAAGACTATTAAGTTGTAGGCCGAGATCACCCAATTTGACCAGTTCCCAGATGAGTCAATTTATGAAGCATGGGAGAGATACAATGATATGCTGAGGAGCGTCCACAACATGGTTTCAACTAAGGCACAACAAGTGTGCCATCTGTACAAAGGATTCACTACAGCCACAAAAACTATAGTGGATGCTTCTGCTGGAGGATCACTACTGGTTAGAACTTTAAGAGATGTAATGAGAATATTGGAGGAAGTTGTCTCCAATAACTATCAATGGCCGTCTGAGAGATCCACGACAAGAAAAGTAGCTATAGAAGAGGTCAGTGAGCAAACCAAAGCTCTAGAAGCTGAGGTCGAATATTTTAAAAACCAGCTATATCTGCTGAGGAAAGTTAGAGCTGAAGAGAAGAAAGAATTCATCCAAGCTGTGGGAGAGCAAAATTATACTGAAGAGGCAAATTACATGAATCAGAGGAATTTCAACAGAGGTACTCAAGGTGATGGACCTCAATACTCTCCCAGGATGAGAAATCATCATAATTTATCTTATGGAAATCCAAATAATTTCCAACAGCCTCCACCGGGTTGCTCTGTAATAAATGGAGTGGTCAGTGAGCTTAAGAAAACAGTCATTCTTTTAGATGGTAAACTCTTACATCATTGACACGGATGCAAGAATGAAGAAGATTCAGACCGAGATCACTCAATTCAAGAAGACATTTGGAAGCCAGATGGATCAACTGCAAAAGACCATCGCAAATATTGGTGCTTCTTTAGCTAGTCAGCATAAGCCAAGATAGTTCCCTGCTACTCTTGAGGTGAATCCCAAACAGAAAGTCGAGCAAGCTAAAGTGGGCCACCTTGAAGAAGATGGATGGGTGTCTTTGCATCTCCGTCCAATGTATGTGAGTCCTCACCTTTTCTCGAGAGATTGTTGAAAAGGTCGGCTCCAACTAAAGAGGCACCTGCAGAAGTTGCAGAAATCATCACTATTCGAGCTGCTTGCATGCCTAAGAAGACAGCTGAGAAAGATCGAGGAAAATGGACCAAAGAGAAAGAAGAGTTCAAAGTTGAAGGCGGAGCACAAACAGTGCAATTTTCTGAGACTCCACCTTTAATGGACTGAGAATTAAAAAAGAGTTGGAGACTTAAACCCACTAGCTAAGGTTTGGAGATATGATTTTCCAAAGCCCTCTTTATAAATAAGGGTGGAATTTTTGAAAATTACACACATAAGATTGCAGCCCCTCTTTTATGCTTTCTTGATTCATAAGGTTTCCATATGTTTGATAACTTGTATTCCACCCTACATTCAAATAAGGTTTGAAAATATAACAGAAGATCGATGAATCGAATTGGCGTTGCAAAAATTTTTGAACAACTTGCTGTGGAAATTCACTGAGATAGCTCTTGTGAATGACATTAGATCTTTAATCTCATGAGCAATCCTACACTATAAGTAAGTTTTTTATTGTTTCTATATTCCGCGTTAATAGAATTGAAAATTATGAACATGTTTAGTTGAATGTAGACAAAATAATATCATGCATAAAATTAAGATTTACATGATCATGAAATTAAAGCAGCCAAATAGATCAGGTGGATGATTAATTCAAAAAAACCCAACAACAACATGGTCGATAAATTTCACCTATATGATTATAGAAGTGGTGTCACTTTGAAAAATAATAATTACGGGATATTATCTGCGCATACTCATGAAAATGGATATAGCACATGCCCTTAATAATGCTGTGAAATCCTAAGTCCTAGATAATTATAATGAAGTATAGAATGTGTACGTGATATCCATGTTTCAATAATAAGAGTTTTAGTTCAATTTTCGGACACCGGTAACTTTGTTGGAACTATAAGATACTTACATTGAGTAAAAGTTCAAATCATGATATACTTTTATAACACACAATACTTCTATATGATGTAGTAAATTTTACAGCTCATAAACTTGTGGGAGATTGTTGGATAGTTTGTAAGTTTTTATATTTATATGACATTTATTTTTCCAACAATTGTTTCTATCCATTTATGTCTTTTCAACAAGAGATATAATCTTAACAATTACGTCTCTTAGATGATGTCTTTCTATTGATATAAATAACTATTTTTCTACATCGCTAAACACAAAAAAATCAATTTAGGTGTGCTTATTGTATCCCATTGAAAATTGCTCTCAAACTAGTGGGGAAAATATATATTTCCTTTAGGATAGTGAAATCACACCTCAAGCATATACTAAAAATTTTCTCTTTCTTCAATAAGTTAATTTTAACTAGTTTTTTATTAGTTAATTCAATAGTCATATCTAACACATCATCCTTTAACAATCCCAACACATACATTAAAAAATCATGGAAATAAGAGGCTTGATCAGCCGCATTTTGGAGCATTTGAGACATAATATTCCAGCAATCAAGAGTAAAATGGCAGAAAATAAGCAAATGTTACAAATTTAAAGTCTTTCTGAGATATATTTTTAAATATTAAAAAGTCATTATTTACCAAAATATGGCATAATCAACCCTATTTAATAGTTGTAAAATTAAATTTAAATATAAGTAATTGAAATCGAAGCAATATTGCCTACAAATTAATGAGTTTAAATGTGTAGCTGAAAATTTCATTGGAATTTCACATGCTTCAAAAAATCCGCCACTGCCGTATTTATTGGAAATAAATCATACAGTCTATAAGCAAAAATATGACATTACGCGTTATAGTACAATATTAAGTCTAATAATAGATGGAGGACACTATTAATTAGGCATACATAGTCATGGATTGACATAATTTATTTATCCGTAAAATAGTTTTATCTATATATTAATTGTCCGGCACAATCATCTGTTGTTCCAAGAGGGATTTTCCGTCAAACCGTGATTTCGTGAGTTGCGACTCTATGTACTCTTCATACTTCATTGAACCATACAACGCACGCCCATCCTTCTCCACCAACGCCGCCGCGGGGCCGACCACCGCCTCCCCCGACGGCCCATTCGCCACCACGATCGAAATTCTCTCTCTCTCCGAATTCACCACCGCTCTGTGTTTCACACTCTTGAACCTCCCGTTGCTCAAAATCTGCCCCCAAAGGAATGCTTTATATATATAATAACTAAATATAATTAAGCTACATAATCATGTTTGATATTTATTTTCCTGAAATAATAATAATAAATTATGTTCCATTTTTATATAACTGATTATATATCATAATTAATTACCTTGATTTTATTTTTTTATTTTTTTTTAGGGTAATTACCTCGAGTTGGTCAGCTGCATTAACCAAAATAGAATTCTTCGGAGAATCAGCGTTGAACCACTTACCCTCATGGTCAATTTGGAGACCCGCAACTCCGTTATGTATCAGAAAAGTGAACAAACCTGAAATATTTTTTCTTTTTATTTTAATAAAATAAAAAAAATCAGAAAAATGAATTGAACTGAAGTAAATTAAGAAACCATGATCGGTATGGGGAGGGATGCCAATAGCTTGATCGGGCTGAGGGCATGGTGGATAGTAATTTGCAGCAAATAATTGAAAAGTCGAACCCATCTTCAAAACTTCATCCACATAATGTTCATCCAATTCAAGGGCATTGCACACTGCTTCGGTTAGCTTACTGGCCAATTTTCGGGTTCTTTCGGTGTATTCCAGCACCACTTCCCTGCAAACATCATAAAATATTGTCACATTCGTAGGATGTAATTAGGGCCGCTCCTTGCATGAGACAAGGCCTCAGGCACCTGCAAACTCAAAACGCAATTGCCCACTTATTTTTTTTAATTCTAAATCTAAATATATATTATAATATTAAAATATAACATCTCAAAAATAAAATAGGAAGAAAAATATTAAAGCTGTCCCATTTTTGTCTTTTTTTTCTTTTTAAAATTTGTAATTCTAAATCTAAATATATATTATAATATTAAAATATAGCATCCCAAAAATAAAATAGAAAGAAAATATAGAACACAACAATAGCGGGCAGAAAGAAACATAAATCGAAAGATTGCAAGGCTTTGAACCCAAGCCAACGGTGAATATTTATCCAAATCAACATATTCATGAATCATGACAATAAGTAATTTATTTGTATATTGTTTTGTTTTTGTATTTTGTATTCATGATGGAATGAAATGTTAAAACTCTAATCCCAAATCCCAATTTTGTTCATTTGATTAATAATTTCATATATTATTTTCTTAGAATCATCAATCACAAGCATGAATCCGGATATAAGAAAAGAAACCTAAAATTAAAAGAATAAATAATTGATCATGAAGCCAAGTAGGTGACACAAGTAAATACTTTAATTCTGACAAAAAAAAGAGGCCTAGAGAGTGCAACCGAAATTAAAAAATGGGGGCCTTTAATTTTCATCTCGACTAAGGCCATCGAATCAATAGGATCGGCCCTGGATGTAAGGGAACATTTTATCATTGTTATTTTCCAGTGGACCAGACTGTATAAAGGTATTCCATCTAGTGAAAAGCATCTACATAATCCTAACTTTACCTTAAGAGTTGGGGTTGATGAGGGCAGTGAAACTCGGGATGCACGTACAGCTTAAGGTAATCCCTCCATAAAGTGAAGCTCTGGTTTGAAGTGTTTGCGACATTGAAATTTCCACATTTGATTGGATCTGAAGCACTCTTTGCTTCGTACTGCTTCTTCTCCGAATCTGGCAAACTCAAAAATTGTTTAATGGCTGTGAACGTTGCATTCATCAAGCTCTCATGTATCCCATGATTCACAAGCTGCATTCACAACCAAATAATAATAAATTATTAACAACCAAAAAGTTTAATTATTGACAAAAACTTATATCACATTGTTTTAACGGGTCATAAACCTTTACACGAGTCGAACCCACCAGAAACCAACTACGATCGGTAAAAAAAATTCACGCGTGCACCATCACCTTTTTCTTAATTTTTATTTTTTCGATTTTTTTTAAAAAAATACTTTATTTCATCACAATTAAAGTTTATTAATCCTAATTACAATTTATATTTAATTCAAAAAAAAATTATCGAGCACAATGTATAAATCCACACATTAGTGTCGGATCTGAGCACCACACAAGCTGCCAGATAAAAAAAGTTAATTTACTTTAATTTTAAGATTTACTAATTTTATTTTTTAGTACATATTTATTTTGAAAAAAAATTAATTACGAACACAATGTATGAATATGCACGTAACCATTGTGTGAGACACCGCCAATATCATTTTAGTGTTCAATAATTTCATTTTAGAATATATGCATGTCTATATATATATATATATATATATTTCAAAAAAATTTATTACGGGAGTGATGCACCATCCAATTTTTTTTTTTTAAAAAAAAGGGGATAAAAAATGAAAAAGCGGGACATCCCACAGGAGAGTTCCTCTTAATTATATTAATTATGAGAAATAACAAATGCTGGTATATATGTAAATGGCCTTACGATGAAGAAGCCCCATTCTTGACATGCTACGGCAAGATCGTGGAGAGCTTTGGACCGTTGATCTCCACCAGCGGCGATAAGGGCGGAGAAATCGATGACCGGAAGGGAATCAGAAGTGAAAGCAGTGGGCTCATTGGAGAAGTTGAATTTGGAAGGGACTGCTTCGAGAGTAGATGAATCTGCTATAACTTTTAAGGTTGTTTTGAATTCAAACGGCTGGAAAGAATCGGATGATGATTTCCCAGAAGCTGCTACCGATGTCATTTCTTTTTATATTTTTTTTCTTTTAATTTGTGTACAGTCGGAGTTGCAGGTTTGAGTGTATGTATATATAAAGAAATTAATTGAGGATGAGGTTGAGATTGTGATCGAGCAGTAAAATTTATGTGGTATTTAAGTAGGGACCCTCTTTTCCATTAACATTTATGTCAGCCGAGAAGTATATATATATATATATATATATATATATATATTAGCATTAATACACGCCAACATAAATAAATGACATCTGCCCATTTGAAAATCTTAATCTTAATATATATAATGACAACAAGTTATACTATAAATAGTAACTTATCTTTTCCCGCCAAAACACATTACTAGAAATGGAAATCTTAATATAAAATTGAAATAATAATTAAAATATTAATATATTAATATTTATTAACAAATCAATGTCAATATTAAATACTAATTGGTGGTTTCATCAATCATTAAATTAATTGGTGGTTTCAGAATGAATAAATAATATTAGTGTTATAATTAATTAATCATATCATATTGTCTTTATATAAGATATAATGATTTATTTATAATTATATATATTAAGATAATTAATAATTAATATTAATTAATCAATTGATGTTCGATTTTTAAAATAGTATTTATATTATCCAATCTTAATAGTGTATATATCTATATATATAGATATATATATATATATAGACATAATATTAATCACTAATCAATGTATTAAAATTAATTATAACAATGCTAAAAACATCAACTATTTTAATTCTTTATATCATTTTAATAAATTATAAATTAGAAATTAGTTACATAAATTTTTTTCTCTATGACGGGAGATGTATTTATATTATCCAATCCTAATAGTTTATATGTCTATATATATACATATATAGACATAATATTAATCATTAATCAATGTATTGAAATTAATCTTATCTTAATCTTTATATATATATATATATATATATATATATATATATATATATATAAAAGCAGAACGGTCCCATAAATAGAAATCCCTTGATTTTTCCCGCCTAAAAGTACCTTCTAGATTTAGTATGTTCTAATATTATATATATATATCAACATAATATAATCTAATAATTTATATCTAGCTATATATCCATATCCATATAACATAACAGTTAATATTTAAATATATATGTGTGTGTGTGATATATATACATAGGGGTGGGTTAAAATGAGAACCACCCCCTTGTGTAGGAACTAGGAATAAATATTAACCACTGATCCAACAATTTTTAATGGTCAAGATTAGATGGATATCTAGGGGCCTAAATGCAATATTTTTGTAGGTTATTTTTAATTTAGATTTGATAGGGTTAAAACAGTAAAAAATATATTCCCATAATCGTATACATCCCTAATATCTAGGAGTAGCAGTTTATAAACATGGAAACTCTTAAACATCTACCAAAAAACACACCACCATCAAAGCTTCTCTTGAAAAGGGAAAAACAAAAAACAAAAGAGCAAATTTTTTAGAGAAAAAAACCGCAGCTGCAACGCACCCAAACCAGCGAACGACGACCGCCGCCGCAACGCCCACTAAACCCGCTACAACCCATCTCACAGGCGGCGGCTATTGGCTGTCTTGACGGGAGTATCGCTCCGGCAAGTGTTCTACTATGGAGTTTCTCGAATCCAGTTGAATAGACGTTCCAATGGCCGGCGGTAGTAAAAGATGTCGTGTGAAAGGTATGTCTGTTGATATTTTTGCTATATGAGTTTATAATTTTGATATATGGGTTTTTGATTCTGCATTTGATTTCAAGTTAATTGATGTCTTGATTAGTGACGAAACTAGGGTTCCATGATTTTTAGGAATTGTTGTTTTTTGCTAAAAATTTAAAACGACAAAATGCAGATATTTAGATTTGTGATTGTTGTAAAAATCGCTCAATTATGCAAAAATTAGTGTGTATTTAGCAAATTTTCGTATGATTTTTTGCAAATTTTCCAGCAACATATTAATTTGACTGTTCAACAACTATATATATAATGTTGTGCAAATATATGTCCAATAATTAGCTAATATTGTGGGTATTGAGTTGTTGAAGGGATTAAACTGTTAAAGACATCTAATTTTATTCCTAAAATCTACCGCCTATGTTAGATTTGCGATGTTTGGACAAAGCGTGAAATGTAGAAAAATTTGTGTGTATTTATAAGTTTGTGGTGTATGGATTGACAGATTTTTGAGAAACACACATGTGTGATGTTTTATCGAATATGTATGTAATTTATAGCGAATTTTTGTTGAATAGTTAGCAAATATTTTGGTTATTTGAGTTGTGGAAAAATTGAATTCTTGAGAAACATATTACATAATTCATATAATTTTGCCCCTATGAATTCAGATTTGTAATTTTTAAATGAATATCCAAGTTACCAATTTTTTTCTGTTTATCAAATGATGACATCCGTTGTAAGATTTTAACAGCAATAAATATACGTGTAATTGTTTAGCAAATGTTTATAAAATATTTAGAAAATATATGTTTAATAATTAGCAAATATTGAATTATTTAACAATAATTTATATAAAATTTAGCAAATGTATGTTAGAGAATATGTGAGTGTTTTTAGCAAAATGGTTTATGCGTGTTAGGTAATATTTAAGCAAACTAATCGTGTAGTTTTTAATCAAATGTTTATGTGGTTCTTAGCACAAATATATTGGAATATTAGCTGTTATTTATAAGGTAACAAATATATGTTTGGATGGTTATCAAATCTTTGTTTAATAATTAGCATATATTAAATGAATAAATAGTGTATTAGCTGATACTATTTTATGTATGTTAGCAAATGTTTGATTCTGTTTAGCAAAATCTTCTGTGTATAGTAGCTATTTATGAAGCTACATATAGCTGAATGCATTTAGGAACAAAGTTTATGTGATTTTTTTAGTAAATATGTACGTAATTGTTAGCAAATATATGTTAATAATTAGCAAATATGTATGCAGTTATTTATAAAATATTTATGTGGTAGTTAGCACAAATATATTAGAATATTAGATGTTATTTATAAGGTAACAAATATATATTTGGATGGTTATCAAATATCTGTATAATAGTTAGTTAATTTGTGTTTAATAATTAGGATATATTACATGAATAAATAATATATTAGCTGATATTAATTTATGTATGTTAGCAAATATTATATTCTGTTTAACAAACTCTTGTATGCATATTAGCTAATTATGAAGCTACATATAGCTAGATGCAATTAGCAAGAAAGTTTATGTGATTTTTGAGCAAATATGTACGTAATTTTTAGCAAATATATGTTTAATAATTAGCAAATATGTATGTAATTGTTATCAAATATAGTGTTTATAAATATCAAATATTACGTGAAGATATAATTTATATTAGCTAGTATTTCTTAATGTATGTTGCCAAATTTGAGTGTGTTTAACCAAAATAATTTGTGGGTGTTAGCTAAGATGCAAGACAAATAAATGAAAATTATTGCAATTTTTATGTAATTTTTTGCAATTTTTATATTGAAACAAATCTGAATGCATATTAGAAATTATATGTATGAATATTATGAAATATTTGTAATATTATTATTTAAAAATAACATAAATTTCTAAATTGAGTATTATGTGTCTTCATATTATTTTCAGATTTAGAGCATGAGAGTCGAACAAAGGCACGATATGATGTGAATGTTGTTGCAAATGACAAGAGACACTTATTACAAAACGTTCAAGGAATGAATATCCAAACCTCAAACATCGAACAAGCCCGCTCGCATTGCATATGGTAAATAAGCAAACTTAACAATGCACAAAAGCAAGATGTGAGAAATTTGGGATTTGGATCCATACTGAATTTGGAGATCAAGGATGTGCCGCCCAAGTTGTCTTCTTTGGTTCTATCTAATTTCGATCTGAAACGGAATGATATTATTTTAGGTAGTGATAGGATAGTACATGTGTCTGAGGATGATGTTAGATTAGTGTTTGGCTTTCCACGAGGCCAACATAAAATCGAGAGGCCTAGTTGGATTGAGACTTCCGATGTGATGACATTGTGGAGGAAACGGTTTGATAGACCATGTAATCAACAACATTCATAGTTAACAATTTTACTTTGTTTCTTATGGTCTAATATGAGAAATAAGAGTTTTTTGCTATGTTTATAATATAATATTGCTGGTTTTTGTAATAAGATGTTGCTAAGAGATGAAGAAATAGTATTTTAAGCAAACACACAACTATTTGCAATAACATTTATAACGATTTCCTAATAATCATACACACGAATATAATGTACAACTAGCTAAAATGCATATAAAACTTTGCTATTAATTATACAGAAATATGCTACAGTTCATGCAGTAACTATATAACAGTCCTACAAAAATTGCTTATGGTATATGCTAATACTAAAATGTATTTTTGCTAACAATTAAACAAATATATGCTATCAAACCTACATGAACAATATTTCCATGATAAAAAAAACAAATAAATATTCCATAATCCTATATTGTACATTTACTAATAAGGAAAACTCACTACTTTAATGACGAAAACGTTGCGATTTTTTTTTTTGGGAAATGACAATTGTATTCGAATAGTATAATCACAGTAATAAATTATTATCAAATATATGTGTAATAATTATTATTAAATTATTAGCAATTGTATGTTTAGTAATTATTAATAAATTATTATTTTTTTTGGTAAAATTTCATTGAATGAATAAAAATTTTGTGTTCATAAAAGAGACGCCATATAAATACAAAAAATTCAATGTCAAACCATATAATAATTCAACATAAAATGAACATAAAAAAAAACTTAGGCATCCGAACAATTCTTCGGTTCCAGACAATTTCTAGCATCGTGGTTTGCTTTTTTGCCGCAATTGATACAATTTCTAAGAGGCTTATTGGCCACACGAACAGCCTTCGCCTTTCTTGATTCCAACATCACTTCCACTTCCTTTAGTTGAAACATGTAGTGGGGTCTGTGATTGCAATAAATTTGTGTGTATGAATATTAACAAATATTTACGTTTAGTTAGCAAATTATTGCATGCATCTTAGCTAATTTTCCAGCAAACATACAACTGCTATATGTAAACCATCATATCAATTCATGGATGTTGTCAAATTTTATATTGCACATTAGAAAAATATATAATAGTTAACATCAAAAGCAAACGTGTTTCCTGCAAGCAAACTGATCATCCATAAATTATTTCAATATCAACACATTACGGCTATATACACTACAATGCAAATAACATACGAAATGATAGCAAATGATATACTATGATATAGCAACACAAACATGATTTATGGACAAACACTTAAAATTCATAATAAACCACCATTAATAGAATCTGTTATATAAGAGCAGTGAACTGCAACAAGTACGCATAATTGAAATTATATGTTAAATAAAAAACTCTAGCTTCCATACGAGACGCAACAATAATTGTTCCAATACTAATTAGTGCATAATTATCGTTACTTCTCATTTATAGAACACAAGGCGTACAACTACACTAAACCAACACTTCATAAAAATAAATTGAAGCAATAATTTATCTACCATACTAATCAACCAAATTATAATTTGTACATACCATCTGATTCATAAAAAAAATTAAAACTGGATACAATATGAACACAACAAGGTTAATTATATAAATGTTAGCAAATAATATATGACAGGTTAGCAAATAATATAGTATAACTTAGCAAATCGACTATGCTTATCTGAACGAAAAATTAAAACTCATAATTAAAAGCCCTTAATACCATATGAACTGTAAGATCAAAACAACTACAAAAAAATCAGAGAAAATATTTTCGAAATAAAAACATGTATTCTCCATAGGTGGCGCCGTAAATTGATTAACCACTTGTGCAGAGTTCTTGTTGAATCGAAATTATACCAATGCTCAAAATATCAAACAACCAACTTAAGAAACTAAATGAATTATGGAACTTGATTAACCGAACACAGTGCAGAAACGTCGTCACTTCGCCTCCTCTAAATTGCCGATTGAAAAAAAAAAATGGAAGAAATAATGTTAAAATAACTGTCCAAATATAACTACATAACTTAACATATATCCAATCCCATGATTTATGGTAACTGATATGGAATATAAATCAAATTACATCTATAACCTTACTTAAAACTAATTGTTAAAAAATTGCATTTTTGACCCCATTTTTCCAAATCAATCTCGGCCTTCCAAAAAAATTGAATCAACGATCCAGATCCATTCCTATTTCCTACATATGAATCTTGTTCTCATTTGATCTCTATACTATATACATATGCATATATATATATATATATCTATAAAATAATACTAACATATACATATAAAATAATATAATATGCGGTTATTTTTATCCGATTTTAATTGGTTAGGACTCATTTTAATAGAATGATTAGATGACATCCTAAATAACGGCATGAAAATTAATTAATTGTGAAATAGGTTGAAATAATTATTGGCCCCAGATATGGCTAAATAATCATTTCACAATAATTATGTTATAATCACGTTAATTATATCCAATCAATCAGCCATAAAAAATGCCCAAATCATTCCCTAAAAAAATTGTAATGCCCAACCACGGAAAAGGAAAATGAGGCTACTGAATTAATTACCCCACGATTTTTGCTTTGATTACTACAAGTCTACCATATGTCCAAATTTGAAATTTGAAGCTACAAAGGAGTGTTGTTCATTCAAATATATACAGATCACGTTGAGGTATAATGCATATTGAAGAAAAATGCATTCTCTCACCAATTTTAATTTTGTGGAAGAAATTCATGCATATATTCTCATTCTTATATATATTTTGTGCTCCGATACGTGAAAGTCCTAACTTAATGATTTTTTTTTTGTTATTATTATTGCAAATATATGTAGGTCGTCATTCACTTCTACAGCTTCAATGGGTGTTGTGATAATTTTTCTACAGGTGAAAACAAAAGAAAAGGTCAGCGCCACTTGAGATTATAGCGTTACTCGAAAACTTTTTTGTATTTGCATTGTATCTTAGGCACTGATTCAACAAGAGGAAAAAAGTGTGAAAAATATTGCAATGTAAGATCTAAGACATGTATGCAAATTGTAAAAACACAACACTCATCTTTGATTTAGTAGGGCAGCTCCGAAGCTACTTCGATTTGTAATATTTATTAAAAATCTTTACTGATCAAATGATTTATGTTGAACAACAATACTATAAAAATTATATGAGATCATCTTCCAAGTAGTCAATCGATTACTATAATTACGTGTTCAATTTATTTATATTTTTTGTGCATTTTTTTCTTCTTCTGCATCCACAATTAATTTAAACACCTACGAGCCTAGATAACAATTCTTCTAACAATATGCCTATAATTCTTCTACTCTAAACAATGTTATATATATACATATATGTGTGTGTGTGTGTGTCATTTTTCTTCTTTCAACAATGTTACATTTAACTATTTCAAATATAATACATTTTTAAATTAAACTTGTAGAAATTAAATCCATTTTAATAAAAAAATATAAAATTGATCCACCAAATCAAATTGAAAAACTTATCTCGAAGACTTTCTTGCAGGACGAGGGACCTCAACTTCACAAGCTATATTGTATAGAAGTGTTCCAAAATTTATAAAATATTTAGTTTTTTAAGGATCTTATTACTCATATTTTCAATTTTCAATATTGAATTCATTTTTAATTGCACTATACTAATTAATTATATTTAAAATATATTCTTAATTACATTGATGCGCAACTCACTTCCTCTAATATTATGGTTTAATTATTTTTGTTGTCTCTTCAATAACCATGGTTCTTAATTGCTTACAATATGTCATATTAATAAGATACTAATTTACGAATAAAATTGATTTTTGTTCCTGAAAATTGTAATAATATAAAAAATAAACACAATATCTATTATAAACGAAAAATGTATTTATTATTTAAAATATTATTTTTTTAAGCAACGTTAGGTAAACATAGTGGCTCATCATGAATGGAGAATTTTGAGCTGTGGAAGTTCACATTTGTAGTAATAGATATAGTTGAATTTCTATATTATAGCGAATATTTTTAATATATGCTCATTTAATATACTTATTCCATAAAACAACTCATTTGACTATTCTTTTCAACAAAAATGGATTTGACAATTAATTAGTTATGCACCATATTTTTCCATATCCCAATATTATGTCTTAATATTGCTTTTACACGTTCTCTATTTAAAACCTAAAATTATTTTTATTTTTCATAAATTATAATGTAAATTTAATATTATAATTTAAAAATTAAAAGCATGTGCATCGCACATGGGTAATGCTAGTTATACTAATTATGTTATAGCGTATGTGTGGGAGGAATACTCCAATTTCGAAATATTCTCTCCGTCCCGATTATATAGTCCACATTTCTATTTAGAGGTATCCCAATTATATAGTCTAATTACTATAAATGATGTTATTTTTAATAGAAATGTACAATTATACCCTTATTAGATTTTGGAAATTAAAAAAATTAAACATTTAAGTTTGCGAAAGTTATAAATCTTAAATGTTATTTTTTCAAAAAAAAGAGAAACATTAATTAAAATTGACCAACTTAATTAATTTGCATTTACTTGAATTTGATCAATTCTATTGATATTCATTGTATTTGCACTTCATTAATTGTATATTTTCTTTGTTTCAAAAAATTAATACATTAAAGTTGAGCTAAAATTTAAGTTTTATTAATTTTCATTAAATAAGGTTAAAGTTGGAAGTTTAGCTTTTATTTCTTGTTTTCATAAATATTTTTAATCTATGTGCGAGTAGAAAATGGACTATATAATCGGGACGGAGGGAACATTAGTTATGATTTTTATTGTAATAGAATTTGCTTTATGTTTTTTTCATTTGAGCAGTAAAATTATGTCATATTGCAACGTTTTTTTTTAAACGGAGTTGAAATTGTAATTTGGATGGAAAGTGATTATTAAAATTACGATTATCGTGTGTGTGTAACAGGTGAAGGTTAGTGTGCATATATATCCCTAATGTATAATTTAGGGATAAATCTCAACCATTAATTTGTTAAGATTATTGGACATTATTAATTGAGGGATGAAATAATAAGAATGCTATTTTTTCTAATTTTGATGGCTTTAATTAAAGGGCAAAAATGTGATTATTTTTATAAATTTTTAGTGACCATGATTTGATGGGTCTTTTATTAATGGAACTTAAATCAAGTCATCTAAATAATTACTATTCGATTTTCAAATTATGTTTGGATGTTAGAAATATTATTGTACTATAATAAATTAATACTTCATTAATTGATTGTTTCTATAGTTAATTAGGTGGTTTGCATTTGAAATCGTCTATTATAGATTTGGTATTGCATTCCCTATTGCACATTTAATTTTTTTAATTTTTTTTTCAATTTATTATGGTTTAGTTTAATTTTACATTTATTATTTAGAGTTCATCCTACCCAATTAGGGTTTAATATATTTTTTTAGTATTTAAATTTTTAAATAATCAATTAATGATAAAAAATAAAAATTAAATATAAAAAAATTACAATGCATTCTAATTTGGTATGATGAATCCAAATAAGTTTAAAATTAAACTAAAATATAAGAAATTGAAATCGAGGAAAAAATTGAAAAAATAAACTAAAATAATCGAGTATGCTATAAGAAATACAATACCAAATGTGCAATAGAGGATTTAAGCTGATGATTTGGTTAATGTTTTTTTTCTTTTAGATATAGAACACTTAATTTGTTGTTGGTAATGCTTGAATTTGAAATTACTATTCTTATTTTTATAAATAAGATGGTTTTGTAGGTTTTATGTTCACAATGTAGTGTGTGCATGATTATACATGGATGTTAGTTTTCTATTACAAAATGCTTAATTAATTTATTTACGACAATATAAAACGCTCATTTAATTTTTTTTATTATTTAATTGCTTATGTTTAGTAATTATTTAAAATGATTAGTACATAGATATGGGATGCATTAAATGATAGTTCGTAATGTTATTTTTGCATTGTATTGATGCTTTAATTGATAGTTGATAATATTGTTTATATGTTGAATTGATTAATGTTATTTTTGTGTTGTATTGATGCTTTAATTGATAGTTGATAATATAATTTTTAGTATTAATTGATAGTTGGTAATGTTATTTTAGCATTATAATGATGCTAATGGATAGTTCCTAATGCTATTTTAGTGTTATTGTGAAGAAACTAAAATTATTCAATCAAGACAAAAACTTGTATGAGACCGTCTAACGGGTCTCTTACATTAGACGGATCTCCCTGACCCGACCCGGCCCCGACCCAACACATATATTAAAAAAAAAAAATCAGATTCTCTCACCTTCAACCCGCGGATTCACCCATCTCCCCCGATTCTCTGCTCGCCGCATCTCCCTCTCTCCCGCGATTCTCTCCTCCTCACCAACCGCCGGTGATTGTCCCCTCGTAACCGCACTCCTTCATATTAGTCACAACCGCACCGTTCACAACCGTCACCATCCTCGCTCTTCCGCACCATTCCAGGCAACTATTGGCGAAATTTTTGCGAGCACCATCACCGTTAGCAAATTTTCGATCACCTGTGTTCCAGTCACAACCTAAATCGGTTCTACGAGTTCAACATCTCTGGCGCCGACTTCGAGTCCATTCTGTAAGTTTATTTAGGGTTTTTGTACTTTTAGGGATTGGATTTTTTTCCTTGAATTAGAAGTTGGTTAAAGTTTAAATAATGGGTAGAGATATGTTGTGAGTTCATACTTGTAATTTACGGATTTGATTTTAGTAATTTGTAATACATTATTTTAGTCGTTCAGATTAGGCGTTTTAGGGATTTGATGCAAATTTACTATTTCTTGAATAAATTGGGATTTGTGATACTGCATGTTCTAGAAATTTATCAATGGCTGCTTTCTTGAAGGATTGAAGAAGATTTTGAGTTTTTTCTCTGTTTCTCTTTGTTGTGTGCCATTGCTACTACTATATGTAAATCTTTAAGTGTTTCTCTTTGTGTTGATTTTGTATTGTAGCCATTGAAATTCTGGACATGCTTTGTTTTAATTTGTTACAGTGATGTGGTTGTTCTGCCTTTGTGTTATCTGTTTTGGGTTGTTCGTTATTCTTATATAAGAAGAAATCGGGGATATTCCAACTTTAATAATTAGGTGCAGTCTTTTCAGATTGTATTTAGGTGGAGAAATAAGATAGATTTTAGAGTAAATGAGTCATGTGCCCTGTTTTGGTGTTGGCACTGTTGTTCGAGATTTATGGTCATTTGATTGTTGTTGATGCTTGTCTGCTTACATACTGGTACAGTTCGTGGTGTTGAGCTTTCTTGATGTGTTGTGTGGAATTATTTGTGTTGTGAAGAGAACTTTGACGACTCAATGTTGTTTTATTCTAAATTTCTATAATTCAGTGCTTGTTGTTTAAGCCTTAACCAACTTTGATTTCGATAGTGCTATTATTGACTCTGGTATGATAGTGTTATTATTGACTCTTATATGATGCTTTTATTCTATGCTTTGTAGTTGGATTTTTTGGTGATGGGACGAATTAAGAAGAGGTTGCAGCGACCTAGTAAGTCTGTACCTCAGGAGAAGAAAGATGATGCTACGAGGAATGAATTTTGGTATTTTAGATTATGATGTTGTATATTTTGTGTTACAAACTATTTTATGTTAGTAGTGTTAATTGTTCTTAATCATGTCATTTTTATTGCAGTGAGAATACAGAAACAAATGTTGACGTTCCAAGGACATCTAAGAGGTCTAAACAATCTGTTAAGGAAGCCAAGGACAAAGATGTTGTAGTCAGATAGTATATATATGCAATCAACATTTTTTGGTGATTTGATACTTGACAGGTTCTTAGTGATAGTTTTATGTTAGTTAGACATACTTACATCAGTTTGTGATACTTATTCTTATTTAGTGATACTATATTTTTATTTAGTGATACTTTATATTTATTTAGTGATACTTTTACATTCTTTAGTGATACTGTATTTTTAAAATATTGATACTTGACAGGTTTTTAGTGATACTTTTATGTTAGTTAGAGATACTTGCATCAGTTTGTGATATTTATTCTTATTTAGTGATACTTTATGTTTATTTAGTGATACTTTTACATTCTTTAGTGATACTGTATTTTTGAAATATTGATACTTGACAGGTTCTTAGTGATACTTTTAAGTTAGTTAGAGATACTTACATCAGTTTTAATTTATTTGTCATATTGCAGTGAATATGATGATGAGGAATGTGATGAGAGTGATGATAACAATGCTGAAGATTCTTCCTTTATTTTTCATATTGCAGTGAATATTGATGAATAAAGTGTCACTGTGGATGTTGTACACTAACACTGTTTACTGCATGAATAATTTAATACAAATAATTTTGTTAAAATAATTTATCAAGAAATAATATAACATGTTTTATGTTTTAACAATAATATAATAAGAAAATCACAAGTTATATGATGAAGAAAATCACAGTATCAATAGTGATGAGTAAAGTATCACTAATCATCCGTGAAGTAACACTATTTGATAATCACAGTTTCAATAATATAATCTGGGATACATTTCTCAAAACTATCTGAATGCATTCTCAAAACAATCTGGGATTAGGGGTTTTGGATCCAAAATCACAAGTTATATGATGAAGAAAATCACAGTATCAATATTGATGAATAAAGTATCACTAAGCATCCGTGAAGTAACACTATTTGATAATCAAAGTTTCAATAATATAATCTCGGATACATTTCTCAAAACAATCTGAATACATTCTCAAAACAATCTGGGATTACGGCTTTTGGACCCAAAATCACAAGTTATATGATGAAGAAAATCACAGTATCAATACTGATGAATAAAGTATCACTAAGCATCCGTGAAGTAACACTAATTGATAATTACAGTTTCAATAATATAATCTGGGATACATTTCTCAAAACAATCTGAATGCATTCTCAAAATAATCTGGGATTAGGGGTTTTGGACCCAAACTCCTTTGAAATTGAAGTGCCACTTGTATTCTTCTTCTTTTTTTTGAAGGTGCCCTTTGATTCTTTTTCTCCTACCCTTTGTGGTTGAACGTCCAGGATCCAATATTGGATCCAATATTAAATACCATAGAAGTATCATGATTGTTCAAAAGTCAATATATGCGTGTGATACACACTTTTCTTGATTTATGCAGTAAGAAATAACAACATATCAGTAACAAATAAATTAGTGTCAATAAGTAGTAGTGTTGTATAAAAAAAACACAGTTGATGTATCATTACTATCGAGTGAATCATAATTATTTTTTAAGTGAAACAGTTGCAAAATATCAATAATACCTAGCGAAGGATTACTATCATGAGAGCAAGTATCACTAAATATCATAGAAGTATTACTACTGTATATAATTATTTAGGCAGAATCATAATTACATTTTAAGAGAAGGATTACTATCACGATATAAGGTATCACTAAATATCATAGAAGTATCACTAATTTACGAAATACATTTTTGCAGTTGATTTCTTACAAAATCAAAGAACAGAACTAAAGTACTACTTACTCTCAATTTGCAACATAACAGATCCATTCTCGTTGATAGATGTTGTTTCTAGATCTTCAATATTGTCTTCATTATCAAGTATAACAATATCTAAAATTTACAAAATTTAAATTACTTTTAGGATTGCAATAACACTAATAGATTACTAAACTAAAACTTCAATGAATCAGTTCACACTAGCATATTATCAAACATTTTGAATGCAAAATTTGATATATCTAATAATTGATGAAAAATTGAATCAAAATTACAAATTTTATAAAATAAGAATACATACCTATCGTTTCTTTGCCGGAATTGGCGGAAATTCCTCAGGAAGGAACCGTAGTTAGTTTTCCCAAATCATCCATTTAATAGTTGAACAAATCGCGAGCCATGAGAGATGTGTGCGGTGCTGCCGCCACGAGTTGGAGGGAGAAAATCTAGGCGCCGCCACGAGCTCAACGGGGAAAAAGCTATTGGCGCGACGATCTGGACGGGGAAAAAGCAATCGGCGCGGCGTGCTAGGGCAGAAAACATAGGCGAGCTGGGGTGAGAATTGAAGGAGAAAAATTAGATTTTTTTTATGTATATATCGGGTCGGGTCGGGTCTGGGTCGGGTCAGGGGAGATCCGTCTAACGTAAGCGACCCGTTAGACGGTCTCACCCAAGTTTGCCCTTTCAATCAAAATAAAAATTAGTATTATAAAATTTCAACTAAAGCAATATCAAATATCAAATAAGTATTGCTCAAAATAAAAGAAGACAAAAACTTGTATGAGACGGTCTCATACATGAGACGGATCAATACATGTGAGTTAATGATACTTCACCCATAAATAATGACACTTCACCATAAATAATGATACATGTGAGTTAATGATACTTCACCCATAAATAATGATACTCTTATGCAGGTATAAATAATGATACTCACATGTGAGTTAATGATACTTCACCCATAAATAATGATCCCCGCATGTGAGTATTGACCGTCTCATGTATGAGACGGTCTCACCCAAGTCTACCCCATAAAAGAATATTGAATAAAGTAAATAAAGCGTTGATTACAAAAGAAGTAAATATTTGATGAAGACAATATAATAGTGAAACGGTTATTAAAGGGTTGAAATTTCGTGTTACACATTTTCATGTTTCATTCCGTGTTACATTATTAAATTTATGATTTTAATAATATTTATTATAAAATAAAAATTAATTATAACATAAATAATCATAGTCAATATTTATCAACAAAAAATTGAATTAAAAAACTATAGAACATAATTTTTAAAAAAATCAACCATAATAATGAATTATTAATTGAAAATTAAATATTAAATATTAAATATTAAAAAATAATTATAAAACCTAATTGGTTGGGGTGAACCCTAAAAAAATAATGAAATTAAACTAAATCAAAAATAAAAATTGAAGAAAAAAATATAAGAAAAACCCGTAATTTGAAAATGTAACACAGAGTGTAACAAGAAATTTCATACGGTTATTAAAATATGAAACATCCAAAAATCAAGGGAATTGATATTTATAGGGTATTGATTAATATTTCATGACCAAAATGTCCTTTTGCACGTATTAGAAATAAATTAAATTAAGAAATCATTAATGCTAACCATTGATGTATTAACGAATTTGATGAATCCCTAAATTACACACTAGTGTGGTGTTTTTTTTTATCCCCCCATACACAGAGAATGGATAAAATGAGAACCTTGCCTTGGTGTGAGAATAAGGAACCAATCTCAATCATAGATTCTGTTCATTTGGGTGGGCCAGATTGTTTGACATTTTCAGTGACAATTTTATAATAAGAACAATTTTAGAGATGTGGGGTTACTTATGTAATTTGGTAATTATAATTAAAATACTAGAATTTGTTCTTTTCTCTTCTCGTCTCTCTCTATCTCTACTTGTTTTCTCTACCTTTGTAATTTTCATCTCTCTCTCTCTCCCTCTCTCTCTCTCTATACCTGTCTTTCTGCCTGCGATTCTAGTAATAATAAAAAAATCATGGTAAGCAAAATTCGATTCACATGATCTCTTCCCTCCCATCTCTCTCTCTCATTTATGTTTTGTGAATATTTTGGATGTGTTGATGATGATTCAGGCAATATATATATGTATGTATGTATGTATGTATGTATGTATGTTTTCAAAGACTCATCACAAGGACTGTTATTTAGTTGATTTTGAAGGACTTGTTTGTACAAGTATCGTAGACATATTTTTCAACGATGATTGCGGCGGGTGACTTGTGATGATGTGTTTGCACGATGCTGTCAATGCGATTGTTAGATCTATCAAGATTATCTCGCCAATCGTCATTATATTTGTTAGATTTATGTTGAATTTATTATCAGCATGTATGATTCATTTCGTTTTGTAATCTCAAGCTTTTAAAGCTAATGTTAGCATTAAGAATGCTATCGTTAGCATTATCATATGCCTATGACAGTAACATTATAACATTATCATTATCAATGTTAATGTTAGCATTATCAAAACTTATAATAACATTGTCAATGATAATGTTAGCATTATCAATGCTAACAGTTGCATATCATGTGATGCAACTGCATCTTAGCATTATCATAATATAATTTTAGCATGGTCATATGCCAATAGAATTAAATGAATATATCACATAATGATAAATTAAGAAGCAATACAATGCATTGAAGTCGGATAAAAAGATATTACAATTACTTCAAATTCTTCTCCTTTATTTGAAGAAGTCTTACAATAAAAAAATCATGCTTTATGATCTTTGTTTACTGTAAACTATAGTTAAATTCGAAGTACTAAAATTAATTCTAATTCAGGTGACTTCAATTCGACATTCTTCACCATAAGAAGATTTGTTTGGGTCAAATGCTAATGTTAGCATATGTTAGCATTGTCATATGCTAATGTTAGCCTTATGTAATGCTAAAAAATCTAGGGATAAGGGCCAAATAGGCCACTAAATTAATTTGGGGGCTTAATTGACCCACTAGAACTTTTTTTGGCTCAATTAGGCCACTGCGTTTTTAAAATCGTGTCAATTGAGTCATTGTATGACAGAGCCCTAACAGAGGACGTTAACTTGGCTCGAAATGATGTCATTTTCTTTAAGTTTTTATCCTAACCCATAACCCGACCCATCCCTAACCTGAACCACTCATCCAAACTACACAAACTATGAAGATCATCCATGTTCATGTCATTTTCCTCCCTTAGATCCATTTTAGTGTCCTTTTTCCTTTAATTTTTTGTTTTTCCAGATTTTCTTTCTTTAATTTTCCCAGATTCCAGCAGCTCTGTCTCCTTCAAAGAAATCCCAGAAAAAATTATCAAAGATTGCTCCTCGTTCTTTTTTCAAATCTGCAACAAAAAAATCAAAAAATCTGTTCAATTCTCAGAATTTCAAAAAATACAACAGAACCAAATACACATATCCCAAATCCTCAACCTCCCAGCCCATCGTCCTCTTCTCATCCATCATCACATTCCCAGATCATTTCCATCACCTGCCCATCCTCCTGTCCAGTCGCAGAGCAGCAGCCGACGGAAACCATCACTCGTAGCAAAGCTGCCAAAAAATCACAAACACCTCCCCTTACCATTTTCACCCCTCTCCCAAAATCTTATAGTTCATCTCCTTTTGACTCCATACCCTTATTTTCCCTCTCCAAACTCAAAAAATCAACAAATCGCATACCCAGTTCTGTTCCCAAAAATCCCAGCCATATTCAACAAAATTAGAACCCAGATTAAAAAAATCACAATACTGAACCCCACAAATTCTCCTCTATCGATTTAGATACTGGTGAGGTGTCAACAGAGGTCGAAACAGATTCAAATTAAGAAAACCTATCTGGTACCATCTCATCGGACTTGCTGTCATCCGTATCTTCAACGGAGAATGAAGAGTCGGAGGAGGATTTTGTGTAGTTTGGATGAGTGGGTCGGGTTATGGGTTAGGGTAAAAACTTAAAAAAAAATGACGTCGTTTTGAGCCGAGTTAACGTCCTCCGTTAGGGCTTTGTCATATAATGGTTCAATTGACACGATTTAAAAAATGTGGTGGCCTAATTGAGCCAAAAAAAGCTCTAGTGGGTCAATTGAGCCCCCCAAATCAGTTTAGTGGCCTATTTGGTCCTTATCCCAAAAATGTATTACATAATGCTAATGAAGTAATGTAGCGCATTGAAGCCAAATCTAGATTGTATTTAAATACAACTAACACCCTTCAGTCAAACTTTCATAACTTTGTCAATGATTAATACTTTTTTGAAATCTCATATTTGTTGAAAAGTTGGCTAAACTACCTTTCCAACCTTGTAAAGCTCGTTATTTAATTATTTCCTAACAAAAATAGTTTTGTATTCAAAGTTAGGTGTTGTGCATGAAGTATTTATATATGTCTTTGTTAGCATGTGATTCTTTCTTCGTTAGCATATAATTCTGTCTTTGTTAACATGCATCCTAAAAGTCCTTTTTTTTATTTTGACTTTGACATTGGCAAAATTATCAAAATGTCACCGCATTTTTATGTTCCTTTAATTACAGTCATGTCACCATCATTTTTTGACCAAATATAGGTCATCCAATCTTAAAATTGAAAAGTGTTCTTATTGGTTTTCGCAGAAGACAATTGATTGATTCCATATAGAAATCATGTTTTTTGTAGACTATTACATAGGAATTCAGGGGCGAACGCATTAAGGAACAAGGGGTACACTTGTACCCCTAATTTTTTTAGTATATATATGTTTGAACGGTGTAGTTCTTTCCGGTCGGCTACACCTCCGCAAGAGGACGGGATCGACTGTAGGGTGGTGAGCTAACTCGGGTTGTGTCTCTCGAGGAAAGCTTCGCGTGGGCAATTATCTTTCTATGCTATAATTGTTAAAAAACACATTAAAATGAAATACAACCTAAACATTCTAAACGAGGGGTTGGAAGGTTTTTACTAAACTACCTAATTAAAGCAAGTAAAACTAACTAACAACACCACCAAACACAAAGATAGATGATCAGATTATGAGAAGAGCATCAGAGTGTAGATTTTCTCGTTGGTTTCTCTCCTAGCTTGATTCAAGTTGATTATGTTAATCCCGGTTGTACAATAATCCATTCAATTGGTTTAACTTCACTTACTGTCACCGTCGATCCGTTAAACCTCTATCGGCTATATCATTCCAATCCATAGGCTTATGTAACCCAGTCCACCTAAAGATTAACGATTAGGCTTATGAAACCTAGTCCACCTAATGTTGGAGGAACCTAGTTCGGGCTATAGAATCTCCTTTCGGTCTCATCTAAATCCTAGCAATGCTAAGTAGTGATCAAGTACTCAACATAAACAAGCAAAATTCCAACAACAAGAAATCAACAATCACAAGTAAGGATCGAACCCAAATCGATTATCTAACCCCTAATGTAGGAATTAGCCCAACACCATGCTCAAGAACACACAAGAATCATACAAGTTCTTTATTTCATAAATTGAAAGATAAATAAAATACAAACTTATACAATGTTTGTTGTCTCGAGAGTTTTGGGACAAATCTCCACAAATGGGCTAAAACTAAAAGAAAAAAATTACCAAAGTGGAGCTCCTCGTTCAAGCTTAGCTACTGCGGTCCACTTGAAGTTGGATTCCTCTTCTCGGGCCGTTATCAAAGTGGAACTCCTTTCGCAAGCCTAGCTTCCACGGACGGCTTGGAGTTGGACTCCTCTTTTCGGGCATTCCTCCTTAAGCTCTAATCCCCTTGCCTCTTCTCCTCCTCCTTTCTCTCTCTTTGGAATGGTGGTGAAGAATGGTGAAGTATGAAGATGGAGAAGATGAAGTGGTGAATGGAGGGGAAAATGAAGTGAGAGATGGGTGATGAGAAGTTCTTTTTTCTTGAATGGGGAAGAGAGAGAAAGTGGGAGATTGTGTGTGTGAGATGAGAGAGAGAGTGGGATTGAGTGGGATTGAGTGGGATGGAGTGAGATGGAGTGAGAGCAAGTGTGTGAGATGTTTCCAAAAAGATATGGAAAGATATGTGAGATAAGAGGAAGATTTGATGAAAGATTTGGGGACAAAAATCAAAAGACTAGGAATTAGGGGAATTATTCTTTACTAACCTAGACTCCAAAAATCTTCTCCTGCTAATTAAATAAATCCAGCTTTGAAATGAGGGAAAATTAAAGTCTTGATCGAAGTTGGAGAGAGGGAGAAATTAATCTGCATCAAAAACTGATCCGGGAGGTGAAACTGGGCACCCGCGCGCCCCCGGGGTGCTGCGCGGGCAGGGCCGAGGGAGAGTGCGCCGTGGCGGGGCCATGCGCGGGCGCGGGGGCTCTTTGCCGAGAGCCTCCATGCGCCACGGCGGGGGTGTCCGGTCGGTGGCTTCCACGGTTTTGCTTCGTTCTCCCTCATTTCTTGGTCGATTGACCCGATTCAACTTGCTACGCTCTCCTTATTCGATTCTCTATCTTCCCATTGTCTTGAATCCCTCAAATTTTGCAGACATTTATCCTCCATTTTCTCAAGATATTGTGCAAATCTACACAACTCACCAAAAGAGCAAAAGTGAAGGAAATAACATAAAAATCACACAAAAATAAGGGAGAAACACCTACTAAAGATACTAAATTCCTATGATAAAATAGGACAAATATATACCAAACAATATACATAATATATGTATGTATGTATGTATGTGTGTGTGTATGTATGTATCCATAATGTATATATATATATATAACTATTTTGTTATTGGAAAATATTAACTAAGGTCGTAAAGATGAAAAAATAATAAAGTGATGGTTGAGTACTTTAGTTGACGCTTGGTGAATCATACCCTTAATTAATAATATTCACCAATAATCAATCAAGTATTACTTTGTGACTCTTATACATACATAAAAGTATATGAACAAGACTTGCTCATAACAATTTTAAAAATACATCAAGATGTTAAATTGAGAAGTGCACAAACAACACTTTCGATTGGTTGATGTTATTTTTTCTTTCATTCTTGATTTTTTGTATATTATTAATTATATTTCTTATTTAATTATGTTTAGTATAGCTTACATATATATTTATTTATTTTTTTCCTAATTAAAATTTCAAGTAAACTAGGGGTTTGTATTTGAATTAAAATTTTGAGTTCATGTGCATGGTTTGAATTTTAGAATCATATTAAAGGGATTTAATTTTGAATTAGGGTTTGGATTTAAAAATTTAAAATTATCAGTGATAATTTGAATTAGAGAGTTTAAACTTGAAAGAATATTTACTTAAACATTTTTGTGCCAGGGGATTAACTGAGTTTTATTGAATGTGCAAGGTTACCCTCATTAAACCATTTTTTTTTAAAGTGATGCCAAGTGGCTTCAAATCTTTGGGTTTCATTGTTCGCAAAATGATTGCTATAATATTCATGATTTGGAATTTTTTTTTTTTAAAAGAAAGCAATTAATCGCCTTTTTTTGTGTGAAAGAAATTGCTTTTGGCTTTGACAGAAAACGAAAGCAAAATAAAAAAGATTGGCAAAAGCGATAGCAATCGTTTTCTGTTGCAAATGATTTTTTCCTTTTTTTTTTAAATTTTAGCCACAAGTCTAAAATGAGGGTATTTTAGTCAATACATCGTTAAATTAAACAAATTGTATTTTTGTTTGGAGATAGTTCGTGAGTGCAACATACCGATTACCCACATATTTTTGGTGGTTGCATTGTAGAGAGAGGGGGGGGGGGGGGGAGGGAGAGCACATCACCAACAGTAAGTCAAAATTTTAATTAGTTAAGCATTCGAATAAGTGTGATTTATCTCATAACCACAACTACTGATTATAAATTTGTAATCTTCATGGTAAAAGAGAAAAAGATCCAACTATACATGTGACGTCGACGACTATAGCAAGGTGTGTTTCAATTGAGACTTTATATTTATTTATTTTAGTGGAACTTAAGACATGGATATTCATGTGGCCAGAAAAATAGTTAATATTGTCCGGGACGTCATATTGCATGCCAACTTTATTCTAGAAAAAATGTCATTGTTCAACCCTTCAATTATGTACAATTAGAAATTAAAATTTACAATATGTTAGGTTTTGCGTGAAATAATACTTCACCTCTCTTTTTTAGTTTCCTATTGATGTAATGATGTATCCACATAAATAAATTAGTTGCGAGATATATATTTGTAAGAGAAATCTAACCTAATTAGTATCACAATAATAAAATTAGGATATGATATCTACAACTATTCCATCTAAGAAAGCTAATCTAATTAGTTTACCTGAAGCTTTCTAGTGGATAAAAAATTGGGGTTGAATTGTGTGGTAGTTGAAGTGGATTTCAAGTTGATGTATGATGATCTACGTTCATCATCCATGATCATTCAGAGTTTTGGTAGTATTGTCGGTGTTTGTAAGGACCACTACAAGAAAAATGCATTTTAACAATGGACTTAGTGACAGATTATATTCTGACGTTATATTACGGACAAATAAACGGTGGATTAAAACTAAGACATTTAACTGTGGATTTTTTCGTGTCTAACTTACTCACGATAAAATTCATCGTTAAACTTTGAATTTTAATCTTTAATTTTTATTTTTTATACTAACGAAAAAACATTCCGTTGCTAAGTTGGAGACCAAAAATCCGTCATTAAATATTTTTTTTATTTTAGCGACGGAATATCCTAAATTTAATTATTATATTATTTTTTTAATTTCCAATTGCTGCTTAATGATGAAATTGTGATTAATTTTTTTAATGTTTTATAATATTTTATATTTTTTCTATTTTTAAAATACTATGTAATGACTTTTTTTATAATTTGTTGTTCTAATAATTTTTATCACTTTAATTTTATTTTTATAAATATTATTAATTATAAATATATAATATTTGAGAATAATTAATTAAAATAATCTCATATTAAATAAATGATGTAATATAATTATATTTTAAAATAAGCACACAAACATTAAAGATTATAACATATATTTAAATAAATGAAGTATCACAATTTTAGTGTGTATAAATATATTATACTCCCTCCGTTTCCGATTAAATGTCATTTTGGATGAATGCACATAAATTAATAAATTAATTGAGTTACCTAATACACCGTTGTGTGAATATATTAAATGAGTTAAATATAGATGTATTAATGCAATAAATGAGGGCAAATGTGTGAAAAAAGTAAATTTTCTGTCTCAAATTTGTAGAATGACATTTTTTTTTAAACAAAATTTAAATGCTAGAATGACACTTATTCGGAAATGAAGGGAGCATATAATATTAACATAAATAAATGTACATGGCCCCACTTGGTTCATCTTCTTAAAGCTATGGGTTTTTGGAAGGTCGGGGGTTCGAATTTCGTGACAACATTTTTGGAATTATTTTGTCGCTAATTTTAATTTTTTTTCAATTCTTTTAAATATATGACCACCAATTTTTTATTTTTAGCGATATAATTTTTTCTTTGCTAATTTTTTTTTTGTCACTAAAATGGCTAACAACGAAGTTTTTAATGAAGGACTTGATCCATCGTTAAACCGTTTTAACGACGGACCATTCTGTAAAACACGATTTTTTTTTTTGTAGTGGATATCTTTGAAGAAAATCCTCTTTTTTCTTTTAAGTAGATTCGTCGTAATGTCAATATTATGGCACATCGTTTTACTTAGGTTGCTCGTGAGCATTTAAACCCTCATTCTTGGGTCAAGCCTCCTCTCCTTACGGATGGCCTCCTCGATAATTTTTGTTCGTGTTTCAATTACTAAAATTTCATCTTTGATTCAAAAAAAAAAAAAAAAAACTATTGCACGCAATGAAAAAAATGTCGATTCTAAAACAACAACTTTTACAATTACATTTTGTTTGACTTATTGATTCTCGAAACAACGATAAGTTGTTTGATTTAATTTTGACTTTCACCCTCACTACAACTTAATCAAATGGTCACCATCACCACCCATCATGCTAAATTTGGGACTTTATCGATTATACACGAGTACACTCAAATAGGAATTAATCCTTTGTACGTGGGCCTCACGCGTGAGTTTCTGCCGAGCTCAGGCGCATGATTCCACAGGCCACGGTTAATTCACCAATTTGTTGCTCGTAAGAAGCAAACCCACAACCTCCCAAGAAAGCATATATTTAATTATGCCATGCGCTGAACCAAGTGTGTTATTGTATATTTGTGTTAGAATTTATATATAACACACACTACACACACGGAAATAATTTATTTGAATTTTTATTTCTAAATTAAATAATTCAGTTAATAATGTTTACAAATATGGTTTTTAATTTTAATGTCAGTTTTTTTTAATATAATTATATTACTCAATTATTATTTTCTATGATGTATTATACTAAAAGATTAATATGATATTTAATTAATTTATTTAATATATTTTTCTTATTTCTTTAAATTTATACGTTATTTTTTTATGTTAATGCTAAATTATATATTTTTAATTTTTAATTTCTTTAAACTTAATTATATTTTTTAAGATCGGCTATATGTATTCATTTTATTAATTTTTCTTCCGTTGTGTATTGTATATTATTTATACATGCATCAATATATATATATATATATATATATATATATATAATATTAATATTTTAAGCATCGATTACACACTTTAATGTTGTAAGTATACATTCTTGCAAGCATATTATATATATTTTATGCATTGTATACATCATAGAAAATTTATAATAAATAATGGTTAAAAAATAAAATTAAAGCGAAGGAAAATAATTTTTAAATTGGGGACAAAAAATTCATGACAAAAACTTGTATGAGACCGTCTAACGGGTCTCTTACGTTAGACATGTCAAATAATACCCAAACCCGTCAAAACCCACCCAAAACCCGCCCCCCACGCCCAGGAGAGTGAAATGCACGCGTCCCCACGCGCGGTGCGTGTAACTCACGCGCCTGTGCATATATTTTTTTTTTCCTCCTGTTTTCAGTGGCTGTTGGGCCAATAGCCCACTCCACTTTTTTCTTCTTTCTTCTTCTTTTTTTCTTTCTTTCTTCACATTTTTGTTCGTTTCTTTTTTTTCTTTTTTTATTTTAATAATTATTGTATATTAAGCG
Source organism: Perilla frutescens (assembly GCA_026008535.1). Lineage (NCBI taxonomy): Eukaryota > Viridiplantae > Streptophyta > Magnoliopsida > Lamiales > Lamiaceae > Perilla > Perilla frutescens. Next base: position 49,114,043 of record BRKX01000005.1, read on the forward strand.
CAATACATGAGTTCACACGTTAGCGTCGTGCGAGACCCCTTCCTTTTGCTTCAGAGACGACATCATATCCTATTTTCTTTGGTTCACATGGATGTTTCGGGGCCATGTAAGGAACCTAATATCTCAAATACTCCCTACTTTCTTACTGTTGTTGAGGATCATAGTAGAGCTACTTGGACATTCCTCTTCAAACACAAATCTCAGGTTTGGCAGATCATTAAAAGTTTCTTAGCCATGGTTAAGACACACTTTCATATTGTTATACAGACTATTCAAACTGATAATGGGAGTGAATTTCTTAATGCACAGATGGTCACTTTACTTGCTGAACATGGGATTCTTCACCGGAAATCATGCCCTTATTCTCCTCAACAAAATGGTATTGTTGAGAGAAAACACAAGCATTTGTTGCAGGTTGCAAGAGCTTTGATGTTTCAAAGTGAACTACCTACTGATTTTTGGAGTTAATCTATTCTCCATACAACATGGATTACTAATCGATTGCCAACTGCAGTTCTAAATTGGGTGTCACCATATGAGGTGTTGTTTGGGAAGCAACCAGATTTGAGCAGCATTTAACATTTTGGTTGTCTAGCTTATAAGACAAATACTCTACCTCATAAGCCTAAGTTTTCTGTTAGAAGTGTGCAATGCATCTATTTAGGTGCTTCTTCTCATCACAAAGGTTTTCTGTTATATGATTAGAGCTGTCAAAACGGGCTAGCAGGGCGGGCCAATCCGCGGGCCTCAAAAGCCCGTCATTTGGCAGGTCTAGATGGGGCGAACCTAGGCGGGCATGAGCCTAAAATCCTCCAATCCAACCCGCCCCTACCGCGGGTTGCGGGTTGGTGGGCCTGCCCATGGGCCTATTCAAAAAAATAATAAAAAAATTAAAATTTATATTTATTTTTGAATCACTAATTTTTATTTTTATTTTTATTTTTATATAATGATACATATATATGAATGTGAACATTCTAAAGTTTAAACTATTATTAACATCGTACCAATTTCAATATTTTTAAATTTTATAGTTTCCGTATATTTTTTCTTCATCATCAAATTATATTAAAACATATATTGTTTCATAAACATAAATGATCACTATTATTTGATATTTTTAATTTCAATCAAATTTAATTATCATTAAATTAATTCATGATTTCATTATTTTTTCAAAATAAATATAAATTTAAAATTATATATATTTTTAAAAGAACATAGGCCCGCGGGCCAAGCCCGCCCCGCCTAGGCCCGTCCCGCCAAAGCCCATCCCCAACTAGGCCCGCCACCTCCAAAATAATAACCCAACCCACTAATTTTTTTGGCGGGTATGGGTCGCCCGACGGGCCTAACCCATTTTGACAGCTTTATATATGATATTACTTCAAAGGCTATGACAGTTAGTAGGGATGTTGATTTTTGCCCTACAATATTCCCTTTGCAAATTCAATCTTTTCCCTCACTTCCTTTCTAATCTTTTGAATTGTCTCATACTGATGATCCATGCTCTGACAGACATATTTCTGCCTCACAGAAGAGAGTGGATCTTACTCTAGATCACTCTCATATCATAAACACTGAAACAGAAGAATTTGAGATAACTGATCATCAGGCTATAGATACTGGTTATGATCAGGAGTCTATTGTTGTATCTCAACCTTTGAGAAGGAGTGGAAGAGTAAGAAAATCTCCTGCTTACTTAACTGATTACATTTGCAATGATACTACAAACAAGCCTATAAATATACCAGCTATATTCCTTTTTCATGTAGCTGATCACTTGTCTCCAACATATACAACTTTTTTAATGAGTGTTCAGTCTTTAAAGGAGCCAACTAGTTACAAGGAAACCTGTCAATTTCAAGAATAGACTGAGGCAATGAACAATGAGCTTCAAGATGGAAGACAATCATACCTGAGAAGTGGTATCTCTGCCTAGAGGGAAACATGCTATAGGATCCAAGTGGGTATATAAAGTGAAGCTCAAGGCAGATGGTACTATAGAAAGGTTTAAAGTCAGGCTAGTAGCTAAAGGATATAATCAAGAATTTGGTATAGATTATACTGAGGTCTTTTCACTAGTAGCCAAATGGGTCATATTGAGATTATTCTTTGCTCTAGCAGCTCAATACAATTGGCTTATTCATCAAGTAGATGTTAATAATGCCTTTTTACACGGAATACTCACAAATGAAGTTTATATGGCTATTCCGCAGGGTTATAACAAAGAGAAGATTGTGAGTGTTTGCAAACTAAGAAAGAGTCTTTATGGACTAAAACAAGCCTCAAGAGAGTAGAACCAAGAATTTTGTAAGCATTTATTTTTTATGGGTTATCATCAGTCAGCAAATGATAATTTTCTATTCAATAGAGGTTTTGGTGATGGATTTATTGCATTGCTTGTCTATGTTGATGACATTTTACTGCTCAACCCTACGTTGGAATTGATAGTAGAGATTAAGAAGTCTTTGCATCAAACATTCACCATCAAAGGTTTAGGTAAAGCCACCTATTTCTTAGGAATGGAAATTGCTAGAACTACTTCAGGCATTTACTTGTCTCAAAGAAAGTATGTTCTAGATCTATTGGCTACAACAGGGTTATTGGAAAGCAAGCCCTGTGTCACACCCTTTCCACCAGGTTTAGTGTTGTCCAGAGACAAAGGAGAGTTATTATCCAAGCCTAATTCATATAGAAAAATTGTAGGCAAGCTGCTATATCTTAACCTCACTCGGCCTGATCTGTCTTTTGCTGTGCAACAACTAAACCAGTTTGTGAATGCTCCCACCAAAACACATTGGGATGTTGCAATTCATGTGTTTTGATATCTAAAAAGATCACTATCTCTAGGTTTGTTCTATAAGCATGCTGCAAACTTCATTTCTCAAACCTATTGTGATGATGATTGGGGCACTTACATTGATTCCAGAAAATCATTGTCGGGTTCTAGTGTATCTATTGGTGACTGTTTAATCTCTTGGAGGTGCAAGAAACAGTCAATTGTGTCTCTATCACCTGCAGAGACAGAGTATAGAAGCCTAAGTTTTACAGTTAGAGAGCTTCTTTGGATTTTTTACATGCTGCAAGATCTTGGAGTTTCATTTTCTTTACCATTTACAGTTTATTGTGATAACAAATCATCAATACAAATAACTAAGAACCAATTGTTTCATGAAAGGATAAAGCATTTGGATTTGGACTGCCATTTTGCAAAAATCCATTTTATGAATGGTTTTATTACACCAGTTCATGTTTCCACAAAGCATCAATTGGCCGACATATTTACAAAATTCCTTGCAGGTGCTCAGTTCCAACTCTCACTGTCCAAACTTTCGCTTGGTGATATTCATTATGCTCAATCTGCAGAGGGATGTTGATTTTTCAAGCTTGGAAGTTCATGCAGCAAGGCAGCAAGAAGAATAATGCATGCATGCACGTGTAGCAGCTTAGGAAGGTAGTGCATGCAGTTGAATAAACTCGAGCTATTTCCTCCAAGAATAATAAAGCTCTCCATGTGGCAATCAGCCAACATGAAGGCTGTGAACCACAACTGCTACCTCACCACCGTTGGATTGAAGATGACGCGGATTGAGCTTAGTAAACCTTAGATTTCTTAGCTTAAGCAGCACGCTGTAATTTAGTATAAATAGGAGAAAAACAATTATGATAGTTGATTGTAAATAATACAGATTTTAAGCATGAATAAAATTGCTTCATTCCTTTAAAATCTTCAAAGTGCCCGTTGTTGCAATAGACAATATTATAATAATTTTGGGGTGGAATTTTTTTTAGCCACATAGAAGAAAAAAAAACTTTTTTGAGCCACCTATCTTTAAACATTATTATTTTAGCCTCTTAGGACTAAAATGTCCTTACCCTTATTTTTTTTAAAGATAAAATATACATATATTAACATTTCTTCCCCCATCTACTCTCTCTCTCTATTCATATCGAAAAAATCAGATTTTTCTACAAACATTTCATTTTGAACATCTACTCTCTCTCTATCACTATCGAAAAAAATATATTCGGTGCAAACATTTGCATTTTGAAGATTTGATGCAAAAATTTTGGAAGATTTGAACTTGAATTTGAAGGTAATTATTAATCTTATTTCTTTAATACTGGCATAATGGTTGTTTAATGGGGGGGGATTTTTTTTTTAATTTTGTTCATACATGCGCATTGGGGTGTTCTTTGTTACACTCTGGAGCCGGCGTGCAGTAACGCGCGCGCTGGCAGAAAGGCTCGCGTGTCGGGGGTTGCGCGCGCGGGGCTCTGCGCGCGCTTGGGACGCGCACACTCGTGCGCGGAGAGGCCGCGCAAGGGGCCGCGTGCGCGCACCGTCTATGCGCTAGGGACGCACGCAACACCAGCGCGTGTTGGGGCCACGCGCGCTAGGGGCACACGCAACACCCGCGCGCTGGGACACGCGCACGCTAGGGCCGTGCGCGTGCGCTGAGGCCGTACGCGTAGAGCCCGGTGCGCCCACCAGCGCACGCGGACAGGCTGGGGCTGGGCCTTTTTTTTAAATATATTTCAATATAATGCATTTATTTTTAATATTTGTATTTATTTTTTATGTGCAGATGAGTGGGACATATATTTTATTGCATCATGGAGGTTTTTGGTGAGACCATATATATTATAATGGAATTAAAGAGTATGTACGTATTCCGTTGGGAGGATTAACTTATTCACAATTGTTTAATGACATTGTAGAAATTGTTGGTGAAGATCCAAATATGTATAGATATCGTATCTCAAGTTTGGCGTTATGTGACCATGATGGTAGAAGACGAAGATTTACCATAAGAAATGATGCCAATTTGAATTTTGCTATAGAAGGAACACAAGTTTTGCACTTATATGTTGAAACTTCTTTGAGAGCACAATCCTCCTAGTCGATATGCTCAAAATAGTTTTTTAGATTTATTGAATGCTCAAAATACATATGCACATTCATATCCATATCCACCTGCATATGTTAGACCTCCATACCCACATTATGAAGGTGTTCATCACATAAATCATGAGAATATTGAGGATGGTTGTAATAACGAAACTGTTCAAGTTGAAAATGAGAATTTTGAGGATGGTGAAAATGAGAATGTTGAAGATGATAATGATGTGGTTAATGATGATAATATTAATGATAATGATGAGGGTTTAGGATTTGATCATAGCATTCACAATGATAATGCTAATGAGGATGAGGGTTTTGGATTTCATTGGGGCGGTAATGATGACACATTTGTTGATGATGATGGGGAGGAAGTTCCTGTTGATGATGAGGCTGATGATGTTGATGTTTGTTGTGAAAGGCTCCGTATGCCCGTACCCGATGTTGGCACTTCATGTGACATAGATGATGTGCAAGATGATAATTTGGAAAAAACATGCCAACATGGACGACAATGGATTATTCCAGGGGCACTATATCAAGCCACACTCCCTCTAAATAGGTTGGGTATTGATATGACTGTGAACACTCTTGATACTTTGTGTTTGGATGCTATTTTTGAAGGTAAAGAGTCAATGATAAATGCGTTGGGTTTGTATCATCTGCATAATCGTGTGGAGTATCGGATTGAACGTTCAAACAAGACTAGGTTTGCTGCTCGTTGTAGACACCATGAAGGTTGCATATTCACAATGCGTGCTTCATCTCATGGGGATCGATAGAGGATTTTTAAATGGAATGCCCCCCATACTTGTCAAATGGATTTTAGCCGTCATGGACGCCGTACAGTTACATTAAAAGTAGGGGTGGCAATTCGTGTGTGTCGGGTCGCTAACGGGTTGACACGATAATGACACGACACGATAAGGCCAAACACGAACACGATCCGTTAAGGATCTGCTCGACACGAACACGAACACGAACACGAACACGATCCGTTATGTACAAACACGGACATGGCACGAACACGACACGAATACGATAAACGCGACTTGTTATCGTGCCGAGACGACACGATAGAGACACGATAAGAACATAATACGATAAGAACACGATAACAACACGATAAAAAATAACTACAAAATAAATAGCAGTACATTATCTAATTAATCTTACAATCTTAACCATCAATTCATATTAAGAAATAACACACCAATTCACGACAAATGGTAGAGTTCAATCTTCTCAATTCAAAATCCAAATCGAACATCAAAGTTCACAATTCAAAATCCACAATCCAACAACATTTTCAACTAAAGATCAACTTCTCACTTCAAGTCTTCAAAGTGCCAACTTCCAACAGCAACTTGTCTGTTAATTTGACAAAAAAAAAGAGATTAGTTTATAATTATAACAACTTACAACAATTGAAAGAACTAAAAATTCTAGAAATTTACCTTTCAATCTTTCATTAGTTAATTTCAAGAATGGGTTGCATGGATGAGCATTCAGTTGAAGATGAAGGAATTTCATGCTCATCAATTTTCATATTCAAGATCTCTTTTGCTAACTCTTCAGTTGGTTCATCTTTGCTAAACACTTTTGAGTAGAATTTAAGACAAAAAAATAAATTATATAAATAGGTAGAAAAGTTAAAACCAACATAAAGAACACTTCCAACTTTGCTAAACACTTTTGAGTAGAATTTAAGACAAAAAAATAAATTATATAAATAGGTAGAAAAGTTAAAACCAACATAAAGAACACTTGGATAAATAAATAAATACATTTTTCGCCAAATATCCAATCTCTGGTACAAATAATTGCTTCCACTGTACTTGGTTTAAGAGAACTACGACATTGATCAAGAACTCTTGAACCCTCACTAAAAATAGATTCTGAACTCACTGTAGTTATAGGAATGCTCAAAATATCACGTGCCATGGAAGCAATTATAGGATACCTAAACTGATTTCCTTTCCAATAAGCAAGAATATCAAGTTTGGTTTTGACATCCATCCTTGGTTCTGCCAAATAAAGCTCCAATTCTGATCTTTGTTCACTTAATCCAAACTCATGATCTAAATTATTAAACTCCTAAAATGAAAAGACAAAACAAAGTAATTAGTAAGTAGAAAAATGAGTAAAATTAATAACATAACTAAGATAATCATATACAATGGAATTTACCTCCATCATTTCATCGTCCATTTCATTTGAGAAGTCGGCGCTTGAATCAGTCAATATATCTTTATCACACTTGCCAGTGCAAATCTTAGTCTTACCATACTCTTCATAGAGAGCATTCAACTTCTCTTTGACTTGCACAAACTGACGAGAATCCGACCCATAAAGCTTCTTATAATGAAAGTCAACAAATTGAAGCTTATACCGAGGATCAAAGATAACAGCTATAGTCAAAATCAAACTGAAATCAAACCAATATTTCTCAAACTTCAATAACATCACTATAGCCATTTTTTTGATCCACTCATTTTTACTATCCACACTTTTCTTTAATGAAGCATAGCACGTGACAATTGGATGAAAATATAAGTTTGCTGTTGGGTACTTACTTCCAGAAAATAAGTTAGTGACTTCATAAAATAAACCCAAGAAACCATGAATTTTTTCCACTCTATCACATTCAGTTGAAGAAGGACAATATTTGTAGTTAGGATCACTTAATTGAAAATTCATAAAAGCTTTCCTGTAATACAAAGCACTATCAAGCATACAAAATGTTGAATTCCACCTTGTGGGCACATCTTGCTTCAATCCTCTTTTACTACTCAAAGACACCTTACTTACACATTCTAGAAACCTTTGCCTCCTCATTTGTGATCCTCTCACATATTTGACACTATCACGAATCTTATCTACAACCACATCAATATCCTTCAAACCATCTTGAACCACCAAATTCATTATATGAGCACAACAACGGATATGAAAAAATTCACCATCACAAAGAAGTGCATTATTCAAAACCAATTGTGATTAGAGCAACTCAATAGACACATCATTAGCAGTAGCATTATCCAAAGTCAAAGAAAATATCTTGTTCTCAATTCCCCATTGAGACAACATTGAAAATAACTTATTGGATAATGCTACACCAGTGTGCGGGGCTGGCATGAGAGAGAAGTTCAACACCTTCTCTTGTAAAACCCATTCTTTATCAATGAAATGACATGTTAGAGAAATATAACCATCAGTCGTAATGGAACTCCAACAATAAGAAGTTAAGCTCACTCTATCAGGTGCTTTTTCCAACATAGATTTAATCTTTATTTTCTCTCTTTCATGCATTTTTAAGATATCAGACTTCATTGTAATTCTAGAAATGAGCTTCACATCCCCCCTAAGGTATTCAAAAATAGCTCTAATACGTTCATATTCAACAAATCGAAAAGTTAAATCATGAACAATCACAGCAGAACACAGCAACTCTCGAAAATGGTCATTATCAAATTTAGAGCCACCAGTTTTAGATAACACCTGACAAACATCTTGTGAGTTTTTCCTTGAACAGGTCTCTAAATGGCGTTTCAAATTTCCAGTCCCAGTTTTACTTGAAACTTTAGAATAAACATGTCCACAAAATTTGCATCGATAAGTTTTCACACCATCAACAGTTGATGAAATGATATCAAAGTGTACCCAAACTCCTGACCTTAGTTTTCTTTTATTCTTTTGCTGCAACCTTGGTGCCCTTGATTCGTCCAAATCAATGTCTCTACCCAGCATGTCACTTATGTTCCCATCATTGTTGGTGCTAACACTCGCCATGTTGGAGGACATTGCTACCTATTATGTCAAAACATAAATTCATTAACATTTTACTAAAAAAATCATTAACATCTATATCATAGTAGAATCTGGCAGAATTTAAAATTATGGGAAAATCTATAATAACAGATTCTAAATAAAAACACATAAAAATTGATCTAATATTATGTGGCACAAATCGATCTAATTAAAAACACATAAATATCTATAATAACAGATTCTAAATAAAAAGTAAAAACTAAAAACACATAAAACACATAAAAATCTGGCAGAATTTAAAATTATGTGGTTTTGGAAAAACCATATAAAAATCGATCTAATATCTTCAATTCTTGAATCATATATCCACTTTGAGCAAGCATAAGGCTATAACAACAGATTCTAAATAATACAACTATTTTCTCTGTACAGCAAAATGAAAACTTACAGTCACCAAGATTTTTTTTTCAACTACAATTTGAGCCCATGACGTCAACGAATTTCACAAGAAAGTGTTTTTTCAATGAAGACAGAACAAAATCTTAGAGTTCTTGCAACTATGAAACTACCCTACAAGTGAAACTTACTTGAGTTATCGCGATTCGCGTGATTGTGACTCGTGAGAACTGAGAAACTGAAGCAACAATAATAAGGATAGAACTTGGAAGAACGAAGATGAACGAGAGTGAGCGTGCGGCTGTGATTTGTGAGGATCGGGAAATGGGTAAGTGAACCCTAGAAAAGAATTGGGATTTTAGAGAGAGAGCGGGAATTGGAAATGAAGTCTGAAAGTGAAAAATGAAAATAAAATCCTAGACTACCTAGTTATTACTTATTATATTAATAATTTTATTAATTTAATATATAATATATATATATATTATTAACGGGTTACACGAAGCTGACACGAAATTTTCGTGTCCTTATCGTGTCGACACGATAAGAACACGAACACGATAAGGCTGAACACTAACCTGTTAATTCCGCGCGTGTTCGTGTCATGCTATCGTGTCGTGTCAAAAATTGCCAGCCCTAATTAAAAGTAATAGGTGCATTTTTTGCCCCTAAATTACTGACTGAGGGAGCAATACTGAAACCAAAGAAAATGCAGATGCAATTGCAAAGAGAGTTTAGTATTGTCGTGGAGTACGGTCGGGCTCTTGCAGGGAGAAATCATGCTATCAAAATGGTATATGGTGACAGTGACAAATTGTTCCAGCTACTCCCGTCATACTTGTATATGGTACAACAGTCAAATCCAGGTTCTGTTGTTAAATTGAAGATGGATGCAACAGATCTTTTGAGTGCGTTTATATGGCCCTTTCTGCTTGTATTGATGGGTTCATTTCTTATGGACGTCCTGTTATTGTTATCGATGGAACTCATTTGAAAGGAAAGTATAGAAGAGTTATGTTTGTTGCTGCAACAAAGGATGTGAATGAACAAATTTATCCATTGGCAGTTGGAATTGGAGACAAAGAGAATGATAATTCATGGTCTTGGTTTTTTAGACAACTTAAGAAGACCTATGGATGTCCAGATGATTTGTTGTTTGTTTTTGATCAGCATAAGAGCATAACGAATGTTGTTGCAGAGTTGTATCCCGGAACAACACATGGAATTTGTACCTACCATTTAAAGAACAATCTAAAGAGGTGGGGTTCCAATATATTGGCTATGTACAAGAAATCTGCCAATTGTTACCGTGCTCAAGAGTTTGATAAACACGTGTGAAATCTTTCAATTGCATCAGAGAATGGAGCATATAAGAAACTATTGGAAGTTGATCCAACTCGTTGGGCTCGATGCAAGTGTCCTATTCATCGCTATGAATTTATGACCTCCGATTGTGCAGAGTGTTTGAATGGCCGACTTCGATGGGCTAGAAGATTACCGGTATGCACGCTTCTAGAATGTGTTCGCACATTGGTGGGTCAATGGTTTCACAATCAACGTAGAGATGCACTAGCAAGGACTCATGCGTTGACCGAAACGGCGACCATAAAGATTTTGAAATCAGTTGAGGAAGGTCAAACAATGAATGTGCAACCAATTAGTGCTACAAAGTTTAAGGTTACACATGGGATGAAGCACTACACGGTGGATCTTGTGGGTAAAAAATGCTCATGTCTAGTGTTTAACCTTGATTTAATGCCTTGTCCCCATACCGCAGCAGCTATAAGGTGATATACATATCTTTATTGTATTTGATATATTTTATCTATTAATTTTTTCTCACTAATTAACTTTTCAATTTTAATATGTTCAACAACAAATCAAATAAGCACGTTTATTCGTATAATTGGAGTTTTTACACAACTGAGAACCTCCGTGGAATGTACTCAGGAGAAGTAATGGCAATAGCCCATCCTGATGATTGGGATGTACCACTCGAAGTATCCTCTAGAGTAGTATTTGCACCACATAATCCAAGACAAGCTGGACGTCCGTGCACTAATAGGATCTCAACAGGCAGTCGATCCACATCTAGAGATCATCGGTGTAGCATTGTGTGCTCTCGTTGTCAACAAATAGGTCACAATCGAGCCACATGTACCCAAAGCATTCCAATCTCACAAGCTTCTCAAACTGGTAGTTGCAATGCTAACGAAGCGAGTAGTAGTCATGCTCGTCGAACCAATAGGTGTATTGTATACCGTCAACCTGGTCATACTCGACCAACATGTCTGAATAAACCTAGTTAAATGCTGACATTTATGTATTTGGAGTAAAATTTATGTATTTTCGAGTGATATTTTGTATTTGGAGTGACATTTAAACATTTTGGAGTGACACTTATGTATTTAGAGTGACATTTATGTATTTTATTTATTTTTGAATTTATGTTGAATTTGGACGCGTCGAACCGATAGCAGTTAATTTTGCATACTGTGACTGTCAAAATTGGGTGTCGTGTGCACGCGCAGAGGGACGCGTGCAGACCCAGTGCGCGGGCGCGCGGCCCGCGTGCTGGGTCTGTGCGCATCCCTCTGCGCGCGCACATGGCGCCGACATGCATGTAGGGAACACGCGCGAGCAGAGACGAGCGTGCAGGCGAGCGCGCGCACAGGGCCCCTGCGCGCGGGCTCTGCGCGCGTACAAAACCCGCACGCGCGGGGCTCTGAGCTGGGTCTACGCGCGTCTCTCTGCGCGTACAGGCCGTCCCTAATTAAACACTTTCTTAAGTATAAATCCAAGTTTAAGTGAAACGATATAAAAAGGACACTATGATTGAGCTAACAAAATGCAAACCAAATTCAAATGAATGACAATGTAGTCAATATAGTTAGTATTCATGAGTCATAGAAGGGTATTTTCATCCGTGCTAAATCTAAAAATTGTTTGAGCCACATGGGAACGATATCCTTCCATTTCCTTGTCGGTCGGCTGCGGCATTCTTGTATTTGTCATTAGCATCTCCACAAACTTGAGGGCAAATAGGCCACAACTAACACCATCATTCTGTTTGTAAACTCCAGCTCCTTCAATTGTTTTGATCTTTCACTCAGTGTACTTGGGCTGGAATTCTTTTTGACAATCCCAATATCCACAATATTTAAGGAGTTGTTGGAGAATGTGCACCAATGGAGCAAAAAAGTTTATTCGGGATTGCCTTATCTCTTTTGTCCAGTTGTGCCACGTGGAGTCATAGAAAGCGATCACGTTTTTAGGCAAGCTCACCACATATGTAAGCCAATGATGAGAATCAAGATGTGCTACAAATACCAACTTAATGAAAACATTCAAAACAAAATAATTAGTACATAATTATAAATAATTCAAAACAAAATACATTTCTCTAATCAGAATTGAGTTTTACGTACCATGTTATAATCATACCAAGGTTTCAGCGGATGCCACCCTGGTATATGGCCACTCATATATTGTGAGAGATCGAAAAGATCCTCATCAGAGATCATTTGTTCAGTCTCCTTGTTAAGTTGTGAAGCCCCTTCAAGGTCATGGTATTGCTCAAATACCTTACGAATTGCTGCCTAATAAAACATTAAACCAATGTATCCAAATGAGTAATAAACAAAACCAAACATCTTTATATTGAAGATAATTTCAATCAATACCATGAACCCCGTGGAAGTTAGAACTAGATCCGTTTTATGCATTGTTCTACTAGCAAATGCCGGATTTTAATGAAGTATGGCCATGTAAGCATCAATATGTACATCAGTGAGTTCTCCTGGCTTCAATAGTTCTGTAAAAAAATCAGCTCCCAAACCATAACCAATCCCAACATTCCTACTGCATAATAAAACAATCAATCAAACATATCTAATATCACGAATCATAAACAATTATAAGTTCTGAAAATTTATCAGATTAATTACTTACAGCTTCTTTGACTATAGAAAGTTATTCCGATTATCAAAGCGTTTATCATATGGTAGAAATGGACTTTGCAATGCTGCTGATGCTGCCCTTCTTCTCACTTCTCTAAAATCCAACTTCACTGGAGTGCTGTGAGCAGACAAGGGAGTGATATCTCGAATAGGGGTGACGAAAGGAATATGACTCGTACCCTGAGATGGAGTCCTATGCTGCATGGACTCATCTACCCCCCAATACTCTCCCGCTGACAGTTGGTTCCAAGTGTTAAAAACACTGTCATTTCACATCTGTGTACTTCCCGTGTCTTTCCACACATTTTCTTCATTCCACACCTGTGTGCTTCACGTGCCTTGCCACACATTTTCTTCATTTGGCGTCGACTTTCGTATTGGGGAATTCCAATGCCCGCTCTCATCTTCTGTGGGCCCTGTGTTTTGTAGGGGATTCCATCCCCATTGAAATTGGAGATTACATTCCCAATTCTCTGGGCTCCTTTCTTCATAATACTATATAGTAAATAAAAATAAAAGTATAAAGTCAACAATAAAAACCCCAAAATATAAATATAAATTTCATAATAATAACATATAATAGAACATTCACGAACCTGTGAACTTTCGGGCTGATCGAAAGTCTACTCACTTCCTTGGCCTCTAAAAAACTGTGGAAGATAACTTGATAGCCAGTTTTCAGTTCTCTCTGCTGCTGCTTACACTGCTCTCTCAGCCGACTCATATACATCTTGAAAAAATGCTTGTCTCTGAGACATGGTCCACGGAATTACGGGATCAATAGGGCCATAAAAAGGTTGTGTCGAAGATACATGATCATAGAAGACATCTCTTCCCTGTTCATGCTCGTGGAAGGCATCTCTCGATGGGTCATGGTCATGCAATGTATCCGTAAATGGAACTTGATCTCTTGAAGCACGCTGTGATGGAGCGGGTTTTGGCTCATGAGCGGCAAATGAACGACGCGGAGCATATTGTAGCAAAAACGGACCCTCTTCAATGTTTTTCCAATATATCAAGGCACTTTCACGCCTTCCAGATTGCAACCTCTTGAACATCTGCATTTAATCAATAGTGAGTCAAGGCAATAGTTATGTTTGGGGAATGCACAGGTGATTTAGCATAGTGTGCACGTGCAGAGCCGCGCGCCAACCCCACCGCTGAGCGCACGCGCGGGCCGCGCGACTCCAGTGTGCAAGGGGGCTGTTTGCAGATGCTGGCCGACGCGTCCGACAGTGCGCAGCGCGCGCACGGGGGCCGTGTGCGTGCGCAGGGCGACGCGCCCGGCGCGCGCACTGTACCCGATGCGCACAGTGTCAAATTAAGTTTTCCTAACGTTATTGAATAAATTATACCTGTCATTTGATATCACTAGTGTTGACATTTGCTGAGTTATACCCAAAGCGTAAAATTCTTGGTACAGTTTTTCAGTCTTTTACACCACCACATGTTTCACCCAACTGTGGGATAGCACAATAAATCCATGCCTACAACAATCACAAGTAAATCCATATAATTTTATATTTATATGAAAAAAGGTAATTCTAAGTAAGACTTAAAATAATTTACTGGATGACATACCGAAAATGCTAATGAGAATCCATAAATATGATATGCTGGCATTTTCGAACCTCTCGGTGTTGTGTGTATATTGGATAAGAAATGTAGAAGCCTTTGATAGGAGTAGCTACCCCACGGAAATGCTTCTCATTCTTCTTCTTTCTCGATCAACACCCAAATCCAATCATCAAGGGTGTGGCTTGGTTCAAACCCTAGCAACAGATAATACACGAACAAAATTTTGGCCACTTTCAGATAATCTTCAGGGTCGTCACCAAGCTGCTTAGCAATGAAACTTTGCTTCAATTCGTCTAGGGACATCTGACATCCATTGAAAATCCTCTTATATAAGTAGGAGGATCTAATCCTGTACTCTTTATTTTGGTCAAAATTTGACGCCCCAAATTTCAAGCCACACACTAGACCATATTTGAATCGACTAAATCTCAATTTTTTTCTCTCTATTTTAAACCACATTTCAGTCTGATCGCCGCCATCCTTCTTCACTATCTCACGTGCAATGAAATAGTGTACCAACTTATTGCACCTCGCGGCCTTAGTTGGAAGTTTTAGTAACTCACTAAAATATGAAGCTTCCAAATGGTCATAAACATCATACATCTCCAATATTTTTTTAATATCATCGATAATGCTCACACGGTCGTGATTACTGATGGAGTAATTTATATCCATCATTGCCCTCCTTTTCCATTCTCATCCATCATGTATGAAAAAAGTAAGACAATTTAGATAATATATTTGCACCTAATCAAGTTACAAAAAGGAGTGTATATTTTTAATTAAATAATTTATAATATATGTATAAATAAATTATTTTCAACTACAAGGTATCTTTATAAATATATAAACATAGAATGGTCCTATAAATAGAATCCCATGATTTTTTCTGCCTAAATGCGTCTTCTACATTTTGTAAGTTCAATAATAATAATAATAATAATAATAATAATAATAATAATAATAATAATAATAATAATAATATTAATAATAATAATAATAATAATAATAATAATAAAATACAATATAATATGATATAATGATGCTTTATAATTGAAGTTAATTTATATATATCAATATACATAATAATTAACATATCATTAAACCTATAAATTACTAATTATTAATTACAAATAAAATAAATTTAAATCCTAATATAAAAAATCAACCCAATTTAAAATTTATTAACTAAAACTGAATAGTATAATTACGTGTATATTTTTTATATTCACTATTCACACTAATGAGTCAAGTTATGAGTGTCTTCTCTACTAATCGCGAGTTTGGGAAAAAGAAAGATAATTGTACAACCGTTATGAATTTTAATTTGTAAATCTATGGCCATCTTTGTAAAAAAAATTTAGTACTTAATAATTTTACAATATGCTTAAACAATTAATATTCTAAAATTTTATGAGAAATTGATGTGTGTAATTATTTCTTCAATTTTATCTTATTAATTTTGATAGAAGAAATATAATTTATACTGTTAAAAATGTTAAAACTAAATATATTTTCATAAATTAAAACATTAAGTTACAATTATAATTTATAAAATAAAAAACATGTGCAAATATTCACATGGGCGATGAAACGGGGCAGCGGGGATGAGGGCACGGCCGCGCGCCCGTGCATGCGCTCGCACGCGCAAAGAGCTTGCGCGGCTTGCGCGCGTAGGCACAACGGGCACATCGTGGCTGGCGTGCGCTCACCCATGCGCCCAGATGATGCGCGCGCACGTCCGTGCCCGCCCGCGCGAAGGCCTCATGCGCGCGCGCGGGCGCCGAGCGTGCCCAATGTCCGTGCCCGCCCGTGCGCCCGCAGCCCCTGCCGCCCGCACGCCCCTAATGAGCGCGTCGGGCTGGGCGCGTACTTAAGAAATCAAACCCAGATTTTTGGGTTCGAAATGCAGAAAAAAATCCATCTCAGAAAATCAAAACAATAACCATGTGCATAGTAATATGGCTAAAGATTACCTCTAACATCAATTCACGTGAACTATGGGTAGTAACTTGTGCAAAATCATCTTCCTTACTTGCCATTCTTTTTCAAACAAACACACAATACCAAACTACAAAAAACAATGTAAAAATGTACAGAATTAGAAGAGTAATGAGCATGAATACATTGTAGACCCACTATTATGCAAATAGAGGAAAGTGCAAAATTGCACCTTTTCTTTCAAAGTGACGGCGGTGGCGATATCTGCGGCAACGGAGACGGTAGCCATGGACGGAGAGGGCGATGGCCACGGACGACGACTGCGACGGCAATGGCGAGGGTGACGGCAACGGCGACAGTGACCGGCAACGGCGAGGTTTGACACGATTGAGAGAGGAGAAGGGGATCTGAAATTGAAAATGGGTAGAGAGATGAGAGAGAGAGGACTTTCTTTTTTGTATTTTGATTTTTTTAAAATTAGAATAAGGATAAATAGGTAAAGTTAGATAAAATAATATTATTTTATAATTAGTGACCAAAAAAAGTTTTTTTTTTTATTTTTTCAACCGTCCAGAAAGGCCTATTGTCACATAATTTTGCTGCCGCTCATAAATTGGTCCACGAAATTATAACACAATCCATTTGTATTTTTCTTTTTATGATGAACTTTGGGCTGTAACTAATTTTGTAATTATTGACCATGTGTATATCTATTTCAATATTATTTATATCCATTAAGAAAAATACGAAATAAATTAAAATTAGAATACATGCATTAAATAAAGCTACACGTGTTTGTTTAGATAAATGAAATCACAAATTTAGATTTAAATTACACTTCAAATTGTTTCCATATTATTTACCATTCTTAGAAGTTTTAGAAAAATTTAGGACGAATTAATTGTTATTATGTAAAATAACTTAGAATATCATCGTTACAAAATTATTTGCGTTATGTTATCTTTTGTAGTTATATAATCAGATTAAGTTTCAGATTTTCTTAAAAAGGGATATATGTCTATGATTGTGTCATTGTGTCTATAGATTTGTAAAAAGTTATTCAATTTGTAGTTTTTATAAATCTTATATAAAAATAATAATTATTACAAATTCTTTGATCAAATATGAGACATGTGAGACATCAATTTAATATCAAATAATATCATTTTATTTCACCACGCATTATAAATTTAGTTTTAGTATAAAGTGAGCACAAGAAAAGTTGGAAACAAAGAAGAATCAAGTTTGAAAGTGTCCAAAATTTTGGAGTGGAAAGGCAATGATCAGGATTTAAAAAGGGTAGAATTCGACCCAAACAAGTGGGCCGAATTAGAGGCCCAAAGTTGGAAGCCCAAATAAATCACGCAACAGTTTTAAGGCCCAAAGTCAACCGACCTTAATGGGCTGAATTGTTGAACAATTGAATCGGCCGAAGTTGTTGGGTCGCTTGCGACAGCCATTTTGATGAAGGGTGATTCTATTCACAACCCCCATTTTACTCTTTACAACCCCCTAAATTAATTAAAATATAAATATATATTTTTTAGACTTTTTTACCCCTACAACCCCCAACTAATTTAAAGTCAAAATAAAATACAACCCCCAACTAATTTCAAGTATAGCAAAATAAAATTTAACCTCCAAAAGTATAGCAAAATAAAATACAACCCCCAACTAATTAAAGTAGAGCAAAAATAAAATACAACTCTCAATATGTAGCCTCTACTATTCAAAATCTATAATAAAATAAAACCGTCTAAAAACATTAGACAATTATTAGTTGAGGCTCAACGAATTCTTTGTAGGATAAAATTATTTCAAGTATAGCATACCTTTATTTTTTCAAGATGCCTCCAATAATCATCATGAGGATTTTCTTTTTTTTTTCAAGAAAAACTTCACACACAAATTGTGTGATAGTATTAAGCTTATATATTATACACCAGGAAAATAATTGTCCCAACCTAGTTACATGTCAAAAATTTGCCTAGAGATCAACAGTTCCTAATGTATCGATTTAGCTGAACTCCAAATATTCTAAAGGAAGATGACGAAAATGCACCAAAGCCATGGTTGAATACAATAGAACTAATAAGTAATAACATGAGAGTACAAAGATTACAATAAATGGAAATCAACAAGCAACTAAAAGAATATTAATTAATCACCAAAAACAAAACTACGAATTTCACACCGGCCCAACCAATTGCTTTTAAGCTGATGGTTTTCCATCATTATTAGCATCCCACTCTTCCCCCGCCTCATTTCTGTTGACGAGTACTGCACCATCTGTAGAGTCAGCATCCACCACAACAGCCTCTTCTGGACTCTCATCATGTCCGTCTACTTGTGTGTCATCTTCTTTTTGTAGCACTTGATCATTTGGCTCTCTATCATAATCCAAGCCTCCATTTTCTAGGTGCTCTTCATATGCTTCTACTTGCATGGTACGGAAGGCTTCTACAATACTTGTTGTTGATCTATCAGCGTGTTGCACGTATTCAGCTGCTGGAGGATAATTACCCCTTGTCCCAGAAACTTCAGCTTCAACAGCAAGTACAACTT
This sequence comes from Perilla frutescens, assembly GCA_026008535.1. Classification (NCBI taxonomy): domain Eukaryota; kingdom Viridiplantae; phylum Streptophyta; class Magnoliopsida; order Lamiales; family Lamiaceae; genus Perilla; species Perilla frutescens. The sequence continues at coordinate 49,133,159 of BRKX01000005.1, forward strand.
GCCAATCCTCAAACAAATTTGGATATTCTTCAGGATCAACAAGTTCTTTTCCTTTCCTAGTCTATTTGATATTCTTTAATTTCTTGTATGGATTAATGTTTGAGTTTTTATTTTATTTTTTTGTTTCCTTTTATATTGTTTAAGATGGGGGCTATATATTTGAGGGGGTTGTATTTTAATTTAGTTAGGGTTTTAAGATAGTAGGGGGTTGTGAGGATAAAAAAATCTAAAAAATATGAATTTATATTTTAATTAATTTAAAGGGTTATAAAGAGAAAATTGGGGGTTGTAAATAAAATCATTATATATATATATATATATATATATGTTCTTGATTGATCATCTTTTTTTTTTTAAACAATGATTGATCACTTTCTTGTGTTTGTGAACTTGTGATGTTATATGACCGACACAAACAAATTAACTTTTTGAAAAAATTAGTTTCGATCGATGTCCCAAAACTCTCAAAGAATATTCCACGATTATATTTATATTAATAGGAAAAAAAAAGAATATATACCAACCAAAATATGACCGCCTCTCTTGATCAAGATAATTCAACCTAAAATTCATACAGATCATCTAATCATGTGATAAATTGAAAATTTCCTAGGAATTTGTGCATAATGTTTCTAAAACGTGTATAATAAAATCTGATTTTGAAGATTGTAGGGGGGGTTTTTGAATAGTGGAGGCTACATATTGAGGGTTGTATTTTATTTTTGCTCTACTTTAATTAGTTGGGGGTTGTATTTTATTTTGCTATACTTTTGGAGGTTAAATTTTATTTTGCTATACTTGAAATTAGTTGGGGGTTGTATTTTATTTTGACTTTAAATTAGTTGGGGGTTGTAGGGGTAAAAAAGTCTAAAAAATATATATTTATATTTAAATTAATTTAAGGGGTTGTAAAGAGTAAAATGGGGGTTGTGAATAGAATTACCCTTTGAGGAATAGTCAATTCGAGGCAGAGATTTGGAGCTTGGTTTTACATTCAGATTGAAAATTTCAAGTTTTTATTATGTTGAATAATATTTTCTTTATCAAATTTTTTTCTGCAATGTCTAGTCTAAAATTTTCCTTTGACCGACAAGAGATTAAATGTTTAGATGAAGTCATGATCTTTTATGCTTTTTGGAGTTAATAAATGATTTGGAGACCGACATGAGATATTTAATTTACAATAAGTCTGTTCAGGTACAATGTAGTCAACCACACAAAGGTACTAAAGTAATTTAGAATCATTATCATGTAAAATATTAATAATCATAAATAGTATTTTATTATATTTTTACTAAATTGCCCTTCCCACCAATTTAAGAGAGAGAGAGAGAGAGCGATTCCTCTAAAATTTGAAATTGAAATGAGACCCCACACCCTCTCTCCTCTCTCCTCTTTGCTCCCATTTATTATGATAATTTATAGTTTAAAAAAATGGTACATCTCTCTCTTTCTCCATCTTTTTATAAGAAATTATATATAATATGAGGTCATTTGAGATTTAAACTTTTATAAGTATATGAGATTGTAAAAAAATCAAACTTTATCAGAACTGTACTAATTACATTTTATAAGATCATTTGACTTAATATTAAAAAGTAAGTTCATTTGAAATTTATATTTGTATTACTAAAAAGTTTGATTTTGAACTAAAAAAAGTGAACTAACATTTTGAACAAGTAAATTAAACTAAAATTTTGATTTAAAATTTTCGAGCTAAAATTTCAAACTAAAAATTGAGGCGTGAGATGGAGCTTTAATGCGTCAGTTCTTGTATTAATGTAAAGAAACCTCTATTAGTCCCAAATGATAGTAGACGTAATCATTGAAATATCTCCCATCTGATCTCTCCTCTCTCTAATCTATAATGATTTTGCAAGCTTTAAAAATATTTTTCCATCTCTAATTTGTTTGGCTTTTGATACAACCATTTTTCTTCAGCTTTGGAGCTACAAATAGGATAAGAATTATAAAAATAGTTTTTTATTTCAATTTTTGAAATATAATCTCATAATAAGTAACATATTAGATATACCCCCAAACTATAATATTATAAAAAATTAAAAATTATCATCACCCTATAGGTACGAATTGAATTTACAATAGATCATATTTCAATTTTTGAAATATAATCTCATAAGTCATTATGGTATGAGATAGACTACCAAATTATAATATTAGGAAAATTATTATCATCTTATACTTACAAATAAAATATATAATGTTATATTTCAATTTTCGAAATATAATCTCAGAAGTCACTAGTATGGTATGATCTAGATAGACTACCGAACTATAATACTAGGGATATCATCTTATAGTTATGAATTATAATATAATGTTATATTTCAATTTTTTGAAATATAAACTCATAAGTCACTGTAACGCCCCGGTCCCGAGAGACCTTGGGAATGAGCGCCACGGGGGTGGGGTTTAGGAAGTGGGGAAAGAAAGGGGATTTCAAGGATGATTATCAATGAACGATTCCAAATTAGTTCAATAAAAGAGCATGATCATCATAACAAATTCAGAGTTATATATATATATATCCAAAACATGAGTTTTTGGTCTTGCGGAAACTAAGAATTATCAAAAGAAATAGTACGATGATAAGAGGTTAAGACGAGCTAAGACAACGGGTTAGCTACAAAAGTACACATATAAGCCCCATCACAGCTCATCATCTCCACGCTCCAGCTCATTGTCCTGAAAACATTTGAGAAAATATTTGGGCTGAGTACTAATGTACTCAGTGGGTTTTCAGAGAAAAATTGAGTTATCAAAAGCATTTGATAAAATAATTATCTGTGAGTATGCAGATGAATCTTAGAAGGTTTTGTAAAGGGAAATGCATCTAAGTTCATCAAAACGTTTTACATGAATGTGTTCACCAGTAAACCCTGAAGTGAACCTTGATCCATCAGTAAACCCTGAAATGGATCCACTCACCAGTAAACCCTGAAGTGAGCTAAGTACGACACCCGCAACCACCACTACATCATCATGCGCAATTACCGAGTAAACCCTCAAGGTAATTAAAGTTCTTTTAGCTGAGAACAGCAAGGGATTGGGTGCGACTCAAACCAAGCAAGACTGTAGCTACTCACATTGACACAACGCTGACATATGAGACTCCGACAACCACAGCAAGCAGAACGAATCATTTTACACAGATAATCATATATGCACATTTGTTTCAAAACGAGCTTAATAACTCAAACATAGCATTTTGAGAAAGATAGTATACGTCCACCTTTTGACTATAATAGTCGAAGCTTTTCAATTTCTACGGAATTGAGCAATAGCACAATGATTACGTCTTACGACAAATGATCTACAAATATCAAAATTCGTCTTAGAACCTCCACGAGGTCAAGACTCTCGCAATTACATAGTTTCACATAAATGAGAATCAATCACATCATAGTCCTATGAGAGTTCATTAAAATAAAAAGACCCTTTTTAAAACACATTATCTCATTCGAGCATAAATCAAACACTTGGCGTGCGATTTTAAATGACACAATTTAAATCCATCGTTAAAACCGATCTTAGCTCAAGGTTCCTCACAACCCTAGCTACTAACTGATAAGGACACTCCTTAGCATCATCCAAGGAGTTAAAAGATCATTTTAAAACTGATTTCGAACAAGGGCGATTTGAAAATTGAAAATTTGTTGAGCAATCTGCACAACAACTAACTTTGATGATTTATCAAAATTTACTCAGGAAGAATTAGGGGCTGGGCCCTATACCATTAGAAAGCCACTTAATTCTAGTTTCCGGAACACTTTTCGGTGACTCCATACGATAACTAACGAAAAAGTTATGACCGTTTTACTAGAAGGTGACAGAACTACCAGAATTTCCGAAACCCGAAACATGACCCAACTTTGCCGATTTTTCATAATTTACTCAGAAATAATTAGAGATTGAGACCTATACCATTGGAAAGCCAATGAAGTCTAGTTTTCGGAAAAATTTACGGTGTCTCAATCCGACGTAAAACGAGGGAGTTGTGCTCGTTTTACCGAAGGGTGGCAAAACTGTCAACCCGCGCGCGCGAATGCGCGAACTTAAACGAAACTCCATAACAATTATCATACTCGATACACAAGCTTTTACCACATCAAAACACATCTCAAAACTCAACTAACATGCTTGCACATAACCAATTCATTTCTAAATCATTAAACATCATTTGAAACACCAAAATCCACACATATAATTCTTAAGCTTAAATATATCATCATTTTCGAAAATACCTTTGTACAACAATGGAGAGAAGCTTTAGGAGGTTGAAGATGGTTGGATGAAGCTTTGATTATGGCTACAACTTGAAGTCCTTGCCTTACTTTCTCTCAAAAATTTGTGTGGAAAATGAAGAAGATGAAATGGAGAAGGAAAGGAAATGAAACACTCTCTATACTATACATACATATCTACTTACAATTTGGGGACAAAAGTGACGTGGGGAAGCATGGGGAAAAGTGATGGGAGGTATGGCCTCCCATGACTTGGGAGTTGACTAGGCAAAATACCGGGTTTAAATACTGATTGTTCGGTTATCGTGATATTTCCCGTCTCCGGAAAAATCCCAAATTGGACCAAAACGGAAGAAATAATTCATTGATTTAAAACCATAGATTAAACACATTTTCTTAAATATTTTAAATACGCCAAGTGACACAAATCGATAAATCGATTAATACTCATATTAAAATATATTTCGATTCTCATCTGTAACGCCCCAATCCCGTGAGAATAGTGACAAGGGACCGGCGCGTTACTGGGGGAAGGGGGAAGGGGTTGTTGCATAAAGATAATTATAGAAATAGGGTTAGTGCCCCAAACATTTGGGCTACATAACCTTTGTATTCTGAAATAGAACCACCCACGAGAGTGTTCAGAAGGAATAAGGTTAGTGCCCCAAACATTTGGGCAGCATAACCTCTGTAACTGGAATTAAACCACGCTCTAAGGCGTCTTAGAAGGAACTTGAATCAATAAACAATCATCAAAGGGAACTTATCCTACCAAATAACTATAAAGGAACATCATAGCATAATGCTGAAATCATAACATGCTTCAAATAATTGAAGACAAGGTGTATCAGAGTGAACGGAACAAGCGCGGAGCACAATTCAAGTAAAATTGTTTCAAGTATTTAATTGATTTAGAGTATCAAAGATTTCTGAACAACACAAAAAGAGCAAGCATATAAAAACAAGTAAGCACTCGCCTCAGCTCCGTCATCTTCCAGCCTGCCTCTCAACCTGAAAATATTTAGAAAAGATTTGGGCTGAGTACTAGCGTACCCAGTGGGCAGGTTTTGATAATCAGTTCACAAAGATTTTATAAATATGAATATTGTATCCACAGAAGTATAACAATGGAAAGGTTTCAAATCTCAAAAGCATTCCATGTATACAAAGCTTCTTTTAACCTTACTTGCATGCTCTATCTCAACTGTCCCTTCCTACAGTGTCTTAACTTATATACACGTCCTCCAGCCCAGCTATCTAATAAAGGATAGTGTATACGGTCCCAAAGCTTTAATGATCCGAACTCGAATCTAGTTAAGCACTCAATATTTTCGTAGGATACTGGCGAACGCGAACAGTGAGAGCAATCATTTTGATACAGATATTCATGCTTTACAGTTATAAACAGTTGAGCTTATTAGCTGAACATAATTTGAGAAAAATATAACCCACCTGGATGACGAGCACATGACGGCATAATAACTTCAAAAATGGTTCATTAATCCTAGCAGGCTCTGCAGGTCCTACAAGGGTCGATCTTCGACTCAGAATAATCGCTATATTTTCGGGAATTAATCTACTATAATTCGAGCTATTATTTAATTCTATTCTTTTTTAAAAATATATTACGCGACTCTAGAGACCTCGTGTGCATTTAACGTAGAAGAGCATAAATTCTAAAATATTATTCTTGATTTACTGGGACCAACCGATTTGACAGAGGTCTCTTTTTATAATTTGCCATTTTAATCGATTTTTATCAGATTTGTGCCACGACACTTTTTAACCGTTCAAAAATTACGAAAATATTCAAGGACCATCCTATATATGCTAAGACTATAGTTTAAGAGTTTTAGAATTTTTCAATAACACATGCTCCCAGTACAAAAATAACTGCTTAAATTAAATAATCGAGATTTTTCAAAACTCGTCTAAAAATTACGAAATTTGACGGGCGCATAGGAAATATTATTTCGAGCAACTTTCGTGAAGAAACTTTTTTGATTTGAGGGCCCGAAAAGGCCTGAATTCGAGAATTACAGCAGCAGTTCGGCAACGTTTTTATTTTCTGTTTTCCGGCGATTCCGCCGGTTTCCGGCCGTCGGATGGCAACGAATTCAACACACGAAATGTAGTACACATTTAAATACACGACATATTAAAATTTGGGCTAAAAAGGACGAGAAATGGACCGATACGATAGCCACGCGATGTGGAAACATCGCCATTTTTCGGCGACATGGCTGCAGCTCCGGCGACGGCGGTGGCAGCGGCAGGTGGTGGTGGTGGTGTTGGCAGCTCCTTCTCCTCTCTCCTCCCCTTTATCCCTCTCTCTCTCCCATCTCTCTCACTCTCGCTCTCTCTACTCTATCTCTCGGTCCACTCTCTCGTTCCCCTCTATCCCTTTCTTTCGCTTGCTTTCTCTTTCTTCTTTTCTTTTTGTTTTCTTACGGCAATTGCCGACTAACAGGGGGAATGGATAAAAGTTGGGGAAATGGGTGATAAGGATCAATAGAGGGGGTGGAATTATAGATGTGTTAGGATATTTTCGGATAAAAATATTGATAAAATGGTTTTTTTTTTTACTCGATTAAAAATTATTTTATTTCATCGGGAGTTCAATTAATCTCGCATTATAAATCTAAAAATATCGGGAGGTTCATTGGGTTATTTCTTATTAAATCAATTCAAAATGGTATGTCGAAAATATCATTTGATAATAAAATGAGAAAAGATTCCTTTTTAAATTAAATAAAAATTACTATTTATTTTAACAAAAATATTGTCGGGAGTTCATTTGACCTCTAATTAAAATTTTAAAAGTATCATTGAAATTCTCAGGTCGTTCTATTTCCACGAAAATCATTATTGACCACGCATCAAAAAAAAATATTTCAACTATATTTTTTTTTACCTACTAAATAAATTTAGAAAACTTTTAATTATAATCCAAAAATACGGGGTGTTACATCCTACCCTCCTTAAAAAAAATTTCGTCCCGAAATTTACTAATCTTGAAATGGAGTGTCGGGACAGTTCTTGAGCAATTTTGACTCCAACTCTCACGTTGCTTCTTCTTATCCATGGCAGTTTCGTGGTACCTTCGTTAAGCTAATCACTTTATTCTTCAGACTCTGGGTCTTCCGGTCAAGAATGGCCTGGAGCCTTTCGTCGTACTCTAAATCGTTATTTAGCATCATATCTTCTTTTCTGGTCACGTGATTTAAGATCAAAAACGTACTTCTTCAGCATCAAGGCGTGGAACACACATCATTAAGGTTGGGTGGGAAGGCCATCATATACGCTACTTCATTAATCCTAGCAAATGACTGTTTATCTCGAGTCGTAAATCTTACTAAGACGTATACTTTGTCTTGGTCCACTTTAACTTGATGCGCATAACTCTTCCTACGTTCTTCTCTACAACTTTCTTCAAATTTTCTTTAACACCATTCTTTGAGTCGAGAAGAGAGATAGAAAATAGATATCAATCCACTTGAATCAAAGCATATTATCTCGATCATCGTATACGTCACCCGGAACTTAAGACATGCAGTCTCAAACTTGTCCTTGCTCCTCGATCACAAATGTATAGAGACAGGAGTAGCGGGAACGGATCTTTCTATCGCAATTCTTCATAGACATTCAAAGTTCTTCCAACACGCTCCTTAAATACAGATACGTGCGAGCCTCATTTCCTAAAAATCCATATAACTTAAGCCATCTAAAAGAATACACCTATCCATTCTAAGTTCTTCCTACGTTCAAGTCTACAAGACACTACATAATCGTTCCCATCTTTCCGAATCAATCCGCTCTTTATAATACTCATCAGATTCTCGGTTGAACCGGAATCCAGATGTCCCAGACATCCTATTAAATCATAGACGAACCACGGTCTTACCGTGAACCCTCTTTCATGTAGGATTTAATCCAAATCCAAACATGACATAACACATTCTTTTGAAATTTCACATCATAACAAATTGACACATTTAATGGAACCAATCCATGTGAGCTCATAATCTTGAACGTGGAAAAGCACTTAATCAATCTACGTTTCACAAGAATCTTAACAATCATCAACTTAAAATCCAATATACATATCTCCAGAAAGCCACTTAGTTAACCTAAATTCTCAAGAACAACATGATATCTTAACATTCAATTCAAAGTTCAAGCTACTATCTTTGCTATGATCAATCTAGAATCCATTCAAAACTCATTCTCATCACTTAAAGTAATTCTAACCTCTTTCAATTATTTCCATCCTTTGGTCAAAACCAAAATCCAAATGTCTTAGCATCTTTGAATAACTTTAGATGAATCACGAACTCTTATCGTGAAACCTTAATATAAGTTTGAATCACAATACTTTATAGTGAAACCTCTCTCTCTTGTAAATGAATCACAACCTCTTGTCGTGAAACCTGAAAATAATTCTTAACCAAATGTTAAATTATGAAATATAATCATGAAACATGTAAAATATTTTCAAAATTATTCACGATAATGGATAATGAAACCTGAAAACATTTTTTTTCAACAAATGAATCATGATATTAAATCGTGAAACCTTAAAATATACGAATCATAACCTCTCACCATGAAACCTGATAATATAAGAATCATGACCTCTTATCATGAAACCTGTTAATAGAATCATGATCTCTCATCATGAAACCTGGTAATAGAATCATGATATTTCATCATGAAACCTGAAAATAGCTTTTGAATCATGATCTATGGTCATGAAACCTGAATAGAACGAATCACGATTTTTTTTAACATGAAACCTAAAAATAGCTTTCATAAATGAATCACGATATCTGACCGTGAAACCCGGAAAAATATTTAGCGTGATAAATTGCACTCTCATGTGCGTCAATTTTAAAATACATGAGTACCTTTTGTTGAAGGCGGCGTAGATGACGTGCTGAGGGCTGCTGAACAAATAGTGGAAGAGAATAGATATAATTTTGAATACAAAGAATAATGCTGCAGGTCTACAGAGTTGCAAACCTGCTCTGATACCAATCTGTAACGCCCCGATCCCGGGAGAATAGTGACAAGGGACCGGCGCGTTACTGGGGGAAGGGGGAAGGGGTTGTTGCATAAAGATAATTATAGAAATAGGGTTAGTGCCCCAAACATTTGGGCAACATAACCTTTGTATTCTGAAATAGAACCACCCACGAGAGTGTTCAGAAGGAATAAGGTTAGTGCCCCAAACATTTGGGCAGCATAACCTCTGTAACTGGAATTAAACCACGCTCTAAGGCGTCTTAGAAGGAACTTGAATTAATAAACAATCATCAAAGGGAACTTATCCCACCAAATAACTATAAAGGAACATCATAGCATATTGCTGAAATCATAATATGTTTCAAATAATTGAAGACAAAGTGTATCAGAGTGAACGGAACAAGCGCGGAGCACAATTCAAGTAAAATTGTTTCAAGTATTTAATTGATTTAGAGTATCAAAGATTTCTGAACAACACAAAAGGAGCAAGCATATAACAACAAGTAAGCACTCGTCTCAGCTCCGTCATCTTCCAGCCTGCCTCTCAACCTGAAAATATTTAGAAAAGATTTGGGCTGAGTACTAGCGTACCCAGTGGGCAGGTTTTGATAATCAGTTCACAAAGATTTTATAAATATGAATATTGTATCCACACAAGTATAACAATGGAAAGGTTTCAAATCTCAAAAGCATTCCATGTATACAAAGCTTCTTTTAACCTTACTTGCACGCTCTATCTCAACTGTCCCTTCCTACAGTGTTTTAACTTATATACACGTCCTCCAGCCCAGCTGTCTAATAAAGGATAGTGTATACGGTCCCAAAGCTTTAAGGATCCGAACTCGAGTCTAGTTAAGCACTCAATATTTTCGTAGGATACTGGCGAACGCGAACAGTGAGAGCAATCATTTTGATACAGATATTCATGCTTTACAGTTATAAACAGTTGAGCTTATTAGCTGAACATAATTTGAGAAAAATATAACCCACCTGGATGACGAGCACATGACGGCATAATAACTTCAAAAATGGCTCATTAATCCTAGCAGGCTCTGCAGGTCCTACAAGGGTCGATCTTCGACTCAGAGTAATCGCTATATTTTCGGGAATTAATCTACTATAATTCGAGCTATTATTTAATTCTATTCTTTTTTAAAAATATATTACGCGACTCTAGAGACCTCGTGTGCATTTAACGTAGAAGAGCATAAATTCTAAAATATTATTCTTGATTTACTGGGACCAACCGATTTGACAGAGGTCTCTTTTTATAATTTGCCATTTTAATCGATTTTTATCAGATTTGTGCCACGGCACTTTTTAACCATTCAAAAATTACGAAAATATTCAAGGACCATCCTATATATACTAAGACTATAGTTTGAGAGTTTTAGAATTTTTCAATAACACATGCTCCGAGTACAAAAAGAACTGCTTAAATTAAATAATCGAGATTTTTCAAAACTCGTCTAAAAATTACGAAATTTGACGGGCGCATAGGAAATATTATTTCGAGCAACTTTCGTGAATAAACTTTTTCAATTTGAGGGCCCGAAAAGGCCTGAATTCGAGAATTACAGCAGTAGTTCGGCAACGTTTGTATTTTCTGTTTTCCGGTGATTCCGCTGGTTTTCGGCCGTCGGATGGCAACGAATTCAACACACGAAATGTAGTACACATTTAAATACACGACATATTAAAATTTGGGCTAAAAAGGACGAGAAATGGACCGATACGATAGCCGCGCGACGTGAAAACGTCGCCATTTTCCGGCGACATGGCTGCAGCTCCGGCGACTTCGGCGGCGCTCCGGCGACGGCGTTGGCAGCGGCAGGTGGTGGTGGTGGTGTTGGCAGCTCCTTCTCCTCTCTCCTCCCCTTTCTCCCTCTCTCTCTCCCATCTCTCTCACTCTCGCTCTCTCTACTCTATCTCTCGGTGCACTCTCTCTTTCCCCTCTATCCCTTTCTTTCCCTTGCTTTCTCTTTCTTCTTTTCTTTTTGTTTTCTTACGAAAATTGCCGACTAACAGGGGGAATGGATAAAAGTTGGGGAAATGGGTGATAAGGATTAATAGAGGGGGTGGAATTATAGATGTGTTAGGATATTTTCGGATAAAAATATTGATAAAATGGTTTTTTTTTTACTCGATTAAAAATTATTTTATTTCATCGGGAGTTCAATTAATCTCGCATTATAAATCTAAAAATATCGGGAGGTTCATTGGGTTATTTCATATTAAATCAATTCAAAATGGTATGTCGAAAATATCATTTGATAATAAAATGAGAAAAGATTCCTTTTTAAATTAAATAAAAATTACTATTTATTTTAACAAAAATATTGTCGGGAGTTCATTTGATCTCTAATTAAAATTTTAAAAGTATCATTGAAATTCTCAGGTCGTTCTATTTCCACGAAAATCATTATTGACCACGCATCAAAAAAAATATTTCAACTATATTTTTTTTTGCCTACTAAATAAATTTAGAAAACTTTGAGAGCATGCACGACTGCGGCAAGCTCCAAATCATGGGTTGGGTAGTTTAACTCATTCGGTCTCAACTGACGAGAAGCATAGGCTACCACCTTCCCATTCTGCATCAACACGCAGCCCAAGCCTAACTTAGATGCGTCTGTATAGATTACAAAGCCTTCTACTCTTTCTGGCAGCGTTAAGACTGGTGCAGTGGTCAATCTCTTTTTGAGTTCTTGAAAACTCTGCTCACATGCATCAGTCCACTCAAACTTGACCTTTTTCCTCAGAAGTTGAGTCATCGGCCTCGCTATCTTCGAGAAGTCCTTGATAAACTTTCGATAGTATCCTGCCAATCCGAGGAAACTTCTTATCTCATGAACATTTGTTGGTGATTTCCATCTTTCTACCGCTTCGATCTTTGCAGGGTCTACTTTGATTCCTCCTGCTGACACGATGTGTCCGAGGAACATCACTTCTTGGAGCCAAAATTCACACTTGTTGAACTTTGCGTAAAGTTTCTCCCTTCTTAGTGTTTCTAACACTATTCTCAAGTGTTCTTCGTGCTCCTTCTCGCTTTTCGAGTAAATTAGAATATCATCAATGAAGACCAGCACAAATTTGTCTAAATGCTCGTGAAAAACTCGATTCATCAAATCCATGAAGACTGCAGGAGCATTGGTTAGACCAAATGGCAACACTAGAAACTCGTAGTGGCCATACCTTGTTCGAAACGTGGTCTTAGGTATGTCTTCTTCTCTCACCTTGACTTGGTGATATCCAGATCGTAGATCGATCTTGGAGAATACCCTTGCACCAGATAACTGATCAAAGAGATCATCAATCCTTGGAAGCGGATATTTGTTCTTCACGGTTAACTTGTTTAACTCGCGGTAGTCGATGCACATCCTCATCGAACCGTCCTTCTTTTTGACGAACAGGATCGGTGCTCCCCAAGGTGAAACAGTAGGTCTTATGAAACCCAGTTCCAATAGTTCTTCCAGTTGCACCTTCAACTCCTCTAACTCTTTCGGAGCTAAACGATATGGCGCTTTGGACATCGGTGCTGCTCCTGGTTGTAGCTCGATGGTGAACTCCACCTGTCTGTCTGGTGGCAATCCCGACAACTCTTTTGGAAACACGTCATAGTACTCTTGTACCACCGGCACTTGATCAACTGTCAGCTCCTCCTCCTTCTTGCTCGATAAGTGCGCTAAGAATGCTCGACACTCGCCCTTTTGAATTATCTTCATCGCTTTCAGCATTGATATGATCGGGATCGCGCTTCCCATTCTTGTTCCGTAAAACTTTGTCTCGGCCCCACCCGGCTTTTGGAGTATAATCTCCTTTTCTTGGCATCGAATCGTGGCACATTCTTTGGTCAGCCAGTCCATACCGAAAATAATATCGAAGTCTCGTATCTCAAGTACATAGAGACTGACTGTGAAACTCTTTTCACCTATAAGCACATCTAGGTTCTGGCACATGCAATCAGACAAAAGCGTTCGCCCTGAAAGAATGCTTACGGCTAAAGGTTCTTTTGCTAACTCAGGTTCAAGATTCATACGCCTACATGCACTTCTAGAGATGAATGAATGCGAAGCTCCAGTATCAAACAAGGCAAGCACAGGTGCATCACACATACTGATCATACCTGCCAAGTTTCCAGGATTCCCGGCAGCCTCCTGCTGATTCAGCGCATATGCTCGGGCCTGTTAAGGTGCCCTCTGATTCTGGTTCTGGTTTTGCTGAGGCCTCTGGTTGCCCCGGTTGTTGCCATTGCCTCGACCACCTCCTCCCTGTGGTCCCTGTTGTCTCTGGTCTGGCGCTTCCAACATCTGCTGACACCGATTAGCAAAGTGACCCGGTTGGCCACAACGATAACATGTAAGGCACTTTCCAAAATGGTGTTTGTGGCAGGTGGCACACTGCGGTGCATAACCTTGGTAGCCTTGAGGCCCCACTGCCGCATTCCCTTGGCCAGCCGGCCTTTGTCCATAGCCTCCCCCGCCCTGATAATTGGGCCGGAAACTCCTTTTCTGGTGCCCATGCTGAAGACTTTCCCATTTTCACTTTCCCTTGGGGTCAGCCGTAGGTGGATGAGACGCTGACCCCTTTGAGGCTCCCTGCATTGCCTCAATGCTCAGTGCCCAGCTCAAAAATTGGCCACAATTAGCTCCGTCCTTCCCGACTAGAGCAGTCCCGATCTCAGGCCTCAGTCCCATACAGAACTTTTCAATTCGTTTCTCTTCAGTATCTACTGTCTGAGGCGCATACCTCGACAGTCTATTGAATTTCAGGTCGTAGTCAGCCACAGAGCCGCTACCTTGTTTCAGATTCCAGAACTCGTTCGCCTTCTGGTGCTGATAGTGAGTTGGAATATATTTCTGATACAGAATGGACTTGAAATCTTCCCAAGTGAATATCTCCCAATCATCATCGGGAATCGTTCGTCTCACTGACTCCCACCAGAAGTCAGCATCATCAACTAGCTGGTATAGCGCACATGCTATCTTTTCCTTGTCATCGCATTGGAGAAATCCAAAGATTTTCTCCAAAGCACGGACCCATCTCTCAGCCGTGAGTGGGTCACCTTCCCCATTGAACACCGGGGGATTATGATGTCGAAATTCAATTTTGATTCGTGGTCCTTGGACCGGCGGCTCCACTGGCACCTCTGGCACCGCTAGATTAATGTTTCTCGGTCTTCTTCTCCTCGGAGGCATTCTGCACTAACTGAGTTCCATGAGAATCATGATCATAAGGATCATTACGCATTATAATTTAATTGATCGATAAAGAATCTCTCGGGTACAACCTCTCCGTTGATCCCAAACACGCATGATCTAAACCGATACATGCTCAATGAATCAAGAAGTCTCATAAAATGGCCTATGTTCCGCAACTATAGGCTAGATTCATCTATGTTCTCTTGGTCATACCATACTGCTCTATCCGAGCATACCAATAATCATATTCCAACAATCAAAATGCACAATAACATGGATCGAATCATTAAGGCCTCCCCGCCCATAAAATCATTTTAAAATTTTTAAAAGGTCACGTCATATAGAATCCAAGAATCATGGCATCCCTGCCAACAGTTAAACATATATGGCCCACATACCAATATAAATATGTCCAAATGGCACTCATGCCCACGTAATCATAAAAATGGCTCACCCGCCAAATTTAAACATATTTGATTCACTCGTCAAGATTAATCACAAATGTGGCTAACCTGCCAACAAAGAATCATGCATATGACCTACCCGCCAATATACAATATAAGTTTCGGCTTATCCGCCAATTTTAAAGCATCATTCGGCTTTCCTGCCGGTATCTAACACATGTATATGGCTAGACCGCCAGTATACAATCACATATATGGCTAAACCGCCAGCATCAAACATATATACGGCTAAACCGCCAGTATATAATCACATTTATGGCTAAACCGCCATTATTAAACATATATACGGCTAAACCGCCAGTATATAATCACGTTTATGGCTAAACCGCCATTATCAAATATATATACGGCTAAACCGCCAGTATATAATAACATAACTCACAATTGTATCCAAATAACAATGAATCGTTTCATAATATCCAAATAAACAACGCATCTCATAATAGTCAAATATTTGATATTTCAAACGCATAAAACATGCGTACCTTTGCTGTCGCGTGAGAGACGAGCTGAGGGCTTATGAAATAATATCTAAAGAGTTAATAAGGGAACAAACAAGATGACCCAGCAGGCTGCAGAGTTGCAAACCTGCTCTGATACCAATCTGTAACGCCCCGGTCCCGAGAGACCTTGAGAATGAGCGCCACGAGGGTGGGGTTTAGGAAGTAGGGAAAGAAAGGGGATTTCAAGGATGATTATCAATGAACGATTCCAAATTAGTTCAATAAAAGAGCACGATCATCATAACAAATTCAGAGTTATATATATATATCCAAAACAAGAGTTTTTGGTCTTGCGGAAGCTAAGAATTATCAAAAGAAATAGTACGATGATCAGAGGTTAAGACGAGCTAAGACAACGGGTTAGCTACAAAAGTACACATATAAGCTCCATCACAACTCATCATCTCCACGCTCCAGCTCATTGTCCTGAAAACATTTGAGAAAATATTTGGGCTGAGTACTAATGTACTCAGTGGGTTTTCTGAGAAAAATTGAGTTATCAAAAGCATTTGATAAAATAATTATATGTGAGTATGCAGATGAATCTTAGAAGGTTTTGTAAAGGGAAATGCATCTAAGTTCATCAAAACATTTTACATGAATGTGTTCACCAGTAAACCCTGAAGTGAACCTTGATCCATCAGTAAACCCTGAAATGGATCCACTCACCAGTAAACCCTGAAGTGAGCTAAGTACGACACCCGCAACCACCACTACATCATCATGCGCAATTACCGAGTAAACCCTCAAGGTAATTAAAGTTCTTTTAGCTGAGAACAACAAGGGATTGGGTGCGACTCAAACCAAGCAAGACTGTAGCTACTCACATTGACACAGCGCTGGTATATGAGACTCCGACAACCACAGCAAACAGAACGAATCATTTTACACAGATAATCATATATGCACATTTGTTTCAAAACGAGCTTAATAACTCAAACATAGCATTTTGAGAAAGATAGTATACGCCCACCTTTTGACTATAATAGTCGAAGCTTTTCAATTTCTACGGAATTGAGCAATACCACAATGATTACGTCTTACGGCAAATGATCTACAAATATCAAAATTCGTCTTAGAACCTCCACGAGGTCAAGATTCTCGCAATTACATAGTTTCACATAAATGAGAATCAATCACATCATAGTCCTATGGGAGTTTATTAAAATAAAAAGACCCTTTTTAAAACACATTATCTCATTCGAGCATAAATCAAACACTTGGCTTGCGATTTTAAATGACACAATTTAAATCCATCGTTAAAACCGATCTTAGCTCAAGGTTCCTCACAACCCTAGCTACTAACTGATAAGTACACTCCTTAGCATCATCCAAGGAGTTCAAAGATCATTTTAAAACTGATTTCGAACAAGGGCGATTTGAAAATTGAAAATTTGTTGAGCAATCTGCACAACAACTGACTTTGATGATTTATCAAAATTTACTCAGGAAGAATTAGGGGCTGGGCCCTATACCATCAGAAAGCCACTTAAGTCTAGTTTCTGGAACACTTTTCGGTGACTCCATACGATAACTAACGAAAAAGTTATGACCGTTTTACTAGAAGGTGACAGAACTGCCAGAATTTCCGAAACCCGAAACATGACCCAAATTTGCCGATTTTTCATAATTTACTCAGAAATAATTAGAGATTGAGACCTATACTATTGGAAAGCCAATGAAGTCTAGTTTCCGGAAAAATTTACGGTGTCTCAATCCGACGTAAAACGAGGGAGTTATCTTCGTTTTACCGAAGGGTGGCAAAACTGTCGACCCGCGCGCGCGAATGCGCGAACTTAAACGAAACTCCATAACAATTATCATACTCGATACACAAGCTTTTACCACATCAAAACACATCTCAAAACTCAACTAACATGCTTGCACATAACCAATTCATTTCTAAATCATTAAACATCATTTGAAACACCAAAATCCACACATATAATTCTTAAGCTTAAATATATCATCATTTTCGAAAATACCTTTATACAACAATGGAGAGAAGCTTTAGGAGGTTGAAGATGGTTGGATGAAGCTTTGATTTTGGCTACAACTTGAAGTCCTTGCCTTACTTTCTCTCAAAAATTTGTGTGGAAAATGAAGAAGATGAAATGGAGAAGGAAAGGAAATGAAACACTCTCTATACTATACATACATATCTACTTACAATTTGGGGATAAAAGTGACGTGGGGAAGCATGGGGAAAAGTGATGGGAGGTATGGCCTCCCATGACTTGGGAGTTGACTAGGCAAAATACCGGGTTTAAATACCGGTTGTTCGGTTATCGTGATATTTCCCGTCTCCGGAAAAATCCCAAATTGGACCAAAACGGAAGAAATAATTCATTGATTTTAAAACCATAGATTAAACACATTTTCTTAAATATTTTAAATACGCCAAGTGACACAAATCGATAAATCGATTAATACTCATATTAAAATATATTTCGATTCTCATCGATACGACACATTGCAAGTTCGGTTAAACCACCGAATTACGGAAATTTTAAAATGGCGCGACTCCCATAGTCTATGATTATAATTAATTATATACAAAAAGGTTCGGGGCACTACAGTCACGTAGGCTACTATGATACTAGAAAATTATATCTTAAAGTTACGAATTACAAAATAGTCTCTTATTTCAATTTTTGAAATATAATCTCATAATAAATAACGTATTAGATATACCGCCAAATTATAATATTAAAAAAGTACCATCACCTTATAGGTACGAATTGAATTTACAATAGATCATATTTCAATTTTTTGAAATATAAACTCATAAGTTACGTAGACCACTATGATACTAGGAAAATTATATCTTAAAGTTAAGAATTACAAAATAGTCTCTTATTTCAATTTTTAAAATATAATCTAATAATAAGTAACGTATTAGATATACCATCAAACTATAACATTATAAAAATCATCATCATCCTATAGGTACGAATTGAATTTACAATAGATCATATTTCAATTTTTTAAAATATAAACTCATAAGTCACGTAGACTACTATGATACTAGGAAAAAAATTATATCTTAGAGTTACGAATTACAAAATAGTCTCTTATTTCAATTTCTGAAATATAGTCTCATAATAAATAACATATTAGATGTATCACGAAACTATAATATTATAAAAATTATCATCATTCTACATGTACGAATAGAATTTACAATAGATCATATTTTAATTTTTGAATTATAATCTCATAAGTCATTATCATCAGTCACTACAATGAAATATAATCTCATAAGTCATTAAACGTCCGCCGCCACACATTTCGCCGATAACCAAATGTCTCATCCACCTCCGCCGCACCTTCCAATCCCGCACTGTCAGAGCAAACCTTCATAAATCGATCTCAGCCGCGTACGGATTGCCTCTCGCCTGCCATCTGTCTGTTCTTAGAATCTCAAACCTCGCCGTCTTCCCAAGGTGGATCGACGGACGACCTCCGAAGCCGGCTCTCCGAATTCCCCTTCCGCTCCACACCGCCTCCTCTTATTTTCCTTCTTCTGTAAATCTGCTGTATTTAATCTATCTAACTGATCTCCCATCTTCTTCTTCTTTTCCCCTATCTTCTGAGCTACTCAAATGTAGAGCGTGTAGATGAAATGGGAAATATGGTTCCCACTTCGAAATTTTAGACAAAACCAATATTGTATATATTATTTTTTTTTCTTCGTAAGAAATTTAATATTTGAGATATATGAATCGCTATAAATGTATCTTAAATCGGATTTTGAGATATAAGAAAGAATTTGTGAAGTGTTTTTGGGATATCTGGCAGTTAGCGTAGGAAAGTGTTTTTGTTGGAATGTTAGTGAGAAAGAATTAGGTGTGTATCTCTATTCTTTAATGTTTGTCAGGTGCAAACAAAACAGTAATGATTATTAATGTTTATCTGGTCATTAAATGATTAATAGGAGGGAAGTTGAAATTGGGAAGAAAAGGGTAATATAGTCCAAACACAATTTTACTTTTAATTAAAATAACATTAATTGGGAGAATTTGGTAATGTGGTCGGCCACAATGTATCCATTTAGAAGTACTCTTTAATTTATCAATCTATTTTCTGAACTTGCCCGTAGAGAGATTTTTAATGATCTTGTGGTCTGTGTTAGCATATCAACAGACACTCAACATTATAAACATGAAGAATTTGCCATCTCATTGGATAAATCATAGGCTACATTTATTTCTTTGTTTATTGTTATTTAATGTACCTTGGTAAATTGTATTTGCTTGGCTTATATATACATGAATAAAACCTCACACCAATCAAGGTGTTTTTACTAAACATCATACATGGTATCAGCCATATTTCCTCTTTTCAAAACCTAGCCGCCATATTTCCTCTTCTCTTTCTTCGCCAATCAACCATGGCTGCTTCCTCCTCATCCTCTGATTCTCTCCCTTTTGCTACGTTACTTCACATGGTAACTCTCAAACTCACCTCTTCCAATTATCTCTTATGGTGAAATCAAATGGAATCGATTCTGGATTGCCAAAACCTCCGTTCCTTTGTGGATGGTTCCGTCCCTCCACCGTCGTCCACGATTAATGATACGGACAATGCTCTCGTCCCTAATCCGACCTATGCAGATTGACAAGTCGAAGATAGGCGTATTCGTGGTCTTCTTCTTTCTTCCTTAACTGAAGAATCCATGACAGTTGTCATCGGATCCTCCACTTCTCGTGAAGTTTGGACTGCACTGGAATCTACATACAACAACAATTCCAAGTCTCGTGAACTTCAAATCAAGGATGAACTCCTTCAGATGAAAAAAGGTTCCCGCTCGGTCACCGACTATGGTCGTCTTTTTAAAGCTTCTTGTGATCAACTTGCTGCGATAGGTCATTTCCTTGATGACATGGACAAGGCGCACTGGTTTCTTCGTGGCCTTGGTCCCATGTTCACCAGTTTTGCAGCAACTCAACTTGCCCTTAAACCTTTTCCCTCATTTGATGATATTTTGGCGAATGCTCGGAGCTTCTCTATCTACCAGGACACCGTAAATCTTTTCTCTGCTTCCAATGTTGCCTTTTCTGCTTATGCTCGAAACTCTAATCAGATCCATGGTCACAATCGCAGTCAACAATCTGGTGGCAGGGGAAATTCTTACCGCCCGCATAATAACGGTGGTCGAGGGTCCAATCAGACTACCAAAGGGAACAGCCGTGGCGCGCCTCGTCGTCCCCCTCGATGTCAGATTTGTCGAGGTCCTCATTATGCTAATCGGTGTACCGAATGCTTCAATCGTGATATTACTTATTCTACTGCAAACTTGGCCGAAGCCTTCAATGCAGGTTGTAATATCTCCAATGCCACCTCTTCTGATTGATATCTTGATACAGACGCATCTGCTCATATGACGCCCACGCCATCTCATCTGGATTCCTATGAGCCATACTCCAGCACTGATCAAGTTGTTGTCGGTAACGGAAATTCTTTATCTATTTCTCATGTTGGATCCCAATCTATTTCTGATAATCTTAAACTCAAAGATGTTCTTGTTGTTCCTGACTTGACTAAGAATTTGCTTTCTATTAGCAAACTGATGAAAGACATGCCCGTTAATGTTTTATTCTCTCGTGACATGTTTGCTATTCAGAATCATCTAACAAAGGAACTCATGGAAAATGGAAGGCATGAAAATAATCTTTACGTGTTGGAGTCGGGCCATGCCGCTTTGGTAGCTGCTATTCGGAATAAGAAGTTGTGTGCCTCTTTCGAGCTTTGGCATGCTCGTTTAGGCCATGTTTCATTTCCTGTTATTTCTTTGTTGAAAAATTTGGGATATTTATCAATTTCTTCAGTTTTACCCAAACCAGAAATTTGTTCCTCTTGTCAAATTGCGAAGAGCAAGAAGCTCCCTTTTACAATTAATCAAAAACGTTCTCATGCTGTTTTAGACATGATTCATTGTGATTTGTGGGATCCTGCACCAGTTATTTCCAGTTGTGGTTTTCATTTTTATGTTGTCTTCATTGACGACTTCTCACAATTTACATGGTTATATCCGTTGCATAGTAAGGATGGTTTTTATGATGCTCTTGTCCAGTTTACTGCTTTGGTGCAAAATATATTTTCTCGGACTATTAAAATTTTCCAGAGTGATGGAGGGACAGAGTTTACAAATAAACGTGTTCAAGCTTTTTTTACAGACAAGGGAATTCATCATATTCTATCTTGTCCGTACACACCCTCCCAGAATGGTCGAGCAGAAAGAAAACATCGCCATATCACTGAGACTGGCCTTGCTATGTTATTTCATGCACAAGCTCCTCCTTCTTTATGGATTGATGCTTTCTCTACAGCAGTTTATATCATAAATTGGTTTATATCATAAATCGATTCATACATAAATTAGTTTATTGGATTGAATAATTATTACATAGATGATATTGTAGGAACACATGTCTGGAATGTATTATTTTCTTACTCTATCCATCCTAAAAATATAGTCATCCTTCCTTTTTTTTTTACACATATTACGAAAATGCAATATTTGGTGTACTTAAAAAAAATAAAATTGTATAAATTTTTCCTACTACACTATGCCTTTATTTATTGATTCAAAAGTAATGGAAAGTTAATTTCAAATAACATTAAATAGGTGTATTAAGAAAAATGAAAATTTAAGACATATATATAACGAAAGTGGACTATAATTTTGGGACAGACAAAAAAGGATTAAGAGATTATGAGACGAAGGGAGTTTTGATTATGCTTTTATTTTTGTATCTTTTTTATTTCATATTAAATTTATATTTTAGAATTTAATCAAACTGTAATGCCCTAGACTTTTCAATATTTAAAGATTGATGTATGCTAACGTTGAGGGTAAAATCCTTTTGTATGTGTGTGTGTGTGTGTGTATCTTATAGAAAGAGCACATCAGGTGTTTCAATCTTTGTAGGAAACAACTGGTTCAACAAGAAACATAATACTGTAGTATTTCACTATCTACAGCTGAAGCCGAGTACATTGCAGTAGGAAGCAATTGTACTCAGATTGTGTGGGTTCTTCATATGATAAAAGAATATGAGGCTACACATGATATCCCTATCTTGTTATGTGACAACATTGGTGTAATCAATATCTCAAAGAATCCAGTCCAACATTTAAGAACCAAACACATTGATATCAAGCATCACTACATCAGAAGTTTGATTGAAGAAAAAGTTCTGAAGATTGAGCATATCAACACAGAAGATCAACTTGCTGATTTGTTCACTAAAGGCTTAGATATCGCAAGGTTTGAGAAGCTAAGATCCGCATTTGGTCTTTACATCTACAATTAATCAGCCTAGGTAATTTGTGAGTGTGTTTATTTCACACTCAACAAGATGATGAAGATCCCTACAAAGAAATGGCTGAAATAGAGAATTTGTGAAAGAAGTTCACTAAAGATGTTCATAGACATTATACTTGAAGATGTTTATGTACTTTGTCTGTAACGACTAGTTCACATCTCTGCAGATTTAAAAGATTGACTATGAATTTTGTGGGATTTCGCTCCAAATTTGTTTCTCTAACTAGTGACGCCCAAACGGAACCGGACCGGCAGTTAGAAACCGCCGGTTAGCCGGTTTGCGCCGGTTTGGGAACCGTCGTGACGGTTACGGTTTATAAACCGTAACCGTCAACCGGATTCCATCGGTGCGGTTCCGGTTTAACCTTCCCGAAGTTCACAAACCGCCGGTTAGAAACCGGCGGTTTGGCGGTTTAACCGCTGGTTTGGGGGGTTTTTTTTTTAAATCCTCTATACTCTATTCATGTATTGTAATGATAAATTTGACTTTCATATAGGATTGATTATTCTATCTTTCATTTATTTTGTATCTCTATAGTAAAAGTTAATAATTTTGGTAATACTAAATTTTAATATATACGTATGCAAATGATCGATTACCTGTCTCGGGTAACTGCATAAATATTCACTAACTATTATAATTAATTTATTGTGTTTCGTTTTGGTAATAATAAATTCAATTGTCATTTAGGAAAAAAATTATATACCTTCCATTGACACATATAACATTTGACAAATTATTTCCAAATAAATAAAAAAGTAATCCAGTGAGACGAATAAAGTAATCCAGTCAACTAGGTTGTGTTTCCATTGTATCAACTCTTTTCTAGAGGCTTAGACCCATTTCTCTAGTTGATTTTGCAACTAACTCCCTATTTAACTCTTTGGCTAACAGATCTGCCAAGTTATCTTTTGACTTCACATAGTCAATAGATATAACACCAGTTGAGAGCAGTTGTCTAATGGTAGTGTATTTTCGACGTATATGTCTAGACTTACCATTATACATATGGCTCTGTGCCCTGCTAATTGCAGATTTTCTATCACAATGTAGACATATTGTAGGCACTGGCTTTGGCTAACTTGGAATATCTTCTAAGAAATGAAGTAGCCACTCAACTTCTTCACCACTCTTGTCCCACGCTATAAACTCAAATTCCATGGTAGATCTAGCTATAACAGTTTGCTTAGAAGATTTCCATGATATGGTTGCACCTCCCAAAGTGAATACATATCCACTTGTAGACTTAGAGTCATTCATATTAGATATCCAGTTAGCATCATAATAGCTTTCAACAATAGCTGGATATGTCCCGTAGTGCAGTCCATAATCACAAGTATATCTCAAGTATCTAAGTAGCCTCACTATACCTTTCTAGTGTGCATCAAATGAATTACTAACATATCTACTTAATTTGATTACTGCATAGGCAATGTCTGGACGTGTACAACTCATTAAATCTCGAATATTCTGCTTAAGAAACACTTTCACCTTTATTTTTCGATAGATGTTGACTAGTATCTATCGGGGTTCTAGCAATACTAAAGTCATTCTTATTAAATTTCTCAAGAATTTTTTCCACAAAATATGACTGACTCAACACAATCCCTTGTGATATTCAAAGAATTTGCATTCCAAGTATCACATCAGCTAGACCCATGTTTTTCTATCTGTAACATTTAATTACAAGTCCAGCCTTATACTTATCAATAGTTCCATCAGCTTTCATTTTCTTTTTGAAAATCCATTTATAGTCTAATGGTTTACTTCATGGAGGAAGATCCACTAGCTCCCAAGTGTGATTTTACAAAATAGAATCAATTTCACTTTGAATTGACTCTTTCCATAGAGGACCGTCCGAAAAATTCATTGCTACAGAAAATCTTTGAGGTTCACTTTCAACCATGTAGATTAAAAAGTCTGGACCATAGGATTTTTCAATCCTAGCTCTTTTGCTTCTTCGTGGTTCTACCACCTCTTCGCCATGTTGTTCTTCTTCCACTACTTCTAAAGTCCGTTTAATGGAAGTAGATTCTATTTCACTCTTTCGTGGAAACACATGTTCAAAGAATGAAGCATTTCTTGATTCAATTATCATATTTTCGTGTATGTCTTCAATTTTAGACTCATGCACAAGAAACCAATAAGCACTATTGTTATGTACATAACCAATAAATATGCAATCAATAGTTTTCGATCCAATCTTCACCTTTTTTGTGTAGGTATTGCTACCTTGGCAAGACACCCCTACACTCGCAAGTATTTATAGGATGGTGGTCTTCCATGCTATAACTCATATGGGCTTTTGTCTAACTTCTTACGGGGCACCTTATTTAAAATATAGTTGGCCGTCAAGACAGCTTCCCCCCACATGTTCTGAGGTAATCCAGAACTCAATAACAACGCATTCATCATTTCTTTCAACATTCTATTTTTCCATTCTGCAGTGCCATTTTATTGCGGTAAATAAAGTGCAGTGGTCTCGTGTCTTAATTCATTTTCAGCATAGAAATTGGCAAAAGGTGACTCATACTCACCTCTTCTATCACTTCGTAACACCTTAACCTTTTTACTTAGTTGATTCTCAACTTCAGTTTTATAGAGAACAAATTTCTCTATTGCTTCATCTTTACTTTTGAGAAGATACACATAGTAGAATTTAGTGCAATCATCTACAAAAGTAACGAAATACTTATTTCCATCTCATGTGGGAACTGCCTTTAAATCACACACATCTGTGTGAATTAGGTCTAGTGGTTCACTATTTCTTTCTTTAGTTTGGAAGGATAACCGAGTTAACTTAGCTTCAATACAAGTTTCACACTTATGTGTTGAGTCAATATGGAGCACATATATGCTTTTCATACTCATTAACCTGCGCAGGGTATTAAAGTTGACATGTAGTCCTAGTCTACCATGCCACATTATGGAAGACTCAAGTATATACATGGAAGAGTTCACTTTATTATTCATGGTTGACTTAACAGTCATTCCATTGAGCTTAAAAAGCCCATCAGATTCATAACTCTTTCCGACAAACACTCCACTCTTGGTCAAAATGACCTTATGAGACTCAAAGACAATGCGAAAGCCATGATTGCTTAACAATGAACCAGACACAAGATTCTTATGAATCTCTGGAACATATAACACATTGTTAAGAGTCATCTCCTTTCCTAAGGTCATTTTCAAAACCTCCTTTTCAAGGTTTTTACGTCGGATGTAGCAAAGTTCCCCATGAAGAGTTTCTCGTCATCCACTTGTTCATCAAGGGAACTGAATAGCTCCTTATTTGAACACACATGTCAGGTTGCACCCGTATCAACCCACCATTCTCATAGGTTTGAACCAACAAGGTTCACCTCAGAGATCACCGCAGCCAGACGCATCTCTTCAACATCCGTGGAAAGGTTTACCACCGTGTGTGCCTTTTAGCTCTTCTTCGGCTTTGTACAGTCCAAAACCATATGACCATGTTTGTCACAGTTGAAGCATTTCCTATTGAAATTCTTCTTGAAGTTCTCCTTCTTCGGTCTAACGTCTTTTTACCTGCAAAATTAGGTTTCTTATTACAGTTCCGCCTTGAGCTCTCGCCATGCTCAACTATATTTGCTTTAGTCTCTGGAGGAGTAAATAACCTTTTATCATAGCTCTTTTTATCTTTTTCAATGCGAAGTCTAACGATTAGTTCTTCAACAATCATCTCTTTTTTCTTGTGAGTCAAGTAATTCTTAAAATCTTTCCAACTCGTTGGTAGCTTCGCTATGATAACAACCACTTGGAAAGTTTCATTCACTACCATTCCTTCAGAATGAATGTCGTGCAAGATTATTTGAAGTTCTTGCACTTGACCGATCACAATCCTTGAATCAAGCATCTTGTAGTCGAGAAATTGACCTACAAGAAACTTCTTAGCTCCAACATCTTCAGTTTTGTATTTTTTCTCTAAGGATTCTCATAGCTCCTTAGCAGTCTTGATTGAGGAATACACGTTATATAATGTATCCACCAAGTAGTTCATCACATAGTTCTTGCACAAGAAATCCGAGTAATTCCAAGCATCAAGCGCAGTGACAACTTGAGCATCAGCATTTGCCCCCAACGTCGGAGGGTCTTCAGTCAAGAACCTCACAAGGTTCAATGTTGTCAAGTAGAACAACATCTTTTGTTGCTACCTTTTGAAATTCAAACCATTGAATTTCTCCAGTTTGTCAGCATGGTTGACAGGAACATTGATAGCACCGATCCTCACAGTGTTAGCAGCAGCGGCGACAACATTGTTTATCTGTTCACTAGACATGTTGAAAACTAGGGTTTTCTAAGATAATTTGGTTTAAGTTTGTTGAATATAGCTGAACAAAATAATGAACAACGTAACACCAATAATCACTGAAGATCAAATAAGAGTAGTTTGAAATAAACTAAGGATCAATGTAATACTAACAAGAATAAAGGAAACCTAAGGCCTGTGGAGATCACAGTTTTCTTAAACCAAATTCACCCCGTATGAGCATTTGATTCTCGGGATACACCGGATAGACCGGAACCTCTTCCGGCGAACTGAACACTATGCTCAAACTTGATCAAAGAAAGCTAGAACTTGAACTAGAGAAAAAAGATGGAGAATATTTTGGCGTGTCTTACAAATGAAGTTGAGGCCACCTTATATAGCCTCCAAAGTGAGACCTCTCACATGATCACCATTAAAACCATGGTGTAACCTTCAAAAGATGAAATGCTGCAATTGGTGCAAACCTTTGAGTTCTAGGGATTAGAATCATCTAGATACTAATTTCACTCACATTATTTGATATTTTTCCAACATTTTCTAGATATTTGCAAAATCAAAGTATTATATACGCTTCTATCTGAATTAGATGCTAAGTTCACCAATACTTTTTAGCTAGTTCAATATGGTTATGTACTTATGTCGTATGTCGCACTTTTTTCTTATATATTTCATAATGTTAATTATGTGACATATACGATATACTCTAGTCAAACATATATGATTCACTTTAATTCACCGTATAATGTTAAATGGAGGGTTGAAATTTTTCATTGCACTTTTTCGTGTTTCACTCTGTGTTTCACTATTAGATTTATAATTTTAATAATATTTAGTATAAAATAAAAATTAATCATAACATAAATAATCATAATCAATACTTATCAACAAAAAAATGAATTAAAAATTATAAAACATAATACTTGAAAAAATCAATTATAATTATGAGGCGTCTATCTCTTCTCTCTAAGTGTGACTATTTATATTTTAGGTTTGGAACCTTAATTACAATAAAAAAACTCGTTAATCCGTGAAGCTGTAAGGCTGGGACGAGTGAAATGTTTCACACGGCCCAGTACTCTATTTTTACACAGGGTTGACCTGACTAAAATTTATCGGGTTGACCCAGGCCTACACAATTTGTACATGGGTGGGTCGACAGAAACTTTTCGGGTCGACCCACTATCTTTTCTCATTGGGCTTCGAATTTCAATAGACTTTGATCCTTTAATCCAGTTAAACAGTCTTTAATTGAGTAATTAATTAAGCGCAAAGCCTAATTAGACTCTTTTTTTAGCTCTCCAAGATTTAATTAATCATTTTGCACTGAATATATCAAAAATTTATTATTTTTACTGAAAAACTTGCAAACACATAAAAAAACACATAATGATAGAAAATTAAGCACACATAGCTAGTAAATCACATAATTTAATAAGCTAAATGCTATCAATTCATGTCCAAAAATTATGTAAAATGCACTACTGTCATTTCTCATTCTTATTCTTAGCACATATGGAGCATAACCATCATTCACTCATTTCTACCAAAAATTGAGAACACATTTTCAACAGAGATAGTTAATTAAGAATACATTTTTAACAAAACAACTAATCATATAATCTACAAGAATTAATGTAACACCCTGTCCCAAAATAAATCTGTGAATTATTTCAATCGTATAGGAAGTATGCGTTGATTATATGATGCTTTGAAATGATTTTAAAAAATCACAAATATAGAGAAAAGGACTCCCAAAGTTGGCTCAATTCTATTCTTAAAATCATGTTGTACTCTAAATCTTTCTCGATCACAAATTTTATTCCTCGTGATGAGACATTTCCATTAGCCTTTTTCATTCGTCATTTGGAGATTTATTAAATCATGGGTGTCCTAATTATTGAAAGACCGTATTTTTATCCCGAAAATAAAATTCTACCACATTATATCTAACTCCGAAAATTGGTTTCGTCTTTGACTAGGAGTTACAAATCTTTTTATAATCGTGTGGTTGTTAATTTCATTAAAAATGAAGTTCGTTTGACCTTCCAACCCAATTTTATTCATTCTCTATTTCAACCAAATACCATATATTAAAATACATCACAAATTGATTGCCACTATTCAACCTTGCATTGCTCCAAGTGTCAACCTTACCTTTCTCCAAGTGTCACCATGTCTTGCTCCAAGTGTCACCATGCATGACAAGAGTGCTCCATGTGTCACCATCTATTCCAACTAGTTGAATGCATGTCCTACACATGTCTAACATAGTTATTGGTTGAATCAAGTAGAGGGGGATGAGCAAGAGCCCAACTTTCTCCCAGATTCTCTTCTTCACTAGTTTCTCTCTTCCCCTCACAGCAGCAACCATTCTTTTCTTCTAATTTCGACCCTCAAACCTTAACCAACAATTCTGAAATTTTTCAGAGAGCTTCCTACTTTGATGTAGATGATGTTAGCCGAAGAAATCATCCAATTTGGTTCACATATGGTCGAGAACGAAGGCAAACATTGCAGTGGTCGCTGTTTTCCACCAAGCTGCAGCAATGATTGTATTTTATATATTTCGACCTTCAAATCTCCACCAACATAGCTGAAATTTTGATATGTTGTTCCTATCTTCACATACTTGATGTTAGCCACTGGAATCGCTCGATTTGATGTATGAAAAGTAAAAAACGAAGACATGAAAAATTGGGGTTTCTAGCTGTAAGTTTTATCATTAGTGTAGCAGTCGTATTTTACCATTTTCATCCCTTAAATCTCAACCATAAATTCTGAAATTTTAGTATGTTTTTCCTTTAATTATGTATTTTATTTTAGGCTAAAAAATTTCTCAATTTTCATCTCTGAAACTCCTAAACGCAGCTCGACTCTTTTCTTGGTGGTTTAATTTTCGTAACTCACCGAAGTCATTTCCAACATATTTTTTCGCAGATCCAGCCATTATCTTTCTATGAGATCTATATCATTATAAAATCAATTCTTCAAGGTTTCCAGAATAGGTCTCGGATCGTCGATATGATATCATTTGATCTATCAAAGATACGTCGCAAATCGACATGTCAAATCTGCCGTAAAAATCGTTGTGTTGCAAGTGCAACTTCGGAGGCTATTTTCCGTCGATTACTCCATCCCATTGACTTCATTTTTGGACTGCACAATCTTTTCATATCAAGCTTTCCAGACATATTTTCCAATCCATGATCCGATGTCATTTGTTCTTCTGAAATCGAGTCGTAAGTTTCCCGAAAACCAACTTGTTTCTGGCAGATTATGTCTTATGTTAATAATGTTGAATTTCATGCTCATTTACAGTCGTTATACATTATAAAATCTAAATCCGTTTGCTGCATTGAAATCTGCAGTTTCCTTTAGCATAAAAAATTGTATTCTTGAGCGAAAATTCGTTGAGTATCGAGCTCGTTTGAGCCTCAAACTTTTTGCCGAAAAATCTGTTCTGGAAACAGTAAATAGTATCTTTTCCGGCCGATTTCAGGCCAGGATGATCGGAATTTGTCTCCGACTCCTACTGAATGATTGTAGGTCTCGTCGTGACGAATGTGTGGGCGCTGACCGAGTCTCAATCAGATTTGAATTGAATTTCCTATGATTTTTCAAAGTTGCTGCCCTGTTTTATGTTGTTCCATTTTCAGTTGAATTTGTTTCAAGTTAATTGAAAAGTATCGTAAGAACCAATTATCGATTGGTGTTGGGTTTAAAACCCGAGTAATGCGCATTCCTAGTTGAAGTAAAATTAATAACACTTCAACTAAATTAAAGCGAATATTAGATTAATTCCGGAAGTAGTTATTGATCCTAAAACAAGATTGATCCTTGTAGGACTTGCTTGACTTACGAGGAAGGTGAAGGGTTGAATCTTGAGATGGTTAGAGCAGCTTAGCCCTAGGGGAACCCGGGAAGGAACTCCGGACCGTTGCTCCGTCTCCAGTACCGTGTTCGAGTGTTGGATCCTTATTAGGACTTCTGTATATATAAGGTGGGCTATACTATCTTTGCAAATTGTATCTTTCGAGTTATTAAGCTCTACTTTGTTAAAATTGCATATGTGACTATCTGTGTTAAATATTTACGTGCTATTGTATGTTATCGGAGTCTCATAAACCAGCACTGTGTCAATGTGAGTAGCTACAGTACGCATGCATTATTCATCATGCCCTACTCCTTGTCGGTGAGACTAAAATGAAACACTTATTGGTTACACTCTTTGGTTACACTCATTGATTACACTCATTGGGTATACTTTGATCATACTCAACTTTACGCGTTGGTGATGTAGTACGGGTTGCGGGCAGTGACTGGTTATACTCTTAAGCGCTTCATGATAAAATGTTTTGGTGAACTTAGGTTGCTTTCAACTTTAAAACCTCCTAAGTTTCACTACATGCATGGACACAGATAGATTACTTTTAGAAAATGATTTGCATAACTTAAATTGTGAAAATTTGCCCACTGAGTGCATTAGTACTCAGCCCAAATCTTTTCAAACATTTTTCAGGTCAGTAGGTTGGAGCGTGGATGTGACGATACTAAGAAATGGGCTTTTGTTATTTATGTATTTCCCGTTGTCTTTTTTTGTTAAGTATTCTGTTAAGAATTTGAGCTTCCACACTTATAATATTCTTTTGCTAAATGCTAAGAACTCTAATCTTGGTATTATGGACAAATATATGTATTAAAAAACATGTTTGGTTGTTCTGAGTCTTCTCTTGAGGATTAATTAATTAATTAATTACTCCCTTTCTTTCTCGCTTCTTAATTCCAACCCCCGTCGCATCCATTTCCACGGTCTTTCGGGACCGGGGCGCTAAAATTAAATAAATAAATCAACATACGTTTATTTTTAATTCCATCATCCACGTGATGGATTAAACCCTAATTAATCCAGAGAGAAAAAACAAGTAAACAAACTAACAAACTTGTGCTTTGTATATTCACATTCCAACAATTTACCCGCTGTCTGCCTGTCTCAGTCACCATTGGAAAATTCATACGGAAATAGACAATGGTTTTTAAAACCATTGTAAATTTATCAAGTAAACATACAAACACAATGGCTTTTAATAAAAACGTTGTGGATTAACAACAATTTTGATGAAAGCCTTGTGACTACGAACTGAATGTTATATTAATGAATCTCATGAAATAAGCATAAATGCACTTTTACATAATAAAGTTTGAAAAAAAAAAGTTAAAACAATTTAATACTTCTGTGCACCAGCCCCCACCCCCGTATATGCGTCGCTATTTCAGACGGTGCGCGGAACTCACATGCCCGTCTATTTTTTTTTTCTTGACAATTTTTCTTTTTTTTTCTTTTTTTCGATTTTCTATATTTTCTTTTTTTTTTTTTCCAAAATATTTATACCCTAACATAAAATTATGGAACCCTAAAATTAAGTGAATTAATTTAATTTGTTTCAAATAAATATTAATTTATACCCTAAAATGAAATTAATAAACCCTAAAAAAAATACAAAATAAACCCCTAAAAATCCTAAAGAAACACAAAATAAACCCATAAAAAATCCTTAAAAAACACAAAATAAACCGCTAAAAATTCCATAAAAACCATGAACTCTAAAAAAATTCTAAACTCCTAAACTCTAAACATTAATTGGAATCACTACAAAAAAAAAATAGTCTTTAGAGACAAGATTATTAGCAATACTAGATTTTTAGTAATGACATGTCGTTTCTAATCATCACATGTTATCTCTAATAAAATTTTTGTGATGACATTATTGTCGCTTAAAAATATTTTTTGCGACGACACAAATAGACCGTCCCTAAAAGTTCGTCCCAAATAAGTTAAAAATTATTTTAAGTGACAACATTGTTGTCACAAAAAATGTGATTAGAAATGACATGTAATTATTAGAGACGACATGTTGTTACTTAAGTCTATTAGTAGTGATGTCATTTGTCGTCGCAAATAATATTGTCGCTAAAGACCGTTTTTTTGGTAGTGAATGGAAAACATCACAATTTGAATTAAATTAACTAGTATAAGATAACTACTAGATGCCTTACTTTTTAATAATACAAGTGATATTTTTCGAATTTTGAGTGATACTATTTAATTTAGTGTTACTGTTGATACTGCTTTTTGCTAGATTTTTATTTTTTTTTGCATGGAAGTGTTTGTAGTTACGAACACGTGGCTCATTAAAATTCTAATAAATACCACATTTTTGAGGTGGGTAGGTGATTTCATACTAAATATGTATATATTAGACGGATTGTCTCTTACCACAAATAGTGTGACATCTTGTATGTCAAAGTTAGTTGTTTTTAAGTTTTTATTTTTCTAATATACTATAATCAGGAAATGATGAATCATAAATAAATATTTTATATTAAATTAAATCATAATAAACTGAAAAAAAAAAAAGAATAAGTGTGACACGTGAAATGTTATAGAGAATAACATAGGGATCTCATGTGTATATTAGAAGATTTCATAAATTTAAAGAAACTTAAATCAACACATAAAAGGGGCAAAGAAGGTTCAAAATTGTGTGTATATTAGAAGATTTCATTAATAATAAATAAATAAATGAATAAATAACAAACAAACAAAACAAAACAAGGGCAAAAGGAAGGTTCAAAATTCGGGAAAAAAAAAAGCGTGGTCGGCAGGATTCGAACCTGCGCGGGCAAAGCCCACATGATTTCTAGTCATGCCCGATAACCACTCCGGCACGACCACATCTGTGTGACAACAACTGAAAATAATATTAATATACAATAAAATGTGTTATCCCTCTTTTATCTTCAATTTTAGTGGCAGTGGGAGTGAGTGTGCAGACATGCAGTGCTCCATTGTTAAGGTTTGCAAAATCATTTGATGCACTCATCCCATCCCATGATCCTGCATCATTTTGGCTACAAAACAAGCTTTCTGAGTATAACAGTCTCTGCACATTTTTGGTTCTTAACTTTGTATATTTAATTTGCGGGAACCCTTCGTCTCGGTAATCGAGGGATTTTATTCTGTTTATATTTGTTTCTATTGGGGGCTTTCGGTCGCAGACCAAGCATTTGACGAAATGTTTTAATGAATCATAGATGTGCTCTATCTGAATAAAGAATGTGTTTTTTTTTTTCTTGCTTTAATTTGTTTTTCGTATTTGGAGATAATGTTTCTTCTGATTGAACATGCAGTTGTGGTTTATCGAATGGTATAAGTTTGATTATTATGCGGGCTGGTGCTAAATACAGATAATGGTGGGTTGAGCTTCGAAGATGGAGGTGTTAAGTGAATTCTGGTTTGTTTTGCATGATATAACATACGTAAACAACTCTTTCCTCTCTAATATTGGATATTTTATATAATGGAGATTATTTTAAGAGGCTTTAAGCACCATTAACCTTAGTTTTAGTCCTTTTCTGTTGTTGCTCACTTGATTGGTTTCTCACATTAGTTTAAAAATTCAGTCTTGATAGTTATGAATTTTTTGGTATATTGTTATAGGTGTATTCTTCATTTGGGATCTGAGGTAGAAGTTTTCTGAGTATATGAGATGGCATTGCTTTCGGTTATATCCATCAGTTTATGTTGCTAGAAGATATTTCAGCGTGTGAAGTACACGAGGACAAACTGCAATGCAAGAAAATCAGCAGACTCAATTGAAGGCTTCACCGAAATCAGAATCTGCAAAATTGGAACAAGTTTTGAAGAACTATGAGGCAGTCATTGGAATAGAAACCCATGTGCATCTTGCCACTCTTACAAAGGCCTTTTGTAGCTGTTGGGGCTCAATCAAACACTAGTATTTGTCCAGTTCTAAACTCAAAGGTTATCGAGTGTGCTGTAAACTCTCTCTTAGCTCAAACTTGGATAGAAAGCAATAATATTATCCAGACCTTCCAAAAGGTTATCAGATTTCACAGTTTGACATCCCAATTGCAGCTGGTGGTTATATATATTGATGTTGACCTCCCTGTTGAGTTTGGGGGTGGGCATAGAAAGTTCATATGGAAGCTGCTTCACACTGGAAATGGAAACTTTTCTCAGGAAATTATAATTCTTCTCAAAATTAGTTTATCCTATCAAATTTTACAATGTTTTTAACATACATTTACAATTTTCTCCTAATCAAGATCATCATTTTTCCGGTTAGGTTGCTTCGTTTTGATTTGTAATAACATGCTATTCAATAATTTTGATACTAGAGACCATTATAAGGCATAAGTTTATTCATACATAATGATTACCAAGTTTAAACCTCTATTTCACTTTGTTATCTGGTGTTATTAATTCAAATTGTCTCTTTGCTTGAGATTGTCTCTGAACTGGATATGAGAACAGGTATTGAATCAGCAGAATATGCTGCAGAGCTACAGAGATTAGTTAGATATCTTGGAGTGAGTAATGGAAATATTTAGGAAGGATGTCTTCGTTGTGATGTCAATAAAAGTGAATTAATAATGCTTTATTCACTTTAAGCTGATTTGTTGTAAATTAATGAAATAAAGGTATGCTATCTGTTCTTTTCAGTTTTCATGATGACATCTTTTAACTCAAAATCTTATCATAGTCAGTTGAAATAGTGAATTGTGTACATGTAGTGCTGGTTTGGGATTAGTAAAGTTTGGTAACAGGGTACTAGGAAGTCTTTGTTCTTTCCAGTCTTTGAACTTATTCTGATCAATGAGTAGGTCTTAGTTCATTCTGTTGTCACTAATTTGTTGGTGCATATGAGAACATGGGATTGAATATGCAGGATGCAAGTCGTGTTTGTGGTTGTTTTCATAACATTTCTACCAACATGTACGTGTGTCTGGTGACAGGCCTAAAGGTAAATGAAGGTCTATGCTTTCATTCTGTAAGAACATTCACTTCTTAATTAGTTCTTATTAATTAACTTCTTCACACCCGTATATTGTACAATTTAGTAAATTGCACCAAATGTCAGTCTAATTGGGGAACATGAACACCTTAGCTATTCAGATAGAGCCTGATTGCTCCTTCAGCAATGTATCTGCCACAAGCTACTAGAATATCAGGATATATATGTATGTATGATATAGCCCACGGGATAATTTTACTATTCGTTCCATTAGAATTTTAGTCTCACATCTGACTTTTTCGGTCCCAAAATTCATTTACTTGACATTTTTTATTCCAAATTTTATTTTTTTGACTTTTTTGGTCCCATAAACCAACTTACCTCAAAAACTGCTTGGGGATGTTAATTTTAGAACCAAAAAAGTCGAAAAATAAAAAATTGGGACCACAAATGGCCGAGAAAATAAAACTGAGGACAAAAAATATAAAGATTGAGATTGAAAAAACATGTAGAGAATATACATATGATTGGATGTTTTGTTGGAAAAATGAAATCAACATGTCATATCAATATTATATCAAGCTATTACAACACACATAATACAATGTTCTCGATATTTTTGGTCTTAAATTTTATTTTGAGACCTTTTTGGTCCCAAAATTAATGACTCCAAATGCAAATGTCTGTTAAGTTGGATGTTAGTTTTGGGACAAAAAAGTGAAAAAACTAAAATTTGGGAATGAAAAAGTTGAGTAAATAAATATGAGGATAAAAAATGTCACGTATGAATGAAATCAAAAGTGAAATTATCCTTATAGCCCACTTTTGGCTTATACTTTCGTTTCCATGTGATACGCTCACTGATCATGCCTCGACACTTTTGGTGTTGTACGTATATGATTTATTAAGTGATTAATGAACTTATATCTGACAAGCTCTAGGAAATGTCTATCTCAGGTAGCAACATTTTTTGATGCCACAATTGCAACAGGCGCTCATATTAAACAATTTGCAAACATAGAAACATATTTTAATTGCTGTTTTCACTTCACAAATCAATATATTATTCAAGATTTGGATTTAACTGCTTTCAAGTTTGCAGGGTTAAAAAGAACATCTTATCTAAAAGGATTAATTGCGATTAGATACATAAATTTTGATAAAATTAGCAATTTAGATACTGATTTTAAAACGTTTTAATTAAAACATAATCTTACATTTTTTTACAAATTAGTCATCCTAAAATTTTCCAACGAATGAAAAACTAATATATAACATGAAATATTGCAAAATTTTATAAATATATAACATAATCATAATTTGAATTTGATTAATACAATAAAGATCCATATGAAATATTATTTTTGGTTTTCATATTATTACAAATTGTGTCTATTTTGCAAAAAAAATAAAAAAATAATTACAACATTTCAAAGTTCGTGTCTAAATTGCAAATTGTGTCAAAATTTATGTATTTAATCATAGTTGATCCTATTTAAAACAGCATATGTATCTGTGTTGTAGTCCAAAAAAGGATCAACATAGCAGATTAATGTGAATTGAACCAATTTAAACAAGTTTCAACAGCACAAGAATCATCAGCTACCAATTATATGATATTCACCCCTCATCCAGAAAGAAAATAGCATCCCTCGATCCCATACCACACAATATAATATGGACAAAAAGAAGGAAAGCATCTGGTGAAAATTGAACCAATATGTTCATAGAAACAAATACTCTCTTCGTCTCAATAATATAGTCCCTATTACCATTTTGGAATGTTCGAACTTTCAATTATATAGTCACAGTCCTATATGTAGTATTAATTTTCATAGTAATGTACAGATATACCATTGTTAGGTCTTGGTAAAAAAACTAACCACTTAAATTTTTGAAAGTCTTCGTAATATTGGAAGTTTAGCTTTAATATCTTATTTTCATAAATATTTTTTGAAAAACTACAATCCATGCAAAGGTGTGTTTAATAATACTGCATGCAAGTGTTCTTGAATATGGCAGGAAGAGAGGCAAGAACAATAAATAAAATGCAGTAAAAGAACGTATGAGATTGGTAATCTAGTTCGGTTAATCAACCTACTCTGGGGGACTTCGCTCAAACTTGAAAATTCGTTCACTACTCCTTCATGAAGACTATTGAGGAACTTATACATACAAGACTTCCTCCTTATGCCATCCGTTCTTCTTCACGAACTATTTGATGAACGAAAGCTGTGAGATCCCCTCACAACCGTGACACTAGACTCCCTCTAGTTACCCACGACTCAACTTACAATATCTCTCGATATTGCGTACAAACAAGGATTAAAACTCTTCACGTGTTTCACTCAAAACACTAAATGCTAGACTATCACGTTGAACAATTTAAGGAACAACTTCTAGCTATTACAATAATCACAAACCAACGACTCTCAAACACTAACTTTAGATAATCAAATATTGGGGGGACCACCGATTGTTGAATGAATCGGTCTTCTTATACTTCACGGTTCCTTTATTGACTTGATCTTCAATCTTCATCAATATGGAAGGTGATTTAGGGTTTGTGATTCTTTCCATATTGGTGTAGATGTTTTCTTTGATGATGATGGTTTAATTTAGCATGTCACCTACTCCACAAGACAGTCAAACGATCAGATATTAGCTTTCCAAACTCGTTCGCGCAAGATCAATTTTACATGGAAACTGCCATATATAACGCAGTTCGGGAATGTGCCTGGAACATCAGAGGAAACAGTTCACCAACTGTTCGTTAGTTTGCATAGCGAAATCAGCACATTACTTCAAGCACATCTCCTCGAACACTTCGTTAAACATAAATCGCCAAAATAAACTTAGTGCTACAAAATGGCACTAACATTTTTAATCTTCATGCAAAGAGAGAATGAACTATATAATACCAGAAGAGGCACGTTAGTGTTGTCTCTTTTCTTTTCTTTTCTTTTTCTTTTTATTTTTTTCTTCTCTAATAAAATAATTATAAACTTACATTAATTGTACAAGTCAAACTTTTTTGAGTTAGAGTTTTTTTAAGGACAACAACTTAGATCGATTTGGAAAAGAGGATAAATTTATTGCGGGCCGAAATTTAAGGACATTAACATTTAAGTGTTGCATATGTATGCCAATTTTCAGCCCGAACGGGCTACGGACGCAACACTTAAATGTTAATGTCCTAAAATTTCGGTCCGTTCGGGCTGAAAATTGGCCTCCGTAGCCCGTTCGGGCTGAAAATTGGCCTACGGACGCAATACTTAAATGTTAATGTCCTTAAATTTCGATCCGCAATAAATTTGTCCTCTTTTCCAAATCGGCCTAAGTTATTGTGCTTAAAAAAACTCGAACTCAACTTTTTTTTTGACACCTATATAGGTAATATAAAACTTCCAACTTGAATATTATTAAAACAAATTTCATTGTAATAATGACATGACATCATCACAAGTAGTGCAACTTGATCGAGTTAAGCAGAAATCACTATATATATAACTTTGCTTGCGTTGTGTGCACATGCATGCGCCATTATATCTATTCCCAGTTGTGAATTTAACGTGGACTTTATTATTGAATACTAAACAAATTAATTGCAGGCGAATCATAAATAATAAAGAAAAAGAAAGAAAGGGATTTAAATTAATTAAACTATATAATTACCAGCTGTTTAGTTTAATTAATTCATAATAATGTGTGAAACAACCTACCTACGACACATTTTCTTCTAGCTCTCATACAATTAAGCTAGAATTCTTGAACTTGTGAAACAAAAACAATGGACGATGATCGTGATCACGATAGCATCGGCTGCAGACGGTTGAGCAGTTCTAACAACACTGGCATCGACGTTTTCTCGACGTCGTGTGGAGAAGAAGACGATGCTTTGGAGAGAAACAAAGGCAGTTACTCTGATGATCAAAGCAACGAAAGAGAAGTTGATGCCAAGAATCTTTCACTAAAGGAAAAGAAAAATGTTCTTGATAGGCTGCTCAATGCTGCAGAAGAGGATGATAAATTCCTTTTGGCGATCAAAAAGCGTATTGACCGGTAATTTAAACAATTTTTCTTTGAATAACAATTTTTATTTTATATGCTGTTTTTTGTATTTTTTTATTGTGGTTATGATTCTGAAATTGATGAAGTGTTGGAATTGAGCTTCCAACAATTGAAGTTCGGTTTGAGAGGTTAAGTGTTGATGCTGAAGCTTATGTCGGTAGTCGAGCGCTGCCAACAATATTCAATTTCACGGCTAATATGTTGGAGGTATTGCTTCTTAATTTGATACCATCAATGCAACAAGATTCCAACGGATCCAAAATCCGTTGGCACTACAGAAAAAATGGTCTTTAGAGACAATATATTATTAGATATGATAATTTAATAATGTCATTACTTAAATATCATTATAAAAGATTATATGTGGTAATTAAAGATGACATATCGTTACTAAGTACATTATAAGTAGCGATATTTATCATCTCTAATAATATTATCTCTAAAAACTATTTTTTGTTGCAGTGGAGTAGTAAAAAAAATTCTAACGAAATTTGTACTCGTCAGAATATCACTACTCATATAGTGCATATATACGGTCGTCTTTGACAATGGAAACTAACCATCGTCCTTACTCTTTCAAGAGCTTCCTGAGTAACCTTCATATTCTACCAAGTCGAAAGAAACCAGTTTCAATTCTTCATGATCTCAATGGAATCCTCAAGAGTGGAAGGTATTGTGCAAACATTCATCTTTAATAAAAACATAAAAATTAAGTTAGACTGTCCGACGAGTAAAAATGCGTCTGGATGCATATTTGTAAATTTAGATCCAAATATGGATACAGTACGTCGATTGGCAGATCTAGACCGATCAGACAGTCTAACACAAAGATCCCCTTAATATATATATAATGTTTATGTTGGTGTATCGATTCTTATTTTTTGCTATTCTCTAGAATGACCCTACTTTTAGGGCCACCTAGTTCGGGCAAATCTACATTGCTCAAGGGACTCGCAGGAAGACTTGATCCAGGACTCCAAGTAAGCAAGGAAACTAAGTAATTAATTAACGCAATTTTTTAAGCTACTCGCAATCTTTAATTTATTGATCCGTATGAATATGATTGTATGATGTTTGAGTCACCAAATTGTCTAGTACTTCCACAGTTCCACTACAATAAAAATGGTCTTCAGAGATAATATTATTAGGCGCGGTAAATGTCGTCATTTATAATATATAGATTTAAGTAACAACATGTTGTATCTAATTAGCACATGTCATCCGATCCCTAATGATGTTTTTGTGACAATATTTTTGTTATCTAAAAATATTTTTGGCGACGACATCATGTGGCCTCAAATAAGGCATTCCTGAAATTCGTCCCAAATGAATTAAGCATCATTTTAAGTGACCACAATGTCGTCATAAAAATGTCATTAATAGAGATGACATGCATGCGCTAATTAGAGACAACATGTCGTTACTGAAGTCTATTATAAGTGATGACATTTAATTTGTTGTCTCTAATAATATAGTCTCTAAAGACCATTTTTGTTGTAGTGTCTGCATGATTTTTCAGTCACGAGATTGTCCGAGAGACCACCCTATGGTCTTGTTGAATTTCGACTGCAAGAAATGGAGGTTACTAAAATTAACATGATTTGGCAGTTATTAGGAAGAATAGCTTACAATGGTCACGGGATGGACGAGTTTGTTCCACAAAAATCGTCTGCTTACGTGGGGCAGCACGATGTGCACTTGGGAGAATTAACTGTGAGAGAAACACTAAATTTCTCAGCTCAGTGTCTAGGCGTTGGAGCTGGTTATGGTCAGCATTAATAATTAATTATTGAATTAATCATCTCAAACTTTGATGTATGTACATACTATATTACTATATATATGTGCCAGTGAGAGGCTTTAATTAAGTTGAAGTTTTCAATTGATCCACAGAAATGCTACCTGCATTAGTGAGGAGAGAGAAAGAAGCAAATATAAAACAAGATCCTGATCTCGACCCTTTTATGAAGGTATGTATAGTAACATGACTAGTTAAGATTGAGTCACATTTTGATCTTGTTTTCGTGTTTGCATGGATGAATGGTTTTGATCTTGTAGGAAGCTTCAATCCAAGGGCAAGGGCAGGAGGTCAGTGTAGTGACAGATTACATTATCAAGGTAATAATTAATTAATGATTAAAAGTTACTTTGACGGCACATGCATTTGGTTTGTTTGATTAGGGTTGAATAAGGTTGATAGATAAAACTATGCGGACCAATCACATGTTTAGTTCACTTGATTGGAACCCGGGATTGATGATAAGTTCGGATTCCTATCACCCATTTGCATGATAGTTCATCGATCACTTCAATATTGAAGTGACTATTTTCATTAAAACATGAAGCTACTCATTTATCCTCATCGATTTTATTTTATTTTATTTTATGGAGGACAAATTAGGTATTATCTTACATTTTAATCATATTAATCCTCGAATTCAAATATATAGAATATTGACAATCTGTCATAAATAAGTAAAATCGTATTGTTTTTGTCCCAACACTAGTGAAATCCTACTTTATTCAATTAATCTTATTTATCCCATAAACCAAGCGAAACGAGGCCTAAAATGATCAAATTAAATTCATCAAGACAAAAAAAATTAGATATGTTCTTGACATGATTTAATTTAATTTACAGATGTTGGGACTTGAATATTGTGCTGATACCATGGTCGGGAATGAAATGAGTCGAGGAATATCTGGAGGGGAGAAGAAGAGAGTCACAATAGGTAAGATGCAACATATATATGATAATTAATTTAGATCTCATTAATCCAATTAAAATATATATAATCTAGCCAGAGAGCTAGAAATCATGAATGTTGTTGATATTGTAGGAGAAATGCTGATCGGACCAGCAAGAGCATTTTTCATGGACGAGATATCAAATGGTTTGGACAGTTCGACGGCTTTCAAAATCATGAACTCGATTAAACAACGTGTACACATTCTTGAAGGAACTGCTCTAATCTCTCTGCTGCAGCCTGCACCTGAGACGTATGAACTATTCGACGACGTAGTTTTGTTATCAGATGGGAAAATTGTGTATCAAGGTCCTAGAGAGAATGTGCTAGAGTTTTTTGAGACCT
Source organism: Perilla frutescens (assembly GCA_026008535.1). Classification (NCBI taxonomy): domain Eukaryota; kingdom Viridiplantae; phylum Streptophyta; class Magnoliopsida; order Lamiales; family Lamiaceae; genus Perilla; species Perilla frutescens. The sequence goes on from BRKX01000005.1 coordinate 49,176,218, forward strand.
TGGGTTTCAAATGTCCGCACAGAAAAGGAGTAGCCGACTTCTTGCAAGAAGTAATTAATATAATTTCACTCAACTCATCATCTTTTTAATTAGTTCCTAGAATTTTCAATTCAGAAGTTCAAAGATGAAAACTATCAATTAAGGACCCGAAAGATGGAAATTGTAAATTTAGGCCTTAGATTTTTTGATTGACAATTTTCATAAATTAGGCCCTAAATTGATAGTTTTCATCTTTCAAGTCCTCAATTAATACATTACCCATCTTTCAGGTTCTGAATAGACAATTCTCGTTTTAGTTTTTATACATCAAATTTCTTAAAATTGTTGTCTAGCTACTTTAATTTGTGTAGGTAACATCAAGGAAAGACCAAAAACAGTATTGGGCTCGTGAAGATGAACGTTACAGCTTCGTTTCGGTGAATGAATTTGTTGAAGCATTTAGGTCATTTCATATCGGAAGAAAAATAGCAAATGAGCTCGCGGTTCCATTTGACAAGGCCAAGAGCCATCCTGCCGCTCTAACTACGTACAAATACGGTCTCACCAAAATCCAAGTTTTGAAAGCTTGTATATCAAGAGAATACCTTCTTACCAAGAGAAATTCACCTTTCTACATAAGTAGAATGATTCAGGTAATCCATTGTTGGAATATTCATGTTTTTTGCGATAATTTCACTTTTCATCCCATAAGAATAGAATCAAAACGCATATATGCAGTCCCAAACCTTACATTTTGGTCTCCTGTTTTAAATTTTTAACTTCTTCGATTTTTTCAGTCCTAGCCAAAATCACATTTTTAGTTTCAATATTAACACTCACACGACTAAAAATGTCGTTTTTCTTAAAGTTAAGATAAAAAAAAGGTCAAAAAACAAAATTTGGGACTACATATATTTGATTCTATTCTTTAGGGACCAAAAGTCACATTAATCTCGTATATTTCCAAATGAGATTTTTCCTGTTTGCATTCTCTGTGTTACACTTCGTGTTCCTTTCAAATTACGAGTTTTCTTCTAAAATTTTTCTTCAATTTTATTTTTTTTGTGATTTAGTTTAATTTTATTATTATTTATTAGGATTCATCACACCCAATTAGGGTTTATAATTATTTTTTAATATTTAGTTTTCAGTTTTCAATTAATAATTCATTATTATGGTTGATTATTTTAAAATTAAATTTTAATTTTTTTAATTTATATTTTTTTGATAAATGTTGACTATCATTATTTATGTAATAATTAAATTTTATTTTATAATAAATATTATTAAAATCATAATTTTGATAGTGAAACATGAAGCGATGAAACACGAAGAAATGCAACATGAAACTGTATTCCAAGAGCAAATTAATTTTAAATTTGAATCAAACATTTTCTGTTATGTTTTTCAGCTTCTGGCAATGGCCATTATATCGTCAACACTATTTCTACGCAGTGAAATGTCGAAGAATACAGTAACAGATGGAGGGATATACATGGGAGCTCTCTACTTCTCCCTGGTTATGGTAATGTTTAATGAATTTCCAGAAATGCCCCTAACTATACTGAAGCTTCCCGTCTTCTACAAGCAACGAGACCTTCTCTTATTTCCGGCATGGTCCCACTCTTTACCGGCGTGGATTTTAAGGATTCCGATCACCTTCGTAAATGTTGCCATTTGGGTTTTTCCTACTTATTACACCATAGGATTCGACTCTGATGCAACGAGGTAATCAATTTGTGAAAACTCAATTCTTTAGGTAAATTACAGTTTGATACTTGACTTTTCAACTTTTTGATAAAAATATCCCGACCTTATATATTTACAGTTTGATACCCGATTTTATAAATTTTTATCAAATTTATCCCATGATCAACTATCTAATATAGGGGACGATCAAAAATTTTACGTGTATATTTATAATACCACATCATACTAAAAAAAATTAGAAACTTCAATTTCCATGTAATAAGTTAAATAAATAAATTAGTATATGAGAAAATTACTTGGGATTTGTGTAATATGAAATATAATATATTCATTACATATGTTAATGTTATTTTTTATATAATTATTTTAATAAATATTCATACATTATTTAATAATTAACCATTCAAATAATATATAGAAGGTTTAAACAAATATAATTTATATAAATTATATACATTCACATAATATAAATTAACATAACTATGACTTTGAATTAAATAAATAAATTACAGGTTAAAACTGAAAATGACATTTCTTTAACTTACATGAAAATTAAAGTTTCTAATATTTTTTTTTTTTAGTATGACGTGACATTATCAAAATACAGACAAAATTTCTAGGCGTCCAAGTATGCCATGAGGTACCAAATAATTGATCTTGCGATAGATTTGATAAACATTTACAAAATCATGTATCAAACTGTAAATATATAAAAGTCGAGACATTTTTGTTAAAAGGTTGAAAAGCCAGGTTTCAAACTATAATTTACGGTAATGTGTTTCAAGATTTTATTGATTTCTGATGTGAGGAAGGAATTTGCAGGTTTGTGAGGCACTTTTTTCTTCTGTTGGCGGGGAATCAGATGGCTTCAGGGTTATTTCGGTTAATGGGATCACTTGGGAGGGATATGATAGTTGCAGATTCATTTGGAACGAGTGTACTACTTACAACTTTGACGTTGGGTGGGTTCATTTTATCTCGAGGTACGTACTTTCATCTCCTCAAAACACAATAACACAACATTTACTTCAATTTGAAACCCTCACACTATTTTTGCAAGTTTCTAATTACAATACCCACCTCTTAATTTTTTGCAATTGCAACATTTTTAAAATTTTTGTTCCAAGTTTGTTTATGTGTACCACTTAAACCATACCATTTTAACCAATGAAATGGAGTACCTAGTATTACCTTTTAAAAAATTGGAGATATTATAGTGTCAAAAAAATAAAAGGTAATGTTGCAATTGTGGCGACGGACCTTTATCCGTCGCTAAACTTCATTTTTCTTGTAGTGTTTGATGTGTGAAAATTGTCGTGTTATTTGTTGCAATTAACCATCTTTACATATTCCATATGTAAATTAAATCCTAACGAATTATTTAACTTTTGATAGATACAATATATAATATTGCACTGTTTTCCAATAAACTAAGTATAGGAGGCGTACAATATGATGGGCAAATTAAACCAACTTAATTTAATTTGTAAGAATTTCTTTTATTATAGTAGATTAGGCCTAATAATTAAGTTTGTTTTTATACTGCTTGGTAGATGATATCCAAAAATGGTGGATATGGGGCAACTGGATTTCACCTATCATGTACGCCCAGAATGCTGTGTCAGTGAATGAGTTTCTTGGAAAGAGCTGGAGCCATGTGAGTACCTACACTGTAACATAAGATGAAATAATAAATTTTAAATTTCTAGATCTGGACTGTGATTTTTCTACTACTGTGATGCTGCATTTAGTTAGATTGTTATATTTAAATGATGACAAATCTCATCTATGTACATCTTATAAAAAATCATGATATTTTTCATTATTATAAAAAATGATATTACGATACAACACTTATATGGACACCACTAATTTAAATGATTTGACATTTGAAAATGCGTATTCCAGATATCTTCAATCTCGGAAGAAACAATAGGTGTATCAGTTTTGAGGTCTCGAGGGCTTTTTCTGGAAGCATATTGGTACTGGATTGGAGTTGGAGCACTAATTGGATATACAATTTTATTCAATTTCTGCGACATTTTAGCTCTCACTTATCTTAACCGTAAGCATAGTTTATGTCTGTTTTATTTATTCATCTTTGCAATTGCAATCAAAACACAAGTTATTAATATATAAGTTCCTCGATCTTGATGCAGCATTTGGGAAACCACAGACGATTGTGTCTGAAGAAACAGCACATCAACTGTCGTCGATTGAGAAGAGTTGTCATTCTGGTTAGTTAAGTCCTACAAAAAAAAATAATGGTGTTTAGAGACAATAATATTAGAGACCATAAATGTCAAGTGATGACATATATGATCACTAGGAAATAGGTTCAAATGGGTACTAGGTATTCGCGTGAGAACTAGGTACCATGCTTATTTAGTACAATTTTATAGCTTAGTTTATTGTATTTTAGTGCTAATTTTTTTAAAAAAAAAATTATAGCTTATCTTGTTGTATTTTAGTGCTAATTACAACAAGATAAGCTACAAAATCATATTAAATAAGCATGAATCCTAAGTTCTCACGCGAATGCCTAGTACCCATTATAACCAACCCCCGATCACTAGTTATTACATATTATATTTAATGACATTTTTGTGATCGACCACATTTCTGTCACTTAAAATAATTTTTAATTAATTTATTTGGAATGAAGTTTTAGAAACACTCTATTTCAAATGGCATGATCGCAAAAAATATTTTTGAGTGACAACAATCATGTGTCTCACAAATGTCATTGAGTTGACATATAGTAATTAGAGACAACATATCATTACTCGCATATATTATAAGTGACAACATTTATTGTCTTTAATAATGTTATCTCTAAAGACTTTTTTTTTGTAGTGAATTTCACTATCATGCATTAATTGTAAATTATAAAAGTACTGATCCAAGACATCAAATACGAATGCAGGACGAGAGAACGACATTCAACAAACTGTATCAACAAATGTCGAAGCAGATCGAAATCGAAAGAGAGGCATGTTCTTACCATTTGAACCTCTGTCAATAACTTTTCAAGATGTCTTTTATTCAGTAGGCATGCCTAAGGTATGTAATATTCATCTTGTTAACTTCTTTCACAATGGTTGGTTACATAAAATTGTAGTAATTAATCATAAGATAGATATGATTTTACTAGGATTTTGGTTTGCATTGTCTTATAAATTAATGCTAAAAAAATTCTACTTTAGAAGATCTAGAGTTTATTTTTGTGAGAAAACCATATATAGAGTTCTCTTGGTTTTCTTGATTCAAATTGTTGTGTTAAGATACAAAATGACTTCTCCCATACTACACGTAGGGTCGATGCTACCTGAATTTTCTAAATTACATACATTCATATATTTTTCAAGTGATATTTCATGTATAATTGATGTAGGGAGCTTAAAAACATGGATGGCGATATATTGTTTTTTACCGAATGGATCTTCTACTCTACATTTGATATTTCAACCCGTGTTCCAATATTGAATTTGTAAGTTTAATAATAGATATTGTAAAACTGAAAATCAATTATAACATAATCGGCGAAGTCCACATTTTAATCAACAAATAATTGAAATTAAAAAAAAACATAATTATAAGATAATAAACCATAATAATCAATTATTAACTAAAAATTACAAATTAAATACTAAAAAAAATATAATGCCAGTTGGGCAGAATCAATCGTAATTAGCAGTTGTAAATTTAAACTAAAGAACAAAAAAATAAAAGTAAGCAAAAATGAAAGAAAAACTCACAAATTTGATATTGGAATGGGTTGAAATACCAAATGTGGAATAGCTAGAGGATCCGATCTTGATCTTCAGCCGATTTCAACGGAATTTTGTAGTTTTATATATAGGTACTATATTGCCCGTTTGAAAATAATATGGCGACACATATTTTTGAAATTGTTATATGGATTATGTATGAAATATCGACGTACGTACTCTATCCAGTATCCATAATGCAAAAGTAAAATATGATGCGCAGGAAGGGAAAGCTGGTGGAGTGAAAGAGGATCGACTGGAGATCTTGAAAGGCATCAGCGGTGCTTTCAAACCAGGAGTGTTGACAGCCCTAATGGGAGTTACAGGCGCCGGAAAGACGACATTGTTGGACATTTTATCGGGGAGGAAAACAACCGGAGATATCACTGGTACAATCACTCTATCGGGATATCCAAAGAAGCATCCAACTTTTGCTCGAATTGCAGGATACTGTGAGCAAACTGACATTCACTCTCCTCATCTTACTGTCTACGAGTCTTTACACTATTCTGCGTGGCTCCGTTTGCCTTCCGAAGTCGACTCTGCCACCAGAAAGGTAGCCGTACGTCTCACAAAGCTTCAAAACCTAAATGGCTATATAAGTGTCTTCAAAATCATAAATTATGGACATAGTTACAAATTTAACACCAACTTTAAAAATATACAAATAAGACCCCACCTTTTAACTTGTATGTTATTCCATCAACACCCTCATTTTTTTAACTTGAGATATTAAATGACTAAAATGCAAAAAACTTGCAGATGTTCATAGATGAGGTCGTCCAACTTGTTGAGCTGAGTGAAATAAGGGAAGGAATTGTAGGAGTGGCCGGTGTGAATGGTCTGTCGAGTGAGCAACGAAAGAGGCTAACTATTGCAGTTGAGCTCGTCGCGAATCCTTGTATCATTTTCATGGATGAGCCAACATCAGGGCTTGATGCTAGAGCGGCTGCAATAGTAATGAGAACTGTGAGAAACACGGTGGATGCCGGACGAACTGTTGTCTGCACCATTCATCAGCCTAGCATCGACATCTTTGAGTCTTTTGATGAGGTATATTATATATATACAAACAACATTTTTCTGCAGTTATGTGATTTCGTATATATGCATGTACGTAGCCATTGAAATGAAACTAAAGAAACGAGTGGTCAATGAATTTAGTTGATGCTGCTACAACGAGGAGGCGAAGAGATATATGTAGGTCCATTAGGACAGCACAGTTCTCTTCTCATCCAATACTTTGAGGTAAGGATAAATTAATTCACACCATTTTTTGTTGTGAAAATTAAATGTTCATACATGCATTTTCGGCTCTTTTAGAAAATGGTCAATTTTTTCAAAAATTAACAAAACAGTACCTAATTTTTTAAAAGTTTACAAATCTAGCATTTGATCAATTTTTCGGCTCGAAAACCCTATGTAATTAATTATATTTTAATAGTTCTTCTATTTCTCCATCCATGTAAAAAAATAATTCAATCAAGAAATCTTAAAATACAATCAATTACGCACGATTTTTGGGCCGTAAAATTGATCAAATGTTAAATTTACAATTTTTTTTAAAAGTAGGTGTTGTTTCGTTAATTTTGAAAAAGTCGGCTATTTTTTAAAAAGAACTCAAAATGTAGGCATCAGAGTATAATTTGCCCTTTTCTGTTTAATTACAACACGACTTCATTTTATAACTTAGTCTAATACATGTTTTTTTACTACTACTCTTTCTCTAGGGAATTGTTGGAGTCCCTAAAATCAAAGATGGATATAATCCAGCTACATGGATGTTAGAGGTAACTTCACAGGCCCAAGAATCTGCTCTAGGTATTAATTTTGCCCAACTCTACAAGAGCTCACAACTATGCAGGTAAGAATTGAATTAATAAACCATATAAAAATGAAGACAAAAGTTTTGTTTTGTGTGACAATTAACATTGCATAATCATAACTTATCTGTATCTTCTAATTAAGATATGAAAATCTCATTCTCCTTTGATTGAATCTTCAGAAAGAATAAAGCAATGATTACAGAACTAAGTAAACCAACACCTGGTTCAAAAGAAGTAGAGTTTCCTACGCGTTATTCTCAGAGCTTTTTGAACCAATGCAAGGCATGCCTATGGAAACAACATCACTCTTATTCACGAAATGGACCTTATACTGTTGTAAGATTTATGTTCACAACATTCATCGCCCTTATGCTTGGGACCGTATTTTGGGGGCTTGGCTCCAAAAGGTAAGCACCTAGAGGACGTTTACTTTGGCTGATTATATTCTTTGGATTTATGATACATATGATTGAGTATTTGACGTATTACTGATTAAACAAACTCAAAGTTATTCAATCCATCAAAGTAGTTGCTAAACTAGTCTATAATAATTTTTAATTTCTACATATAATTATACCTTATGTCCCAAACTATTAATTGATTAACAAATTTGCCCTGAGAGTCAAATTTCAATGACTGAAGTGGGGCTCAAAACCTCGTATTCACTAATTTTCAATCTTAAATTTACACTTCTTCAGCTAATCATACTTTCCTAACAATTTTTTTTTATTAATTTGTCAATAGTTTGACAAAACCATAATAATTTGAGTTTTAAGGTATAATTTACCCTTTTTTTTTTGGTAATATATCCAAGCTAGCACCCAAAGTAAACGCCATATTCCACGATTTGACTCTCGTTTAATTTGTTAACATATCAGGGAAAAACAACTAGACATCATAAACGCTATGGGGTGTATGTATGCTTCTGTTATATTTCTTGGACTACAAAACTCAGCAACAGTGCAGCCAGTTGTTGCAGTTGAGAGAACAGTTTTTTACAGAGAAAGAGCTGCCGGAATGTATTCAGCTTTGCCATATGCATTTGGACAGGTATACTTTCAAGTATTTATTTGTAATATACATTCAAAATTTCTATCAAAATTAACCTTATATATCAAATTACTTTGCATGCAGGTTGTGATTGAAATTCCTTACCTTTTTATTCAAACACTTATCTATGGGATCACAGTGTATGCCATGATAGGATTCGAATGGACCATAGCCAAGCTGTGTTGGTACCTCTTCTTCATGTACTTCACCCTGTTGTATTTCACACTGTATGGGATGATGGCAGTGGTTGCAACACCTGATGAAAGCATAGCTTCCATACTTTCATCCCTCGTCTACGGACTATGGAGCCTTTTCTCCGGATTCATCATTCCAAAGACCGTAAGTAAACTCTACACGACATCTCTTCTATTTCCAAATGATATTTTATCGCTTATACCAACTGTTGGATTGCCTTTAGCTGTATTTTAAAAAGTTATTGTATCCATTCACTATCCAAAAGATAGGTCATCTATCAATCTAGGAACTCAAAGATGAAACAATCATGCAATTATCGACATGAAAGATAAAAATCAATATAGGTCTCCAAAAATCATGGTAATATTTCTATTCTTTTTTTATTAATTTTCAACAATAAAAAACATCTATTATAATTAATTATCTATTAAATTTATTAAAGAAATATTAAAATATTAAAAAGAATCAAAATATATAATTTTAGAGTCCTAAATTTATAGTTTTCATTTTTCAAGTTCGTGATTAATAGATGACTTATCTTTCGGGTCTCGAGCTAAATTGATAAGATTCCTTAAAAAGAAATCTATAATTTGCACACTAAAAATGATCAGTAACTTAATAAAAAGATTAGAGGAAAAATTTTTAAATAGCCATTATTACTTAGTAATTCATGTAAATGGCCACTTTTTTAGAAAATAAATGTTTCTAGTCATTATCATAAAAAAGTACTACAATACCCTTATGTTTATATTTATAATTAAAAAAATTTACACGAGTATTGTAGTTGATTCATGTAGTAATTCATTTGTTAATGGTTACACACGAGTATTGAAATGAGAAAATTTCGATTTTAGTCCCATAGGACATGGATTAGTCCGATTTTGGTCCCATTCCTATCACTTTTGGTCCCATTCCTATCACTTTTGGTCCCAAATCGATTGAATTATCAATTTTAGTCCCGCCGTAACATTTTCCGTTTAAAAAATTATCGATTTTGGTCCCATTTTGATATCGATTTTGGTCCCAAACAGAAAAATGCTAGAAATTTTTTTCTTTGCAATTCAATTGGAGGCAAAATTAAACTGATTTGGTAGAAATTTAACCTAATTTGGTTCCAAATTTCCCACGAACATGCATCTATATATATCTACTCACCAAATCATCAAATTACAACTACTAAATCAAAAGAAAGCCATTTTTTTATTTAGTTTAATTTTCTGTCGAGCTCGAGTTCGATCAAGAAGATACTCGGCTCGTTTACACCTCTAAAGGTACGTAATTTTTTTTATTTAGTTTAATTTTACAATATTGTTTATGAGCGTTCACCACATCTAATTAGCGTTTATAATTATTTTTAATATTTAATTTTAATTTTCAATTAACAATTCATTATTATGGTTGATTATTTCATAATTAAATTCTTGTAAAATGTTAAGTAAAAAATCTAGGAAAAAATTATACTTTCATAATAAAAAAATATATATAATATTAAAAATGTAAAATAAATAAAACATTAATAATATTAAACAATTTAATTTCAAATTCATAATTAATTAGTAATTAAAAAATTAATAATATTAAAAAATTTAAAAATCATAAAGTAAAATAAATAAAAATATTAAAAAATTTATATTTTTAATTAATTAGTAATTGAAAAATATATAATATTAAAAATAATATATATTATTAAAACATTAAAAATAAAATAAATTGTAAAATGTAAAATAAATAAAAAATCAATAATATTAAAAAGATTGATTTCAAATTCGTAATTATATAGTAATTAAAAAATTAATAACATTTAAAAAAATTAAAAATTATCATGTAAAATAAATAAAAAATTTAAAAAAAATTATATTTTCATACCTACATTTTGAAATTTCACTACAAAAAATTCACATTTTAGCGATTGAAGCGAGCCAAGTCAAGCCCAAAATATTAAAAATAATATAAAATAATAAAAATATATATAAAGTAATATAAAATTTTAAAAATCGTAAAGTAAAACTAATAAAAATTTATACTCATAATTAATTAGTAATTAAAAAATAAAAAATATATATAATATTAAAAATGTAAAATAAATAAAACATTAATAATATTAAACAAGTTAATTTCAAATTCATAATTAATTAGTAATTAAAAAATTAATAATATTAAAAAATTTAAAAATCATAAAGTAAAATAAATAAAAATATTAAAAAATTTATATTCGTAATTAATTAGTAATTGAAAAATATATAATATTAAAAATAATATATATTATTAAAACATTAAAAATAAAATAAATTGTAAAATGTAAAATAAATAAAAAATCAATAATATTAAAAAGATTGATTTCAAATTCGTAATTATATAGTAATTAAAAAATTAATAACATTAAAAAAAATTAAAAATTATCATGTAAAATAAATAAAAAATTTAAAAAAAAATTATATTTGTAATTAATTAGTAATTGCAAAATAATAATAATAATAATAATAATAATAATAATAAATATTATAAAAAAATATGTCGTTGTTGTGTCGTTAACATAAAAAAATAAAAAATTAAAATTAAAATATGACGTGTGTTCTTTGTTAAGTTTGAGACAAAAAAATCTGTCATTAAATATCTTAATCTTAATCTGTTACATTTGGTCATATTTCAGAAATTGTTATTAAATCTGGTCCCATAGGACTTGGATTATCGATTTTGGTCCCAAAACTAGCGGCCGTTACCCCATTTATTTTTCCGTCTAAATTGTGGGACCAAAATTGATAATCCAAGTCCTATGGGACCAGATTTAATAACAATTTTTGAAATAGGACCAAATGTGATAGAGTTGGGACCAAAATCGAACTAGGTCATGTCCTATGGGACCAAAATCGAAATTTTCTCGTATTGAAATTGATTCGATTGGTACATGAAAATTGTTGTTTGTTCGTGTAGTAGTTTAAAAATAAGCTACTAGACGAGCAAATCCATTAATGTATTCGTGTAGCAATGCGTTTTTGAAATGTTGCACGAATATACCATCACACCTACTTGTATATCAATTCATTTGTTAATAGCTACACGAGTTTACGACTGAATGTATTCGTGAAATCGTGTAATTATTCATTTTAAACTGGTGCACGAGTGAAAAAGTGGAATCATTGATGTATGTGCACATGTCCAATTTTGAATAGCTACACGAACACATGAGTGTGTTCACTCATGTACCGATGTAAAATAGTACAAATATACAAAAACACATGAGTTTTCACTCGTGCATCGGTGTAAAATCATTCAAATACACGAATACACGAGGGTTTTCACTCGTGCAAAAATTCAAAATTGAATATGTGCACGAGTTACTTTACTCCCTTCGTCGATTCGTGCACCAATATAAAAATAAATTATTACATGACTAACCATATTCAATCGTCTTCTTCACCAAATCTGAAAACATTGCAAATGCGTACAAATTTGAAATATGTTTAAAAGAGACGAGAAGAGAGGAGGGTGAAGGGGGGGTGGTTGGGGGAAAAGAGAGATGGGGAGTCGAGAAGTGGATGGTGAAGAGGAGGGGGCGGCGGGTTTGGAGAGGGGGAGGGGGTTGTGAGGGAAAAATTGTGAGGGTTTTTTGTTAGGGATCTATACAACAACAAATCGCTATCAACTATTACAAGATTCCTATTCTAGAAGCTCGATTTTGGACTATGGCTCAGATTGCCAACAGCAGTACAACTCTATTCTAGTAACATCGCCCAAACCCCAAGATGACCGTCAGTTAAGCTCTTTCCACCCCGGCCCAACTTCGGTTGCACCACGACGAGAATCCTACCCACTAAGAGCAAAATACTCTCACACAGAGAATGGAAACAGAGAACAAGATGAGAAAGAACATGAAGAGAGAGCTCTCAAGCTCTCTAACACACACTCTCTCTCTCTGTACAATCAAACCCTAGTCGCACACTAGAATGAAAAATTACGTTAAAGAGAGACGGAGATGGTAGATATAAGGTTGGTGGGTTTGGGTTTCCTTTCATGGGCCATCCACAGTGCTGGGCCGGGTAAAGTAGGCCCGATTGAAAGGCCAGCCCAATAGCAGATGGGCCATAACTCCAACATTTTTTAAATAATTATTATTTCTAAAATTATGATAATTAAATAATTATAATAAGGGTATTATTATACATTTTCTTCTTAAATGACTAATAACATTATTTTTTAAAAAAGTGACTAGTTACATGATTTGCTAAGTAGAAGTAGCTATTTTCCTATATTAATACATGAGATTATACACACCTCGTTGAAATAGGGCTTTCGAATGGAGAATCTCGTCTTAATTCCTTGTGCATTGGTATCTCTTATGTTGTAGATCGAACTACAGATAGTTATATAAATTGCCAAATGAAATCATCTTGCTTTAATTTTCTCCTCTCTAATTATATATATATATATATATATATATGTATGTATGCATGCTTGTGACAGAGAATTCCAATATGGTGGAGATGGTACTATTATGTATGTCCCGTATCATGGACGTTGTATGGATTAATAGCCTCACAATTTGGAGACATTCAGAAAATGCTGGACACAAATGAAACAGTGGAAGAATTTATTAGGAATTATTATGGGTTCAATCATGACTTCGTGGGATATGCTGCCATTATTGTTGCTGCAACAGCTGTGCTTTTTGGCTTCATATTTGCTTTCTCAATTAGGGCATTTAACTTTCAGACAAGATAGATGGATCCAACTTTAAAGATGTAAAAATATTTAGTAGTGGCACTTTATATGATGTGTTCTTTTTAACTCTATTTTGATGTTTTTTTTTTTCAAATATTTTTTTCCTCTGTTGTGCTGTTTTTCAAGAGAAGTGTATGCAACCCCTAAACTATGAAAAATGGAGCAAACGAGTCAATCCACAGTGATTGACTTAATTAACAACCACTAATTCAATTGTTATTTAAAAAAAATCAAATTTCATTTTCATTTTCATCTGTAGAACTTACATCCGTTAGGAAAAAAAAATCCAATGAAATCTAGTTGGAATGTGAATACAAAAATTAAAAAAAATCCATTATTGGAATAGTAAAAATCCAATGGATTTTGTTAGTATCCGCTAGAATTCGTTAATATTTTTTTTTTCCTAATAGTATTTAGCTATAACTAGTCTATGGAAGCCTCGTTGTAAATCATAAATTCATAATGGAGATACAATTCAGTTGAATAATTAACAAGAAGCTCTCTCATAGCTATATATTTCTCAATCATAGTTATATATTTCATTACTAATTTAACAAATCTAACCGACTAACTTGTACAATCTTGATGTCTTTTTTTTTTTACTCACATACCCGACCTGTGGTATTAAGGTGATTTGAACCCGTAACTTTTGATCTCCAAATAATTTTAATTCACCACTAGGCTATCCCTACCAGGACAATCTTAATATTTATATTGATGCGTCTTTATTATATTTTTTTAAAGAAGTATAGCAGATTTTTATAATGTGGAAATAACCACAGAAAGAATTTGAACATGGAAAAGTTCCGCAACAAATTACCTCTCATATTGGATTCTCGGTCAAAATCAATGGACATGATCTTTATTCTAACTTAGTGTTTTATCTCATATTTCCAATGGAAAAGTTCCGCAACAAATTACCTCTCATATTGGATTCTCGGTCAAAATCAATAGACATGATCTTTATTCTAACTTAGTGTTTCATCTCATATTTCCCACTCAGCACTTTTTTTTTCCTAATTTTTCTATTATTTTTATTTTTTATTTTTTTCCTTTTTATTTTTTTCCTCAATTAAAGAAGTGGATTATCTTAATTTTTTTTATCTAGCAACTCACGCAGTGCACTCGCCCGACGCTATTGTGTGGGCTCGTGCATTGCACTCAATAATTAATTTTCTCAAAATAAATATATATCCTGAAATGAAATTAGTGAACCCTAAAATAAAAGTGAATTAATTTAATTTTTTTATCCTACGACTCGCGCAATGCATTTGTCGGACACCTGTGGGCTCGTGTACTACGGTCAATAATTAATTTTCTCGAAATAAATATATACTCTAAAATGGAATAATTAGTGAATCCTAAAATTAAAGGGAATTAATTTAATTTTTTTAGATAAGTGACTGATCGACAAAATATTAACTATTCGCAAGTGCACGGTGTAGTTGTGTACAATGATGAGTAAAGTCGTATTCCATAGAGACTAATAGTTATTTTATACTCCCTCCGTCCTAATAGCAAGGTCCCCCTTGCTATTAAAACGGAGGGAGTACGCGAATACTATTCAATTCCCTAACTACTATCTAGGCAGCACATTAAAAGATTGGATTTAATTAACTAATTAAACAAGAAATTAAATAAAGTGAATAAAAGATGAACCAATGAAAATCAAGTCTCAATTCAGAGGGAAAGAAATATTTCAGGGTTTTGATTTCATTTATTTATCCATATAATGTTAATTCAATTATATGATCTATATATTCATGATTCAACTTTGATTAAGATAATCACTCATTTAATTTAAACATTATCTCAAAGTGCTTAAACCGTAGATTACATGCTAGAATTAATCTATTCATTCAATTACTAACATGCAACTTGTAAAAATTCTAAGGATTTATTGTCCTCACAATTAACCCCAAATCTCTCGATTGTTATTGATTAATGTTATTTGTGTCCTTGTGTTCTAGTGTTAAAATGCCTCTCTCAATTTATGAATTAACACAGCAAATTATGTTATCATGGTGATTAATCAATCAATCAAACAAGACTAAGAACACAAAGAATAAAAAAAGAATCAAAATGATATAATTAAATATTCATCGTACTTCAAAACAATACAAGAAAACACAGTTTTAGTGACGGAAATGGCGACGGAATACATTCCGTCAACACGGGCGATGAAATTGCGACGAACCCACCGTCGCCACATAAGGCGACGGACATATTCCGTCGCCTTCTGTTTTTTTTTATTTATTTCTAATTCCGGAAAAATAAGGCGACGAAATAGTTCCGTCGCCTTATTTTATTTTTATATTTTTTAACCGATTAATAAGGCAACGAAAATATTCCACCGCCTTATTTTTTTTATTTTATAATATAATAAAAAATCGGGTAACGGAACTGTTCTGTCGCCATGTCCGTCGTCCGGTTTTGTAATGTACGGGAACAGAGACCTTATTCCCCATTTCCCCCCGCCCCCAAATCAACCGAACCCTAAAATCGCCCACTCGCCGCCGTGACCGCCGAGCCCCCACGCCGTCGTGCTCCCTCTCCCTCTTCCTTACCCTCTCTCTCTCCATCTCCATCTGCCTCTCCCCCTCTCTCCCTCTCCCTCTCCCTCTCCCTCTCGTTCTTCCACACCGGAGCCCCCGTCTGCCGAGCCCCCACGCCGTCGTGCTCCCTCTCCCTTTCCCCCTCTCCCTCGTTCTTCCCCGTCCGCCGCCCAGCCCGCGAAGGTAAGTTTCTGATTTCCCTTTTTTTAAAATTTTAGTTTATGTTATATTTTTTTCATTTTGTGGTATTGTTTAATTTCTGTTTGATTTTTGTTTTCATTTTGTGGTATTGTTTTGATTTTGAGTCAAACTATGCTAACAAATTATGTTGTTTATTCTTTTCAAAATTTTAGTAGCATCGGTTGATTTAACCTTAGTATTTAAACTTGAATTTTCATGATTTATATTGAAATTAAATGTTTGGGTCAGTTTGATTTGTGGAAATTTTGGAGCTACAATATAAAATGTGTTATAATTGGATTTGTTGTCTTTGTGTGATTTTGGTCGTCTGCTAAGGATTTAAAAGACACAGAAAAAGGAAAATTTTGACTTTGTTCAGAATTTGGTAATGCATGAGTGGTTATTGTTAAATTAGATTCTTAGTTACCGACTGAAATTTAGATTTAGTATTCAGAACTTCTTTTTAGACTTATTATTATTTAAAGATTAGAGATTTTGGTCTTAATATTTAGATAGTCAATGATGTTTAGTAAATAATGAAAAAGATAGCAGTTTTAGTTTTATTTTGTAATTTGATTAATTTTATTCTTTCATTACTATGTATTTATGTGTATCCACTATATAAATGTTGTAATTTGTAATATAACTTTAGAAGAAATTACGTTGTTATATGTCAAAGGAATTATAACTTACAATAAATCATTTAAATAGATAATAAAAGAATGAGTAGGGTTAATTGCTAAAATAATCATCAAATTTCCACAAAATTGTAAAATTAACAGGATATTTAAATGTAATTAATTAATTAATTTTTAAAATGGATATCATTCAACATCCTTCAAAATTTTTAGTGCGATTTGTGTTATGTAGAGAATTGTGTATTGTGTATTAATTAAAAGAAATAAATGTTGAATTTATTTAAGCATGTTAGTTAATTGGGATGAGGCCCCTGGATCCCTCTATTTTAATTGTACGTATTTATATTGGGATGAGGGTCTCTGTATCCCTTTGGTGTTTGGTTTTTGCTAGTTAATCCCAGAACAAGTTACGTCGATGATTTGGTCAAAATATAGGTTTCACGTCGTTATGCTGCCAATTTTTTTCCTAATTAATTTTAATTTTGAATTTTATATTTTTATTTAATTAAGATCATGTGTATAAATGTCTATATAAGTTGTTTTTGTCAGATGACTAGAGGAGGTGGATCTCACGGGGCTAGGTCACGAGGTCTATCATCTTTGGGATCCGTTGGCGGTACCATTGATAATAGTGTCGGTCAGGATGAGACCAATGCTCAGGGAGAGGAGTCCCGCACAGTTGACTCGAGACAGGAGATCGAGCTTGAGATCGTGGGCAGGGAGAGATATGTTGATCTATATATCAATATATTTAATTAACTTACTTTATGTATATTATAATTGAATCTAATTTACATTTTCAGAGTCATGAGGCCCTCGAACGCCTATTCGAGGGCAATTACCTCTATCTTCAAGAGGTATATGCATCCTACGGGCTTCACTTGGAAGAAGGTGCCCGTGGATAGGAGGATGCTTTACTGGGCTGAGTTCAAGATAAAAAATTGATATATATGTATTTTGTGTTTTCTAATATTATTACTAACGTTGTTGGTTATTGATGTATTAATATAGAAGGAGTTTAGGTGGTCATTCCCTGATGAGGAGGTCATTCCGCTCTTCTGGAAGAAGTGTTAGGACCAGTACAAGGACATGGTGTACCAAATGAAGAAGGATGATTACCAGGTGGGCAAGAAGCCCGATTTTGTGCACCAGGAGGACTGACCTGTCTGGATAGCATACTGGCAGACAGAGGAGACTCAGGAAAAAGCTCGTCTGGCCAAGAGAAACCGCAACACCGAGCCCGATAGACCAGGATCATCCAGCCAGACTCACCATGGAGATGCCAGATCTATCGTGGATCATATGCGCGATCTGGTACGAGTTATAATAATTATTCAAGTTTATAGTATAACAAATTAACATTTTCAAATGGATTTCGTTTTATTTTGTTGAATCAGGCTACAGAGCAGCATTTGTCTGAGTGGGAGACGCGCTACCAGACCTATCTTAAGCTCCACTGCCCGGACGACCTTTGGACCACAGCCAAGGCGAGGGGAGAACAAGGTAAAATTTTACTGATATTTTAATATATATATATATATATACGTATATATAAATAATTTATATTGAAAAATGAATTACATTTATCCTGATAAATAAAGGATAAATGTGATGCCTTGGCTGCTGAGTGGATAGCGGATGGCAGTGCCAGGTGGTGGCGCCTGACAGAAAGGGACGCGCTATGGGGCTGGGAAACATGGCCCCTGCCATTCGTCGCCCGTCTACTGCAGCTGGAGGATCCTCCTCGTCATCGAGCATGGGCTCCGGGTCGCTATACACCCAGGCAGAGCTCGATGCTCGCCTGGCTGAGATGCAAGCTTAGATGGATGAGAGGCTGAGTGCCCAGCAGACGTCCATAGAGCAGGTACTGCGGAAGCAGGTCAGAATGGAGTCCCTGCTTGAGCGCCTTCTCAGACAGCAGCTGTCGGGTGGTGCTGGTGATGGATCCGGAGGATGTGATAGCGGTTCTGGATAGCCGGATGGTGAGGAGGGCCAGTAGTTGTACTATATATATATTTATGCTACAATTTTGATATTTATTTATATGTATTATACATTTTTGTAATAAATTATGTACAATTTTATATATATATATATATATATATATATATATTTAGTTTTATGATCTTTTATTATATTTGGGTACAAATAAATATTTAAAAAGAAAAAGGAATTAAAAAAATCAAATAAAAAAATGAATTAAAAACAAAAATGGCGACAGAAATGTTTCGTTGCCCGATTTTTTTTATTTTATGAATTAAATTACTTTTTTATGTGTCCGTCACCTTATTGGTCGCCCCCAATTTCACGATAATTTACGATGACACTTTAACGTGACGAACTATACCGTCGCTAAGTCCGTCGCCATATTTGGTGATGAAATATTCCGTCATTTTTCTTTTTTAGCGACTAAATTTACGAGACGGACATTTTCCGTCACCATTCCGTCCGTCACTAATTTACGAGACGGACATTTTCCGTCGCCATTCCGTCACCCGATAAATTAGTGACGGAAATTGGTTATGTGGCGACGGAAAATTCCATCGCTATTCGTGATTTTCTTGTAGTGAAATCAACTACTATCAAACCCTAGATTACTAGAGAATTAGTCACTCATAATTAAATAAATAGCTAATAACAATTCAAGAGAAAACATAACTAAATAACAAGAACACGATAAACCCGAAGGATGAATCTTGATCTTAATCTTCAACTTGTTCTTCTCATGCTCTTCAATCTCTGTCCTCATGAGAGGAATATGATGTGTGTTGTTGTGGTTTTTAATGTTAGACTATCCACATCGGTGATATTCATCCAACCCAATCTTTAAATAAAATATTAATTTCTCTCTCATCCACATCCACAACTCCCAACATTTTAACATTTTCACTCCATCAGTGACACTCATCCAACCCAACATTCAATTAAAATATTAATTTATCTTTCTTTCAATCTACATAAAATATTTGTCATTTTATTTTTTAAATAATATATTATTATTAATATTTTTTACTATATTTAAAAAATCATAATTAATTTATTAGATATATTTTTTAAATTCATAATTAAAAAAATATCCGTATAATTATAAATTCATAATTACTTGAAATGAAGAAGAAATATGAGATTGAGAATTTGGTGAAATAAGATATGTGAGAAAAAAAAGAGTTTATTTGTTTGTAAAAGTATACCAATATTAGGCTCTATTTATAGAGAGAAAAAAAAAACTATGAATGTTGATATATTTTTTATTTTTTATTTTTGATAATTATATAAATTATTTAAATTTTAAAGTAATATATATAAAATTAAGTGGCACCCAATCAGAGGGTGCCATGTGTCTTTCAATTTGAGGCTAACCTTAGGTCGGATGGTCGACCAGGTCGTTGAAATGCTTGACATTTTCTTTTTTTAAAAAAAATGTTTGGCGTTTTGCGGTGACATCCAAATGGATGTCACTGCTATGAGTGGTCTTATGGTAGGGTTTTTTATCTTAATTTTCGTGCTTGAGGAGATATATATAGCGTAGGAAGTATCTTAGTCAAAAAAAAGGAAAGAAAACAGGCCAAAATAGGAAAAAAAGTGGATTCTCAGGGCTTATTCACGACCTCGCCCGCGACCAGGTCGGTCGCGGGTCTACATGGTGCTGAAATGGCAAGAAATTTGTGACCAGTGCAAAATTCGCAAGTGGGGTCGTGGATAATACAAAGGCAACCCCCTCCTCGGTAGTGAGCTCATAGAAGGTTGTCCAAAAGGCGACCTGCGAGTCGATTCACGACCAGATTCACAACCTAGTCACCCGCGGGTCTAGTCTCAGCTCTGCTTCGTTCTCACTCATTTCTCATCCGATTGACCCGATTCTTTTTGCAACACGTTCCTTACTTGATTTCCTATCTTTCTAGGGTCTTCTCAAGCTTATTTGAAATTCATAAAAAATGGCACTAAATCCTTTCACAACGAACAAACATATGACATTACACAAAATATAGAAAACTATGCAAAACTTATCACTTCATGCATACAATGCCCATCAAATACCACTCAAATGAACCTTAAAACACATGTACAACACGAGGTTATCAATGACTCACGCAGTTCACTCGCTCGACGTTAATGCGTGGGCTCGTGCACTGCGTTCGATGATTGATACGCGGTCGTCGCGCGCCCAAAATAACTGCTTTTCCAAATGCCCAAATGGGTGTAGTAGGTGGGAAGTACAGGTCGAATCCTCAGGGAACGGTGTATTCTTCTTTCAACTGTAACTTTGGGGTTTTAAAAGAATAATTATTTAACTAATGAAATGAAATAAAATGAAAGTAATCAATATATAAAAGCCAGATTGAGATTATAATGAATAATGATATGCCTCATTTCGTTCATCGGTGCAAAAATATCAATTCAAATATCAAACAAACTAGTTATGGAATACCGGAACCCGCTGACGCATTCCTCATTTCTCCTTAAGAATCGTTGAACAAAAGAACCCTTATTATCCAAACTCTTATTAATTAACAACCCGCAAGAACCCTTAACAGATTTAATTAATCAATAGCATTATGAATTAGAGAAACCTAGTTATATTATAGGCATACGGACCCGTATGCCCATAATATCCCCATATGCCCACTGACAAAGAAAGTCAGTCTTACCACTTATCAACCCGATTAGACAATTACAGATCCATCGACTTTGATTGGTTTTAATCCTTAATCAACTAGTTGTATATTGGCCACTACACAATTAATCAATTCAGAATATAAACTTGCTATCTCGGAACATAAAAAGGTATCAGTGTGTGAATTGTGTAAAAGCAATTAAACCTCACGATATGGGCATACCAGAATTATTATAATCTCATTCCGGGAAAATAACTTAGCCACTCATATTTAATCCAATACAAGCGATCATTATAAAATACTATAAACTTGAATAGAAATAAACAACGATAAAACTAAAAAGAGAATTGTCTACAAAACTATCTATCAAAAACGGAATGCCTCTTCCAAATGACCTCGCAACTTTATATAGGCAACCAATAATTTAAGAGTCATCAAATCTCATTAAGGGCATATCGTGATATTGGCTACATAATCGCCGATTCCTTGCTCCAAATCGATCCTTCATCATTCATCATCTTTTTATTAATTTCTTTCCATATTCTTATGATTCTTTCCATCAATGTGTATTGTACTTTCCTTTTTCATATCTTTCCTGCAATAACCACAAAAACAATATGTTAAGTCCCAAATATATAAAAATACAAATAATAAATATGCAATATTTGTGACTTATCATCTCCCCACACTTAAACTCATGCTTGCCCCAAGTATGAAGAACGGAATGAAAAGAAAAGAAAGAAAACGAGAAACTAAAATAAAATAACGATAATCTAATTGCCCATCATAAACTTGTGAATCAATTAAATCAAAATAGAGTTATCCACGATCATTCCTCAATCCAAAAATTAATGCATTCTCCATCAAATCAGTCAAAACAGTCAAATAGCAATAAGAATCACACAAATCTCACAACTCTCAAGTGTTTAATATCGGGACGTGTTTGCTCTCAAAATCATTCCTCAAGTTGTTATCAACCATAAGTTTGCAAATGTTCTCTTTTCGCCACCACTATAGTCATATGACATGCAATCATCAAAAGGACTTTCTTTTGGTTGTAACGGGGCTGGGTTAACAGGTATGAAATATTTTGGAACGAGGCTAGAATCATAGAAAATCAGTGGAGTTATTCGATGAATTGAATAATCAATCAAAATCCAACATAATTTTTAATATGCCCAAATGACTTCATATGCCTTATTTTCCCATATGCCCAAAATTTCTTCATATGCCCCAAATTGTACAAAGCTATATATGCCACATTTAAATCTGCATTTCTTTTTTTCATAACTAAACCGAGAGTAGATTTTTTTTTTCCTACCTCTTGTAAAATAACCAAAACTCCACCGTTTCTATGATTAGGACAAGTTTTTTAGTTTGTGGTAGAGTGATTTTTTTTTTGTAGGTATATGAACAAATTGGCTCATATAAAGCTCAAAGGGGCTCACAAAATGATAATCAATAATTGGGTAGGCTTTGTAGGCTTCATGTGGCTATAAATAAGAAAAATGTGCCTTTATCATATGAATACATGCATAATGTCAATGTGGTCTTGAATAAGAACGAAAGCAAATTCTAGAGAAAAACAAACTCGGGACGAAAATCACACTTGAAAAGAATTGAGATTTTAAAAGTGAATTAATCTCTTAAAGCTCAAATCTCACGGGTTTTTAGCTATTTGAAAGTTCATCATACTAATTGTCATGTGGAGAAAAACAAAAATTTTCAACCAGTCAATCCATAACCAACCCTAATCTTGATTCAACTAAAATCACAATTCACAATTTGGCAATTAAATTGACTCAAACAAAAATAAAAAAAAACACAAAAAACAAACGAAGTTCTCCCTCCCCACACTTAAAATTTACATGGTCCTCCATGTTCAAATAAAATAGAGAAAGGAAGAAAATCAAACAACTTGACAAGAAATTAAAATAAAATAAAATAAAGATAAAATAAAGGAAAGAACCGTCCTCAAATGGGTGGAAATTGGAGAAACATTTGAAGCTATCTCCATCCAGTCCAGACGCTGATGATGATATTCAACCTACACAAATCTGGTGAAAATTTGGAAGAGACATTTATTGAAAATAAACAACCAAAATAAAAATAAAAAATCGACTAAAATTTAAAATAAAATTGGGTTGCCTCCCAGTAGCGCCTTCATTTATAGTCTTTGGCTAGACATGAAATGGGATCAAAATAATTCTCAAATACGAGGTGGAGTGTCACCACCGTGCCATTTGTTGCGCCATTTAAATGATCCATATGGGCATACTGAAAATATATGCACTTGATCTTGATTTTGGCTCATGTCCATATGATCTGTAAATCTCCATCTCATGGCCAACTCATCTTCATGTGCCCATTTTAGATTTTCGCCCATCATCATAGAGAATGAATCTTGCGAATCGTTCACCTGCAAAAACTCTTCAAAAATTCCCAAAAAATTAACATGCTCATAATCAGAAGAAAATTTCATATTATCAAAAATACTAAATGTTGCGATTTCCCCATCAAATTCACATGTTAATTTCCCTTTGTCCACGTCAATCTTTGTTTTTGCTGTTTTCATGAATGGTCTCCCTAACAAAACAACAGACGAGTTAGAATTCACAACTCCCATGTCTAATATATAAAAATCAACTTGAAATATCAATTCATCTACTCTTACCAAAACATCTTCGACAATTCCAATAGGATACACATTAGATCGGTCCGCCAATTGAATTATAACTTGAGTTTTCTTTAAAGGACCCAAATCTAATTTCTCATAAATTGATAAAGGCATAACATTAATTGCTGCACCTAAATCAAGCATAGCTCTTTCAACTTTTTTATCTCCTATCACACATGGAATTGAGAACATACCCGGATCTTTGCATTTCTGGGGCAATTTCCGTTGTATTACCGCTGAGACATTTTCTCCAACCAAGAGTCTTGCATTATCTTCATACTTGATCTTCTTCATGCATAGCTCTTTAAGAAACTTGGCATACTTAGGCACTTGGCGGATTGCATCAAGAAGAGGAATGTTGATTTCCACCTTTCTAAATACCTTGAGCATGTCTTGATTTTCATCATCTTTCTTCTCCCTTGCAAATCTGCCAGGAAAAGGCGGTTTCAGTATAACTTTAGGTTTAACAAGTTTAGATTTTACCTCAGTTTTTGCGCTCTCTTTTTCTGGATTTTCTGATGTTGTGGGCATATCCTCCTGCTTGGGCATATCGGCTTGGTTAGGCAAGCTGTCAATCTTCTTGATTGGATCAGGCAACTCTTTTCCACTCCTTAATGTGATGGAACTCACATTCTCCCGTGGGTTTATCTCGGCTTGTGAAGGAAATTTACCTTTGGAAATAGTTGCCTCCAATCGGGAAATCGCTTGACCCATTTGAGTTATTTGCGTTCCCATATGATTAAATCCTGCTCGAGTTTCTTGTTGAAACTTCAAACTATTTTCTGCCAATTCTGCAACAATTTCTTCCAAAGGTCTTCTTGGTTTCTCTTGCGGTGCTTGTGCATGTTGTTGCACCCAATATTGCCCACGTTGTTGAAAACCTTGTTGCGGTATGCCCTGTTGATGTAGTATGCCCTGTTGTGTTGACTGCTTGAAACTCGGATTTGGATGATCCTGCCAACGAGAATTATAGGCGTTAGAAAAATGATCATAATATCCTTGCTGTGAATTGTAACCTCCAACGGCATTGACTTGTTCAAGATTATCTTCTTGCAAAGTTGGGCACATGTCTGTGGGATGCCCATGAACACTGCATATGCCACATGCCTTGACTTGCTGTGTTGTGCCCATTCCACTAAGTAATTTGTCCAATTTTTCACATAATGCGTCAAATCGTGTATCTTTGGCGGTCTGGACATCAGCCACTTTTCTCGATCCGTCTGCTCCAAATTGTTGTTTGTTGTCTGCAACATTTCCTATCAACGTTATTGCTTCATCTGGAGTCTTGTTCATCAACGCTCCACCACTTTCTGCATCCACCATACTCCTATCACCCGGCTGCAAACCTTCATAAAAATATTGAATCAGTAATAAACTAGGAATTTGGTGTTGTGGGCATTTAGAACACAATTTTTTAAATCGATCTCAATATCTATCAAAAGATTCTCCAAACTCTTGTTTAATTCCACAGATGGCTTTTCTAATGGAAGCTACTCTAGACGCCGGAAAATATTTTTCAAGGAATTTTTGTTTCATAATTCTCCAAGTTGTTATAGATCCCGGTGCTAAACTAAACAACCATTCACGTGCATCATCTTGTAAAGAAAATGGAAATGCTACAAGCCTAACATATTCAGAATTATCAACATTTTCTTGATTTTGCACAGTAGAACAAGCAAGTTGGAAATCTTGTAAATGCTTATGTGGATCATCTCCAGGATAATCATGGAATTTAGGAAGTATATGCATAAAACCAGATTTTAATTGAAAATTCCCATGAGCTTGGGGAAGTGTTATGCAAAGTGGTCCAAAATCCATTTCTGGTGGATTAGCCAATTCACGCAAAGTAGCATTATTCGCAGCGTTTCCTCCATTATTTGCTGCATTATTCCCTTGATTATTAGCCATATTAGATTCTACAGATGATGTTGTATCTTCAAACTCGTGTTCCTCGGCAGATTCAGAAATGGGAGACAAATTTGATGTGGAAGAAGTTGCTTGCTTTGCCTTTTCTATTTCTTTCCTTCTTTTCCGTGCGGATTTCTCAACTTCAGGATCAAAGATGAGTTCACCTGTACGAGAAGATCGGGGCATAAACAAAAAAATAGACAATTAAACAATAAAATGAAAGAAAGATTACTATTGCCGTTCCACGGCAACGGCGCCAATTTGATACGCGGTCGTCGCGCGCCCAAAATAACTGCTTTTCCAAATGCCCAAATGGGTGTAGTAGGTGGGAAGTACAGGTCGAATCCTCAGGGAACGGTGTATTCTTCTTTCAACTGTAACTTTGGGGTTTTAAAAGAATAATTATTTAACTAATGAAATGAAATAAAATGAAAGTAATCAATATATAAAAGCCAGATTGAGATTATAATGAATAATGATATGCCTCATTTCGTTCATCGGTGCAAAAATATCAATTCAAATATCAAACAAACTAGTTATGGAATACCGGAACCCGCTGACGCATTCCTCATTTCTCCTTAAGAATCGTTGAACAAAAGAACCCTTATTATCCAAACTCTTATTAATTAACAACCCGCAAGAACCCTTAACAGATTTAATTAATCAATAGCATTATGAATTAGAGAAACCTAGTTATATTATAGGCATACGGACCCGTATGCCCATAATATCCCCATATGCCCACTGACAAAGAAAGTCAGTCTTACCACTTATCAACCCGATTAGACAATTACAGATCCATCGACTTTGATTGGTTTTAATCCTTAATCAACTAGTTGTATATTGGCCACTACACAATTAATCAATTCAGAATATAAACTTGCTATCTCGGAACATAAAAAGGTATCAGTGTGTGAATTGTGTAAAAGCAATTAAACCTCACGATATGGGCATACCAGAATTATTATAATCTCATTCCGGGAAAATAACTTAGCCACTCATATTTAATCCAATACAAGCGATCATTATAAAATACTATAAACTTGAATAGAAATAAACAACGATAAAACTAAAAAGAGAATTGTCTACAAAACTATCTATCAAAAACGGAATGCCTCTTCCAAATGACCTCGCAACTTTATATAGGCAACCAATAATTTAAGAGTCATCAAATCTCATTAAGGGCATATCGTGATATTGGCTACATAATCGCCGATTCCTTGCTCCAAATCGATCCTTCATCATTCATCATCTTTTTATTAATTTCTTTCCATATTCTTATGATTCTTTCCATCAATGTGTATTGTACTTTCCTTTTTCATATCTTTCCTGCAATAACCACAAAAACAATATGTTAAGTCCCAAATATATAAAAATACAGATAATAAATATGCAATATTTGTGACTTATCAATGATTAATTTATTTGATTTGGCATCTCATGCAGTGCACTCGCCCGACGCTAATACATGGATGCTTGCATTGCGTTCAATAATTAAATTTACATAAATAAATATATATACTCTAAAATGGAATTATTGAACTCTAAAATTTAATTGAATTAATTTTTTTGATCCGACGACTTGTGCAGTGCACTCGCCCGATGCTAATGCATGTGTTCGTGCTCTGCGCTCGATTATAAATTATTTCAAATTAAATATAAGCATTGTGACAATAAATCTTAAAAGAAACATAAACTTAAAATAAAACCCCCAAAAAATCTAAATTTAAAAAAAAAAACTATAAAAAACTATACCCTGAAAAAAACATAAACCCAAACTCTCTAAACTCTAAACATTAATTTGATGGTATGGAAAAAATCATAATTTGGACTAAATAAACTCATATAAGATAACAAGGAGGCCCGATACTTTTAAGGATATATATGATATTCTTAATGTTATGATTGATACTACGGTTGGTGAGATTTTTTTAGTGGATTGACCCGAGAGTTGACCTGTCCTTCTGAAATAAGCTTATATATATACTCTAAGGCAATGTTTGGTATACTGGTACGGATATATCCACATTAATAAAATCTGGATTGCTTTGAAAGATAATTGTGTATTAGCTATTTTAATTGTGTGTTT
Organism: Perilla frutescens; assembly: GCA_026008535.1. Taxonomy (NCBI): domain Eukaryota; kingdom Viridiplantae; phylum Streptophyta; class Magnoliopsida; order Lamiales; family Lamiaceae; genus Perilla; species Perilla frutescens. The sequence goes on from BRKX01000005.1 coordinate 49,204,130, forward strand.
GGTTATTAAGATAAATATACTAAGATTGTTTCACACATGTGTTTGGTACATTGTTTTATTTGGTAGACTAAGTTCTGGAATGAGTAAATTAGTTAAGGCAATGTTTGGTAGTCTAGATAAAGGCATATATACTAAGATTGCTACGCCAGAAACTGTATCCGAGGGGGGGCGTCGGATACATTATCCAGCCGAATCAGTAAATTACACCCCGAGCCTCGCGTTAAGACCAGGCCTCGCGTGAACGAATAATGGCTACCAAACAAACGGTTCTTGCTGGATACCTATACTAATATGCCTTTATCCAGGCTACCAAACATTGCCTAAGTATATTTAAGTGTTTGCCCGAGTTTTTGGTAAAACCGTTTTATGGAGAAAATAAATATGTAAGACATGTTAAGATCTAGATCCAAACACAATCAAATACCAACAAAACTTATAAAGGGAGAGTCTTGTGTTAGATCGTCTTACGGGTAAAAATTCGTAAGAATGATCAAGATCCGGATCCAAATACAATAAATACCAATAAAAATTTAATGTCATTAAATATGAGTTTGAATTCGCACTTTCACTCATCTTATAGTTTTTGACCCCTTAGACAACCTTACACAAATTTTTATTAATTATAAATATGTCATTAAATATGAATTTTAATCCGAATTTTCACTCATTTTACATATTTTGACCCGTTAAAATTGTCTTACACAAATTTTTATCTTATATGTACAGTGTTTTTTAGAGAATAATTATATGTATAGTTAATAGGACTAGAGTTCCCCAAAAAGAATGGTCTAAAGTCAAAAGTCAAAACAAGTAGTTAGCATGACGAAGGTCAAGTTTGTCGATAAATTAATTAACGCATATATATTTAGAAAGATAACTGATTTAGCTTTCATCCAACCAATCTTTGCATGAATTAACATTTTCTAGATAAAGCAAGGACCCATTAACTGTACTTTTACGAATATATATTCGCCGCATCGATATATTGAAAAGAATTAAAAAAAATATTAATGGGGAGAATTTAGCCACATAGAATTGTTATTTTAATCTTATACTTCATAAAAAATATTTATTTTGGCCTTTACCAAAGTATTCATCAGTGACCAATTTTTAATAATTTACTTTTGTTATTTTTGAAAATTTTATCACTCGCCTCTTAAATAATGGATATTATAGTATTATTTTGGTCGAAATTATGTTTTGCATAAATTTTTTTTTTTTTTTTTTTGCGAAAATCTGGAAAATTGCTTCCAATGTTCATGTTTGCATGGAGTAGAGATTCTCTAGTTCCAACTTTGTGTGTCAACCGTGTGCAAACTTTAAAATTATACATTATTTATATTATATTAATCATAATTAATATGTATTGCTAAAAATTGAAATTTTAAAAAACTATATACCTTAACTTAGGAATAATCAACCCCAAAAATCAATTATATTAACTAAAAAAATAAAATTTAAAAATTAAAAAATAATTATAAATCCTAATTAGGTGGAATATTAAATCCTAAATAAAATTGTAAAATTATGTTAAACCTAAAGAAATTAAAATTGAAGAAAAAATAAAAGAAAAGGTAATAATTTTGAGCTTTAATACACGGTTGACAAACACAAGTTAGAACTAGAGGTTTGCATGCCCCAATTTGTTCATGTTTCCGTCCAAATTTCCAAAATTTCTCCGTACAACCTAGGGGTGTGCACGGACCAGATCATACCTGAACACACCAATCGAACTGATAAGTTTCGTACCCGAATACCTCGGTCGATGGTAGGGTATATATATGTATATATGTATATAGGATATGGATCATATGAGAACACATGGTTGGTGTGAGAAATGAGAACACATCTCACACCATCCAATTTAATGATCCAATGGTTGAGATTTAAGGTGGCAATTTCGTAAATAATAGGGCAAAAAATAAGGAAGGAGGGCTATTTTCGTCCAAATCCATTAAAATTGATGATGTCAGCAATAAAAAAAAATTCTTAAAAACTTTAATCGACCATAACTTCCTCGTTTTTAATCCAATGCACACAAAAAATATATCAAATTAAAGCTCTCTTCATGCTCTTTCATTTAAGATGTTGAAAGGCTATGTTTTGATGAAAAAATACGAATGAAAAATAAAAAAGAATTTTTTTTACGCGTGCCCAGGTTGTAAATGTTTTCGTTAGCATATAATAATTCTTCGTCAGCATTATGAAAATATATGAACGTATGCTAATGATAACAAAGGATTATCATAATGCTAACATAGTATAAATTTATTAGGGTTTATTAAATCTCAATTATGGTTTATTTAATCTCGATTATGGTTTATTCCATCTAATTATCATTATTCTTTTGAAATTTAATTTTTTGTTTATAGTTCTTAATTGATTATTATGGTTTATCCTATCCAATTATAATTTATAACGTATGTTGATAGAGTATTGACATATACTAACATAGTGTATTCGCAATGCTAACGAACCAAAACTATAATGCTAATGTAGTACAAATATTATTATTATGATTTCTTTCAACTCATTTAGGGTTTACCACATCCAATCAATGTTTATTTCATCTAATTAGGTTTATTTCATCCAATTATGATTTTTTCCATTTAATTAGGGTTTATTAAATCGAATTAGGTTTATAATTAATTTTTAGAATATTTTTTTCGCCAACAATATTTGAAAACTTTAATTAGCATAACTATAATGTTTCGTTAGCATTATGATAATACTTCGTTAGCATAACGATTTGTTATCAAATCCTCTGCGATTTTTATAAGAATTACCAAATTACAGTAATACCCCCGCGCGAAAAACTTTTCAGATATTACAAAATTGCCACCGCCTTTTTCATCAAATCTGGACCTTTGATTTTTGATGAATGTGTGGTGTGAGATGTGTTCTCATTTCTCATACAAGGGGTTATTTTTATATAACCCCACCCCTATGTATATATATATATATATATATATATATATGATATAGAATAATTTTAATTAAAATTAAACCACACATAAAAAAAAAAAAAAAAATCTAAGCCAAAAGCCCTCAATCAGTTTTCTCTCTCGTGTCTGAAAATGAGCTCGTTGTCTCTTATTACAGAAGTAACAGAACACTCAATTAGACTATCGCTTCTTCTCAGTTCTTGCTTCTCTTTTTCTCTCGTCATCGCACTCTTAATTACTCTCTGTCTCTCACGGTGCCTAACTTCTTCATCGATGGTGTCGGCTTCACCATTTTCAGCTGGTTCTTACCCGAACTCACTGAATGCTCAGTCTTAGTACAATCAATTGATGAATTGATGGTATTTTTGGAAAACGCGCACGAGAGTTTTCCATCTATACACATATTGCACGTCATTAAGGTCAAGAATGAGTTGAAATTATGTTGTACAATTATTATTTACACATATTTAATTAACGTTAATTAAATAATACTCATGGAAAAATTAATATATTTGCACGTTTAAATGTCTATATGTATAGTCTTCCAATATAACAACTTGATCATCATTACTTAAAGCACTATGTGATTTTTCCCTCAGAAATAAAAATTAAAATGGGGAGAATTAAAAAGTACTATGATCCTTAAAGGAGTGTACGGTTATTCTAGGAGCACAACTGCATCATATCACAATTAGAATATGATTATCTACTAATTAGACTTTGACTGATCTATCAAATGAGAAATTCTATCACGCGTGTGTTACCATTCATATATGATTTTACACGTGGCAGATGGATCCACAATCAAAAAATTAAAGAGTTGAGAAAAAAATATATATGGGATCCATCTATCATACATATGTCAAATTACATATGGATGAATGTAACACACGACATAAAATTTCTCCTATCAAACTCAAATGGCTGAAAAGTATTGAAGCTGACGAACATTTGGTGTTATATTTAGTATTAAACTATCAAGAAATCATTTTTTTCATTCTATACATGCAAGTAGGTAAACCATCGTGATGAATTCATTAATATTCATACATCTCTCTGCATGCTATACTCAGCTGACTTGATTCTAAAAATAAATGGAGATGAAGGGTAAACAAGGAATTAAAAATATTAATTAAATACTATATATATTACAAATATATATAAATGGACACCAATCTTCTTATATGATATGAAATACTATATTCTCTCAAAAAACAAAAATGAAATACTTCATTATAACTGTAAGGCCATCAACAATGGCGTTATTCATTTTCTCTCGACTGGCTATATTTGATCCTCATGAAATATCATCTGCTCTTCAAGAATAGATTTTCCATTGAAGCTGCGACTGAGCTGCGACTCCACATATTCTTGATACTTCATCGAACGATACAATGCGCCGCCGTCCTTCTCCACCAGCGGCGCGGCGGGGCCGACCACCACATCTTTCCCCGGACCGTTCCCCACCGCGATTGACAATCTCTCTCTTAGCTTGTTCACAACGGCTCTATGCCTCGAGCTCTTGCATCTGCCGTTGCTGAAAATCTGTGCAAGAAAATAGTAACTCAGTGTCAAAACCTGGATCCATACATTACCAAAACACGAGCAAAAATTACAAATATGTCACTGAATATCGGGGTCTGACCTCGAGTTGGTCACCAACATTAACGATCATAGAATTCTGAGGGGGATTAACTTCAAACCATTGGCCATGGCGCTCGATTTGTAAGCCAGCAAGTCCGTTGTGAATGAGCAATATCGTGAAGAGGCCTGGATCATTATGCGGTGGCAGCCCGATTGTTTGATCGGGCTGTGGGCAAGGTGGGTAGAAATTCCCACCAAATTTTTGGAAACTCGAATCGAGTTTCAGAACTTCCTCTACATAGTCTTGATCCAGTTCCATGGCTTCTGATACACCTCCCACAAGTTCACGAACCATTTTCCGGATTCTTCCAGTGTATTCGAGCAAAATTTCCCTGTGGATCAAGAAAAAAGACAGAATAAATATACACGTGGACTGTACTGATGGATCATGAAACATAAAGATGTTGACTAATCTGGCTAACATTGACCTTGGTAAAATGAAATGTTTGGATAATTGAAAAATGATGAGATTATTCAGGAATAAACATTGAATGCAAAGATTCATTACCCATCAAATTTCTGGCAGTGGATCCATAATCAAAAAAATGTTTGTGATTGTTCCACATGAAATGAAACAAAAGACATGGTAGAGCTAGGGCTTTTACTGCATGTGTCGCTTATTTATGTGTATATGGTTGACATAAGAAATATTGTGCATGCATGGAAGATGAAACGCAGTTTGTAACAGAGGAATCGAAGAAAAGTACCTCAAGAGATGGGGGTTGGTGGGGCAGTGAAAATCGGGATGCACGTAGAGCTTGAGGAAATCCCTCCATAGAGTGAAGCTCTGGTTTGAAGTGCTTTTAACGTTGAAATTTCCACAGGCGATTGGAGAAGAAGTACTTTTCGCCTCGTACTGTTTTTTCTCGTCGTCGGGCAAACCGAAAAATTCTCTCACCGTTGCAAATAGTGCAGCAATCAAGGCCTCAGGCATCCCATGATTCACCAGCTGCATGAACTCACGATTATTTAATAATTACCAAATTATAATAAAAACAAGCTATATGTACGTACCATATATATATATATATATACCATCTATTGATTAAGGTTCGATAAAAAAAAAATAAAAAAAAAAAATTGTTCTTACGATGAAGAACCCCCAGTCTGCGCATGCTTCAGCAAGTTCAGTGACGGCTTTGGACCGTTGATCAGGATCAGCAGAAGTAAGGGCAGAGAAATCGATGACGGGGAGCGAATCACAGCTGGAAGCAGTAGTTTCATTAGTGTCGAGGTTAAATTTAGAAGGGAGAGCTTTGAGATTGGAAGAATCTACTAAGGATTGGACAGATTTATCGAACTCGAATGGCTGGAAAGAATCTGACGATGATGAATTATGAGAAACTGCTGCAACAACTGATGCCATTTTATCTGCTTGAGAAATGCAGGTTTTGTATGTCAGATGCTCTGAGTTTGTGTATTATTATTGTAGGATGAAGAGAGTATATATAGGTGAATTAATGTGAATGGTTGCATGGGACCGTTGTGTATAGAAAACTTATCTTTTTATTTTTATGATTATTACTATTGTTAGTTTATTGAAATTGAGTAGTGCATGTCTTTTGACTTTTATTATATATATTTTCCAGTTGAAAATTCCTGCGTACGATAAAACCTTTATGTAAGAATGTAGAAAATTTGCCTCAACAGAAACGTTGAACATGGAAAGTTACGCTGTTCAACAATCAACAAATTAAATTACCTCATATCGCTTCCCAGTCAAAATCAATGTGCTCGAACCAAAGATAGAGCTACATATATAAAAATATATATATGCATATCGGTTCAGGTTCCAATAGAAATTTCGTCTAGTGTGTTAACTTGGGACACGTCTCTTACTCAGATGATCTAACGGTTTATATAATTGATATTGAAAAAATGATGGCAATTTCGTAAGTATATATGAACATATTATAAGTTTAGAAAATGCAATGTTATATTGCAACAAATACAATGCTAAAGTACAATATTTATAATGCTAAAAAAAATAAGATATGCAATGTTATTTGATCGTAATCGTATATATAAAAGATAGTGACTTTATTATCATATAGTCAGATTATTTTTAAAAATGTAAAATATAACGTATATAATGTTAAAATACAATATATACAAATGCTAAAATGCAATATATGCAGTGTCATATTTATCCTAAGTAAAGAAAGATTAGCTGATTAGGATAGAAAATAAATGAAAAATATTGGAAATGCTAAATCTGACTTCCAAAATTGGGATATGGTAATAAAGGCTGAATAGATTAAACTTTTAAGATTCGATGAGCAATATTGCAATATATTCTAGATTGACACCCGCATATATACATATAACTAGATTTCCGCCCGTGTATTGCACGGGTTCATTCATGATCTCAAATTCAATTATTATATATTTAATGTGTCATATTTTTGTATTTTATATAATTAATATTTTACTTGGTAAGCTCAAATAATTAATAAACTACTACGTTTAAAATATTATATTATAAATTGCACAATACTTGTATGCATACAACGTTTGTAGTAATATTTATCACATTATCATCATTTTTACAAATAAAAACTTTGAAACCAACACGACTTGTAACTCGTGAAACAACTATGTACAATTGATCGTGGTTAAAAATTTATGAAAAATATATGTGAACAAAGATATAGATTTGTTAGATTTTACTCATAAGAAATTGATAATTGTGTTGTATGTAAAATAAATGTAATCAAAATAATGTTAATAAATATATATTGAAACATAAAAATTCCAATTGAAAGAAACTATAATAATGCAGCCTACAAGTCTTTTCTCAATTTATTAATTTGCATTAAAATATGTTTGATTACACTTTAATACTTAACGTTGAGCGTTGCATCTGCACAAATCAACGGTTATAACGTTAAAATACTTTTACAGTCTCACAAATGTAAACATGGATGGTTGAATATTGTGAACAACAACAACAACAACAACAACAACAACAACAACATCCAATATTTAATTTGTACAAATGGAATAAGCTAAAGACTGAATTTGAACGATTTTCAGCAATCTAAGTCAACATTTGTGAGATTCAAAAATTGCTATATTTCTATCAGTATTCATTTGTGCACACATTAAATGTTAATGTGCAATTTTTTAACATTTTGGAATAAAAGTGTAGAAACGTCCATTGTTTCGGGTACTAAAGTGTAACGAACCCTAAAGACTATACTTTCTAAAAAATAATATAATAGACTTATAAACTTATAGATATTAATCTTTGTTTAATTTAGTTATTCATTTAATTAGAATGTTAAATTGTTAAGTATTTCATGTTTAATATAATTAAAAATATTATAAATGGTATACTGCATATAATAAAGCATGCTACCGAATATGATGTTTTACCAGATAATTCACTTGATTTTTTATTTAATATATCTTGGTAATTATTTGACATAATAAAATATACTAAACGTTATCAATCACTTCTTAATATGCAAAAGTTCATATATTTATTCATTCGTACAAATATATTTTGAAAGTCATGTATATAACAGAATATGTTATTTAATATAGCACAAATTAGTTATATAATATAAATAAATATGTGTAAATGTGTGTGTTTTAGAGAGAGAAGATGGTGAGACACAGGGGCGGTTTCATTTGAGGGTGTGCGGGGTGGGCGACCGCACAGGGCCCCGAAAAATCGAGGGCCCCCCGAATATATATATATATATAGGTCCATATATGTATATATAGATAAATCGTTGAAAATGTTATCAATTAATCACTTAGCTCGGTGAAAAATCGCTTTCTTCAAGTTTCTTGGCGTTGCATTGATGCGGGTTCGATTCTTGGGTGTAACATTTCTTTTTTACTGTTTGCGCTTGGGGCCCTTTGGCATAATTTCTTTTTTTAACAAGTAGGGTCCGCCCATATTCGCACAGAGCCTCCGATAGACTAGCCCCGCCCCTGGTGAGACATTAAAAAAATAAAAAAAATTACTGTAGATGATTTGATGTTTTTGGGAATGAAATTTTTTTTAAAGAGAACTCCATTTTATAGTATCGATAGATATAGATATAGTATCAAGCATTTGATTTCTAAGCTACAAGAATAAAAAAAAAAAAAATAATAGATAGATATTTATAACCCGATTTGACTTATCTTCTCTTTGGATCGCACCCACTTTGTCCATGAATAGTGGAAATATACTAATTTGAGTAAACATTTCAGCGGTGTCAAGTGCCAACCCTGCATGAACTTGTATTTTATAAGACAACCATTGACTCAAAAACTGGAGACTGCCGTATTCAACAAATTGCCAAATAAAATATAAAAAGCTATCTAATTAAATATATGAAGAAAGTTATAAGATTTTGAGATTTTTTTTTTTTTTTTTTGAGACGGCCGTATTCAACATATTGCCAAATAAAATATATAAAGAAATATCCAATTAAAAGTATACAGAAAGTCATAAGATTTTGAGAATTTTTAAAATCTAAAATATATAAAGAAAATTCCAAAAGTTTGAAATTAATCTTAAAAGAATTATATATATCACAACATGAAAGGACTATATAGCTTTAATTTCATAAACAAACTATATAAATCTTAATATCTTATATCTAGAAAGCATGGCGACAGCTAAGACTTTTAGACTCTGACCAGTCTATTAAATTCAAATGGCTAATGCTTGATTAATTTGGTAAATCTCAATCTCATGCCGTTTTCATAAATAATAATAATAATAATAATAATAATAATAATAATAATAATAATAATAATAATAATAATAATAATAATAATGGCTAATGCTTGATTAATTTGGTAAATCTCAATCTCATGCCGTTTTCATAAATAATAATAATAATAATAATAATAATAATAATAATAATAATAATAATAATAATAATAATAATAATAATAATAATAATAATAATAATAATAATAATGGCTAATGCTTGATTAATTTGGTAAATCTCAATCTCATGCCGTTTTCATAAATAATAATAATAATAATAATAATAATAATAATAATAATAATAATAATAATAATAATAATAATAGTAAAGGCCAAATAGACCACTAAACTAATTTGGGGGCTCAATTGAGACATTGTAACTTTTTTTTTGGCTCAATTGGACCACCGCGTTTTTAAAATCGTGTCAATTGAGTCATTCTATAACAGAGTCCTAACGAATGACGTTAACTCGTCTCGAAACGACGTCGTTTTCTTTAAGTTTTTACCATAACCCATAACCCGACCCACTCGTCCAAATTGATACCCGACCTGTTTCAGCCCTCTCCTTTACCCCGAATCCCTCAACCAAAAAACCCGTTGAGTTCATCTGTCTTCAACCTGTGCCGCTGCAAACCCAGCTTCGATTGCTCTTGCCCAGATCTCCGGCATCTCCGCCACAGACCAGTCGTCGGCGATTATCATTTCTCCTCTCGCCCGACCTGGTTTAACCCAAAACTAAATACCCATCTCCCTCACTCAATCTCTCGCCCCTGCTACCGAACCAGTCAACGGGAACAATCCGTCTTTCAATTCCGGCACTGGCGAGGCCTCTACCATGTGCTCTCGACCTCCAGCGACCTCCATTTCACCGGAATCTTCCCCTCCCGTCACTCAAAGCCTCTGCCATATACCTGCAATATCTTTCCCTCCGATGGCCATCCCTGCGACTTGCAGGACCTCTTCCAGTCACTTCCCACCGCTCCTAATACCTCTGGCAGGCCCCCCCACCTTCCTCTTAGCTTTGCAATTCAATCTCCCCCCTCAACCCTCCTTGTCTGAAAAATTTTGGACGAATTCAGATTGGGTTTTGAAGTATTTTTTTTATTTGGGAGTTTCTGTTTGCACCCCCATATTTACTCTTTGCACCCCAAAAGAAAAAAAGAAAAAATAAAATAGTTTTGAAGTTACTTAAATGCCCTTTGTTCAAAAAGAAAAAATTAAGTATGGTTCAAAAATGAAATTTCGAACTCATCGTGTTTGTTCGAAATTTTATTTTCGAACATACATAATTTTTAAAATAAGTCACGTTCGGAAATTAATTTTCGAACACACCATGTTTGTTCGAAAATTGATTTTCAAACAAATTGTTCGAAAATCAATTTTCGAACGGACTCCATGAATTTTTTTTTAAGTACCGTTCGAACACAAGATTTCGAACATATCCATTATGCTTGAACAGAAGACTTCGAACATATTTAGAATATTCGAATACACAACTTCGAACGGAACGCGATTTTTTTTATACTTTTAATTTTCAGATTTTATGTTTTTTTTAAGTAAGGGCATTATAGTCAATTTTAGGGGTGCAAAGAGTAAAAAATGGGGTGCATGGAGAAGCTATGGTGCAAAAAGTAAATATGGAGGTGCAAACAGAAACTTCCTTTTTATTTTTGGATTTTGCTTGGCATTTTTATTAGAATTTGGTTGTTTTGGATGAATCGGAAAGGTTGTGTGTACACGAAGATGGGGAGTTGGGTGTCGTAAGAGCTATAATAATGGGGAAAGTTTGTTCATCACTTGAGAGAGTGCTAGCCGGTAGGGGAGTGACGAGAATTGCAGATCCGACCGGCAGGACAGTTAAAGGGACGACAGTGATGGCATTTGAACTGAGGGATGACGGAAAAGGTAGCGGCAGAAGTTGGGTGGCCGGCGGTGGAGATTCTGGGCAAAGAACAGTCGCTAGAATCTGGGCAGGCAGCGGCGGTGCCGCCATGATGGCTGGAGACAATGCCAAGAATAGCAAGGATGATTAATGGACAAAAATTAAAAACGAAAAAATGAAACAGTGGCTAGGGGTGGGTCGGGTTATGGGTTAGGGTAAAAACTTAAAGAAAACGACATTGTTTCGAGACGAGTTAACGTCCTCCATTAGGGCTCCGTTATAGAATGACTCAATTGACACAATTTTAAAAACGTGGTGGCCCATTTGAGCAAAAAAAAATTACAGTGGCTCAATTGAGACTCCCAAATTAGTTTAGTTGTCTATTTGGCCCTTATCCCTAATAATAATAATAATAATAATAATAATAATAATAATAATAATAATAATAATAATAATAATAATAATAATAATATATCTGACCTTTCTATATATATAGGGGTGCTTTATAATGTACACTGTGTTTCGTATGTAAATTATGCACTGTACTTAATTACTATAATTTTATTGTTTATCTTAGCATATTTTAATGATATAATTATCACTATATATACGATATATTGACACTAAAATATAATAAGATAAACATGTTGACGAATGAAATTTCACGGTTAATTAAATTGTGCCACGTGGAAAATAAATAATTAAATATCAAAGTTATATCGTTTATTATTTGTATTTTCATACTTAAATTAAATTAATCCTTAAATTAAATAAGTTGTGCCCCACGTTGAAAATAAATAATTAAATATCAAAGTTATGTCATTTATTTGTATGTTTTGAATTTAATTAAATTAGTTCCTAAAATAAATAATTAAATAAATATTGATATTTATGTATAGAAATAAATAATTAAATATCAAATTATATCATTTATTTATATTTCAGGGAGTTGCTTAATTAAATTCCTAAATCAAATAAATAGATATTGGTTTTTAAATACATGGATATTCTCGACCGTTAGAGGTTGACACGTGTTAATTATGTGCAGAAAATCAAAAAAAAATTATGATAATAAATATAAATATTGATAAGCCAATTATATCACGACATCTAAGCTCTAATTTCTCACAATTCTCTCTCACTGCACCTATAAATAATGGTTGTATGGAAGATGAAAAATCAAATCAGAAATTATTTAAAGAGTTCAAACAATTTAAGAAGAAATTTCAAAAGTGAAATTATCTTAAATATTCAAGGAGTTCTTACGGAATTTAAAGTTGTTCTTCACTAAACACTAGCATTTCTCCCGTGCGATGTACGAATAAAGTACGTAACATATTTATAATTATTTATCAAATTTTTAAAATAATTAATTTTCAAGGCAAATATATAGAAAACAATGTGAAATAAAAAATGATGTTAATAGTATATTATTGTATCTAAAAAATTATTCAATAAAAAACTTATTTTCTACACAAATTTTTGAAATACAACAATAATAAATTTATCAAATAAATGAAATTTATTATATATAACAATTCTTATAATTTTTATATATAAAAAATTCAAAAGTAAATTTAAAGCTAAAAGAAGTATTATAGATAATTAATTTAGGATTATTCATACTTGACATCATGCCTATAATAACTGACTTTTTAATTAATTAATTTTAAGTAATAAATAATAAATCAGACAATAATTAAAATTTGAATCAAGAAAAAATATAATGGGAGTTCGGGTTTATTTTTTAATTTAAATTATTAGACCAATATATATATACGTAATTATCCTGTGTATTTCAATAGACAAAAATATTTTAGTTCAAATATTTCTATACCATCAGTTAAACTTAGAAATTTATGCATATTTAATGAATTAATATCTTTTATGTATATTTTGAAATTAATTAGAATGACATAAAATAATGGTTCATATTTATGTCTACAATTGGATGTCTTTCAATTTGATGTAGAGACAAATTAATATTTAACTAAACAATCATTATACTATCATAATATTAAATAGTAAGAATAATAAAATATACATAATCATACTAATTTTAATTTTTTTAAACTAAAAATAATATGAATTGCATACAAACAAAATATAGACCATTACGATTTTGTGAGGTCTTCAAACTCCTTTCCCAACATAATTGATGAATTTAGTAACTTTTTTCGTATTGAATTAAATCCAAAATTTCATCTATTGATGTTTTATAACAATATATATATATATATATGTGTGTGTGTGTGTGTGTGTGTGTGTGTGTGTGCTTATTTTGTTGTTATTTATAATAGAAAATCTCTCATATTGGGTGAAATATGATTAATTTCTTTCACCAGATTGAAAAATGAGCTTGTAGATTGTTTTATTATTGTAAAAACCAACAAAAGACACCGATATAAATTAAATATGTCAAATGATAAATCAAATGAACATAAAAATAATAGTAAATACGAAACATATAATAATATCAATATGTAATTATCATAAGAGAGATTGTGTATTGTTAGAGTATCGTTTAGATCTGATGAAGAACACCAAAAGGTCATAAGATGTCAAATAAATTTATACAAACATACCCCCCCAAAAAAACAAAGAAGAAGAAGAAGATGAATAAGAACTAAATTCTCACGGAAAAAAGAATGTGAAATAATATAGTAAAAGTGTTGTTTTCTTACTAAAAGTGTTTCCCTTAAAACAACACCTTATCCTTAGTAAAAGTAAATTAAAAAAAAATCGCTAAAAGACTAATTTGAAATTAAAGAAAAAATCTCACACTTTTTCACTATTTGTTCTCGGCGGAATGCTCTCCCAAATTTCTCAACGTATAATATTAATTTTATCACAATTATTATTTTGATTTTGATTTTATTTTATGTTAATTAATTATGGGAAGACTTTTAATAGATAATTGAATTCCACATAACTAAAATAGGTTTTGTATATCTTAAATTGAATTCTCATTACCATAATAATTAAAATTATACATTTCCAAAAATAAATTTTGCAATGAGCGGGAAAAAAAATGGGTTAGAAGTGTGTTATTATATATATAGATTACTAGAAAAAGGGCACGTCTTGCGGCAGAGAAAATTTCGATTTTGGTCCCATAGGACATGGCCTAGTCTGATTTTGATCCCAACCCTATCACATTTGGTCCTATTTCAGAAATTGCTATTAAATCTGGTCCCATAGGACTTGGATTATCAATTTTGGTCCCACAATTTAGACGGAAAAAATAAATGGGGTAGCGGCCGCTAGTTTTGGGACCAAAATCGATAATTTGGGACCAAAAGTGAAATTTTCAGCGAAATATAAATACTAAAATGTAATCAGCTATGAACGATTTTTGAGCAGAAAAATTGATCAAATGTTAGATTTGTAAATAGGGGGTACTTTTTATTATTATTTTTTAATTGGATTATTTTAAAAAATACTACAATAAAAACGCGATTTAACAACGGATTATAAACTACAATAAAAACGCGATTTAACAACGGATTATAATTCGTTTTAAAATACAGACACATTAATAATGGATTAAGATTAAGATATTATTTAATGACCGATTTTTTTTGTCTCAAACTTAAGAAAGAACACACGTCGTATTTTAATTTTAATTTTTTATTTTTTTATCTTAACGACACAATAACGACATATTTTTTATAATATTTATTAGTATTATTATTATTATTATTATTATTATTATTATTATTAGGGTTAATTGCCTTAAAATACACAAACTTTGGGGTGTTTTTGGTTTTTCACACGTTTTAAAAAATGTAGTTTTAATAACATGAACTTAACATTTATTTGGTTTTTCACATAATTTTCAAATTCGGACACTCTTATCCGATCAAAATCGATCAAAAATTCGTATATTTTAAGATAATTTGGTGCCCACATAGATGTATACATGGAAATTTCCGACAATCAAGTCATTTTCATTGACTGAAAGTTGAAAATCATGTGAAAAATCAAACAAGTGTTAAATTCATGTTATTAAAACTATGTTTTTTAAAACGTGTGAAAAACCAAAAACATGTCAAAGTTGGTGTATTTTAAGGCAATTTACCCTTATTATTATTATTTTTCAATTACTAATTATTTACAAATATAAATTTTTTTAAATTTTTTATTTATTTTACATGATAATTTTTAATTTTTTTTAATGTTATTAATTTTTTAATTACTATATAATTACAAATTTGAAATCAATCTTTTTAATATTATTGATTTTTTATTTATTTTACATTTTACAATTTATTTTATTTTTAATGTTTTAATAATATATATTATTTTTTAATATTATAAATTTTTCAATTACTAATTAATTACGAATCTAAATTTTTTAATATTTTTATTTATTTTACTTAATGATTTTTAAATTTTTTAATATTATTAATTTTTTAATTACTAATTAATTGTGAATTTGAAATTAACTTGTTTAATATTATTAATGTTTTATTTATTTTACATTTTTAATATTATATATATTTTTATTTTTCAATTACTAATTAATTATGAGTATAAATTTTTATTATATTTTTATTAGTTTTACTTTACGATTTTTAAAATTTTATATTACTTTATATATATTTTTATTATTTTATATTATTTTTAATATTTTGGGCTTGACTTGGCTCGCTTCCATCGCTAAAATGTGAATTTTTTGTAGTAAAAGTTCAAAATGTAGGTATGAAAGTATAATTTTTTCCTAGATTTTTTACTTTACATTTTACAAGAATTTAAGTATGAAATAATCAACCATAATAAGGAATTATTAATTGAAAATTAAAATTAAATATTAAAAATAATTATAAACGCTAATTAGATGTGGTGAATGCTCATAAACAATATTGTAAAATTAAACTAAATAAAAAAATTACGTGCCTTTAGGGGTGTAAACAAGCCGAGTATCTTCTTGATCGAACTCGAGCTCGACAGAAAATTAAACTAAATAAAAAAAATGACTTTCTTTTGATTTAGTAGTTGTAATTTGATGATTTGGTGAGTATATATATATATATATATATATATATATATATATATATATATATATGCATGTTCGTGGGAAATTTGGAACCAAATTAGGTTAAATTTCTACCAAATCAGTTTAATTTTGCCTCCAATTGAATTGCAAAGAAAAAAAAATTCTAGCATTTTTCTGTTTGGGACCAAAATCGATATCAAATTGGGACCAAAATCGATATCAAAATGGGACCAAAATCGATAATTTTTTAACGGAAAACTTGGGACGAAAATCGATATCAAAATGGGACCAAAATCGATAATTTTTTAAACGAAAAACGTTACGGCGGGACTAAAATTGATAATTCAATCGATTTGGGACCAAAAGTGATAGGAATGGGACCAAAATCGGACTAACCCATGTCCTATGGGACTAAAATCGAAATTTTCTCTCTTGCGGCATTTAAAGGAGTTCTTCACATGATCCATTCCGAAGTTGGGGTTTAATCCAGAAACAAGGTGACAATCTTTTGAATTAACGTTATCAAGTCTTAAATTCAGAGGAAAGAAGATCAAATGATCAATTTCCAGTAAGAATCTGTTAAATCTAATACACGAATTTCATTATAATTTTCCAAATTCAACATTTAATCTAGAAACAAGGCGACAACTGACTACTTTTATTTTGACATATTTTGAGGCTTAATTGATGATGTTATAATAACAAAAGCGTATTTAAGTCATGTTCTTGTGCAAAAAAAAAAAATTGAAGATGAAGAGGAATCGAGATTCAAGATGATTGGAATTTAACTTAGATAAAAAAATGCAAGATCTAGAATTAAAATGGGCATGATTCGACCCAACCCATTAAGTTCAATCAGTGGCCCAAGGGAAGAAATACGCCACGCCGATTCAGCCCAACTCACGTGGCCCAAGCAACTGAAATCAGCAAAGCCCACATCAATTAATTAATTGAAAAGTTCAAATAGGAATTGAATTGTTTAGGTAATTAGGTCGAGAGGTTGTCTAATTGGATTAATAATCGAATTTAGCAAAATCCACTTAGGTCAATTAATTGGATTAACATTGATTTAATTTATTTTAGAGTTTCACTTAACCCCTAAATTTCTTCAACACTATATATACCTCCTCCACTCATTAGAAAACGGGCAAACAAAATTATGAAGGCACAACAGAGATTCTGGAGGCTACATCAATATTGAAGATCTCGAGGTTCTTTATTGTGTTCAACATTGTTTTGTTTTCCATTTATTTTTTCTTGTGCTTTAATTACGTCGAGGTAATTTTCTTTAGATTCTAAACTACAATGGATTTTTTGTTTTGATTAGTTTTTCAAATATCATTTTATAAATATTGATTTTGATTTCTCGAGTATGATTAGACTAAACAAGATGTTATAATATGAATGTTTAGAAGGACCGACCAAGTGAATAAATGTTCATAGAAAATTATGATCTTTTATGCTTTTAGTAGTTATTAAATTATATAGAAGGACTGGTATGCGAATATTTAATTTATTAATCGACTTTATAAATTTACTTTGAAGTTACATAAACCATGCAGATAGGATCATATTCACAATCATGTACACGAATATTATTGGTAACATGTTCTCTCCTACAAACAGATTTTTACACCCCCAGCATGCTCTGCATTTGTCTTTCAATAAGGATCTGATGTAACCTTTGTGGGGGGCATAGTTGGTGATCCGAGCACTTAAGAGGAGGACTCGCGTACGTAGTTTTTGTCGGGATGGCCATGAGTGTTGAGGATTGTAGAAGATTGCAACTGTTTCACACGGGAACGTATTCGAACATACTTTGATTGAAAAGACGTATAGCAAACTGGATGTCTACTTGAGATGCGCCAGATGATATGGAGCACAAGGTGTGGAAGGAATGCTGGTTGGGTGTGGATGAGCCCGATGTCAGAGTGAAACCCGTTGTTGTCCCGAAAGCCATTGAGAGCAAATGTCGCCATGCGTCGAAGAAAATCGGTCTCATTGTGAATATACAAAATAAAGTAATAAATGGCAAAAAAAAATTAATAAAAATTAAGACTAATATTGACAAAATAATACTTCTCAATTCATTAAATAATAAATATGAAATGAAATCAATGATATTAAACTAATATTATCGAAATTAAGAAATCAATTACTCTAGACAAGAATAAATAAGTATTAAAAGAAATTAAAGAAAAAAAATTAACAATATATATTATATATTATATCGTCCATATTAGATTCTTAGTTATAACATGTAATTAAGAATATAAGTTATAACTTATCAGTTATAATATATATATATATAGACACAGATAACAAAGGAAATGGAAAATTAACAAAAAAAAAAGATGTATATTGACAAAATAATAGTCATCAATAAATATTAACACATTAAATGAATCAGTGATATTAAACTAATATTATTAAAAGTAACAAGTATTACCCCTAAAGGAAAAATAAATTAATAAAAAAATAAGACTAATATTGACAAAACAATATACTCATCATTAAAAATAATACACATGAAATGTTCAAAAGAATAACAATTCCTAACACCAATGCTATATAGTTAATCTTACTAGACTCTTAATTATATAGATTAATGGCTATTGATTATTAGTATGATTAAAGGGAGTTTCTATTTGCACCACTACTTTTACTCTTTGCACCACATCTACTACCTGCACTACCATTTTTACTCTTTGCACCACTAATATTGACAATATTACCCTTCCTCTAAAATATGAATTTTACTTAAAAAAAAACTTAAAATCAGAAAAGTGTTTTCAATCATCTTCAACCAAGAAACCACCACGTTTTCAATCATCTTCAACCACCATGTTTTCAATCATGTTCAACTATCAGAAACCACCATGTTTTCAATCATCTTCAACCCCTTCACCATTTCCTGCATCAAGTAATGCCTCGCAGACGCAGCAATCAAACACGAAATCGTCCACACAATCCTCAGCTTTAGCTCATCATCCGCCATCACCCACGACGACGGTTCTTGGATCGAATTTTCTTCTCTCTCTCTCTACCTTCTCCGCCCAATACTTGGCTCCAAGAATCACGCAGCCGTGCAGCTCCCGCCCAAATTCAGCTTTCCATTTCAAGAAAGTCGTCGAGTTCTTACAACTCTTTGCTGTCTTCAACTGCTTCTGATTCCCATGGCAGGGCAGCCGGAGGTGAAGAGCGCGGATTTCATCAAAATTCTTCAAGATTTCATTTGGGGCCGGCACGTGTGAGGGCTGCTTCTCGTCGATGGAATCTCCGGCGTCGCTGCCGCCCTTCACCAATGGCTCCTCAATGGCGTTGATGTTGAACACGGCAAAGCTAGAAGGCGTCAGGCAGTAAACGTCCAGCTGATGGCCCGTTGCCGGATTTGTAAGAGGAGGATGTAATTGTAGTGAAAAAGTAATAAAATGATAAATAAGTAATTTTGTATTTATTTTATTTTTCATTTAAATTTTTAGTGGTGCAAAGAGTAAACTAAGTAGTGCTAATAGAAACTCCCATGATTAAATTACACTTTTGGTCCCTTAAGAATCGGATATAAACACTTTTAGTCCCAAGTTTAATTTTTCGACACTTTTGGTCTCACAGTTTATATGTCAATACTTTTGGTCCCAAAAACTAACGGACTATATTTAACATCCGTTAAGTACCTATTTTAGAGTCAAAACAATTTCTATTTTATTGATCTTAATTGGTTGAACCGCCTAATTAATGGTAAAAAATAGAGGAGTGCAGTGAAAATTTCAATACAAAATAGGTATTGTTTTGGCTCCAAAATATGTATTTAACGGATGTTAAGCATACTCAATTAGGTTTTGGGACCAAAAGTATTGAAGTATAAATTGTGGGACCAAAATTGTACATTTTGAAACTAAAAGTGTTTGAACCATATTCTCACGGGACCAAAAGCGTAATTTACTCTTATTAATATTATAGTATATAGTATATAGTATATTTAGTTACGATTTACAAAGCAATATAGGGAAAATGTCAAATGTTTCACTAGATATATGGTGACCAATCAGCATAATAAAATAAGTTATGCCTCTTATCGGCCGCTTTCATCAATGAGAAACATGCAACATACAACCAGAAGGAAGATACAAAAGAATTATCGAGTAATAGAAAACTCCCCATTCATGCACTGAATTCTTAAGCTATCCAAACCACACTAATTAATCAGCTTAGATTTAGTAATAAGCAGCTTTTAACTAATTAAAGCTTGATAAAAGTTATTCAACACCATTATCTACCTAAACCCTAATGATATGAAGTTAATTTAAATTAAATTCTTAATTCCATCAATTACGAGTACCGTAGCGTCCCTAGTAAGAGTCGGCAAATACAAATTATAACTCCCTATAATTAAATCAAATTAATTTGTTCAAAGTACTGGCAATTTGATCAGAAAATAAACATATTATACGAAAAATTAGGAAATGATGAGATTATAAATTGAAAGTTGGAGATCGATGTTACGTAAGGAAGTGTAATTAACACTCCCTGCAACAATATTGAATGATAATAAAGGATAACGATCATTCCAACATATATAAAACAAATATAGTAGACATTAATTAACACTAGTCTTCAATCTTAACTCGATTTTCCGTTGAGCTGCTGATTGCTCTGGTGCGCCAATAAGTAGTCCCCGTACTTGATTGGAACATATGCCGGCCCACACCTTTCAATTCTCATGAGTAAGTGAGTCGAGCCAACTCGTATAAGGGAGTAACCGTATAAATGAATTTACCAATTTGTAAGTTATTTGAGATCGACTCAACAAACACTCAAAACTGACTCGAGGTAAGTCGAGTAAGCTTAACAATACATGGCTTGATAGGCTCGCGATCGAGCCTTATCAAGCTCAAGGGTACTTACTTATTCTCTATTAATATTTTAGTTATTCACATATACACCCTTACTAAGTGAATTATTTTTATTTTTATTAAATATATAGGTACAACTTTTTATTTAATATTCATACATAGCCGAGTCGAGCTTGTCAAGTTTGCTATCGAGTGAGAGCTCAAGGTTGAAAAATCAAGGTGTTTACAAACTCATTCAAACTGGAAATTACATAAAAGTTTACGGATCATGGAAATCCACAGGAAATGGAGGTCCATATCTTTTTAACTTACTTATATGTAGCATAATTAGAGTTGTCAAATGGGCTGGGCTGACCCAACCCAGCCCGGCCCAAGCCCGCTATGGGCCAACCCAACCCAGCCCATGAAAATCATGGGCTGAGTGGGTTGGGTTTGCCTTGAAGAAATGGGCTCACGTTGGCCCTTTTTTGAAACCCAACCCAGCCCAGGCCCAGGCCCACAAAAGGCCCAGCTCAGGCCCAGCCCAAGCCCGCCTTAAGCCCACTTTAGACCCGTCTTAGTTTAATTTATTAATTTATTTGACCATACATAAAAAATGTTTCAACGTACTATAATTTCAAAATATAATACCATAAAATCATATTATTAATTGTATCTTGTCATATAAATGATAAATAAATTCACGAAGTATAATTATATTAATTAATGCCAGCATTTAAAAATTCAAAACCCACCTTAGACCCGGCCCAGCCCAGGCCCACATTAGGCCCGGTGTATGGGTTGGGCTGGGCTCATATATATTTAAGAAAACCCAACCCAGCCCAGCCCGTTCCACTAGTGGACCTGGGCTGGGTTGGGTCATTTTATCTCAAAACCTACCTGGGCCTGCCCGGCCCAGTTGACAACTCTAAGCATAATACATACTAGTTCAATAAATCATCTATTTAAAACAACACACATAAATATAGTAGACAATTAACACTAGTTTTCAATCTTCATCAATCTTAACTCTTTTCAGAATTGATTTCCCATCAAGTTGGTTGCTCTGTTGTGCCAGCAAGTAGTCCCCGTACTTGATCGGAACATACGCCGGCACGCAGCCTTCAGCTCTCACGAGCTCCGGCGCAGGGCAAACCACTGTGTCACGCGACGGGCCATTGGCCATCGCAACCGAAATCCTCGTCCTCTGATCGTTCACAACAGCTCTGTGTAAAACGCTCTTGTATTTTCCATTGCTGAATATCTAATTAAAGAAAACCCACAATCATGTCATCATCATAACAAGAGAGTGCAACTGAGTCAGGTAGATCAAGCTTGAGCTCAAGCATTAACTCACGATCTTGTTGCGCTTGAGGGTAATTATAAATTTTACTCTTATAGTAGTAATTATTTAACTATATACATACGACCCTTAATAAGTGCATTAGTTTCATTTTAAAACACAATCTTACGATTTCTTGCAAAATAGACAGAATATGTAATAATATAAAATCAAGCACAATATTTCATATCGATTGTTATTATATCAACTAATGAGATTTAAATTATAATTATTATATATATCTACACAATTTTGCAATATTTGATGTTATATATAAATTTTTCGTTTGTTGGGAAAATTTCAGGGGGTCTATTTAGCAAAAAATTGGAAGATTGTGTTTTACTTGCAAGGAAATTATATGTGAAGCAGGAATAATTGATCTACCTGAAGGTGATCGCCAGTGTTGACCAAGAGGGAGTTGGGCAGAGCATTGACATTGATCCACCTCCCGTTACGCTGTATCTTCAACCCGCGACGCCGTTCTGAATCAGAAGCGTAAAAAGGCCGTGGTCGGAATGCCCAGCGCTGCATCAGGATTCGGGCAGCGCGGGAGGCCATGCCCAAGCCCGCCTCCGTTTCGCCTTCATCTAGCCCGAGGCTTCTCGACACTCCTCTCAGTAACTCCATCACGACGTCTCCACATCTTTCACGGTATTCCACTATTAGCTTTCTGCACTAACAAACTCTTTCAAGCTCCAATTTCTGCAGTTTAGTTATAGAAAAACTAGCTAGATTGTATGATATTTGAGTATGTTACCTTAGAGATTCTGGTCTATCTGGAAAGTTGAAGTGAGGGTGCACAAACACCTTCAAGAAATCTCTCCAGCAAAAGATTTTCTCTTTCTCAGTGTTGAAGCTAGTGCCATACCTTATCGGACTCACAACATCCTTTGGCTGGAATTCCGGCTTCTCTTCCTCGGGTCCCTTCGAGTATGCCGTTCATCAGCTCTTCCGGTATGCCATGATTTACTACCTACGGAATCGATTGAAGATGCATGAATGAATGATGAAACAGAATTTTTAATTTTATGTTTTTTTTAAATGTTATACCATGAAGAAGCCCCAGTCTCGACATGCATTGTCCAAATCTCGGATGGCTGTGGACTTGTGATCGGGATTGTCGGAAGTGAGAAGGGAAAGATCGATGATGGGGATTGAATCTCCGGGATCTGAAGCTTTGGTTTGTGCAGAGTTGGTGTGGTCAGCACTTTTTTTAATAACTTATTATTGACGGTGTGGTCTACAGCAGAGTAGAATTTACCCATATGGATACATATTTATATTTATAATGTGCTAGCTTTCCGCCTATGGATATACTCTGTCATAATACGTCCACCAAATTCTTAGTCACACTACGTTCATTCTGTGGCTAACAAATTCCCCCAACATTAGTTGGCAGGTTTTTCTACGAACGTATGCAAGTTGGACAATGATTTCGATTGTAATTCACGACAAATATATATGGGTCAGATTATGTGCATACTCACGCAAGTTGTATAATGATTATTGATTAGATCAATAGTGATGGGCTTAAACTTGGCTACATCAAGTGTACCCAAACCCTTCCATCAATTCGCGCCCCAAAAGTAATTCGTTAACAAAAGTATTAGTCATCTATACATATATTAAAGCAAAATCATAAGGGTAAAATTATAAATAAAAAATATTAGCAAAATATTGATTAATTATAAAATTCATGTCTAAAAATATACAAATGAATTCCTTTGGTGGAGTGGTTAGTGGTTGTATGATTGTCTCTGTTACTCGCGTGTTGGAACAATGAGGGTATCAACTCTTTCAGAGTTTTATTCTTTTTTAATTTCCTTTTGTTAGTTTTTTTTATTATTATTTTGGCTCAATAATGATAAGAAACATTTTTTTCTGGGTTCTTTGTTCAATTTTCTCTTTTTTCGTTTTTTTGTTTTTTTTTTAATTTTCGGACCATCAACTTTTTTTCAGTTTTATTCTTTCGGAATTTGTGGAAAATTTTTTTTTTTCGGTTAGTCTTATTCTTTTTTTATTTTTTTGTTGGTTTTATTTTTTCTCTTTAATTTTAGAATTTTAATTGATGATAACTCCTCGAATCTGTTGATAGCTGGAAAATTTAGCATTGAAGATCATTTATCTTCTAAATTTTATTTACATTTAGATCTTTGACATTTTTCCTTCTAATCATTATTTACATTTATCGAGTTAATTACATAGTTAGAAGAGATTTGAGTTATTAATTCTTTTGATATAAATGGTGGATATTGGTATTGAATTTTTATTTTATTTTTACATAAATGGTTGATGTTGTTATTATCTTGATTTACAATTCAAATATAAAACTCAGATCTCACATATCCTCTCAAATTTCAATATTTTTTTTGTTGGAAAGTGATAATGAAATTTCCATTGATGTCGAACAAGACACATAATTGTTGGCTGTCGAAAATCTTTTATAAATTTTCATGAAAAAAATTAAATGTCTTTTAACAAAACAAAATGAGATAGAAGTTTTATATGTATGATTCTTATGTACTTATTAACAATTATTTCTAACACAATGTGATACTACCTCCGTTTCATAATGTTTGTTGTTTTGTTTTTTTTATCTGGAATTAAGAATTAATTTTGTGGACAAATATACCCATCCCTTATATATGCTATAAAATCTAATTCATCTATATTTTCCTAAAAAATAACAATATTTTCTCTCTCCATATATTTTTCTCTCTTCATATATTATAGGTAAGTTAGAATCAAAAAAATCTTGTAGGATTTGAAAGGGTTAAAATTGGGAGAGAGGATGTCAAATTATATAAAACAACAAACATTTTGAAACTAAAAAAAAAACCTTAAACAACAAACATTATGAAACGGAGGTAGTATTATATAACAAAAATGTAATTAAGTTTACTTTTAAAAAAATATTGTAAATGTGCTTATGATTATAATTTGAAAAATGACAAATATAATGTTGTATATATAAAGTATCATTTGATATAATTATAATGATTCTATATTATTACTATTAGAACCAACATAGTTTTTTTTTCCCAAAGAATTGTCAATACAAGACCTGAAAGATGGATAATCTATAAATCCAGAACCTAAAAAATGAGAACTATCAATCTAGGACGTGAAAGATGCAAATTGTCAATATAGGACCTAAAAATCATGTATTCTGATAACTTTTAAATTTTTAATTATTTGTCATAATTTATTTATTAAATTTAATTGATAATAAAGGAATTTCATTGAAAATTAATAAAAAAAATAATTAAAATAAAAAGAAATCAAAATAATGATTTTTTAGGTCTTAAATTTACAATTTTCATATTTCAAATTAGTGATCGATTACCCATCTTTTAGGTCCTAAATTATAATTCTAAAAAAAATAATTTTGTACTTTAAATGCTTAAAATAGTTTCCGTACATCGTACGGGAGAAATACTAGTTATACTAAAAGATATTACCAATGGTCTAAAAAGAATAGTCTGTTAATTACTTGTCCTATTTTATCTCAATTGAGATTTATTAATTTCTATTAGAATTTATATTTAATTAATTAAAAAAATTATTGTTTGAACGTGGTGCACGAGTCCGTGCATTAGAGTTGGATAAGTATATTGCACGATAAAAAAAAAAAAAGTAAATCAATTCACTTTGATTTTAAGAATCACTAATTTTTTAATGTATATATTTATTTCAAAAAAAATTAATTATCGAATGCAATACAAGAACCATGCGATAGCATCGAGCAAGACTAAAATCTACCTCATGGTGTTGATATCAGCCGCGCACAAGTCCATCTCATAGTGTTGATAAAAATTGGGTCTTTAATTTAATAAACATGTAATTGAAATGAAATTGTGTTACGTTGATTAACCAATGAAATCAAACTCCTATAATATACCTCGCTCTGCCCTATTAATCATTTCTTCCAACTTTGAACGTTTGGTTACTTATTTATTAGTTTATAGGTGAGGTGAGGTCGGGTCGGGTTCACTAGTCTAAAGTTTGTGCTTTGATAGAGGAAGGAGGGTTGGGTGTTACGTCTTTTAATTATAGATTATGATACCATAGTACACCACTAATCTATACACTTGTAATTCATTTAGTTAACATTTTGTCCAACGGTAATAATATCAACAAAACAAAGGCAAGAGCAGCAGTTCGATTTCGATCAACACCCCCCAACAGAGAATTGCTGCATATATTCATTATTTCAACTGTGATTATTGAGCATAGATTATATCCCTAAATCCTCTTCAATCAAACAATTTGAGCATATATACATTATATCACAACTCCAAACTTGATGAATTTATTCTCATTTCTGAACATCACACAGTACTGCCAATTAAAGCAACACAAAAAAAACAAGAACATCTCCGTTTAATTTTTTTATGAGAAACAAATCCAAAACTGCTACTTACATTTCATGTAGATTGATGATGATGAGTGAATCCTCAAGAGGCCTACTCTTCGACTAGCCCTCCCGATCCTCTTACATTATTCATATAAATTAAGTTATCGAAACTGAGGAACAAACTCAGCTCCGGCTGCTGCTGCTATGTCTGGATAAAAAGAGTTTGGCACTGCAAGAAGCAGACCTCTTGATAGAAGATGACCCTGTTTGCATACACCTTTCAATCGAACTCAATCTCAACAAGCTTCGATTCATTCCAATTGATCTCTTTGTTCCCTTCTCTTTAACCAACTCGCTGTCTGAATTCTTACCAAAGGCATTAGCCACAGCAGCACTGATCATCGAAGCAGATAAAGAATCCATCGACACCGATCTTCTAACACCTACTGCATCAACTTTGCAGTCATCTCCTAATTCAACGTTTTCGTTCATCTCCACCACTGTTTGAGATCGGGCTTCTTCCCCCTCACTCTCGCTACCCGAAACTTCCTCTTCAGCCTGGCCCGAATCATGAGAATCCGCCGGCAACGGACCGGGTACCACGATCCCGGCCCGACACATGGGGCAGTTGGTGTGCGATCGGAGCCACGTATCAATACAAGGGATGTGGAAAGCGTGGCTGCACTTGGGCAACAATCGCAGCGTCTCATCTTCTTCAAACTCGCTCAAACAAACGGCGCAGTCGCTTCCTTCAACTAGGCCGTCGCCTCGTTTGTAGTTGACGATCGTGATCGCGTTGATCACCGACGGCTGCAGCCCGATTGTCCTGATATACCATATGGGATGGTCAACGACGGGCCCGTAATCTTCTTCGTCGAGAGAGGAGTCGTCGTCGTCATCGTCTCCTGCTTCGCGCTGCGGCGGCGGGCTCCGCCGCCTTGTGTTGCTCCAGACGGTGTAGAATTTGTAGATTGTGTAGCAAGTGAAGAGGAAGAAAGCGGTGGCTAGGACGGCGAGGGAGACGGTGAGAGCTAAAGAGAGGTTCGGGCTTTTGCTGCTGCCTGCATCGCTGGGGGAGGAGACGGGAGGCGGCGGCGGCGGTGGTGGCGGTGTGCTTGTGATTAGCTGTCTGCAAAAATTGGTAGGGCATATATTCCAACATGTTTTGGAACACCAGCCATCCGGATTCTTTGAGATATCACAAACAAATTGACTACAAAGCGCAGCAGTTACAGATTCATTGAGCAGTTTTCTGTGATGGAAGGCCATCGATCAGCAGCAGAGGCTGAAAGGGAAGACGATTGGGTTAGAGAGAGAGAGAGTCATTGAGGTTCTGGTTTATTGTGAGAGGAGCCAATTCAGACGATGATTTTCTTGGATTGCAAAATTTTCTTGACTTTTATGTGTGGCGTTAAAGTCGCAAGCGGCGGACAGTTTCGGGCTTCATCTGGCCCGGCCTCGTCTTCTGCTGCTGGGACTTGGGAGTCGGTTTTTTCTTTTTAAATTTTTCATTATTATAAAAAGTAAATGACTATTTGCACTACAGATATTACTCTTTGCACTTTAATTTTTACTTTCTGCACCACACTACATTACTTATTTACCATTCACTTAAAAATAATAATTTAACTTTATTTAAAAAAAAAATCTTCTTCTTCCCAGCTTACCGCCGTGTCACGGGGCGCTTGTAGTGCTTGGGTTAGTAGCGCACCGTGCGGCTAGTAGTCCGTCCTAGACTACGTCTGCCTCCCTCACAAAAGCTTTACTCGCAAAGCTTGGTGCTAGTGCTGGCGGCCCAGGCGGGTGCGGGTGGCCCGGGGTGCTGGGGCGCCAGTCACGGGAGCCCGACGGGCCTCGGCAGCAAGGGGCCCGACGTTGCCTATCCCAAGGATCGGGATAAGGGAATGGACTTGTCCCGGCGTATCCTGGGAGAGGGGATAGGATGGGGGTGGCATCCCGTGACAGCTCTCCCCCTCTGGAGTTGGCGACGTCCTCGGCGCCACGGTCATCAGGTACGCGTCGATCAGCGGCTGGAACGCCTTGAGGGTCGTCGCTCTCTCCCACGTGCTTTCCTCCTTTGGACAGCCCTCCCACTTCACCAGGTACTCTCTGTGGAGCTTCTTGCGTTTTGCGGCGTCCCGGTGGCAAAGGATGGCTTCCGCGATCCGCTTCCCTGTGTTATTGGCCAGACGGAGCTGGGGACGGACGGGCATGGTGCGCGTAGCGTCCACTTTATCTGCCTGGAACGGCTTCAGTTGGCTGATGTGGATGACATTGTGGATCCGCCACCATGGGGACAACTCTACTCGGTAGGCTACCTTCCCAATGCGCTGCAAAATGGTTAAGGGCCCAATATATTTTGGCATCAACCGGGCGTCCCGCCCTCGGGATGCTTTGGAGAGTCGTTGGTCCGGGACCTTCACCATAATTCGGTCTCTCACTCGATATTCCACGAAGCGTCGCTTCTGATCTGCATATTTTTTCATGCGCTGTTGTGCCTTCTCCAGGTAGCTTCGGGCGAGGTCGAGGTTCTGCTTCCATTCCAGAGAGAAACTCTGCGCCGGCGAAACTCTGGCACCTTGTGGGGCGTCGATCGAGTGTGGGAGGAGCGGTTGTTGCCCGGTACATATCTCAAAAGGCGTACCGTTAGTGGTAGAGCACTTTTGGGCATTGAAGCACAGCTGAGCAGCATCCAAGAGCTTCACCCAGTCCTTCTGATTGGCGCTGACAAAGTGCCGAAGATATTCCTCCAGCATTGAATTGAAGCGCTCCGTCTGCCCGTCGGACTGTGGATGAAAGCTCGAGCTCATATTCAACTTGGACCCGAGTAATTTGAACAGCTCGGTCCAGAAGTTGCCAGTGAAACGGGAGTTCCGATCACTAACAATATCCCGCGGCAGTCCCCAAAACTTGACAATGTGCTTAAAGAAGAGTTGAGTTGTCTCTTCTGCTGTGATTGTCTTGAGGGCTGGCATAAAAGTGGCGTACTTCGAGAACCGGTCTACCACCACCACAATCGCATCCAAGTCTCCAACCTTGGGTAAACCGGTAATGAAGTCCATTGAGACACTCTCCCATGGTCGTGAGGGTATGGGGAGTGGCTCTAGCAACCCTGCCTTCTTGTGTCGATCCGCCTTGTCCTGTTGACATACCATGCAGGTGCGGACGAACGTCTCAATCTCATCTCGCATCTGTGGCCAGAAGTACGCCCTCTGTATGAGGGCCACGGTGCGTTCTTCACCGGGGTGTCCCGCCCAGAGAGTGTCATGACACTCTGCGATGATAGTTCTCCGTAGGTCCCCGTCTTTTGGGACATAGAGGCGGTTTCCCTTTGTCTTCAAAAATTTCTCTTCGAGCCAAAAGTTCCGGGTCTTCTTTTGCTCGACTAGGTTGAGTAGGCCCTGTGCAGTAGGGTCTTCCTTGGTGAGCTCACGGATTCGGTTCTTCAGGTCGGTGGTCGCTTTGCTGGAGGCGAGAGCCGCCACCACCCGTTGATCTTCCAAATCAGCCCTACGACTTAGGGTGTCAGCGACATGATTGCTGGAGCCTGCCCGGTACTCCAATGAGAAATTAAACTCTGCAAGCAATTCCTGCTATCTTGCTTGCTTCGCAGTCAGCTTCGGTTTGGTCAAGAAGTAGCTCACTGCTGTGTTGTCTGTCTTGACCACAAAAGGGAAGCCCAGCAAGTAGTGTCGCCATTGTCTTAAACAGTGAACAACAGCCAACAGCTCCTTCTCGTGCACTGGGTAACATCTTTCGACGTCCTTCAACTTCCAGTTCTCAAAAGATACGGGGTGCGCTCCCTGAGTTAGCACTCCGCCAAGGGTAAACTCGGAGGCATCCGTCTCCACAACAAAAGGTTTGGTGAGGTCGGGGAGTGCGAGCACGGGGTCACTCATGATCGCCTTCTTCAAATTTTCAAAGGCCGATTGTGCTTGGGGTGTCCACTCCCACACTTCAGTTTTCTTCGTCAGATCCGTTAAGGGGCGGGCAATCTCAGAGTACCCCTTCACGAATCTTCTGTAGTAGTTAGCCAGCCCAAGGAACGATCTCACTCCATGAAGATCTTCCGGCGGCTTCCACTCTTTAATGGCTTGGATCTTTTTAGGGTCCATGCGGATTCGCCCTCTCTCAATGATGTGGCCCAAGAACTCGATCCTATCTTGGTCAAATGAGCACTTCGACGGCTTGGCATAAAGCTCGTGCTCTCTCAGTCTAGTGAATACCTTGCGGAGGTGCTCCAGATGTTCCTCAAGGGATTCACTGTAGATGACAATATCGTCAAGGTACACCACCACGAACTCGTCCAGGAACCCGTGGAGTACCTGGTTCATTAAGGTGCTGAAGGTGGCGGGGGCGTTTGTCAAGCCGAAAGGCATCACCAAGTACTCGTATGCCCCGTACCTTGTCACGATGGTTGTCTTGAACTCATCTCCCTCCTTGATCCGGACCTGCCAGTAACCCGATCTGAGATCGATCTTTGAAAAATATTTTGCCCGGCTGAGGTGATCGAAGCAATCCGCCACCAATGGTATTGGATATTTGTTCTTCACCATCAGCTTGTTCAGGGCGCGGTAATCACAACACATCCGTAGGGTGCCATCTGACTTCTTCTGAACAACACGGGGGCACCATACGGGGACTTCGCAGGCCGGATCAGCCCGCTCTCGAGCAACTCTTTTAATTGCTTCCTGAGCTCCTCGAGCTCAAGGTATGACATTCGATACGGTGCTCGGACAGGAGGCTTTGTACCCGGCACCATCTCAATCTCATGGTCAACCGCCCTTTTAGGCAGTGGTTTCTTTGGTAGCTCGTCGGGCATGACGTCCTCGAACTCCCGAAGAATTCTCTTCACGACCTCGGGGATTTTCCCCGACTTCTCTTCAATGTCTTCCACTCAGAGGGTGCATAGGAATGATGGCTCATTCTTTCGGCACCCCTTCACAAACTGCATGGCGGACAATGGCTTCGAACTCGTCTTGGGCGACACTGTCTGAGCCACACACGGTTTGTTGCCCATCATCATGAGGGCCCCTGCATGAGGCATCACGGATGTCTTCGTATCCCATAAGAAATCTATCCTAAGGATGAGCTTGAAGTCGTCCATTGTTACCACGGACAGGTTTGTTCTTCTTTCATATGGCCCTACTTTGATCAGCACGGACTTTGCAACTCCAGCGATCGGTTGGGCAGCATAATTGATGGCCTTCACTCGGCCCACTTCTTTCTCTAACACTAGCCCAAGTCTCTCAACTTCAGTGCTAGCAAGATAGTTGTGTGTGGCCCCCGTGTCCACCATTGCCCGGATGGGCTTTCCGTTGATTTTCACGTCGACAAACATCAACCCTTTCTCCTTGGTAGATTTTGCCGACGCTTCTCTAGCTGCTCCGCCCTCCATTGCGGGGGCCGTCTTGATATTTCTGGGTAATGCTTTACCCTTTCGTGTCTCCGTTCTTGCCAGGACATTGCATCTGTGTGAGAAGGCTCCGAGATTCTCTCCTTCACTCTCGGAGTCTTCCTCAGGCTCTTCTGGGACTGGCATCGGTTCTTTCTTCTTCTTTTTGGACCTTTGCTTGTCCCACTCCATGTCTCCACATAGAGCATTAATTAGTTGTCGCTTCGGGCAATCCTTTAGCATGTACGGGCCGTTGCACAAAAAACACCCGTCGAATCTCGAGCTTCTCGCGGCTTTGTTGCCCCATCGTGGGCGGCTTTTGTCCGTGCTTTCTTGGGAACTCTCTTGGGAGTGGGAGGGCTTGTCCCCTTCTCCCCTATTGTAGGTGGGGCGGAAGGGTTTGCCCCCACCCCCTTTCTGTTGGCCACCATTGGGTGGTGATGGCTTCTTCTCCCGCGGCTCCGTGTGATAGTCCATTAGGCACTCGGCCGCGGCCATCGCGTCACGGATGGTTGACACTCGTTGGCGTTGAAGTTCGGCACGTGCCCAGGGCTTTAATCCATCCATGAACTAGTAGATCTTGCTTTCCTCATCCATCTTCGGGAGATCCAGTAATATCGAGGCAAATGCCTTCATGTACTCATTAACCGTGCCCGTTTGTTTGAGCTCCCGTAGTGCCTTGCGAGCATTGTACCCAGCGTTCTCCGGAAAGAACTGTTTTCGGATGGCTTCTTGAAGGAGATCCCAGGTATCGAGCCGCTCGCGTCGATCCCGTATGTCTTGATATTTTCCTCGCCACCATTGCTTCGCGTCTCCAGTCAGATACATTGTGGCCGTGGCAATCTTTTCCGACTCATCGTCAATGTCTGCCGCAATGAAATATTGTTCCATATCAAAAAGGAAGTTGTCGACCTCCTCCGCGTTCCTCACGCCGCTGTACAGCTGTGGCTCGGGGATCCGTTTCTTCGCTCTCCCGCCAGCGCCAAAATTCTCCATTCGGCCCGCCAGCCCTCTATTGACAACGGCTTGCTGGAGTAGCGCCATCTGCGTTTCCAACCTTTCAATAGCCCGTTACATATCTCCCACAGTTGACCATGCCTCCCGACTCTCACCCAGTCGATGGTGGAGATCCATGTTCTCCTCTTTAAGGGTGTCGACCTTATCCTGTAAGGTCGCAACCTTTTCCTCTAATTCTGCGACCACATATCCCAATTGGGCACACTCGCCCTCAATGGCATTGACCCTCTCGCTCTTGGTCGGGGCCTTTGGTGGAGACCCAATTTCGTGGCCCGCTTGGCCACCCCTCGTGTTTGATGCAGTAGCAGTATTTTCCATAGTAACCCGCCTCGGTCCGTGGATCAGGAGCCGAGGCTCTGATACCACCTGTCACGGGGCGCTTGTAGTGCTTGGGTTAGTAGCGCACCGTGCGGCTAGTAGTCCGTCCTAGACTACGTCCGCCTCACTCACAAAAGCTTTACTCGCAAAGCTTGGTACTAGTGTTGGCGGCCCAGGCGGGTGCGGGTGGCCCGGGGTGCTGAGGCGCCAGTCACGGGAGCCCGACGGGCCTCGGCAGCAAGGGGCCCGGCGTTGCCTATCCCAAGGATCGGGACAAGGGAATGGACTTGTCCCGGCGTATCTTGGGAGAGGGGATAGGATGGGGGTGGCATCCCGTGACACGCCGCCACCCTCCCTCTCAACCGCCCTCCACCCTCGTCTGCTCCAGAATCCCTCCCCCCACCCCCTCATCGGTTCCCCCTCCCCGCCCCTAAATCCCACCCTCTCCTCGAAATCCCACCCACTCTTCTCCCCAAATTTCGAATTTCACCCAAACTTCGAACCTGCCATCCTCTCCTCAAACTGAAATTTTCGAACATTCAACTTTGTTCGAAAATTCTTTTTCGAATATGATTAATAGTTTCGAAAGAATATATTTTCGAACTAAATTTCCACCATGTTTGAAAATTGATTTTCGAACTAAAGTTTCATTTTCGAAAATTGATTTTCGAATCAATCTCACATGTTCGAAATTTTGTTTTCGAATCAGATGATGAATGACTCCGGATCTTGATTGAGGGGGCGATGAATAATAGGTTTCCAATTCTCATTTTCAAAGCCGCGGATCTATAGCTTTTTTTTGCATAAATGATAGGAAATGAGAGACAAAGCGGGGAAGGGAAGAAGAAGAAGAAGAAGAAGAAGAAGAAGAAGAAGAAGGGGAAGAGAAATCGTTTGGAGGTGGCTTCTGCAAATTGGTGTTGAGGAGGTGGCCGGCGACGGTAGTTGCTTATGTTGTTCTGCAAATTGGTGGCGGAGGGGAGGAAACGCAGAAGGCAGCAGGAGAGATGATTTTTTTTTCTTTTTAATATTCTATTTTATTTTTATTTAGTAATGATATTTATGTAATTTTATAATTATAGTTTTTTATTTATGTTATTTTGTGGTGCAAAGAGTAATTTTTGTAGTGCAAATAGTCGCTCCTTATAAAAATTTGTAAAAATTTGAGTAAATTGAAAAACCCTACTCGATTTAATTTTTGAAATTCGATCCGACCTTAGAATGAAACCATCTACTATATTTCGTGCAATACTTGGTGCTACACAATTTAATTTATTAATTTTTATTCGATTTTTAATTCAATTTCAATTTATTATGTTTTATTTTAATTTTACACTTATTATTTATGGTCCATTCCATCCTACCCAATTAGGGTATATAATTAATTTTTAAATATTTTCTAATTAATAATTGATTATTTCATAAAAAATAATTATATACCATATGGTTATTGTTGTGGTTGAAATCATCCACTACATTATGCGGAACACTTTATGCTACAATATTTAATCATCTACCACATTAGGGTTCACTTTTCCCAATCAGAGTATATAATTATTTTTTAATATTGAATTTTATTTTCTATTAATACTTGATTATTTTCTAAAAAAAATATATATTACCCTAATTGAGAAAAGTGAACCATAATTAATAAGTGTAAAATTAAACTAAAGCATAATCAATTTAAATCGAATAAAAAAAACGAACTAAAAATCAATATTTTTAAATGTGTAGCATAAAGCGTAATGTAGCGGAGGATTTCATCCATTACTATTGTTTTGAGTTTTTTTTTTTTTTTCAAATATGGATAATTCAATATTTTTAAGTGATGTTTCATATATAATCGATATCAATGAGAACTCAAAGCATGTGTTTGGATATTTTTTTATCCGTAAAAATATTCCGGATATTTTATTTTTTTTAGACGATATCGTTTATAAAACAATATTAACACTACAAAATAAATATCGAGACACATATTTTTTACATCATTTTATAATATTGTCATAGAATTATGTATAAAAAGATCATTTGAAAATACTATATTATGTCCATTTTGAAAAGTTGGGCACCAACCTTAGGATTGCGTCGAATTACCATTCAATATTGACATTTTATTATATTTGGAATTTGTTCGATATTGCAAAAATAAAAATTATATAATTAAATTAAATAAATAATATAAGACCATGAATAACGGCAACTATACAAGTGTGGTCGCGCTTAGGTGGAAAAAAAAAATTTGAAAACACACGACCTTGTGGTCGACCAGCCACCCAATTCAACCACTTGGGTCTCCTGCCAACCTTTTGCTTTGGCCAATAGGATGGAGACAATTGTCTCCATCCTATTGGCCAATTAATTTTATAGTGAAATATATATAAAATTGATATATTTTTTATATAAAATATAATAAAAATAAATAAAAAATATATCAAAATTCATATTTTTTTATTCTCTACAAATAGACATCAATTTTGTTATATTTCAACACATTTTAAAATTATCTATTTTTTTCTCTAGTTTTCTATATATCCAAATAATAAAAAAAAATGTAATTTTACGAAATATCGTTTAATGAGTGCAATTTTTTTTTTTAATTTTATGAAATGTCGTTTAATTAGTTTGTAATATTTTTTGAATAGATTATTTTATCCGAACAATAAATCTCAATCATTCATAAAAAGCACAATCCATGTCAATTTGATCTCCACCGTTTATCATAAAGCAATAAATCTCAACTATTCATAAAAATGTAATCCATTCATAAAAAGCACAATCCATGTCAATTTGATCTCCACCGTTCATCATAAAGCAATAAATCTCAATCATTCATAAAAAGCACAATCCATGTCAATTTGATCTCCACCGTTCATCATAAAGCAATAAATCTCTGAAAAATCGTCTTATGGCAGAATTATTTCCAAACTGAGGTGGTTGTAATTTTATAAAATATCGTTTAATGAGTGTGATTTTAAATTCATGTAATTTTAGAAAATGTAATTTAATTGGTGTGAAGTATCTTGTAATTTATGTTATTAATTTAGTTTGGAATATTTTCATTTTCTTGTTATGATTATAAATTTTTATATTATTTTTATTACAAGTAATATTTTAATTTAAAAATAAAATAAAATAAAATAATAATATATAATGGTGTGGTTGGGTGGTTGGGTGGTCATTGATAAAACATGTAAAATAAATGTGATTGGGTTGGATGAATATTGATGATGTGGAAATGAAAGAAATTAATTAAATATTGAAGTGGTTGGGTGGTTGGGGTGGTTGCTCGTGTTGATATTGATAGTCTGAATGGCTAAATATCGTCAATTGTTTGGCAATTAAGCGAAGAAAAATATAACAAGTTGGGGGAGAGCAATTCAACGTATTATAAGGAAGTGGGGCCCACGAAGCAGGTGTAGTTGGTCAACAAAAAGAAGCTGTGAATAAATTTAAAATAAAAGCTGTGGTATTTGTTTTCACACACACTTTTTTTTTTCTTTAGCAAAAGTTTGGAGGTGGACAAGATTTCTTAGAAATTATAATACGTAATACAATCAATAAATAATAACATTAGAAAAAAAACACTTGAGAAATGGAAATTGGACTGCAAATAGAAAATGAAGAGGATTTGACCCCCTTTTTTTCTATTTTTGGAACAATAAATCTCAACTCTCAAACTTAATACATCTTCTTTTTACGCTACGGTTTGAATGAATTATGATCCTTCTTTATATGCAGATGAG
Organism: Perilla frutescens; assembly: GCA_026008535.1. Classification (NCBI taxonomy): domain Eukaryota; kingdom Viridiplantae; phylum Streptophyta; class Magnoliopsida; order Lamiales; family Lamiaceae; genus Perilla; species Perilla frutescens. The sequence continues at coordinate 49,241,324 of BRKX01000005.1, forward strand.
ATCCTCTAATCTAAATTGTGTGTCATAGTAGTGTGTTAATATTAAAATTGTATAGTTTTAATAATATTTTTCATAAAAGTAAAATTTAATATGTTATAGCCTAATTAATATTTATCGCTAAAAATTGAAATGTTTTAAAAAATTATATACCCTAAGTTTTGCATGCATGTAATTTACTATTTATTTAATATTATTTCTTTATAACATTAATGCACACTTAAAATGCATGTACACACTTGCGCACAGTTCGGTAATATTACGTTCAAAGGATTACCACGAGATTAAATTATTATTTGAAAAAAAAAAAAAAACAACTATTGATTGAGCAATATAGAACATGTGTATCCAATACATAAATTTCGAAAATAATAACGTAAGGGTTGAAAATAAAATTACTAAAAATTTCGTTTTTAAAAAATAGTACTATAACTTTCAACAATGAAATGTTTTTTGGAAGGAAATTGTTCTAAACAAAATACTCAAGTTTGAATCCGTCGTCATTCCAACACTCTGTTGTAATATTTTTCGACTGAAAATATTTTAATTTGAATTTTAATTAAAAATTTAAATTTTAATTCATTCATTTTTCTATTTATGGTTTGTTTAATATGATTAGTTCATTTTTAAGATTTGAAAAGAAAAAAAAAATATTGCGGTGAATATAATTCATTGGCGCATTGTAACACAATTTTTTGTATTTAATTTTGTAAAACACAAAATAGTGTACAAATAAAATAATTTTCAGATCAAAACATATTTATATAGAGTCAATCTCTATTCTTCCTCTGATTATTCCCTTCAAAACTTGATGTTCAGATGGTCTTCGAAGTTTTCGGGGAAGATTTGTATCATCAATCTTGTTTGACTTGGTATTTGGTAGTTCACAAACTAGCTAGCTCGATTCACTTGCATATGTATCCGCAACTGTTACACATAGATAATTCATTGATATACATATAATTGTTACTTATATATGAATTATAAGTATTAGATTAGGAAAAGTATCACTCATAACACTAAAATGTATTATCCGTAGCCCGAAAAATATAATCCATGTTATTTTGATTGTATGAGGTTATTACATCCCAATCATGGTTTAATATATCTAATTAAATTAGAGTTTACTAATTTGGATTATGGTATATCGAAAAAATTAATTATTGAGCGCAGTGCACTAACGCACACGTTAGTGTCGGACAAGTGCACTGCGTGACTTACCATATCATCCATGTAGATACTTTATTTATATGAGTTTATTACATCCCAATTAGGGTTCAATACATTAGGGTTAAGTTCATATTTAATAAAATTCAAAGAAATTAATTATTGAATGTAGTGCACTCGCCGCCTGATGCGTAAAATTTAATTAGAGTATATATTTATTTTGAAAAAACTAATTGTTGAGCACAGTGCAGGAACCCACGCATTAGCGTCGGGTGTGTGCATTGAAAGAGTCATTGGATAAAAGAATTAAATGAATTCATTTTAATTTCAGAATTCACCAATTCCACTGTGGGGTATATATTTTTTGGTATATATATACCAAAACGCATGCATGCTACACGCCCTCACGTGGAGTGCACTCGTCTGTCTGAGGTCAGACGAGTGAATGGAAGAGCTGCTCTTCAATTAATGCTTTCAACTTGCTTTTTTATGTGTGTTTTTACTTAAAAAATGCATTTAACAACTAAAGCATCACTGAAACGAATACTCACATGTAATCTCATGAAATTCATAACATTAAATGGAACAAAAGGTAAGAAATATATAGATATATATATATATATATATATATATATATATATATTTGCAGATTAAACTTGCAAGGAACAGGTGGCTTGTGTTTGCATCTTCTTTTAAATTCAAATAAAATAAAATATTTGGCTAAGTGTGACCATCCAAATTCGGCCACTTCATTTCTTGGCGTGTTAGAATTTTATTTTATTTTTTGGCAGAAATTTTCAGTAATGCAAACGTTTTTTGCTTCGCGTAATTGCAAACTGTTGGATTGCATTTGCTTCAATCATCCTCTCTCTCTCTCTCTCTCTCTCTCTCTCTCTCTCTCTCTCTCTCTCTCTCTCTCTCTCTCTCTCTCTCTCTCTCTCAACTTGTTTATCAAACTTCTTAATTGTTGCATGTTATTAAGTTCTTCACATAGCCTTTGTTTTTTTTTTTTGTAGTAAATGTAGTATATATATATTTTTGTTTATTCTTCTCCACACCGAGTATTTTGTCAAGCATGGCTGCAACAAGCTCATCATCCTCGTACAAACTCCAGACTTTGACCACTTTTATTTTCCGGTACAGAGCCATGTCCGGTGGTTCGTGGCGGAGCCACCAAACGCACCACTGCGATCTGCCGCCGTATAAGGTGGGAGGTGGTGGTCCTCTTGATCAGGGGCTCAGGTGCCTAAGCGTCAGCTCCAAGTTGGGAATGTAAATTTACTTGCTTCACTCTTGAATAATTACTCTTTTGCCTGTACATATATATGGGTAATTTACAATATAAAAAAAAATGTCATTTTGCAATTACAAGTCCTTATAAGTATTGCAAATTAAAAAAAAAACATTTAATCACTTTGCAATTACAATACCCCAATTTTTTTCTAGGCAATTCAACACTCAAATCTAAATCCATACCGAGTATGTTGAAGTTTTTTTAGCATAATTGGAGTAAATTTCAATTTTGGTCTCACAGGACACGTATTAGTCCGCTTTTGGTCCCAATATACTATCATTTTTGGTCATTTTTCAAAAAAAATTATCAAATTTTAGTCTCATAGGTTTATGGTTTTCGAATTTGATCCCACGATCTTAAGGTCAAATTAAAAGGGGGACCAAATCAAAATTTACTCAAGTTGGGACCAAAAAATATAGCATTAGGTCTAAAAGCAGAGTAATGCATATTTTGTCGGACCAAAATTGAAATTTAGTAGCATAGTTGCAAACGTGGAGTGTCCACAAATAAATTTGACAGAGCATGTTGAACTAAATTAATCGGAAAAAATTATCGAAGGTGATGTTTTATTTGCAATAATTAAAATATCATGTTATAACTGAAAAATGGCTCAAAAGTTATGATTGTTAATACAAATAATTATATATATATGTGTGTGTGTGTGTGTGTGAAAATAAGTTGCATTTAATTTTTTGAAGGGAGACGAATCAAAGTGACGGGATAAGGGAGCAACCACAATTGCCAACTCCACCGAAGTTTGACTTCTCAAATTGGTAGCAAGTTCTTTCAAATTTAACCATTAATGATATTCCATTCATACAAATTCATCTTCAAAATATATATATAGAAGATAAAAAATTAATGTTTGAAATATCGATCAAAGTTGAGCAAGTCGTCAGTTCTTGTGCAGGATGAAATGGCTTATGGGATCTTTAGTAACATTTCTACTACCATTTTGGAAGAACAAATGGGGTAACTTGCTCACATTGGAAGGTATAACATATATATATATATATATAGATTTCATCATGAATTTCTGTATGCCAGGGGTTAATTAACACTTTAGTATTCATTATAATTCTCATCATCTTTGAATAATTATAAATTAATACCCGATCTTTGGATGTTGCCTTTAATCTGGGACCAGACCAAAATTTTGACCTCTTTTATTCAATTTGAACAAAACAAGTTCTTTCATCTTTGATTTTTTTTTTTTAATCTTATATACGATTCAAAATAAGTTCTTTGATCCAACATTTCAGACCCCGAAAGTTCGGTTCGATTCTAGATTTTAACCTAAAGATTAAGAAAATTTTGAGACTCAACCTAAAAGGTTGGGTATAACAATCAATAACACATCTCCACTACAGAGATCACACTACATCAACAATTATTTAAAAAAGTTGCTGATGTTGTGTGATCTCTAAGATTGGGAGGTAACTTGAATTTTGGACATGATCAGGGAAGGCGGAGAAAGTCGTGGGAGAGGTGGAGGTGGTGGCGGAGGCGGTGGAGAAGGTGGCAACCACCGCGGATAAGGCGCTGGAGGAGGTAGTGAATCAGCTTCCAGATAACAGTAAACTCAAGGAAGCAGCTCAAGTATTGGAGCATGTATCAAGTGTAGCTGCCCATGATGCTCAAATAATTGAAAATATAATCAAGGTATTTATATATATATATATATATATATATATATATATATATATATTTTTCTTAAGAATATTAGTATCTCTTTTATTTCTTAATTAAATATTTTAGTATACAGGTTAGTGATGTGAAGAAAGATTTGGATGACCTGGAGTGTATTGTTGAGCCAATTGTTGAGAAGCTCATACATGGGAAACACATAAAAAAAGTCGGGAATAAGAATTAATTATAAATGTAAATTGAAAGCCTATAACTTGTTTTCTTTCTTTTGGTGTACAAATTGAAATAAAACTAGGAGGCCCTTTTATCATGCAAAAGGTAAGCCGCGCACATGGCCCACAAATTAAAGGTTTTCACTAAAATTTTTATATTTGTGTAGTATTAATATGTAACTTTTTTATATACAAGTGAATATTCATGATACAAAGTCTACTATATTTTAAAAGTCCAATTAAATTTTAGCTCAACTTTTTTAAGCCCCTGCATTGTTTTGGAGAATAGACAATTCATTGGGTCGCTATAAAGAAGATCGATTCGAGCAATTGAAAACAAATTTGGATTTTTATTTACTTATAATAAATTTAAATTATTTGGATGATGTGAAAATCTTGAGAATATTTTAAAACATGAAGAGGTCAGTGATCTCGATGGTTTAGAATTATTTAAAGAATTAAACATGTCACGATATCTTTTACCAAAATGATATGAGTTACAAATACGCGCGGATACAATTGATGGCTGCAACCAATCGGACCATGCATGGCAAATATTCACAATCTTGGTGCATGGTCCCTTCAAAATATTATTATGCATGGTGTGGGTGTGTACTCGGGCAGGACCACCACCAATTGCAAATATGTGTGTGTGTGTGATAATTGAATTTTAGTAGAATTTTTATTTTTTTTCAATTTTTAAATGGATGTTTCTATATACACCATCATTTTTTCATTTCACACCACCAATTAAAATAATTTAATAATTATTACTTATAAAATTACTCTAATATCCTTATTAAAATAACAAATTTGAAAAATGAAAATAAACGTAAAAAACAATTGAAAAAGTCTTCTTCCCCACCAGCCCCATCTGGCCATCCCCTCACTACCATCCGTCGGCAGTAAGCTTCCCCTTTTATGATTTTTTTTTTCACAACCCGCCACCCTATCTTTTCTTCCACAGACCACTTTCATTTTCAAAAAGCAAAAGTGATTTTTGCTTCAATTTTTTTATTTTTGTATCAAGAAGCAAAGTTCTTTTTCCTCTAATCGATGTGGCCGTTGTTCAAACTAGAGTGAAGGGATTCAAAAAAATATAATTTTGAATCATGTCTTATTCATTCTAAAATTAATTTTTGAATCCATGTGAAGATATACAAACTGAGTTTTTCGAACCTAGTTTCACGCGAGAGAGGTTTTCTTTCATGAAGAATTATAAAATTTCGAATGCAGTATTGATTTGTGTATTTGCTTTGTTTGTTGCTTCAATTGCGTTGAAATCGTGTAATAGTGTGGAGATCGTGGCTACTGCGACGCTATGCTGGCGGTGCAGGGAAGGGAAGGTTGGAGAAGAAGAAGGGGATGCAACGGAAGTTTGGTGGCGAAGGGGGAAAGTTTTTTTTTATTATTACTTTAAAAGTAGTGGAAGAATTGATTTTTTTTTTAAATTCATTTTAAAAATCTATTTTTTAAAAGTAGAAGGGTAAAAATGATATTTACTGTGGTGTTTAAAGAAAAAATGTGAAAAAAATTAAAATTATATGTGGTGTATAAAGTAAAGGGGTGTATAGAGAAAAATTAGTGGTGTATTTAGAAATAACCTTTTCAATTTTTTCGTTGAAAGTCTAAACTTTATAATAAAAAACTAACATTAATCCACCAAAAAAAAAGATTAAAATATATTTTCAAAATTTTCAATTTTTTTATTCAAAAATTATAAATACAATTTTAATAATAATTATAAAAATAATAAAAATAATGAATGAAAAATCTGAATAATAAAAATGGTCTAACACAAGATTCTTAGAGTTAAAGTAATCATAATACCTACTCCAAATAGGTATTCAGAATCCAATAAGAGCACCTATTTAATTAGGTGAATTAGGTGAAGATATCATAAATAAAGTTAGCAGACATTCAATAGAACTTGACTTAGAATCAGTGATAACTGATAACTGATCTCTAGACCGATCTCAAATCTTAGAAGTCTAACGGGAAGAATTCAAAACCTTGCACGAATTCAAATGAAGAGACAAAATGAGGTTCAGAATAAGATCAGACGATCCACATGCTTCAATTTTAGATAAGAAATCATCAAGGTCAGAGAGATAAAGTTAGAAGATAAGTAAAAAAAAGGAGGAGGACCAATCAAAAGGCTCCTAAAAGAAACTAACTGAGACTGTTGAGTCCAGTTGTTTGGGAGTGTCATGGTTTCTAAAAAAACTAGTTGAGACTGTTGGGTCCAGTTGAGTCTGTTTTCTCTCTAGCTGGTAGTTTTTGTTGCTGTCTCTAATAAATCAGTTGTACCTGATCAGGTCAGCTGAGATTTTGGGCCTTTAATCCGCAGTTTTAATTTGAGTGTTTTCTGGATTTGTGCATGCCCCCTTTAAATACTTGATTATTTGCTTGGGCCATTAAAAGGGTTAAGGCAAACAATAATTAAACTAACCAAAATAAAAGACGAGACCGAATAACATACTAATAAATATGTAAACTATATTTATCTCACTATATAAAAGCTGAATATTCTCCCACTTTTTTCAGAAAAGTGTCTTACACACTTGTACTTTCCATGTATAAAGAATAAAATATTTCTTTGGAACAAAATCTCTCGGATATTATCGTTATGCCAATTTTATTTGCAATATGAATGTTATGTTTTTTTTTTGAAGTATCGTTATGCTTTTTCAATTTTTATTATGCTATTTTTAATTATCGTTATGCCTGTGTTTGAAGTATCGTTATGCTATTTTTTTATTTTCGTTATTCCTATTGTTATGCCTGTTTTTGAAGTATCGTTGTGCTGTTATTCCTATCGTTACAAAGTATAATATGATGCGTATAATCGTTATGTCTTATATAATTAAATTAATCATTATCACACAAAGTATAACGATAACTTTCGTTAAAAGAATTCGTTACCAATAATGAAAGTAATAGTTGTGTTAAAAAATTAATTATTATTAAATAACGATAACTTTCGTTAATCATTTCGTTAAAAGAATTCGTTAATCATTTGGTTACCAATAACAATAATTTCGTTACCAATAACGATAATTTCGTTAAAAGAATTCGTTACCAATAACGAAAGTAATTAAATTAATCATTATCACACAAAGAATTTCGTTATGATTTAAACCCATAACGAAAGTAATAATTATGTTAAAAAATTTCGTTATACATAAAAAAAAGAATAGCTTTAGTTTTTAGAAAAATTTCATTATGATTTAAACCCATAACGAAAGTAATAATTATGTTAAAAAATTTTGTTATTCATTAAAAAAAGAATAACGTTAGTTTTTAGAAAAATTTCATTATGTATAATTAAATGCATAACGTTAGTTTTTTTAAAAAAATCGTTACGGCAATCGTTATTTATTATCAGTTTTTGTTAGGTAAAATTTGGTAGGGATCGATCATTTTTTTATTTTTATATGTTAGGTGTGGGTGCATTTATTATTTAGTTATTAAAAAAATGTAAAAGGTACACTTACCCAATGATTGGGGTATGAGGACAAGTGTGTCATAGGGGTATTTAAGACATTTACACTCCAAATTGCCCATAAAACTACTATAGCCTTATACCTTGTATTTTTCCCAATTACTATTTTGTTTTATCTATTTTTATACATTTCCACTATAAAAATTTATTGATCACATATATTACAATTGCATGATTGCATTCATGGGAAAAAAAGGTTTTTTAAATGGAAGCTATTAAATTCTTATCTAGCTAACCATTATCATAAGAAAGATTGTATAGACTTATTTATAGACTTAGTTGATATCCATTAAACGGTTAAAAAATATTGATTACGAAAATTTGATTAATGAATTTGCTTCTAGAAATCTTAGAAAATGCATTCTATAAATAATAATTTTAAAGTAAATTTATTTTATATCTGAACTCATGATTTTGAAACATTCAATAATTAGAATACATAGATATGGGATTTTGAAAAATAAAAATAATTTTGAGATGGGTTTTTTTATGGCATGCAATAGAAATTAAGATAATATTGATAATGATAAATGCTGATGCAATGGAACCATCTCAACCTAAGTTCATCATTTATCATACAATATTACATCATAGAATTTTTTTTATTTTTTTTTTCAGAAAATTAGAGAATTGCTTACAAGGAAAATTGTATTCCTTTTTTTTTTTTCAAAATGTATTCCTTTTAACTGCCGCAACATGTCTGTGTGCTGCAAGATACAGAATGTTCCTGAACAGCAACAATAATTGTTTATTTTTTGTGGGTAATTCTATTCACAGCCTCCAATTTTCTCCTAGCAACCCCATGTATAAAATTAAAATAAAAGTATTAATTTTATGGACTCTTTAACCCTTTAAATTCCTACTCCATTATTCCCTATATCCCCTCTTTGCAAAAAAAAAAATTCAGGACCATTATTTACCAATATAAAGCCACATCACTCTGCCTTTTCTCAGTGTCGTTAGGAAAAACTAAAGTTAACCTTGCCTTTTTTACCAAAGCAAAAGATAAATGGCAAATTTAGAATTTCCACAACAGAAAAAAGGCAAATTCTAAGCGAAATTCGGATAAAGCTTAACATGAAATCTTTGAACGTATCACATACTTGTTAAAAGTAGGGGTCACAAGCGTCATTTTATACCACTTTAAAAATTAATCTCAAATCTAAAATAACTGTTTAATTTCAAAATTAAACTTATTTTCCAAAGCGAACTGCGAAATTCACACAAGGGTTGTTGCTCAGAAAATAAAATTAGATCAAATGAAAGCAAATCGTTAAAAAATAAAATAAAATTAATAATAGATCAACCTAAACAAAGAAATCAGTAACTAGTCACATACATTGTCTCCAATAACGATGTATCTCACTATTAATAATAATAATAATTTAAAAAAAACAACAAAAGAATCTTTAACACCTAAAAAATACTAAATCATATATAGTCCGATAAATTCGTGCGCTCAAGCAACTAAAACGACGGCGAATAAACCAGCGGCGGCGGCGAGTCCTGCTCTGTTCAAAACGGCACCGTTATGATGAGAAGGCACTGGAGCGACACCGGCGGATGGAGTCACGGCGACGGATGGTGCCGGAGATGGAGTGACGGTTGACGGAGGAGGAGCCGGAGGCGAAAACACGGCCGCGGGAGAAGGAGAAGGAGACGATGACGGCGGAGGAGTGGTGGTCTTCGCAGGGCTAGGGCTAGGGCTACCGTGACTCGGCGGCTTCGACAACGGAGAAGGCGCCGGAGCTTTAGCGACTGAGGACGGCGCCGGAGCGCCGGAAGGTGACTGCGCCAGGGAGCAGCCGATCAGCAATGCCGACATGAACAGTGAGAAAACCTTGGAAACCGCCATTGTTAGTCTCGAAAGTTTTGGAAGGAGGTAGAGAGAGAAAAAGGGGAAGTGCGTAGAGAGATAAAGTGAATAAAGAGAGCGAGAAGATTTTTGGGATGTGAAGGGAGTACGAGGTAGGGCAAGGGTATTTATAGGGAGGAGGGAAGATTTGGATCACAGTTACCGTTGGATCGGAGATTTTGCTCTAACAGCTAACCAATGACTGGAATAGAATAGACGGTGGAGATTTGATTAACAAAACGCGTTAGTATCTGTCTGTTTGGGAAATTAAATTCATAAACGCAATTTCCCAATTATAGATAAGCAGGTTAAATGTATTAGAGATGGAAACGCGTCTGAATTAACACTCAATTTCTAGGCTGGATTTTCTCTAATTCATCAATTTAATTACTGCTTCTCCATTAAGTAATATTATAGAGTACTTTTTGAAATTTAATTTTCCTGAAAAATAAATGGTAGGAAAATAATCAAAATATATTTACTCAAAATTGAAGTAAGATAACATTTTTGTGCATTCAATGTCTATTTTATATATGTTTCTTTGTCCCAACTCAATGATGGACAATAACTTTTTTCCTTTTTTTTTTTTTTTTCTTTTTTGTATATCATGAAAGCAACAATTTGATGTCTACTTCTATTTCCGTTTTCATTTTGGGTACATATTAATATGTAGATATTATTCAACTCTATTCAATGAATAATGCTAGCCAGCGAGATTCTGGCTAGCCAAAATCTAATTTTTTGATGATTAATAAAGCTGTATTATTAATAAATTAATTATGTTAATTATTAAATGTTATATTTTTACTATATTATCCTTCTGTCATGAAATTAATGATTTGTAATTAATTATTAAAATCACTTCAGAAGCGGATTTGAAGAAAGGGGCGCAGCTTCATCTTCTTTCTTTTATTGACTTCTTTATTTTTTTCCCATCTTCGATTTCTTCTGAATTGAAGCGCATATAGAGTTGCCCTAATTATTATGGAGGGCATCAATATAAATTTATTGAATAATTAGTGTTTTATAAATTAAATTAATTAATTATTAAAAATAGTAAAAGATTATGGCTAGCCAGAATCTGGCTGAAAATCACTGCTCATTATTCAATTATGTGCTAATAGTCTATATTATCACAATTTTGTTAAAAGTTTTTGGTTTGTCACACCACGCTTTAATTTTTAAAACGACGCCAAATTTACATTTCTTTTAATTAATTCATCCCATAAAAACTAATTTCATGTGGTCTAACTTTTTTACAGATGTGCGTGTAACATGTACATAACACATGTGTTTTATTAAATCATGTCATTTGATGCAATATAATTCCCAAATCAAATTGTGTCTCTCAAGGGACAGAATTTTAATTGGAAAATCTCAATCTTGGACACATTTGATGGATAAAAAAAAACACATTTGAACAGATAACTCCCTCTTATATATATATATATATATATATATATATATATATATATATATAAGCTTAAACTTTTGATTTCGGGACCAGTGTGGTATTTGACCAACAGAGTAGTTTATTTTGACAGCAATTTTATTAATTATTTCTTATAAGTCAATATATAATTTAAGTTAATTGTGCTTGGTTCGAGGGGGATAACAGAAAATTGAGCTGGCCGGCGGTGGTGACGCGGTGATGATGGCGGTGGCGACGCGGCCGGAGTTGGGAATTGATAACTAACATGAAATCCACTTACCAAGTATTTTTTTTTTTTAAATAATGAGGAAAGAAAAGAGCAGCTTGTATTATAAATTGATTGTAATAATAGGTTGCTGACGTATTTTGATGGAATCATCAAATTGTAAAAAGAAATACATTGTTACAAGAATAACTTTTTTAAAACTAAGTAAGAACTCTTTACTTTTTTTTTAATAAAATACATGTGATCTATTTTAATTTATTTTTAATGATTTTACTAGAACAGAATCCTCTGTACGACAATTTGGTGTGCAACTTCGTGTGATCACCACGCTCAAATATAGTATGTTTTCTAACAATATAGTAATTATTAAAATTAAACTTTAATTATGAATTAATCAACACTAATTAACATTAGAAATTAACACTTTAATTATGAATTAATCAACACTATATTAACTAAAAATTATAAATATTAGATAATAGATTAATAATAGGAAATAAACCTTAATAATCAACAAACTGAAAAACAACAAGTAAAACATAATTATAAAAATTATGATATAATCAACACTAAATAGCAAAGGTACTAAAAATAAAAAATAAAAACCCAATCGAAGAAAAATTGAAAAAATAGATGAAAAATCTATTTGGGTCCATATCCTGTCGTTTTGGTTTAGATAAAGTTCTTTAATTTAGAACTCATTATTGTACTAAAAAAAAAAATAGAACTTATTATTGGCATGTAAGGTGCAGACAGAAATAGATCATAGCATTCAAAAATATTATTGATATCTTAATAAAGTGTCATGTCACGTATTAATGTCAGACAACCCAGTCCATCACATGGTTTGGGTTAGGTTAGACGGGTCTGGTCGCTCTTGTCTTAGCCCTCCTAAAATAAAAGAAGAATTTGGTCAGCGTTGTTATTGTAAAATTTTCTTAAATTTTGAAAAGATTATAACTTTCTCGATTTTAATTAAATGTAAGCGAAAGAAATAAGAAATTAAATTAAAGATCTTTTCATGATCTTTCATTTAAAATCTCATATCGGCATATTTGAATGAAGAAATATAGATGAAAAATACAAAATATTAATTTTTATTCATATACAAGTTCTAAATGAAATTAAATTATACATAAATAATTTTAAACCCTAATTGAGATGTAATAGACCTTTAATTATGATGTTATAAACTATAACTGAGATATAATAAGCTCTAATTAGGATCAATGTATTGTAATTGAGATTAATATATAAACTCTAATTGGGATCTAATAAACTTACATTTTAGGGTTAGAACTTATACTTTTCAGTATTATAAATGATACTTTTACTATGAGATATATTTTTTTTCTGGGTTATAAGGACTGATCGGATGGAAGTATTTGCTTGAGATAAAAGTTCACTTTGTTAGCGGATTATAATTATATTGGTAACTTAATCTATAATTTACAAAAGCCCTAGTCAAATATGGTGATTGTGAGGGTTTACTCTCCTAAATCGTCGTACATCAATGGTGAACACATCAACTGATCATTCTCATGGTAATCCATTAAATAATTGAATTATAATACTCTAGTCAATTCAGACTACAATGGTGATTGATATATATGACATAATGGAATCAGGTATTCATGGAATCAATTTAATAATATAATGATAATTTTTATGATTGATATGTATACAGAATGAATATAATGAAATATTGTTTTCTTTGTTAGGGTCAGTTACGATTAAATACATAAATTTTGACACAATTTGTAATTTAGACACGAACTTTGAAACGTTGTAATTAAACACAATCTTGCAACTTTTTTTTGGTAAAATAGACACAATCTGCAATAGTATGAAAACCAAACAAAATATTTCATACCGATTCTTATTGTATTAATAAAATTGAAATTACAATTATGCTATATATTTATACATTTTTGCAATATTTCATGTTATATATTAGTTTTTCGTTCGTTGGAAAATTTGAGAGTACCTATTTTGCAAAAAATTATAAGATTGTGTTTTAATTGCAACATTTCAAAGTCCGTTTCTAAATTGTAAATTGTGTCAAAGTTTATGTATTTAATCGTAATTTACCCTTTTTCTATCATATAAAATCAATATTTTATGTACTTTCAAATTTTCTTATAATTGAATAAAGTGTATGTATTAACTAATATTATCAACATATGTCGTAATCTTTTTCTTACATTCTAATTAAACTACATTTTTCTTTTTAGTATGTGAGTTTTTTTCTAATTTTATTTTAGCAAATTATAATTTGTGTATTTTATTGAAAATTTTTATTCTAAAGTATTTAACTAATAAATATGCAATAATGATTTTTATAGCTTAATAAAAATATTACTTCATAAAAATAGTTTATCATTTCAAATTTTCATTTGAATATATTAAATTATATTAAATACATAATTATTTCAAGGCTCGTACTGGCCTTTCTTTACTTTTAAAATTAGCTTACATTCCCCTTTATTTAGATAGAACACTTAACACCTTCAACACACATTCCATTTAACCAGTTATGTTAATCTGAACCTCTCAAAAAACCAAAAAAATAAAAATGATGTTAATGTGAAGCAAGGCACAACTAGCATTGGAGCTTCTAGTCTCGATCATGTTGATCAATTATACATGTTAGACAATTAAATAAGAAGGTAGCATACCTTCGGGCAACGACAACGACTGTGGATTACCCGGTCAATTAAAAAGTATATATATTAAATTGCTAAACCGAAGCTAGCTAGTGATTATTGGGTGTAGGTATAATATTTAGTTAATTTCTATTACAACTTATGATCCACTTACAATCAAGCAAAAAGAATAAGAATGATCGAACGAATAACGGCCATGAATTTCTCATCGCAGTTAAAAACAATTAACAGACAGTAATAATGCGTTACCACCTTATTCTCATACGAAAATCAGATTATGCGACTGGAATTACCAGATATCTCTCGCGTTGCTTCTCTTTCAAGTCCATCCACCGCACTTCATGAGTCTGCTGATGTAGCCGGGCTCTCGCCACTTGGTCGCCCGGTCTTGTTGCTGATGAGCGCGGGATTGCCATTGACATCTAAGCCATATACGTGGCCCATTTTGGCGCGTTTCGTCTCCAAATATCTCATGTTATCCTTGGTGATTGGAGACACGAGGGGAACCCTGCCTGCGACAGCCAAACCATAGCCCTTGAGCCCTATGTACTTTGCAGGATTGTTCGTCATCAGCTTCATAGTTCTAACCCCAAGATCTCTCAGTATCTGCACAAAGATTACATGACCATAAGTAAGCTGGCAATTCTTATGTTCTCATCAACGCAAACCTAGATAACAGAGCTGCTCGTGGCCAAACGGGTAGATAATATGCAAATATAAAATGAAAAAAATAAAAAAAAGCACGTCTCATGGTTCCAAGTCTACGTACCAACCAATACAGCACAGAAGCTAACTAAACCAGAAAATGTCATGAGCAGCCAAAGTGGAAATAAAAGGTTCCCTCGAACCAGTTAACCAACTTTCACATGTACGATTCATGGAGATAAACAATAGAACACTAATCTTTTTAACTGCTTCAAATGGTTTAAGGCGTGCAATATGAATGTAGAAGTTTCTGAACTTACATGATGGTACTGTAAAACATCAATCTCTAAAATGCTTCTCATGGAATCGTTAAGTTCATACAAGGCAAGTTTGATATTTATGCAAGTATATCAGGGGAAAAAAAAGAGGGGAAGTGATAATAGTTAAAAGTAATATGAAGTGATTTAAATATGTCTCTTCCTGTGGCAAGGTTTCCCTAAACCCGGAATAGAAAAACTCGTGCTTCAAACCAATGTGAACTTCACTTCATTTGAGTTTGTATTTCATAGTGAACATATAAATTTCACAGGATAGGCACTACCCTCTTTTTTCTTTTCCTTTTATCCTTCTCTTTTCTTTTCGTTTTATTTTTTGGGCACACTCTGGCTTAATGCAATTACTTGAATGATGAAATTAAGCATATGTAATTTAGTGGTTTTTACATGATGTTTGATAAGACCATTACCTGTGCACCAATCCCGTACTCTCTTGAATCAACAGGCAAACCCAACTCCTCATTCGCCTCCACAGTGTCACGGCCAGCATCTTGCAAATTGTAAGCTCGAAGTTTGTGGCCTAAACCAATTCCCCTTCCCTCATGACCGCGGAGGTAAACAAGAACACCCCTGCCAGCTGCCTCAATCTGTTGCATTGCTTGCGCCAGCTGGTTTCCACAATCGCATCTGGCTGATCCAAATATATCACCAGTAAGACATTCTGAGTGTACTCTAACAAGAATGTCTTGTCCATCACCAATATCACCCTGTTGACATCATCAAATTGGAAAATTTTCAAATTCTAAAATTAATAAAGCTCAAAGCGGAATGCTGTGACGGACCGAAAGATGCATTATTACATTAAAATATTGCACACCACTCACCTTGACCATTGCAATGTGTTCAATCCCATCCAAGATGGACCTGTAACAATGAGCCGTAAATGGACCCCACATAGTTGGTATACGAGCAGCGGACGCATGCTCCACTAACCTATCCCTCTTTCTCCTGTATCTGCAAAGTACTGCAAATGTCAGGCCTTCTCAACCAAGTTTCTGAACATAATATCATCCAGTCAGATATCCAGATGCATGGAAATGAGAGGGAATGAATAGCAATTTTAGCTCAATAAAATTAAATCATATCCCAAATTTTCCATGGTTGGCTATAAATATAGTCTAATAGACAATCATGAGTAAAAATAAGCAGAATCATAATCTGTATTCCAGTAATATCTGATCGCATTCTTCTCTGGAGTATGGAGCATTTTGGTTATGTAAGTCAATATATTTAATTCAAGATTTAATAAAATATCCAAATCAAATATACTCCAAATAAGTAGTACATTAATGAACCATGCACAGAGAGAATACAAAATCACAACATCATCATCTTAAATCCTTCTCTTTCCCACCTCCAACTGCCTCTGAGAATTTAGGTTTGGTGATCATTACCTAAGATCATTTAGAAACGTATACACAATGAAATGTGCCAAAAGAAGCTCATAAATTACCTTATTAAATCAGCAATAGATACAATTTTCAAGTTTTCTTGCTGTGCAAATTGCTTCAGCCTTGGCAATCGAGCCATGGAGCCATCGTCGTCCACAATCTCACATAAAACTCCAGCAGGATCAGACCCAGCTAGCATGGCAAGGTCCACGGCTGCTTCTGTGTGCCCAGCTCTTTTTAGGACACCGCCCTCCCTGTACTTCAGTGGAAATATGTGTCCTGGGCGATTGAAATCATCAGGCTTTGAATCTTTCGATGCAAGAGCCAATATTGTAGTTGCACGGTCACGTGCTGAGACACCCGTAGTTGTACCATTTTTTGCATCCTACAAAGATGTCATTAGTTAAGCTATCTCAGAGACGTTTTTTCTGGTTTTTTATCTAACAGAAGTCCTGTGATATAATGTCTCTGAGCTTTCCAGAAACTTGTGTATATAGCATACACATTGAATATCAGCACATATTGCAGCAAGAGCTTCAATAAGACTTTCTCATCCAAAATCTTATTTACCATATTATAAGATATCACATACTAAGCAAGTGAACAGGTACAGAATACAGATGTGAAGAAGGATAGGCTATAATCGTGTTTTAACAGAGAGACAACCTACCACGGAAACAGTGAATGCAGTACAAAGCTTCTCCTCATTTTCCTTATGATCTACCATCAACGGGAGCCGCAACCTCTCCAAGTCTTCCTCCTTCATGCTCACACAAACTATTCCAGTTCCATGCTTCACAAAGAAAGCCATAGCCTCTGGGGTAACTTTTGATGCAGCCATTATGAGATCTCCTTCATTCTCTCTATCCTCATCATCTACAACTACAACCATCTGCATTGTTGGTCCAAAGAATCTGTAAGAACCTATTAGAATTCATAAATATCACAAAATCAACGCAAAAAACTAACCTTTCCTTTGCGAATGTCTTCAATAGCCTCAGGAATACTTGAAAACCCTTCTGATGGCATGTCCAATTCGTATTCATCATTTTCAACAGAGAAACCACCAAAGGTAGGAGCCATATCAGCTGCGAGTGCTCCTAATACTACGGACTCAGACTGTATCTCAACTCCACCAGATACATCGCTGATGAGAGCCTTACTTGCAACATCAGAGCCAGAAGAATGAGGAAGAGAACCATTTTCTGCTGAGAACAGAACTGACTTAATTTTCTCACTGGCCTTGATACTTGAACCGAATTTGGCACCAGGGAGTTTGAAGTATTCCACGCCATTCACATACTGATTATTTCCGCAATGGAGACCATTGAACTGTCTAGAACTGTTACATACATGGCCCCACGAAAGAAGAGTTAGCCCACAAATTCATAACAGGAAAAAGCACTTGGACAGACGCATCAAGAATTCTCGACATCTTATTTCACAGCATACAAAGGCAGAGTATTATTCTGATACCTTCAAAAGAATAATATACCATGTGAAACTCACACAATCGTTGAAATCATGCAATTCCATTAGTAGAATCTCTGATCACCAGATATACAAAAAAGATAATTCATAGCCACTGCCAACTTCAGACAATAAATCTATACTACTACTGCAAAGAGAAAGCTACAATAAATATTAAGCATTCCTTCCGGCATGAGATTCCCTTACAGTTCTTAGATTGTATCCTAATACTGCAACATTCAAGATCAATTCCGAAAAAAAGGATCACTTTTAAGATTCAGCCCTCAATTATCCCTGAAAAGATTTTACTTGGATAGATAAATCATAGATGAAGCTGACAAATACAACTGACCAAGAGAAAAATAACCCAAAAACAACCTAGTTCTAAATGAAGACAACAACAGACAGAAATAATCCAAAAGTCTAAGGATCCATCCACATCCACAAACACAATTAATAGCAATCACAATGACAAAAAAAAAAAAAAAACCTATAGAATAATAGAAAACCAATTATTTATTTATTTATTTATATTTATCCAAGCACGATGAAGATTGGATGATTAAAGAAACAGAAGAATGCAGCTTTAAATGCCACAGCAAAGGAAGAAGAACAGCAAAGACTGCATCTTTATTCACAAAGAAACAAATAGAAGAGAGAGAAACACTAACCCAGAGCGAGAAAGCGAAGTCGACGTGCAAGAAAAATTAATGGAAGCCATTGTTTGTGTGCACGGTTGAAAGGACTCGTAACAAGTTAATAAATCTGAAGAAAAAGCAACTCAAGAATTCTGGCCGAATTGTTTCGGTTGTTTTTATAGGCAAATTCTGATCATTTCTGGAAACAAGTTGATAAAGAAAAGTTGGAATCTGGTAAATTGGCAGAGAGGCGGCGGGTGATATATACTGCGTCACCAACCAATCGGTATTGAAAATTTAAAATCCAAACCTACTTTTCTTCAGATGAAGCTTCGTTGGAAAATTACAATTTGATTTGACTAATCTGAGATTGTTCCAGTTTTTTGGTTAATCTCTTGAGTTTATGAATCGTCTCGTTTGTTATAATGTTTTGACTTGCATTTTGGAGTTACCTTTTTTTTTTCCGTATGAAAATAAGTTTGGTCGAGTATTCTCGAATGGGTTATTTTGATGGATTATGTAGTGGACCATAATTTCATTTCCTATTATAAATATTATGTGAAGTTTATGTAAAATAGGGTAAATATATTAAAATATCATTTATTTATATATTTCAGTCGAAACACTCCAATATAGTTTTAATTACCGTAAAATAATACCCCTTGTTTCATTTTTTTTAATGCATCTATCTTCTGATTCAAAAGTTAACGACTAAAGTATGATTGGACTCGTCGGAGTCTTACGTGATCATTTTTTACATCACAAAAACGACATTGTTCTGAAATTCAATTATTTTCTTCCCCAAATTTCGCCATCCTCTTCCCTCTTCGACTCTTCCCAATACAAGAACAATGTCGTTTTTGCAATATGGAAAGTGAGTCATTTTTCACGTAAGCCTCTGTTAAGTTCATTCATACTTCAATCGTCGAATTTTGAATTGGAAAGTAAACTTGTTGAAAAGAATGAAACGATGAATACTTTACGGTAATTATCGCCAGGTTGAGTTATTTCAATTAAAATGCATAAAAAAGTGGAATATTTTAATGTATTTGCCCCTTTAAATTACATGTAGCTATATTTCTTTTTTGTTCATTTTTAAAAAAGATGTCATGTTTGTTATATACTTATATGTATTTAATCCTATTTATTTCAACAAGAGAATAAAGCATTCCAGAGATAGAAAAACACGCGTTTTTTGTCTCTATAATTTAAAAAGTATCTAAACTTTTTTTTAAGTATCTAAATTATATATGAATGTCCTTTTGTTGTCAGAAAATTAATCTTTGTAAACTATACTTTTATTTGAACAATTGGAATCAAGTTCCTGTAATTTTGAAGTTAAAAAATTTAGATCACTACACTTTTATTTGTATTGTAATCAAAATCTTACATAAAATGGCTCTCCCTAGAAACTCAAAAGTGTAGGTTCAAAAGGTGAATTATTTGCTATACACATGCTAAATTTTATTTCTTAAATATAACAATTTTTTATCTTAGTTCGTGGGGAAGACTTTTAATCATCCTACTAATTCAACAAAGATAGAGTTTAATAATCTAAAAATTTTAATCAACCTTTAAAGTCTAAGAAAACAATTAGGACGGCACACTCAATTAAATCAACATGCTATCCTCCTATAGATAAACATGAAGTGCATTCACTAATTTGAAATATATTATTTTCATAATAATTATTACTCTCGTGTTTATTTGTGGCCTATTTTATCACGTTTCCATTAATGAGAGGGTCCCGTGTAAGGGGATAAAATCTTCTAGTCCACTTTTCATGTCCCACTATGAAATTTAATATTTTAAAAATATTTATTGCAAAGATAAATTTTATTATACTACTACAAATCATAATCAACATTTATTGCTAAAAATTTAAAATTTTAAAAATTATATACCATATTTTTTTAATAATCAACCATATTAATCAATTATATTAACTAAAAAATAAGAAATAAATATTAAAAAATAAATATAAACCCTAATTGGGTGGAATGAACCCTAAATAATAATTATAAAATTAAACTAAGTTATAACAAATTGAAATTGAAATTTTTTTGATGAAAATTGAATACAAATCAATATGGAACACCAAATGAGATAGAGAAAAGTGGGATAGAGGATTTCATTTACCCGTGTAAGACCATTTTATGGGTTAAAATCGATAAAAACAGATCAAGATAAGGATCAAAAATACCAATAAAAATACAGATACGTTGATGAATATGAATTTATATTCAAATTTTGACATGTTGACTAGTGAGAAATCTCACACAAATATCTGTCCTCACTCCTCATTAAATTAGTAATGCATGTCTTTTATTGATCTAAATAAAAATATTCATTATTCATGCCACAAATAAAACTTTATTAAAAACGATTGAAACCGAGTTATTTAAAAAAAGAAAAAGAAAAAGAAATCACTACTCTTTTTATTTATATTGATACCTGATTCGTACATAAAATGGATTTCACCATAAATTCAATAGTTTAAGACTACTTTAAAAAAAAGTATTATGAAACAATAGTCCTAGACTTAACAACTCGGTTGAGAATACAATTGGTATGCAGTTGGCCAAATATGATACTGTGAATGAGGTTTGTGACCATTTGGAACGTCTGTATACTCAATCGAATTTCGCCAAACAGTATCAATTAGAGATGGATATTCGGTCCCTGAACCAGAAGGAAATGAGCATTCAGGAATTTTATTCTGCTATGACAAATCTCTGGGATCAACTGGCTCTCATGGAGTCTACAGAGCTTAGATCTTTCACTCCATACGTCTCCCGTCGAAAGGAACAACATCTGGTTCAATTCTTTATGGCACTTCGTGATGACTTTGAAGCCCTGCGTGGGAATATCTTGCATCGCAACCCTCTCTCATCTGTTGATTCTGTGGTTAGTGAGCTTCTTGCTGAGGAAATTCGACACAAGTCCGGGTCTATGAAAGGTCTTCTTCCACCTCCAACTCAAAGTGTTTTGGCTACACCTTCTCGACCACAAACTAAGCCTCAGAACAAAAGTCCTAAGCCTACGGCATCGAATGAGTGCAACTTTTGCCACCAAACAGGTCATTGGAAAGCTCAGTGCCCACAACTTCTGAATGATCGGTTTCTCGTCCGCCATCATATCCTCAATCTCAAAATCACCCACGTCCGCCTAGGCAATCTTATTTGTCCAACATTGTTGATGCTGCCCCTTTAGCAAATCAATCTCTTTCTGGAGGCTCCTCGTCTTCTTCCCCTATGACAGATACTCTTCTTGAATAGTTCTAAAACTTCCTCCACCAACAACCTCATGCTATGTCTGCTACCACAGGTTTGTCGACTCCAAGTTCCGCAAATATACATTCTTCTGACTGGCTTTTGGACTCTGGAGCTTCACACCACATGTCTCCCACTTCTGAATCTTTTGTTTCAGTTATTCCATCTAATTCTATATCTGTCATGACTGCTAATGGCACTCCTATGCCATTATCAGGTGTTGGATCTGTTGTGTCCCCTTGTGTTTCCCTTCCAAGTATCTATCACATTCCTCAACTTGCATTGAATTTAGTGTCTGTTGGTCAACTTTGTGATTCTGGATATCTTGTCACATCTTCTTCTTCTTCTTCTTCTTCTTCTTCTTCTTCTTCTTCTTCGTGTCATGTGCAAGATCCACAATCCAAGAGACAGATTGGGACAGGCCGTAGACAGGGAGGACTGTACATCATGGATGAACTTCATGTTCCCGAAGTTGCCGTTTTTAGTGTTGATGTATCTGCTTTTCATTTAACTCCTTCTTCCTCTGATTTTTATTTATGGCACTCTCGTCTTGGTCATGTTTCTTCTTCTCGTTTGAATTATTTAGTCTCTACTGGATCTTTAGGAAAACTGAAAAGTCATGATATTTCCAGTTGTAGTGGTTGTAAACTTGCTAAATTTTCAGCTTTACCTCTCTATAAAAGCATGTCTGTTTCTGTGATACCCCATCCCTTTTTCTAAATTAAGTATTATAATTTTTGGAAAAACGGTTTCGAAATTGATATTATTTGAGTATTAATCATGCGAGTATGTTTGTATTATGCTGTTGATTTAATGCAGGTTGTTCTACTCGAGCCGATACGTCATAGCAAGTGACATTATACTGAGTGTATAACACAGTTTGAATTTAATACTAAAGTGTCGAGTTATATGATAATGAATGAATGTTATTGCATTGAATTTTGTTTGCCAAAACCTTGAACACCCTAACACTGAGTTGATCGGGAGTCGGGGGGGCGAAGCGCCCCGATGGGGGCTAGGGGGCAACGCCCCCTGATTTTTTGGTATGAATTAAAAGTGTTTGGAAAATCTAAGTCGTTTTAGAATGGAGTTAAAAATGTCCAGGAGTCAAGATAGAAGCGGGGTTGAAGGGGGCACGCCGTGCTCCCGCGGGGTGGTGCGCGCCCGCGGGGCCGTGCGCGGCCGCGGGAGGCTGCGCGCCCGCGGAATGGGAAAGACGCGCGTTCGCGGGGAGCCTGGGCCGAGAGCCCCCTCGCGCGGTCGCGGAAGGCGCGCGGTCGCGCGGGCTGGGACGATTTCTCTGCCTATAAATACCACACTTATTCATTTCATTTTCATTTCTTCTCTCTTTTGGGCGATTTTTCCACCATACCTCTCAAGAAAATTCTTCAAGTTTTGGATGGATCCTTTCAACATCCACCATCAACAAAGGTAACCTCTACACCTCTCCTTCTTGGGGATTAAACACCCATTTCTTGTTGTTTTGGAAACTAGGGTTTGATATCCAAAATTAGGGTTTTCACTTTTATTGATCCTCTTGCCTTGATATCTTGAACATATGGTTTATTTACCTCCTTGAGGCTATATGTGAAGTTATATCGAATTCCTATGGTTCATTGTTGCTAGGGTTTGGATTTTTGCCCTAATTTCCCTTGATTTGTTGATAATTGTTTGGAGGTGTTGTGTTAGTTGTTTGGGGTTGATTTTCAAGTATGTTAGAGCTCTAGGATGAAGGTGTTTGTGTTTGAAATGTTGGGTTTAAATGATTTAAATTGAGTTATGTTCTTGTGGTTTAAATGGATGCACGTAATGTGCTCGATTAAATGTTTCAAGGGGTTTTAATGAGTATTTTGAGTCCAAAATCATGTTGTGAGTATTTATATCCATATTTGTGTATATGGATATGTTTAAAGACCTTAAAGTAAAGTATATCTTGAGTTGGTCAAAATTATGATTTAATTAAATAACTCGACGTCTAAAATGAAAAGAGAATTGAAAGGTGCTAGGTGACGTGTTGGGACTCGAGGTGGACGACTTGTGCACGGCCAAGAAGTATTTCAAAGGTTGAGAAAGATTTGAAAGCGTCTCTTAAGGTGGGGTAACTCTAAACTGTGAACACGTGTAAGGTTATAGTTACTGTTGTGCTTTGATTGTATATGTATGAAGGGTCTTCGGACCGGTGAATAAAAGAGATCCTTCGGGGTCGACAAAGAGACCCTTCGGGGCAGAGATCCTTTGGGATCGAATATAGACCTGTTAATGTCCTCCCTGGGGGGTAGTATGTCTGCGGGCATCCCTACAGGGCCAAAGATGTTCATTAACGGGGGAATCATGATGTTTAGACCCTACGGGGTTGAGACTAGTCTCCACAACGTAATGAAAAGTCCATATGTTATATTTTCACTTGTGCAATTAGCTATAACTGTTTACAGTGTTCCCCACTGAGTATGTTGTTAAATACTCACCCCATTCATTCAATGAATTTCAGGTTGAGGAGTCGAGGCTCGAGTAGGAGCGTTGTGAACACAAGAGAACCCCCACCAGATTATGTTAACTTTTCATGCTTTTGAATACGCATATTTGATAATTTTATTGATCGACCTATTTGTTCTATGATTAACATTTGTTGGGAATGGGATTAGCTCGATTTTTTTGTAGTTGTGATTGTATTTAGCTTGATATAATATGTCAATGTTTGAAAGGTGGGTCGATTGACCTAGGAGCCTATGATGTGTAAATATAAGCCATTACATTCCTATGCTACTTTTGTTAATTTAGAGTGCTAGACGGGCGGGTCGTCTAAGACCTATGAGCCCGATAGGTTAGATAATTGTATGAATAATGTGGATGGGTTTATTCTATGCTCCCGTTAAATACGATGCTTTGTGACATGGTAGATTATGATAGGTCGCATGTTATAATTGTGGAAGAAAAATTTATATTCGAAATTATGATGTTATACCTCATTATGCTATTTGACCTTAGCTTCCGCTCAATTTATTATGAGAATGCATATACATGTAAATGAATTATTGTTAAGTGACGTGGCCAAACGGAGTAGTTTGGGGCGTTACAGTTTCTACTTCCTCATTTGAATTGATTCATTCTGATGTTTGGGGGCCTTCTCCTCTTGCCACAAAGGGAGGGTCTCGTTATTATGTTTCATTCATTGATGATCATACTTGTTATTGTTGGGTTTATCTCATGAAACATCGTTCTGAGTTTTTGGGTATTTATAGTGCATTTCGTGCCCTTATGAAAACCCAATTTTCTGTTGTTATCAAGTGTTTTAGATGTGATTTGGGAGGGGAATATACCTCTAATAGTTTTCATGAGATACTTGCCAATGATGGCACCATCCAGCAGACCTCTTACACTGACACACCTGAACAAAATGGTGTCGCTGAAAGAAAACATAAACACATTGTGGAAACTATCCGTTCTCTTCTCTTATCCTCTTCTGTTCCTAATGAATTTTGGGGAGAAGCTATCCTCACAGTTGTCTACTTAATTAACAGAATTTCTTCCTCTCTTACTGCTGGCATGTCTCCATTTGAAAAACTCTTTGGTTATGGTCCTGATTACACTTCTTTGAGAGTTTTTGGTTCTACCTGTTTCGTTCTTCGTCCACATGTCGAGCGCAACAAACTTTCTCCTCATTCTGCCTTGTGTGTTTTCTTAGGTTATGGGGATGGACAAAAAGGGTATCGATGTTTTGACCCCGTTACTCATAAACTCTATGTCTCTAGTCATGTTTTCTTCCTTGAGTATATTCCGTTTTTCTCCATTCCTTCTACTTCTCATAATGTGTCCCACACAGACCTCATCCACACTAACCTTTTTACCTGTGACACTGAAGCTGACATTGCAGGTATTGACCATGATATTCATGATGATCATGTAGATTCTCCTACTTCTGTCGCTCCATCTCCACCTCCTGAGATTGTGGATCATGTTCCTCGTCATTCTACACGTGTCCGTAAGTCTACCAAGTTGCATGATTTTGCTTATTTCTCTTATTCCCCTGCTTTCACCTCCTTCCTATCTTCTATTCACAAAATTTCTGAGTCCAGTTCCTATAAAGAAGCAGCTCTTGACCCCTTATCGCAGCAAGCCATGACTGATGAGCTTGATGCATTGTCCCATACTTATACTTGGGATTTGGTACCTCTTCCATGAGGTAAACATGCCATTGGTTCTCGCTGGGTGTACAAGATCAAAACCAAGGCCGATGGATCCATTGAGAGATACAAAGCAAGGTTGGTTGACAAAGGCTTCTCCCAACAATACAGTCTTGATTATGAGGAAACTTTTTCCCCCGTTGCTAAGATGACCATAGTTCATGTCCTCATTATTGTGGCTGCGGTTCGACACTGGGATCTTTCTCAGATGGATGTCAAGAATGCTTTCTTACATGGCAATCTTATTGATGAGGTCTACATGACTCCTCCCTCCGGAGTACCTCATCAGGTTGGACACGTTTGCCGCCTCAAGAAGTCTTTATACGGTCTCAAGCAAGCATCTCGATCTTGGTATGAGACCTTCTTTAATGCTCTTATTTCTCTTGGTTTTCATTCAAGTGACTGTGATCACGTCCTTTTTATTAAGACCTCGGACTCTGGCATCATTCTTCTCTCTTTGTATGTTGATGATATGATTATTACTGGGAGTGACACATATGAGATTTCACGCTTGAAGTCCGAATTAGCATCTCGTTTTGAGATGAAGGATTTAGGTCCCCTACGCTACTTTCTTGGTATTGAGGTCTGCAGGTCTTCTAGGGGCTATCTTCTCTCCCAATCTAAGTACATCACTGATATCCTTGAGCATGCTCGCCTCACTGATACCCGAACTGTTGATACTCCTATGGAAGTAAATGTTTGGTATTCTACCTCTGATGGTTCACATTTGGAAGATCCTGCGTTGTATCGCACCATTGTTGGGAGCTTAGTCTACCTCACTATCTCTCGTTCTGATATTGCCTATGCCGTCCACATCGTCAGTCAGTTTGTCTCGTCACCCACTACTGTTCATTGGTCTGCTGTTCTTTGTATCTTCTGCTATCTTCGAGGTACAATGTTTCACAGCCTTTTGTATTCTTCTACCTCATCTCTTGAGCTTCGAGCGTTCTCTGATGCGGATTGGGCTAGTGATCATGTTGATCGCAAATCCACCACTGGCTTATGTGTTTTTCTTGGTGATTCCCTCATCTCTTGGAAAAGTAAGAAACAGAAGGTTGTTTCTCGATCTTCCACAGAAGCTGAGTATCGTGCCATGGCTTCCACCACCACTCAGATTGTTTGGTTGCGTTGGTTGCTTGCTGATATGGGTGTCTCTATCCTTGATCCGACCCTGATGTATTGTGATAATAAGAGCACCATCCAAATTGCTCATAACTTCGTCTTCCACGAGCGCACCAAGCATATCGAGATTGATTGTCATTTCACTCGCTACCACTTACAACAAGACACTCTTACTTTACCCTTCATTGCCTCTTCGTCTCAGGTTGCCGACCTTTTCACCAAGTCTCTTCCGCTTCCACGTTTTCGCACTTTGGTTGACAAACTCTCGATGCTCGTCGCCGCGACATCTTGAGTTTGAGGGAGGGTGTTAGAAATACCTTTGTAATATTACTTTGCTATCAAGGGCACTATTGTCCTTTTACCTTTTGTAGGTTTTCCTTTCCTTTTTAGTTGTGTTATGTTTGCATTTGGATTATACTTTTTGCCTCCACACTTTGTAGGCTTATTCAATACATTAGTTTTCTTCTTCATCTTCCTCTTCTCTCATCTATAATGCATTATTGTGTGAATCTCGTCTTAGTTTACAGTGCTAACACAATGGCTCATTGTTTAGTTTTATTTACAGCTTCTCATCTATAAGTCATGTCACAATTAAACCTTTTACCGACAATTAATTGATGAAATTCACTGATTATTTATCACACTAACTTTTCATTTTTTTAACGGAGAGGAGAAGAGAGAACAATGAGTCTTGAAATAGAAACCTTATGAAGTGAGAGATCTCCACTTTTTGAATGTATCGAGAAATCATTCATCGCATCATCTGATTATTATTATGTCACAAATAATACGATCTCCATTCGGGGGTGATAATTTATAATAATAGTTTTTAATGATAATTTATAATAATATTGGAATGGGCAGATAAATGGGTATGAACTATGAACCACAACTCTGAATAACAAGCTGTAACCTTATCTAGATGCAAAGCATGTGAGAATAGTGGGATGAGGGGCAAAAGTGTAAGAAATGGGCCAACATTTTGTACTAGCCAATAGCCAACCAAATGGAATGGACAGAGAGCACGTAGAAATAGAAATATAAATGAAATTTTGAATAAATAATAGTATAATAAATCTCCATCCACTCAAAATACCCACCCAATTAATATTGGTGGCTTGCTCTCCATATTTGACCGTGATGGATTTGACTCTCGAATGTTGATGTTGTTCCTACTCATTTCCTCGTTTTCGTTTCTCACAATCTCAAATTCGTGTTGTTCCATGACTTTTATTTCAAATCTTTGACTAGAATATGTACTCTGTTACCAAATGAAATTTCAAAGTCTCAATAATTATGATCGCAAAATAAATTATGATGCTAATTTACGGATCCAATATTATAAGATTGAGCAATATCCGGATTCGAATTTATATTTGATGGTATATTTGTAATTTGAGAAAGTCTTGTATGAAACTGTTTTATTAGTCAATATCTGTAAGATTGTTCAAGAATCAAATCTAAATACTAACAAAAGTACAAGTACGCCATTGGATATGTGTTTGGATTCATATCTTAACCCGTTCTACCAATTTTGATCCGTAAGATGGTCTCGTATAAATTTTAGTGTTGATATTTGATTGTGTTTTTAATCTGAATCTTGACCCGTCTTTCAAATTTTAACCCATAGGATAATATTGATATATTATATAGAAACTATAAAATTAGAATAGGGAGCGATAGGGTAATGGCTACATATTTCTTATTGCACCTATCTAATCTAATTTGTATCTCAATTCTCTATAACATTTGTCAACTATTGCATAAGAGTAAATTCACCCAAAGTGCAAGAACATAATTTGGTAAAGCGCATTCATATTCATAAATAGTAATTGAGGGTTTCTCTTGTGTTTATAAAGGGAAAAAAAAATCCAAAGTACATTAAAGGCTCATGAACACAAATTTCTCTCGAATACATGTTGCATCAAGTCCACCATACATGATTTGTCTATTGTTTATAAATACAAATTACCCAACTTTTATAAAAAAAAAAATACAAAAAATGCGAGTATATAAACAAAGTGTAATTCTATCCATAGACTCAATGTACATATTATGTGGATGGACTTTTTTGCCCTTCCCCCACATTTCCTCTACACGCATAACCCCATTTTAATTTTGGGTATTTTTTACTGGTTACTAGTCAAATAGCTCTCTTTATTACTCTTCAAGGTTCACATTACTCCATCTTTGACTATTTAGCTATTTAGCCTCCTTGACTTTCTAAAATGGTTCACATTGTCTCTTTTGTAGTTAAAAAAAATTAACATCATTAGCAAACACACAATATGATCTTTTTCACATACTTTTTACATATTGTTTTACAATTATCCAAAATCACAACAAATTAAAAAATTATGTTCAATAATAAATACCCACGAATTTATTTATAAAATAATGAATTTATAATAATGATATAATATAAAAAAATACAATCTTTATAATATATATATACACATTGAAATAGTTTATAAAATTATTTTGAATTTTGAAACTCAATGATTAGACGATTCGATGATGAATTTTACAGATAGATACACATTGAAATAGTTTTACATTCATCTGTTGCTCATTATTAATTATCGTTTTTCTTTCAAAATCCTTTTATTTGTTAAATTAAATAAATAGATACAGATTTTGTATGCATCTTCAGTGCCAACGAAGATATAATGGGGCTATATATTTTTTAATTTCACTTTTATTAAGTGGGGATAATGATAAAAAAGTAAATTAAAATAATATGTTAGTTTCAATTAATTATTGGTGGCTATGTTGAGAAAAAAAGATGGTTATGGATAGAATTACCCATTAAAAAGCCAACTTATATTATTTTTTTTGTAGTTTATACATGAATCAAAATGTGCATTTTTCCTACACATACTTTTAATACATCTTATTCGCATCAATATTGTAAATTTTTTTTAAACATATTACATTCCCCACGACTATTAAAAGCAATCCATCCTACACCATACTTAACGAAGCACTTGAAGGAATATATATATATATATATATATATATATATATATATATATATATATATATATTATTTATTTTAAGGGTGGAATCTGAATCTCTCACGCTTATAATGTCGGTGATATAAGTAAACTACGAAGCTTATGACCTATGGGGGTACTCTTAAAATTGTCATTGGATAAGGCATAAGTATATCAATTTGACCCTCAACCTTCAACATGACGATCATATTCTTTTATTTTGTCAAATTGTGCCCCTTGAAATATCCGTTAAGTATGTGAAATAGTCAAAAGGGCATTTGTTGACAATTTAATAAAGAAAAAAAAATTGAAATACTTTAAGATTAACATAATTCATTGTTGTGGTGTACCTAAATGACATTGTGACCTAAAATAAACATTCGAAACGCTTCTTGTGGTATAAGTTCCCACAAGTTCGTATTAGGTTCTTAGAGACCGAGAAGTAGAAACCCTCTGGAACGAGGTACATCAAAAATGTTGGATCATTTATTACTACAAATGATTTGTGAGACCCTAATTTAACATAGATAGCACGTTATCGAATCCGACTTTACAAGTACAAAATGCTGCTTTTGTTACAACCTATTTTAGCAGCACCAAAACCTTCGAAGAAGTTGATCATTGCAGGGAGTGGACAAGAGTTGTGTCAAGTTGAAGCAAAAAAAATAAAAAAATAATAATCAAGGGATGATTATAGCTTATAGGGCAACCTCGGATAATAATACTTCACAATAATTTGTTTATACCTTTTTCTCTTTTCTTTTTTATGACGCGAATAACGGTAAACCACACTTAACACTTGGAAAATTAAGTGTGGGTGTTGGTTGGATTTAAACTCGAAACTCAAACTATCCTCACTCCACCCCTCGACCATCTCCGATGGATGGTAATTCGTCTAAACTCTTGTTTTGAGGTTTGCAGGGTGATTCGCTTTACTTTGCTTCTTTTTTTTTCCCTCACAAATTCAATGTAAGCAACATAGTTAACAAAAGAAGACAAATGTAAACAACAGCTGATGAAACTCGATGCATTTCTTACTTGTTTATTCTCAGAAGATAAATAATTTCTTGCTGATTTTCGACAAATCCTCTGAGAGAGAGAGAGAGAGAGAGAGGAGTAGGTCAAAAACTAAGTTGTCAGCTGAAGCCATGAATCAGAGACCAAAAACTTACTTCCACATGATGTTTGGAATCAATAGAGCCCCAAGAACTTCCACCAAAATGTCCCGACGACTCCCCAGATCACCGCATTTACAATGGCCATGATAAACCCATACTTGAATACATCTGGAAGATCTACATAACCAGCTGTTCACACAGTTGCATAAACACTAGTCAGTCACAATATCTACCAACAATACGATTATTTTGCATTCAGCAATGGGAGTTTGGAGCGAACAATTTCAACGGGCTAAATCAATATGCAGATAGCAGATATGCAGTAGAATTTCAAGCAAGACACAAAATCCATGAAAGAGATTGCAGACTGCAGAGAGAAATGGAAATCAAACTAGGATAAAAATTAGTCGTACCTCCGAAATATACAGCAGCTTGGCCACTGCTATAATGTGTCAAAGCACCAAATAGATTGGTATTATAAGCTAGAGCCAGTGCTGCTAGCACACCTGGAACTCCAGATGCCAAATGCATGGCGAGAAATGCGGAGTACAATGCTCCGACATGGCCAGTTTGACTTGCGAATAGGTAGTGGATGAGGAAGTAAGAGGCTTGAAGAACGCAAAATGCAGCCGGCCAACTCAACGACAGTGATTGAAGTGATTTGGCTACGCAATTAGACATCCAGCTCACAATGCCAAGATTTGTCAATTGGCCAGCCATGCCCACCAGAACTGCAAACCATGCCAAAGTATCCCATGCTGATTTCTCACTTAAGCAGTCATCCCAATCAAGCACTCCTAATAACAAGAGGATCGAAAGACCAAGCATTGCAGCCACAACACTTGCAATGCCAAGAGCGTCTCTGCATGAAGATCATCTCATGTCAATCGACTGTTCACAGAGAACTCTATCAACTAGAGTTCAATGCTCTAACTTCCATGTTCAGTCTAAGAAAAGCAATAAACTACATGTACCCGATAATCAGTTTCAAGCAATGTAAATCAGAAAATTGGCATAGAACCTGTGTCGTACTTAAATGCTAGAAATGCACAGTCTAGTCACTTTCAGATTTTATATTCCACTCAAAGATGTTTCTATTAGCAGTAATGCGGTTAAATTGGAAAAGTAATACGTACCCGAAAATCCACAAAGAAACTGCAAGAAGCATTGTACCGATCATAACAAATTCGTTTTTCGTCACAGGGCCCATAAGCTCCAATTTCTTTGTAGCCATTGCAGGGGCTTCAGGTGTGTCTTTGGTTTCAGGAGGGTAAAGCTTGTACAAGATGAATGGTGTAGCTAGAAGAGAGACAAGAGCAGGCAAACTTGCTGCCTTGAACCAAGAAACCCATGGGTTTGAAATTACAACCCCAAGCTCCTCAGCAAGTTTGAGACATAGTAGATTTTGAGCTGCAGCAGTTAGGAAAAGACCACTAGAGTTACCAGCAGACTGTCACACATCAAAAGAGGGAATGCATGAGTAACTAGGAGACGAGAAAGACACAAGCCACATGCAATTGTACAACCCATTCAGAAATAAGTACTGCTTCCGTGGATCACAGAATTTCATATCTTAGACAAAATTAAATAGTGCATTTTCACTAATTGGACAAAAGCTCAAGGGAATGCCTAATAAATATCCCCTCTTGAAATAGGGATATTAATGAAGGTTTACAAACCAAACCGAACCAAAGTACAGAGAAACCATAACATTCTTTTCCTCTCAATGTTAGAATTCACAAGGTGGTTACAACTCACATTAGCAATTCGAAAATCTTACAGCCACACAACACAAGTATTGACAACAGTTATTTCCACTAACGAACACCCATAATGAGGAAATGCATTATCAACACCTTCAAACATACTACATTCTTCACAAAACTAATGGTCAAATCACATGATAAATGGTTTGATGCAGTAGCTACACCATGATTCGAAGCCAACCAATAGACGAACTTTAAATAGGAATAGGTGATATAGTGAAGAGAAAAACATACAGCAATACACCAGAGAAATGGGATAACACTAACTAAGATTTATACTAAAAAAATCAATCTTGATTCACACTTTGAAACAATAACACAGGAACAAAATTAGGTACCAAATCCAAGAAGGAACCTTTTCCACAAAGACACACAGCAATCTAATTACAAAACTTCCAAATTCCAAGAAATGTAACTAAATGAAGTCCAACAACAAATCATCAATAATAATAATAATAAAGAAAGGCAGCAAGAAACCTGAAATTGCGACTGCACTAAATATGATCCAAGCTTCTTCTTGGAGGGGTCACCAGGCTTACTCCCGGCCGACAACGACAGCGACTTGATAATGGGCAAGAACACTCCGCCGGCTCTGGCGGTGGTGCTCGGCATTGCCGGCGCAATCAGCGCTTCACTGAGAGTCAAGCCGTAAGACAATCCGAGAGTACTCTTTCCCAACCATTTCACAAAATAGGTGGCAATCCTATCGCCCAACCCCGTCTTGACGAAGCCGCGGGCGAAGAAGAAGGAGATGACAATCAACCAAATAACCTCATTGGTGAAGGCGGAGAAGGCGGAGGTGAAGCTGAGTGTTTTGGTGAGAACTGAGGTGGTGAGGCCGAGGAACGCCCACGCGCCGACGGGGAGGGGGCTGAGGACGAGGCCGGCGATGGTGGAGAGGAAAATCGAGAGCAATTGCCATGCCTGGGGGGTGACTTCGGGGGGTTTAGGGACGAAGAACCGGACGACGACGCCAATGGCGACTGAGATTATTAAGGGGATTAGTTTGGCACCTTGTAGAGGAGGGGATGACGGTTCGGATTCGATTGGGGCGGCGGCGGCGGCGGAGGAGGAGGCGGAGAAGATGGGGAGCCTTTTGTGGATGGGGTGGAAGAATAGGGCATTGGTGGGGTTGTGGATGAAAGAGAGTTTGGAGGCGGGGGAGGTGGAATTGAGGGGGCGGGGGAGGGCGGCAGCGGGGCGGGGGCGGAGACGAGGGAGGGAGAAGCGGGAGAAGGTGGTGGTGGAGGAGGAAGAGTAAAGCGCGATGCTCTCCATGAGAGAGAGAGAGAGAGGTTTTGGAGGCGGAAACTACGAAGGAAACAGCACCACAGAGGGGGAAGTGTTGGAAGCAACGTTAGCTGTTACGTCTGTTATGTGAGCACTTCATATAATATTGAGGTCGACATCAAACTACTTGGAATCTCCATCTCTCTCCTCTCTCTCTCTCTCTCTCTCTCTCTCTCTCGTTTTTTTTAATAATCATTCAGATGTGCTTAAGCATACTTAATACTCAAATAATCTTTCGGACGTGACGACTAAGCTTCCAGTTCTCGAAAAAACTTAGCAATGGTAGAATTATAACAAAAATGATACGTTGGATACGTAATTAATTTTAGATTGGTGTATAAGTGTTATAAGTTGTAAATGTTGGGGTGCTAAGTATAATTAAGTCATTTAAATATACTCAGTCAAATTAGATCAAATCAATAATTAGTGGCATGTTTATTATTTTGTTGGTGGTCAATTGTATTTGGATATAGATATAATATATTTATAATTTTTTTGATATTCGATTATATTTAGATTCGGATCTTAGCTCGTCAGACGGTTTCACATAAGACTCAATCTTTATTATATTTCAAGTAATGTATCACGAAGTATTTTGTGATTTTTGAATATTTCACGAGTAGTAACGTATGTTGTTTTTTTATTTTAATCATTAAGAGAAGGGTACATTTCAAAGTCAATGCATTTCTTTTTTAATTTTTACACGGAGATCTCCACTGCTTAGTGTCCCTAACCAGAAAGTAATTAACTTATGTTGTTATTACACTCATTAGATACAAACATTGAGTTTTAGAAAATCATGGTTAGGCTTAGGAACAATAAAATAATGTCACTTTTCAATGGTTTGTAATGTGTCCAAAATCCAAGACATTTGGGGAGCATATTCCAATTAGTAGTATCTCTAAAACCGTCGAATGTAAATAATTTAAAGGTGATTTTGACAAAACCCCCTTTTAGAGAATTAAAAAACTGCCACCCTCCCAAATCCCTATAACTATGCCACTCAAATAAAATGTCTGTTACGCTGCTTACATAATGTTTTTAGTTAAAAATAAAAAAATAAAAAAATATTTGATATGACATCTATCTCCTTTGTACCTAGGGTGATTCATCGATTAAGTGTAATCAAACACACATTTTGAAATTTGTGTTGATTTACCTTTTGTATATTATTTATTCAAGATTAAATAAAAATGACGAAAACAGTGAGTAAAGATTTTAAAAAAAAAATAATAACACACGATTCTTGCTTCAAATGGTAAAAGAATGAGGGTAAATTACAATTTAAATAAGATTATGTAGCATTTTAACCGAAATAATCTAAGAGAGTTGCTAAATTCACCACCATTTTTACACTTTGCACTATAAATTATTTTTTTATTTTTTTTATTAGTTATAAATTAACCTAAAAATTCTTACTAATAAAAAAAATTGTGTTCCGTTCGAAGTTGTGTGTTGGAACAGTCTGGATATATTCAAAATCCTATTTTCGGACTGTTCTTAAGCAAAAATTCATTGAATCCGTTCAAAAATAAATTTTCAAACTCACCATGTTTGTTAGAAAATGAATTTTTGAACACACCATGTTTGTTTGAACATCCATTTTCAAATGAGACTATATTTAAAAATCTTGCCTATTCAAAAATTCAATTTTCGAACAAATGGTGAGTTCGAAATTTCATTTTCGAACCACTCTTAACCTTTTTTCTTTTAAGTAAATGACATTTAAGTTAATTTCAATTTTTTTTTTCTTTTATGGTGCAAATAGTCGCTCCCATAATCTAATGTTATACTTATAGACTTATAATAGTTAAAATTATGTAGCCAAGGTATTTTTTTTTTTTAACAAATATAATCTTCAGTCAATATTTCACTCATCAAATGCTAGGTAAAGTGCAACAAACCATCCCGTTTTATCAAAAATTTGTATCAAATCCTCCCGTGTTAAATGAATTACATCAAACCCCTTTAAGCACCATTTCAAAGCAAAATTGAAGTGACCAATGCCAAGTAAATAAGGATATATGGTCCAAAATTTGGAAAAAAAAAAAAAAAAAAAACTGTGCATACTTTTTAAAATGGTCATTTGCATTAAAATTCAGAATCTCTTGGCCATTTTTACAATTATGGCATAACATTTTAATTGTTGGAAATAAAACACCAGCTTAAATGATTTTTACGGTAACAACAGACACTCCCAATTTTTTTCAACTAATTCAAGTACATCATAATAAATTTACACGTGTACACCCTACGAGTACAACAATGTTAAAAAAAAAAATCCAAATATACCTCGTATGTATTTGAATTGATTATAAAAAAATAAATAAATAGAGGTGCTATAATTGTAAAAGTTGTTAAAGATTGTAGTTTATTTACAACAATTACAAAGTCATATTATGATTTCAAATTAAATTTTGTAAATGTTATTATTTTTAATGCAAATAACCTCACGATGTTTGGTGCAATTTTAAAAACGCAAAGTAATTTGACACATTTCATCCACAAACACTAGACTTGCTGAAATCCTGGTTTTTTTTAAAAAAATTTTAAATAAAGAAAAAACACATCGTTTGGTCAAATGTATTAACATCCCTATAAACAGAAATTTATGGTTTGGATACATATAACCCATAGCTAAATCATGAGCCGACCGTCGAGGCCAAGCCACCATAACGAATTTAAACATGAGAAAGAAGCTGGAAATCTTTGAAACGATGTTGCCAACATAATACATTTTATGTGAGATGCACTCCAATTCAATAAAGACAATAACTCGTGTTAAACCAAATTTCATGAGACAATTTTAAATTCAAATTAAAAATGACATTTATTATCTTGTTAATATTTGAAAACAGATCTTAACCCGTCTTACTATTTTTAACTCGTAATCGGTGAATTAATTTTTGAAGGAAATGACTAATAATTAGCGGCAATGATTCAGTAAAATTGAACGATGCACTATTAGTTAATCAGATTCAACGACAAAACGTCATGAGACAAAATTAAAAATTGCCCAATTTGTAAATGACAAAACAATGCATACGCCGTTGGTAAGTACAAAGCAGATGATGCAAATATAACATAGCCCACCATTTAAATATATAAGACCGAGAGAGAGTGAGAGCTACAGCTCAGCATAAAAAAATACATTAAATTTTATAAACTACACACTTCATAGTTCATAGCATGGATCACCAGATTTTTCATCCCTCGTCTGAACAAACACGACAATTCATCTCTCTCTCTCTCCCCCCTAAAAATTCCAATGTTCACAAGTACAGTATCAGAAGTTTTCTTGGTACAGACACACACAGCTCTGTGGATTCCACGCAATCAGTATTAACTTAAGAACTCAAAGATGGACAGTTTGGAAGATCATATATTCATATGCAGATTGAATTTCATAAGTTAACATACTCGAAACTGTGAAAGAAATTAATCTGTTGGGAAAAAGGTTTTCAGCTGGAAAAAGTGAGGTTCTTACCGTTTTAGCACAAAATATAACAGCATGTTAGTAGCAGCCCAGTCCTGCATTCATTCCACCACAAAGCCTGTGCTTCTTAAACAACTTCACCCTCATGCATTATCGAACTCAGGAAAATCATCGATGCAACTCAGTTTCTGAAGGATGAGCCTTTCTTGCTTGGCATCTATAGTGCTTTAGTCAGGAATGTCCAAAAAAAAAGAGATTATGATAACATAGAGATCTAACTCTAACTCTACTAGTAGTGGACATGAACTGCTTTTCAACATCCAATTACATAGTTGATCATGATCATATATTTCAATAACCACATTAAAATATCATAGCTATTGGCACAAACCCAGCTTAACTCATTTAAACCAGTTAAGAATTTAAATGAGTCAAGAGGAAACAAGGCGTCATTATAATTTATTGACTCAGACTGCTTGAGTCATTAAAACTGCAGCATAATCCTGAGAAGTGTGATAAACTGCAGAAGCATTTATTCACTGACACAGACACACTTACACATATACTTCCAACAAGGATTGACATTAGTTCCTGCAAGTTATATGTAGAGACTATAGTATGCATTATTTCATGCAAGTATATTTATTGGGTGGAAAAAAGAAGTTTCTGCTAGACTGTACCTGTGTCAAAACCTTAAAGCTTAATAGCTTATAATATTGTACATCTATCATCGCAGCACTGTAGATTTCCAAGAAATTTTCTACATGCATATGGAAGTATAAGAAGATGTTAAGGTCTTAAGGATACATTCTTGATCAGGGTTGTCCATGAAATTGGAATGCAAGGCATTCCCAACACTGTCCACTATTGCAGAGGTAGTCATGGATGATTCAATACATATTATAGCAGTGACTGCATCCAGCCGAGTAACCTCATTTCTGAACATCAGCCTTGCATGTGCTACAGACATTTATAAGTTTAAGGAATGGTCCAAATGGAAGAAAAAGACTGGACACTGAGAATATATCAAGCATTTACCTTGAGCAAGGCGAATCAAACTTTCCAGCATGCGGACGGTAGTCCTGGCTGTAACAGTATTCTAGTTAAAGCAATATTGAGAGAAAATATCCAAGATGCCATAAAGTAACATATATGTTTTAGTATGCAAAACCTGCATTCTGAGTTGCAGACCGTCTTTGGAGTTGATAATAGCTTGATATGACCTTTTCAGCCTCCTTTGTAAGGACAGGTCTGAAATATCCTTTCACGAATTGAATATACCTGAAAGAGAAATAACTCTATCATCATGTTATAGTTGTTCTTCTGGATGTGAAAAATAAGCATATTAATAGGTGAAGGATTGTCATACTAGACACACTAGCAACATGACATGAAAGATGAAAGAACCGCACTTGATTTAGACCTAAGAGGAACTTTGTTAATAAAAATTGAGTGGTAGTCATGTGAAAGTATTTTCACATTGTTTCTTAAATACAACATATGTTGTGCATTATGTTGAGTGGATTAATTATAAGAAGAAAAAGAGAATACCTAAGATGAAAAAGAAAAGTAAAAAAAAGATAAAGTTGACGCAGCTAACATATACCACTAATTGCGAGGTACAAATACATGGTAACAAATGAACTTCAGAGTTAAAAAAGACAATAATCTTTTTTTCTATTTTATCACAAGTACTATAGTGAAAAGTGAAAAGCGGATTAAGAGAGTTGATACTAATTTCAGCCTACTACTTCAAATTGTTTCCAAAATAACTTACTTCCTAAGCATGGTAAGAGACCATATGTCAGATAAACCTTCATCATGGCTTTCTTTCTGCTGTTCTGACTGCAAATAAAGTTCAAGGAATAAATACACAATTCAGAATAGACAATTAATTGCCACATGGTCCAATCAAAATGCAATCTATAGCCCTCTAGTCACCTCAGAAAGAATGTGAGATGAAACAACTGCATCCCACTGTGGGTTCTTTGTGTCTAAGAGGACGAGAACTATATCAAATCTGCTCAGTAAAGGTCCAGAGAGTGCAGTGTTGACCGACAGTGCTAGCACAGGTTAAAGAATGAAGATATTTTAACTCAAAGGAGAGATATAAATTGACAGTTATAGATCTTTCAAAAGCTTTTGAGGAACTGGAAAACAAAATTGACAAAATGTGGAACAATGTTGCCCATCTACCATGTAAATTATCAGTGCCCTACTAGGTGAAGGATACGTTGGTCTGGAT
The DNA here is from genome assembly GCA_026008535.1 of Perilla frutescens. Lineage (NCBI taxonomy): Eukaryota > Viridiplantae > Streptophyta > Magnoliopsida > Lamiales > Lamiaceae > Perilla > Perilla frutescens. The sequence goes on from BRKX01000005.1 coordinate 49,281,230, forward strand.
CATACTTTCCCTTTGGATTTGTTGCACCAAAAACTATTGTTCTTGTACTGAGAGTTGTTACAAGACCAGCCTGAAGATTTTAAAACAACCACATGGTCGTGAATTTACAGTCAGCTTATGCATTGATTAAAATACGAAAGGTAAATCTTCTATCTTAAGCCTCAATCAAACATGATAACAAAATCATTTGGTTTTAAGAGAGTCCTTTTGTCAATGTGCATCATAACAGTTACATGTGTGCTTGTGAGCACTAGCACATTTCAAACATAACACAAAAGTGATAACTTTACAAATTACATTAAGATGGGAAATTAATCAACCAGATAGGTGAGACAAAACCTGCAGAGGTTTTAACTATACCTTGGCCACACTTATGGTTTGCTGCTCCATAGCTTCATGAATAGTTGCCCTGTCATGTTCCCTCATGCTATAAGAGAAATTGTTAGCAATGTAATGTGCCTCAGATACCTACTTGTCTAGCAGGATGAACAATTAGAAAATGTAATCTATATTCTAGCCATCAATCAATAAACCTCATTATAGATGAAGATAACTTGGTATTATGCTGAGTCTGAATAGATATATGGTTTTATTTTGCAAATTTGATAGTAAAAATAATATCTGAAGCAAAAAAGAAAAGTTAATTGGACTAATATTCACTTTCTCAGTTTCATGATTTCAAGCAATGAATGAATATGACATAAACAAACGATGGCTAGGTTGATCAATACAAAAGGTCAAATTAAGATATTAAAACACATTTCTTCAAAAAAAGAAAAAGAAAAAGAAATAACATAAAAAAAGAAAAGAAAAAGGAATTATACCACATGAATACCTCTACGAAAGATTTAGTGCGGAAACCTAATAGTGAGGAAAAGTTCAATGCCGAAACTAAATGAAGGAAATAATTATCTCACAGGTTCTACCTATCAAACTCATCTATACAACAAAGACCGCCATCTGCCAGCACTAAGGCTCCAGCTTCCAGCATCCATTCCCCTGGCAATAAATTTTTTTATACGATTAAGTGTAAAGGTGCAATATAAATAAAGCTTCAAGAAGTACCAGCTAGAAGTGTTAGAATACCTCCATCTTTGACTGCAGTGACCGTCAGTCCAGCACTAGTGCTCCCTAGCCCAGTGGTAATTACGGATCTATTGCTCAATTTGGCAGCAAACTTTAGGAACTGAGACTTTCCAGTGCCTAGTAAAATCAAATATATTAAACATCTCTCAAGCTCAGAAGACTAAACTTTCCAGTGCCTAGCAAATTGTAGCAATAATGAGAAGTAATATAAAATCCATTAGTTCTAAGAGGATGTAAAAACTGTGTTTTGGACAGGAAATCACAGATCATGTAGAATGATCAAGAAGAAGATAATATGAGAGATGGCAGATCCAAGAATATACATCAAACAATACAGGAACAGGATTCCATACTTTACCAGGATCACCAACCAAAAGCAGATGAGACTCTCCTCGGATCTTTGTACCAGAATTATCAACATGTTGAACGCCTCCAATAAGCGTTAGTGCAACTAAATAAAATAGAAATTTCAGCAGTGGGTAAATTCTTGGTTATACTTGAAACACCAAACTTTTTATCTTATGATTGCAAATTGTGGCCAATCATTGAAAGGAAAAAGGAAAACTCTCATTACCTGCAAGTTTGACAGTAAAGAGTCCAAAAATCTGTGGGCAGATACGTCGAAGAATTGCATTTCTTCCTAAACACTTAATAATGGATATATCAAACATAGAAGTCAAGTAGTAAATAGGATGACACAACTAGCAGCATCAACTACCTGTCAATGGGTTGTCCTTGAAATCTGACCAGAATTGATTGAATTTCATGACAGTGTCCTCAGGAATATCAATATCTGACTTCAATTCATTCATCCTCCTGAAAGGTGTAATTAAAACAAAAAATGTGACAAGGCTCAAAAGATTTTCCCCAGGAGATGGAATGTCTTTGTAATGAAATAAAATAAAAAAGGGGGAAAATATGGCCATCATATAATATTCAAAATTTCAAGGTTTTAATGATAAAGAGAAGAAATAAAACATATCATGTATTCAAATGGATTGTTGGAGACACAAATATGAACACACATGTCTTACCATATCAAACTCTGTTTCATGGTTTACAGCTCAACAATTAAGTATGACTTAATGACCATAACTACTCACAAGTCACAACTGCAAGTTATGGTTCTGGACATATAATAGGTATATTTATCTACCGCTCAAGATAAAGAAATAGACAACAACTGCTCATTTCCTTTGATTTTGGAAAGTGGCAACAGCATAGAGTCATTCTGATATAGATTAATGGCTTTTAGCATAAGTAGTTTTCTGACTTTTCTCCCTAAATCCAGGAAAAAGCTGCAGATTGGAGAAAAGAATGGATAATTGTTTGTATGATCATGAAGTGAACTTGTGAATTAATTTTCAGCTAAAAAAAAAGGAATAGAGACTGATGGTTGTTAGGATCTTCTGGAAGAAACATATTATAATATGAACTAGAAAGATACTTTCAGCTTTTGAAGTCTGATGCTGCAATAAATCATTGTGGAGCTCAAAATGTCCCAAAGTGCCTAAGCTCATGACACTTCTCAGTTTGCAAGACATGATAATGTTTAAATCCTTTCACGTTGTGATAACATTGACATAATTCAACTTCTTTGAGTCCCATTCCTGGCCATTAACTCTTGAAACCTACTAAACATAAGTTGGATCATGCAACTAAGCTGGTAAAATTGCCTTTCAGAAAATATAATCCTAAAGTTCCAATGACATAACTGCCTCTGATATTATCCAGGTCCAGGGTCCGATGTCATCTATATTTAGCTCAAACAACATAGTTAGGACCTCAAAATAAAACAATATCAATATTTGGAAAAAAGACACCCCATTATAATCATTTAAATGTATAGATACCCCCAAAATCCTCAAAACAACCTCGTTAGATGCGCCCAAACTGCTGAAGCTGACAAGGTTGTGGGGGAAAGTGCAAATTTTCATGCTCGACTAACATAGTATATACCTTCACATCGATAGAGGATGAGAGTTGGTGCTTTATTTGGATTTATCTAACTGTGCATGTCATGCTAGACTTACATTAATAAAAGAAAAAAAAGTCAAAACCAGAGAAAGCAAGAGGGCCTAAATATGTTACCTAAGATAATTAGCAATTAATACAGGATCAAGGTCACAGCGCACGTCCTTTGCATCTGAGGACCATTTAGCTGTCAAAACTCCAGTAACAAGTACATCATCTGAAGGGGAAATTAAGAAATGTGAATACACATGCTTATCGATGCACACCTCAAATGGATTTAGAGTGTCTCAATAGGTACCTCCAGCTTTAACAATGTCAACGAGATCATCCTTAAGAATAACAGGAATTGATCGAGGGATAGCTCCAACACCTAAGACTTGTGTGCTTTCTTGAATTTTAATTTCTTGATAGTCATGACATATGCTTGTGTCTTCTACTATCTGGAACCGCGTGCTTTCACAATCCTATATGGAACAAGATCAAGCTCATCTGACTTAGTAAGCAGCTTAAGAGAACAAAAGCAAACCCAGCAAAGTCAAACCCTAGGACGCAAACCAAACTCTTTCCAAGATTTTCAAGCTACTTTTCGTTACATATTTAAGCTTTGGCACTGACAAAATCTGATCCTGAATCAGGTAGCTAGCATGCCCTAACAAAATGATTTTAATGTAGTTTTGATATAATAATGCTCATATTTACATTTTAAGAGTACAATTTATCCCTTATGCTTAGCTCGAACCATAACCAGAAGGCCCAAGTGGAGATCAATTTACAAGTATTTGATGTTCCTAGGTATTGAAGAGGATCAACTTGCATGAGCATGGAGAAATTCATTGTGCATGTAATTCTGCCTCAGTTTCTTGTTAGTCATGTATTAGAGTATTAATAGAATCACGTTTTTAGTCTTGCAACTTAGTGGTTATAGGTTCTTATGCATATATATCTTCCAAACCAGCTATTTTCATTTTGACTCATAATTTCAAAACATTTCTCCCAATTCAATACTGAAATTTGATAATTTAAGAATGGCAACCATGGGCCCTATCAGTGTTGCTTGGAGTAAAGATAAAAAATGGGAGAAAGCATGCACATGAATTCATAAGCTTCTTCAGCTAGAAAACAGCTGACACAGATACAAGATTCTTATCTGAGTGCTTCTTCGGCTGCATATTATATATTAAACTTGTGTGGCTGTCTTTCTAAATCCTAGTCTATAAAAGCATGGATCTAGAACATACCTGAGAAGGGCAAAGAGTAGGCTGAGTTATGGAATTTCTGGTTTCCACCTCTGGATAGACTTTGAATCTGCAGATTATCTTTGATTCAGTTGACTAAAGATCCGCATCATAACAGGTCATTTACAAGCTCAGGAAAGCATCATGCAGCAATAATTCATGAGAACTGAGGAAACCATCAATAAACAGTTTCCAGCCATGAATGCACAAAAACTAGTAACTTCTAAGCATCAAGTTTCCTACTACAAGGCAAGAAAATTACTAACTTCATAGCATCAAAATTTCTAATATAAATTCCTAAACAAAGTATGCCTTATATAATTAATTTTCATCTGAAGGCAATCTGCAGTGAAAGAAGCACAATTTGCAACTGAAAAGGATGCAGCTTTGTACTGGAGTTACTCAATGTGTTTTATATCCTTCAAATCTCAAAAAAATAGTTATGATGCATGGTATGGTCTAAATGACTGACACTATTTGCAATCATTACTTTGCTCAATGAGTAGTCTAAAAGAAGTCAAGCATATCAAACCACAGAAATCAGACCTATGTTTGCACAATCTACATTCAAAAATCTTCTCGCCTTCAGTCATCTTGATTGCACCAGACCTAATTACTGTGCCTTTGAGAGTGAGAAGAATCCCACGGTGCTTTACCCTTACACGTCCAATACTTGGAAAAGTTTCTGCACTAACTCACAGATATGATCATATAAAAATAGATTTTTCAAAATAGAGCTGGTACTTCAAAACAATCCGATATGTAATCAACAGCAGGTAAATGACTCACCAGGGCATTCAAGAGGAGAACCTGAGACATTTATCCGAACGTGTATATAGGCCTTTACACTAGCATTCTCCATTTTCTTGAAATCCTCAAAGATCACTTTCTACAGATTCAGTTAGAACAACACACGTTACACGAGCTTCACATCCTTATGGAAGAAATTTTTCAGAAGTCCCATTGAATAGAACTCAAGTAATAACAGAACAAACAGCATTTTATGCCCTATTCATGGTCATCATTTACGACCAGCAACGGCATTTCAACTAATATATACAAACTGAAACTATAATATATGACATAAATCTGAAAGAAACCTCAGCCCAGACAGCAGATTCATCGAAAATCGGTAGATATTCCTTAGGCTGTGAGAAAATGAGGTGTGCCAGTGGTGGATTGTCATCCATCAACTCAGCAAAACTTCAAAAATTAAAATAAAATTGTCAAGAAGGATCCCATTAGCGCGAGATAACTATAATTCTGTAAATATAAATTTATATAAGAATTGAATTACACAGGCGAAGTGCGTGAGTTTGAGGTAAGTGATTAAACATACTCAACATGGAGAGGATAGTGAAGCCGAGGATCAGAAGAGAGGATAATACTTCGTAATTGGTCCAAGTGATGTTTAATCAGAAATGCCGCCATTTCTTTGCCGCGCCCACTGTCGTCCTCCATTACCACCGCTATCTGTGAGAGAGGAGAGAGCGAGAGAGAGACTTTGGCGGAAAGGGGGATTTATTTGATTTTCTGGGTAGTATTGCGCGCTAATATTTTTGCCTATAAGAATTAACAAATTGCAAGGAAAAATGCTTTTTCTTTCGTGTTTAAAATTCGTCGATGACACGATAAACACCTCTCCAAAAATGAAATTTTTGGTATTGACACGACACGTAAGAATACGAGCGTGAAATAAAGTGATAACAAAAAATTAATAAGTATATTAAATATATCTTTTCAATAGTAATAATAACTAATAATATTAAATAAATGTCTGGCATATTTATTAATATTATCATGTTGACACAACACATACACGATATAAAATTTTAGTTATCTTATTGTATTGCTACGATAACAACATGAACATTATAAACCTAAACATTAACATTTTATTTTTATAGTGATCATATTGTATCATCATATAATGTTAATAAACTTTTGTATTTACACGCATGGCTCTAATGTGCCAACTCAACGATCCGACACATAATTTTCATCTCAACATTTTTATTAAATTTTTGAAAGATCATGACTTTTTTTTCCTTCAAATTTTAAAGGCAGTACATTTTTTTTATATAAAAAAAACCCCACTAAAAGTCAAGATACAATGTTATATTTAGTCTTAAACAATAAGCATCAAATTGAATAGATATTTCATTTAGACCTGTTAAAACTTTTAAGTGCCCGAAAAAACCGTAACCACCGGTTCTGATTCCGTCAACAGTTTCGGAACCGTGGTCAACGCTTCCGGGCTGGTTCCATCAACAGTACAGACTTTGGCATTTATGTTGGAACCGGCCAAGAACCACCGGTTCTTGGTTCCAAACCGGAACTGTTTGGACTAGTCCGACCGTTGCCATTCCGGCGGTTCCATTTTGGAACCGTGGAACCGGAAAAATAAAGGACCGAGATGGGCACTTCAGCCTGTCAAATTATTAGCTAGTGTTATTGCGCTGATATACATAAATCAATCAAAAATCCGCATCTCTTTCATCATACAAAACAATATCAAAAACTATGTTACAAAATTACAGCAGCATAATTAACGAAAGATCCCTGCGGGCTAAGTTTTTCAACCGGATCGTCTTACAGCATGGGCACGTAAAAAAGGAACGACGATATCAAAGTTAGTTTATCACTAACGATCATGGTGGGTGCCTGCAAGCAACATCTTCATCATCTCGAGGCTCCAGCAATAAGAAGCATTCAGCTAGCCTTCGTCGAAACCAAATTCTGGAAAAATCGAGTCATTGATCTGCCAATACAAGGGCTGTAGCTTTCTTAAATGCTTCAGAGGCTTTCTCCAGATCAGTTTCTGTATGACCAGCAGAGACGTGTAATCTAATCCCAGCAGGTAGCTTGCATTTGTCGAGTATCGATCTTTTTGAAGTTGCGACAAAAACGGCATGTTCCTTCAGTAACTGCAAATGCAATGGCTCACCCTCGGATAAGATTTCCTAAGACGGAAAATGATTAAAGGGCTGAGTTTAGACCACTTACATGATCGGCAATATCTTCGAGCACTTGAAGATCAGCCTTCAAGGATCCTGCGGACTTCTTCAGTTTCAGAAAAACTATTGGCGACTTTGGATCACTGACTATCTCAAGGCCTTGTACATTCGATAAACCTGAATTCTTAACGAGGTTAGACATAGATATTGAGGAAATAATTCCCCCAGATACAGAACTAGGTCAAAAATGAATCGGTGATGAAAACTGATGCGGAATCTTTTCTGAATTATTCATGAGAGGAAAAGGAAGACCACCTTTACGTAGAGTTGCTATGTTCTTCTCCAGCCTGGTGATAAGATTGGGATTTTCTTCCAGAACATCGAATGCAGTGATTGCGGCACTTGCCAGATAAGGAGGCAAAGAAGCAGAAAATACATAACCAGAACTACTGAGACGCTGCCAATGAAGAAATATAGTGGTATCAGAGAAGCGGGAGATTTACTGTGATTACTGAAAGTCAGTATGGAACGCACTTGGTTGAATTCCTACCTATTCTGGTTTCTCAAAATCCAAAAGTGCTATATATTCTAACGGTGTTTAGTATTCTATGGGGACATATCCTACTATCCATAATTCTACCATTTATTTTGCAACGCAATTGAACTCCTCGAATTCTCCAAAGTAATCATTACAAGGGGTTAAATATAATTGACGAAACGAGATTCTGTAGATATGGATATCAACAACAGAAATATACCTATTTCCTTAAAAGGTTGCTCAAAACACTAATCAGAATCCTGAAAATCAACCTATTATTCAAAAAGAAGAATTAACTAATAACCACTCCACGCAGATACACATGTGCACAGAGCAAAACAAAAGAATGGATAAAATATATAAATTGAGAAAATCCAAAGCATTAGCAAAAATTCGAAAGGATACTCCTTTTTTTATCCGCATTTAGATCAAGCTTGAAATGATTATTTAATATGGTTTCATGCAGATATTCAGAAAAAACTTATCCTATTGCTGCCAGCACTGTTCCACCATATTAAATAAAGTGAGGTCATTTCCAAAACTAGGGGCAATATTTGCACCAACTACATTTATGTCCTCCCGAATAGACTTCCAGCGAGTATACCTGGTGATCAATTACTCTAGCACTTCCAGTACAAAACCCTCCTTCAGTGGCCAACGCATGTCCCATTGCAGCAGTGACAATATCTACCTTCTCAACCTGCCAAAAATAGCATAAAAATAAGAATATGCAAACTATACAACCAACATCAAGGTGGCGGAAAAACTTACTGGAATGTTGCAATGTTCAGTAAGACCTCTGCCAGAACTTCCAAGAACACCAATAGAATTGCTTTCGTCTAGTATAACACGAAACCGATATTTCTCCTTCAATTTGATGATTTCATCCAAAGGAGCGATTTGACCAGAATTCTGGAATTGCATAAGACTAGTCAGGTGAAAAAAAAATTAAAGATCCATACAAAATTGAAATTATTTTAGCATAGGATGTAGATAAGATTATCACTAGAGCATATAATGACCACTACAGCCCCACTTTCCCATGTTAAACTGACTTTGGATCTTCCTGAACATCCCACCATGCTAATGAAATAACAACTGAGAAGAAAAAAAAAACAAGAAACAAGGACTTAAAAAGCAATTGCTTCTGGTGTAAGAAGAGATAACCTGATAGACAGCTTCTACAATGATATACCGTCTGACTTTTTTAGCTCGTTTGTTCTCATTAACACTTTCCAGAATACTCTGTAAGGACTTGATGTTGTTGTGTTTGAAATAAATAATTGTACTTCTAGAGAGGTGAAGGCCATTCTGAATTCCCCAGTGGACGCCCTCGTCTCTGCAAAAACCACCATAAACCTCAAGAAAGTTAGAGAAAATAAATAGAAGAAATGTGCATCAGTCTTTAAGACGTGCAGGAAATAAATAGTATGAAGCCAATAAGATTAATGAATGATATATGATCTAATTCTCATTGGATCAAAGTGTACATGCATATGCTAATGCAGTTTAAGGGAGAGGCCAATTGAGTGTCACGAGAACAAGCAGTAAACCATTTGTCAGCACTACCAAGATGATAACATACTGAATGCCCAAGACAACCAAATAAAGACTTACAGGATGGTTCAAGAAAACAGAAACATAGAACCTATAAATCTGGAAAAAAAATGCTTCAGGGTCCACTGAAAATCCTTATGATATATGTTAGTTCGTAACATATAAATCTGGAAAAAAAATGCTTCAGGGTCCACTGAAAATCCTTATGATATATGTTAGTTCGTAACATAGCTATATTCATAAATTGAGAACACACTACAGAAAGAGGAGAAGCTTGAGGATAATGAAAGGACATGGAGACCCATAACCCAGGACAGGATAATTTAATCATTAAAGGTACGAGGAAGCAGAACATACAGAATAATGGTTTCCACCTTTGTCATTCACTAAGATGGAGATTGAAGTATTGGTAAAACATATTATAGATAATATCCAAAAAGAACAAATTTTCAGTTAATTCATCCAAATCAATTTAATCATTAAAGGTACGAGGAAGCAGAACATAAAGAATAATGGTTTCCACCTTTGTCATTCACTAAGATGGAGATTGAAGTATTGGTAAAACATATTATAGATAATATCCAAAATGAACAAATTTTCAGTTAATTCATCCAAATCACAAAGTCCGTTGAAATAGAAATAAAGGAACTTGCAGTCAGATATTACATAGCACTACAAAGCTACTAACCAAAAGTACAAACAGGGAGAAAAAGGAGACAAGAAACAAAATCCAAGAAGACTCACACGACAACGACATCACCCTTCTTACAAAATGCTGGAATGATGCTAAACATTGTGGAAAGTCCATATGAATAAAGTATTGAATCCGAAGTTCCGAGAAATTTTGCTATTCTGGCCTCACAATCAAGGTGCACATCTGCATTAATAAAAATGTTATCCACATAGTCTCAATACTGTTCAAGATTAAGAAGAAATACATGCCACATATTTTGATGTTAGATCATACCAATTGTCCCATAAAATCCACGAGGACCGCAAGAACCAACACCATATTTTTCCAATGCTTTCGTACATGATTCCTGTTTTTCATCAACGTTATCAGTTGAACGTGAAGCACTAAATCAGAAGCAAAGACCAGGAGTAAGGGAAGTTCTCGTTACTTGCAGTTTATCGTGCCCTAGAAGACCGAGGTAATTTGCTGATGTGAAGTTCACAACTTCTTTACCATTGATTATAGTATGTGGTCCAGCGGCACTGCAGGAATCAACTAATCATCTAACTTGAAATAAAAAAGAACAGTGCAGGATCTTGAGATCTAAATTCTTAAAACACAAACAGAAAAATTTGAGCTATGAATCAGACAAACTGCTATAGTTTCTACAAAGATACATGTCAGACACTATGATTATGCATATTAATTGGCATTCTATTTCGAGGCTGGGTGGGAGGTGAAGGCCACAAGAGAAGATTGCCCTCCCAGTACGGAAGAGTGGAAAAAAGTGCTGTCATCTATTTCGACCAGTTTCCCGAGGATGTCATAAGAAGAACCAATGCGCTTACCTATGCACCGGTTGTTTTCTTAATACTTATATCCTTTATTCAAACATGGTGATTCAGAGTGTAAAAAGAGGAAATACACAAATATTAAAGTCATCTAAAGAAAAATGAAATTGAAGTAACATATTCACCTTTCCAACACTGGAGGATCGTACTTCACGTCTTCAGTAATAGTAGGAATTAAGGGATCTGGGACCCATTCATCACATAACTCATCTACTTCCTGAAACATGTTGAACAGTCATATACATCAGCTTTGACGAATAATTACCCTTAGATAATAAGGGATATAACAAACTTTAAGATGGCAACAAATAAGCGGACAGACTACTGCATGATTTTGTACATCAATACATCTTTAATAGTTGAGCTTATGACAAACTAAACACACACACACATGCAGCCTCAGTTGACATTTTGGCATGATGACATCTATCTGATCACCAAACTTAGAATGACATCCTTCAAAATAATGTGACCAGTGGCTATGCCACTGCAAGCTATACTTAAATTTTTTCGGCTCACCAATCCCTTGCAGCAATTCAGAACTAGTAATATAACCATTACTATCTATATGATTTTGGATGCATAACAAAGACGAATATAAGTAAGAGACATTGCATGACAACAGAAAGAAGAAGACACAAGTTCGAAAGGCCAAAAAATGTGCTCAAAATCATAGAAAAAGGTCTTTATAGAATTTAAGAAATGGTGCAGTGCGTATCACTTAGTAGTAATGCATTAAGCATGAAAATGGAGATCGAGGAAATTTCAAAAGGAGCATGTAATTAAGCAGGAGAACATGGATAAGAAGATATGCTTTGTCCAAGAGCATCTGAACTACTGGTTCCAAGACACGGAGAAAATTAAGTAGGACATTGAATTGAACTACTCTTCCAAGACAAGGAAGAAAACTTACTTCAAGCAGGCTAGTCAAAAGCAAATGTTCAATCAACCACTCAGACAAGATTGTTGTCAATGAAAGAAGTGATGTTGATGAAATGTTAAGACCGAGCATGACTATTTGTCCACAAGCAAATTCATGTAAGTGCCTAGAGTTTAAGGCTTAACAATCATTCTTTCTTCGGCGTTAGACTTCACATGCTTCCAGTCGTTTCAGCAACCAAATAAACACATTAATAAGAAAAAGAGGCCCAAAAGAAAATAAGAAATGCAGAACAATGCACACCCCTTACAAATAGCTAAACATTGAAGCATTGATGAGCATGAAAATAATAACACGAAAAGTAGAGGCCATATAAAAGATCAATTAAACTCAAGAAGCACACCATCTACCTTCTTTGTCAATGGTCTTTTTGGTGGCTTGTAACTTTTTTGGGACAGAAGAAAAAGAATTACAATAAAGAGAAGACCCTCCACAAGAAGATGGCCTACAAAAATTTAAACAGATTACTAAGCTCTTATGATATAGACAGAAAATTGACCAGGATGACATGTCTGACGAAGTTCGAAAGAGAAGACATCTCACCTCTGATTGGCACTCCAAAGACAACTGCTTTAGCAGATGGGATATCAAAAGCAAATGTCACCCAATCCGAAGCAGACTTAACAGCAGTTTCGAAAGTGGACAACAGTGTATCCATTAAGTCAACTTGGAAATACACAAGTACTTGCACTAATTTATAAAGAACTGGAAAGGTTTCTTCTTGTACTGTATTGTACTTGTGCTCAATAAAGCATCTTACTGAAACACATTCACTTTAGCACTCAGCACTGTATAGGTTTTTGATCATGAGCTGAAAGCAACAACAATTAATTTTGTTACTTACTGATCCAGAATTAATGATGACAACCAAATAATCTACAAGTGTGTTTACACTGAAGGAGATTTAAAAAATGTCAAAATCATTAAGAACAATCCATCACAATTGATTGCACATTTAATCCTTTGCCAGATGCTAGCTTAAGAGAGTAAGCCTGTACTTCATACCAGCACATCAAACCCGAAAAATCATATTCCTCTACACTTTACATCAACATCAATACTTCAATACTTATATACTAAAGCAAAGTAGTATGCACAGCACAGTAAACATGCATGTAATTTCCCGTTCAAACTAATTTTCCCTCCCAAAAATGTCCAATCACCATGCATGCATGGGAAGCAAAAGCATACTGCAGGTTTTGAATTTTTTTCCTGTATATTTTCTGAAAAATCGTGCACTGCAAAACTCAACTCTGGCAACTGAAAGAATGCTATGTACAGTACCTACTTGCATCTTTTTTCGGTGAGTTTGAAATTCAAAATTTTGGGATCTATGGAGCCATTTTCCAAATTGATGCCTATATGTGTGTGTGTGTGTGTGTGTGATTGCCCCATTCTACCTTTTTATTTTTTTAAATCTTTGCCATGAACTACTACTCTTTTGAAGCATTGGGCATATTAATTTTGTTCCTTTTTTTCTACTCTATTATATAGAGACATGAATGATATTTTTACATTATTACAAAATCAAAATGAAAAACTTGAATACAGACTCATAGTGCTTCATTTTGTGTGCAGAAACTTTCGCCAATCGCCATTAATGGTTCTTCAATGCAAACATACTTTTTTCATATAGTTAAAATCATAGTAAGTGTTTTTGCAGTTAATTTAAACATTAAACGTAATATGTTCAGTGTTCTTGGCTTTGTTTTTTACATATAACAACAACAAAATAAAATCCACAGAGACCCAAAAGTTAAGAATTAAGTCTGTTATGATCTATATTTACACTAAGTTATGATTTTTATGAAAATAAACAACCTAAATATAGTTGAAATTACAGAAAAATAAATAAAAGAAATTGGTGATCGAAATGTTACCTTACTCTGTAAATCTGAGAGTTGGTTTGGGATTAAATCAGTAGATCTACAGCTTAATCAAAGTTTAGAGCATCCAAAACAGATAGTAGTTATCTGAGATCTGGATTAATCGGACGGCCAATAATATATTCAATACTTAGTTTTCAAAGGAAAAGAGTTGCAGAAGAAGAAAAAATCGAGGAAGAAGAGGAGGAGACGATGGAACAACTAGGAATTGGTTTGTTAATGGGCCCCACGGATTCAATAAATAAATGAATTAATAATTAATTAATCCTCTCCATTTTTTTATTTTTTATTTTTAGCGGAAAAATCGTCTCCATTTTCTGTTAAAAGGGAATTGGATGATTGGGCCGAGCCGCAATCACTCTCATTTCCCCAAGTAATATATATTTAGAGGGAAAATTCGACTCGGATTTTCATATTTTAATTAAAAAAATATTTTTAAAATGATTTGGCAAAAGATATTTTGGGTGTATTTTATTTCTTGGGTACATGTTAATTAAGTTGGTTCTGATTTTTTTCACATACTGCTATGTAAATGATAATGTTGTGTTTTCCATTCGATATTGTTAAAAAAATACAACAATATCATTAACATAGCCGTAGATGAAAAAAATTCGGTACCAATATAATTAGTATCTACTAATGTCTTCATATATATTCCCAAGATATTTTTAATAATAATCTTTTTAATTAAATAAAATAATCCGAACATGGGCACCATCGAATTTTCTGGGAGCTAGTCTCTCATATAAAAAGTTTGATCGGTCTACCCATCAAACATGCCCAATAACCAAAAGGGCCCAAACACATTAAAAAAGAAAATCCAATCTGATATGCGGGTGCACGCGAGGTATTCTTTTTTTATTTTTTTCTAAAAAAATACACATCTAAAAATGGAATTAATGAATCCTAAAACTAAAGTGAATTATTATTATTATTTTGAGAAAAACATGAAAATTAAATTAAGATGAAAGTCGTTCAACTAACGAACATCAGAAAAGATAATCTCCGGTATAGGACCGATGTAGTTGTAAAAAAAGATTGCTAACTACGGAACGTCAAACAAGATAATCTCTAGTATAGGACCAGTGTAGTTGTAAAAAGAAAGATTGCTAACTGCTAAAGACGCTAAATCATGTGCCACTGAGTTGGTAGCACTACGAGCCCAACTGTAGGACATGTTGGAAAAATATCAAATAGTGTGAGGGAAATTAGTATCTAGATGATTCTAATCCCTCGAGCTCAAAGGTTTGCACTAATTGCAACCTTTCATCTTTTGGAGGTTATACCATGGTTTTAACGGTGATCATGTGAGAGGTCTCACTTTGGAGGCAATATAAGGTGGCCGCAACTTCATTTGTAAAACACACCAAAACATTCTCCATCTTTTCTCTCTAGTTCCTTGTTCTCTTTAGTTCAAGTTCTAGTTTCTTAAGTTCTAGCTTTCTTTAATCAAGTTTGAGTATAATGTCCAGTTTTTCGGAGGAAGTTCCGGTCTATCCATTGTATCCTGGGAATCAAACGCTCATACAGGGGCGAATTTGGTTTAAGAAAACTGTGATCTTCACAGGTCTCGGATTTCCTTTATTCTTGTTAATATTACTTTGATCCTTAGTTTATTTCAAATTACTCTTATTTTAATCTTCAATTATTATTATTGTTACGTTGTTCATTATTTTGTTCAGCTAGACTCAACAGGACACACTCTCAAAGAGCATGGCCTACTGTTGGATTGGTTTGTAGGCTTCTCCTCTATAAGACAAAGACAAATCCTCTTTCACCGACGGCAGGTCATGGATAATCCCTTGGTTATCAGTTTCTAGTATCACTTTCCGTCCTCCAAACTCCCGAGCAAGGACAAGACCTTCCTGGCATGCCACACCTTCAGTAATATCAGACTGAAGGAATGAGTTCATCCTTCCGTATCTTGAAATAATGACTCTTCCCTCCTCAGTGCGGATAACAACACCAAACCCCACAACTCCACTTTGTTTACAAGCTGCATCAACATTGATTTTCCAAACTTCTTTAGGAGGTTTTTCCCAGAAAGGATGGATCATGACCACCTCCAATGTAAATTAGTTTTTCAAAAATAATTATCGAGTGCAGCACATGAGCCCATGTATTAACGTCGGGTGAGTACACTGGGCGAGACGCCGAATAAAAAAATTAAATTAATTGAAAAAAATTAAATATATAATATTAACAAATGAAGAAATTAAAAATAAAAAAAAAACTAAAAAGAAAAGAAAAAAGGGGAAGGGGAAGCCGAAAGGGGAGGTACCACTATAAAAAATAAAGGCTAAACCATCATTTATATCATAAACTATTTCAATTTTCTCAAATATATCCTAAACTAACACTTTTATCAATTAAATACCTAAACTATTAAAAACTAATCAAATCTATCACCAAATGCATTTTTTGGCCAAAATCAGATCTAAAAAAGAGTTTAAAAAATTAGAATAAAGATATTATGTCATAGATATGATCAATTTGACTAAAGCACGAGAAGAAGACCCAAGCATTTAGCCGAAACATTAGGTAATTTTTACTTAAAAATGTATCTGAGGATAGATTTGATTATTTTTTAATAATTTAGGTATTTAATTGATAAAAATGTTAGTTTGGGATAGATTTGAGAAAATGGAAATAGTTTGGAATATAAATGATGGTTTAGCCAAAAATAAATGTAAAATTAAACTAAAGCACATCCAATTGAAATCGAAAAAAAAATCGACTAAAAATCAATATTTTTTAAATGTGGAGTATAGAGTGTTGCAAAATTTGTAGTAGATGATCCTATCCGAGAGAAGAAAGGGGGTGACCGCAACTAGGGCATTCTATTTTTTTCCTTTTTTTTTTTGTATTTTTTGATTAATTTTTAAATTTGTATATAAAAAATATTTTTAAATGAAAATGACATTTAAGTAAATTTGTAAATATTTTTATTTTTTATCAATTTAAATAAATTTTGATATATTATTGTGAAATGTTAATTTAATTTTACAATAATAAATATCATATTAAATTAAATTACATATATTATATGTTTAACTATTATAAAAAAAGATTAAATAATAGTTGAAAAGAGAATATATAAATATTCTATTTGGTGTAGAATTATAATGCAGGCTGCTGGAGATGGAATACATATTTTGTAGTATTTTGCAGATGGCTGGAAATGACCTAAGAAATCCGTTAGACGATCTCGGCAATCAACAATCAAGTATTAAAATAGAATCTATCGTGTTATTTGAAACATAACTATAAATCTAGTACTCCAGTAGATCTAATGCAAATTTTGTGCATATTATAGGCAGCTGCACATCACGTGTTCTATAAAATACCAAAAAAATCCAAATTAATAATTGAAACACATACAATCAAGAAAAAATTATGACATCAAACCGGTAAAGTAGACGTTTGAGACTTTGTCATATATAAAACTTGCTATTCATTCATTTTAACATGTATAACACATTTGATTGCTTAGTAACACAAAATCTTCTGTTATTATTCTCTTTGTATGCACACAGGTAAAATTTCTTCAATCAAGCAAAATTCACCCCTTATCAAAATTCTAGTGTGATGAGCTATCTACCTGCTATGGCCTTGCCTCTGAATGGACATTGCAACACCATCGTCGAGATCATGATCGTGGCCAAAGCTCGTGTGACGTGTGCTGCTGATCCTCTCGAATATTTCATCCAGGGACTCGGGAGAAGAAGCACGAGAGTGATCGGTGTCGTGAGCTTGACTGAGGCGAATGAATCTATTCGTATCAAGACGGGACTTGAAATTGTGAAAACCTGTCTTCATTGAATCCCATGTTGAGGCTATTCCACTAGATGATCTTTTCCCCTGCATGCCATTGCCACCGCGTTGTGCTTCTGCATCGTATGATTTAGAGTCTGTTTCCCTCTCCTTCTGTCTCACCGTGCCCTCTCGACTACCACCATCTTTCTGTGTCGTCACTGATCTCAAGTGTTGCGAGTGACTACTTTGACCCTCCTCCGTAATCAATCTTGAGGCTTGTTTTCTGATTTGTGGAATCTAAGCCACATGTCAATCCAAAAAACAACGTCTAAGTTTTTTTAACAAGTAGAAGTACTAAATGCTGGCTTCTGTAGACACTGTTACCCCTCGATAGCTAGAATAGAAGATGAAACACGAGTGTGAAAATTCACATATACCAGGTCATTGCCTCCGGCTTCAAGATCAAAGGTTGCATTGTGGAAACTTCTTGCCAGAGGAACAACGAGTTCGCCTACCTTATGACCTTGTTCAACCCATGATCGTTCTGTTAAAAAAAAAACAGAAGAAGAAAGCAACTTCAACATGAATTATAAGCAGAAAAAAGGAACAAAGAATTCAAGATACAACTCTCTTTCTCACCTTTCTTTAGAATAACTAATCCTGAGGGATTAAATCCATCTACATCTTCGAATGCTTCACGTTCATAACAGAATATTTTCCAATTTCCGAAGTATCTGATGATGCGATCAAAAAAATTGGTTGCAACTAGTATGGTAAAGATAACCATAATAAGTGGATAAATTTTATTGAACCCTTTCCCAAAGAATGGCACTGCATCATCAATATTCCCCATTCTCTGCAATTTGCAAATGTCGAATGCTTCAAATGGCAGAAAAAAGAAGCCAACCCCAATGATCTTATATTTTTACAGACTTATGCATACAAGGGAGCCAGCAACTAAAACAAGGTGCAATAGACTTATAATGCACTAACCTTTTCAAATGTAGTCTTGTCACCATTTTCAAGATGAATGAGGTTGAGAAAATTGTAGCAAATCGGGGGAGCATACCGGGCAACCATTCTTCATTGTTTTCATTATGACAAAATGAGAAAACATATAGTTTTCAAATATTCAATCCATTTATCATTAACAGGATATACGAAAGAGTATGTGAAACAAATAAAAACACGAAACACGTACGAGCATATCATCAGCAAGCTAACTGAACTTGTTTGTCTTGGAGTCAGGGCATAGAATGTCAGCATTCCGATCTTGATTAAAGAATAATATGTGCACACACACATGTACATTAGAGGAATAAGAACAGCAACCTGTAAAATAGAGGCAAACACACGTCAAGACCAACACGAAACAAATTTAATTAATGTGGTTGGAATATATATCAGTTATAACAGATAAAAAATGGGCAGAGTTCTTACCTGCACAAGCAACTCATGCTTGCCAACAATGTTCACCAGGATTGAGAAAAGAAACAAATCTACTCCACTAGGTAGAATAGTCGCCTCTGCGACAAGAATTGCAGCTGACATGCAGCCCAATATAATGGCCAGAAGTCTCTCAAGTTGCTTTCTTAACATGCATCGCCATATCAATTCTGAGAATTAAAGGTTAAATATTAGGAAATATAAATTTCTTATTCTAGTTTCGACTCGTCATGCAGAAACACACAATATGAATGACAGCATCTGGATACTCATACAATGAAATATCTCAAAATCACCCAAAATTATTTTACCTTCAGGAAAGTAACTCCATTGTCAAGAATCTTATAACTAAATCTCTCTCTACATTAATGTTTTTCAAGGTTATTTAAGTGAATATATATATATATATATTGAAGACACAGGTTTAGAAACGCATAAGAAAGGAGAATTAGAGTTTTACAAAGGCATATTCAACCTAACAAATCCATAATTCAGTATTAACATAGTTTCTGTAATAAACAGTAACTAATTCTCATGGGATCAATGCTCTGCTCATCACTTTATTATTTGTTAACAATAGAGTTGATTTAGTTTGAAATTCTGGAAGCAAAACTATATTCTATTGTCACATTACATTCTTTGTATGGAAATAAATTACTAGGCAATTCATAGTAAAGGAAAAAAAGCTTTAAAACAACATGCTAACACTGATTACCAGAGACATCAAGAAAGGGCCCCAATTCGCCTTTACGTTCAGGTCTAAAACTTGACATGTATTTCCTGCAATTTTTTCAAAACAAGTTTATTGAGAAACAAATGGTTCATGACATTGCCATCAGGTGTCTCATGAATGCACAAAAATCTAAAGGGATACCAATATTATGGCACAAATAATGAAGTTCAACGTTGAGAATTAGTCTTAAGGCCAAATATCACAGCCAAAAGCACATATTATAACACTTGTATTCTAATGCTACTATTGTCATATTTTTTTCTGAATCAATTATGTGTACACACGTATAGCAGTCGACAAAAACTATTGTAGTACATTTCACATCGTACTTAAAATAGGTCCTTTATATACATTGAAGCATCAAGTAACAACTGATGTATAAATTTCTAGTCCTGCTGCACCTTATGGAAAATAAATAAGACCCCGATAATTATTAAAATAGGAGAATTTTAAGCACATGATTCATAATTTTGAGGAACTATTTTTATTTTTCCTGCTTAATATAACCAAAGACAGAATACGGTATTCAAGATCCTAATTTAAGTGTCATCATACTCGTTCCTAGTAAAACAAAAAGGGAAAAGTTACTTGTAATATGAAAGAGAAATAGAGAATTGAATGGAAAAAGAGATACTAAATGCCTCATGGTTAAATATGTAAAAATGCAGCTTCATCTTACAGGAAATATGCAGTTGTTTAACTTGCTTGAATTGGAAAGAAGGCAAGTACAGTCCTGGATTTAAACAAATCTAAAAAAAACGAAGAAAGAGAGAGAGAGAGAGAGAGAGAGAGAGAGAGAGAGAGAGAGAGAGAATAGAAGGTGAAATTGAAGCAGAAGCATACCATCCATTAGAACTACAATGCTCATAACTCTTCATGGTGTCCTCTAGCTCTAAAGCCTCTCTGACAAAATTTGTATACTCACTGCACTAGAGAATGAAAATATACATAAATTGACCTATCAATATACGTCAGCATATTAGTTAGCTACAAGTATATACGGTACTCCTCGATTGTGAAATTCAATAATAAACATCCAATTTATAGAAAGGCATACCCATTTCTCTTATATATCAAATATAGAACTGCATTATACTCAAACCAATCCAATCCTATGCCTAGTTTCTACTCTTGACCAGCATAAAATAACAGATGCAAATATGGTCTCAAATCAGCATTCAAAGTCATTTGATGCTTCGTAGTTCTGCAAAGGGTGACTTCCAAACAAAACCTAGAACAAAGTTGATCCTGACATGCATGCAATGATAAAAAGAAGAAATCTTTAATTTTACCTTTACCTTTTATAACGGTAGTACCTCTCTCTCGCTTTTCTCAGCTGTCGTCTAAGAGATGCCATGGTCTTTTCATCAGTGTCATAATCCATATCATTTTCCCCTAATTTGCCTCCTTGGGGTTTAAAAGTAGGATCTTCATTAAGCTGCATTAGAGTTTTTGAATAAAAGATTGTCAAAAAAAGGTGCTTAAGACTAATAAAGTAGGTTCGAAACACAGATGATATAAGTAAATTATGGTTACCATATGCACCAACATTTTGTCAATTATGTTCATGTATGGTTTCAATGGATCACGCCTCGACATTTGTTTTGATGTTGCTTGAGCAACCTAACAGAGTATATAAGACAGAGTTAAATCCAGCTACAACAAAACAGAACAAGTATAAAACAATCTTTTAAGTACAAACATAAAGGATTTAATTCAAATTTATCCGACTTGATGAAGAATTCTGTTAAGAAGTATCTATTTATAGGTATTCCTTATCTTCCTACTTATCTTTTCACATACGGTCTATGCATATAACACGAGCATAATCTCCATAAAGACGGTCATAACCTTGAGGATGCCAAATGAATGCACAGCATAGCTAATTAACCCATTACTTGGATGGATAAAAAGGGCAAAGGAGGAAAATAGTCCTCCAAGATGATGTGGGGAGGTAAATTTGTCACATGCAAACTGTTTTCAACTTTCCGCCGTTTGTCTGCTTAAAGGAAGACACTGGCTCTTTACCAGACAGCCTCTCAAATTCATAGTCTTCTACTTCTAAACTGAACACAAAGAGTGATTTCTGACTGCATCTTTTCTCAAACATTTGAATTTTCCAACTCCTATATCTTGTCAATAATTGCCTTCAACATTTCAGTGTTATATCCAGCAATGAGGTTTGCTTTATAACCATGAAATCCAAGTGCATATTTTCAATCGCCTATATTAAAGTAGCTGTAAATTTTGTTGACAGATAGCTAATTAATAAACGTGGTATAGTTCCGAGTTATCAAAATATAAGTTCGTTAGGAACTTACAACAATCGCATTTGAAAAATCCTGATGAGCATCGTCAAGTTTGACTGCCATTCTATACACATTATGAGATAGGACTTTGTGACGATTTGTCCAATTTGCATTACTCCATATACCTTTTGGAATTTCACTTAAACCATAGCCTAAAAGAAATGCTCCAGTCACCAGACCAAATGTATTTGAGCAAGCCATAGCAAGGCCTAAAATATTGCCACCCCTGCACATTCACAATTTATTTATTTTATATGCAGTTAGAAATAATTCTATATTTCTCAACATAAGCATAACCATATCAACATCCCCATTTCTAGATATGCAGTTAGCACTTAATATTAATATATTATGAACTGCAGTCCCCAGCAAAAATATACAGTATTTGCAATTGTATATGTATCTGCAAATTCATGCTTCACATATTGTTTCCAACAAAAACAAGCTCCAAGTAACATGCAGACAATGAGATAATAATTGCTCGACCTGCTATGCTCTTGAGCTACAATGCACTTTATATGTCAAGAATCTAAAATATTTCCACCTAATAACATCTAATGCTCAGAGGCTTTCATCCTGAAAATGATTCCTAAAAAATTCCTTGATTGTGCTCATCTCATTTTCACTATCTTGAGATCCAATTTAAGTATTGCCATAATCTTGCACATTGTTGTACTTAACCATGAAAAGCTTTATTCATGAAGTTATACACCTGATTCTTCAATATGGATTTCAGATTTTCAAGATGGTAAGATTAAAAGAGTGTTACATACAAAAAATATCCGGAAAATTTTCAGTACAAAACTGAGTTCTACTGTATCGTAGTTTCATTCAAAAAGTTTATAAGCAACTTATGTTCTGCTGATATTTCAACTTATGTCATTAAGAAACAACTGTAATCCTGAAAGAATTTGCTGACATTTTTCATTATTTTAATAAGCATCTTAAGTTATAGAAAGATGATTGTCAAAGTTTTAGAATCTACAAGTAACTAGACAAATTGAAGAACATCATCTTTTAGGAGAGAAAAGAACGAACCAGTCCTTGTGCAAAATGATGAGCAGGATAAGTCCACATAATGCAATAGAACCAACGCATACGTAGTAGATTAGATTTACATGAGCACTGGTCTTCAATCTCTCCCTGATAGTGAAGTCCCCTGCATCTTCATAACCCTGAATTACAGGCACCACAGCCCTGCTTAGAGAAATAGCTTCACATAAATCTTCGAGAACATGTGAATTTCTGTTATCAAGCAATCCAAAATTGAGTCAAATGCTCAAGCTTCTTCAAGCAAATCAAGGACTAAACGGAAAATAAATGGATAAGGTTAGGAAAATAAAAAGAAGCTTTCATAATATGTAAAACTTTTTTTTCATAGAGAAATGACTCAAAAACTTAGTTCAGAAAGGCGTTTGAAATCTGTCAATAATTGATTGTTGTAGGTAAAAGCCAAACCAATCGTATATAGTTGAACTAAACGACATGTTCAAGAAAAATACATTAAACCAGGAACATGGACAGTTTCAAACTGTACTAATCAGATCCTAAGACATTCAAGTTAAGCAATTGAAAACACTGAAAGCTCAACAAAGATAATAACCATTCACATACAGATGGCCAACAACAACGTAACTCATAATCTTATGAAGCAGGATCTGGACAACGTCATTAAGATATACCGGATAAGAAAGCACGAGAAGTAAAAGGGTGAGAGTATGAACTTTAGGCTACTCAAACAGTAGCCATAAAACACTCATTTCATATATACTGCTAAAGCATCAATGAAATGAAACAGAACTAGTAACATACCAAGTAAGTAAAAACGAACTCCAGTATGACCAGCTCCAGAAGAAAGAAATGCCTCCTTTATTGGTAATTGTCTGAATCAGGTAAAGAAACACTCAGCAACATTATGTTGGATAGGTTCAATAAATAAAGTAGCATTCCTCTGTGTTGAACTTCCATCTTATGAGATTTATTTATGGAATTGCACGAATTGGATTTGAGTAACAAAAGACAACAACAAAAACCTCAAGAAGCAAAAAGCAAAAATAAAGAGAAAATGACAAGATGAAATTTACTAATCCTGCAAAACCACTTCTTGAAGTATATGAAATAAACCAGAAATCAGATGAGTTGTAAGATCTCTTTTCCACTATTACTCACTATGCAGGTTTTGTTTGCATGAATGCGAATAGAAATATAAAAGAGGGAAAGACAAATTAACAGTAACCATAGAAAGAAATCTTGTGACCATATAAAAAAACGCTCTTGTTCACCTCTCCTCAAAGTAAATTACTTATCCTATCCTATGGACTGCAGCTGCTCTATAAACACTGCACAAATTCCATTACTTTCTTTCTTCGTTCATACGATGACTCATGAATACTTTCTTCAATATTATGATCAACTTTCATCTTTCTGATCTCTATATATGCTCTAACAGGAAGAAGCGGTTCATATATATTTTAGAATAGTAAGAACATATCCCTTCAAGAGCAGAGGAAATCTTTAAATAAGTATAATCATCTCTCCTAATCCATCCATTCCTCATCCTAAACCAAACTTTCACATCCCCCCCCCCCCCCAATATAAAAAACAAAAGAGCAACTAAAAAAGACCAGCTCAAATGAATTTTTATTTTTTCACTTACAAATCACAGATTGAGCTAAATTAATTCCCCATTGCTACAACATAGGAGAAAAAAAAAATGCAAAGCTGAACTACACACACACATGAACAGTTCAAAACTCTTCCCAACTAAAATGCTAAAAGAAAACCCTTCATTTCAAAACATGTTCCATCTCCTACTTCCATATCGCCCACACACACTATTCTGCATTTAATGATATCACAATTATTCCTCAAAGAAAATAATAAAAAATGATATCACAGTTATACTCTTAACATAGATTGAAATGTTAGAAGATGTTAATACAAAAAAAAAAAAAGATATTCAGATCCCATCACACCCCACATCCACAAATTTTAAAAAGCATCACATAATCATAAAAATCCGAGCCAAAAAGAAGAGCGAGAGAGAGAGAGAGAGAGAGAGAGAGAGAGAGAGAGAACGTACGGCCCAGATGTCAGCGGGGACGAGGACGATCATGGAGAGAGAGCAGAACCAGGTGTAGCCGACGGTGATGCGGACATAAAGAGCGACGCCGGGGCCGACGAAGTACCACAGCGTCCACCCCACCATCCC
This sequence comes from Perilla frutescens, assembly GCA_026008535.1. Taxonomy (NCBI): domain Eukaryota; kingdom Viridiplantae; phylum Streptophyta; class Magnoliopsida; order Lamiales; family Lamiaceae; genus Perilla; species Perilla frutescens. The sequence goes on from BRKX01000005.1 coordinate 49,306,382, forward strand.
CACCGTCAGCGGCAGAGATAACACGTAAAACACCCACATATATATCGATTTCCTTATTAATTCCTAAAAATGCACATGAATAATCAATTTCTGCTGTGATTTGAAGCTAACGTTTCGGTGTTGCATGTGAATGGATATGGCAGGAAGCATGACTGCCGAGTATTGTGATAATCATATTCATGCTGTTCCCTTTAATTTCCACTTTTACGATTGCGAGCTTTGAAAAAGAAAAGAAGAGAAAAGAAAGGGAAAAACACAGAGAAATATGGTCTTCGGACATTAACATTACTTTTTTAATACTTCCAGTATTATAATTTAAATTGTAATGGTAACCTATCTTTCACAGCAAATCCAATGCATAATATTTCGTTGGCGCAACTTCTGCATAAATGGGTGCAATTTTAATATGGTTGTAGTAATTATATAATTTCATAAATATATATACTAATTAAGAAAATCATTTAATTATAAAAATATATAGTATTAAAAAATATTTATAATATATAATGTGCTTGTAATAATAAAAGAAATTTAAATGATCATTAAACTCTAACAATTAATAAAAAAATATTACGAAACTATAACACTCATGAAAATAAATATATTTTGGCCTTAATGTTCGGAATTAGTAAAATACTACTTATACATTATGTTTATTTATTTGTTTGTTGTGATGATTTATAAATCAAATTAAATGTTTAGATAATTTATAAATTAAATTAGATTAATTATTAGATAATCAATTCAATAATAATTTTAAAGTATAAATTAAAATATTTTATTAAATGTTGTGGGATTCCGACTCAAATTTGGGGCAAGATTTGAGATATGGTTAAAGTGAAATCATGTCCCAAATTGATGTTTTGGTCCAACATTGTAATTACCTTAAAAGGAAACTCGAACCTGAGACCGCCACTCTCATCCTTGAACTTTCATTCCCCATGTTGTAAACTTATTATTTAAGAGGTGGTTTCATGTACATTGAATATATATAAGGACTTGTGTCAGACGTACGGCAAAAAGTAAAACTTATAATATTGAAAAATATAATTCCTAATAGTAAAAAATATAGGGTGTATTTTATTGTTGAGAGGTAATTTCACTTCTAATATTAAAAAATATTAAATTTATCTTTTTACTGGAAATTATTGCTAAAAATAAAAAAAAGGTGATGATATTATTGTAATTATGACTACATTTGTACCACTAGAAAATATCACAAATTTTGGTATGATCGAAATAGTTCAGTAATGTACAATGAATGTACCCAAATTTTTATAACAATGTAATATTTAATAGCAACGTACATCAAATTAAGTAATTAGCACATGTGAAATATATGAATGTTGTAATGATGGGATGGACAGCATGTAGTAGCTAGTAGTTAAAGAAAGGATATATAAGATAATTGTATTAATTAATATTGAAGAAAGTTGGGATATTAGTTATGGTATTAAAAGATTTGAGTTGGTCTAGAGAGCAACCGAAAGAAGAAAGGGGGCATTGGCCTTGGTGACATTGAACGTTTTGTGCAGAGAATTAGGGAGAGATGGATGAGAGATTGTAAGAGAATACTCCCCCAAAAACACTTTGTCCCAGAAAAATCCTTCCTTGTCGGTGATCCCCACCACCTCAACACTCCTCCATTCTTGCATCAACTTATCCACAACATCCCCCGCCTCCGAATTCTTGAATTTGTTGTCAGTCAAGCACATCTGCGCGCACCCCCTCGGCAGCTCGTCCCCGCCGCACGTCTCGTTGCACGCCGTCGCCTTCCACCCTCCCCACACGATGATTCCTTCCACGGATGGATGCGCAAACGCCTCCCTCATCACATCTTCCAGCTCAACGCTCTGCAGCCAGCGTACATGTGATTAATTATATTAGTGTTGCGATCGAGCTGAGGAAGGGTTCAAATTAATTAATATTTACCTGGCGCGGGCCTTTCTTGGTGTCGAGCTCGGTGAGCCAGATAGGCATGTTGGTGGCACCAAGAATGTCCAAGGCAGCCCGCATGTGAGACACATTTGGTGTTAGAATGAAATGCCCCTGCAATCCAATGTGTATCGCCATATTCTCGTTTCCAATAAACCTTTGAATCTCTCTGATTTTCTCCACATATTTGGATGGAATCGCCTTCATGTCGTTAGGGTATTCCAGAGTGTTGTAGTCGTTCAAAAAGAGAGGCGTCTCGAGGTCCATAGCTCGAACCATATGGTAAAACACCGCAGACGCATTCTCACCCAAAATATCCTCGAAATAAGAGTTGTGCAAGTTCTCGTTCACCACATCCCACGCAACAACATCTCCTGAATATCTCGACACCACGCTTGCTATTCGTGCCACGGCCGCCTCAACAAGTTCGTTCGGCCGCAGATCTTTTATCCACTGCGGAGACCCATTCAGGCTGTCCCAGAGAATGTTGTGGCCTCTGATTGCGATCCGATTCTTTTTGAAAAAGGCAGCCATGGCGTCCATGGCCGTGTAGTTTTCCCGGCCTCGGACGCCTTCGGTGAAATACCATTTCATTTCGTTGTCGGGAGTTGCTGCGGTGAAACGCGAGGCGAAGTAGTCTTGATAAGCCCTGTTGTCGATGATGGCCGCCGTCGAGCCGCAGCCGATCGGAAAATGAGGCCTTGTTTGAGTCAGGTTGATGGTTGCTCCTTGCAGCTTCTCTCCTTGCTCATTTCTCACCTCGATTTTTATCTGTCTCTTCCGAATCTGTAACGATATGATATTAACACAAAATCGAGTTAGTGGAACGATGACACTTGTTACAAAGGAAATTAGCGACGGATCAGCTAATTAATTCCTCGCTGAATCATATTTTATATATATAATGAGAGTTACTTGATTGATGCTTTGATGCTGCTGAAATTGCCACTGCCCCTTGGTGAATTGCTTAAGTGAGACGCCGTCTATCCAAAGCTCAACCGTAGTGTTGCTACACTGCCATATGAAAATTAGTTAAAAAATAAATGTGTTAGTATGTATTCAATATCACTAAATATCATTCCAGTTTCGACCTAGTTATATATTGTTAATTATAATTTTTTTTTTGTATTATTCATTTTTTAGTTAGTTATAGCATACGCTTGTGATTAATGACCATTTTTCTATTAAGCTCAATCAAAAAAGAAGGAAAAAAAATGATGATGTATAACATAATTTTGAAATTCAAATTCGGTTGCAATATACGAAAAAAATATATTGATTGCTACACCATATAATAATTTTCGTTTTCAAAGAAATCAAGTGAAGCTTTGTTAAACTGATTCACAATTAATAATAAATTATTACATAATGCATTGAACTGAATATATAATAAAAATTTAGTTTCTAAAATTAGAAATGACTTTAGATGGAATAACTATTTTTAACAATGGTCTTATTATTAAATAGATAAAGATAAAGATGCATATATATACCGTGAAAAAAAGATGGACTTTCATTTCATGAGTGGATGTGAAGCCTCCTTTGAGCATGGACCAACAGCCAGATTTTGCTATTACTGAACCAACTATTGTATTTTCTCCATTAGGAGCTCGAATGAAAGCAGATACAATTTCACTTCCTTCGTTGATTTGAAACCATGCTGTAAAAATAAATTTATATACATACCAAAAAAGGAAATTAAATAGGTAGATTTATTATATAATCTCTTAGATTAATAGTAAATAAATATTTTACCAGAGAAAGTGTATAAGTAGTCTTTCTGAAGATAAAAGATGTGAGAGAAACCATCAGTGGGGAGGCTTCTGTTGTATGCTACCATGTAAAAGTTACCCTGCAACATATTTTTTCTTAACATAATTTTGGAACCTCCAAACACGTCCCAATCATCCAAACCCGAATCGAAATCCGGGTTTGCCACTAGGCCACCTCCATACTGGGGAGCCGGAGGCTCCGCCAGACACTGAAACGAAAAAATATTATTAATTTCGCAATTATAACTAGATTTTTTTAAGAGAATTGGGACATAGATGAAATATAATGGTATTTAATAAAATAAATTTGAGGATCGAGTTCATATATATTTGAAATTAATCATGCAGGTGAATGAAGGAAATAAAATTGAATAATTATACTGCAAGAGGAATAATATTGTGTTTACTTACATCAATGCTGGCCGAGTAGTCATAGGATGAATTGGAGTTTGCAAGAGCACAATCTAAATTACATAAAATAAATAAATTAGACATATATTTATTAAGGAAAAATTACACTTTTGTACCTACATTTTGGATTTTTTTTTTTTCAAAAATAGCTCATTTCTTTAAAATTAACAAAATAGTACCCACTTTTTCAAAAGTTTTGCAAATCTAACATTTTATCAATTTTACCGTCCGAGAATCATACGCACTTGATTGTATTTTAAGATTTCTTGATTGAAGAATTTTTTTATGTGGTTGGGGATATATAAATATTCAAATACAATCAATTACGTACGATTTTCGGGCCATAAAATTGATCAAATATTAGATTTGTAAATTTTTTAAAAAGTAAGTATTATTTTGTTAATTTTAAAAAAGTGGCATATCTTTTAAGACATAGCCCAAAATGTAGATATCAAAGTGTAATTCACCCTATTTATAATATAATCTTAAGACATTATTCAATAATAAATAAATAGATTGAGATATTTTATTTATTTATTTATTATAGAATTAGAAGACTACTAACCTGATATGAGTAGAGCACACAAAATGATTAACAAGATCTTCATTGCTCGCAACACTTGAAAAAGCTACACAATGATGAGAAATATACTATGTTATATAAAGGTTTCTTCTAAGTAACAAATAAATAAATCTCATTATTATTTCATGTAAAGTCATTTATATGTGCAGTGTAAGCATGGAAGAGAGTCGCGATAACTTATAAAAAAAATCGTTTGATACCGAGTTTTTGTACAAGTTGAGAAAAAAATATGAATTCACTGTCACATATTAAATCATTTATGGACGCATATAGTACACCCACGTCTGATATAGAATTTCACGAGAATTGTATTTATTGTTGAATTATGTGTTGTGCAGTGAATAGTGATTGAGATATGTTCTTCTATGAAAAGCAATTTCATATGTGGCGTGTAATTATTATTTTGATGTAGGAGATGAACATTTATTTCAATAGAGAATCTCGTGTAAATGATTTTTCGAAGTCTTGAGTGTGAAATGGTTCACCCCAAACAAGTGTTAGAAAAAAATGCAATTGACATTTATTTGCCATTTTTGAGCCAAACATAAATATTCTCGAATTGACTTTCATAAACCAATTGACATTTGCTTTGAGTAAAAGAAATAATATTTTTGTTAATGAAGAGTAAAAGAAATAATTATAATTATTAGTACCAGTTCTTAATTAATATCTCTTGGATTAATTACGCTTTAGTACCAATATTTAGGTTGCATGACTAACATTTTTGTCTTAATTTTTCAAATATTACATATTGATGCATGACATGAATTTGAATGTTTTAACAAATAATTTTTTATAAATTACAAATGGCCTAATAAACACAATAATCTATTAAGCCACGTCACACATGGGAAGATGGGGTTCTAAGTTTGTTAAAATATCCAAATGTCATGTATCAATCTGTATTAATTTTGAAAAATTGGGACAAAAAGTTTTACCCACCTAAGTGCCTAACACAAATGTTAGGTACTAAAATGTAATTAATCAACAGTTTCTTGTGTTACAACTAATTACAAGACACATTTTTTTTATAATTAAGAAAAAAGAAAACGGTGAGTCTCGAACCCGAGATTAGACGTTTAAAGTGAGCAAATAAATGTCAATTGGTTTATGAAAGTCAATTCGAGAATATTTATGTTTATTCTTGTAGTGCCCCGAACCTTTTTGTATAAAATTAATTGCAATTATAGACTATGGGAGTTACGTCATTTTAAAATTTCTGTAATTTGGTGGTTTAACCGAACTTGCGACGTGTCATATCGATGAGAATCCAAATATATTTTAATATGAGTATTAAACGATTTATCGATTTGTGTCACTTGGCGTATTTAAAATATTTCAAAAAAATATGTTTAATTTATGGTTTTAAAATCAATGAATTACTTCATCCATTTCGATCCAATTTGGGATTTTTCCGGAGACAGAAAATATCACGATAATCGAACAACCGGTATTTAAACCCGGTATTTTACCTAGTCAACTCCCAAGTCATGGGAGGCCATACCTCCCATCACTTTTCCCCTCACCTCCCCATGCTTCCTGTCTCTTTTTGTCCCCCAAATCAACCAAATTGGATTTATGAAATTAGCATAGCCATTTTCACCATTTCAACTTCTTGGTTGCAACATTTTCGAGAGAGAGAAGGAAGAAACAGCTCCATCTTCTTCATTTCTTCTTCTTCTTCATTCCTTTCTTCTTCTTCTTCTTCTTCTTCTTCTTCTCCATTCATCTTCTTCATGTGTGAGCTTTGGAGAGAAGAAAGAAATAGTGAGAGCAACAAACACCATCTTCTTTTATTCCTTCTTCTTTGAGAGAGAAAGAGAGGGTGAGAGAAGCAAGGAGTTGCAATCATTCGTGGAGAGGAACTCCAGCTCGTTTCCAGCCATCTTCACCACTTTTCAAGCTTTCCGAGTAATTTTCGAAAGGTATTTTCGAAATCGTGCTATGTGTTTTATTTATGGTTTGAAGCATGTTAGATGGTAGAGATAAAGTTTGATTTGATTCAAAGCATGTTAGTTGAAGTTTGGTTGAGTTCTAGATGTGTTTAGATGATTTGAATGCTTGTATATCGAGTATCATGGCGTCTGTCATCGTTTTCACGACTCTCGGCCTCAGTTCCGCGCGATCGCGAGGACGCGCGCGAGTGCGCATAGGCCGCGCGAGCGCGGGGACGCGCGCGAGCGTGCACAGGTCGCGCGCCCGCGCAAGGTCGCGCGCCCGCGCTTGTCTCTCGGCAGACTTGCCACCTCTCGGTAAAACGAGCATAACTCCCTCGTTAGACGTCCGATTGAGACACCGTAAATTTTTCCGGAAACTAGACTTCCGTGGCTTTCCAACGGTATATTTCTCAATCTCTAATTCGTTCTGAGTAAATTATGAAAAATCTTCAAAGTTGGGTCATGTTTCGGTTTTCAGAAATTCGTGGCAGATTTGCTACCTTCTAGTAAAACGGTCATAACTTTTTCGTTAGTTATCGTATGGAGTCACCGAAAAGTGTTTCGGAAACTAGACTTAAGTGTCTTTCTAATGGTATAGGGCCCAGCCCCTAATTCCTTCTGGATAAATTTTGATAAATCATCAAAGTCAGTTGTTGTGCAGATTGCTCAACAAATTTTCAATTTTCAAATCGCCCTTATTCGAAATCAATTAAGGGATCTTTTAACTCCTTCAATGATGATAAGGAGTGTCCTTATCAGTTAGTAGCTAGGGTTGTGAGGACCCTTGAGCTAAGATCGGTTTTAACGATGGATTTAAATTGTGTCATTTAAAATCGCACACCAAGTGTTCGATTTATGCTCGAATGAGATAAATGTATTTTAAAAAGGGTCTCTTTGTTTAATAAACTCCCATAGGTCTATGATGTTGCTGAGTCTCATTTATGTGATTTAGTATTGTTGAGATTTGAGACATTATTCATTGCCGGAGTAGGCAATTGTTAAGCTATTGAGGTTTAACTTGGGTCGGTTTAACCGACGAGCATGTGAAACTATATAATTGCGAGAGTCTTGACCTCGTGGAGGTTCTAAGACGAATTTTGATACTTGTAGATCATTTGCCGTAAGACGTAATCATTGTGGTGTTGCTCAATTCCGTAGAAACTGAAAAAGCTTCGACTATTATAGTCAAAAGGTGGGCGTATACTATCTTTCTTAAAATGCTATGTTTGAGTTATTAAGCTCGTTTTGAAACAAATGTGCATATATGATTATCTGTGCAAAATGATTCGTTCTGCTTGCTGTGGTTGTCGGAGTCTCATATACCAGCGTTGTGTCAATGTGAGTAGCTACAGTCTTACTTGGTTTGAGTCGCACCCAATCCCTGGCTGTTCTCAGCTAAAAGAACTTTTAATTACCTTGAGGGTTTACTCGGTAATTGCGCATGATGATGTAGTGGTGGTTGCGGGTGTCGTACTTAGCTCACTTCAGGGTTTACTGGTGAGTGGGTCCATTTCAGGGTTTACTGATGGATCGAGGTTCACTTCAGGGTTTACTGGTGAACACATTCATGTAAAACGTTTTGATGAACTTAGATGCATTTCCCTTTACAAAACCTTCTAAGATTCATCTGCATACTCACAGATAATTATTTTATCAAATGCTTTTGACAACTCAGTTTTTCTCAGAAAACCCACTGAGTACATTAGTACTCAGCCCAAATATTTTCTCAAATGTTTTCAGGACAATGAGCTGGAGCGTGCAGACGATGAGCTGTGATGGGGCTTATATGTGTACTTTTGTAGCTAACCCGTTGTCTTAGCTCATCTTAATCTCTGATCATCGTATTATTTCTTTTGATGTATCATAGCTTCCGCAAGAGCAAAAACTCATGTTTTGGATATATATATATAACTCTAAATTTGTTACGATGATCGTGCTCTTTTATTGAACTAATTTGGAATCGTTCATTGAGAATCATCCTCGAAATCCCCTTTCTTTCCCCTCTTCTTAATCCCCACCCCCGTGGCGCTCATTTCCACGGTCTTTCGGGACCGGGGCGCTACAATTCTTATAATTTTCGTATGCTAAAATGAATATATATATTGTGTGGTTCTAATGAAAAATGAGCAAGTTATGGATGTTTAAAGTTTAAATAAAAATAAAATATTGTGTGGTTGAGATTAGTTCCTAGTTCTCACATGGGGATTGGTTCTCATGTGAACCATACCCTGTATGTATGTATGTATGTATGTATGTATGTATGTATGTATGCATATATCATGACCCTTATAAGAAAAATTTAGCAACTGAAACATACGTTTTTCAGTCCAAGATATATATCTGCAGCTTGGGCTAGCTAAACGTTCGAGTTGACAATCAGCAAATCCGTTTAATTAGAAACCAAAACTAATAAATTATTAAATGGTTGTACACAATAAATTAAAAATGAAAAATAAAAGGTTTAATCTTCATTTCGGTTAAACTGTGGAACAGTTATTTATATAACATTCTTCAAGTAATATAATGAAAGAGATATGTAACCTCTTAAAAGTAATTATGCAATAATTAAGCGGAGATATTTCTGACATTGCAAGCAGATTGTAATGACTCCTCAAATGAATTTGGGAAATAAGTAACTCTGTTGGAATAAATCTAATTACTTTACGTGAAACAATTACAAATTTATTTCTGTAAATTAATCAATCCCTGCTAATTAATATAATATCGGAAATCATGTTTGCTGCCATATGTTTGTAAGTTTCTGCAATATCTTTGTTTTAATATACAAATCATGCGTGGGGTCTAGTTTAATCTTATTGTGTTAATTGAATTAGTAAGTTGTATATTTGGTAGTTTGTTTAAATTAATCAGATCTTACAACTGTATTTATCTAACTAAATGGTAGTTTTTATTAATTATGTTTTACATTTGGTAGTTTGTTTGCATTCAATTAATCTTATAATGATATTTATCTAATTAAATTTAATTTGTACTCCCTCCATTTCTATATAAATATCATTTTGGATGAATGCACACAAATTAATAAACTAATTAAATTACCTCGTACACCATTGTGTAAATATATTAAATGAGTTAAATATAGAGGTTTGAATGCATTAAATGAGGCTAAATATGTGAAAAATGTGAATTTTTTGAGGTTTGAATGCATTAAATGAGGCTAAATATGTGAAAAATGTGAATTTTTTGTCTCGAATTTATAGAATGATATTTTTTTAAAATAAAATTAAAATGTAAGAATGACACTTATTCAGAAACGGAGAGAGTGTTTGATTTTATTTTTTTGAAACCATTAATTATTATTACGTGTTTAGCGAGTTGAATATGTTGTCGTGTAAGGCCACGGGCCCATGAGGTGGGTCCCAGTAGTAACAAATATGATTATTATTTTTTTTGTGACAAATCATGTTACATATTACATCTATTACTGCTCTCGTTTCAAAATAAGTGTAATTCATACTTTAATTTTGTTTCAGAAATAGTGTTATTCTGCACAATCGAAATGAAAAATTCACATTTATCATCATTTAATGTATTCAAGCATTTCTATTATATTTGACACATTTAATGTATTCATATAAAGCTGTATAAGGTAATTTGATTACCTTATTAATATGTATGCAATTATCCAGAATTACATTTATTCAGAGACGGAAGAAGTATCATTTTTCTTAGATTTTTCTCCATTTTTTTCTTCAATTTTAATTTAAGGTAAAATTAAATGGTAAAAAATTATAATAAATTCTAATTTGGTGAAATAAACCCTAACTAATAAGTGTAAAATTAAATTAAATTATAAGAGACTAAAATCAAAGAGAGATTGTAAAAATTTATAAAAATTAATAGTGAAACAAGGAATGTAACAACATAACTCCACTTGCAGCTGCAGTGGTATCAATGATTGAACCCATCATTAAATTGATTAGTCTAGGATAAGGTCGGCGGGCCGACGCTCTACAAGCCTAGTGGAAGGCTCGCGGATGAGTTGATAAATCAGTCAATGTCGGGAAGGGATACATGTAAATCCTTAAGAGAGGAGGGAGAGGGGTTCCAAATTTTAAGCAAATATTTATGATAGGTTCAAACTGAAATTGATCGAAATTTCTTCGGTTTTCATGCACTTAAACTGAACCAAAATTGAAAATCAAAAAATAGATTCGAATTACACCGAATTGGTTGTTCAGTTTGATTTTGCTCATCCATAGTCATTGGCATATGATAATCACTAAGAAACACCTACTGCATCCTCCTACGGTCTTCGGCTTTCATGTTCCTTGCTTGTTTATGCAAGTCAACAATGGCCATAAACCTTCGTTTCCGACGTAATTATGATAGGAGATTTCCGACCATTAATTTACAATTTTATTTTGAAATTTGACATTTATTCCCATTTTCAAAAGGGTTAATCCAAGTTATTAGAAGAGTCCATCAACCCATATATAAATTATGTATACATTCATTTTTCTATCGATGTGGAACATTACAAACACAATATAAATGACCGTTCATAGTCAATTAATCTTAATAGAATATAATTGACTAATTGAAATACCAAGTCTATTTCATAAAGTTGATTCCTCTCAACTCCCACCTTTCGATAAGAAAGTAAATCTTAATTTGATATATTATTTGTGTAAATCGGATAAAAAAGAGCAATTTATGATTGTTTGAAATTTTTAATTAAGAAATTTTTGAAATATGCTGAGTTAGCATGGCATCACCATTTTTTAAAAAATCTGACCAATAGATTCCTGCATCCAAAAATATTAACCATGAGATATAATAGTCCGTGCAAAATTTATATCGTTTTGTTCTTTATGATGTTCAATTATATATCTAGCAAGTATAATAAGAACATAAACAATGACAACATAAACAACACACCTATTATGGATGGCCACACATAATAGAGAACCAATTAACCTCTTCAAAGTTAGTTTCGACAAAGAACTTACACAATAGAACCACCTACACCTTCTTGAACAATACCCATTCTTCAATGGATTGAAAATATAAGGACTACCTACGTCCTAAGTGCCCCCACTCAGTCTCTTTTGCAACCTTCGTGAGGTCGCGAACACGAACAACAAATCAGCTACATACCCTAAGTGTTTGTCTAGCTACTAGAACTTTACATTGACCCCAAGAAAGAACAACACTAGTAGATAAATAAAATCCTACAAAAATCATAACTCAAAACACTTAGAGATTGTGCAAAATAATTCAGAATGCACACCATACAATACACATGAATGGTCTTCATTTGAAGCTCGAACCACCTTCCGTCTTCAAATTTTTCTTTATGAAGCTTGTTTCCATGTTGATTGCCTTTGTGGACATACATGAGCATTCCTTTGATGATTCGGGCAAGTCTTCAAAGTCTTTCTCTTCAAAAGAGGCATTCAATAACCTAGCTTGATCCTCAAGGAATCAGAAGTAATAGGTCTTAATCTCCAAAAGGATACTGCTATAAATACTCGATCAAGGACATTGTTAGCATCATCATAATTAAGGAACATCATTATCTCCAAGCTTGAAAACCCTTGGTTCAAATGTCCATTGATCAGCACAATGAACAAGGCTTGTGGCTTGGTACTCTGCAAATACCATGATTAGTACAACACATGATTCACTAAAATAAATGGCAATTAAACTAGTGCACATCAATTTCACTAATAAACCCGTTATTACAAAAATGTCACCACTTTTTTTCCTATTAAATCTGGGCCATCTAAGAAGAAATTACACTTTTGGTCATACATGACATCCTCTTGTTTGGAAATGGTCCCAATACTCTCACTTTTGGTCCCAAATAAATTTTTTATTGGAAAAATGTTCCCACCGTCATGTTTACTGTTAAATTGAGATGTATTTTTGGTCCCATAGGATACTGCACTTTGTTCCCAAATGAATTATTACTATGGAGGATAAATTTTCCCTTTGGAGTGAAATTTCCAATTTGGAGGCAAAATTCAACAACTTTGGAAGGAAACACTACCACAAAACAAACTTATATATGCATACTTATTCAACACAACAAGAAAGCTAAAGAAACAAGAAAACAATATGCTTTGTTTCTATTGTGTAGGAATGAAATTGCTTCATCATTTCAGTTTGTTTCCAAATGCACCATTTTAGTTTCAGAGCTTTCAAAATGAGATAATTCACAGTTTAATTATCCAAAAACAAACAAAAATAGCTATGAAGCAAGACCAAAAAATTCCCAAACATTGAAATTAAACATTACCAGTAGGACCAGCAGCAGGAACACCTTCATCATTTTCACCTCTTTCAGCCATTGATGCAGCTCTTAAGCTAGACAACGTTACAATTTTTTGACCTCCTTTAGTGAACACTTTCAAAGATTCTCAAATCTTTATGCCAACCATCTTGAGTTTACATTATACACATGGTACTATCTTGCACATATATGTGTCAAGATCCATCTTTCTGATTTGAAAGGATAATTCATATTTCACCTTAAGTGCATTGATATGCCACACACAACCATTGTCTTTCTTCTTACACCTAGCATATATCATTCATGCATCATTCTTAATAAACTTGCTTGGTCTTCCTATTTGAACTGAGTAGTTGTTGACAAAATCCTTGAACTGATGCTTGGTGCTAAAAAATTACCCAGGTAGAATTGAGGATTGTGTAATGTTGATGTTAATACTCTCTCACTTCCTCCAATGCAATCTTCATCACCATTATCAGAACCTAGACTATCAAAATCACTCTCATCACTTACATCATCCCACATATCATTTGTATTCGAGCTCTCTCCTTCATTATTCCTTTTTTTTATGTTTGTGGTGATATAGGCCCAACTGTGCTAGTAGGCTTCTTTTATTCCAAAGCCCATTTCAACCTGGTGGCAACTCTTGACCCAGAAGAGCAAGACCCGGCCCAACACCCTATTTTTCTACTTAACTGTTGCTGCTGTACTGTTTACACACACTTCTCATTTTTAGTATATGTTCTAGAGAGCTCTTCGTCTTCTCGAGTAAAATCTGTGAGATTCGTGAGGCTTGAGTAGTTTCTGGTCTTCTCTTGATTTCTGTATAGATCGAGGGTTCCTAGAGTCACTATCTTGGTGGATCGTTCTTGAGTGTTGGTTAGATTTTTGGCTAGGGTTTTCTTCTTCTGGGTCTGTGAAGGTCCCGGGAGTTAGGGTTCTTATTTGCCATTATCATCTCATGGTCCTTGCGTGTAATTGCTTGTAAATGTTCAGCCATTCCTTCGTGGAACAAGTCTGAGCCATTCAATACAAATCTCTGTGTTCTTTCTTGGGCTTAATCGGTTGTAATTAGGGTTTGCTTCAGAGGCAACCACTTTGTTATCCTACAGTGGTACCAGTGCCAGGTTGACTCGCCTCTGAAGCCTCCACAACTGAGGCCTCTTCATCGCATTCGCATACGCGGAAGGTAGGTCGGAGTACCCTTTCCTAGGGCTCCGCTCAGGTAAAGCGGCTTGATCCTCTCGGTTTTTTCGTTACTAGTGCCGTCTGTGTGCGGCTATAGGCTTAGACTTCTGGTAGATTAGGGTTCTCTGTGTGATTCTTGGTCTGTGTGGTCTTTTCCACTGCTATATCTGTGTGTTGGTTCTTTTCTCTGAAGTCTGCCTGCTTCCTGTACCGTGTTTGGATCTCTGCTCTTTTATTCCATTGTGTGAGGTTTGGAAAACCTCTGTCAAGTTCGTGTGAACTTAACGAAATCATAGATTTCTTGATACTGTGGCTGTGACTGATTGTTGACCCCCTGCGCCCTCGATAAATCGAGTGATTGTGAACTGAGAAATCCTTTCAGTCGTTTACAGCCTAGTATCTTTGTGATTTGTCTCTGTTCTTTCTGTTTTGAATCAGTCCTTTGGTGTTCTTTCCTCTTGATCTGTGTATCCTGGTATTTTATGGCTAATAATTCTGTAAGTGCCTCCTTTGGTTTGGCTGTGTTCAATGGAAAGTGTGACTTTAATATTTGGAAATAGAAAATGAAATGCATTCTTATTCAACAGCATGTTTTCAAAGCTATTGATCTATCTTATCCTAGTGGAACCACTAACACTAAAAAGGCTGAAATGAATGAATTAGCATATTCTACTCTAATCTTGAATTTGAGTGATTCTGTGATTAGAAAGGTGGTTCCAAGTGAATCTGGAAAAACTGATTCTGCTAAAACCTTGTGGGATACTTTAAATCAAGTGTACACTGGAGTTTCTTTGCCTGGTAGAATGTTTTTACTTGATAGGTTTATTAATTTCAAGCTTGACCTAAGTAAAGACATGGATGAAAATCTGATATGTTTAATAAACTAATTCTGGATTTGAAACTCTTTGGTGACAAACACATTGATGATTATACCCCTTTTGTGCTGTTAAATTCCATCCCTGAAGAGTTTAATGATGTTAAATCTGCCATCAAGTATGGCAGAGATGATTTGTCTTTTGATATTGTGATAAATGCTCTTAAGGGTAAAGAAATGGATTTAAAACAAGGGGGAAATAATTCTGGGCAAAAGGCTATGTTTGTCAGGGGCAAGGGAAAAGAAAAAGGTAAATCTGAGGGAAAAAATAAGAAGAAAAAGAAGGAAAAAGAAAATGAGAAAGAAAAATCTAAGGCTAAAACTAATAAGAAGTCTAGGAAATGTTACAGATGTCAAGAAACTGGTCATTATGCTAAAGAGTGTAAAAATCCATATAAACCTAGAGAAAATACTGAGGGTAGTGCAAATAATGCTACTGAGAGCAATTTAGGTGAGTGTTATATGGTGCATAATGGCTGCTGTGTGCAATCTTCTGTGAATTCTGTAACTAGTTCCCTAGAAACAAATCAATGGCTTTTAGACTCTGGATGTTCTATTCACATTTCTCCAAATAGACACTTATTTTCTTCTTATAAACCTGTCCAAAATTCATATGTTTTTATGGCTGATGACATGAAAAGAGAAGTTCTGGGAATTGGAAATATATGTTTAAGGTTTTCTGAGAACTGTACTTATGTGTTAGAAAATGTTAGGCATGTTCCTAGGGTAGGTCACAACTTGATGTCATGTGGTGCTCTTGAAAGAGATGGGTTAACTGGTGTTTGGGGTAATGGTATGATGTCAATCATGAAAAACTCCAATATCTTATTTTCTGCACACAAATTGGGTGATCTATATGTGTGCAACACTATCCCTTTCTCTTCTGCAAACACTATCAAACATGATAACACTATGTTGTGGCACAATAGACTAGGACACATCTCTGAAAAGGGTTAGAAACTTTTGTCACAAAATGGCTATTTACAATCTGATGTAATTTCTGCATTACCATTCTGTGATACATGTGTTCTTGGAAAACAACATAAACTTCAATTCCCTTTGAGCCCTCCCTCATATGTGCCTAAAAGCAAACATGTACTAGAGTATGTGCATGTTGATGTATGGGGACCTGCTAGTATTCCTACCCATGGTGGGAAAAGGTTTTTCTTGTCTGTAATAGATGATTATTCTAGAAAAGTTTAGGTGTTTTTGATGATTAATAAATCTGATGTTTTTGATAAGTTTAAAAATTGAAAAACTTTCATTGAAACTCAAACTAACCAGAAAATCAAAACCATAAGAACTGACAATGGTCTTGAATTTTGCAATGTCCAATTTGATCAGTTATGTTCTAATCATGGGATTAAGAGACATAAAACTGTTCCCTACACACCCCAACAAAATGAGGTGGCTGAAAGAATGAATAGGACTCTTCTAGACAAAGTTAGAAGTATGAGAACTATGTCTGGATTGTCTAAGAAGTTTTGGGGAGAAGCTTTGTGTACAGCTGCCTATCTTGTGAATAGATCCCCATCTGTCCCTCTTAATGGCAAGTGTCCTGAATCTGTATTTCTAAATAAACCTGTGGATCTTTCTAATTTGAGAGTGTTTGGATGCTCTGCCTTTATGCACCAGAAAACTGATAAATTAGAACCAAGAGCTAGAAAATGTGTGTTCTTGGGGTATCCTGAAGGGGTTAAAGGCTATAGATTGTGGGTTAGAGATGAACCTGGATTCAAAACTGCAATAAGTAGAGATGTCATCTTCAATGAGTTTGAATTCCCATGTTTATCTTCTGTTTCTACTGTGAACAAATCCCTTTTAAATTCTGAGTCTAATGATGTTTTGTTTGAGGTGGAGTCTCAGTCTGGAGTCACTTAACATGTTCCTTTACCTGCTGTGATGAATGAATTTGTTGAAACTGAACATGAGCATGAAAACCAAAATGAACAAATGCATGAAGAAACTGAGCATGAGTCTGCTTCTGAATCTGATGAGCATGCAACTGAACCTGATAATGATGACTTGAGAAACTATCAGCTCACTAGAGATAGGGGAAAAATGAACATTGTCAAGCCTGTTAGATTTGTAGGTCATTCTTCTGAATTTGACTCTTGCATGTTTAATTATGCTTTCAATGTCCATGAATCTCTAGTTAGTGATGAACCTAAGACTATTAAACAAGCTTTAAAGTCCAATAAGGCTAATGAATGGCTAAGTGCTATGAAAAATGAAATGAGGTCTCTCAAAGTCAACAACACTTGGGTTTTAGTTCCTAAACCTTCTGGTTGCTTTATGGTTGATTGTAAGTGGCTGTTTAAAGTCAAACATGAACTTAAATCAGTTAGATACAAAGCTAGACTTGTTGCAAAAGGTTTTACTCAAAAAGAAGGTGTAGATTATGCTGAAATCTTTGCTCCTGTTGTTAAATTTATTACTGTTCGCATGATGCTTGCTCTTGTAGCTCATTTTAACTGGGAAATGAAGCAAATGGATGTAACTACAGCTTTCTTAAATGGTGATTTGGACAAGACTATTTATATGTCCCAACCTGAGGGTTTTGTTTATGCTTCTAAACCTGATCATGTGTGTCTATTGAAAAGGTCTTTATATGGTTTGAAGCAATCTCCTAGACAATGGAACATTAAGTTTGATCAATGTATGAAGTCTCTAAAATTTGTAAGGAGTAAGTTTGATCATTGCCTGTATTATAAGAATACTAACTCTGTACCTATGTTTCTATTGCTCTATGTTGATGACATGTTAATAATCAGTTCTTGTGCTAAGTCTGTTTCTCATGTTCAAGATTGTCTTAGTGAAAATTTTGAAATGAAAGACTTAGGAGATGCTAGGAAGATCCTAGGGATGAATATTATAAGAGATAGAAAAGCATGCACTCTTGTTTTAAATCAAACTTCATATGTTGAAAAGATTCTTGAGAAGTTTTCTATGTCTTCTGTTAAGGCTGTTAATATTCCTCTTGCATCTCACTTTGTGTTAAGTAAGAATCAGTGTCCTAACTCTGACTCTGAAATGCTTGATATGAAGAAAATACCTTACTGTAATGCAATTGGATCTGTAATGTATTTGATGGTAAGTACCAGACCTGACATTACCTATGCAGTTAGCTGCTTGAGTAGGTATATGTCTAATCCAGGTAAACCTCACTAGGAGGCACTGAAATGGCTTCTCAGGTACTTGTTGTCCACTGCTAAGACAGGTATAAGGTTTCATAAGCATGAAAAAGGTGTTATTCTGTGTGGTTATGTAGATTCCAATTATGCTGCTGATAGGGACAATAGGAAGTCAAATACTTCTTATGTGTTTACTCTTTGTGGTGCATGCATAAGTTGGAAGTCCCAACTTCAGCCTGTGGTTGCTCTTTCTACTACTGAGTCTGAGTATGTGGCTATCACTGAAGCAATTAAGGAAGCAATTTGGTTAAAAGGTGTTCTATCTGAAATTGGTTACTTAAATGACAAAGTTACTGTTTTCTCAGATAGTCAATTTGCTATCCAGTTGTGTAAAAACCATGTATTTCATGATAGAACCAAACATATAGATGTTAGGTTTCACTTCATCAGAGATGTAGTTGAAAAGGAGCATGTGTTGCTTGAAAAAATTCCTACTGAATATATCCCAGCTGATATGGGAACAAAATGTCTACCTATTGAAAAGCATGTCTCTTGCATACGCATTCTTCATATAGATAATGGTTAAATGTTTATTCTTGTATGGTGTTTGCATGCTTTGTGCTTGCTTGTATATGTATGAACCTGCTCATATTTTATTGTTGTGTATATGATAGAAGGTGCCTGGTTATTTTTCCATTGGTGCAAGTTCTGTAGCTTGCTGGTATAAGGAACCTTGTTGATCAAGGAGTGTTAGGTGTCACTGCTTTGTGCTTTGATCCTCTCACTTAAAATAAGGGGTCTAATATTCCCCATACAGACTTAGTGTCTGATTCTCTCTATTTAATATCTTCTTTGTGATTATGTTGAATAGGGAGATTGGCAATGATGCAAGAAGTGTTGTTTCAAGCCTTGACATGCAGTTGGACCTAAGGTGGAGAATGTGGTGATATATGCCCAACTGTGCTAGTGGGCTTCTTTTATTCCAAAGCCCATTTCAACCCGGTGGCAACTCTTGACCCAGAAGAGCAAGACCCGGCCCAACACCCTATTGTTCTACTTAACTGTTGCTGCTGTACTGTTTACACACACTTCTCATTTTTAGTATGTGTTCTAAAGAGCTCTTCGTCTTCTCGAGTGAAATCTGTGAGATTCGTGAGGCTTGAGAAATTTCTGGTCTTCTCTTGATTTCTGTATAGATCGAGGGTTCCTAGATTCACTATCTTGGTGGATCATTCTTGAGTGTTGGTTAGATTTTTGGCTAGGGTTTTCTTCTTCTGGGTCTGTGAAGGTCCCGGGAGTTAGGGTTCTTGTTTGTCATTCTCATCTCATGGTCCTTGCGTTTAATTGCTTGTAAATGTTCAGCCATTCCTTCATGGAACAAGTCTGAGCCATTCAATACAAATCTCTGTGTTCTTTCTTGGGCTTAATCGGTTGTAATTAGGGTTTGCTTCAGAGGCAACCACTTTGTTACCCTACAGTGCCCATCCACTCAACATCTTGATCAACATTCTCATTAAAGATTATGTCATCAATGAGTCCCTCACAACTATTTTCTTTATAAATGTAATCGCCATCTTTACTTTCAGACATGATATCTCTCCATGTTATTCCATAACTATATCTTCAATTTCAACATTCTACCCTTTCACTACATCTTCCACATTATGCTCTGTAACAATCACATCTTCAATTTTCAGTAGCTGCAACATGTTCTGTAATCTGCCTTATCGGAACCATTTTTTAAGTCTCGGAAGCAACAACTGGTTGGACATTCTGCTTTGTCACACTCATTTCTATAGTGGACAAGCTTCCAATAGCTTATTCCTGCCTATTTTCATTCATATCTTCTTGTTCATCAAGATACATTACCTCCTCTTCAACCTCTTCTCCATTCATACGAATTATTAATTGTAGTTTATAAATATATTATGAATTTTCTAATTTTTTTAGCCCTTAATATTAATATCCAAGTGTCATGCTCACAAACAACTTGCTTCAATTTATCATTCTCATAATTGGCATAAAACTTCTTAGACCCCAAGTACCCTAGTTGTTCACATAAACCTTCTAGGTACTTCCACGTCCATTTACGAGTATCAACAAAATTAAATGCACTCATTGTCCCCTCTAAATACTCAATTTTACCTGAATCATCAATAGCCATACCTCCATGCTTAAATTTCATTGTGTACCAATAACCAAACTCACCTAACAAACAAAACAACAACAACAACAACATATCAAATTCCAACAAACAATTATAAATACATGTTTTGCAAACCCATTTTACTAAAATAAAATCAAATTAGATTAAAAGGAGCAAAAAATTAGAATATGACTTCTTTGATTAGTGAAGATAGAGACTTTCAAGATGTAACTTATTTACTTAAAGACAACTTTACATTGAGAAGGTGTCCATTAATACGTGCAAGAGAGTCTTCTCCCTCTAATTAAACATCTACCACATTAATGCACATAGTTAATATTGTGTCTTCTCTCAGCACAAGCTTCACCAAATTCAAAAAAATATTCCTTGTAAATGGGCTTAACTTCTGATCCCTATGTATATACACAGGAAAATCAAAGATGATGGCAAAAGAACATGGCCAAAAATTTGCGAAAATACAACATTATTAAAGTTACAGTAAGCAGAACAATAAAAACCTCATCCTTGGAGAAATTTAAACAAGCGGTGCCAAAAAGTATCACTTTTATCTTGTGCAAAAATGTGCTAGTACTGGTAACCAGCATTTCAGAATTGAAAACTCAAAATCGTTTCTGTAGCAGGCCAAGAAGGCAAATAGTTTTTTTTTTTGGAAATCTAGATAAAAGAATGGTTTCAATCGCACCAAAATCCAGAATGGGAAATGGTATTTTCGATCGCAATGATTAAACCTCTTGCGCAGCAAATATACGGTAATTTTCAACTTATTTACATAAAAATTAAAGGCTAAAATCATGAAAACTTACGGTAATTTGGGTGTGGTAAAGGCAGAAACTGTTTTCTTCGTATCATTAGACAATTTTGCTAGAGATTTTAAGATTTTTTGATATTGTTCTTCGTTTTTCTTCTTGAAGTTGCGTGTAGGGTTTTTTTGATTTGGGGCTTTTCTATAAAATCAAATGACATCCATCAACACCTATCAATGACCTATATCCTGATAAGAAACCTTTTTTTCACAGTAGCAAGGCACACATATATTCTCTTGAATTTTTTCCCAATAAGTGTATCATCTAGCTGCAGAATAACACTAGAGCATGGATTCTTCTCTCTCAAGGTTTCTGCATAATCCCATAACTTAGAGTATTGTTCAGTGGTGTCCCCTTCGATGAGTTTTAGTGTTTTTTGTCTTGCTCTCCAAGCTTGATAAGGTGATATACAAACCCTAATTTCAGTAATTGCAGAATTCCTAAAACCTTTTGCACTCTTCTTCGGATCACACCTAAAAGATTTCTCAAATCTTTGTGCCAATCATCTTGAGTTTACATTATACACATGGTACTATCTTGCACATGTATGTGTCAGATCCGTCTCTCTGATCTGAAAGGATAATTCATCTTTCACCTTAAGTGCATTGATATGCCACACACAACCATCGTCTTTCTTAATTTAAAAGATTCCGGCATGTATATATTAATAGTTTAATACCATCCGTAATTTTGATATTAATATATTTTTTTCCTAATATTTCAATGGTGTTGAAGCATTGGGATTTTCGATTTTCTTAAAAACTCCAACATTTTCAGATGAATAATATATATATAATGGTATTAATCAACGCATTATAATGATTTAATTAGTAGTGGACATATTACATTTTACGTAAAATGACTATTACATCAATATTGTAATTGTCGAATTGTACTTATGTTCGAATTAAGACGGATATATGGTTTTAGTCTTTTTTGCACCTTAGTTACCCCCCCCCCCCCTCCCCAAAAAAAAAAAAAAAAACACAAAGACGACTACTACTAAAACAATAACAAATAGTTTTATTAGTTTATTCAAGATTAATGAGTTAACACCTCAAATGTAAATTAAATCTAACAAGAAATGAATCATTTCAAAGTAATAGAAAGATCAAGTGTGCCTTCCTCCTTGGTCACATTGAACGTTGTATGCAGTGAATTGGGCATCAATGGATGTGAACATGTGATATTATAAGCCCCGTGAAACACTTTCTCATGGAAATCTCCTTCATTATTAGTTACCCCTTTAACCCTACTTCTCCATTCATCGATCAATTTATCAACAAGATCTCCTGCTTCCAAGTTCTTGAAATTGTTGTCTATGAGGCACAACTGCGAGCAGCCGTTGGGCAGTTTGTCGTAGTTCTCGACGTTCAAGCATGCGTCGCTGCACGCCGTCGGCTTCCACCCTCCCCACACGATCATCCCTTCCATTGCAGGATGGGAGAATGCCTCTCTCATCACATCTTCCAGCTGCTCCACCTATATTTCCCAAACAAAAAAAATATATATATATATATATATAAAAATAGGAAGACCAGCTCACAAACCCTTATTTTCAGATAGAATGCTTGATATGTGACTAATAAAAACTAAGAAACAACTCAAAAACTTGTGGCAGACTGCCCATATATATTCGAATCCAAATCCCATATTTGGTGGTGTATTTTGTAATTTTGATCTGAATATGATCGAGTATTGTCTACGTGTTAAGAGAATTGTTTGTTTAAAAAAAATGATCACAACGACACATCAATAGAGTATTTCTTTGTTTTAAAAAAATGATGATGTATTGTGATATCTGGGGTGGATGTATGTAGTACTCCTACGTGCATTATAGAATTTCCTATATGTTAGACGCTTAACTCATATACGATGGAATAATTTGTGATTGATAATTAATAAATTAAAGAACACAAAAAAGCTGCATGAGAGTACTCCCCATATCTGGACATGAGTATTGTCCGACACAGAAGACTGACACACTGACCTGTGCGGGGCCCTTTTGGGTGTCGAGCTCGGTGAGCCAAATGGGTATCCCAGTGGCGCCGAGAACGTCGAAGGCGGCGCGTATGTACGAGACGTTCGGCCGGAGTGTGAAATGACTCTCTAGTCCAATGCGCAACATCAAATCCTCATTGCCGGGAAACGATTTGATCTCCCTAATTCTGTGTATGTATCTCGACGGAATCACCTTCAAATCCCTAGGGTATTCGAGAGTGTTGAACTCATTCAAGAACAAAGGAGTGTGTGGGTCCAATGCTCGAACAATCTGGTAATACATCGCAGATGCATTGGCGCCCAAAACGCTCTCGAAATACAAGTTGTGGAGGTTCTCATTCATCACATCCCACCCGATGAGGTTGCCCGAATACCGCGACACGACGGAGGCGGTCCGTCGCACGGTCGCGTGCACTATCTCCCTGCGTGGGAGCATGGGCACCCAGTGGGGAGTGGCGTTCTGGCTGTCCCAGAGGATGTTGTGGCCTCGAACGGAGATTCCGTTCGAGGTAAAGAAGGAGACCATGGCGTCGGCCACGGTGTAGTTCTCTTGCCCTTGTTTGTCTTCGGTGAAGTACCATTTCATCTCGTTGTGCGGCGTCGCCGCTGTGAAGCGGGCGGTGAAGTAGTCTTGGTAGCCCTTGTATTCGAGGATTGAAGCTGGGCTGCCGCTGCCGATCGTGAAAAGAGGCCTTGTTTGGGTTAGGGTGATGTTAGCTCCTTTAATGGCTTCTCCTTGCTCGTTCTTCACATGAATTCTTACATTTCTTTTCCTAATCTGGTAAAATATGGTAAGGAATAAGGTTATACTCTCTTCATCACAAATATTTCATCAGTTTCGTATATGAATAATTGTAGAGTGTCCGAATTATATAGTCGTATTATTATGTTTAACACTAGTGAAGGACTTAGAATTGTGTTTGGGGCCAACTTTCTTAGCTGATAAATAAAATAATAAGCTAATTAATAATGAATAATTTTGATAAAATTGTAATATTATCTTAATCATTTACGTTAAAAATAATAAGTAACAAAAAATAAGCAATCCATAATAGTTTTGAAAAGGTATTAAGCATGCATTATGAGTGTAAATGTGAATTAAAAAAAAGGCTCAGATCAAGAATTGGAATAAAAAAAAAAAAAAAAAGAACATACTCGGGGATAAAACAAATGAAGAAAAAAAAATTGAAAACAATATATAAGCAATTAAACCAAAATTGAAGCCATTTTTAAAAGTAAAGATATGTAAGTTTTAAGGGGATGTTGATAAAATTTTAAATGAATTTGGAAAAGATAGAAGTAAAGGATGAGAAAGGGAAATTAAACGATATTAGCTAACAGTAATAGTAAATAAATGATGTTTGGATAGTAAAATTAATAGTATTTATTCATCTTTAGAATTAATATTAAAAATGACTGAAATACCCCTATAAATGAAATGTAGTTGAGATAATAAATTTACCTTATCAATGCTTTTCTGCTGATGGTGTCGCCATTCTACCTTTGTAAATTGCTTAAGTGACACATTATCTATCCAAACTTCAATCTTAGTGGCAGGGCACTGCCATGCAAATTCACACCAAATAAATGTCTAATTATGTGTAATTATTCCCCAATATAAATTAAATACAATTTAATTTAATAATTATATACGTACCCTAATAAATAGATCAACTTTCATATCATCATCAGCTGTAAAGCCTCCTTTAAGCATGGACCAGCATCCAAATTTGGCTATTACTGAACCAACTAATATAAATTCCCCACTAGAAGTTTGCATGTAAGCTACTAAAGTTTCATCTCCCTCACTCACTTGAAACCATGCTGTCATAAAAAAACATACACACATATAAATATAAATACACAAATTAACTCATATATATTAGACCGTTTTACAGTTCAAAATCTTACTTAAAAAAAAAAGACAGTTCAAAATCTAATTAATAGGCCATGACCTGGATCCAAACCCGAATCTTGACTCCATTGTCTGATAGATTTAGGGTCGGCCCGTTAGGCGGTCTAGCACAAGATTTTCCTAAATAAATGTATATATATTACCCGAAAATGTATACAAGTGGTCTTTCTGAAGATCAAACGAATGAGAGAACCCATCGTTTGGTTGACTTCTATTATATGATACCAAATAAAAGTTATCCTTGTCCGATTTTCTTGTAATAATACTCGCATTTCCAAACACTTTCCAATCATCCAAACCCGAATTGAACTTAGAATTTTTTACCAACCCTCCTCCATATTGAGGATCCGAAGGCTCAGACCTACACTGAAATAGATAATATAACTTTATAAAATATATATTTTTAAATGAAATTATTTAAAAAGCCAACAAATGGAACATTTAATGAAAAAATTGGCCAAATTGTGTAGTAGTAAATTGTGTTTCTTACATGAATGCTGGCTGAATAGTCATAAGATGATGAATCGGAGTCGGAGTCTGCCAGAGCACAACCTAAAAATCACAAAATTAATGAAAATTTAAAATTTAATTTGATTGTCTAGTAAAAAAAATAATGGAGAAAAAAGTTTGAATGATGATAAAAAAAAAACAGTAAATAAAAATACTGACCTGATAAAAGTAGAGCACAAAAAATGACGAAGATCCAACCGAGAAAACATTTCATTATTATTCGTGTGCTGAATAAAAAACACAATGATATGATGAGAAGTTTTTTTTTTTTTTGAAAACAAAACACAATGATGAGAAGTTAATTACTCGTTGTATATAATATGGAACTACATTAATTTCATTATTAATTACCATAAATGGAAGTCAATTGTGTCATTTGTGTGAGGCAATCCTAATTAACGTTGAATTGGAAGAAAACATTAAAGGTACATTTATTGTTGTGTAGTAATTGATGAATCATAGTATTTCATAGAATGAGACTACCATCATTATGTATTTCAACATAATCATACATAAATAAGACTACCAACATCATGTATTCAACATAATCGAGATTGTTTTATTTCAACATTATTATACATAAATAAACTATATAATGTAATACGGTCTACGTTGTCAGAAATAATCAACTTCTATTGTGCAAAGTGTCCAAGCTTTTCGAAGTTGAGTCTAAATGATTCACCTTTAAAGAAGCCTTGGAAAGAATACAACAAGGCCCAATATTTATACGTCATCTTAAATATTTATGGGTGCTAATTATAAAAATTAGGATCTAATTATTGAAAAAAATTATTTAATTTTAATTTTAGTAATAAATTTTTAAATATTAGCATATTATATTTATATTGTAATTATATTTTGACATAAAAAAAATCAAAATACTTTACTGATATTGTTGATAATATTTCAATACAACTTTAAATTAATATAAACAAAGAGAGAGTTTTATGTTGACTGCCTTTTGAAATGGAGAGAGAGGAAGGAATAATATCTATATATATTTTTTAAAATATATACACGGTCTTAAAAAAAGGACATCTATCAATTGAGAGGCATTGTGCTAATGATCACTTTGAATACCCTATCAGCCGCCCATATATATATATATATATATATATATATATATATATATATATCATTTTTGCAAGATATAATATATAATAATCACATATACTCCCTCTTATAATTCTTGTTTCACGCAATTCAAGAACTAATCCCACACTATCGTGTCACAATTAATCATCAAGCAACTAAGAATCTAAGATGAAAATAATAAAAAGAAATTAAATACTATCAATTAAGTATATTTTATCTTCTAATCCCTCAAAAGAAAATTAGATCTCTAGGTTTCCACCTATTATTAATTATGGAAGAAATATAAGATTTATAAGCATATATATAGTTGTTCTAG
Organism: Perilla frutescens; assembly: GCA_026008535.1. Lineage (NCBI taxonomy): Eukaryota > Viridiplantae > Streptophyta > Magnoliopsida > Lamiales > Lamiaceae > Perilla > Perilla frutescens. The sequence goes on from BRKX01000005.1 coordinate 49,333,282, forward strand.
AATAATAATTAGCTACTAAATTAAACATACCTTTAGTCTCGGCCAGAAATAAATATCAGGTTGGCTCAATGCTTGCTACTTTGCAAGCTAAATTAAGAGGTTTTACTAAAGACAATGTTTAATCTTCATTTTATAGAGCTTGTTAACTCTATATATATACCATCTTCAGTGTAGAGCATATGTAACGTTTTAATAGTAATTAATTGCATGTGCAATAAGTGCTCGTATTTCTAACACTCGAAGCACTTGTAATGAATTATGTAACTTAATAATGCATTTAAGTAAACTACTACATGAAACTTGCTACATATTATATATTTTGTTCAATTAATCTCTAATCATTAACAGGGTTAATTATTTAGAATACTCAAACATTTGCAGCTTATCATAACTAAATCCCAGGTCCCCGTCTATACTTAAAATTAATTTTACCCTCAATATTTCATTTTCTTCACAATTCTATCATCCGCAAATTTTCCGATAATTGAAAGCTAACTCGGGGATTAAAAAGTTATTAGGGATTGGAAGTAGACTATTTGCTGAGTCAACTTGTAGTCGCTGAAAATTTTGATGGATGGTGGTGAGAATTGTGGAGAAAATGAAACGTTGGGGTAAAATTGATATTAAGTATATGTTGTGGTATAATTGTGATAAACTTCAAACATTAGGGTATTAATTATAATTAACCCTTATTAATATACACTACAAAAAAAGGTCTTTAGCAACAAATTTTTCCGTCGTTATATCATAAAATTCCCTCGCTGAATATGGGTAACGATGGACTAACGACGGACACCGGCCGTCGTCGATAATCTTATCGTTAATTCAGACTAATGCAGGATTCTATGTCCGTTGTTAACCTAACGACGGACTACCGACGGCCTGTCCGTCGCCGTTATATGTCGTCGCCGGCGGGGGATGATGATTTACCAACGGACTGGCGACGAGTAGGGCCGTCGCTACTAGCAACGGAACAGAATCCGTCGTTAAGTTGCCGGCTAACGAGCCGTCGCAAGTCCGTCGCTAGTAACGACGGACTACGATCCGTCGTTAGTTCCCCTGGCTAACGATCCGTCGTAAGTCCGTCGCTACTAGTGACGAAAAAAATCCGTCGTTAGTTCTTTTTTTTTATTTTTTGTTTTATTTTTTTATTTTTAATTCCTCAAATTAATGAAAATGTAATATTATAAATGAAATAATAATAATATTAAAAATATAATATATTAAATATTCAAATTCAAATATATTAAATTACATCAAAATTAAAATTTAATTATTCTAAAAAACAATAGTACTGTCACTGGTAATCAGAGGGGGCGGGGGGAACTGCGGAGGCTGGCCAAATCTAGCAAACATCTGGGCCCACTGAGCCTGCATCTAGGCCTGCATCTGCTGCATCTCGGTCCTGACCTCCTCCGGCAACTCAGTCCTGACCTCGTCCCGGATCTGGGCCCTCATCTCATCCACACGCTGAGTGAAGGCCTCATCTGTAAATGCGGGCTGTGAGGTGGCGCCTGAAAGGACACTGGTGCTGCTCCTGCCGCCGCCACTGTAGAAGTGCGATCGAGATCCAGTGCCGAAGATGCGCTTCTTCTTGCTCATCCCTCCGAGCGCCTCTAGATTGAGGGTGGTCATATCCACCTGAGGGACCTCATCAGAGCCTGGCACTGGCTGGCTCAACTCCGCAGCCCGCTCGAGGACCTCCGCCTAATGGCAACAAGTCGTTAGCACACTTATATATATATATATATTATTTATAAATTAAATACTTACTGCAAGACGTTCTCTCTTCTTATTAGTGAAGACTCCATCCTTATCACGATGGAGTCTCAAAAACAGCTCCCACCCAACCTGCTCGTCTGAGAGCCCCTGTGCCTGCGACTAATCAAACAACATAAACAAAAACGGTTAAACACATTTAAATGAATTGTATAAATTTAAATAACTGGATATAAAAAATTAGGAACTACCAGATCATCTCCATGCTTCACATCACATCTGGACCCTCCCTTGTGTGTGATCATGCCCGTCCCCGGTCCATCAGGCTCAGACCTCCTGTTCTGAGAGGCAATACGAGCCTTCTTCTGCGTCTCCTCTGACTCCCAATAGGCCAGCTAAGAAGGCCACACCTCTAAAGGAATCCATATCGGCCTCTTCTTGTTCCTGTTCTTCCTGACGGTGCAGATCATGTCTCGATATCTATCGGCTGCCTTCACGAGCCAGAGACGACGCACCACCTCGTCTAAACTGGGGTCCCATGTGAAAAATTTCTGCATTAAACGACATTAGTAATTCTATTGATTTTTTTAACTAATTACTTAATTTCAAAAGTAAATATATTATATCCTGAAATCCTCAAAATAAACCTTCTTCAACTGCGCAGGCACCATCCTCCAAGCAAAGCCAACTGGATCGAGTTGCCTCTTAAAGATCTGAGTCGTGGTCGTCGCTATGTCGTGAGTTGGGGTCAAAGTCCTACAAATAACAACATAATCAATGCTATAATTTTTTAGAGGAACTAAAATACAATTAATGATACGAAATGTACCGACCCCCTACTCTGACCACAGTCAGTTCATCACGATGTGCTATCGTTGCTGACTTATCGAAGGATGGCTGCTCCCCGATATGCAGGTCCCCTACGGAGGCATGTAGGCCCCCGGATGAAGAAGATGATCCGCTGGCACTGCCTCTGGAGCCAGATCCACTAGTGCCAGAACCGCTGGTACCACATCTGCAGCCAAAGAACCCACCCATTGGCATCTGCATCTAAAAAAAGATGTATTAACACAACAAAATTAATGTAAGACAGCATAAAAATAATGTAAAAAAAAAATTAAAGCTCACGTATATATGTCACAACTAATCCTCATCTATACTATCACTATCGTCGTCTGCATCAGTAAATATCTCTTCTTTTTCGTCATCTTCCACTGTATCTCCACTGTCCTCAATTTCGATATCATCTCCATTCGGATGAATTGAAACAGAATCATCAATCTCAATAAGTAGAGGTCGATCCTTATGTAATTCATCCTCCTAAAAAGCCGTACCATCTTCAATAAGTGGGACTTCAACATTGGATCTAGTTTTAATCTTACACACGGCCCACCAATCACTTTTTGCATGAGATAAACTCGGATAGAGCAGCAATAGACTTGAATTGCTTGTTTTGCAAGGACAAACGGCTCATACTTATTGTAACTACGCTTATGATTTATTGAAACCAATTTGTAGTTTGGATGAACCGTCGTCCCAAGTGGTGTTGTGTCAAACCACTTGTATTTGAACAATACTGTCCTTTTAATTGGCAGACCGGGATATTCAAGCTCAAACACTTCTTCAAATTGGTCGTAGTAATCGTTCTCGTCCGTACCATAATTGGTACCTTTTACACAAACTCCACTATTCATCGTAACTCTGCATGTTCCGTGATTCATGATATGAAATTTATAACCATTCACATAATATCCATTATACACTACAACACTACGATGTGGCCCTCTTGAGAGATCTCGAATGTATTTGAGGAGTTAGAGGAAAATAGTACATCTTCTTATGAGCTATTTTTTTCTTCCCATACTCATTATCTTGACCCTTGTATCGAAGATGGCCACAAAACTTACATTCCAACAATCTACTATCTCCCGCCCAAAAGATAATGCAATTTCTGAAGTAGAGTCAATCTTCTCTACTGATAATCCCATATCGCGCAATAATTTCTTTGTGGTATAGAAATTCTCTGTGACTAAGTTATTTTCAGGCACTATCTTTTTCATCAATTCTGTAATCTGATCGAAGCACTTCTGTGACATGTTGTTCTCAGACTTTAAGGTCATGAGACGAGCTACAAGTGACAATTGTGAATGCGTCTGACACCCAGACCACATCTCTTTATCTGCAGCATCCAACATGTCATATAATTTTTATGCTTCTGGGTTATGAGGCTCCTCCGGAATCTGATTAGCTACTCTGTCATCCATGTGAAGGTCTGGACCACCAGCATCAAACACCATTTGATGGTACGTATTTGATACATTCTTCTGCCCAATATTCGAAGTCGTAGCAACAGTCTCTGCTGTTTCTCCTTGATACCTCCAGACGTGATAATTTTTCACAAACCCATTCCTCTCAATGTGCAACCGAACCATATATTGATTTTGAAATGGAATGTTATCACATTTACAACACGGACACTTTATTTTGTCTCCATCCATGAACGCAGGCTGACTAGCAGCAAATTCGATGAAACTTTCAAGTCCATTCAGAAAATCTGAATTTAAACACCCATTAGCCCCATATCGTTTGTACATCCAATCACGATTTGTGCTTATTGTTAGACGAGAAGCTGATTGAAAACTTATCTAATTAATCGAGTTTCGAATAAAATTTAAAAATATTAAAAATTTCGGCAGCATCTATGTGAAAGTCCTAGTCCCAAGTTCTCGACTCTACGCTAATTGATCTATGTTTCTTTAGTTAATCAATCAATACCAACAACAAAACCAACAAATGCCAACAATTGAATCAATATTTGATTAAAAAAAATTCAAAATTTCGGCAGCACCTATGTGAAAATCCAAGTCCAAGTTCTCGACTCTACTCTAATTGATCTATGTTACTCTAGTTAATCAATCAATACCAACAACAAAACCAACAAATGCCAACAATTGAATCAATACTTGATTAAAAAAAATTCAAAATTTCGGCAGCACCTATGTGAAAATCCTAGTTCCAAGTTCTCTACTCTACGCTAATTGATCTAAAATTTTAGTCCCAAGCTCTCGACTCTATGCTAATTGATCTAAAATCCTAGTCTCAAGTTCTCGACTCTACGCTAATTGATCTATGTTCCTCTAGTTAATCAATCAATATCAACAACAAAACCAACAAATGCCAACAATTGAATCAATACTTGATTAAAAAAATTCGAAATTTCGGCAGCACCTATGTGAAAATTCTAGTCCAAAGTTCTCGACTCTACGCTAATTGATCTATGTTCCTCTAGTTAATCAATCAAAACCAACAGCAAAACCAACATATATAATATATCAACAACACCAACAATTTATAAAGAGGGATCCAGGGGCCCCCATCCCATTCAACTTGAATAATTTATAAAGAGGGATCCAGGGACCCCCATCCCATTCAACTTGAATAATTTATAAAGAGGGATCCAGGGACCCCATCCCATTCACAATACCATAATTTCAATTTAATTGTATGTAATAAATTGAACAACATTCTTGTAAAAAATTATAACACGCTTAATTTCAATTTCAATTTCACATGCTTATTAACATCATATTTAACATGCTTATTAAAATCATAAAATCATTAATTCATAAATAAAAATTAACCTCATATTTAACATGCTTATTAAAATCATAAAATCATAAATTGATAAATAAAAATTAACATCATATTTAACATGCTTATTAAAATCATAAAATCATTAATTGATAAATAAAAATTAACATCATATTTAACATGCTTATTAAAATCATAAAATCATTAATTGATAAATAACAATTATCATATTTAACATGCTTATTAAAATCATAAAATCATTAATTCATAAATAAAAATTAACCTCATATTTAACATGCTTATTAAAATCATAAAAACCTAAAATCATTACTTACCTTTGTCTATGTGAGAGTATATATATGAATCTACTTGTTCAATCCTTCAATATGTTCTTTGAACGTCGATCTCTTCTAACTACAACATAATTAGAGGAAAAATTAAAAAAAAAATCAAATTCACTAATCTACATATATAATCTGGAATTTCAAAAACATATAATAAAAAATAAAAATTCAAATTCAAAGCACCAATCTACATATATAATCTGTAATTTCAACATAATTCAAAGCACCAATCTACATATATTCAAAAAATCAAATTCAAAGCACCAATCTACATATATAATCTGGAATTTCAACAACATATATACAACAATTAGTCATACTTTATTATAATCAAACACAAATTGAAAATACATATCTAAATCATAATACAACATTAAATTGAAAATTAAACAAAATAATTAAAAATTAAATAAAAAATTAAAAAACACACACACACACACACATAGATTATCGAGAGAGAGAGAGAGAGGGAGAAAGGGCAGAGAGGGCGAGAGAGGGGGAGGGAGGACAGAGAGGGAAGGGAGAGAGTGCAGAGAGGCGGAGGGAGAGGGTGCAGAGAGAGAAAGAGACGACCGGGAGAGAGAGAGAGCTAGAGAGGGCGAGAGAGAGTGCAGAGAGAGGGGGAGAGGGATACCTTTCACTTGCCGCCGCCGCCGCTATGACCGCCTTCGCCGTTCGCTGCGCCGCCGGGTAGAGAGGGGTTGGGGGATTTAGGAAATTAGGGCAGAAGAAGAATGAATTTTCCGCGTCTGGTTCTGTCTGTATAATCGTTTTTTACCGACGGACGCCGTTCGTCGTTACCATTTAAAAAATAAAAATAAATAAATTAAATACTTAACTCGTTAACACTAAAAATAAATCTGAAATATTTAAAAAAAGATAACGACGGACTAAGTCCGTCATTAAGTATAAAAATTAAATCAAATATATTATTAAAAAACTAACGACGGATTAAATCCGTTGTTAAGTTTATTACTTAATTAAAAAAATAAAAATAAAACTAACGATGGATTCTGTCCGTCGCTAAACTTGCCGACAGCATATCCGTCGTAACTTTTAACCGCGAATCGGTCCCGCCAAATTTTCCGACTTAGAAGTTAACGACGGATTAACCGTCGTTAGTCCGTCTCTAATACCGATGGATACGAATTCGTCGCTACGGTCAGTCGGTAAACTCTGTTTTTTTTGTAGTGATAGTATCTTGCAATATTAAATGTTATGGTGAATTGCTTTAAAAATCATGGACTTTGGAAAAAAATTAGAAGTAGGTAATTGAGAGACCAATTTCTAACTCAACATCCCCAAATATTCTTTGTTGATGCAAGTTTGAAAGTCATTTGGATGTCCTTTTTTGAAAATTAACGATCGGGCCACGATGTACTTGACTAGACGAGTAAGGTGGTGGTTGAGTAGGTGGTGATTATTTTTTTCATTGAAGAGTCAATGTAGTGAATTCCATAAAATCAAATGCTAAAAGGCAAAATACAATCTATTGTGTTTATGGAACTGAGGCGATGACTTGATATACTCTCCATCCCAATTACATTAGTATATTTTCTACTTGTATGTAAATTAAAAATATATTTATGAAAAAATAAGAAATAAAAACTAAAATTTCAGGATTACCCTATTTAAGATTTATAACTTTCAAAGAAATAAGTGGTTAGTTTTTAATTTTTAAATTTTACAAGGGTATATTTATAAATTATTATAAAAATTATATTAATTATAATAATGAGACTATATAATTGGGACACCCAAAATACTAACATGGACCATATAATTGAGACAGAAGGCATTTATATTTGCGGCATCAATTTGAAAACAACCATACAATGACGTGTGGGTTCACTAACGTTACCTTCAATTTCGTCCTGGTGGGAATGTCCTAGTGGTGGAGTGAGATTGCTTGGAGATCAAAGATCATAAGTTCGAATCTCCTCAATACCACAGGTCGGGTGTGTGAGAAAAAAAAACGTTACCTCCAAAATCTCAATTCAAAGTCGAATTGAGTTTGCAATTACACCATTTCCGACCTAGGATTTATGTTTAAATATGGTATCAACCACCATTAGCAGGTAGCTCAATTAGTATTTCTCCCTTTTATAAGAATGAAAGATCCGTGTACGAATCACAACTCTCCCATTCCCGGCTCAGAAAAAAAAATTAAAAAAATTATGGCCTCTATCGAGGGGATTTCAAGGTAATTTCGTAGTCAGTAAATGTGGCAATTTTGGTCTCGTTCTCTTTTGGTCACGCATTTTAACGAATATTAAATGTAGTCTTTTATGATATGATTTTGTTGCATATTTTATTATACTTACCCATAGATTCTACTATGCCAGCAAAATTGCATTTTTAGTCATCTAAATACGGCCGACTTTGTCTCCAATTAGTCACAAATTTCAAATATGGTCTGCTATTTTAAAAGAATGGAATAAAATAATAATAGTCTCCTATGTAATGTTACGATTTGATTGCACATTAATTTACTTCTATTCAACCTGAAAATTCTACTTTTGCCTCTAATTCTGCGTCACTTGTTTAATTAAGTGCCATCACTATTTGAGAGATTTTGACGAGTTGAAGGAAAATTGGTTGTGTTGGTCCAAAATCCCCAAATTGAATCAACTCTTTAATTTATGATTTTAAGCCCTTAAATCTATAAATACTCAAATCTTAAATGTTTTTAGAAGAATCCTCAAATTTGGACCAAAAAATATGTTATCTATCAATAAAGTAGGATGTAAAAGATGAAAACTATTAATCGATTACCTAAAAAAAATTATATTTCAATTTCTTATTATTCTTAACAAATTATTTATCAAATTTTTAATGGACAAATAATAACGAACTCTTTGTTAAAAATTAATATAAAAATAATTAAAAAAATAAAATCGATCAAGAATTTTATGGTTCTGAATTGAGAGTATTCATTTTTCAAGTTCTAAATTGATAAGTTTTATCTTTCGGATCCTAGATTAATAAAAAAAAACCTATCTTTCGGGTCTTGAATTGAGAAATTCATATTTTTAGCATTTGATATCATGAAAACATTTGTGCTTAATATGGTAATCTGGATTCCGGACAATTTGTCACCTCCCTAATCTACCAAATTAAATTGAGAATCATGCAAATAGCGTCAATTACTTAATGAACAATAATATTTATATTTAGTTTACTAAGGCCATCTCCAACAGTTTTCACCATAATACAGTTAACTCTACACTACACTACAGTTAAAATTATAGATTTTCAATTTTCATCTCCAACAGCATCACTCTACATTTCACCATATAATGGAATATTCCCTTTTTATACTCTTTACTATTGATTTAATTATTTTATCGAATTATTTAATTGAATATGATTATATATATATATATATAAAATATATATATATATATATATATATTAATATTCTTGCTCATTATTTTTTATTTTTTATTAATATATAATTAAAATTTATTTTTATTTTACAAAAATTAAAAGGTACATGTAAAAATAATCAACTTATTCAAAATAAAATTCAACATTTCATAATAGATAATTCAATAAAACACATAAATTATAATATATTTGTGGTTTTGTATTGTTAAATATGTATGTAATTCTATTTTTATTAATTATGTATTTTATCTTTTAAAACATAAAATAAAAAATTTAATACAAAATATACAAAATCAACCAAATATATTACCACAATTATATAATGAAAGAAAAAAAAAAGAAAAAAAAAATTAGCTACCACACCATATTAACATTAAAAGAAAATAAAATAAAAAATAAAAAAATAAATGGCTACCATATTAACATTAAAAGAAAATGAAAAAAAATAAAATAAAAAAATAAATGGCTGCCGAGATGAACAACCGAGACACTGTTCACATTTCACCAAACTAGAGAGACGAGAGACGTGCTGTTGGAGCAAGCAATTTGCATTTTTGCACTATATTCTACCATTTGCCGAGCCGTCCGCCTACTCTTGGAGAAGCTCTAATGAACACCTTGATAAGTTAGGTCGACATTACAATTTCAGAGATTTTGCGAAATTGGGGGAGAATCTAGTTGTTCTTGAAATATTCAAACGGAGTGGGCACCGTTATTGAAGGTGTGCTCCGGCCTTGGTAAATTCTAAGGTGGAGGGGACGTATTTCCTCCTTCTGCTGGTAACACATGTGTTGGACCCATCATTTTTAAGTTACTTGCAGTTTTTTTTTTTTTTTGTTCAAATCTGAAAGTTTCGGCCAACCAAAAAACCTACGGTCACATTTCGATTATCTATTGTGACTCTTAAATACATATTATGACCGTCTGAAATCGAAATTATTTTATCAACAAGTCCATAGAGATTGGAAATAGAAAAGTTTGGTTGGAAATAGTAGAGGGGATGAATTGTTTAGTTTACTCTCTGGCCTTTGATTACAGGTGACAACTCACAACATACATGATATGACAATATTGTGAAAATATTTGAATAGATGTTACATTGAGTGACCAGCTTGTGAACTAGTTTTTGCATATTTTTGCTTCCCCATATATAGTAGTAGCTTTGTTTTTACTGCCAAATTATGATATCTTCCAATACACATCGACTAAAATCATAGCTTCAATACATATTCTTGACAGTCATGAAGCATAGAATTCTCAACATTAAACTTTCAAATACACAAGGAAGAAATCAAGAAAGCAGAAAATGGCCAAAACCTCTGTTTTAACTCTGCATCTGTAAGCACAAAACATAAATCCAAAACATATTGTTTGATCAATAGCAGCAAGTTAAATGCCCAGAGCCTGTGGAAGTTGCTGCTTAGCAAACAATCGTGCCGCGACGAGCCCTGCAGCCAATGCACCTCCAAAAGCAGAATGCAGCCTCACACAGAAGTACTTTCCCATGAAGATTTTTGATTTATCCTGCAAAAAAATAAAAAAAAATTGACATTATAAACTATTTGAATCAAATGTTGCCACTATTGTAGCTAAAATAGAAACTCTAAATTTAGCAATGACAAACCTCACCTTGTGGTTCTTCTGAACAAAGTTAACAATTGCATTTCCCATAGGCAGAGTCATGCAACTAAGAACCTAATTAACAAAAAACCATCAACATGAGAGACTGGAAGGCGGATTCTAATGAAAGTCGAATAGAAAGAGCCTTACAACGCTAGCCAGAGGAAGAGTTCCGGTGAACCCTAGAGCCAACACGAGTGCATAGAGCCCGATCACAGATGCTTTCACCACATTGCTACCGGCCTCAGTACCAAGCCTCACCTAAGATTAAAAATAAAAATAAAGATGTGTCAGACCATCTAACGGGCTAAGATCCATCACACGATCATTGAGGTTAAGTAAATACTAACCAAAGGGGATATCTTTCCAACAGCCTTATCATCCTCTATCTGAAAACAGACACCATTCATCATTAATTTGAGCACAGAAAAACACTAAAATAATCAAAAAAACAGATAGGGAAGAGAGTGGAGACCTGATGGAAATGACTACAGAAGAGGATTAAGGAGGTGGTGAGCCCAACGAGAACTGACGACCACACAACCACGCTAGAGATGGCTAATTCACTGCCATCATTGTATCACAGATGAGTAATCAATCAATTCATATGTGGAAAAAAAAAGTTAAAAATGAAAAAACTAGAGAGATAAAACTAATCACCTTGTTCTACTGTGAAGCAAATAAAAGGCAATGGTTGAAAGAGGGCCATATGCTAAGAAGAGTAAGGGCTCTCCCACTCCATAGTAGCTCAATCGAAAAGGTGGACACTGCAACAAACAACACATCATATTCATATTCATATTCATCGGTATGATTCTCACAGTCACATAATATGTACATATATACCTACCTGGTAAAGGAAGAAGCAGAAGATTGCAGAAGCTAACAACACGATGGAACGAGGATTGCCGGCCAGAACTGCAACGCTCGTGAGCCCCAACGAGCCAAGCACGAGGGCTGACCAAGCAAGAACGTTGATCAGTGTTCGGCTGCAAAACCGCACAGATCAATATTAATTATCATATATGCACACAACTTTAATCTGTTTTTAATGATCATAGGGTGAATGACTAAAATAATTCAAGAATTTTTCATGCACCTTCCAAATAGATTGATGACTGACTCTTTCTTGTTTTTATCAGCTCCTGTATCAAAATCATAAACGTCGTTGCTGCATATATACAAAACAAACAACACAACTCAAATTAGGAGAAACATATTAAGCAAACAAAGCAAAAAAAGTGATCAAATTAACAAACCTTAAATTAACCCAAATGTTCACGATTATGTAACATGCCAACACCATCAAATAACGCAGCATTGAAAACTGCCCCGTTTGCCAATACGCAGCTGCACTTCCTACCTGCTCATAAACAACATATAACATTCAACAAATAAGCAAAAACATAATAAAAACAAACTTTCTAAAACTTAAAACAAAAAAACTTACAGTTACAGGAATTAAAGCAACAGTATACATAGGCAACTTGATGGCTCTCCATATTAGAGTTTCTCTAGATAATTCTTCGACTTTTCCTCCTTCTTTTTCCTCGATTTTTCCTACTACTTCTTCGTCGACTGGAGCAGGAGCAGGAGCAGGAGCAGAAGCGAGCACTGCCTTGCACTTGAGTGTTTTGTCGAGACATTTCTGCGTCCATTTGTAGCTGCTGAATGTAGTTTGCTCAACTTGTCGAGTTGATACAAACGAATGTTTCCTGAAGCAAAAGCACATTTTTTCAGTTGTATAATATCTTGCAAATCATTTTAGTAGGATCAAAATCTTGAGAAATTAATTAAAACTACCTTTACTACATTAAATTCTTGCATGAACAAGAAGTGAGATATATACTGCTACGTACCTTAGAGCGGGGATTCGATTTTGTTGAGAAACTTTGGTGATTCCGTAGCCATTGCTTATGTTGCAGAAAGCAGTTGCTGCCATTGCTGAAGACCGAGCTTTGCAAAAATGTGTATTTTAATTTCTACTGCCACAAGCTCAATAGCTTAATATTTGCATGTGTGTGTATATATATAGCTAACTGCGTGTTTGAGTTGTGTACGAATTGAAGGTGTCATATTTAAAATTCTAACTTTATAATATACCTCGTACAATATTAAATATCAAATTGAATTGAATTGAATTCAAAGGAAAATGGGATAATAATTGAATACAATATATAATATGTGATGAAATGAAAATGACATAAAAGGATGTCCTGCATCTAATTAAAGCAAGTGTTTTGGACTTTGTGGAGTTTGGTATACATCTCTCCCGTGTAGAAATATGGGTGTGTTGCATGGAATGCATTGTATGTGTAATAGTCAATTGTATATATATATTTTTTAATTTTGTGAGGGAATAGTCAATTGTGTAATAGTTTAAGTTCAAAAAGTTCAAAATAAAAATAAAAAACATATGTAGTGGTTTAATTTACTAGCTTCAGAACAATTTACTAACAATTTACATGCCTAAAATTATATTAACTTAGTTGAGTTACGTTTGATATAAGTTCTTTGCAAATCTTAGTTGAATTATAAAAAAAAAAAAAAAAAAAAAAAAAAAACGCTTCACCTATATGACAGTAAATTTGCAAGTGGAAGAGTATGCTTAATGATTTTTTAATATCTTCATAATTGGAAGAGTTTGGGAATTTTTGTTGCATATTGTTGATGCATTAAAAGATGGGTTGCTATGACCGGCAATTTTGATAGTTGAGGAACTCCTGGTTTGTCGAGCATAATCCGGCTGCTAATTCGAGAAAGTTAATACTGATGTAGGGGTGGCACGGTAAAGTATACCTTACTTTTTTCCCCATACCTTTATCTTACCTTACTTGTACGGTATGGAGAAAATTCATACCGTTACCTTACCTTAAGGTTCGGTATACCTTAAGTTCGGTATGAAATAAATGGCATACCTTTGCCGTACCTTTAGTTCGGTATACCTTACCGACATCGGTATACCTTACCGACATCGGTATACCCTATCATACCATTATTATCCTATGATATATCATATATCTCATATATTTACTCAAAATATATAAAACATTCCTAATAACTATCAAAATTCAACAAAATAAAATAAATATTGTAAATTATTTACTTAGAAATCGTAAGAATTATTTACTAAGTATATACTAACAAAGAACACACTTAGCATTATAATGCATTAAGTATAGCATAAGATTAATTATAAGTGTTAATATTGTAAATTACTAGATATCTATAAATGTATAACATATTTACTAGTATTATATATCAATCATATTTTTATAATTAATATAAATTGTATAAAAATATTATAAACTTACTAAATATTACAAATTTAAAATCTTTTACATAGAAATCGTAAGAATTATTTACTAAGTATATACTAACAAAGAACACACTTAGCATTACAATGCATTAAGTATAGCATAAGATTAATTCTAAGTGTTAATAATGTAAATTTACTAGAGATTTATAAATGTATAACATATTTACTATTATTATATATCAATCATATTTTTATAATTAATATAAATTGTATAAAAATATTATAAACTTACTAAGTATTACAAATTTGAAATCTTTTACTTAGAAATTGTAAGAATTATTTACTAAGTATTAATTAAGAACACATTTAATTATCATTACTATGCATTAAGTATAACATAAGATTAATTATAAGTGTTAGATATTTACATATATATAATATATCATATTTACTAAGTATTATATATCAATTATCTATAATTCACATATACATGTATTTATATAATATCACAAATATACCGGTATATATCGTTATAACGGTATATGCCGAACTAACGGTATATACCGCATCTATGGTATATACCGGTACAATGGTATATGCCGAATTAACGGTATATATCTTAAAAATTCGGTATACCATTGGTATCGGTATACACCGGTATACCTCGGTTTTTAAAATTCTATACCGTTACCTTACCGAAAAATCTCGGTACGGTATCATACCTGATACCTTACCGAAAATACCGGTATACCTTAAAGTTCGGTATTCCGGTATATTTTTCGGTACGGTATGACGGTATTTTTTCCCAGCCCTAACTGATGTATAGATACAAATGAAACATGCTTAAGGGCAGTTGTTAAAGATGATCATGGTGTGACTGTGGTCAGGGCTGGCCAGGTGGGCAGTGGCCCCAGAGCCCCCATTTTATCGGGGTCCCAAATTTAATTTTTATTTTAATACTATATTTTTAAAAAATAATATATAAAATATTTAATACAATTAAAGCCTAATAAAAATATAGAGGCAAATATTATTTTAGTCACTTAAACTTTTAAAAAATTTATTTTAGCCAGTACGTTTTAAATATTTTTTTTAGCCACTTTGGGCCAAAATGCCCTTTAGACATAAAAAAAAAAAATTAAAATATCCCATCAAGCAAATATCGTCTTCAAAATATCGTTAAAATGTGATTTCCATCGCCGAAGAAAATATGATTTGAGACCTATTTTTCATCTTCATCTTCATCGTCAATATTCATCGTCGATCTTCATCTTCATCTTCAGATCTGCTTTTCATCTTCATCGTCAATCTTCATCTTCATATTATTATTTTATCTATTGAATGACACATTGCTTGATTTTAAAAAAATTAAGTAATTAATTTATAGTTGTTAATAGAAATAGTTCTACTAACAATTTTATTTTTCTAAATCGATAAAAAAGGCAAAACTAAATAGGGATTGATAAATTAAAACAACACATATATATATATATATAGGAATAGGTTCAAAGGAGTACTAGGTATTCGTGTGAGAACTCGGTACTTTGCTTATTTAGTACAATTTTATAGCTTATTTTATTGTATTTTAGTGCTTTTTTTTAAAAAAAAAAAATTATAGCTTATCTTGTTGTATTTTAGTGTTAGTGTAATTAGCACTAAAATACAACAAGATAAGCTACAAAATCATATTAAATAAGCATGGTTCCTAGGTTCTCACGTGAATACCTAGTACCCATGCATTATAATCAACCCCTATATATATATATATATATATATATATATATATAAGAATAGAGAATTATATGGGTAATTTGGGTTGTAAATATTTTAAACATAATTATGACACACTTAGTCCTCATACTCAATCATTATATAAGATTATTTTTTATATTTATTACTAATTACACAACAAATTTACACAGATTACATATCAAATAAAATTGAATATATATTGCACGAACGTTATAATATAAAATTAAGGATAGATTGCAAAGTTATTATATAAAATAACCCTATTGTTAATAACTAACATTAATGCCTAACGTTGATATAACATTAATTTATGCTAATGTGGATTTGGACTTTGGTTAGAAAAGTCCTAATTAACGTTTATAACTAACATTAAAAACTAACATTATGCTAATATTAAGAATACCAAATATAACATTAGAGTTTTTAATTGTATAACGCTAATCACTAACATTATTACTAGAAAAATACATAATGTTAATTATAAAATTATTTCATCACTAACGTTAATTTAGATAATAAAATTAATGTATTGCATAGCGCTTCTAACATTAATTTATTAAAATATGCGTAACGTTAATCATAACGTTAATTTATTACAACGTCACAATTTGGTCATTTGTTAAAAACAACCCAGATATTAATAACTAACAGTAATGGTCACGTTAATTTTATTAACTGCCTAACGCTATTAAAAATTGAAAAGTGTCAGATATTAATGTTACCATTAATGTAGAGATTCTTTAGTCCCAACTTTGTGTGTAAGCCGTATGCCAACATTAAAATTATATATTGTTAATAATTTTTTTGTAAAAATAAAATTTATTATATTATAATTAATCATAATTAACATTTATTGCTAAAAATTGAAATTTTAAAAAATTATATACATTAAGTTTGGAATAATCAGCCCCAAAAATCAATTATATTAACTAAAAATGAAAATTAAATATTAAAAAATAATTATAAACTCTAATTGGTTGGAATAAATCCTAAATAAAATTGTAAAATTATACTAAATCTAAATAAATTAAAATTGAAAAAAAAAGGTAAAAGAAAAGATAATAATTTTAAAGATTAGTATACGGTTGACTCACAATTGAGACTAAAGAATCTATGATGGAGGGCATAATGTTACTAATGTGTAAATACACAATTGAGTCTATTTTTTAATCACTACTATATACATTGACTCATTCAGCAGCGCATGAGAAAACTGGGAACTCAACTGATTGGTGATTTGCCGCCACCTTTAGTCAATTTTTTTTTTTTTTCTAAAACGACGGTTAATTTATTCTACATATGTTGGCTTCTAATTTAATTCCATTCTTACATATGCTGCAATATTCAATTCTACACCATCACTTTTTCTACCGCATATGCTTATTCTAATCTATTATCATATTTATTTTATAATTAAGTGTTAATTGTTAAAATAATCATTATTTTTTCACAAAGTTGTGAGTTCAACACCGTCCTTAAATGTGGGCAATTAATAAGATATGCATCGATCTTTAATTTTGATGTTATTCAACATTCCTCTATTTTTTTTTATTTTTTTTTGTGATGCAAGTGTGAACTTCTCTTTACCCAACCATCAAGCTTCAGAAAAAAAAACTAAGAGACTAACCCTATAATTAATGTGCATCACATATAAAGTATACAAAACTTTAATTATGTAATAATGTAATATGACGTAATTACAATTTAATTCTCAAAACGTTTGAAGGTTTTAACAAAAATATTTTAACATTTTAATGATTACAATTTAATTTCCAACGTTTAGATATTATAATAGAAATAACCCAACATTTAATACTGACAATTTAATACCCAACTTTTGAACATTTTAACAGAAATAACCCGATATTTTAGGCAGAAAAATAAGTATAATTTGAGAGAGAGAGAGAGAGAGAGAGAGAGAGAGAGAGAGAGTGTGTGTGTGTGTGTGTGAGCGTTCACCTATAAGCAGTGGCGGATGGAAAGGGGGTCTGGGGGCACTTGCCCCCTCAAACCCCCTCCCCCATGTTTTTTTAATATGATTATTTAGTTAAATTTTATTTTTGCTCTTAATTATTTTTTTTTATTTAAGGTTCTTATTGTTAGATTTAATATATTTTTAAAAAATATATGATATTAGTTTATATATAATTGAGCTTGGGAAATTGAACCTCACTCAAATATATAAATATTGGAACAAAATTAAATACACACAAATCAAAACAAATTAAATAAATTCTCTCAAATATCTCTCCAATCAAAATAAATTAAACAAATCAGGGTTGAATTAGCAATTCAATTTTTATGAATTAGGGTTGAATTAGCGATTCAAATTTCATGAATTAGACTACATATTTATTTAATTGAAATCAATTTCAATCTAATAATGACATGATTGAATTGCATTATTTATTTGTTTTAGTTTTTAATTTGAAATTATTGATCTATAATATTCATGTAATTCAAATTTTAATTATTCATATTATTATTTTCAGTTATTTACTTTAATGAAAACGACATTCTTTTCTATTTAATTTGGGAAGGGAAAGAAAGATGAAAGTGTAAACTGATCCTAAAATGACATGGTCTCACTATAAAAAATAATGAACAAATGAAAATGGTGTTATTTCACAAACATACCTACGACAAAAAATACTTAAATGCATAATTATTCACAATCATCTCATTTTTAATGTTCTTTCTTAATAGCACGAATAAATAAGAATTACGAAGAGTAGCGCCCCCTCCCCCCCCCCCCCCAAAATTTTCTGGATCCTCCCCTGCCTATAAGTACAATTTTACAGATTGAATTTGTTTTTGTTCGGGGCCTGTAATAATAATAATAATAATAATAATAATAATAATAATACAACGTCACCTGCAGCTTACTTAATTGACTGATTAACAAACATATATACTTGCGTGGTGGGACCAAATTTTGTTGGTCAGTGGTGACGGCTGCGACCCTAATTTTGACGAGAAAATTGGTTTCTCGAAATTTCTATTTTTATAATTTTATTGTCCTAACTTCATATATATTGTGTACATACTTCTGATTTTTATTCAATCTATGTTAGTAATTACGGGTTACTCTCATTAAAATAAATAAATAAATTGTGAAGTTTTTTTTTTTTTTTTCAGTTAAAAGGAACTAGCTATTGGAGCAAAATGAAACAGGAATTGTCCAATTTTGAATGGTATTAGGACTTGTATTACAAAATTAAAACGTTTTCCCAGTTATTTACCAACTGAAATTGCATTTAGCCTGTAATAGTCGTTATTCAAACGAGGTGGCAGAAAAAGGATTAATTAACTTAAGTAGGTATTAATTTTAATTAATCATTAATTCATTTCATTTGTAAAAGTACGTAGTAGACTCATAAAATAAGCTTATTATCTTTCTCCAATAGAAATAAAGTCTCCCCACAAAAAAACAGTAATAAATTTTTATTTTATTATTGAACAAAAATTTATATGAGATGATACAACAGGTCACAATCATTTAGACCGGTCAATGACAAAAAACTAGTCCAAAATAGCCCAAATCAACCCAGGCCCAGCCCTATTGAACCCAGTAAAGTTGGCGCGTGTGCGCCACGAGCACCGCCGTCGCCAGCCCCCCTCCTCTTTTTTATTTTTCATTTTTATTCAGTGTTTTTATTAATTTTTTGTCAAAAATATTTTATTTATTATCAATTAATTATCGAGTGTGTTGCAAGAGTCCATATAAAAAAATTAATTTAATTTAATTAATTTTAGATTTCACTAATTTCATTTTAGAGTATATATTTTTTTAAGAAAAAAATTAATTAATGAACGCAGTGCATGAGCTCACACGTTAACGTTAAACGAGTGAACTATTCGAGATGCAGGGTAAAAAACTAAATTAATTCACTTTAATTTTATGATTCACTAATTCCATTTTAGAATATATATTATTCTAGGATAGAAATAGAAAGGTTATAGGAATAAGTAGGTAAATTCCACTTTAAGGTAGATGTATTGCGTCCACTCATCCTACATTCCACATGTGCCCTCCACTTTTTTTTTTTTTTTTTGGATGTCGAGGGTAACCCGCAGTCGCTACCGTGGTGTGCACTGGGTAAACCCCGCCCTTGTGTAATAGTCTGCAAACCTATACAGGAGAGGTAAACCACACTTGACAAGCCAGGTGTGACAGGCTCACACCTAGTGGTGTTGGTGGTGGGTCGAACTTGAGACCTTTAGCCTCAAGAAACACCACTCCACCACTAGATCATCTCCAAGGGGACAAAAAAGAAGACCCTCCACTTTTATTTTTCTCAATAACCATTTGGTGTAGTTAATCATGGTTAGCTTATGTTTTTTTTTCCAGATATAATATTTGGTTAAATTATGACTTTTGATAAACATATACAATTATATCGGCCAAACAAATTATATATTAATATGTTTTCTTACAAATATTATTTTGAAAATATCGATCTTAAATGTTAAAATTATATATTATCCCTATATTCAAATTTGCCTGTTACAAATGATTTGTTTTCAAATATTATTTTTAAGAAGTGGTAATTATGAGGTAAAGCGAGAGGTTTCCGCTCAAAATTAACTAATTAACTTTCAGATAAAATGTTCAACTAAATGATAACTTTTGATACACAATTATATTAGCGAAACAAATTATTCACAAGTGACAATATGGCTTATTAGCCACTTCAAACTTTAAAAAACTTTTTTTAGCCATCAAATTATAAATATTATTTTTTTAGCCTAATTTACTGTAACACCCTTATCTACTTTAAAAAATAAAAGTAAAATAAAAGAAATTACTCTCTCTTCCCAAACTCTCTCTCTGTAAAAAACGTAACTTGAAGATTTTCACTCTCCCCAAACTCTGTCTCTCTCGTCGCCCCCCCTCCTCCACCTCACCAATCTGGAAATTACCAGCCATCACCGGCAAAAACCTGCCGCCGCCGCCCGCCGCCGTCGACGTGTCTGCCGCCGCGACCCGTCTGCATTGCCGTGTGAAAAAGGTAACTTTTATGCCAATTGGGTTTATTCAAATTGTTGGGGTTATACCATGTTTTGGATATAATTTACACACAAATTGTTAACAATATGTGAATTTAAGTATAATTATGAATAATGTGTGATTTTGTAGATTTGATTTGAAATATTTGAGTTTGGAGATTCATGGCAAGTGGTGAAGAAGATTATGAAGAAGTTGGTGGTCATAATGCCCCAACCCGGAGTTTAGAGGTATTTTTGAAACCCCTTACATAGTTTAAATTCTTGCATTATGTGAAAGATACTGAAATTCTGGGAGGTTCTTTCCTGCGCGCCGAAGCCTGCGCGCAAGGCTAGCGAGCAAGCCCGGCACGCAGGGACGGTGTGCGGGCGGGTAGCGCGCTGGGTGTGCGGGCGGGGGCGCTCGCTGGCTTCCCGGTGTTGCGCGCCAGGGGCGCGCGCTCAATGCTGCGCGCAGGGACGGTGTGCGGGCGGGTAGCGCGCTGGCTTCCTGGTGTTGCGCGCGAGGGGTGCGCGCGCAGGGATGCGCGCGCAAGGTGTTGCGCGCTAGGTGCGGTTGCGCGCTGGCTTCCCGGTGTTGCGCGCCAGGGGCGCGCGCAATGCTGCGCGCAGGGCCTGCGCGCGCAGGTCTTGGCTCATTGCACACGCTGCCCCATTTTGTCGTCCCCATTAGCGTCGTCGAGATATGATAAATATATTCTATTCATATATTGTGTATAAATATTAGTCCATATCAATTAAACATATATTGTTATGTAAATTAATATTTTTGGTAATTTGCATTTGTGTAAAATTATAATGAATTGTGTTACTTTTATTATACAGGAAGGATGGGAATGGAAAATGAGGGCAATGATGGATATGAACTACACGATCAGTAATCATGACCGCGTGACTATTATCGATGATATTAAGCTTATATTGGAGAGATATGGTGTGTATGATCGCTTTAAAAATTCATGTTTTAGTGAGTTACTAAAACTTCCAATTAAGGCCGGGAGATGCAATAAGGTTGTACACTATTTCATTACACATGAGATAGTGAAAAAGGATGGCGGTGATGACACCGAATTGTGGTTTCAAATAGGGAAGAATAAATTAAGATTTAGTCGGTATGAATATGCTCTAGTGTGTGGTTTGAATTTTGGGGGGTCAAATTTTAACCCACATAATGAGCACAGGATTAGATCTTCTTACTTGTATAAGAGGGTTTTCAAGCAATGTCAGATGAATATAAGTGACTTAAAGGAAAGTTTCAAGAAGAGGCAGCTTGGTGACGACCCTGAAGATTATTTGAAAGTTGGCAAAATATTGTTTGTGTACTATTTGTTGCTAAGGTTTGAATCAAGCCACACAATTGATGACTGGATTTGGGTGTTGGTTGAGAATGAAGAAGAATGGGAATCATTTCTGTGGGGTAGCTACTCCTATCAGAGGCTTCTTCATTTTTTAACTAATATCCACACGACACCCAGAACGTCGAAAAGGCCTTTATATCACATATATGGATTCACATTAGCATTCACGGTATGTTATAGTAAATTATTTTAAGTAATGATGATAATTATTTTACGTATTTTATTATAGTTATCAAAATAAATGAATTTACTTGTGATTGATGTAGGCATGGATTTATTGTGTTGTCCCACAATTGGCTGAGACTTGTGGTGGTGTGAGAGACGCAAAGGCTATACCGAGAATTTTACGCTTTGCTTATAACTTGACAAGCGTGAACCCGAATGATATTAGAGGACGGGTATGATTAATTAAACATCTTGATGCAAAGTATCATCAATTGTTTTTTTGAAAAGTTTCTATTGTCTTGATTTATGGTTTATTAAATGCAGATGTTCAAAAAGTTGAAACCTAAGAGCCGAGAAAGGGACACAATTTATTGGAAGAGCATTGAAGATGGTCCTTTTTTGGTACAATATGCTCCGCATCGTGTATTTTCAACTCATATGCCAAAACCCGCTCCATCACAAGGTGCTTCATACGAGCATGGCCCATCCAGAGACACCTTCCACGAGCATGACCCATCAAGAGACGCATTCTATGATCATGCACCTTCAACAGAACCTTTTTACGGCCCTGTTGATCCTGTGATGACCCACACGTGGACCATGTCTCAGAGACAGACATTTTTTCAAAATGTATATGATGCAGCTGAGAGAGCAGCCCAGGCAGCGGCAGAGAGAGCAGCACAATTAGCGTCTGAGCAAGCCGCAGAGAAAACACAAAATTGGCTGTCCAGTTTTCTTCCGCAGTTATTTAGGGGGCAAGGAAGTGAGCAGACTTTTGTTCAACAACAAAGTCCACAGGTTCATAAATTTTCTATTCGTTTTTTATGATGAAATTTATATTTTTGGGTTGTGTTATTTGAATTAAAAATTATGGCATTGTGTTATTCATAAAAAAAATGATACGTCATGCACGCGCAGGGCGTGCGCTCAGGGCCAGCGCGCGCAGGACCAGCGCGTATAGGGCCTGCGTGCACGCCCTGCGCGCTGGCCCGCCCTGCGCGCCCGCCCTACGCGCGCGTCCTGCGCGCGAGCCCTGCGCGCGCGCCTTGAGCTTGCGTTCTTTAATTTTCTATTTATATTCTTTGGGTGTGTTGGTTGAAAGTTGTATAACATTTTTTTTTATCATTGATTTTAATATATAGTATAGTGAAGAAAGAAATAGTCCCCAGAATTGGGAATGGAATCCCCAATTTGAATGGGGATGGAATCCGCCACAATATACACAGTCCACAGAAGATGAGAGCGGGCATTGGAATTCCCCGATACGGAAGTCGACGTCAAGTACGGTATGGCGTGGGCCGCAAGAATGGCCTGATGAACAAGAGGCATGGAATCCCCCCAATGCTACAAATGAGAAAAGCCTTGCCTGGAAAGGCACATGAAGCACACAGATGTGGGGTGATAGTGTTTTTAACACCTAGAATGAAATGTCAGCGGGAGAATATTGGGGGTTGGATGAGTCCTTGCAGCATAGGACTCCGACTACGAGTCAGATTCCTTTCGTCACCCCTATTCGAGATATCACTCCTTTGTCTGATCATAGTACTCCGGTTAAGTTGGATTTCAGAGAAGTGAGAAGAAGGGCAGCATCAGCATCATTGCGAAGTCCATTTCTTCCAAATGATAAACGTTTTGCTGATTGGAATAAATTTTTGCAGTCAAATAAACTGTAAGTAATTGAATATGATTAATATAATTTCTTTCAAATTATAGACATTTTGTTTGATTGTGTTATCATTTATGCAGACGGAATGTTGGGATTGGTTATGGTGTTAATGCTCAATTTTTTACGGATCTATTGAAGAAGGAGGAACTCACTGATGCACATATTGATGCTTACATGTGCATACTCCATACAAATCCGGCATTTGCTAGTCGAACAATCCATAAAACGGATATAGTTCTAACTTCCACAGAATTCATGGTATTGATTGAAATTCTCTTCAATATAAAGATGCTTGATTTTCTTTATTACTGATTTCGATTCATTCGTTTAATGTTTTATTAGGAAGGAATTCGTAAGGTATTTGCACAATACCATGACCATGAAAGGGCTTCTGCACTTAATAAGGAGACTGAACAAATGATCTCTGATGAAGATCTTCTCGGTCTCTCAGAATATGTGAGTGGCCATCTACCAGGGTGGCTTCCGCTGAAACCTTGGTACGATTATAACAAGGTAAGTAAAACTGAATTCTCATTAATAAAATGTTTTCTATTTTGAATCATTTATAATTATGTACTAATTATTTTGTTTTGAATCACTTCATGTAGTTGATATTTGTGGCACATATTGATTCTCATTGGGTTACATGTTTGGCGAGCATCCCTGAACACTTGATCATTTTATATGACTCCACGTGGCACAACTGGACAAAACAGATAAGGCAAACCCGAATAGATCACTTTGCTCCATTGGCGCGCATTCTCCCACAACTTCTTAAATATTGTGGATATTGGGAGTATCGGGAAGATTTGCAGCCCAAGTATAATGAGTGGAAGATCAAAACAGTTGAAGGAGCCGGAGTTTACAAACAAAATGATGGTGTTAGCTGTGGCCTATATGCGCTCAAGTTTGTGGAGATGTTAATGACAAATACCAGAATGCCGCAGCCGACTAACAAGGAAATGGAAGGATATCGTTCCCATGTGGCTCACACAATTTTCAGATTTAGCACAGATGAAAATACCCTTTAACCTTAATGACAGTTTACGTTTATGTAGTGACTCATCTTTTGACTACATTGTTCACTATTTTGAATTTGGTTTGATTTGTGTTCACTTCAATGACATTGTCCTTTCATATGTTGACACTTTTGACTACGTTTTTCAAATGTTTTGAATGTGGAATTCTAAAAACTTAAGGCATTGTGTTATTCAACATTTAAAAAAAAAGCCTTGCATGCGCGCGCAGGCCATGCGCGCGCAGGGTCAGCGCGCTGCCTTGCCTGCGCGCGCGGGCTGCTTGCGCGCGGCCCAGCCCGGGAGCCTATCCCAGCGCGCGCATCTTGCGCTCGGCCTGCGTGCGCGCCCTGCGCGCGCGGGCTGCTTGCGCGCGGCCCAGCCCGGGAGCCTGTCTCAGCGCGCGCGCCTTGCGCTCGGCCTGCGCGCGCAGCCTGCTTGCTGATTAATTTTAAGTTGCTACTGCAATATAAATTCACCGATATAGTTTCGACAAGTCCAAATCCAACATAAATTTAAAAATAAACGGAATGCCACTGCAGATACATCAATGTCACTTCAGGTAGCAAAACAATATAAATTCCAAACCTAAACAAATTATATAATAAAACAAGCTTGCATTTAACTAGGCCTATTCGGACATGTTGGTCGAGTGTGACCAGGTACACGACATATGCTACACCTATTGGTTCGACGTGTACGACTGCTACTCGCTTCGTTTGCATTGCAACTACCAGTTTGAGAACTTTGCGAGATGGGAATGTTTTGAGTACATGTGGCTCGGTTGTGGCCTGTTTGTTGACAGCGAGAGCACACTATGCTACACCGACGACCTCTCGATGTAGAGCGACTGCCTGTTGACATCCTGTTGGTGCGCGGACGTCCAGCTTGTCTCGGATTATGTGGTATCAATACTACTCTAGATGATACTTCGAATGGTACATCCCAATCATCAGGATGTGTGCTATTGCCATCACTTCTCCCGAGTACATCCCACGGAGATTCTCAGTAGTGTAAAAACTCCAAACATATGAATAAACGTGCTTATTTGCTTTGCTGTTGAATATATGAATATTGACAAGTTAATCTGTAAGAAAATCAATACATAAAATATATCAAATACAATAAAGAAATATATATTACCTTATAGCTGCTGCTGCATGGGGACAAGGGATTAAATCAAGGTTAAACACTTGACATGAGCATTTTCTACCCACAAGATCAATCGTGTAGTGCTTCATTCCATGTGTAACCTTAAATTTTGTAGCACTAATTGATTGCACATTCATTGTTTGACCTTGCTCAACTAATCCTAAAACCCTGGTGGCCGCCGTTTCGGTCAACACATGAGTCCTTGCTAAAGCAGCTCTACGACGATCGTAAAACCATTGACCCACCAATGTGCGAACACATTCTAGAAGCGTGCATACCGGTAATCTTCTAGCCCATCAAAGTCGTCCATTCAAACACTCTGCGCAATTGGAGGTCATAAATTCATAACGACGCACAGGAGACTTGCATCGAGCCCAACGAGTTGGATCAGCATCCAGTAGTTTCTTATATGCTCCATTCTCTGATGCAATTGAAAGATTTCGCATGTGTTTATCAAACTCTTGAACACGGTAACAATTGACAGCTTTCTTGTACATAGCCAATATATTGGCACCCCACCTCTTTAGATTGTTCTTTAAATGGTAGGTACAAATTCCATGTGTTGTTCCGGGATACACCTCTGCAACAGCATTCGTTATGCTCTTATGCTGATTAGAAACAAACAATAAATCATCGGGACATCCATAGGTCTTCTTAAGTTGTCTCAAAAACCAAGACCATGAATTATCATTTTCTTTGTCTCCAATTCCAACTGCCAATGGATAAATTTGTTCGTTCCCATCCTTTGTGGCAGCGACAAACATAACTCCTTTATACTTTCCTTTCAAATGAGTTCCATCTATAACAATAACTGGACGTCCATACCGGATGAAACCATCAATACAAGCAGAAAGGGCCATGTAAACGTACTCAAAACGATCTGCTGCATCCGTCTTCAATTCAACAACAGAACCTGGATTTGACTGTTGTATCATATGCAAGTATGACGGGAGTAGCTGGAACGACTTGTCACTGTCACCATATACCATTTTGATTGCATGATTTCTCCCTGCAAGAGCCCGACCATACTCCACGACAACTCCAAAATCTCTTTGCAATTGCATCTGCATTTCCTTTGGTTTCAATATTGCTCCCTCAGTCAGCAATTTAGGAGCAAAAAATGCACCTATTACTTTTGATGTAACTGTACGGCGTCCGTGGCGGCTGAAATCCATTTGACAAGAATGGACAGAATTCCATTTAAAAACCCTCCATTGTTCCCCATGAGCTGAAGCACGCATTGCGAATGTACAATCTTCATGGTGCCTACAACGAGCTGCAAATCTAGTCTTGTTTGAGCGCTCAATCCGATACTCCACGCGATTATGCAAATGGTACAAACCCAACGCATTGATCATTGACTCTTTACTTTCAAAAATAGCATCCAAACACAAAGTATCGCTCGTGTTTACAGTCATATCAATGCCCAATCTATTTAGAGGGAGTGTGGCTTGATATAGTGCCCCTGGAATAATCCATTGTCGTCCATGTTGACATGTATCATCCCAATTATCATCTTGCACATCATCTATGTCACATGAAGTGCCAACTTCTGGTACGGATCTACAGAGCCTTTCACAGCAAACATCAACATCATCAGCCTCATCATCCATAGGAACTTCCTCCCCATCCTCATCAACAAATGTGTCATCATTTACGCCCCAACCAAATCCAAAACCTTCATCCTCATGAACATTATCATCGTCAGCACTCTGATCAACATGCTCATGATCATCATCATCATCATCATCATTGTCATTAATCTTATCATTGACCGCACCATCATCATCTTCAACATGCTCATCTTCAACCGCAACAGTTTCATTATCATCATCAACCTCATTCTCAAAATTCTCATTATTTATGTGAACACCTTCATAATGTGGGTATGGAGGTCTAACATATGCAGCTGTATATGGATATGATTGTGGAAATGCATTTTGAGCATTTAATAAATCCAAAAAACTGTTTTGAGCATGAATAGAAGGTCGATTGTGTGAGTTGGAGGATGATGCTCTCAAAGTTGTTTCAACATATAAGTGCAAAATTGATGTCTCTTCCATAGCAAAGTTCAAGTCGGCATCATTTCTTATTCTAAATCTTCGCATTTTACCATCATGTTGACATAATGCTAAACTCGAAATAACATACCTATAAATATTCGGATCTTCACCAACAATATCAACAATTTCATCAAACAATTGCGAATAAGTTATCCCTCCCATTGGAATACGGACATACTCTTCAATTCCATTATAATATATATGATCACGCCAAAAACCTCCATGATGCAGTAGAATATATGACCCACTCATCTGCAAATAAAAATAAATACAAACACATTATATTCATACAAAATCAACGCAATTAAATGTTAAAAATGACCCGAACGGCACCGCGCCCTCGGGTAACGGTGGGCGCGGGAGACAGCACGCGGACCCCGGGAGCGCGCGGCACCATGCGCGCGTACTCTGCGCGCGCGGCCACAGCGCGCGCGTCCCCCCTGCGCGAGGCGCCTTGCAGGAGACTGCACGCGGCCCTCGGCGGGCGCGGCCTCAGTGCGCGCGGCCCCTTGCGCGAGGCCCTCGGCGCGCGGTCTCTGCGCGCGCTGCACCCTTTGCGCGCGAGTTTTTGCAAGCATCACATCACACTGCGCGCGGGGCCTGCGCGCGTTACTCGGCGCGCAACTAAGCACAACCCGGCGCACAGTAAAGAACCTATGCATTGTTTTTTTCCGAATTTTAAATATTACCTTTGAAAACTGAAGCTTCAACAAATCTGCAAGATGTTTTTTTTCCTTCAAAAATTACTCAAATCTTGTAGTGTAGAGAGAGAGAGAGAGTGACTGAGGGAGAGAGAGACAATATATATATATATTTTTTTCCTTTTTAAAAAAAAATGAAAAGGGTATAAATGTCCAAGGTGGCTAAAATAATAATATTTAAACTTTAGTGGCTAAAAAAAGTTTTTTAAACTTCTATGTGGCTAAAAAAAAATTTCGCTCTTATTCACAACCCCATCAGGCTCTTAGACAATTGAAGGCAAAGACAATCAAATATCTCATGTCGAGCTGGTAATGAATGCTACAGTAATTTATATATGGACTTAATGGATTCCTTTAGAAACTCGACTACTCGAGTTAAAAATTCAAGTAAAGCGATAACGAATATCAAATAATCACTGGTGGAGCCCACAGTGTCGTCGTTACACTCCCGCCCCCAACCCTATCAGCCCAAGGCCGCTACACGGTAGGAGGCAAAGATAATCAAATATTTCTCGAGTTTTCTTCAAAATTTCAGCTACAATAGATTGTTCAGCAAATTTGTCTTCTCCTAATAGAAGACATTCTAATGCAATAAATGTTCTATAATTTCAATTTCAATCTCAAATAAGAGTTCTGGATTTTGCTTTCTAGAATCAAAGTCAAAGTTGGCCTTTACATAGCTCACACATAACTCTCTCTCTCTACACACACACACACACACATATATATATTGTTACCTGCCAAATACGCTACACAAATTTCTGCATTCTAATTAATACTCATGTCTAATATTTCAGTAACACTATTAAACTCTACATCTATATTCCTAATATCTACGTAACATACATTTCAAACATTATTGTTTGCTACAAAGGAACTTAAAAATTGCAGCTGTTGATCATAATTGAAGAACTCAAGACAACAGAAAACTAACTCAAAACATGTTTTTATATAGTTAAAAAAAAAAAACACAAGGCATAAACTAGGAACAAGAAATACAATTGAGTTAAGTAGAATTCTTCATCTGCTAGGGGAAAATGCATCTGTTGGAAGGAATATGCTGGAGTCTTGTGCTGTTTAGTGAGAGAGAAATGATAGATGTCAAAGAATGATAGCATGTGGAAGTTGCTTCCTCGCAAACATTCTTGCTGCCACCAGCCCCGCAGCCAATGCAGCTCCGAATATGGTGTGCAGTCTCACACAGTAATATTTAGCCATGAAGATCTTTGCCTTCTCCTTCGAAATCGAAGCCAAAACACAAATATCAGAGCTAATTAACTTGAGCAGAGCAAAGAAGCATATTCCAATGATAGCTAGTCACCTTGTGGTTCTTCTCAACAAAGTCAACAACCAAATTCCCCACGGGCAACGTTAAAGCAGAGAGAATCTGTCACGAAACAAAGAAATGGCAATGCTTTTCTTGAGTTGGTTATGAAGCCTTCGAGTCGAGACAATTAAATCACAGAAAGGGCCTATTGTAGAGGATGATGCCTTACTAGAGATGAAAAAGGAAGAGTTTGGCTTAGTCCAAGAATGAAAAGAAGTGAGTATAGTGCCACCACAGCTAGTTTCACTACTCTCGCACCTCTTTCACTTCCAAGCCTCACCTTGATTGAGTGAGACGAGTTATGTCATTTCATCGTTCAACAAATCATTCAACGTTTAAGGACTTTTCTACATAGGAGCACTCACCAAAGGGGAGAATTTTCCAACTGCTCTGTCATCCTCTATCTGAGCTATGTATGATACAAATTAGTTAACTAAGATACTTGGCATGAGAGAGAGAGAGAGAGAGAGAGAGAGAGGGAGAGTTGCCACCTGATGAAAATGACTACAGAAGAGGATCAAGGAAGTTGTTAAACCAACAAGGATTGATGAAGCAACAACAGCTCCAGAAATTGACAGCTCCCTATCAACATAACAGAAGTTATAAGTAATCATAGGTATGAGTTGTGCTAGTATGAGAATGAGGCAAGTAAACGACCTTGCCCCGCTCTGCAGCAAGTAAAACGCAGTTGTAGCAAACGGCCCAAATGCTGCAAAGCACAAGGGCTCTCCCAATCCCAAGTAACTCAAGCGAAATGGGGGACACTGCATGCAACACACAAATTTCACATATATTTGGTTCTTCCCTAGTAATAGTTGAATGCTGCTGTTTCAAATTTCAATATGCTCTAGCTCGATAAACTTTTAAGCAGTAAATATATGTGTGACTTGTACCTGATAAACATAGCCACAAATTATAGCATATGAAAGTAGAAATATTGAACGTAGACTTCCAGCTTCCACAGACACCCAATAAAGGCCCATGAAACCAAGTGCAAGTAGTATCCAAGCAAGAACATGAGTCCCTGTCCGGCTTCAAAGAGCGTAACCATCCCAATTGTTATTCGTGTATTCTAGAGTAGAAACAGACATATTCGACAAAAAAATTAAAAAAAAAATTACTCTTATTGTGATTCATCAAAAGGTATGGGGAGGGATAGGGGTTGGTAAAGACCATTTCTAACCTTCCAGCTAGACTAACAACCGATTCTTTCTTGTTTTTATCAGCTCCAATATCAAAATCGTAAACATCATTGCTGTCCACAGTGCAATACAAGGCAATCAGAAGGACATTCAACACTAACGTAAATGGAATCAAGAGGAAAGACACATGACTTAAGAATATATATAAATAAGAATTGTCTCAGCAATACACAGTATGTATACATTCGTTTTCCATGAGATCGTAGTATTGTGAAAAGGTACAACTATAACCTTAAGTTGACCCAAGCCATGATAGAAACTGAAGAAACCAACAGCTTGAGGAAACGGTCTCCAAAATACTGACCCGTCTCCAAATAAGCCGCTGCACTACCTACCTGTTCATCAAAGCAATACCAAACAGAAAATATTCAACTTTCAATCATAAGCTATATGCAAATACATCAACAGCCAAGATTTCAAGATAAAGTTATACAATGAGAAGAATTGAAGCCAACATTCCTACATGAATGGAAAGACTTAAGTGAACTTAGCCATTTAAATAAAACTTATGTTTAATTGCTGTAGTCTAAGGACTAAGTTATCAATCCAATGGCAATATAATTACATCAACTATGGTCACTAAACCAATAGAAATTCAATATCTAGATAGTAAAATATAAATGGAGTTAGATAAACTTACTGTGATAGGAATCAAAGCAACAGTGTACATTGGTAATTTGATGGCTCTCCATATCAAAGTTGCTTTAGAGACATCTTCCTCCTCCTCTTCTTCACGATTCGTGTCAGTATGCTCTCCTGCACACTTCAACAAAATTCTGCACTGCCTTTGTGCAGAATGTAATCGCCTCGTGAGTGCCTTGTTCAAATATATTTTCGAACATCGGGGCCTTCTATCAACATCTGGAAGAGACAATACTTGATAAATCCTGAAAATGAAAGCATATATAGCATAAATTGGATTCAATGTAATCAGTATCATAACACTCACTGCGGACAAAAATAAGCTAATTCGAACACAATGACAATCAAAGATTCCATAACTTAAGACGAGGAAATGTATTTATATCCATTAGCGTCACTACAAAAATCAACAAGCTAAAGCCTATTTTTTGTCTCTTGAAAAAGAAAAGAAACCAAACAAGAAAAGAAGAAGTAAACTATCTGCACTACATTTGGCTACAACTTTCTACACCAATTAAATAAAAGTCCACGTTTTGTGAATAATGCCACGAGAAAAAGGTTGTTGTATTGTTTATCAAGAATTTTTAAACATCTATGAATGTGATGTGAAGAACTTAGTTTAGCTTTTAATAACAAATGGCCTTTAAATATTAAATATTTTTAATATAATTAAGCATTTTATATGAGAGTTCTATGGTTTTAGTGATTGCCCACTACTTGTCAGTTGTCACTGCATACAGGGTGCCCAAGAATCTACGACATGATCACAAAATCCAATCACACCATAGAAAGTGGAGAAATTTAGGCCATTGATATCTAAATAAATACGTCCTAAATTAGTGCACGAGCAACCTTATCAGATAAGATACAAAACAACAATTTCACAATACAGAAAAAATAATTCTTGAAGCCCAGATTTTTAGTCACCATGTTAGATAAACAAAACTTCAAGAATCAAAATTCTTACAAATTTCATGTTGCTGAGTTATTTGGTAAGTAAACAATAAGAGAGAGAGAGAGAGAGAGAGAGAGACAGACAGACAGACAGACAGACAGACAGACAGACAGACAGAGATAACTTGCCTATTAACAGTGTGCCTGTCAGGAAGAAGTTCACTGAGCTTCTTGACGCCATGTCCATGACTCATGGAACAGAATGCAGCAGCTGCCATAGCTATAGAAGCACGAAGACGAAATTGGAGCCAGTGAGTGATTAATTCTAGAGAGAGAGAGAGAGAGAGAGAGAGAGAAACAGAGAGGGAGAGAGGGAGGAGATACAAAGAGATAAAGAGAGGGAAGCGGATTTCAACCGCACAGATTGGTGATTTGTGAAGAAGGGAAGTTATAGTTGCAGTTAGTTCCCACGAGATTAATTTATAATTGGAAGGGATATATTGAACAAATTATTGTCCGACTTTTTATTGGTCGGTGAAGTTAGGTGGGCCCATCCATGCTATTTCTTCTTTAATTTTATTTTTACGGGTGAATAATATTTAATATCGAATAATTATAACTTTTTAAATTAATACCTTAATTTATAGTATTTAACTAGCACATCACCTATGCGATGCACGGACATTAAATATTATTTTTCATTTGTCATGGTATATATAATACTACCTCCATTTCAAAATGTTTGTTGTTTTATATAATTTGACATCCTCTCTCTCAGTTTTAACCCTCTCAAATCCTACAAAATTTCTTGATTCTAACTTACCTATAATATATGAAGAGAGAAAAATATATGGAGAGAGAAAATATTGTTATTTTTTAGGAAAATATAGATGAATTAGATTTTATGGCATATATGAGGGATGAGTATATTTGTCCACAAAAATCATTCTTAATTCCAGATAAAAAAACAAAACAACAAACATTTTGAAACGGAGGTAGTATAAGATATTGATTGTAAATAGAAAAATAATTATATTGATCCAAAATCATAAAATAAATGATTAAAAATTAAAATCTATATAAACAAATGAACTTATACAACAATCTCAAATATATATATATACACACACACACACACACACCAATAAAAAAAACTTGAAACACTTTCTTATACACTTAGGGGATGATTGGTACGGTGAATGCAATGGAATAATCATTTTTATATCCATTCTTATTTCTTTGACTGATATGATTTAAAATCAAGAATCGTTATTTTGAAAAGTAAATGAATAGTTATTTCACCCACTACCCTCACGGGTTAGGTCATTTCCATTGAACCAAAAAATAATTTTACCATATTTTAGATATAATTAGAAAAATAATTTTAAAAATTATGTCTTACATATAATCATGCCTTATATATTATGTTACCATTATTCAGAAAAATAATTTGAAAATCGTATTAAATAATTTATTATTGTTGTTATTATTTCATAATTATTTTTATATTATTTATTTTTTAAAAAATAAATATATATAGTACCAAAACAAATATAACTTGTAAATATATTCTAATAAAAACAAAATAATTATGTATTTGATATTGATATATTCAAATGAAAAAAATGAAATGATAAACTATTTCTATGAAGTGAAAATATTTTAATTCATATATAGAAAGTATTATATATGTATTAATTAAATAATTATGAATAACATATTTTAATAAAATTGATAAATTATAATTTGCTACAACAAAATTAGAAAAAAAATCACTTACTAAAAAAGAAAAATGTAATTTAGAAATGTAAGAAAAAATCACGGCATGTGTTGATAATATTAGCTTCTATACTTTATTCAGTTATAAAGAAATTTGAAAGTATAAAAATTATTAATTTTATGAGATAAAAAAATAAAATAATATGTCATTACATTCTTCATTACAAATACATATCAATCATAAGAACTGTTATTACATTCAAATCAGTATTCCATTTCTAAATTCATTTCATTCCTACCTAATTTCATTCTTTTAAACAAATCACCTCAATGGTACAAAAATTCTTATTATATTTATTAAATATTACAATATTTAAATCACTATGTTTTTTTTTTACCCTGAAAACAACAACATAAGGTTAGTTTACATGCATTCTAGTGACTTGCATCATTAATAAGTTTCATGTATGCCCAATTAAGTACACTTAAAGAAATAAAATAAAGACTTGAGTTTCTTTTCACTTTACTCTACAATAAAAGAAACAATTTTTAAAATCAAATTAAGTAAAATAATTTATTATAGGGAAAATGGTAATTTTGGTACCCTATGTTGGAACTCTTGCCACTTTTGGTACCCGGCGTATTGTTCCAGTAAAAATAATACTCTAACAATACTTGTTTTAACCATTTTGGTCTCAATTATCTGGAATAAAAGGTTTATAGGTCATTTTGGTCATTATTATAATTTTTTTAAAGTTGAAGACCAAAATTAAAATTAAAAATATGATATAATTTAATTTTTTTATTCAAAAAAACTATATTATTTAACTTATTTTAAAAATTACATAATTTATTTTTTAAAAATTTATAATTTTAATTTTTCTAAAAATTATATATTTTTTTTTCTATAAAATTAAGTAATTTCATTTTTTTATATACATAATTATACTTTTTTTGTAAAAAATATATATAATTTTTTTTAAATATATAGTTTATTTTTATAAAATTATGTAATTTTATTTTTTTTAAATATATAATTTTTTTTAATATATAGTATAAATTTCTAATTTCATAAATATATTTTTATTTTAAAAATAAAAATTATATATTTTTTAAATTTCCAATTTTTGTTCCTCAACTTTAAGAAAATTAAAAAAATAAACCTTATCTTGATTTCTCGAATTGGCGGGAGATTCATGAATTAGAATCCTGAGTCCCAATGCGTATAGATGATACAAATGGTCCAAAATTCCAAATGAACTATAAACCTGCTATTCTAGTTAACTGAGACCAAAATGGTTAAATATGTATTGTTAGAATATCATTTTGGCTGAAACAATACATAGTTAAAATTGATAAGAGGTCAAACATAGAATATAAAATTTGACATTTTTGCCTTTACTATATTATATATTTTGCGGGTTACTACAAACGAACAAAAAAAAAACAAACAATTTTAATTTGTAGGCTTTAATGGTTTCTTTTTCTTGCATATTTGATCAAATTGAAAACGGGAACCATTTTCCTTTGAGTGCTATACTTGTAACTCTAATAATTGTTTGATTAAAAAATAGAATAAATTTAGTGACAAACAACAAACAAAAACACTCAACCTCAAACTCAACACATTTTTGTACACATATTGGTCTCCACCGTTTAAGTATCCATAATTAATACAATGTATCTTTAAGATATGTGAATGATACACACATGATATATATTATTTCTTCATCACAAGCCAACCTAATTACAATAAATATTTTTAAATATTTAATTATTTCTACTGATTTTGTGACGTTTGACTTGAAATTTAAGAATTACATATTTATGTATATATGGACTGATTAATGCTATAATGATTCAATTTCTTCTATGTTCAACCTTTTATTAAGTTAAATGAATAAGATAGAACAAAGAAAATTTCAAATTAAGTAAATAATATATCAAAAGAAAAATTCAAATATTAATAATTTTAGAACAAATAAAATATAGGCACGCGTGGTTTTCTAATCAATTCAATCTGAATTAAATACCAATATACACACAAACACATAAGTATATATGAGGCTTGTCTATGTTACCCCTGCGGGTAGTACCCAAATGGCACAATACATTTAATGTGACACTTTTATGTTCACATTAGATGTATTATGCCGCCACTTGGATATTACCTGCAGAGGTAGATATATGTGTGTGTGTGTGTGTGTATATATACATATTACTTTAAATAAAATCAATTATAAAAAGTATATATAACCCACAATCAAATTAAGCAACCAAAATAGTAATAAAATCAAGTTACATTCTTAGATGAATCTGTGTGATTATTACACTTATTTTGATAAAATAGTATGCATCAATTTAAGTTAAAAAAATAATGTACGACAGTGTTAATATATAGAATGTGTCAACTATCAACTAAAAATATTATACAAAGATGAAAACAAATTGTTTGTGTTGAAAAATTATTACATGTCTGATTCACAAATTTTTATTAAGCAATAGAAACTAAGGAGCTGATTGGTATGGTGGAATGGAATGATCATTCTCATGTCTATTTCCATTCCTGTGATTGGTATGCCTTAACATCGGGAATCACCATTCCCGAAGGAATCGCTATTCCCAAAAGTAAGGAAATAGCCATTCCACCCACCCCCATGGGTTTAACTATTCCCAATGAACCAAAAAATTAATATATATATATATATATATTGTATATTTACACATAATCATGTCTTATAATATCATTTGATCATATTTTGAAAAATAATTCAAAAATCATATTAAATAATTTATTATTATTATTATTATATTATCTATTTATATTTAAAAAAATTAAAATATATATATTAAAATAAAATTTTGATAGTTTTTAAAACTGTATTGAAGAAAAATGAAAGTGGTACCAAAATAAATGTAACATATAAATATATTCTAATAAAATACAAACTAATTATAATTTAATATATTCAGATGAAAAATTGAAATGATAAACTATTTTTCTATGAAGTAAAAATATTTTTATTAAGGTATACATTTATTATGTGTATTAATTAAATACTTTAGAATAAAGTTTTTAATAAATTAAATAAATTAAATTTTTCTAAAAAAATAAGAAGAAAATCACTTACTATAAAAGAAATACAATTTAGAAATATAAGAAAAAAATTACAACACGTGTTAATAATATTAGTTACTACACTCTGTTCAATTATAAAGAAATTTGAAAGTATTAAAAATATTCATTTTATAATATAAAAAATAAAATAATATTCCATTCCGTTCATCATTCCGGTGACATACCAATCATGAGAATTGTCATTCCATTCAGACCCCATTCCATTCCTAAGTTCATTCATTCATACCTAATTCCATTATTTCATACCAATCACCTCCTAAGTACTAAAACTTATAAATGAAATTAAAAGAAAAATTAAAAATAAGAAAATTAAAGTTCCTTAACTAATTAACGTTATACATATTATAATCATAATTATAGAGTGACTGGTTTATACATAGACATATATACACAAGTATTATATAGAGAATGAAATATAGGTTGATCTATACATAGTATTTGTATATATTGATTTGCAAATATAATCCATTATTATCTATTCACGATTATATTGAACGATTCGTAAATTCCAAGATATTAATGCCAAAGAAATTGGTATTATGATATAATTATAGAGTAATTTGCGGTAAGTATAGAAAGATTATATGTGCGTGTGTGTGGATTGATTTTAAATTAAATCATAGAACAAAGAATTATGAATATATATATATATATAGTATATTCAAAGTAAAAAAATGAAATATATATAATGTTGTTATTTCAATGTATCCATGGTGCATGTAGTTAATGATTTAATTATCGAAAGATTTGTTAATTATATTGATTCACAATCTAAATATCAACGTGTTAATTTAAGTAGATATATGCAACATATATTTCTATAAGTATGTATTCATAGAAATAGAAGGTATATTCCATTATTTGTGTACTATTTAATTAATTAATTTCATAGTTTTTATTACTTAATTGCATAATTTTATCACTATTATCATAAATAGATTTAGGCAGGAAAAATTATTATTTCTATTTGTAGTGACTATCTTACTTTTAAATATAATATAGATACTGACGCGATCCCCAATATTTCTTCTTCATAATTCTATCTTGCGTCAAAGTTTTTGTGACTAAAACTTACCCAGCCTTCATAATTCGACATGAGTAGTGCAAAATGAGTTCGGGGCTGATGGAGAATAGAAGAATTATGGCGACTGAATTGTTTTCGGTTACTGAAAAATTTAACAGATGATAGATTTGTGAATAAAATAAAATATTAAGGATCACATTTTGTTATTAAGTATATATCGGAATATTATTGTGAAAAATTGTAGGTGTTGCCGCATTAACTATTATTTCTCAATTTATGTACACACGTGACTTGAACGTGTTCGTCATAAAAA
Source organism: Perilla frutescens (assembly GCA_026008535.1). Taxonomy (NCBI): domain Eukaryota; kingdom Viridiplantae; phylum Streptophyta; class Magnoliopsida; order Lamiales; family Lamiaceae; genus Perilla; species Perilla frutescens. The sequence continues at coordinate 49,372,345 of BRKX01000005.1, forward strand.
TAAATTAAGAAAAACCGTAAGATTCTATTATGCACTAACTATCATTTTTCTATGCAATTATATCATCCAGCAAATTTTTGATCAAATTTAACTGATATGACCTAAAAATTTATAAAATGATGTAATTTGTAGCACAGCAGATGCTGCAAAAGCAATGTTGTCTTAGCTAGCACAAGTCCGTGGCTTAATTAGTCATATGACCTAATTGCAAAAAAAGCTAAAATTTTAACATTATTACAAAATTAAAATTAGAGCGTCATGCAAAAAACTAAAATACATACAGTATATGGATTGTGATAATTATAGCAACTATTAACCCGAAAATTATTTTAAGTTATTTTCTAACTATTTATTTGAACATGACAAGATAATATCACATCATAAAATTATAAGTAAAAAAATTATATACTCCGTTCGTTCCATAATTGTAGTCCATTATGCCTTTTTGAAATGTCCCAAAATTATAGTCCTATTTCTTAATTGAGATTGTATTGAAACAGTATTTTACAAATTTAACCCTATTTAATATTGAATTGAAAGAAGTTTGACTCATTAAGTATGAATGAAAATAATGGAGTAGTAAAATGTCCAAGAGATATTTAACAGACAATGAGTACACTGCAGCACAGATCTACGTGTTATTTAACTGTCCTGAAGTTGAACCGTACACAACGTAAGTGATTTTGTGTAATTAGATCTATAGTATGTAATATTTATCTTCCCACAAAATTATAATCTCATTTCAATTTTTTGAAGTGTATTTGTTGATCATTCAATTTGAAAGCAATGTGCTCAAATATCTCAACGGAAGATACTGATAAACAAATGGATAAAGAATTTGCAAGCTGGTTTACCAATTATGTAAGTTTATGATAATAGAAAACGTTAATATATTTGTACCTAGCTAACTGTAACATAATATAGAGTTTTGTGTTATAATAGGCACACGATCCAACTAATAATATTAACATGATCATGCGTGATCTTTCAAGAGGGCCATCTCGTTCTGTTAATGTCTATCATGTGTATTTTATTAATGGATATAAATTCCACACGATTGCTCACGGCTCACATCGAGCTACAATGAACAGTGGAGTTTGCATAAAAGGCACAAACTATGACTATTAGAGGCGATTGGTGGAGGTTATCGAGTTGGAATACGCTGGTCTGCCTATTAAAAAGACAGTGTTGTTCAAGTGTCAGTGGTTTGATACATCAACACATGGAACAAATGTGTATCTTGACTATAAAATGGTTTCTATAAATCAAAAGCATAAATATTCAGGATCTGATCCATTTGTGTTTGCTAAACAAGCAATCCAAGTGTGTTATTATGAATACCCAAGTTTAAATCGCTCTCGAAGTGATTGGTAGACAGTTTGCAAAATAAAAGTCCGATCTAATGTGGAAGTATTATTTCAAGATGATAACACAATCATATCCCCATCGTTTCAAAATGATGCAGTTGATGGTTTGTATACTCTCACAGTAGATGATGATCCGGTACCAAATCATCCAGATAGTGAGGTAGTAGACATTGAAGAAGAGGATGATGAAGAAGATACTGAACCAGAGATTAATTTATCAGATAACAATATCAGTGATGATGATGACATAGATGATTAGTGTACCAGGTTTCCTAAAAAATATTTATTATTCAACTAATTATCTCGGTATTTGTTACATTTATAAATTAATATTTTTAATTTCTTAGATGCATAGAGGCGGTGCTAGAGGTGGGGGATCTAGACGATCTGGATCATCATCATCATCTGTGGGCCTTAGTGGTCCAGTTGGTGATATCTCACTGGATGGTTCGTCATGTCTTGCATTAGATACAAATGGACGTTGTGTTTGTTGGATTGAGGATGAGTATGTTGAATTATATAATTGAACACCATTGTATATAATGTTATCTTTATTATTATATATTCTAATATGTTAATTATTTTGTGCATTTAAAGTGTTTTGATGTCAGCTCATGCATCTCATCCGCCATCACAGTAAACTTCAAGAAATTTTTACATCCGGTAGGCTATACTTGGAAGATGGTGCCCGCTGAGGTCAGGATGCAGTATATGGAGAAGTTTCGGGTATTGTTCCTTAATCTTATGAGTGTTAATTTCTATTTTGATTTTTTTAAAAGGTTAACATTGTCATATGTTTTCAATATGTTGCAAAAAGAGTTTTCTTAGAATTCCGCTGAGGAGAATGCTATCATGAAGAGATGGAACACCAAGGCTGCTGAGAGATACAAGGATATGATATATTCTTTCAAGAAAAATAGGACCAAGGGTTGTCCTGCCTTCATGCCTCCTCAGATGTGGGAAGGTTTCAAGCAACATTAGGACAGTGAGGCCTTCAAGGCCAAGTCTACCATCGCATCTCAGAATTAGCTCACTGAGCCCGATGGTCCTAGCACCGGAATTGTCAAGCACCGAGGAGGCTCTATGAGTGTAGTTGCATATGCTATAACTTTGGTTGGTAGTGAATAATTTATTTGTTATATGTGTATGCTAACACATTTTTATCTAATAGGCTAAGAAGAAGGGTGTCGGGCCAAATGAAATGGCGTGGGAGATATCCAAGAGACTGCACAACACCGCTGATGGATCATATTCAGATGGGAAGTCTGCTCGTATTGCTGTAAGTTTGTTTATAAATGTTTATTTTAGATATAAAATATATATTTAATCATTCTTATTTGATTTTGTGTATAGGTTGATGTATTGGCTCGGGTTGAGGAGTTGAGCCAGCTGATTCCTAGTACAGATGAGGCGCCAGAGGTGGATATGAGCGCCATTTATGTCGATACTACCTGTCAGCATTCCAGGAAGAACCGCATTTTTGGGCTCGGCAGCCGATCACGGAGCATTTTAGCTGCTAGTGTATCTTCTGCAGCTCCTCCACAACCCGACACTTAGACTGTCATCCAAGAGTTACAACGATGATGGACGCACAAGCAGAGTTTCTCCAAGCCCGGCGAGAATAGATATGTCAGCAGCAGGAGATGATATAGCAGCAGGCCGCTATGTTCGAGCAGATGCGGGTGCAGTTTAGGAGCCCCCTCCATCATCATCATGATCATGATGTATTTTTATTTGATACACTTGTGTTTATAAATATTGATTTTTTATGACATTTCATGTGTTTAATCAGACATTTATATATGTATATGTGTGAGTGTGTGTGTGTGTGTGTATAACGACGGACGTAATGTCCGTCATTAGCGTACGACGGTCAACGGGACTTTTCTAACGATGGACATTATTCGTCGTTAAGTCTCAAGACGACTACTGATGACTTCAATGTTTACGACGGACCATCCGTCGTTAGCACTTAATGACCGCCTCTATCCGTCGTTAGGATTGTTTGCCGACGAAGGATTTAATGACGGATGGTTAGGTCCTGCTAACGACGAAAAAATGAGAAATACCGACGGACCCGTCCGTCGCTAAACATCGAAATTCTTGTAGTGAGACCTAATAAAATAATTTTTCATAAGGTTAATGGAATCAAATTTAGAATATTTTTCCCTAAAAAAAAAGAAAGATAACAATTTGCTTTCATGATTCGGATTTGTTTGATACTAATAATGAATAAACACCTGAAATATTCAAACACAATAATTAAAATTGAGGAAAAAAGCAATCCCTTGAATGTTTATAAAAAAAAAAATTACATTATTGTGATAATAATTATGAGAGTTAGGCAAGAGGCGAGCAAGTGTATGTCTAGGTTTTATTATCATCATTATTATTATATACTTTTTCAAGGTAAAAGTAAGTCTAGATTATACATGCATAGTGTAATGAATTAAATTCTTTGAATTAAATTCTTAAGGCTCCGATTTCTGGAACCAATCCTTTGGATTTAAATTATGTAATTCATAGGGTTGGACAATTAGGATATATAGGTGGCGGCTCATGCATATTGGGGAGATTAGATTAGAACTAGGTTAATTAGAGTTAGGTGTAGGAAAGTATTTTTTGTTGCGTTTTAGATGTTATATATTTAATAAATTATATGAGGAAAATATAAATGAAAGAGTTTTAGTTATATAAGATTATGTTTTACATAATTAAATAAGTAGGTTAGGTAAAATGGAATTTTACGTAAGAAAGGCATAGTAGAACAAGGATTGATTAGGGATGACAATGGGTAACGGGTCCTATGGGTACCCGCAAAATTTATTCACGATGGGTAGGATAATTACCCATTTAAAGGGTACGGGCACGGGTACGGATAATTACCCACAAATTTTGATGGGTATGGGTGCGGGTACTGGTACCTTAGTACCCAACCCGTCCCATACCCATAATAATAATAATAATAATAATAATAATAATAATAATAATAATAATAATAATAATAATAATAATAATAATAATAATAACAATTATTGTTATTATTATTATTATTATTGAATTGTATTGTGATATGATATTTTTTTAAAAAAAAATCATGACCTTGTTATATTTGTAGTTTTTTTATGAAATATCGCATTTTCATGAAGGGTCCTTGAGTCCTTGTATTATATTTTAATTGAATTATGATCTAGTTTTAATCAATATTTTTAAAACTATAAATTATTTAATCACAATTTTAATTTATTTAATATAATAATAATTACTAAATTAAATATTCAATAAATAGTTCGTGATAAAGAAATTTGTGTGTTTATATATTTTATTTTTAAAATGTGACCTTTATTAGAAATAAAATGATAATTGAACAAGAATAAAATGTGGACTACTTGAAATATTAATTTGTAACTTATGCTATTTATTCTTACACACACACATATTGTAAACTTGATAAATACATGCTTATAAAGATTATATCTTACATAAAATATAATATATATATATATATTAAAAACGTATACAAAAAAAACAAATATAAGTATGTTTGAATGATTATAGAAAGATATCATTAAATTTATCAGAAATGATATTATTAATTTTATGCTCACTATGCTTAAGCAGATATTCACTAATATATGTACATTAAAAAATATTTATTTATTATATATGTACAAATATATTATATAGAAATGATCTATAATAAAAAAAAAGTGAGAATTTATAAACGTAATTTAGTCATTTTTATCTCTTTTTAAAAATAAATAGTTATTTTACTCCATAATCTATGTAAATTACATTTTGCATTCAATATATTTTCATATATTTAAAGCATACACATAATATATATATATATATATATATATATTATTTATTTAACAATGATTTTTTATTGTAATTTATAAAAATATTTTAAAATTTATTAAATACTATAAAACATTTCTTGGGGATTGCATAAAAAAAAGTTAAAATGCGGGTAACGGGTACGGGTATGGATAGTTAAGTACCGAAAGAGTACGGGGACGGGCATAAAAATTTATACCAAGCAGGTATGGAACGGGTACGAGTATTTTTTTTAAAACACGAGTATGAATATGGCTATTATAGTACCCTACCCATACTCTACCCATTATCATCCCTATCTATAAGGGAATCTCAAGATAGGATACGGGGTGCTCTCCAACATTACTCTAATAACACAAAAAAATAACAAGATATAATTTTACAACATAATTATAATTATATATCTGATTAATTGCATAATTATAATTATATTATTCATGTAATGACATTATTGTCGTTTAAAATTCTTGAAATAATGAAATGTAGTTTTATTGTACTGAATACATTTTCCGAAACTCTAAAACCAAATAGAGTTCTGTAGTATTGTTTGAGAGCGTCACGTACTTTATTTTAAAGTTTTAGAGTACTCTTGAAATAGATATTGAAGTAGGTCCAGTCCAGCGATCGTGGAAGATTCGATGCAGCCCGGCATTATCGGCGACCATAATTGACGTGGTCACCTGCCATATAAAAAAAAATGAAAAATGGTTGAAACAAAAAAAAAAATGCGGTCGACCATCTCTCATTTTCGATCAAATCTGGTCACACTTCAACCATCCCTTTGACTGATGGGACTATCCTATTGACCAATTAATTTTATTTAAATTTATAGATAAAATTAGTATATTTATTTTTTATAAATAGATATCAATTTTGCTATATTTCAACACATTTTAAAATTATCTATTTTTTCTCTAGGAAATATAATTTAATTTGTGTGAAGCATGTTGTAATTTATATTATTAATTTAGTTTGTAATATTTTTGGTATTGACTATTTATTTCTATTTATTACTCGATTTTTCTTTTCGGAGTATTTTCATTTCCTTGTTATAATTATAAATTTTTATTACAAATTATATTTTAATCTTAAAATAAAATAATTATATATAATGGTGTGGTTGGGTGGTCATGGATAAAACATGTAAAATAGATGCGGTTGGGTTGGATGAATATTGATGATATGGAAAAGAGAGAAATTAATTAAATATTGAAATGGTTGGGTGGTTGGATGGTTTGAATGGTTGCTGTTATTTGTAGTCTTAAAGGCACTACTCGAATTTTAAAATATTCAATATATATATATATATATATGTATATATATATATATAAGATTTTCTCTATATTTTTTATATGCAATTCATATTGTCATATTAAGTCGAGATTAGTTATGTATATTATAATATTTATTTTTATCTCATACTATGTTAATGATATTGGTATTTTTTTTTTCTAGAAGATCATCCTTAAAAAAAGTCAATGTGGTTAACACAACATGAAATAAAAAAAAAAATATAAATTATCGCATGCATAATTAATATTGTCTTAATATGGCAATTTATATTGCACATAAAATATCACTTAAACAATACATGAATGTGTATTTTGTATAATTTTTCCCCTTTAAGGGCTGCATCGAATCTTTTCACGGATCATGGGAGTGCTGGGCAGGATCATAAAACAAGGCCCAATTAGGTTAACCATAAAAACAGTTTGATCAATTTAATATCAGCTAGATTTGGTGTTGGAGTAGGCCCAATCTAGCCTTAAAACTTAACTCAAACTATTTTGTGGCTCTACAATAACAATTAGCAACTTCCGTAATAATTTTTTACATGAACTGACACGTTTAAGGCCCGTGTACTTGGTATGAAAGTGAAATTGTTTGTTAATATAATTTTTAGAAATGTGATCATGTGGAAAACTAGTATTTCTCCTGTGCGATGCACAAATAATTATAATATGTTAGATTTGTAATAATATTATAATTATTTTTAATTCTATATGTTGTGTATGATTATTTTTAAATTCTATATGTTGTGTTCAATTTTAAAAAATTAATAAAATGATATGTACATACGTTAATTAATTAGACAAGAAGATCAATTTTGTGTAGTTATGTCAAATAAAAAGAAATTAAATTTTAGGAATTAAATGAGTCCACGATTAAAGAACATTTGATTTCTATGAATATATGACATGCATAAAAAATATAATTATTTAATTATTTTAAAGGATGAAATTGAAATAGAAAAATAATATAATATGTTATACTTATGTGATCATGATCATCATAATTATTATTATACAATGAAAACTATTTTTAGGTGACAAACGTAGAGTATTACAAATATGTGCATAAAAAATAAAATAAAAAATATTACAAATCTCAAATTTCCAAGTAAAAAAATAACTAAGAATGCAAAAAATTGTTAAAAAAACAACGGTTGTAATTTAAACTGCCTTGAGAAAAAAGAAAAAAAAAATAAGTAAAAAGTTTGCAATAGTAAATATCACTACTGTTGTCTATTAATTCAGAACTGTTGTCTATTGTGAAAAATCTGTTGTCTAAAATATAATTATTAAATCATGTGATAAACAACAGTTTATACCAAAACCGTTGTTTATCACACCATTTTACCTTAATACAGGTATAGATAATTCTAATAAATTATTCATCACGTGTTTAGAATATATAAATATAGAAATATATAAGTACAAACACTAAAGCAAACTATCGATTACAATTTTTTTTGCATTAATTTGCAAATATATATAGGGATAGGATCTGGTGAGAACCGGTCAGCAGGTGGGAATCGGGAACCGATCCCATCCGTCTATTCCGAAAAATGAACGCACCAGATGAAAGCAAATTTTCGGTGGTAATTTTGTAATTAAAATGAAAATCTTCAATTCACGCGTCTTATTAAGGGTAGAATTGGAACAATTGACTTTTAAAAAAAGTGACATCATCATGTTTTGAAAAAATTCTTAAAAACTTTAAATTATCATAATTTATTCATTTTTAATCAGATTTACGCAAATCTTATATCAAATTAAAGCTCTTTTCATATTCTTTCATTTAAGATCCATATTGTATATGTTTATTTGAAAAAAATAGATGAAAAATACAAAAAATCATTTTTAGGCATAATTTTCGCATAGAGCAACCCCAGATTTATATTAGCATGTTATACAACATTTTAGCATGACCTATATAACATTTTAGCATATTGTGTAATACATTTTAGCGGGTGATATTATGAATATATTTCTAACAATTTTATATAAACACCTACACGGCTACACATATATAGATACTACAAAATGAAAAACACGAGTTGATAATAAAAAAGAAAAAAGAATGAGAAAATGAAGCAACAAAAGAGATGACTAACAACTAAGAAAGAAAATGCTTTAATATTTTCCAAAACGAGATAAAGTTTATGAGAGCAAAATATATGTTGCAATTCTAAGTGCAGAAAGTAACATACAAATTTAGCCTCCTATTTCGCTCATTTTAGCCTCATAAATTTCTCATTTTAACATGTGTTGATAAACAAACTATGGAACGATGATTTCGTTGGAATGAAACACAATACACCCAATTTGGGGATAGTGAACCCTAATGAAAAGCTCATAATTACTAATTGAGATCAGATGATCCATAATTGGAACGTACTAAACCCTAATTGAGAATGGTGAACCCTAGTGGAAAATGTCATATCAAATTTAGCATCATACTTCGCTCATTTTAGCCTCATTCATTTCTCATTTTATCATGTTCTGATAAATAAAATATGGAACAATGATTTCATTGAAATGAAACACAATACACCTATTTGAGAACAGTAAACCCTAATGAGAATTTGATAATTACTAATTGGGATCAGATGAACCCTAATTAGAACATAATAAACCTTAATTAGGAACGGTGAACCCTAGTGGAAAATGTCAAATCAATTTTAGCCTCCAATTTCGCTCATTTTAACCTCATGCATTTCTCATTTTAGCACGTGTTGATAAACAAAAATGGAACGATAATTTCATTGGAATGAAACGCAATACACCCTGTTTGGGGACAGTGAACCCTAATGTGAATCTCATAATTACTAGTTGGGATCAGATGAGCCCTAATCGGAGCGTAATAAACCCTAATTGGGAATGGTAAACCCTAATAGAAAATGTCACATCAATTTTAGCCTCCTACTTCGATCATTTTAGCCTCATATGATTCTCATTTTAGCATGTGTTGATAAACCAAAAAATGGAACGGTGATTTCATTGCAATGAAACACAATAGACCCTTTATGAGGACAGTGAACCCCTACTGGGAATCTCATAATTACTAGTTGGGATCAGATGAGCTCTAATTGGAACGTAATGAACCCTAATTGGGAACGGTGAATCCTAGTGGAAAATGTCATATCAAATTTAGCCTCCTATTTCAATCATTTTAGCCTCGTGCGTTTCTCATTTTAGCATCTTCTGATAAACAAATATGCAGTGGGAATCTGACAAGGTATTTAACATCATGCTTCCGTTATTTTAGCATCATATTCTAAACAGTAACCGTGGTTAATAAAACTTAATTGTAATATAATTACTGTAAAGAAAATGTCATAAACACTTTTATTAAAAATCATATATATTCTTAAAAATGAATGTGTTGAAAACAATTCACAAGCATAGTAAAACATGATATTAAACTATGCCCAATCGCTATAATAACATCAAGTTGGACAGTTTCTAGCATCATGATCTAACAACTTGTAGCAATTGTTGCACATTCTGAGTGGTTTGTTCTCCTTTCTCTTTGTTGCCTCCTTCATAGATATCAAATGATTGTCGCTACCTTTTGTTTTAACTGGAATAGGTAGATGAACAACAACTTCAGAAGGGGCACGTAAACCGTAGAATTGCTCAAACATCATCGTCTTGCTATGTGAAGTAGAACCCTCCATATCACCATGTGAGTAATCTTACTATGGTCATTTTAAACAAAAGAAGCTAACACATTAAAATCAAAAAATTATAAACTGAACAAGGTAAAATAATAATATAATCACATCAAGAGATGATCAGACACATAAATTGATTTTTAGCATTAGGTATGTACCATTCTAGCATCATGCAACATACATTTTAGCACCAAAGTATTCTAATATTTACATGGTGTCTATAACATTGTGTAGTCGAGTCACAAAAAAAAACACACACACACACACAAAAGAAAAAAAAACAAAGCATGGTTTGTATGACATGTTTCACAGAGTGCAGTAGAAATAACATTAAACCAGCATGTTATCATGCTAAAACATATGTGACGACAGGCTAAAACGACTACATTAACATGCTAAAACATATGTGACAATAGGCTAAAACGAATACATTAACATGCTAAAACAAATAAACAGATCAAATTAATGCATATTTTGTATATTCTCGTACATACTAAACCCTAGAATTCCTAACAATTAGAAAATAACTGATATTTTTCTCAAAGAAAACAAACTGATACAACCCAGATCTGAATGAAAAAGATCAAATCAATCAAAAATATCGAATCTTCGTAACAAAACGATGAAGTCATAAACTAAAATAAGATGAGAAATAAAAATCACGAGAAGAAACGAGAAATAAATCAACATACCAAACTGCTAAAATAAATTAAAAAAAAAACATACATAGAGTTACCATACAAAGACAGCGCCACCGATGAACTCTACGAATCACATGGTCGATTCTTCACGATAAAAAGATGAAAGCAGATGCTGAAAAATAATGAGAAATCAAAAGGGAAGAAGAAGAAGAAGAAGAAGAAGAAGAAGAAGAAGAAGAAGAAGAAGAAGAACGTAATCAGCGAGAGAGGGAGAGAAAAGGGGAAAAAATCTGAAGAAGGAAAGTTGAAGAACTGAATTACTATATTGCCCTCCCCTTCATAAAACTTGCCAAATATTACAATTATGACACCGCCCCATTAACTTAATATGGGCCATCCAGATTGAACCAATGAAAGGATAGGATTGGTTCCTAGTTCCCACCTAGGGGAAGGGTTCTCATTTATATATATATATATATATATATATATATATATATATATATATATATATATATATACATACATATATATAGGGTTGGGTTCCAGAAGGAACCATACCCCATGTGAGAACCGAGAACCAATCTCAACCATAATTTTGCCTATTTGGACGGCCAAGATCTATTCCAAAATTAAAAAAAAACGCGGTAGCATAATTGTAATAACATCCAACTTCGCTGCCCCTGAAGCTTAGTAAGGGTAAAATCGGAAATTTCAATGTATATGTGATTCACGCGTGTATTTTTCAATTTAGGGTTTTAGCATTGTCATTCCCTATTTTAGCACTGTCATGACTTATTTTAGCACTAACATGACTCTTGTTTAGCATGACAAGAAACTCCCAAACCAACTTTCTTTTTGTGAAGTACAATTTCGCCGTCAACTCCCCTTCGTGTCTAGCCACCCTCTGTCGTCGTTATACATATATTATCATCATGAAGACATGCAACCAACCATATATCCTACAGATTTTGACCCACGAAACCATGTCACAAAATTTTGTCTTAAATTTTAATATTTCATCACAACATTTTGTATGTATAGATACAAGAGTATATTTGGTTTCATATTTGGACATCTCATAGACATTTTGAGCAATTCTTCATACAATTAAAAAACTAATGAACTGAAAATCTTCTTTAAAGATGACAAAATTAAGTGGAAAGTAGCATCATGGATATGTAATGCATCGGTATTATTATTTTCTATATATCAATACAAGTGGAATATTTTTAAGTTGGACGTGATTTCACCCATGTCAACCCTATTTAATTAGGTATTTGTTGGTATATATAGGAATTAAAAAGATTAAATGAAAAGTAGTAATGAAAGACACAATATACAGTATAGTTAATTATCACAAAAGTGAAATATATTTATCCGCAAAAACATAACTAATAAGATATAAACACGCATTCGACATTTAGTACAATACACAAGCGCATATCAAATGGAAAATATGACAGGAATATAAAATGCAATGTTTGTATTCCTATTTTAGCATTGTCATGGTCTTTTTTAGCACTGTCATGACTTATTTTAGCACTAACATTATCATTACTTATTTTAGCACTGTTATGGTCTTTTTTAGTGCTGTCATGACTTATTTTAGCACTATCATGACTTATTTCAGTTCATAGTAGTGCTAAAATACTGATAGTGAAAAATTGAAAATAACAGCTTAATCAACTTCGTTAACCTGAGTACTAAAATAGTTCACAGTAGTGCTAAAATGGGTTACAATAATGCTAAAATATATCACAGTAGTGCTAAAGTACATGGCAGTGCTAAAATAAGTCACAGTAATGCTAAAATAGGTTACAACGGTGCTAAAATAGGTTCTGATATGATTTCCATCCTTTTAACTTGTAAAGGATTTCAATAATCAGTGTAACCAGTTGCCTAACTGGAAAATGTGTTCAGAGCATATCATGTTCTTTGGTTTTTTATTTCCAAATTTTCATTTTTCCTTGTTCAATGAAATATGCTGAATCTTTTATGCTTGCATATTTACAAAGTAAGTTTTGCCAGAAAAGAAATGTAGATATCCTTATATTTCTACTAAGGTTGATGATCCGATCATAAAGTATGGGAAATGCCCATGTCTTAATCCATGCAGCCAACAACCACTACCTCCACCACCATCCCCGGTGCAGTACTACTGCAGTCCTCCACCACCACTACCTCCACCTCCACCGAGGTTCATTTATGTGACAGGGATTCCTACAGGAAACTTATATCCAACTACTGATGATCTATTCAATTTGCAAATGATTTACTCATCTCATCATTCTCCTATGACTGCACCATGCACATTTGTTTTGCTTATTAACTTTGCACTTGCTACTATTTTCTTAACCCAAATTTAGATTCAGATGAGCAAATCCAAATCCCTTGCAATACTTGTAATGAATATTCATTTAAAATATATCACATTAGTGCTAAAGTACATGACGGTGCTAAAATAGTTCACAGTAGTGCTAAAATAGGTTACAATGGTGCTAAAATAGATCACACACAGAATGACAATCGTGTTTGAGTGCAAATAATTTGGATCCCACGCCTATCAACAATTGCTACAATAATGACCTTGGTTTTGAATTAATGTAGCCTAGCTTGATTACATTGCACGTAGTCAATATTCATTGCATCGATTTGTGGATGATTGATGGAGTCGGTGAATTTACATAGTTTCCAAAATATTGAAACAAAAGAAATAAATCAATCAATCGCATTAGTGCTAAAGTACTGATAGTGAAAAATTCAAAATAACAGCTTAATCAACTTCGTCAGCCTAAGTGCTAAAATAGTTTACAGTAGTGCTAAAATAGGTTATAACAGTGTTAAAATAGATCACAGTAGTACTAAAGTACATGGCAGTGCTAAAACAGTTCACAATAGTGCTAAAATAGGTTACAACGGTGCTAAAATAGATCACAATAGTGCTAAAGTACACCCTACACCAAACAAGTTTTCCTCCTCGATCATTAACCATTGCGTCCACGTCTAGTCAAAAACACTCTTTCTAGTAATTACATCAGAGAGATATCCAATCAACATTAACAAAAAAAATATTCAAAAATAGAGTTGAACACTATTCCATAGCTCAATCAATAATTACATATATAGAATAGATGCTAGTTTGTTCAAGATCATGTAGCATTTACGAGAGAAAGCAAGATACATAAAAGTAAAAATGGAAATTGAAATTAAGATTGAATGTTTTTAAACAGAGAGAACTTTGTTGACAATCTCCTGACTGAGAGTGACAATCTGCGAATCGAGGGCCTTGACAGTCTCCTCTTTCTGCTTTTTGAGACTGGCCACCGCCTCGATCTTCTTTCTCCCCTCCGGCAGCTTCTCCTCCACCTCCACCTGCGTCTCCTTCTTCATCTTGTTCAACGCCGCTGATATCTCCACCTTTGCCGCCTTCATCACGGTGGCGGCCTGCTCCTCCAGCTGCTTCACCTCCCCCGAGGTGTCCTTCATGCTATTCAACTTCTCTCTGATGGCGACGTCTCTCTCATCCATGAAGTTCCCCAGCGGTGAACGCAGCGTCGGCTTTACGATCAACACGAATTATGAGAGAGAGATTTCATTCAAAAAATATCAAAATTGATAAATTACAGAAATAACCTCGGTTCATTAAAAAGCTGATAATATTACAATATTGCCACCGCATTTTTTTAAGTATGTAGCATATCTTGGCCGTCCAAATATACCAGATCTATTACTCATATTGATTCTCTGTTCTCACAGGGGATCTAGTTCTCACTTGATCCCATCTATCTATCTATCTCTCTCTCTCTCTCTCTCTCTCTCTCTCTCTCTCTCTCTCTCTCTCACACACACACACACACACACACACACATTACTTTCGTCGACCTAATTTGAACTTAATATTTATTTCAATTTAAATCAAAATAAAATACATGAGTGGCAAACTGATAAATAATCAAGATGATTATTTCATTATTTTAGGTTTTATATTAAATTATTGATTCTACAACCGAGTTTCTCGTCATTTTTAGATTGTTATTTACCTACCATCAATAGCCAGAAAAGATTGCTAGAATGATTGAATTTTTGTTAAAATTTCACGGAAAAAAATAACTAATTTTCAAAATTTTCATAATTATATATATATATATATATATATATAATCTAAAAGGTAATTAGTGAAAAAAAAAAATGATCTTGCACAAAATTTCCAGAATGAGAATACGTATCGATCTTAGATGAGTAATCAGAATTCAAAAAATTGTATTATTTTTTTTTTTATTTGTAAAAATCTCATTACTTTTCACAATTTATTAAATTCCATCGACTTAAAACATTATAAACATATATTTAATTTCAAATATACTTGAGTAAAACAACTATACCACTTTAACAATACAATATATTTACTACAATTGATAACAATTTACTATAACAAATAATAATAATTATGCATTTAAAATAGTCATCAATAATTAAAATAAATTATATATCAACTTAATAATTTAATATTTTGCTTTACCCAATCAATTTATTAAATTAACGTACGAGGTTAGTCACAAATTAAGAAACCAAATAATACGACTCACCACCAACACCATTAGCTGTGAGTCTGTCACACTTGATTTGTCAGGTGTGGTTTACCTACCCTCTGTTGGTTTGCAGACTATTACACAAGGACGAAATTTATCCAAGGATGAAATTTATCGAGTATATGCACCACGATAGCAACTGCGTGTTACCCACGACATCCAAAAAGAAAAAGGAAAAAAAAAAACGAAAGAGGTCCTTGTTACGAAAGAATTTGTGTGACACCCATGAATCTCAAAATTTGATTAGTGTATTATCAAAAGCAAAAACACTCGTGACATTATAGTATTATTATAAATAATAATAATAATAATAATAATAATAATAATAATAATAATAATAATAATAATAATAATAATAATAATAATGACGACGACGACGGAATACGATATTGGAACCCAATGTACACACCATACCTACATAACATACATAATCAAGGTACAACAACCCGTATATTCACAAAATTACTCCACTACGTAATATTTTTTTCTTTTTTTTCACTTTCCCCACTTTGCCCTTCATCAAACAAGCGTCGAGCACTGCGATGTCTGCGGGTCCCACATCGCCGGCACCAGGTATTGCCGCCCATTCACCCCCTGCGCATTATAGCTCGCCCCCGTCGTCTTATCCGTCAGCAACTTACCCGCGTAGCCCGGGTAAGCCCCCGACCCGAACACACCCCTACACGCAGTCACCGCCTCCAACGGCGCCTCCGCCGGCCCCTGAAAATAACCCTTGTTGAACGGGTTCGTCACCACCCCGGCCAGAACCGTCGCCAGATTTATCACCATCCCGTCCACCCCGACGTCGCCGTTCGGTGCCACTAGCGGCGGCGCCTGGGGCCCGTACACCGGCTGGTGGAACGGCCACGCGCAGTAGCCCGGGCACTGGCTCTCCGAGTTCCCCACCCACGCGTACGCGAATCGGGCCGGCCCACGGCTGCTGCCGTGGCTGCCGCACCGGCTCATGCAGAAGCCGTCGATGGAGACGTCCTTCGCCGTCAACACGACGTTAACCGCGCCGCCGGAGTGGCCGCCCTTGGCAGCGAGATATATAATGTGGGAGCTCTTGAGGGACTTGCCGAGAGAGTATTTCTCGTCGAGGAACTGCCTGCCTACGACGACAGTGGAGGAGGCGGCGCCGCCCTTGTACTTCTCCGTTGTCTTCCACCACGAGGCGACGGAGGGGGTCGGCGGCGCGGGGGCGTTGAGGGATTGAAGGAAGTCGACGAGTATGGAGCGTTGGATGGGAGTGAAGGTGCCGTACCAGATGAGATTGACGGTGACGGTGCCTTTGAGCAGATCGCCGTTGTGGTACTTGAGCACCAGCGGCTGCTGCTGCACTAGCGCCGCCGTGGAGGAGGAGGTGAGGAGGAGGAGAATGAACGCGGCGGACAGAGGGGCAAAAGTGACATTTCGTGCCATGATAGGAAAAGCGTGAAATGGTGGAGGCTAGCGTGCTGGTATTTATACGAGGGTTGGAGGGAACTGTCAGCACGGTGATGACACGTGGAGTTTTATAATTGGGTGTGAGAATAAACTGCCAGGCTGGCAGGTGTAGTGTGGTGACGTGGCGTCATGGCAATGTAGGTGATATTGACGTGTGCGTGTTTGAGTATGGGTGTTTGCTGATGGGACATCACGGGTGTTATTATTATCTTGATAAAAATTAATTATAATCAATCATCTTAATTATAAAATTTGGATTTTTATCGACAAATTATTGTTTATCAACGATAAATTGGTATAGAAGAAAAAATAGAATTAAAATTAATAATATTAGTAATAATTTATGAAATAAAATAAGGGGAGTGAACTAAAGAATTTCATGTGCTTGATTACTCGATTTTCTTTATTTGTTTAATTTTGAACTTTATGCTCGTGTTAGAGATTAATTCTCACTTTTATTTGGTAGCTTAGCTCACATCATGCAAGACAGCTTCAAACAGAGAAATAGTGATGATAATTACAATAAATGTCTAGCAAGGATTTCTTTTTAACTATAAAACCATCATGCAAATCTAGTTAGAAAAAGTTTAAAGATTTCATACAATTTTGGAGATTCACATTCACATTAGGTGAAGTTGTAGATATATCTTAAATCATTAAAAGATGATTATAGAAAAAGAATGGCACACCATAAATAAGTTTTGAATGCAGAATTAAATAGTTGGGTGTGGAACAATTAATAGTTCCCCTTCAATTTTGCAAAATAATTTCATTGAGGGAAGGGTGCAACTGTAACATTATAATAATATGGTGTTTTTTTATATAATATTTTATTTTTTCTGGCAGGTCACCCCCAACCTGCCCAAAATTGGTACACTTTCACCTCTATCCTTCCATCTTTTACTCTAACAAAACGCTATAATTTTTAATCTGCTTAAACTGAAATTTTTCGAAATTAGGCTATCTTCAACAATCTTACTATAATACATTATCTCTATCTCTAAAATAATGTAAAATTTATATTCCTTTTATACTCCCTCAGTTTCGTTTTATTTGTTGTTTTAACTTTTTTTATTTTGTGTCAAAATATTTATTCTTTTACATATTTTCACACACTCTCTCTCTCTAATTTAACTCTATCACAAACCCTATTTTAGAAAAATATAATTGAATAAGATTTGATGGGTATATTTGTCCACAAAATTAATTGTTAATTCTAGATTAAAAACTAAAACAACAAATAAAACGAAATGGAGGGAGTAATTATTAACATATAATATATTTTTATGTTTCTATTTCATGTCATTTTATCTATTTTAGTTCTTTTATATAGTTTTTATTGTAGGTGTAATTTTATCTAATTTAATTTTATGTTACAGCATTTCTATTCAATTAAATTAATTATATATAACAAACTTCAATATTAAATTACAATACATTATTTAAAATACAAATAGATTATCAACAACATACACAAAATGAAAAACTAAATACTAATACAAAAATAACATAAAAAAATGAGAGAAGAACGCCAAATTTAGTGTGAAGTATGCCGTGGCCACTGGAGCAAATCTTGACGCCAAACTGCCGTTTCCAGTGGCCATTGGAGATGGCTTAAATAAATGGGGAATTCAACTGTACTGTACTCCGCATACGGCAATATCTGCATATCATACAAATCGTGTTATGCGTTAATAATGTTTTTACGTGTGAGTGGTATTGGAATTAGTTAGGATATAATTTACCGAATAAAAGATAGGTGCAGCACTATTATAGTAGAAATGATGAGTGTTTATCAGCAGAAATATATTTATTTTTGCTTTTTATACTTTAGTAAGTAAATAATTTGGACCACTAAATGAATCATTTAGTAGGTGGAGGACCAAAAGGCAAAGCCTAGTAGTTTGTATAGAGAGTTGCATAATTCAAGGTATGGGGAGGAGTGTGGACCCCACATCTGGAATTTCTCAATGATGACATAAGCTTTTTAAGGTTCATTGCTTCCTTCAAACTCCAAATGCATTTATACCCCACTATCCACTCCTTTATATTATTTTGGGAAACTGCAAAAAAAAAAAAGTTTCATTTTTAACATTGTGTAGTCCAATATATTTATTACATAAATCGAACAAGATTTTGTAAATTTTATAAATTGCAATTTTACCGTAAAGTTCGATCGTTATTTTTAGGGTTGATTACGGGTTAACACAATGTTTCTCTGATTTTGTAATTTTCGGATGGCCATTAAAAGATTGCAATCAAATCAAAACCTTTCTTTTCTTTTCCTTTCTGTTTTCTTTTAAATTTAAATCCCTAATTATTTAAACAATGTCGTTTAGTCGTTTACAATAATATTAGGTATGATAAAAAAAAAAAAAATGACGACGTTTAAGTAAGAATTTCCATGTTTATTCAAAATTTCGATATAATGGGGCTTGTTTCCATGAATTTCTAAATGAAATTATGACCAATTAGGCCATCGTTTTCGTCCATTGACTGAGGGAATATTTCACATTTTGGTATAAGAATCGATGGCACGAACAACGACCGATGACGAGGATTTCGCTGTTTTTGAAAAAACTTAAATAGTGTTATAATTACAAAATACTAAAGGGCTGTGGTTTAATTACAACATTATATAAGTTATGAAAAAAAAATGTAAAATCAGATAAATATTATGTTAATTCCTGCAATTTACCATTTTTTTACTGAGATATGACTCATTTTTGTGTCTCCCTCCCTCCTTTTCTTTCTGTTTACGGCGTTTTCTTAGTAATAGATTGCATCCATCAATGGTGAATTTTATAAATATTTTTCCCACAATAGCATAATGGGAATAAATTTAAGCGAAATGGAATTTTTGCCTACACAAAGGGAAATTCAAGCTGTAAATAATGATTAAATCTCTGATAGACACCTACAACACAGTTAGCTTTAAGGAAATGGTTAATTGTCATTTAATTTACGAATTTTCAGTAAATTAATTTGTTATTTTTATATAAATTTTAAAACATTTTAATAATGACGGGGAAGTTTTAATTTGTAGTATTTTTTTTTTTTACAACCAACTACTAATATTTTATTAAGAATCACAAGAACATGAACTATCAAGAAGGCCTACCATAAAAGACGGAGGCTCAACCCAACAATAAAGATTTGAAAAATCACAAGTAGCCCTAGCTAAACCATGTGCTACACAATTAGCACTTCGACGAACCAAATTAAGAGAAAAGTTATTTGAATAATTGAATCCGTAAAAAATTTCGGACAATTAGAAATAATTGAACCAAATTCAGAGATGGTCGTTGAGAAAGATTTTACAGCCTCAAACACCACCTTGGAATCAACTTCAAAAATAACACGCTGGATACCAAGAGACTTAATCCACGAAAGAGCCTCATGCAAACCCAGTTCTTCACTCTCATCAACCCGCATACATCCCATAAAACGGTTAGTCTTAACCACAACAAAACCACCATCATCATCATAAACTACTGCCCCACAAGTAGTCTCATTGGTATACGTAAAGAAACCACCATCAACATTAACTTTATAAAATTACACGGCGGATTGTGCTAGCTCCCGCGACGAGCAATTCAACCATTACCAGTACCACCACCAACAATAACACTAGAGGCCCTAGCTGTGCGTCATTCCATCAAACAATCATAACCACTTGCAACAATAACACCTTCAGGCCTCGCCTCCCAAATCCTAAGACTTTGTTCCTTCTAAAGTTGTCAAGTAGCCATGGCTAGAATTGAGATAACTTCAGGTTGTAGTTTTTCCATGACTCCAAAAAAGAATTCTAGAAAGCTATCAAATTGATCAATACAACTCAACAATAACCCCACCAACTCTCAGCAACTGCTCGCTATCTCACAAAGTAAAACAAAATATGGAAATTATTTTCAAGATTAAAATTACAAAGCCCGCAAATTCCGTTCACTTGAACTCTTTTTTGAATAAGATTGGAACGTGTGGGCAAACAATCACGCAAAGCACGCCAAAGAAAATATTTCACCTTAGGGGGAATATTAAGACTCCAAAGACGCTTCCAATTACCTTCCACAGCAAAAACCGGTGAAATAGTAATTGATCTAACAAGACAATAAACCGATTTCACTGAATAACAACCATCTTTTCAGCATCTGCGTATCAAAAATCCTATGTTTCGATACAACATTGATTCAACCTCAAACCTTGAGTATATATAGTATAACCTGAAAAATGAATGATTCTATGTTGAATCCGGGAGCTAGAAAAAATAGACATTCCTATTATACTACAAATTAAAACTTTAGGATACATACATATATATATATATATATATATTATGGAAACGCTATATGGTTCATGATTTAAACGACAGTTAACATTAAAAAAATTATCAAATTAAAAAGGGTGTATTGAAAAATCAGGTTCATCAAAGTAAAAACTAAAAACCTTGGTTAGTTTTTAATATTACTTTTTAAAATTTAATTAGCCGATTTTTATCTCTAAAATAAACTTTTAGCTTTGCATTCTTATGAGCACCGACATCCATTTTCCCCCTTCTGTTGATACGATCTCTTCCTTTTTAATGCTGTATAATCAATTGGTTTTTAGAAAAAATGCTACATAATCAAATTGATGATTCCTCGAAACTTACTCCTCTTCCCCCAAATAAAATTAGATTGGTTCACATTTTCAATGATATTTTTACACTAAATCTTCTGAAATTTCCCTCAAGAACTTGGGTCATTCAATGTTGACTAAATCTTGTGTGAGATCATTTTTATGTACGGATCAAAATTCGTATCCAAATTCACATTTAGTGGTATATATATTTTTAATTTTATTAGTATTTGATTTTGTTTGAAATTTTAGATTTTGACCTATAGGACATTTCACACAAAACTCGTATGTTAAAGAGTAGAATCGAATTTTCCCAAAACCCTTCCCTAGAAGCTCCAAAAGGCAGCCATAATTTGGACCATTAATTTTTAGAGACTAATATTTTATAAATATTCAATATTTGCGCCATATTTGTACAAGTTTTTAAGGGAAATTTACAATCGAAATAGAAGAACGGCAGTATAATTAATTTCCACGCATGAAATATTAATAAGTGGTTCACCAAATTCTGGTCGAATTAATCAATAGAAAAGTAAGTTTAACCAACCTTTAGCTCATTTATAATCTTTTATTATTTTTAATAATTAATTAATTTAATTAATAAAACACTAATTATTCAATAAATTTACATTGATGCCCTCCATAATAATTAGGGCAACTCTATATGGCTTCAATTCAGAAGAAATCGAAGATGAAAAAATAATAAAAAAGTGAAGAAAAGAAAGAAGATGAAGTTGCGCCCCTTTCTTCCGATCCGCTTCTGGAGTGATTTTAATAATTAATTACAAATCTCTAATTTCATGACAGAAGGATAATATAGTAAAAACATAACATTTAATAATTAACATAATTAATTTATTAATAATACAATTTTATTAATCATCAAAAAATTAGATTCTGACTAGCCAGAATCTGGCTGACTAGCATTATTCTTATATTAAAAACAACTTATATTATTAAAAAAAAAGCTGTTTTCTATTCAGAGAATATATTCTGTAAAAGACAGACGAACATAAATATTGTAGCTAGTAGTATTAGGCTATCTGCGTTCCTTCTACCAAACACACACTCAAGAAAAAAAAGGCATACGTCACTTAAAATTATTACTAAAATGTCTAACGGAATCATCTATTGTACATTTGGTGTAGCATTCTCTATAGTACATTAGATTTTTTTTTCTTTGATTTCAATTTATTATGCTTTAGTTTAATTTTACACTTGTTATTTAGGATTTATCCTACTCAATTAGGGTTTAATATTATATTTTATTCTTTAAATTTTCAAATAATCAATTAATAACTAAAAATTGAAAATTAAATACAAAAAAATGTAATGCATTCTAATTAGGTATGATGAATCCTAAATAATAAGTGTAAAATAAAACTAAAGCATACGAAATTGAAATTGAAGAAAAATAAAAAACTAAAATTATTATATTGTGCAATAGAGAATGCAACAACAAATCTGCAATAGATGATTTCAGATGATAAAATGTTGTATTTTAATATTATGTTTTTTAAAATAATATGATTATATTTATGAAATTTTCTCCCTTGTTTCAATCAATTATATCAATCACTAGAAGATCAGTTATATTATTATGACATCAATTTTAGGGTTTAACAATTTAAATTTATTGAATTTCATCATTTGTTGTTGTTAGCTAGCATTGCTGTATGTTGATAGAAGTATTATGTAATACTAAAGGAATGTATTAGACAATGCTAACAAAGTAATAATGTAGTGGATTGAAGCCAAATAATGCAACTAATAATTTTCAATCAAACAATCATAACTTTGTCCACAATTAATATTTTTTTTTGAATTTTTTTTGTTGAAAAGTAAGCTTGACTAACTTTCCAACCATATCAAACTCGTCATTTAATAATTTCCTAACAAAATCTATTTTGGGTTTAAAATCAGGTGTTATGAATGAAGTGATGTTGCTACGTTAGCATATGATCATGTGTTCGTCAACATATGAATGTGTCTTCGTTAGCATGTGTCCTGGAAGTCCGCTTTTTTTTTTCAATCTAGACATGAAAATTATCAAAATAATGTTACCGCATTTTTTAAAATTTCTTTTATTTACAGTTTTTCCACCGCCGTTTTAACCAAATCTTGACCATTGAATTTTGAATAATATTTAGTGGGAGATTAATTGATTTACAGTTACACACTATGATTGGTTTATAAGAGAGATGTACTATGGACCGTTATTGTTGCATGTTGCTCGACTCGAATCTAAGTTGGCGGCAAGGCGTCAAACAAATATAATAGATCAGATGAAATTTTCTTAATCGTGCTACTTTTCTAAAACACAATAAAATTTATTAATTTTTCAACTATTTTTTCTCTCTTTAATTTAGTTTATTGTGCCTTAGTTTAATTTTAAGATGTTAATTAGGACTCAATCTAACCAATTACAATTTAATCTTATTTTTTAATATTTAATTTTCAAATAATCAATTATTAACTAAAAATTAGAAAAAAAATATTAAAAAATAATTATAAACTATAATTAAATAGAATGGGTCCAAATTAATAAATATAAAATTAAACTAAAATATAATTTGATTAAAACTGACAAAATGAAAGAAAATTTAATAAATTTAATCATATATTGTGGAAGATGCAGTATAATTATGTTGCTACCAATTTCATCTACATATTATATAGTGGGTTGATAAAAAGCAGAAAAATGGGGACGGTGCCGACTGGTGGAGTGGTGGCCGGCTGCCGACGAAATTGGTTTTTTGTTTTATAAATAAAGTTTGCAGTTTCGAGATATTTTCAGGGAAAGATATATCCATATTACATATATAGAGATTCTAGTAACTAGTAACGGACAACCTCGTTTTGAGGGACACTTGGCGCCTTTTGAAAATATAAATCTTTTAGTGCGGGTAGCTCTGTTTTTTAGTGGGAATTAAATGTATCTTATGAAATGCTATTGTAACTACAAAGATCGTTCATGTTATGATAAGTTTTTTTTTAAAAAAAATAAAACATAAGTAAATACATAATTAATTAATATAATGTGCATAATTGTTATGTGTGGAGTTCTATGTAGTTATGAATAGTATCCGATGGAGTAGTGTATAATTTTCATTTATTTGCATTTTGGATAAATTTCGATGGGATAAAGATCATTTATTGTGGGTCAATTGTATTTTAAATCATATTCGGTACTCTATTGTGTAAATTTTTAGCGTTGTTTTTCTAAGTTTGCGTCGGAACTAGAGCTGTCAAAATGTAGATCGACTCGATAGGTTGTACTATAGTAGAATAATTTCTAAAGAAGTAGGTTGATGCGTCCGGGCCAAGTTGGATGCATGGCTCGACATTTTAACACTGCGACCTAACCCTTGTAACCTGTTTTTTGGATGAATTTTTATACCCCTATGATCGAACCATGATTTTTTGGTCCAAGGTGATTTTTCATTGTGATCTCATGAACTCAATCGCATGTTCCGAATTGACAGCTGTAGTTGTAACTGAAAGTTTGAGAGCATTTTGATTTGGATGAAAATTATCTTTATATGTTAACTAGGGGTGGAACCAGAAATTTTTCATTGGGGGGGGGGGGGGGAATTGTTCTTCACTAATATTTCTATAACATATTTTTTTACTTTTCTTATTTTTTGAAAATTTTACATGTATTTTTTTTTATTCTAGCTTGTGGGGAGGCAAGGCACCTGCTGGCTCCCCCCAGTTCCGCCACTAATGTTAACTATATATTGTATATTATATTCCATTTGTCCCATAATTGTAGTCTTTTATTCATTTTTTGTCCATTCCAAAATTATAGTCTACTTTTCTTATATATATATGTACATTAAATTTTTCAATTTTTCTTAATATATGTTAGTGTCATTCTTATGCACTAGTTTGTTTTGGCGATTTATGTTTGATAAAGTGTTCGAAGATTGGTTCCTGATGTGGTGCGCTGATTTTACTATACGAAGAAATGAACATGTTGTGACTGTTCCCTCTGATCGATGTTCCCAAAACAGTTTATAAATGACAGTTTCCTTGTGAAACGAATTATGCTCGGATGACATGCTATTTATTAACAAATAAGTGACCGCAAGTGCATGGTGTTATTGTAATACACAGTTGAGCAAGTGTATTGAATCCTATAGAGACTATGGCCCTTATGTTCTCAAACACGAGTACCTAACTAATATCTAGACACTAAATATGCAGGTGAAGAGAAAATAATTAAAAGCAAATTAAAACAGCAAATTAATTGACTAGCATGCACAAATAGTGATGAAGCATTCATAAAAGATATAAATAAGCTCATAGAAATCAAGTCCCGAGAGATAACATGAAGAAATCAATCAAATCATATTAATAAAATATAAAACATTCAATCCCTAAAACATATCTATGGAATTAGCTAGATATAATTAAATAAACAATAAAAACTAGAGTATAAGTGTTCATGACAAAATAAATAATAAAACCGAATAACAAGGAGAAATTCAGTTGTCTTGTCTCTTCTGCAGTAGTATCAGTCTCTAGCAACTTTGTCACCTCCTCGTGGGTAGATGACAGACCCTCGTCTTTCTCTTCTTTTCTCTCTTCTCTCTCATATCTCTCTAATGCATATGGGGTTGTCCCCCTCGTGTATCAAAATGAAGAATTTTATATGTAGGCTTAAAATCCTGAATTGGAGATAAAAATTGCATATCCTGTGGACCCGAGCACATGGGTTGACCCAACCATTTCAGTAGACCCAGGAGGTTATTTTTACCCAGGGTCAACCCAGGTGACTTCGGTCGAGTCGATCCAGGCCTTAACAAATTACACTGGCTTGAGTCGACCGACACTTTCCGGATTGACCCAAGTCATTTTTGCACCGAGCTTTGGATTTTCACTAGCTTTAATCATTTAATCCAGTCCATTAGGCTTTAATTAGCTCAAGAGCCTAATTAAATCATTCTTCAACTCTTCATATTCAACAAATATACAACTATCACTGCAAAACTAGCAAACATATCAAAAACTCCAAATGATAATAATTAAAGCATAAAAGCTATATAAAATACACGACTTAATATAATAAACATCATCAATTCATATCCAAAAGTTGTGTAAAATACACAGCTGTCAGCGGATTTGTTTGGAAGGCAATGATCCATTTGTTTGACTGCCTTTCGGAGTAGATGCAATGTTGATTTAACCCTCACCTATATGGAAAGTATCTATACCAACATGGAAAGAATCACAAATTCTAGATTACCTTCAAAGTAGACGAAGATTGAAGATCAAGTCTCTTTGGAATGTTGCTATATTAGAAGGCCGTTTTTCTTCATAAGCAGTGTGCGAAATATTGTTAATTTTCTGAGTTTATTGTTTGAGAGTCGTGGATTTGTGAGTTTTGTTGTAATAGCTAGAAGTTGTTCATTAATCTATTCAACGTGATAGTCTAACATTGAGTGTTTTTGTGAGACAAATACTTGAGGGTCGTTTGATCTATTTTGTTCGTGATCTCAGGAGAGATTGCAAGTGAAGTTGTGGGTAGCTAGGGGAGTCTAGTATTCACGGTTGTAAGGAGATCTCACAGTTTTCGTTCATCAAAGAGTTCGTGTTGTAAGAAATGGTGACATAAAAAGGGATTCATATATGTATAAGTATCATGAGTAGTCTTCACGAAGAAGTAGTGGACGAATCTTCAAGTTTGTACGAAGTCTCCCCAGAGTAAGTTGATTAACTGAACTGGGTTACCAATCTCTTACATTTTTATTGCTTTCTTTTATTCTGTTCTTGTTTCTGTTCCTATTGTTGCCAAGAACATATTTACGCAGTAAACTAAAAACACACATGCACACGGATAAATAATTTTTCAATATACCCATATTTAATGTTTTTGGAAATTAACATTCATACTTAAGGGTATAGTAGGAAAAATTATTCACTTTTATTTTTCCAAGTACATTAAATATTTTTTCTTAAAATGTGTAAAAAGAGGAGGATGACTACATTTTTGAGATGAAGTAGGTATATTAATATAGTATACAAAACAATTATAGCAATTTAAAATGTAATTTCCTTAATACATAACAAATTAAGTGAGGTAGTCTCATGTACATCGAATGTACATAATCAAACAGAAAAAATAGTACTTACAATACTAAAAAAATATTACTTTATTGTTGAAGAGTGTCATATTTGTTTTACTAGAAAATACTGTTAAAAAAATGGTGAATTTTATTTTAATAATTACCACATTTTTCGGATTGAAAAAAATATTATTTATAATGATGAAAAGTATTAGTTATAATACTTCAAATTATCATAAATTTTTGTCTGATATACTCCCTCCGTCCTATAATTATAGTCCATTATTCCTTTTTGGGATGTCCCAAAATTATAGTTCTATTCTAAATTGGGATTGTATTTAAATATTCTTTTACAAATATAATCCTATTTAATATAGTAAGAATGCAATTAATATAGTAAAAAATAAGGGCAATATAGGATAATTATTGTAAATTTTATATTTCCAATA
Organism: Perilla frutescens; assembly: GCA_026008535.1. Lineage (NCBI taxonomy): Eukaryota > Viridiplantae > Streptophyta > Magnoliopsida > Lamiales > Lamiaceae > Perilla > Perilla frutescens. The sequence continues at coordinate 49,400,325 of BRKX01000005.1, forward strand.
CATATTAAATGTGATTTCTTAATATGTGTGAAAATGGGAAGTGGACTATAATTATGGGACGGAGGGAGTAATATTTATATAATGATAAAGGAGAATTTGCCAAAATAAAATCAACATCAAAGCATGCATGGTTCACGCATACTGGTTTTACAGTGAAGTGAAGCATTTTCCGGCCACATCACGGCCTATATTAATTAAACGTTTTGATTTCAGAATGAGATCCTCTATTGTATTTTTTTTACTACAATACACACACAATTTTGTTTTTCAATTTTCTCGTACTTTAATTTAATTTTACACTTATTAGTTATGCTTCATCATACACAATTAAGGTGTATTATAATTTATCACTTCGTATTTTTAATTTTAGTTATTAATTAATTATTTAAAAAATTAAATATTAAAAAATTATAATAAACTCTAATTGGATAGGATGAACCCTAAATAACCGTGTAAAATTAAATTAAAATACAAAAAATTAAAATTAAAAAATTAAAAAATCAAGCATATGCAATCGAGAATACAATAAAAAAAGTGTAGCAATGTGCTTTTAATTTCTAATGTCGTAGTGATTAGAAATTGGAATTAAGGAATCTCTAAATCTAAGAGCGTAACCAATTTGAGTTTCTACTCTAAAAGGCGACATCACACATCGTAGTTCACACTATCAGTATATTTTAAGTATTTTTTGTGATGTTTATCAAATACATTCATCACAAGTGAATAATAAAAAAATCAAAATAAAACAAGATGAAAATAAAAAATCACGAGTGTAAGCACATGTTTATGTTTTTCTATATGAAATATATGTAAGTATCATAAATTAACATTTATTAGTTGAGGCATTTAATTGATCTAAAAATGACTAAAAAGTTTGAAAAATAATGTTGAACTCTAGGATTTAATTTGATAATATAACGATCATCAAGTGTCTCACGCCATTAATTTTCACAGCATCGATCATTCCATTTGTGCTGTTTGTCTATAAAACTCAACAAATTTCGAATGTAGATTCAAAATGCAAATAATTTGAAAAATAAATAAAATAAAAGGTGACCGGGTAAAATGATAGATAATTCCCGACGTTTATGTGAATTCTTATTTAAAAAATGTCCCAATGTATGAAAAATATCTGGCTACGAAAAATACACGTGGCCGCCAATCATATGTAGTTTTATTTGAGATTTATTATGGTGGGAGATTTGTGGATGATATTGAATACACTGGTACAAATATACCCAGATAACTGAACTTGAGGACTTTTTTAAACTTGTTTAAAATGTTGGATATCAAAATAACATTTTTTGGCCATTTTGTTGTAATTTCAAAGTGTTTTTTTTTTGGTACCACTTTAGGTCAATATTTGATCACATAATCTAAGCAGAGTATAAATGAGTGATAATAGATCTTTCTACGTACGTAAAGTAAGAGAGAAAAATTCATTTATAACCAAGATTATAAATCAATTCTTTTGTAACCCAATTTTTATGATATATCAATTATAACCTTAATAAAAACAGGTGGGACCCGATCCAAAATATTGACGCTCCTTTGCATTAGATTTTTGAACACGGTTAGCATATTTTTTAACATGGTGAGTATGAACCGTGTTTATTTTGAATATGGTTCATATGGAATAGTGGGAACTGATTTTTTCACACAATTGTTATAGTTCATGTCGAATAGTGGGAATTAATACGGAATTAGAATATGGAAACGTATTCATATTTAAAAGTTTGGGAACGTGCTCGTTTTGAACACTCTTGTGGTCAATAGAAATTGTATTCAAAATGAACACAATTTGTAATTTTTGTGTTCATTTTGAACTCATTTATATCTGATTCTGTGTTCAAACAGAATAATGGGCTTCAATCGTTTGACTTCAATCTTTTAAGTAAAGTTACAAATAACTTTTATACTTTCTTTTGGATTAAAAAGAATTGAATCATAATTTGATTAGAAAAGAATCTTCTTCTCTTATTTTAATTATTTTAAGTTCTCTCCCGCATAAATAAACTCAGAGACGGACTCATGCAGGGCCAAGGGGGTCACTGGCCCCCTGAAATTTTGAATATTTTTAGTATTAATATAGTAATATTATATGATTTTATTAAAAATATATATTAAAATAAATGATAGAAGTAATATGTCTCAAGTTTGGCAAAGTGGAGAAGATGATGGGATATTTTTTAACAGTCAAGTGTTCAAGGCAAATTGCACTACTATTTTGACCCACCACCAGGGCACCACCTTTGATTTTTTCGTCTAGTTATTTAATTTTAGCTTTTTCTGTTTTTTTTTTTAAATTGAGAATTATTTTCTTGACAAGAACATTGCTAGTTTTTCCTCAGTTTTAACTTTTCCTTTTTTTTAAAGTTTAGAATTATTTTAATTTATTTATTTTATTTTCATTATTAGCAATAGTTGTATTTTTATTTATATATTTTTATCTAAAAGTTTCAGATTTTTTTCATCAAAGTAATAACTTAATCATTTAGCTTTAATTTTTGCCCAAAATCTTTTCTATAGATCTTTAATCAACTATTTTTATATCTTTATGTTGTGTGATCTTGATAGTTTATGTATGCATAATATATGTATATACATAGTTTCTATTTTTATGAAATTGTCAATTGGACTTCCTAACTATAATACTTTTATGCATATATTTATATAGTTATAAATTTATTTTATTTTTATAATTTATAATTATACATATATAATATTTTAATTTATTAGTACCATTAAATGAGCCCCTCTAAACAAAATTTCTGCGTCCGTCGCTAAATAAACTTGTCTACTTTATCGACATGTACCTACATTCTATCTACAACACATGAATTGAAAGCTTGTGGGTGTGAGAAGTGGGGCATGCTCCAATTTACCTTAACTTGTGGATAAGGCGGTTTTACTAAAATTATTATAGGTAGGAAAAACTCATGTAATAGTGGAGACTCGATTGAGTACTAGTACGAACATGGCAGTAGTTTTGGAGGTTTCTTTTGTTTTGGGATAAATCAGCAGACACTTATGATCACTAACCAGACACTTTTTCATCTGCTACTCGACTATAATCATGATGATTATAAATCTTATGCTATTATCATAATGATTAATCTTATCTTGCATCGGCAGTTATTAAATGACAATATATAACACAAATACAAATTAACTGTTACAAATATGTTTTCCTTCAATTGCGATCTATATATATTTATGGGTTATAATTGAGCTTTCATATTTAGTTTTTATTGATCGGGAGGCAATAGTGACAGGTGCATGCATGGATAGATCCACTGTGCCACATAGCAATCATTTGTGGGGTTTCTTTATTAATATAGTGTCAAACATTTCAAGATTTAATTTGCCTTGCACCTACCAGAATTATGTGAATATATTGTCATGACCCTTTAAGTTTTAGGGCAATAATTGAGAACTTATTATTATTATTATTATTATTATTTTGGGGGGGGGGGGGGGGGGTAGTGTAGGTGTTTACAATCTTAGACTTTGAAAAAGTTGCAATTGTTAGTATGTCTCACATTTCTTTTGTCTTCTCAAACCTACCAAATTATTGTATCCACGTTTATTGGCGTTCATTAGCATTATCTAAACACAACTCAAAAGCATCATCCTTTCATAAGACTAATAATCTTTTATAAGATTAACTAATAATCTTAATTAGTTTCCTAAAAAAAATCTTAATTACTATATATGGATCAAACAAAAAAAAACTCTAGAAGATGGCATGAATCTGTTACTACAAAAAAATCGCATTTTAGCGACGAAAAATTGGATGGCACATGAGCCGCAACGCGCCCCATATATTATTAATCCAACATTGATGCTTGCGAGATTCATACCCCCGACCTCCATGAGGTCCACACGCCATATATTAGCAACAGAAAATAGGATGACACATTAGCCCCAACGCGCCCCATAATATTATTCCAACATTTGCTGCTTGCGAGATTCGAACTCTCGACCTTCCGGAAATGAATAACTTTATCCTCTGCAGCTGAACCAAGTGTGTTAATATATATTTATATTAATATTCGGATACAACACACACATACACACACACATGAAAACTGTCGTGCTTCATAATTTTTAAAAAATATTTTAAATCTTTTTAATTGTTGTATGTTTCTTTTAAAATGTAATTATATTAGATTATTTTAATTAATTTTTTCAAATATTATATATTTATAATTAATAATATTTATAAAAATAACATTAAAGTGATAAAAAATATTTTCTCTAATTTGAAATGATTCATTTCAAACTCATCATTAAATAGTAATTAAAAAATAAAATAAAATATAAAATCAGAATTATAAATAAAATTAAAAAATCAGAATAAAATAAAATTAAAAAATCATTTCAAATTCGTCATTAAATAGAAATTGAAAAGTAAAAAAATTAATAACATAAAAAATTCAAAGTTAAAATTATCGACATAAACATACATATTAATATAAAAAAATTAAATTCAACATTTAATGGTGGATTTTTCCTTAGCTAATTTAGAGACAGAAAAATCCATCGTAAAACGTCTCAATTTTAATTCACCGTTAACAATCAAATAATGAGACTATATTGACCTAAGATTCTACCAAAACAGTCAAATAATAATTGAAACACATGGGGTTCATGTTTGAAAAGAATGAGACTATATTGACTAGTGATAAAAGGACATGAAGACATGGATATTTTCAAAATATTTAAGGGCTCGTTTGCTATGGGTGATAAGTGACTGGTAGATATCTACGATATCCTATATAGGTTGTTTGGTTCAAAGTTCAAAACCCTTTATTAAATAAGGACCCAATATTTGTAACAAAGGTCTACAAGATTTAGTAGGATTCTATATCCCACCTCCTAGGTGGGATGTGTAATACGCAATTTCATTATTATAATTATTGAATTAAATTGCCCTGCTTCATATTAATTAATCTCTAATAATATAAGAGGGTATTTTTGGAATTGTAATTATATGGAAAATTTAATACTTCCAACCAAATATTAGATTATATATGTATATATTTTATAAATATTTTAATACATTCAAACAAACATTATATTAATACCTAATATATCAAAGACATCCTAGTCATATGTATCATACGTTATCTTATACTACCTCCATTTCATAATGTTTGTTGTTTTGTTTTTTTTTATCTGGAATTAAGAATTAATTTTATGGACAAATATACCCATTCCTTATATATGCCATAAAATCTAATTCATCTATATTTTCCTAAAAAATAACAATATTTTCTCTCTCCATATATTTTTCTCTCTTCATATATTATAGGTAAGTTAGAATCAAAAAATCTTGTAGGATTTGAGAGGGTTAAAATTGGGAGAGAGGATCGATGTCAAATTATATAAAACAACAAACATTTTGAAACTAAAAAAAAAACCTTAAACAACAAACATTATGAAACGGAGGTAGTATTGTTTAGCAAACGAGCTCAACTATCTAGCTAATGTATATTTTTATCAATATTACTATTTATGAAATTTGTATCATCAAAAGTGGCTATTAATTAATTTCTCCCCCCGAAAATAATTCTCATAAAAATGACTTGCAAGTCATATCCCATCTTTTCTCAATGATTTGTGAGACATGTATTTGACTCACGTTTAATTAATGCAATTTTTGGACCATTAATTAAATTTAGCCACCCGACCATCACCAACCCTAGAGAATATGATGTAAATAAATTGGTTTCTTTCGGTACATCTCAAACGATGAGTGTTAATGTCACAAATTTATTATTAATTGCGTCGGCAACATACTTTAACTAATTTAATTAAAAAATTGTAAGATATAATTTTATAAATTAAGTGTTCGATAGATAGTTTAATTTTATGTACGTATGCCGTATGCGTATATACATATAATCTCATAAAGTATTCTATATACATATAAAAAAATGTTTTCTTTTCTATTTTTGTAATAATGTCAATATCTTATAGCTAGGAGTCAGGGTCGTATTAAGAAGTTTGGGGACCTGAGGTGAGGTCTTAAAAATCTACAAATACAAAAAACTATGTATATGGCTAGATGCTGCATTGGATGTTTCTACAATTTTTAACAAGTTCTTTACAAAAAATTCACTCTCTTTGTGTTCATCATTGGTGGTGATATCCACGTGCGTTTCTTCCTCAATATCTAAAATCAATATCAATTTTATAAGTTTTATCATCTATTTCTAATTCATTTTCAATTATATTTTGTTCTTTCAACAAACTCGTAGTCCTATCATTTTTTTTATATAATAAATTTATCAAGTGCTCCAATATCCACCTTAATTAGCATATCATTTCATTTTTTTCATTAATTTTCATATCCACTTTTATACTTTCTATCTGACATACATGATTATAATTAAACTATTCAACCAATATCATAATAATTAACACAAAAAATAAAACTAAAAATACAAAACACATACTATAATAATAAATACACGATAAATACTAATCAAACAATAACCAATAGACAGTAAATACTAATAAAACAATACCAATCAAAACTAAAACAAAACATCAACAACAAAGAAGTTAAACAATTAATAAGTATGAAGATCCAATAAATTAGGATTAAAATTTTAAGATAATTGAATTAGGATTATAATTATGATTTTGTTTGGGAATTATGATTTTATTTATGGTATATAGCCGTTCATCATAAATCTAGGGGAAAAAAATATCACTAGAGAAGAAAAAAGCTGAAAAGTAGTTAAAAAGTTTCGAACCTGAGCAAATGAGAAATGAATTATGAAGCATTGCCACTGGACTAAACATTCATTTTTCTACAACCTATATACATTATTTATATATATACATATATAAAATAAAAAATATGAATATTCGGACCCTTAATTTTTTCGAAGGCCAGAGGCGGCCGCCTCGTTTCCTTCACTATCCAGCCGGCCCTGCTAGGAGCTATTGAGCCTTAAAGCTTTGAGAGTGGGTTCGACATCAATAGTTCATTTGTCATGGTTAAAGTGCTTCTACGTACGGTTATTTTGATTCCTAATTAATCATGTATGCTTAATGATTAAGTTTAATTGAAAGTAAGAGTTAACAGTGATCACAGAATGTTCTTAATATATAGGGCAACACAGTTTTACAACAAAGAGTAGTGCAAAGCGATAATATTTATTTTATTTTTTCGAATTTATATATGCTTTAATTTTGAACACACACACACGAGTGGGTTATAATGAACACTATACTTCATGTGGGAACTAGAAACGGTGCTTATTTATTATAATTTTATAGTTCATCTTATTGTATTTTAGTGCTATTAGCACTAGCACTAAAATGTAACAAGATATGCTATAATTTTTTTTTAAAAAAAAATTAGCACTAAAATATAATAAAGTAAGCTAAAAACTCATCGGTAAATAAACACCGTTCCTGGTTCTCACACGAAGAGACTAGTATCTATTCGTCATCATGGATTTTCCTTTTTTATCTGGTTTGTTTCCATCTTGGGCTTGAACTATATATTCATCTATTACTTTAAGGATTTTCCACACAAAATTGCATCACATACACGAGATTGAAGAAGCTGAAATCATTGGCATAAATTGTATCTTTAGATACTTTCTACTTTCCAATTTTCCATGTTAGTTTCTGTACTCAATTTAATTTCTTTATAATTTGAATACACTATGAGTAACTAAACTAGTTGAGATCACAGGGTTATTGGATGTTTTATGGATTCTAAGATTTAATTTAATCTATTGTTCATTTATATCACTTATTTGTGCATCCTTGGTGAATGTTGTCTTGTGTGATTGTTTGATCAGGTTTTGCACTTACGTAGTTAATCTATATCACTCGAAAGAGGTTAGTATATTAACAGATTATGATTTCAAAACACGAGTTTGCTAGATTAAAAGATTAGTAGGTTCCGTGAGCAGAATAAATATACGAGGTTCTAATTGAAGTTAAATAATAATTCGGAATCAAAAGATAAGAGTTAAAATTTAGTCCAGATTTATAACTTGCTCAAAAGAGAGGTTTAAATACATTAATAATTATCCTACATGAATTAGAATTAAAATGGTTAAATATATTATGTGAGATTATAGAACCATTTAACTACAATACCCGATTATATGTTTTCTCCTGATTTCTTGAGGTTAGTTAATTGTTCGTTCTAAGTTAGTAGTTTTCTGTTTGATTTAATTAGTTTTATTAATTGAAAATCAAAAGCTTTATTTCGTTCATCTAGATTAAGTAAAACATATTATTTAGGTGCTTAGCCGATTAGATAATCAGTCTCTATGAATATGACTTTGTTCATCAATATTTTATGAGTGAATATATGTTTATAACCAAACTTAATTTACGAAATTCTTTAATAACCAAAGTCTGTAATATATTCTTTTCTAGCCAATCCAATCTTTTAGGACCATTTTGGCCTTGAAGGACCTGAGTCTAATAAGGCACTTGTGAAAGTGTCCTAGTTGGTTTGTGATAAATTTGATTTACTCTTTGATTTATTCTAAGTTGCCACTTGCTTGAAAATTGGTATCAGAGCCTAAGTAATTTTATTTAGGAATGATATTTTATTTATTATTAAAAGTAATATCCTAACGAAGGAGACACCCAGAAAATATGGATTCGAACATTTGTTCGAAATGTTTTTATTTCAGAAGGTACCTTCAAATTTTGAAGGAACTTGAGGAAAGTCACAAGGAGAGGCTATCCTACTGGGAAGCCCAATACGAAAAGAGATTCCTATCGGAGTCAAGCTTGGAGGAAATAGAGCAGTGTATTTCCCAAAGACAAGCTCAAATGAACTTGTTAATGGTGAATAATCTGCTACAATGCGATTTAATGAACCATCAACAAAGGGCACACCAAAACCACGGTTGATGGAACAAAGAAACTATGAGATAACTCCCAGATTCAAAGAGATCGTGGCAGACACATCTAAAATCTCGTAGGATTTACGAGAGATCCAGAAGACGGTACAAAATTACGAAAATCACACGTATGGAGTACCACAAGAAGTAAGGCAAATTTCAATAAAACAAGATGAAATTCTAACCATCTTGTTAGAAATTCAAAAGAAGATCCAGACACTAGAATTAAATCAGACATGTTCTAGTAGAAGGAAACCCATCAACTTTGGCAAAGTGAATTTCACACCAAAGGCCAAAGAAGAACCCAAGAAATCGAAGGACGAAAGGATTTACCAATTGTTAAGACAAATCAGAGAATGACGTCCCTCGAAAGGATAGGATTGGAAGATCTACAAGAATTGGCAGAGTCATTTGCCAATATGAAGATGGTAGATCTGAAGATGAATACAGGAGATGGGGCTTTAATCCCTCGTGGATACCATCAGGTACCCCCGGAACAACAAGTGTCGCAGGTGCCACCAGCCCAACAGCAACAGGAAGGAGGCCCAGCACAAGATGTTCTCATGAGAGCCCACGAGGACTTTCATGTTGGAGATCAACACAGGAGAGAGAGGCCCAATACGAACAATCTTAAGGGAACTAGGGTAATGAAACAGATCCCTAAGTTCCGAGATACGCCTCTCGGGAGAACGAGCCTTGATCCCATACATCCGTATGGACTCATGCTCAATATTGACGATATTGACTTCAAGGACATCGATATGATTATTGATGATTGGTCATCATCGATGAGAATAGCAGTAGGAACATTGGATCTAGAAAAGGAGGGATTCATCAAGCTGTTAGAAATGAGTTTGTTGGGTGTAGCCAAAACGTTATGGTCAAGATTTGCACCAGCAGTCAAAGAAGAAACCTTGGAGCCAGCCTCATACACGGAGATCGTGGATAGAATGGCTTTCTGGTTTAAACTCACCTTCTTGGGAGCAAACAATTTCGGAAGTGCAGATTTCGAAAAGAGGAAGAATTATTCTCAAGCTATTTTAAACCTGAGACTAAACAACATGGAGAATGAGTCAATTGACCAATTCTTCAAGTTATACCACATCTACCAATGGAATTCAAATGTGGATGAAAGGGTCCGTGTAGAGATTTTCTTCACAAAGTTCCCGAGTCCCTGGAAGGAAATGTTCATTAAAGAATACATTCCAGGAGATCCTGATAATGTTGGGAAGAGAATGTCTTTTGTCAAACAAAAACTATCCGAATGGTGCGGACATGCCATTCTGCAAAAGAATTACAAGAGGTTAAAGAGGATGAATAAATATTCCCCTCTTGACTGCACAGCCAATGATCTGCCGACCATCATTGGAGGAGAATCTCAAAGGCTACGGAAGAACAAGAAACACAGAGTTCATCCTTATGCCAAAGAAGAATTCTCAAGAAAAAGGACTTGGAAATCGAGGAGCAGATGGACCAGGCAAAAGGCCAGATTTTACAAATCTGGACAAAGAAGGGGTCCTTCTAGAGACAGGACATCACAAAGTTCATCAAGTCGAACTCCCGCGAGAAAAACTTTCAGAAGAGCCCATACGATGACAAATGAAAGTTTTAAAGATTGCAACTGCTAGACTTGCGGTGCAAGAGGACATATTTCGATAGATTGTCCAGAAAAAGAGAGGAGTCAAAAGCTTCGAAGGTGCACCAGACATCGAGGAAACGGTTTACTACCAAGACTTGGTACAAGTCTACCAATTTGAGGATATACCCTCAGATGAGAGTATATATGAAGAAGAATAAGTATTTAGCAATGAAAGTATTGATAGGAGATCAGAGACTCTGAATCAGACTGGAGTTGAGGTTTTCCATCAAGAGCAAGTGGACGAAACTGGATATTCCAGTCAAACCACTATCTCACAAAGCATGATCGACAAAATCATGAACAAGAGCCTTAATATCCAAAGATATCAAAGCTTTTCAGCCAGACAGATTGATTAATTGCTCCACAATTTTAGTCTGAAAAGCAGGAAGCACAATGTAATCTATAAGATTACTAGAAGAGAGATGTCGTTTCCTATAGAGCTTACGGGGAATTAAGTTGAGCTACAACTGATTCTATACAGTGAAGTTCAAGAAAAGCTGGGAAGGATGAGACCAGAGATAAAGGATACCATATCCTGGATCCACATCGGGGTTGTCCAGATAGTCCTCAAATCCACACTACCCGCAGGTGTTGATACGCCCATTGATATTGCAATATGCGATAAGCGTATCAGAAATAACAGAGATTCCTTGTTAGGAACTATATCAGGAAATCTCTGTGCCAAGCAGATTATAGGGGTAATATATCTGAAGATATCCAATAATCTAAAAGATAGAGATTTCAGTCGAGCCCTGACGTTGTACCAAGAATTCAAAAGAAATGATATCAGCTATGAGGGAAATCGTCCGTTTTCTTTAACATATCAGGTGTCTTACGCGCTTTCCAATTCACATCACACAGATTTATTTCTGGGAAAGCAATTTATCGAGATACCAGACGTATTCTCAAAGGTGGCATAGGCAATCCATCCAGACAGATCAGAAATGTCGCTACCAAGAGAGATAAACATTCGAGTGAGAGACAAACCATTGTTGAAATACAATGAGAGCCTCAAGTTGGAAGGCAAAAGACTGTCATTCCAAGGAGATAGGATTGTGACAAATCCATGGTCTCAGTCCTCAAGAGCAAGTTTCCAAGAAAATCTCAGGCGACCCAGGCAAGCTAAAATAAAAATCAAATGCCCAGAAGGTTGGATAGAGACCGATACAAGATTCGACAGTACAAGATGGGAAAATAATTTCCCTTGTGATGTCTTGTATGGTTTACAACAACCAAAAGTTGGCCACTATAAGAGAACTCTCGATATAGAGGCTATGACAATGGAGGTACGAGGAAGAGTCGGAAGAGAAGCAGGAGTCCTAATCTTAGGACTTGACTTCTTAGAAAGGTTCAAGCCGTGGGAGCTGAAGGAAGATGGGATGATGATCACCTTTAATGGAAAACAACTGGTGATTGTATGACTAGCCCATTCTCCATATACATCTCACTAGGGATGTTATACGAAGAGTATAAGGCTAAATACTTTGCAGCCTATATCGACTCAGGAGCAGGAATTTGTATTGCAAAAAGAGGAATCTCTCCAGAAGAATTAGAAGAGGATTTAAATCCAATTGCTGGAAGAGATTTCTCGAAAAGAGTTTTGCTCATATCAAAAGGAGTAAAGCAGTCGGAAATTTTGATTGGAGGAGCAGGAGATACACCATGGTATAAGGTGAAAACTCCACCAATCTATTTTTATGATACAGGGGCAGACATCCTGCTAGGAAACAATTTCCTACAAATGTTCAAAAAGTATACGCAGGACAATACCAATCGAAGACTAATCTTTACGACGATCTGTGACCATGAGATCATTGTCCAGCAGCTAAAAGGGGCATTCAATCGACAAATGCCACTACGATTTCACAGCAAGTGTGGTGATGAAGGACATCTTCGACACCCAAAAATGCAGGACAAAAGAAAATTCGGAGAAGTAGTTCTAAGTTTTCGTAGAGAAAAGGATCTTGAAGAACAAGATATCCAAATCCTCAAGACTTCTTTAATATCACATCAAGATATTAAGGACGAAGCAAAGATATCCCTCGAAGACGTCAAGCGGAAGATAGCCAGAAACTATAATGAAAATCCGCTAGCTTAGGGGGGGGAAGAACCAACTCAAAGCAACCTTGAAGGTTAAGGCTGGAAAATAGTTTGAGTTCGTTAGATACAAGCCTATCCTGATGAACATCAAAGATCAAAAGGATATGCAAGCAATCATCAAAGAACACATTGATCTCAAGCTGATTGAACCAGAGAATTCGCCATACAGCAGCCCCAGATTCTTAGCAAGGAATCATGGTAAGATTAAAAGAGGTAAACCAAGGCTAGTCATTAATTACAAAGGGATTAATGACATTCTTGAGTTTGACGGATATTTTATCCCAAGTAGAGAACATCTTATTAACTGCATACGGAATGCTAGGATATTCTCTAAGTTTGATTGCAAGTCAGGTTTCTACCAGATTCGCATGGACGAGGAAAGCAAAAGGTTTACAGCCTTTTCAACACCACAAGGGCATTATGTCTAGAATGCAATGCCGATGGGGTTAGCCAACGCACCCCAAATATTTCAGAGGAAAATGGATAATCTTTTTAAAGATTATTTTTCTTTTATATTTGTCTATATTGATGACATTCTAATTGCATTAAAAGGTATAGATAAACATCTCAAACATCTGGAGATCTTTGCAGATGTTTGTCATAAAGAGGGCCTTGTGCGGTCAGAAAAGAAGACAGTAATAACTACCCGGAAGATGGAATTTCTGGGAATCGAGGTGGATGAATCAAGAATCATTCAGCAAAATCATATTGTAGAAAGGGTGCAGAAGTTCCCTGATGTTCTTAAAGAAAAGAAGCAATTACAGAGTTTTCTGGGAGTTAATTTTGCAGGAATCTTTATAAAAATCTTGCAAAAATAGGAAGGTGTCCAGTAACCTTCTAAAGAAGGATACCCCATTTGTATGGACCAACGAACATCAACAAGGAATCAGGCAGTTAAAGGAGATATGCAAAAATCTCCCAAAACTAGCTATACCACAAGATGAGGATGAATTGATCCTCTATACAAATGCAAGTGATCATTGGTGGGTAGCCGTGCTTACAAAGATCACACCCAACGGAGAGGAGCCCTGTAGATATTGCAGTGGTCTCTTTTCAGATAGCGAGGCCATTCGATGGCATATCAATGAAAAGGAGTTCTTTGCAGTTCGAAAGACATTTAAAAAATGGCCTATGTTTCTCTTAGAAAAGAAGTTCACTCTAAAAGTTGATAACACACAAGTTAAAGCTTTCTTGAAAAATAAAATTGAATCTAAACCTGAGAAAGCTAGACTAATAAGATGGCAAACGGAATGTCAATATTATTTATTTGACATTATTGTGATAAAATCTCATGAAAATATTCTTGCAGATTTCCTAATGAGAGATGGAAGCGATTGAGGTCGATGCCATCATGATTGCGCAGAGGCACTTTACTGAAAATATGGAGTTGCTTCAGCGTGAATGGAACGAGCTGGTTCTTCATACTGAACAAGCAGGATAGAATACAACAAGTAGACCAAAATAAGCTCAACGAGAGAATACGAGCATGTGTAAAGACTCAGGGGCAGCTCTGGTCAGCTATGCATGAACCCCTCCTCCGGGCCATCAACTTACCATTGATGAAAGGAGAGTTAGCAGTACCGACCTGTAAAATGGAAGCAGGGGATTCAAATACCCCTAGCACGAGCTCTAAGCCGGTGATTTCTAAAGAAACACAGACTCAAGAAAAAATTGAGGGTCAAGGATCACACTCTGAACCATCAAGTCAACCCAGCACCTCTGGGGTTAAAGAGGGAGAGATTAATCTTAGACCCATGACGGGTACCTCTAAGATTAATACTAACAAGACTGGAGCTTCATCTTGGCAGGTTTATCAAGCTAACTGGGAGAAGCTCTATACTAGACAGGGAATCAATTCGTCTAAAACAAAGGTTGATATCTCTGGAAAGTACCCAAGGGTGTGGATGTTACCATGAACCAATCCACACGAAGTCAAGCAATGGTATCACTCTGGGGCATTAACTTCAATTCAGACCATGTCACCAGGCTTCCCAGAAATCAAGTGTCTACCAAAGTGGATACAGGAAGCCGTGCAAGAGTCCTGGGCTAACAATGATATGCTTAGCCGAGGAGATGTTCTTGAACTATACTTCATCAGTGCTGCTCCGGAACCAGTAGGGAAAGGGAATCATGAGGCCTTCACTACATAAGGCTTCAAAGGCCAGATTCCAGAAAATGGGGTGATATCAGAACCTCATCTGAAGAAATCCCACTAATCGCCTCGATTACCAGAAGATCAAATATCGACTAGGCGAGCATGGGGATTATGGGTCTGTCTCATTGAGATGGACAAAGTCAAGTTCTCATTCAAGTTTTTCCACAATTCTACGAATGGATCATTCCTGTTAAATACCATGACAGGGAGAACAACGAGATTTGCTGAGGATCTGTTCGAGAAGAAAAGGTCCTTGATATGGGAGAGCAAGCTTGCTATGGGCAAAGAAACCCATCGCAAGTACTGCAACATGGCTCATTTTGGGCAATGGGACAATCGAGTATGCTCGGATTGCCAGAACCAGAAGGAGCCAGAGTTCGGAAAAGGGTTCCGTCCAAGGATGGAATGAAAGCGAGCGAGGGAGGATAAGCATCCAATGCTGAAAACAAGGATACCAAGAGCCCCACCAAAAAAGTAGCTGCCCGACAAGGGAATGTGGAGACATGTGATCACAAATCATGTAACCCAAGAGAAAAGGCCACTAGCACCAAACGACAGAAGCTGAGTGGTCCAACACAAGAGGCACATGGTGCCATTATTTGTGGGTACCTCCACCCACAACCACTTTCACTTGAGGATAAAGGAATGGGGCCCGACCACTAATTCAAAAGATAGTGTCGGCAGAAGGGGCCACTCACGTGAATTGCAGAGTTAAATAATGGAGTTGGTAAAGTAGAATGATCCCCCTTCTATAAAACAAGAAATTGGAGGAAGAGAGGATTATCGAACATTTTCTTATCTTTCTTCAAAAATTGTAATAGTTATAATATTTTGAGTGTTCTTAGTTTATGAGCGTGGTGAGGATTCTAGCTACCATGTGTAGCTAAACAAGTTTGTCTCCTCCCTAAAGGAGATTTACTTATTTATAATAAATGTATTATTATTCCTAAATAAAATTCAGGCTTTTGCTCATCCCTTGTGTTCATCATATATATATATATATACTATATACCAGAAAATTACTCTACACCCCGTGTAGGAAACGAACGTGGGTTGTGCTGTGTGTTACTGAAGGAGTTCGTCGCTGGAAACCATAGGTTGCGATTGTGTGGTTGGAGAGGCCGTAAAATTCCGACGAAAATACCCGGCAACATTCCGGTCAAAAAGGTATGAATCTGGTTTATAGTATTATGTATTTCATTTACGAAAGCATGATGGGCCTGATATGGTCGTAATGGACTATTTCCGTTTGATCCTGAAAGTGGCATTCTAGGAATAAATATAAAGATAATCATTTGAGGGCATGATAGTCATTTGATCTTGGGTTTGGTTAGAAAAGAAATTCTCAGAAACCTTGGTTAGAAAAGAATTTGGTATTCTAAATTTGGTTATTTTTAATTTCCTCCCATATTTTATTATAATTTTTCGTACATTTACGAGCCATAATTTAGGTGAAATAAAATAGCCGACACATACAAACAATACCCAAATAAAAAGTTGTATCATGACTAATAACAAAGGACCTCGTACGGTTACCCACTCCTCAATGTATCTACACAAAAAGGACCTCATTCGGGGTTTACCCAGTGCGCACCACGGTAGCGGCTGCGGGTTACCCTCGACATCCAAAAAAAAAAAAAAGGACCTCATTCGATTTAATGAAATACATAAACAAATTATACTGCCGAGAAAAATAAAATTGTCTATTATATATTATGTGTTATATTTAGTATCACAATATCTAAATTAGCAACAGATGACCACATCATATCTCTCAAAAGTCAAAACTAATTGCTTCTAAGAAAAAGTGAAAAATGATTAAATATTTTCAGAAAACTACAGTTCATTTTTAACTACGTACACTCTATATGTATACGAAAAAAAACAATTGTTAATTGGCCTCCTTAATTCCATCTATTCTTGCATTATTAAACTTTATATTTTTTGCCTTTTGTTTTATTAAATTTAGGTTATATTCAATTTTTTGAATTTATTCTATAATTTTCAGGATTTATATTTTTCAATTTTGATTCATTTTTTAATTCTTCAGGGTTCATTTTTCAATTGTTGGGTTCTTTGTTCAATTTTTAAGGTTTACATTTATTTTTCATGGTGTATTTTTCAATTTTTAGGGTTTATTTATTTTTAATTAGTTTATGTCGGGTTAATTGCTAAAAAATTCAACACCTTTGAACGAATTTGTAATTTAAACTCAACTTTTAAAATGTTGCAATAATAGCTCAACTTCTTAATTTGTAGCAAAATAGAAACATAAAAAAAATTCGACTATTAGAAAACTGATGTTGTACAATAAAAATCACTCATATTCGATACTCCAAAATTGAATTAATGTGTACATGTGGAAAAAATATTGCGACATCATAATTTCAATGATCGGAAAAAAACTGACGGTGTCGAATTTGCTACAAATTATAAGATTGTGATAATATTACAACGTTTTAAAAGTCGTGTTTAAATTACAAATTAACCCTTTTATGTTTGAAGAAAAAAAATATTATGTTTGTACACAATTTTAGCAACGAACCCTTTTATGTTTGAAGGATAAAAAAATTAAATTTGTACACAATTTTACATGAAAGAAAATTATTATTTTTCCTTGTGATGTCCATATTCTCCAATTGCCTACATAGATACTAAATATTGTGTAATAATAGAGGTGCACATTAAACCTACCCACTTGGATAGGAAAAGCAATAACATCGTGCTGCGGTTTAATTGGATTTTGAACATCGTTAAAGAAGATGTTAATTTTTGCAACAATTATATATTATTCATGTTATAATTGGAAAATAAGATAATAGTTAGGGTTGATATTCATGCGTGTTAGACACGACACAAAAAAAATACGAATATGATTTGTTAAGAATTGGTTCGATATGAATACAAACACGATCTTATTTTAGATAAACATGAACATGACACGTGATGCAATCCTCGCCGGAAGATGGTTGACGATGGAAATCCCTCCCAGAAGTATTAGGTTACAACAGTAGGGTTGATAGAGAATCTCGAACCATAACTTCATAACGACAAAGAATCATGACAATGGTTGCAGTGATCGATGGTGATTGGAAATATGAACTCAAAATTATTGTGTAGATGCCACAAATAGATATGTTGTTCTGTTTGATAAGTCGCAATATTAAATTCATGGTGTTCTCGTGAAATCAAATAAATCTCCAGAGACAATAAAACTCACAGTTTTAACTGAATAGTAATAATGATGTGTCTACAATAATAAAATTCAACCCTTATATAGTTGTGACAAAAATATGGCAACCCTAAAATTATATCCCAATTAAACTAGGAAATAAAAGAACAAAATTTGGATAAAGTCTATACAGGCGTGACATGGGACGACTCGCGCCCTCAATTGTGCTGCACCTCAAGCCCGAACCAAGTTGAAACACCCTACAGTATTAGTGCAGTTCATTCGCACCTCCACTCACGCTGCACCTCGCGCCTGGTGGCACGACCAGTCACTCGCGCTCTGCGACGTGATCGGTGTGCTCGCACTATAACTTAAGATAAGTAACTTCTACTTGTGCTCAGGTTCAGCTCCTTCAACGGATCGTTTAGATATCTCTCAGCTTCAGACTTCATGAATGAACCCATTGAGAACCTCCTTGAACTCCCTAGCTCTCGATCTAGTCACCGGATCCTTTCGGCACTAAGGACCGGATACATTTTCGGTATGATCTGCATCAACACGAACACGAAAATCATGATTTTTATCGTGCCAACATGACACGATAGCAGCATAGTATAAAATAACTAGTTATACATATTAATTCAAAATTATAATTTAAAAAATAAATCTTAAATTAAATAACTGAGTTTTGACTAAAATTTTAAATTAAATGATATGCTAATTTATTATATATAATGTATATATATATTTATGTACACACACACATATATATATATATATAAATAATATTAATTGGTTAAATATTTACTAGCCCTTATGCTAATTATAAATTTTGGGGGCCTAATATTAAAAAAAATGGATTAATTAAAATCAAATACACAAACTTTGACAAAATTTATAATTTAGACACAAACTTTAAAAGTTTGCACTTAACATTCAAACTTGTTTTTTTTACGAAATAGACAGCTCCAATTTTTATTTTTTCCTCCGACGAACGGAAAAATAACTTAGGCAAAAAAAGTTGTGTTGTGCTTAATTACATGGAAAATATTTTCACCTCATCACAAAACGACGTTGTTTTGTATTTAAAAGAAATTAAAAGTAACAAAAATCAAAATTGTACATTCTTCATCTACTCTTCGTTTAGACATAAATGACGCCGTTTTGCAATAAGGTGAAAAATATTTTCCATATCGTTGTGGAACGATATGATTTTTGTGTCACATCAATTTTCATTAGCCGGAAGAAATTGGGGAGGGGGGTCTATTTTGTATAAAAAAAAATACAAGATTGTGTTTCAATTGCAAACTTTTGAAGTCCCGGTGGAGATGGCCTATTGGTTGAGTGAGATTGCTTGGAGACCAAATGTCACGGGTTCGAATCTCCTCAATACCACAGGTCGGGTGTAAGTAAGTAAAAAAAAATTACAAACTTTTGAAGAATGTGTCTAAATTACAAATCATGTCAAAGTCTGTTTATTAAATCATAATAAACCCTAAAAACACTCAATTTTAATTTTAAAACATTAATATTTTACAATTATATTTTGACAAAAATAACTCCAAAACTTCAAATTACTTTATTTATATTATTGATGACATCCCAATAAAACCGCAAACTAATATGAGAGAGATTGGAGATTCCATATTTTTTATTAATTATTAAAAACATACATGAACCAAAAACTAAAAAAAATAAAAAATTGGACCCTCTAAATTTAGAGATCATATGCAAAAGTTTTTTTGCACACCCTAATCGCTGGCTAAGGTATTGTGTCATGTAAAAAATTGAGGGACCTAAAAAAAAGTTGTGATTTTATAATGCAAAAATGATTGACTAAATTCAAAATATTGTATCACAGGCCTAATATTTCCTACAGATTCGGGCCTGTTATGGACTATTGAAATTATATATTATGGTACTTTATTTCATACGTTTCTAAAACCTTATATGTGGAAAATTCATACAATGATAATCTAAAAATATCATTTGGACACGTCTGACTGGTTAAACAAGGAGACAGACGATCAATTTTTGAATTCAAACCAATCAATTCAGTTTTTAAGTTGGATTGAGATTGAGAATTGAGATGACTGTTCTTTAATTAATAAAAATAAATTTATTCGCTTAGTATGTTCACTGTAATAAATGAATTGTTTCAGGACCAGTACTTTCTGATTATTTTTATTGAGATGCTTTCTTATCAATTCCATTAGACAGACAGCTGATGAAGGTTTATATTTTTCCCCAAAAAAAATAAATTAAATTAATTTAATTGGATCATCTATAGTTCTCACCACTACAATATAATTATCCTCAATTATTTTCTAATGATTGAATTCTCGAAAGATAACTGGGGTTTTGTGGTAGCCATATAAAATTATTCACTATTATGATGCTCAATTAGTTACAATTTACAAAGTCAACATGTAAGATGGTTTTCTTTTTTTTTTAGGAAAAGTCAAAGCTATTTTAACAAACTAGAATATAAAAGGATTCGGAATTTAAATGGTCAAAAGTAGATAACAAAATATTTTTTTAGTAAAAAAGATAAAGTTACTCCTTTTCAGTCACACAAAAGATCTCGGGTGCATATGCACCTGAAAAGGATATTAATTGACGAATATGCACCCAAAAAGGGTGTTAACGGGTGCAAAAGCATGTCCTCTCAGGTGCAAGGAATCCAAGACGCCACCCTTTCATGACATAAAGGCCCCGTTTGGTTGACACGGAATCTGACTTGGGAAAGTAATTTGATTCTCCATTTTAACATTACTGTGTTTGGTTCATTTTTTATGTAATATGGAAAGTAATCACATTCTTCAAAACAAGGAAAATTATGCAACTTTCATGGATTCTGAATACCTACTCCAACTAGGTATTCTTTTTCCTTGTTTTGGGGAATCTGGTGTTAAATGATTTCATTGTTCGATTTCTTCATTTATTATTATTTATTTTTTTTATAAATTATTATTATGTTTTAAAATTGAAAAAATAAGATTTATTATTATCTTTTTTTTATTATTAATACTAAGTTTGGATTAAAAAATTTCAATAAAAAATGTGTAAAATAAAAAAAATAGAAAATTTTATAAATGAAAAAAAAGAAATTAAAAAATGTGATACTTTTTTTATTGAAGAAATTACGACCAAAATTCGACCATTTTATCAATTATTTTTTGGCATTTCTATCAAAATTACAATAATATCATTTTTGAGACAACATTGCGGACTAAACGATGACCATACCATTGTCAATATAGATAATTTTGATTTCTAATTCAATAAAAAATATTTATATAGATAATTTTGATTTTCAATTCAATAAATAATATTTGGATCACCAATACAATATTTACCTTAATTGATTATTTTTTAGTGATATCATTTTATTTAAATTGAAATAATATGTTGCATTCAATATCTATAGTACTAATGCAAATCGAAGAATTATACATTATATGGTTCGTAATTTAAATTTATAAATATTGGTAGTATGAAATAAGATATAGTATATATTTTAAATATTTAATTATCTATTCTTGTTTAAATCTAATTCAATAATAAACAGAGAATCATTGTAATTTTCTTGTCGTGTTCCAAACACAGAATAAAGAATCTGTTAGTAATCATTTTCCTTAAAATCACATTCCCAGAATCATATTCCCAAAAAACTTTACTTTCCTGCCAACCAAACGAGCCCAAAGATCTTTATTGTTTAGGTGTATCCAAATGAACAATATCTAAAATAAATTATTAAAAGGACATGGATATTTAATAATGAGAGAGAGCTACCTATAATTTGGCCGAATCACGGTAATTTTATCTCGTTCTTTAATACTTTTCACATATGCTCTAAGACTTCAGTTCAATTTATTTATTTTTGAATTTTTTTTTCAAAGCTACTTGCAATCACTATATATAGGTGTATTTTTAGTAGTTTAACTTAAAATACTAATAGAATTCAAATTCGTAAATATTCAATCATGAATCTGCTACTCCATCACTAAACTTACAATTCAATGTTTCTACTATAAATTGCGTTTTATTTGCTCCTTCAGGAATATTCCAACTTCTTTTCTTCGTATAGGTAAAAAAAATATTAGTCAACCCAACTTATTAAAATCTAAAAAAAAAATGTCCGCATATGATTTCGAGAACTAATATGTACTAAATGATCACGAGTGGAGTGTGTGTGTGTGTATTAAAGAAGTATAAATCATGAGTATATTGATGGTATTATTTAATACATATAAAAATTAGTATAAATGTTAAAAAAAAACAATAGGGTATCTTGTTTTTCTCATACAAATATTCGTAGTATAAGTATATATAGAAATGAGATCAAATAAGAACTATTTCTTGGTGTGATAAATGGAATCGATCCTTGGTATTCAATTTCATGATCTGATCGGTTGAGATTTAATAATAAAAAAAAAGCTTAGGAAATCTCGTAAATAAATAGAATTGAAAAAAATATTGTGGCATTTTTGTAAATACCAATATTACAAAAGATATATTTTTTTGCAAAAAACAAAAGCATGAGGACATTTTCGTTAATATCACGCCATCCATAACATTGCTTATTTTCTCGATAAACATTTTTGCATGTGTTATACAAAATATTAATTAGGTATGCCATATTATTTAATGGTATTTAATTCTCCCACCTTTTCCATTTAAATGTCATTTTGGATGAATGCACACAAATTAATAAATTAATTAAATTACCTAATATACCCTTGTGTGAATACATTAAATTAGTTAAATATAGATGTTTGAATGGTTTAAATGAGGGTAAATGTGAGAAAATTGTGAATTTTATGTCTCGAATTTGTAGAATGACATTTTTTTAAACAAAATTAAAAGGTTAGAATGTCATTTATATAGAAACGGAGGGAGTAAGAAAAAGGAACGGACAAATATAACAATACAATATATATTCGAGCTCGAGTCATGTTCGACTACTTGAATAAATTAAAGCTCGTTTCAACTCGATTACAATGCTAAAATACTACATACACATTAAAATACAATATTTTTAAAATGTTAATATAAAACGTAAAATGTTATTTACGTATAAAAAAATTGAAAATCTTATCCGTCCATATAATCAATTTAAACCATCGTCCAAATTAATTAATTACTAATTAAGTTTTTTTTTTTACTCACATATCCGACCTGTGGCATTGAGAAGGTTCGAATCAGTGACCTTTAGTCTCCAAACTAGATCGTCCCCACCGGGATTAATTAATTACTAATTAAGTTAACACATCGGGACTCAATTCACATGTGATCTTTTTCCTATATACATATATATATATATATATATATTGATTGACGGACATCATATAGCAAATCCGAAAAGTCCCAAAAATTCAATAACTTTGATAAGAACATAACGAAATTAAACTTGAATAATTGATGTATTGAAAACCCTAATGTGAAAGTAATTAAACACGTACGAATAGGGCTATCCGAATTGGTGTCAAAATCAAAACCAAAATGTTTGTTTCAACTTTCAACTTTGAAGTGAATACGACACGACCAACTCATATGACTCATGTCGATCACAATATTTCTATTTCGACTCGTAAATTAATTTCAATTTCAACCAATCGCTTTACACTTTGAATTTTTTATGTAAAAACTATAAATAATTGAACCTGTAAAGGTGTGACATTTAACTCTAGCATATTTCGATTGAATTAGGAAATTGACGTACTAGCTTCACACGTAGCATGGATAAGGGCTGTGTATCTCGATCGTCTTCGAATTATTGATGTTAGTTGCCAATTATAAATCTACATTAATAGCAAGGAAAGATAATGATGAGATACATGGATCACGACATTTCTCTACCAAATTATATATTTTACCAAATTTCTATAATTTTAAATTTCCGGACTAAACCATTTATTGAAGTTCTAATTAAGGACTGCAAAACTTCTAGCTAGGGACGTCTGAACTTGTCACCCTTAATTTTTCGAATGTAATTTATTTCTTCTGTGTTACTTTCGAATAATGGTTACGGATTACTTTCATTCAAATAAAAAGGAGCGCTGGGAATTAAACCTTAACCAAACTAAAATGATCAAATTGAATTGTTCAATTTGGACCTGAATGGACGTTATTTTGTACTTCGTTTGGTTCGTTTAGCGAAGTTAAAAACCAAATTAAATTTTAGTTTGTTAACCAAACAACTAATCCGTTTGGATTTAAAATCATATTACCATAATTAAATTATAGCATAACAATCCTATGTCATGAGGAAATCAATAAAGTCCTAGTCTAATTAAGAATGTAACGTAACAAAAAGTTATACTAAAATAATAGGATGAATTCATCAATACCCAACATTTCACTATTTTTATACTTTTGTCGCGAACTTTTAAAAGTAACACATTAGTACTAAACGTTTATATAATTAACAGTACTTTTACTATTAGTGAAACATACTGACAGTCTAAATAATGATATGGACCGCCAGAAAACCTACAAGAATTTTCACTCTATTTTTTAAATGATGTGGAATTCTATTTAATCATACCAGACTACACGTTGTTGTTTAACATATAAAATAAAATAAAAATGAATTTCAATCAATCGTTTGTGTTAGGTAGCATCATCGATTGCTATTTGGGAGTTGGGGTTCTTGTGAAATGAGAAACTCAACTCCCAATTTTCCTTATAATCAGTGTGAAATTCATTTATTTTTTTAAATTTATGTGTTAAATGACGTCATGTAGTCTAATATGATTAAAATAAGCTTTCATGTCATTTAAAAAAATAAAATGGAAATCCACGTAAGTTTTCCAGTGATCCATATCATTATTGTCTGCCGAAATTTTTTACTGGTGCTAAAAATATAATTACGCAAATGTTAAGTACTCATGAGTTAGTTACTTTTGAAATATCGGGATAAAAATGTAAAAAAAATGAAACATATTAAGTATTAATATGTAATTAACCCAAAATAATATATCCATTACGTAATTAAAATTAAAAAAATTATCCAACTAACCAAAGATCCTAACTTAAGGAAATTTTACCTTAATAATCCAATCACTAATACATTTTAATATTTTTTTTTATTATCTATCTAATATAATTTTATTATTTTTTAAATGATGTATAAATGGTTGGGATACATGGTAGAATTGACCCCTACTTATCACATAATATAGGTGGTAGTAGTGTGATTTGACTAGCACATAGAGACATAGTGGTGGCTGTGCCCCCCTTCCCCCTATATATATCCCCCCTATATATATAAAGTCCAAATTGAAAATAAATAGATTAATTCTTTATTTATTACTTAGATAATTAATTAAATAAAAAAATTAGTTTTTAATCTCATTTATGATTGATGATTTTTTAGTTAACTCAAATGAGTTACTAATTTTTTTTTATGTTGAATCAATCATTGATGAGTTTGATGGTATAAAGAAGCGACGTGAACAACTTAAAATGCATAAACATAATAAGATTAGTGAACATTATTTTTTTTTATATTGCTCAAGTTATTTAATATTTTTTATTCATTTGGTTATTTTTTTTATAAACATATAATATGATATAATAATGTTATTTGTTATTTTGCAAAGTTAATTCTACAAGAACAACATTCTACTATGTATGAGAGACTTTGATAATTGACTAGTGTTGTTATTATAAGATAATTTATATTCGTATATTTTTATCGTTTGTTGAATATCTCTGAGCAAAGTACTCATATATTGTGGAAAAAAATATGATTGATGTATATATATGGAGTGGATCATGTGTGAACTCATTCCCCGTGTGAGAACCAGTAACTTATCTAATCCATCAATTGCTTTGATTTAGATTGCCAAAATTTGGCCAATTTTTAGTTAAAGGCGGTGACAAATTTATAATATTTGAGAAAAATAAAAAAACATAATTTTTGGAATCATATAGACAACACTTTAAAACCGTTGTCTATTCTTATAATTTTGTTATGCTAAAATGAGAGTAATATCATGCTATTACGAACATATATACATGCTAATATGAATGTATATCCATACTAGTATGAACATATAATATCCTACTATTAACGAACAATACTACTACTATTATGAGTAAAATTTATGTGTTTTATGAATATTTTTTCATGCTATTATGCGTATACTTTCATGCTATTATGAATATTTTGTCATGCTACTGTGAGTGTAATATCACGCTATTATGGATGAAAAAATATATCTTCGAATAAACATGTGAACAATGGATCTTAAATGAAAGAGCATGAAAAAAGCTTTAATTTGATATATAATTTGCGTAAATCTAATGAAAAATGAGCAAGTTATGGATGTTTAAACTTTAAAGTTTAAATAAAATTTATGTAAGGATGTTGACATTAGCTTTAACCTGGGGGTAAGTTTGACTTTCTCATATTTACCATTATGCCACCACCTTTTTATTTAAATATGAACAATTGAGATCAAAGTATTGTGTGGTTGAGATTAGTTTCTAGTTCCCACATGAGGATTGGTTCTCATACTAACCCTACACCCTACATACATATATATATATATATATATTCAGTTTTTATAATTTGGAATTCAAAAAATTCACCAACCCTACCTAAAAATCCTGGCTCTATTTAATGATTAGGAGGGCTATCGTTTTAAGGCCCGGAAAATAAGTTATAATTTGGGATATGAAAAATTAAAAAATATATATTAATTTAGAATTTGGATGGTTGAAATTATATCAATCTAAGGTCCATAAATTATGTAGTTGGTTTAATTTTTTTATTGAATTATTAAATTCAAATTCATTCATTAGCTATCTATTAAATTTAATAAATAATTTATTAAACATAATTTGAAAATTTGAAATACATGATTCTTTGGGTCTTATATGGGATAGTTGTAAAAAGATCATGAACTTTGAATGAATTTTCAATTTAGAAATAACTTTTAAAATGTTATAATAATAATCCAAACATTTTGATCTGTAACAAAATATATATAGACACCCCAAAAAATTTCAACTATTCATAAATTGACGTTGTTAAAAAAAAAAACTCCCAAATTCAACACCTGAAAACATATTTAATATGTACACATGGGAAAAACATTGTCACGCCATATAATTCCAATCGTTAGAAATTTTTAAGGGGTGTCAAATTTACTGTGAATCAAAATATTGAGTTATTATTGCAATATTTTAAAAGTCGTATCTAAATTGTAAATTTGTTTTAAGTTCATAATATTTGGCAAGTATCTCATCTTATATTGACAATTTCAATCATTCGGGTATAAATTAATTAATAATTTTTATCTTACATGTCTCGAAATATAACTAACTAAGCTTTTGGATTTTGAATCGATAAATCTCTTAATAAGAAATATAAAAAGTGTTATTTACATTAAAAACCACAACATTTATGTTGTTTTATAATTACAACATATACAGTCTTATCATTCTTGCAAATAAAATAAAACATAACATTTAATGTGTTTTGCAATTACAACATGCTCGACAAAATTCCATCAATATTTCAACACTCAAATCTAAATTCATATGGTGTATATTTTTTTTTTAAATATGATTTCGCACATGGAGTGTACACATTTAAACTTGGTCAGACACATCAGAATGAGTTAATTGAAAAAAAAAATGTGAGTGTCGTGATTGCAAAAGTAATTAAAAATGGTGTTTTATTTACAATAATTAAAAAATCATATAATAATTGTAAAATAGTTTAAAAGTTGTAAATTTTAATACAAACGATCTTATGGAAAACGTGGAAAAAAAAAAGATATTTGTGGGTGTAATAACTGAATTGAGTATAATATGAGTATCTTGTTTGGTAGCATAGGAAATATTGGTGAAAAAATAGGGTGTCTTATTATCATTGGTTGCTGCATCCAACACGCAAATAAGTGAGTATAGTGAAAAGTAATAAATGCATATAATATAAATCAAGATAAGCTGCACGCCTACGCACGTGACTATTCAGCAACTACTGTTAATAATTATTTATCTATGCCTAACTTTTACTAACTATTTCCAACATTTGTATCTCAGTCACTATTATTATAGACTGTGCAGCCTATGCTCAAAATACAGCAACTTGCAAATATGTATCTATATTGGCAATGGTTCAGGTGGTAAGAAATATGAAAAAAATTTCTACCATTTAAAATAATGATCTAATAGATGATATGGATGACATAATTTCAAAAGTATATTATAAAAATGGTTAATTTATATTTAGAACACAATAAACAAGGCAAAATAGTCAAATTATAATATGAATCTTGTCATCCTGGATTTTTAAGGGCATTTTTCGAAAGGGAAAGTTGTCATTTTGGTACCCTATGTTTGGCCATTTCTCCATTTTGGTACCTTATGTTTTGTGATAGTCAAAATGGTACCCTAACATGCATAAATATGTCATTTTGGTCTTATGACCTACAATAACAGGTTTTGTTTGGTCAAAATATCCAGTCAAAGGTAATAGGGGCTATTGTGCAATTTTAAAAAATATTAGGGGTCAAAATTTAATATTTAAAAATTATTTATTTTTATTTTTAATTTTAAAAATAATTTTTAAAAATAGTTTATTTTTAATTTGAAAAAAAATAGATTAATATTTGAATATATGAAACGTTTTTTCAAATTAAAAATAAACTAATTTTTTAAAAAAATTATTTTTAAAATTAAATTTAAAAATTATTTTTAAAATTAAAAATAAAAATAAATAATTTTTAAATATTAAATTTTGACCCCTAATATTTTTTAAAATATAATTGCACAATAGCCCCTATTACCTTTGACCGGATACTTTGACCAAAAAAACCTCTTATTGTAGGTCATAAGACCAAAATGTCATATTTGTGCATAGTTAGGGTACCATTTTGGCCATTACAAAACATAAGGTACTAAAATGGAGAAATGGCCAAACATAGGGTACCAAAATGGCAATTTTTCCTTTTTCGAAATTTGGAAAAAGTCTACTTTTTTTTTTTTTTTTTTACACTCACACACCCGACCTGTGGTATTGAGAAGATTCGAACCCGTGATCTTTGGTCTCCAAACAATTCTAGAATTTATAGATCTCTTCATAATCTTTTTTTTTCCCCTCTCAAAAGCTGTTTCAGTACTCCTAATGGCCACTTGGTGTGAGCAAATAGCAATAGATTGTGAATAAATTAGTAGCAATAGATTGTGAATAGAATAAAAATAGATTTCAAAGAAAATAACAATACAAAAGTGACAAACACGTTGATTTCTAGATTGTAAAGAAATAAAAGAATATATTGTGGATAATATAGAAATAAATTATGAAGAATATAACAATATATTATTAAGAAAATAGCAATACAAAATTGGGAAAATAGATGCATTGATCTTGTGGTCCCTCCACTCATTTTTCAAACAAAATTCATAAATACATTCTTAATTTCGCGATATCCACATATCATTTGATCAACAATCTCATTTATCCTATTAATTCTCATCCCTCCAAATTATGAAATTAATTGGTTCATAATTCTCACATGAAAATTAATTCGCACATGAATCCAACCCTACTTATATTGATACAAGTGATTTTACACGTATTTCGGGATTGAATTGATAACATTTTGTATAAAAAATCATGTAAGCTGTGTGTTTATGTTTCATTTATATTCTTTGTACAATCTTATGCGTTTGCTTATTTTTAAATATTGTTTTGGTAATAGTGGTGTAAATTGAGTACGAGAGAGCGGGAAATAAATGATAGGCGAGCCCAGAGTGTTTAAAATTGAGTTCTAAGTAGATTTGAGTCAACGGACCAGAGTAGAGTGAAACTTTCCAAAATACCTGTAAGTGTTGAAGCAATTCGATTGAGCCAGGTCGAATTGAGTGACTGTGGAAATGAGCCTCGGGAGATGTTGAGGTCTATTATCACTACTACAAAAACGTACATATGTAACTTTTTGAACCGTTACGTATGATGTTTTGGAACCGTTACATATATTGGTGTTATCTATTATACCAAATATACGCAATGGTGAATAACCATTATCTATACTAACTTTACATAATGGTGTTTAACTGTTGTTTATATTGCCTGAAGCATTACTTATTATAACCGTTATATATTATATAAAACGGCGTTTACAACTAACCATTATATATGATATACCATATGTTATGGTTTTTGGTTAAACCGTTACGTATTATATTTCTTAGGTAATATTGTTTGAGAAACCGTCATATTCGCTAACATAGTTGAAACTTTATTTGGAAAACCGTTACATATTCCTAGATAACGAAAATCGAAGGGCTAGAGTTAGGGCTAAGAATTTCCAGCCCGAAATTTTTTTAACCGAATAGGCCCGAACCAAATAAACCCGAAACTGAATAAGATTGGCACGAAACCAAACGGGTTAAACCGATTGACATCTCTAGTTGAAACTAGCCTCTTCGACGAAGAGATGCAGAAGATGGCTCTAACGGGAGCGGAGGGAGGGAAGAAAAGGTATTTAAGTATTTTTATAATTAATTTATTTTGAATTAATTTTATTTATGGTGTTTAAAGTGAATATTGTGGTGTTTCTGGTTTTTGGTTCACTAGTATTCCTTGTATTTTTGATGTTGTTTGTAAGGACATTTGTAGTCCTGGTTTCTTTCGTTTTCTTTAGAGGGGTACTTTTTTTTCCACATGGTTTTTCATTCTCTGGGTTTTCCATCTGAGTTTTAATGAGGCTCTGGTCCTTTGAGGTATCGTCTTGTGATATTCGGGATTTTTAGATTTGGGTTTATTTTCCATTTTATTTATTCAATTAAAAAAAAACATCCACAGTAAGCCTAAACTGAGGGCTATGGATAGAATTTGGATTTTATTAATCTCTCCATCACGATTTATTTTCGTAAGCCCAACCCAAGCCTAGCTGCCATCAATCTCACTAAGCCCAGTGTTCTTTTCCATAATTACAATAAGGCCTAATGGAAGATATGATGCCTATATTTTTTAAAAAATATTAAAAATATACATTTACATAATATTTTTAAGTAATATTTTATATGCAATTTCTATTGTCATATCAAACCGATATTAATCATATGTAAGATGATATTGCTTTTTTCTTTTTTTATCTCCTGTTGTATTATCGATATTTATTTATTTTTAAAACGACATCGTTATAAAAAACAATCAATGTCATTAACATTGCAGAAGATATAAAAAATAATATCGCCCTACCCATAATTAATCTCACCTTAAAATGACAATAGAAATTTCATATAAAATATTTTAAAAGCATTGTATAAATGTAGAATTTGGATGTTTTTTTATAAAAAGCAGGGCACTCCGATTTGGTTGGCATGGAATCTTAAGTACATGTAATAGCAAACTCTGGGCTTTTTACATATTAAACAGTGAGCTCAAATAATAAATTTCACTAATTACAATAAGACCTTATAGAAAGGAAAAAAAAACACGAATTTTAATTATTTCTTTCAAAATTGTCAATTAAATCACACATTTTAATTTTACTTTTACTATGTAAAATTACGGATGAAATTAAATCACACATTTTCATTTTAATTACTATATACACATGGCATAAATTCAATGATTGAAATACAAGATGAAACACCAACTTAAAATAGATTATCACTCCGTTAAAATTATGGTCAACTTATTATTTTGTCATACTCAGATTAATTTTTGGCCACATATAGACTATTTTGAATTACAAATTAATACTTAATAAACATATAAATCTATGTTACTTTTATTTTACTTTTGACTATTGCATACTTAATGTTTTTGGATGAATCCCATATAAAAGTGGTCCTACTACTCTATTTTTAGTGCCTATTAGAATAGATAAATCGATCCAAGTATCGATCGCGAACAATTAGTTTTCTCAAAGTTCGGCACTAGTGGAGAGTTTCTAATCTAACAATCTCGTTTTAGTGGTATTTTAGTTGTATTTTACCTCTAAAAGGGTCCGACAAAACTTAAAATTAAGGTCTTTTAACTTACATGATGTCGACATCTTTAATATTCAAAATATTCATTATAGAGTATTGTCTTGTATGAAATCGTTTAACGGGTCAAAATTGGTTAAATTTTCATATTCAAATTAAACAAATTCAAATACCAATAAATTAAAACACAAAAAACTATATTAGATTGTATAATTAACGACTCAAAATCTATTATATGGGTGAAAACACATGGAAACTCCATTCTCGGGCCAAGCTATGTAGGGACAAAGGGGGCTATTCCCCCGCGCCGCCCCTCTCATTTTTTATTTTTTTTTTAATTTGTAGGATAGTTTAGTAATTTTATTATTTAATTTTGATGTTTCAAAAATTATATGCGGGGGCTACCCCCGTCGCCCCTCTCATTTTTTTTAATCCGTAGGATAGTTTAGTAATTTTATTATTTAATTTTGATGTTTCAAAAATTATACGCACTTTTCATATATCATTTATATGCTACGGGTACAAGTATCTTTTCCATTATTATTCTTTATATTAACTTTATCATGTACACTTTAAAATTAATTAAGATTTACATATACTCACTTTACCTTCATAGTTGCATTTTGGTCAGAATTTTTTAACGGTTGGAATTCGTAAAAATGAATGAGAAGTGGTGATTCACTTGACAATATACTCTTATTTTGAACACAATGGCCCAGTTAATAAAATATAATACTCATGATCCATCTAAATGTGCTCCAGTATTTGAATGATCTTCTCTCTCTCTCACACACACAGTTGGCCACTTGGGTTAATAAGAGTATTTCTAATTATACTACTGATTTTACTTTGTATGTTTTTATGTGTACTATTAAATTTGTTTTTTGCACTTTACTAATTTTCTATACTTCACATTTTATTCTCACACTACATAATAAATCTTTTTACCCTTCATTCTAAAAAATATCATTTAATCATCGTTAAAAAAAAGAGGAGAAAAATGGATTTTCTTCTTCCTTCTCCAACATCTATTCTCCATTCACCATTCCCACCTCCACTTTTCTTTATCGGCGAGATGTCTGCTGCTCACCACCAATCTCTTCTCCATTCTCCCATACTTTAAAATTGCTCTCATCAAAAGAATTGCCTATTCCGATGGTTTCTCACCAAGAGAATGAGTTCATACATCACGTCGACGATGAGGATGAGGTTTTTCATTGTGGATCGACGACACGATCAATGAAGAAATAAAATATCAATATTATGAGGGCGAAAAATATTGCTAATCTCAATCCCAACGTTACTCTCCGGAGAGTATCGAGTCGACGACAACGAAAGCAAATGAAAGAAGAGGACCGTCTTTTGGCGGCTCAAATCCAACAAGAGGAGATCCAATGCTCTCAATCTCAACAATTCAATGTCAATTATCCGGAGACTCAAGAGAGTGAAACTCCCGAAGTTGAAATGCTAATGTCACCTTTTCGGGTCAAGCTCAATAATTTACTCATCAACTTTCCGGTATGGATAGAGAAATACCTCACATATCCGAAAAGGTGTCAAATAAAAAAGTAACATCGAATATTTTCTTGATCCACTTCATGAGAATTAAAGTGTCGAAGGAAAATGAGCACGATGAGCAATGTATATTGCCAAATGCAACTATTGCGGCGAAGAACATCATTTTTGAAGCGACGGAGGATATGGGACATTAAAAAAATATTTGAAAGATCATCTGGTGGAGATGAGGATGGCTTGGGGACAAACACAAATGTAAGGATTATGTTTTTCAACAATTCGGGTATATCTAATGAAACTTCTTTATTTAGATATAGTGATGAATGTGCTAGAGAAGAAATGACTAGATTATGTGCTATAGACTCACTTCCTTTTCAATTTGCCAATAGTCTAAATTTTGAACATGCTATGCAACATGCTTATAATCATGCCGCTAAAAGAATTCCACGTAATAGCATGAAAAATCAAATAAGAAAACTCACGAAAAAAATAAAAATTAATTTGATAAAGTTTTTTAATGATTTTCTCCATAGAGTTTCAATTTGTTCAGATATTTGGAGTGATAGTTTTAATAAACAAATTACATAGGAGTTACATGTCATTGGATAGACAAGACTTGGAATTTAAATAATCGTTTAATTGATTTTCGTGATTTTGATGATTCACATAGTACCATAAATATAGTTCTTGTGATTATAAGTATTCTAAATGAATTTAAATTAATTAATTAAATATTTTCGATAGGCTTTAATAATGCGAGTACTAATATGACTAGTATACCTCAACTTATCCAAGCATGTAATGCAACTCTAGGTGGTGCATATTTTCATACAAGATATATTGCTTATATATTAAATTTATGTGTGCAAGATGGAATGAATGCATTAAATGTTGCTATTTCTCCAATTAGAAATCATATTGTATGTTTGCATAGAAAATCTAGCATTGCAAAAAAAATTGTATAATTTTTGCATTAGAAAATATATCAAACCAAAAAGATTTAATCCGGATGTATCAACTCATTGGAACTCGACATTTGAAATGTTAAGTTCTATATTTGATTATAAAGATGCATTAATCGATTTTTTTTTTCAAACCAAAGTTGATGGCTATTTTTTTATTTTTTCATATTAGGATCCATACTATGATTTATGTGAACTTTTAAGCGTTTTTCAAGTCGGTAAAGGATTTATCGAGTGTTTATTATCTTACTTCCCCTAGAGTTTTACATAATTATTTATTAATTGCTTTTCAATCTAATAAATGTAGTAAGAAATAAATTTTAGTGTTATGTGTTCATGATATGGTAACTAAGTGGTTATAATATTTTACTAATATTCATAATGTATTCTAAATTTCAAAATGCTTAAATCCTTCAATGAAATATGATGGTGTTTGTAGAATGTTAGATGTTTATTATAAAGCTTTTAGAACTATACAATTTCCACTACCTCTAGTGCCTTTTGAACTTCCAAATGTTAATGAAATTAAAATTAATATTAAGGCTGCTTTAGAAACTCTTTTTGAGAACTATATCCAAACATATGGAAATAATAACGATTCACAACCTAGTAACTTTAGTTCATCTTTTGATTTAGGAATACATAGTGAATTAGCACTAGAATTACAAGACATATGTAAAGAAAAATATTTAAAAAAACTAGAGGATCTAGTAGGATGAGCGGAATTTATGAACTTGATATATATTAGCAAGATGACCTTTTGATTGAGATGCATGATGGAGATCCAAACAACTTTGATATTCTTCGGTGGTGGTCGAGAAAACAAGAATAATTTCCTACATTATCTATCATGGCTAAGGAAATATTTACGGTTCCAGCATCAACGGTGGCAGTCGAACATGCATTTAGTCAACCGGCTGCATGTTGAACGAGCGTAGATCGATGATGACACTGAAAAGTCTTGGAGCACAATTGTTGTTTAAAGATTGGACTTTGGTCGAACGAAGACAATAAGAGAATGATTGGAGTGCATTGACGAACGAAGATTGTGATTTCGACAACGATGAATCTGATGACAATGCCGAATAGTAAGTATAACAAGGTAAAAGAACTACATGGACTTTGATTCCTCAATAATGACGTAAGCAACTTAATTTTATTATTAAAAGTTTGAGACTTTGCATTTTGAACTTATAATTTTAAAATTAAGCACAAGTTCATTTCCCATTTCCTCTTCATATTTTGGAAAATTTTCACTTTTTAGAATTTAGATTGTAATTTTGTAAACTTATATTTTTATAAATTCAAGTGTAAGTTTATTTAAATTGTAATGTAAATTCATCATTCATGATCAATCAATAATTATTAATGTATTTTTCTTCTTCAACTTTACAAATAGAAGTGATGAGATGTTATATATTAATAATGCAATAATATATAAGTTATGCAAGGAAAAAATAAAAAAAAAATTATATTAAAAAAACAAATAGCATGGACCATGCTAATTAAGAGCACCCCGCGCGGGTGTGAGTAGGGATAGTAATGGATAACGGACCCTATAGGTACCCATAAAAATTACTCATGATGGGTAGGGTAATTACCCACTTAATAGGTACGGGCACGGACACTGATAATTACCTGCAAATTTTGACGGGTACGGGTGCGGGTATGGGTACCTTAGTACCCAACCCGCGCAATCCCATATATATATATATATATATATATATAATTATTATGTATTGAATTGTATTGTGATATGATATTAATTTTTAAAAATTTCATGGCATTGTTATGTTTGTAGTTTTTTTATGAAATGATGCATTTTCATGAAGGTCTTTGTATTATATTTTAATCGAATTATGATTTAGTTTTAATCAATATTTTTAAAATTAGAAATTATTTAATCATAATTTTGAATTATTTAATACAAATAATAATTTATAAATAAATATTCAATAAATAGTTTGTGATAAAGAAATTTGTATATTTATAGATTTTATTTTTAAAATATGACCCTTGTTAGAACTAAAGTGATAATTGAACACGAATAAAATTTGGACTAATTGAAATATTAATTTGTAATTTATGTTATTTATTCTTATTTATATATACACACATATATATTGTAAACTTGATAAATAAATTCTTATAAAGATTATATTTTACATAAAATAATATATATTTTAAAAAATGTATACGATAAAAGAAATACAAATATAAGTATGTTTGATGATTATAGAAAAATGTCATTAAATTTATCAAAAAAGATATTATTAATTTTATGCTCATTATGCTTAAGAAGATATTCATCAATATATATACATTAAAAATATTTATTTATTATATATGCACAAATATATTATATAGAAATAATCTATAATAAAAAAGTGAGAATTTATAAACATTAAAAAAGTGAGAATTTATAAACATTATTTAATCTTTTTTATCTCTTTTTAAAAATAAATAATTATTTTACTCCATCATCTATATAAACTAGTATTTCTCCCGTGCGATGCACGGAACATTTCGACGTTTATAATATTGTAAGTATGTAGCCGATAAATCGAACAATATATAATAATAGAGATATAGATGGTATACAATATTTTTAACATGTTATTTTCATCGAAGTTCAAAATGAAGAATATAGTATATCATCAAAATATAAAAAAGAAAGATGAAAAATCTCAAACAGATGAAATAAATTAAAAGTAAAAAACAATTAAGAATTAAACCATTCATTTAATATAATTTACAATTACGCTTGCCAGCAAACCTAATCCTAATAACTAATACCAATAATTCTTAATTAAGCCATCTAATTAACATTTAGTTTATCAAGTTTTTTTGTTAATACAATTTGTTTTTATTATTTTTCTACAATAAATGACCAATAATAATCCTTATCATAAATTAAGAAAATTATTGTATCTCAAAATTTATTCAATAAAAGAAAAACTTATTTTGTTCACAAATATTTGAAATAGAACAATGACAAATTTATCAAATAAATCAAATTTGTTAATGCAATATTTATTATAATTTATAATATATAAAAAAAGTAAAAAATAAAATTAAAAGGTAAAAGAAATTTCATATAAATAAAATAAATTTACGTGACATCATGCCTATCATAAAAAAATATTAATTAATTTTTATTAATAACTAATAAATTAGATAATAGTGCAAATTTGAATTATGAAATAATGTAATGCGAATGAGATTTTTTTTAATTTTTTTACCAATATATACATAATTTTCTTGTATTTCATGAGCCAAAAAATGATTTCATTCAAATAGTTCGATAACAACAGTTTAAATTGAA
The DNA here is from genome assembly GCA_026008535.1 of Perilla frutescens. NCBI lineage: Eukaryota > Viridiplantae > Streptophyta > Magnoliopsida > Lamiales > Lamiaceae > Perilla > Perilla frutescens. The sequence goes on from BRKX01000005.1 coordinate 49,438,049, forward strand.
ATACTTATATACTAATTAGTTATATAGAATATAATGGAATGTATTTGGAATAATTATATGATTATTTATTGTATTAATTAGAAAATAACATTTCTGCCATGTAATCCGGACAAACGTATGAATGAATAAACACATGTTAATTATAGTAAGGCATAATTAGCATTAATTATAAAGATATTATTGATAAAAATTTGCATTCAACATTAAATTAAATAACTTATTAAATGATTGTATTATTAATTATCTAAAATACCCTTGTATATGGGCGGGAAAAAATGAATTGTGAAAGTGTGTTATTATATATATATAGATTACGCATCGTATTCAATATATTTTTCATATATTTAAAGCATACATAATATATATATATATAACTATGATTTTTTTATTGTAACTTATAAAAATATTTTAAAATTTATTAAATAGTATAAAACATTTTTCGTGAATCACATAAAAAAATAGTTAAAATGCGGATAACGGGTACGGGTATGGGTAGTTAATTACCCAAAAAGTATATGAACGGACATAAAAGTTGACCCAGCATGTATGAGGACGAGTATAAATATTTTTTTAAAATGCGGGTATGGGAAGGGGTACCGTAATACCCTACCCATTGCCACCCCTAGGTGTGAGGTCGAGAGCAAAGCACGACCCATGCTTTGTATAGCATGGCCTGTGCTATATCAAGCACGGGTCTAACCATTAATAACCGCGAAACCGTCGATTCCTGATTTCGGAACTGTCCCGTAACAGATATTACACGGTGCGGTTTTGGTTCCATATTTTTGGAACCGTTGCCACCTCTACCCACGACACTGCTCTCTCGTCGGGTTGCAACATTGCATGAGGGTTCTTTATATATATATATATATTATTGATTATTATTATTTTTGTTATTATTATTACTATTTAGTAAAGGTTATTTAAGTAAATTTAGAAAAGAATTTATTTTTATTTTTTTTAATTTGTAGTGTGAAGAGTAATTTTAGTTGTACAAATAGAAATAGCCTTCTACTTTATATATCATATTTATTATATAAGGGAGTGACTATTTGCACCACTGATTTTACTCGTTGCACCACAAAAGAAAAAAAAATTAAAATGACTCAAATGCCCTTTAATTAAAATGAAAAAAAATCAAGAGTGGTTCGAAAATAGAATTTTGAACTCACCATGTTTGTTCGAAATTGAATTTTCAAACAAACATTGTGTGTTCGAAAATCTATTTTCGAACGGATTCCATGAATTTTTGTTTAAGTATTGTTCGAAAATAAGATTTCGAACACACCATGTTTCTTCAAACACACGAGTTTAAACGAAAATAGGATTTTTTTTTTATTAGTAAAAATTTTTAGGTAAATATATAGCTAATATAAAAATAAAAAATAATTTATAGTGCAAAAGAGTAAAAATGGTGGGACATTTATCAACTCCCATTATATTATTACAATCTTAAAAAAAAAGTGTAAATATATAAAAATAGACAAAATGAAATAGTAATTGGAAAAAAAAACAAGATATAAGGTTATAGGAGTTATTTGGGCAATTTGACTTGTCCCCACACCCTAATCATTGGGTAACTGTACCTTTTACATTTTTTTAATAACTAAACAATAAATGCACTCACACCTAACATATATAAAAATAAAAAAAATGATCGATCCTACCGAAATTTAACATAACGAAAATTGATAATAAATAACGATTGGCGTAATGACAATTTTTTAAAAACTACCGTTACGCATTAACGAAAACTGATAATCAATAACGATTGTCATAACGATTTTTTTTAAAAAAGTAACGTTATGCATAACGAAACTAATTTCATAACGAAATGCCTAACGAAACTAATTTCATAACGAAAGTAATTATGCATAACGAAACTTATTTCATAACGATTTTTTTTAAGGAAAATTCATTAACAAAAGTTAAAAAATGAGAATGATTTGTAATGATTTGTAACGATTATTTGTAACGAGAATGCCATTATGATTTGTAACAAAAGTTTAACAAATATTTGTTTAACTTAATAATAATCGTTATTCCCCATAGTTAAAATAATTTTAACAATAATTAAAAAATATGAATTAACACTGGCATAACGATTAATTTATAATTAAACCATAACGATAGGCATAACAATACGAATAACGATAGACATAAAAATAGGCATAACGATATATATCATAACAATAGGAATAACGATATATATCATAACAATAGGAATAACGAAAATAAAAAATAGCATAACGATACTTCCTTTGTGGTCAAAGAGTTTAAATATAGTACAAATTGCCCAAATAACTCCTATGGTGTTAAAACTTGCCCAACTACCCAAATTTTAGAATTAAATTGTCTAGATAAAAATTTCTAAAAAAAAAAATCATTAATTTTACACCATATACCACAGTTTTATTTTTTCATTATTACCCTCGATTTTAAAAATCAATTTTGACCCAATAAATAAGATAGAGGGAGAAAGAGAGTTCGCCACCAATGCCGATGCTCCCCCCTCTCCACCGCCGCCACCGCTACTGTCCTCACCCGAACACCATTTTTTACTAAGTCATAGCTCTTTTTACCCTTTATTTGATCTTCCTCAAGCGATAAGGTTTGAAAATTATTTTTCAAACATAACCATGTGTGTTCGGAAAAAAAAAAAAAATAAAAAAAAATCGAAGCTGTTGACCATGTACGCTCGAAAATATATTTTCAAAAAAAGTAAAAAAATGAAAATTGAAAAAGCATTTAAGTAATTTAGTAATTGTTCTGCAAAAATATTGAAGACGCGGCGGAGGAAAGCAGAGCAGGTAGTAAAAAGCAAATTTTGATATGCAGATGAAAACAATTTCCTTACGTTTGTGGAAGTAAAACAAGAAAAACACACCTTCTCCTCCAACACCATTAATATATAATTTAGTACAATGCAATATTTTCACAGATCTTAAAGGGACTAAAGATTGGATCTTTGCCGAAGCAAGAGAGAGAGAGAGAGAGAGAGAGAGAGAGAGAGAGAGAGAGAGAGAGAGAGAGAGAGAGAGATGGGATGGAGAGGAGTACTGGGATTTGAGTATGGGATAGTTCAGGCGCCATTAGGCCCTGACATCTCTAATCCGGAGCTGGTTGCAGCCGTCGCAAACGCCGGTGCACTTGGTTTTCTCAGAGTACCTGATTGGGTGGCTTTTCTTACTCTTTTCTTCTGTTTTCTAACTTCTCTATTTAATTTCTCGGGCAACTTAATTGTATCTTGATCATGATGAAATAACCAAATTTGATTTGCTCTTTGGGAAAAATTATGGATTACTTCTGATTCTGTGAACCTTTGCTCGTCTGTCTTATGTAATTTTCTCTGCTGTGATAATTAAGTCTCTGGTTTTTGTAATTAAAAATTATAGGATTTTTGTTTTTGTTTTTTTTTTTTTTCACCCTTCATTTTTTCTCTTGAATTGTTTGTCTTCTGTAATATGACTGCAGCAGAAGCCAAGTTTTTTACTCCCTAGTGGCAAAGTGATTCAATTATTGTCATTATTTTTTCTGTCTTATAATTAGTGTTCTCTGCAAATGTATAGAGTTATTAGGTGGTTGTACTTGTTTAGCTATTAGTTTGATGCACTAGTTGACTCCATTTACATAAACAGCCAGCTCCAGATTATGTGAGAGAGCTTATAAGGAAGACTAGAACTCTGACTGATAAGCCATTTGGTGTCGGTGTCGTTCTTGCGTTTCCTCATGAAGAGAACATAAGGGTGATACTGGAGGAAAAGGTTGCAGTTATGCAGGTATATTGGGGTGAATGTTCCAAAGATCTAGTACTTCAGGCTCATCAATATGGGGTGAAGATTATGCCACAAGTAAGTGTATTTGAACTCATTCTTTTTACCATATAGATATCCTTCGTTATATGTCAATCTTTATACGAACCTCCTGCTTTTTTACCTCAAGTATACATGTATGAATTGTGTTTTGATCCTCAACTCAGAATGTTGCTTGCATTTGTTGTGAGGATTATGAAGACTGAGGATTCCCACTGCAGTTCTTCTTCTTCTTTCTCTCTAATTTGTAAATTTGCATAATTTAGATGTTATGGTGATACCTTAATTTCTTCGCCGGGATTGGAAGTGTATGATTTCTTACTGAAATTCATGCATATACTGTTATCTTCATAGGTTGGGAGCTTTGAAGATGCACAGAAAGCAGTGAAGGTGGGCGTAGATGCGATAATGGTTCAAGGACGCGAAGCTGGAGGGCATGTCATTGGTCAGGTATCAATGTTTTTCAGGTTATGCTTCTGGTTTATTACAAATTTCAGGCCCTGCCAGAGGACTTCGAGTGGTTTTAAACTTTTAAGAGCTCATGGTGGTAGTGAATTATTTCCTGTTAATGCTTGCTTAGTTAGATCAATTGTGGTACTTGGTTTTGCATATTTCTTCGTCTATCAAAGGTGCATTGTCCTTAGATATTCTGTATGCAGAAGATACATTCTCACAGTAACTCAGATTTGATACTCTTAGTACCATTATTATAGTTAATAATGGCTCTTTTGTTCTTGTCTTCTGATTTTAGGTCCTATCACCTATGTAGCATTCTAATCTTGGGGAAGTAATCTATACATCACAAATTATTTTGGTTAGAAAATCTCTTGTTAAAGTTTGCTTGCTATATTTTCCATACTGATTATCGGCTCATTTGTCTCACTTTTTGTATTTGCCTAAGTATACTAGAAACCAACATTTAATTAGCATAAGCTTCGGCCTCTTTAGTAAATCAATTGTTGTATCTCCCATTCATTTACGTCGTGCCTTGAAAGCCATGCAGCATAAAGCCTTTCTTTGGTTTATCTTGGTTGGTTATTTAGTTTTGTGTGAGGAATTAGGATTGATTTCTCATGGTTATCGTTTTCTACTGAAAAATATAATTAGGATGGTTTAATCAGTTTGCTACCAAGAGTAGTTGATCTTGTCCGCGGACATGATATCCCTGTAATTGCTGCTGGAGGGATTGTGGATGAGCGTGGTTATGTAGCTGCTCTGGCCCTCGGAGCGCAGGGTGTTGCTCTAGGGACGAGGTTCGAACTGCATTTTATTTTCTTTACTTCTAAGTAGATAGACTTTATGATACCATTCAATTAGAAATTTTAGTTAGGTGATGAAATTCTTTTTCAACTTCCTAAGAAGTTAATGATGAATATGTTTCAGGTTCCTAGCAACAGAAGAAAGCTTTGCTCACCCTATCTACAAGCGAAAGCTGCTCGAACTACAAAAAACTGAGTACACTGATGTGTTTGGCCGTGCAAGATGGCCAGGCGCACCTCATCGTGTCTTAAAAACTCCTTTCTTCGTGGATTGGAGAACCCTTCCAAGGGATGAGAACGAGAGCAACCAGCCAATCATCGGTCGTTCACTCATACATGGCGTGGTGAGTATTTATTTATCATTCATTTAGTATGCCAAAATCCTATGAGGGGTTTGATATGCTTGATTAGTGATCACTATCATTCAATACTATCCTGAGCAACAGAAGTCCACAGACCGCCTAATTGACACCAACGAGTAAAATCTCCGTGTGCTTCTGGGTAGAGTTATTTAGTGTCGGTGTCGAAGTTCCACTCTATAACACAAATACCTTGACCTTTGATGCTGCTTCTCTTCACAGGAAAAAGAGATTCGTCGTTTTGCTGGTACGGTTCCAAATGCAACAACAACAGGTGATATCGAGAGCATGGCAATGTACGCTGGGGAAGGCGTCGGCCTCATCAAGGAGATTATACCGGTAAGTGAAGTTATAAAGAGACTGGTTAAAGGGGCTCAAGTTCTAATTCAGAAAGGATTTGCCTTGGAAGAAATCCATGCATTTCCTAATTGAGTAAGATTGTTCAGCAGCTGTTTCTCACTGAAAACAGTATCCATGTTTGTGTATGTATATATATATTAATACATGTAAACATGACAGTCCTAATTCAATCAAATTTCAGTGTTTTCATGATTTTTTTTTCGTTCATGTTAAGCTTATTTGGTGAAAGTTCAAAGCAGGGAGGGGGTATTGTTTGTTTTCATTTTTCTTGGATTATTTATTCCGGAATAAATTTCCCATTTTTTCCTCACTTAAGACTCGTTTGACTATGCTGTTTCTCCTCCATAAAATCCTCAAGTTCAAATTCCCTATTCCACAGTATTTTAAACATGTTTATTTCAAAAATAAAATTTATTATATGTATAACCAATCACAATTAACATTTATTGCTAAAAGTTCAAATTTTATGTCCTAATTTTGGAATAATCAACACTATTAATCAATTATAATTAACTAAAAAATAATTATTAAAAATAAATACAAACTCTAATTGGGTGAAATAACCCTTAAATAATAATCGTAAAATTAAATTAAACCAAAACAAATTAAAATTGAAGAAAAAATGGATAAAAATCTATTAAAAATCAAAATAGAACACCTAGTGAAATAGATGATTTCATCAGTCTATCAATATTAATGTATGCACCTATATTATAGAGGGGATAAGTTCCATGTAATTCTCTCGATTATATCTTGGGGTGCATGTTGTTTCATCCTTGCTATTTGGTTGAAATAGTCTCTTAAACGTTAAAAAATAGAACATTTGGCCTCCATTTTTTACGGTTTTATGAATCATTAGCTTCTCACGTTTCACGCTTTGAAAATGTTATTTAAATGCTTTAATTAATTCCAGGTACTAATTCAAGTTTTTTTAAAAGAGAAAAATTAAAATAATAAAAAATAAAAGTAAAAATTCTTTTCTAATCAAGAACTTGAAACCATTCTTTTCTAATCAAAATTAGATAGAAATGTCCCATTTACCTTCTAATGAAAATTTGAAATTTCAAAGTCAATGTCTGACAATTAAAAATGCACATGCACATGCAAAATGAGAAGCACAACCACACAAGCACTTTCATTTTTTTTTTTATGAGTAAAAACTGTATTATAAAGCAATAAAAATTGTACATGTGTATTGTAAAGTGTAAACCTTGGACAAGCTCAAGAGGGAACAACTATAACGAAACTAGTTCGAGGAGCGGGGGTGGGGTAGAAGTCATTTAGGCAATCACAACTTATAACTAATACAATGTAGTTTAAAGTAAGCAAAGTACCTCACAACATCATGATAAAATAATAATAATAATAATAATAATAATAATAATAATAATAATAATAATAATAATAATAATAATAAAAATCCCACTATCTAGGATGGATGGTGCAAAAATAAAAACTCCCACTATCTAGGATAGGTAGAGTGTACAATATATCAAAACAGGGGCATCCTCTGGTTACATCGACAAACTAATCCTATAAGATTTAGTTTGTGCACTTAGTGTAACCCATAGTAAGATTATACTAACCAACTAGCATACTCGCAGTTGGAACAAGGAGGTGAGCAAGTGCTCCACCTCGGGTCTCATTAAAACCTTATTATTCTAAGGAAAACCCAGTGGGAAAAATATTGGAATAAGGAAAGAGTACCCTAGAAGTAAACATCTCTCATAACCGAATAAATAATAAGGAATTGGAGTAGACAACCATCGATACTAAGGTTAAATGAAAGCACAGAGGTAAATGGAGTAGCGCCATCTTTCAAAGAAGATGCATCCCCTTACCATTTCAAGAGACTGAGTGGTTAACCCTGCAACATCTCGTATCTCACGAATTTTGATTTTGGGGCTTATAAATACGTAGCTAGGCCCAGTCCCGTACTCCCCCTTTCTTGCAAGGGAACGTGCAAGGTAGCCAAACAATACCAATCCCATTTATTTTATTAATTGGTAGTTGAGTTTTAATTGGATATATTAAATATCACATAACAATTTCAACAAAACACTAGGGGGTGTATTCAATCTAGATTTCATTGGATTTTAAAGCACTTTTAAAATCCGGGTATATTCAATCAAGACTTTTAAAAGTCCTTTAAAATTCTGGTGTATTCAATCCAGACTTTTAAAAGTCTTTTAAAATCTGAGTGTATTCAAAAATCCATGGACTTTAAAAAGTCATGGATTTCATCTCAATTTCACGTTAAAAATGCAAAGGATGAAATCCGACCTCTGGACACGAGATTTTGATGGATTTGAAAAACCCGGCGCGTGGTGCTGTGTAGCAGCCACTGAGGTTTTGAACTCGGGCACCGCAGTGACCGCTGGCATCCAGCGGCCGCTGGAGTAGCCGACGATGGTACTCCAACGGCCGCTGGATGCCAGCGGTCACTGGGAGGAAGGCGGTTTACTTCCAGCGGCCGTTGTTCTACACTCTGCCTGAGAGCGCTATGAAGAGTGTTGTTTTGAAATTTCAAAGTTTGGGGAAATTCATAAATGTTTACGGAACATTAGGCAATGGATCGGTGAAGAGAGGCATGCATTGTGTGCAGTTGAACGAGGATGAATTGGTTCCTTTTCTGAATGTTGTGTGGGCGAATTGTGGCGTAATGGAGAATGTGAGTGGAGGAGATGGAGAATCTTTGAGCACATCGCCAGAGAAGGAGGTGTTCAAGTTTTGGAGGGTTGTGAAGGATAATCTGGCGCTGCCATTGTTGATTGATTTATGTGAGGAGGCTGGTTTGGAGCTTCCTCCCTGCTTTATGCGGCTACCACCTGAGCTTAAGTTGAAGATTTTGGAATCACTGCCTGGTGTTGATGTAGCGAAAGTGAGCTGCGTGTGCTCTGAATTGCGGTATCTGGCTTCGAGTGATGACTTGTGGAAAGTGAAGTTTGGTGAGGAGTTTAGCAAAGAGAGAAAAGAAGGCCAAGTGAGTTGGAAAAAGGCGTTTTCAATGGCGTGGAGTTGGCGGGACGGTAGGAGGCCAACGAGTAGAGTTAGAGCTTCGTCTTATTAGCCAATGTCGTATTGGCCTCAACCTAGGAGGAGAAGGTATCCCAATCCTCTCATATTTCAAAGGGTGCTGCGATTTGTAGGGGATAAGTATGTGGTGCCACCACCTCATGGAGATGATTTACAAACTAGGCTTCATGATCCCATGAGGAGCTTTTCACCATGATGTAATCTAGGCGTTCGCGGTGGCAAGTTTCTCTAGGCAATATGTTAGTGTTTAATGTTTTTGAGGCTGCATATTTTGCTTATTAGGAAGCTGCAAGTGAATTTGGTGTTCGTATTTTCTTTTATTGTGCGGCTCGTATGTTCAGTTCTATTAAACAGTATGTTGGTGACTTGGTAGTGTCATTTTGTTCCAACACTGTTGCTGTATATTTTCACCTCTCTTGTTTTGATAATGCTAATGTTAATGCTTTCTTTTATCAATTTACAGCATTGTTCAACCTATTTCAATGATCTTATGTTGTTGCAATTTGTACAGTATGCTGCCTATGTTATATTCTGTTCGTATATATAGCATCATGTACTGAAATGTGAAGGGATCGTTGCTGAGGTTTTTGCATTGCGCTTGCCTTACAGTAAATGGTTGTTCTTTGCATATCTCGTGGCTTTGAATTGTCTTTTATTATGTTTCTTCGCTTATAAGGTGATACTCTCTCTCTCTCTCTCTCTCTCTCTCTCTCACACACACACACACACACATATATATATATATATAAGATGTTTCTGTATATTGTATAGCTGTAATCTCACCAAGCAATGATGTAGTTGCGAAGAATGGCACGCGATGATGATTGACTTAGTTTTTCCATTTCTTTGGATTTTATCTTATCAGTATACATTCTAGTATTGGAGAAATGAAATATTGTTGATCTCAACTGCCTAATCTGTTGTAACCAGAATTGAGAAATACTTTTACAAGGTTCATTAACCTTGTGGTAACTACGTCAACGGACCAGATGAAAAGAAATGATGTATTACGAATAGAATAGAGTATTTTGAATAGAGAGACTAGTTAAGATTAAGAACTAACAAGTTTATCTATGAATGTTTGAGTAGTTTGAATCCCCACCTAATTGACTAAATTAGCTTGAAATGATTATCGGCTTTGGATCTCGTGTAATTGGTAGTTCTTAATTATGTAAGATTACTCTCGTTCCTGTAATTTCTGTACACAAGAAATGACAATCACAATTACACACTACTTCAAAGTTTCACAATGGCTTTACAATAATAGTCACGAAAATGGTGTGAATTCAATATGCATATATTTTATTTTATTTTATTTAGAGAAAAAAAAATATAACCTTTCTCTGATTTTGCATATGCGCCTGTTCTGATTTGGGGCTTTCTGCCCTTTTGTTTAACTTATTTCCAGCGGTCGCTGGGTTTACTTGTTTCGCGGCTCCAGCAGCCGCTGAGGCCCAGCGGTCGCTGGGAGTAATCGGCCCCCTTCCCAGCGGCCTCTGGGTTCTATTTTTTCCCGGTTCGAGCGATCGTTGTGTTCCATCGAACGCTGGAAATAAGGATTTCAAATCCATTAAATCCGTGCGAAATTGGTCCGAAATCCATACACAAAATCCGGGAGACTCTGCGTGGAGTTGGGAGACTCCATGTGGAGTCTATGAATTTATAAAATCCATAGACTTTTTAAAGTCCAACAAAATTCATCAAAATCTGGATTGAATACACCCTCCTAGAAGAATTGACATCTTCGGTCAATTCTGTTCTTCATCTTTGCAAGCAAAATCGAGTTTCTTCAAATAAATTCTTGCGTTCATAAAATGATGTTGAGTTAATGAACAACAAAAAATATTATACGGTGTGTTACTTTTATTTTATTTGTGTTTTGAATTATTTTAATATTATGATTCTTTGAAGTGTATTATCTCATAATTAATTTTGTTCTAGATTTGAATTTTTATCAACGTTTTAAAGCTATAGAATATTGAATGTTACTTTTTTAGGCTATATGATTTCCTAGGTTTGTCATATTATTATTTATTAATTATTAGTGCATTTTTATTTAGTAATTATCGGTGCATTTTTATTTGCACTTTATATGCATAAAAGAGTGTGTTGTGTGCATTGTGTGTAGTTAAATTACTATATTCGATAAAAAAAAATGGTCTAGTTCCAGCCTACAAATTAATTAAATGTTTAAATATAATGTATACTACAACTAGAGAATACTAATAAATAAAAACATATAATTTTTGGATGCTAGCATTATAGCCGAGTATGAATTTCACAAGAGTATTTTGATTCATGTGCAGATGTCTTGGCAACGCGTGGTAGTAATTCACAGTGATAGATGGGAGAGATTAGAGCGCTTAGATGGTGAAGCTGCACTTGTGCACCTTTCATTCAATCGATTATCCTGTGATGATTTGATACAAGAGATTCATGATTTTATGGAGACATCTCCGACATTGAATTATTTAACGGGGAATCGAATATTTATTTCGACTATAAAATTACTGCAAGTGAACGGTGCAATTATAGCTAGTAAACTGAGCAAGGATATCGTATTCGCGAGAATTAGATAATAAAACTCTAAGTACTATAACATAAATTAATATCTACTATCTAGACGAACCAATTAAAGGGAATTGTGGTTTTGAACTAATAATTAAAATGCAATCTTAAACTAAAATCTAAACAATCGAAATAACAAATGGAAAAGGTTTTAGAATTAAAGAAGAATTCTAAGGTTTCGATTTCATTAACTTCCCTACACAATAAAATCACAACTTAAATGTTCATCACGACTCAAGTTCAATTAGGACAATCACCAAAATAAATTAAGTTTCCTCTCGAAGTGAATAATTCGTGGATTACAATCTATAATTAACGTCTCCGCTCAATTACTAAATCGTAACTCCCAAAAGCTCTACAAATTTAATGTCCTCACTCTTAATCTCAATTCTCTCGAATTTATTGATTAAAAAGGTCAATTACTCCTTAAGCATGCATAGAAACTCATCTCTCGAATTATGAATCTAAGCATATATATCATCTAATTAATGGCCAATTAATCAGAAGCATTAAACACAAAAGTAATTAAAATAAAACAAGGTCTTGAGCATTAAAGAGGTCAATCAATCGTGCATGAGAGTTAACTACTCTTTAACCCTAGAATCCGAATGTTTTAGCTACTCATCATCAAACAAATAACTAAACATGTTCCGGAGAAAAACATAGTTCAAAGAAAATAAAATCTGAAATAAAACCCGTGGCGAAATCTCATCTTCAATCTTCAATGAATTACGTGTCTTCGTTCTTTTTCTTCTTTGGTCTTGTTCCAAGTGCTCTCTCTCTTGCTTAGGGTGAAAAACTTGTGCAAAATTCGTCCAACATCGAGCCTTAAATAGCCGAGAAGAATCCCGACTTGAATAGGAAACACAGTGGACGAAACAAGGTAAGATTTAGGCTACCCGCACTGAGGCGCGGCCGTGCCAACATGAATCACTAAGGCATGGCCGTGCCACCTTCAACATTGCTGGCAAGGCCTTGACCATGCACTGTCGTGCCTTAGTGGATCACTATGGCACGGCCCGTGCTAACTTCTCTGGATGATTTTTAACATTTTAGGCACGGTTTGGCACGGCCGTGCCTAACTCAACTAACATGGCACGGCCTTGCGTCTCCCTGGAAGCCCACTTTAGTTCGTTTCTCGGTCCGTTGATCTTCTATTTCACTCTTAGGCTTCCAAGACTTCACTTTTCAGTACCAAAACATCGAAAACTCAACAAACTCAAGGAGAAGGACATTAGTTACAACTCAATAACTAAATACCCTAAATTTACACGATTTACTACTAATAATGCATCAATAAACGACCATAAATCCATGTAAAATATAAGTTCATCAGGCAAGTGGTGGAAGAAAGTTGAAGGGGCTTATAAAAATAGATATTAATTAATTCGCTGAGTTCAAGAGCAAGAGGAGCCCACTGTGTATGTTACACAGAAGACTATGAGAGAAACTCCACTGACAAGTGAAGTGCCTCCATTTGTAGATACAGATCATTTGGATCGTGAAATTGATGAGTCATCTGTTGAAGAGGGTGAAAATGATGATGTTGTTGATGATGATGATGATGATGAGAGTGAACTACAACGCAATCAAATTGCTAAGTTATGTGAATGGATTCATGATTCGGGGCATCTTGATGAATTTGTGTCTATTTTCGAGCATGGTGGTCCTCATAACATGTCATCTGAACAATTGTTTCTGATCTTGAAGGTCAAAGTTTAGAGGGTCTGCCGGTCAGTCATTGGTTAATTCTAGTGGGCCATATTGATGATGACAGTCCAATCGTGCACGATGGTCCATCTGAGTAAGACAGTGAGGCGCTTGTCGTTTGAAAGATAGTCCTAAAGAAAGATGATCTGACAATTGCTGTGGAAAACTGACACATACACCGTTAAGTGGACTATTATGTTTCATGTTTGGCCAAGAGTCGACTGGAATTTATTTGTAAAAAGAAAGATATATAAAAAAATTTAGGTTATATGCAAAAGAAAAGGACGAGTTGTGGAAAGTGCATAAATTCCAAGATAACCATACATGTCAGCTCAACCTTATATGTAATGCTCCGTGAAAAATGTCTTTGAAAGTGGTGGCTGACTACTTTAATAATACTATATATGTAACTCAATAGTAAATATTCCTTTAAAAAGCTGAATATAAAATAATGTATTGAGAATTATACATTGAAATAAGTGATAATTGTTGAAAAATGCTCACTTTTGATAACAAAAAAAAAAATACATTACCCACTTTAATATGCATATTTAAGAAATGGTGAAAATTATAAATAGGCAATTTGATTAAAAAAAAAGCACAAAAACTGCCACTTTAATAAAAATGTATTCTATATAGCGAATTTGATTTTTAAAAAAATCCCTCAATTAAATTAAAGTTTGAGAATTAACCTGTTATTCAACTTGAATATTAAGATTTTGTTGGAACTTGTTTTAATGAAAATGATAAAATAAACTCCAACATAATTATATAGTTTGACATGATTAACAATGTTTATTAAAATCAATATAGATATACTGAATAATATGAATTTATTTTGACCATACAAATTAAATAGAGGACATAAAAGGATATTTATAATTAAATATTAATATTTAAAAAATAATAATTTCATCAACGCAGATCTTAATTTGCTTAAAAATAAAGTTATGGTTTAAAATAATTGAGGGAAAAATTTGACTGGCCCCACATCTGATTTGGGGTATTTTGGAGAAGTAAAAAGAGTTTGGTTAAAAAAGAATATTTCACCTTTTTTTGTCAGAAAAAAAAGTTGTACAAGTTGATGTTTGTTAGAAAGACATAATGTCATTTTTTTAATTTGATTTTTTTGAATTCAAGTTTGATATGCATTACTAAAAATTAATCACTATGTCTCAATTATATAGCCCATATTATTCTTTCGAAGTGTCCCAATTATATAGTTTCATTACTATAATTAATAATATTTTTTATAGTAATGAACAAATATAACCTTGTTAGATTTTGAAAATTAAAAACTAACCACTTATTTTCATGAAAGTACGTTATAAATCTTAAATAATCTTAAATATGGGTAATATTGAAATTTTAGCTTTTGTATCTTGTTTTCATAAATATTTTTAATCTATGTGTATGTACAAAATAGACTATATAATTGGGACGGGGGAGTGTCACTTTTACTAAAAAAAACTGTTAAAATAAAATGACGTGACATTGTGTTACTATATTTTTGGATTGAAAAAATTATCATTTATAATAGATTTAATTACGATTAAATACATAAACTTTGACATGATTTGTAATTTAGACACGAACTTTAAAACGTTACAATTAAAACACAATCTTAATTGTAACTTTTTAAAAAATAGACACCCCCAAAATTTCCAACGAACAAAAAACTAATATATAACATGAAATATTGTAGAATTGTGTATACATATAACATAATCATAATTTGAATTTCATTAATACAATAAAGATCAATACGAAATATTGTGTTTAGTTTTCATATTATCTATATCTATATATATTAAAGCAAAATCGTGTGATACACAACAATTCTGATATAAACCATTGTGTATCACATGATTTAACAATTATATTCTAGACAATAGTTTTGAGTTAATAGACAACAATCATGACATTTATTGTTGTAAATTCTCTTCCTCCTCCTCCTCTTCTTCTTCTTCTTCTTTGCATTTTCCACTATGATTTAGATTACAACCGTTATATTTTAATAAATTTTTGCAATCTTATTTATTATTTTTTTACTTGAAAATTTGAGATTTGTAACATTTAATTATTTTTATTTTTTTATGCATAGGTGGAAAATTTTATAGCACTCTACATTTGTCGCCTAAAAAATAGTTTTCATTTGGATAATAATAATAATAATAATTATTATTATTATTATTATTATTTACAATAATTTATTATTTTTCTATTTCAATTTCATCATTTAAAATAATTAAATAATTTTATTTTTATACATGTCATATATTCAAAGAAATCAAATGTTCTTTAATCATGGATAATTGTACATTGCTATTTATAAAATCACGTCGTTTGAAATATTCCAGTTCAACGATCCTTCTAACATGGATTTTCATTTAGTTCCTAAAATTTAATTTTCTTTGTATTTGTCATAACTACACAAAATTAAATTGATCTTCTTATCTAATTAATTAACGTATCTGCATATCATTTTATTAATTTTTAAAAATTGATCACAACATATAGAATTAAAAAATAATCACAATAGTACAAATCTAAAAAAATAATTATTATTTGTGCACCGCACATGGGAAATACTAGTTGCAAATTATGATCATTTTGCAAAAAAATGTAAGATTTTGTTTTAATTGGAACCCCTAAAAATTCATGCTTAAATTATAAATTGTGTCAAAATTCATATACATATCTAATCGTAGTTAACTCTTTATAATACAAAAAAAAAAAAAAATCACTTTTAACATTAAAAAATATAATAAATTTCGTCAGTTAGAAGCAGTTTGGTACCATGGGTTTACCAAGTTTTTGCCAAAACTAATTAAGTAGCCTAGCTACAAATATTCTCGATATATATTCATTGATCTTACCGATTCAACCAAGAATCTTGCAAAGATCCAACAACTTGAAACAATTACCGAAGGGGATTGCATAAACGTCTATTTCCAATATTGTCTATATCTTCACAAATATTATTCATAGGGAGACGTGATACAATAACTAACTACTAGAACAAAATTAAGTACATCTGATCCACGACTCTAGATTAATTAAGATCACTAGAAAACAACCAAAAGATTAGCTTTACTAAAGAAAAAGGCATGACACCACTTTACCGGTCAAAATCTGAATCCAAACTCATATTGAAAAGGACTAAAAATAATTAATAAAAAAAATCATAATATATCCCTATTTATTTATTTGACAATGAATTGATGCTTAATGTACACATATTAAATAAGAGTATTTAGTAAATTAACTAAATATATATAGAAACTAGCCTACATATTGGAACATCCAGTCTATCTTATTGGGACGGAGACAATATAAAATTACAAAAACAAATAAGAAAAAAGCTTAAAATATAGCTAAAACATACTCCCTCATCCCATTTATATAGGATGATTGGATTTTTTCATCATGATTACAACATTATCTGAAAAGACAATTAAACAAATAATTTTGTTAGCATGTCCATATTTATTTCTTTGATAATGAATTAATGTTCAATGTAAATATATAAAAAAGCGGTATATATTAGTAAATGAACTAATTTTTTATAAAAACTGACTTATATGTATGTTGGGACATTAAAAAAGGGAGGGACACTAAAACAAGGTCTTTAAGGTTGGTCTTGAAAGTCAGGACGCTGTTAAAACGTACGAAATAGTTGGAGCCAAACTTTTGAGGGTGAGAGGGGTCTGACGATAAACTTTTTATATTCTATGGAATGAAAATTACAAAAAAAAAAGAGCCTTCAAAATACATTTAATTATTTCCTAAAAAAATACATTTAATTATACTTAATGTCCCAACGTTTGCAACTTATTATAATTATACTCCTACTCACACTCAATATTAATTTTACTTCCAATATTTCATTTTCTCTACAATTCTATATCGCGTCAAATTTGTCGATAATTGAATACCGATTAATCTACCAAAATCAAACATGAAAAATTTTAAAAATCCACAAATGCCAAAACGTCGTTTATATATGCATATGTGTGTATATATTATATATTATTAATTATATCAAATATAAATAATAAATAATACATAATACATAATACACAATACACAATACATAGTACATTAATACACAATACATATTTTAGACTTTGTGTTACACTTTCAAATTACGAGTTTTTCTTGTATTTTTTCTCTTCAATTTTATTTTTTTATGATTTAGTTTAATTTTTTGATTGTTTTTAGGGTTCACCTCACCCAATTAGGGTTTATAATAATTTTTAAATATTTAACTTTCAATTTCTAATTAATAATTCATTATTATGGTTTATTTTTTAAAAAATATGTTTTATATTTTTTTAATTCATTTTTTTTGTTGATAAATGTTGATTATGATTATTTATGTTATAATTAATTTTTATTTTATAATAAATATTATTAAAACCATAAATTTAATAATGAAATACGGAGTAAAACACAAGAAATAATAGGAAATTTCAACCCAGGTTTAATAACATGAAATTAACACTTGTTTTGTTTTTCACATGATTTTCAAATTCAAGCACTCCATTTCGACCAAAATCGATCAAAAATTCATGTATTTTAAGATAATTTAGTGTCCACGTAGATGTACATGTGGAAATCTTCAGTTGATTGAAATTTAAAAATCATGTAAAAATTCATGTTAAAATGTGTGAAAAATAAAAAATATCCCCAAAATTATATATTTTAAGACAATTAACCAAAAGATGTTGATCAATGTTCATGAACATTTTTAATTTTGGCATAGCATTTTATGTATTTTCAATTAATGAACTGCATTTTATGTTCATGTTCTTTCTAGGATTGTAATGCGGTGATGAATTCTAAACCGTTTACACTTTGATAAATTTGTATTGGTTGTGGCTTTATTTTCCTTTTATTGGCGTTTATTCACAGACAGCGACAAATTCTAAAAGACATTAATTAAACGGCATTTGACAAGAAAAAATATTAATGGTGCTATCAAAACCACTTAGCATAATATTTATTACCTGATCTTTGTTATTACGCATGGTGGCTTTTTTCAAGTTATCGAAGTTACATTATTGTCCATTACTACAACAAAAATAATCCTAGAGATAATGTTATTAGTGATCGTAAATGTCTTCTTCACTCTTATAATTCACTCAAGTGTAATATAGATCATGTCATCTCTAACTGCCACATGTCACATCTCTTGATATTTTTGTGATGACTTTGTTGTCACTTAAATGATGTTTAATTTATTTGGGATCAATTTTTAGGAACGTTCTATTTGAGACGACATGATGTCATCGTACAAAATATTTTTATTGTAGTATGAAAAATATCATGAGTGATGACATATGATTATTAGAGATGACATGTGATTACTTATGTCTATTATAAAAGTGACGATATGTGTCACCTGTAATCATATTTTTTCTAAATATCATTTTGTTGTAGTGCGTGTTTTTTCAATGATCCTCTATTTTAATTTTATATTTTTATCTTCGATTATAATGATTAAATTAGATTTTCGATATGTACGCATATAAAAAATTCAATCAGCGCTCACTAAAAAAAATATTAAATACACACGACGAGAATAAAATAATGGGAATAGGAGATGAAATAAAAGGTCCAAATAGATGATCTCATTTACTTAATTGAATTTACATTACTAGTCGTGACAAACTTTCTATGTATCACCCTCTAATTATTTTAGTTATCGATATTTCCTGCTAACGACGATGACATACTTCGAAAGAGAAATATTTTGCCAACTAAATTAATTGAAAACATTTTATCATTAAATTACACTTATAACGTAATCCCCAATGCATTGTTACACCATGTTGGTGTGATTTTGACAGCAAAATTGTTTTGCATCAATAATACTTTTCCAACGCTAACCGTTCACATCAAAATAATATTAATATTCTCTAAAGTATTCTATATATAAATAGTATTTTGTTTATAATTTTATTATCAATATGTATATATTGACATAGTTACGTTTTAATACTTTAATTTTCCAAATTAAATTAGTAAAATAATTTATATGTTGATTGATTAACAAAATACTTTTAAATTCAAATATACACCAATTTTTATGCATATTTATATATAACCATTATAAATTTTATTTTGGTTATTTTATATCTCATTGCTATGGAGACGGGGTTGTTTAGCGAATGAGATCGTCTTTTCCAAATTTGGTGTTTCAATTCATATTTCACGATCAAATTTATAATTTTTTCTTCCATTTTTTGTTAATTTTAATTTATTATATTTTAATTTAATTTTATGATTATTTTTAGGGGTTCACCCCACCCAATTATGATTTATAATTATTTTTTAGTATTTAATTTTAAAAAAATGATTATTATGGTTGATTATTTTAAGAATATGATTTATAATTTTTAAAATTCTAATCTTTTGTTGATTAATCTGATTAGATTGATTATGTTATAATTAATTTTTATTTTTATAATATCTATTATTAAACTTGTAAATTTGATCGTGGAATACAATTTGGAACGCCGGATTTGGAATAGAGGATGACATGCCGTTGTCGGATGTGTAGCCTCTAAAACAATTCTGGGAATGTTGTAATATTTTGAAATCAATATATATTGAAATGCATGAGATTTGCGAAGCAAGCAAAATCAAAATGCAGCGCCGCCCTCACGCCGTCGTGATACCTTACCCGGCTCAAGGCCACATCAACCCGCTCCTAAAACTCGCCAAACTTCTCCACTTCCACGGCTTCTTCATCACCTTCGTCAACTCCGAATTCAATCACAACCGCCTCGTCCGGTCATGGGGCCCACTCTCCGTGGCCGGCCTACCCGACTTCCGCTTCGCCACCTTCCCCGACGGCCTCCCGCCTTCCGACAAGGACGCAACTCAAGACATACCTGAGCTCTGCGACTCCATAGCAAAAAATGCCCTGCCTCCTTTTCTAGACCTCATAACCGCTCTCAATCATTCTCCGGAATCCCCCAACGTCACCTGCATAGTCTCCGACGGCCACATGAGCTTCACTCTCGACGCGGCCGATCATTTCGGTTTGCCGGAAATTTACTTCTTCACCACCAGCGCTTGTGGGTTTTGGGCACATAGTAACGTTGGTGAACTTGTTAAAAGAGGAATATGTCCACTCAAAGGTGTATATATATATATATATATATATTTTGATGCTCCATTCTTCTATTACAAATAGTGTTTAATCTCTAATCGATCGATCGTCATGAATATTGATGCATACAGATGAAGGCCAAATAACCAATGGACATTTGGAGGCTACCAAACTAGACTGGGTCCCGGGTATGAGAAATATTAGGCTTAGAGATTTTCCGAGTTTCGTTCGGACCACGGATCCCAACGATATTATGATCAATTACAACATGATTCAGACCCGTAACGCCACCAGGGCCACGGCGGTGATACTCAATACGTGTGAGGTGTTAGAACACGAAGTTCTCGAGGCGTTGAGGCAGAAATTGGGTACAGTTCTATCAATAGGGCCACTTCACCTACTCGAACGACTAGTTCAAGACTCCGAGGTTCGAACCATCGGCTCGAGCCTCTGGAAAGAAGACGATGCATGTCTTCCATGGCTGAGCCAGAGGGCTCGGGGTTCCGTACTGTATGTGAACTTTGGCAGCATCACGGTGGTGTCACCGGAGCAGCTGGTCGAGTTTGCTTGGGGCCTCGCGAGCACCAACCGCCACTTCTTATGGGTGATTAGGCCGGATTTGGTTTGTGGGGATTCGGCGGTGCTGCCCCGCGATTACTTGGAAGAAATCGCGGGGCGGGCTATGATGGTGGGGTGGTGCCAGCAGGAACAAGTGCTGGCCCACCCTTCGGTTGGAGGGTTTCTGACGCACTGTGGATGGAACTCGACTATTGAGTGCTTGGCGGAAGGGCTGCCGATGATTTGCTGGCCTTTCTTCGCGGAGCAGCAGACGAATTGTCGGTATGCATGCGTGAATTGGGAGATAGGGATGGAGATTGAGGGTGAGGTGAAGAGAGAGAAAGTGGCGGAGATGGTGAGAGAATTGATGGAGGGGGAGAAGGGGAAAGAGATGAGGAAGAAAGCTGAAGAGTGGAGAGAGAAGGTTCAGGCTGCTGCAAAACGTGGTGGATCTTCTCATCACAACTTGGACTTGCTTATAAATCAGATTCTTCTTAAGAATTAGTGTAGTTTGAACTTAATTTTTCTCATTTTTGTCACAAAAAAGGGGATGCAAAAATTATGTGGCCTAATACTCTGTTGTATTTTGTTTTTTAATTTATTCACTTATCATTGATGTATTTAATTTGGGAGGAGGAACAAGATAATTAGGATGGTGGTGTGGTGATGAAAACATATATCCAATATGTGATATCGACCAAGAGATATGTATAGGGCTTGCTTTACCTACGTTCACGCCATTTGAGCAACAAAGTAAAAAACCTTGCAGCCTACCAAATTCAATCGTACGTCCACCGGACTTTTGAAAGACTAATTAACCTATTTTTAACAACTTCGTCGTCAATCCGGCGAGATGACTCCACAATTATAGTTGTCCCAATTTTAATCGGGTATTATCATTGATTTTTTTATTTGTTTATATTTTGGGTATTTTATTGTTACATTTTAAAGTTGAGAATATTAGTTAATTTATGTCAAACACCCAATATATTATAATTAATGATATTTGGTCTTTTATATTTTTCGTAGTTTTATATAATATGCTATTTTTTCAATATCGCTTGGAATAATAGCCCAAAGCTAAAATTTGTTAATCGACATATTAATAAAAGCCCACTTTTATTTAATGACCTACATTATGGCCCAACTTTTTTGCACTTGATGGAGTATTGTTTGAGATAGCCTTATAGGTCTAAATCTGAGAGGCGGTGAAAATTTGAATTCAAACACAATTAAGCACTTATAAAATTATAAATGTGCCAACTAATATGAGTTTAATTTGGATTTTAATTAATCTATCTCACATAAATTATTGACTTTACACTGTCCTTATACCTCATAATTACACGTAGATCTAGGTGTGATTCTATTCACGGCACCTATATTCGTGGTGCACGGTATTCTCTATTCTATTTAGTTGTAGAAAGTGAAGCATGAAAAGTATATCGTAACGTAATAATATTTATATTTTATAAAATTATGAGAGCAATTAAAAGAAAAGAGAGAATTGTGAATAGAATTCTCCTTCAAAAATTACTTGTCATTGCCAATCAAACTCTTTTTTGGTATTATTCTAAACCACATTTATAAGTAACTAGTATCATAAATAATATGAACTCTTTTATTGTATGTTTATGATCTAAATTAAATCAATATTAATAAATTTATTTATATTTAGAGATATTAATGTTCTCATCATTAATTAATATCTATTGATATGTGATCCTGTATTTTAAATTTGGTGTTCCAATCCGTGTTACACGATCAAATTTATAAATTTTTCTTCCATTTTTTTGTCAATTTTAATTTATTATATTTTAGTTTTAATTTTATGATTTTCTTAGAACTCACCCCACCTAATTAAGTTTTATAATTATTTTTTAATATTTAATTTTCAAAGAAATGATTATTATGGTTGGTTGATTATTTTAGAAATATGATTTATAATTTTTTAAATTTCAATCTTTTGTTGATAAATATGACTGTGTTGATTATGTTATAATTAATTTTCATTTTTGTAATATCTAACTACAAAAAAAATGGTCTTTAGAGACAAGGTTATTAGCGACGACAAATGTCGTCACTAATACTAGATTTTTAGTAACGACATGTCGTTTCTAATCATCACATGTCAACTCTAATAAAATTTTTGTGATGACATTGTTGTCGCTTAAAAATATTTTTTGCGACGACAACATGTCGTCACAAATAGAGCGTCCCTAAAAGTTTGTCCCAAATAAGTTAAAAATTATTTTAAGTGACAACATTGTCGTCATAAAAAATGTCATTAGAAATGACATGTAATTATTAGAGACGACATGTTGTTACTTAAGTCTATTATTAGTGACGACATTTGTCGTCGTAAATAATATTGTCGCTAAAGACCATTTTTTTGGTAGTGTCTATTAAGAAACTTGTAAATCCAATCATGAAATACGGGTTGAAACATCAAATTTGAAATAGAAGATTGCATCCCATTTTTCAGCAACATGAATATTCTCGAGTGCATGCGCACCAAAAGGATTCTCGAGTCGGTCGCACATGCACTGAGAAGAACCTTCTCATTGATCATGTCTTTTTTTGTAAGAAAAATAATTTTGCTATCTAGTTTTGACTGCAATAAACATATATGCATGAATACTTATTATTATTCGTAGATATTAAAAATTCACAAATTTTTTATTTTTTATGTTACAAATTTTTTCACACATTAAAAATTTAGCAACAAATTTTCTTGACTACCTTTGTAGTCAGCACTCACATGCTTGTCAAATTTGTGAAGATAATATCATATGATCCCACATTGAATTCGTAAATAATTGTGGATGAGTACTTAATTAAGTTGAGGACCAACCCTCCACTCTTGATCTAGTTTTTGCGGCAGAGATAGGGTCTTTGGCATAAATTCCTAGCATTAGTGTTTTCATTGAGAATTGATTTGTCTCAGGAAAGAGCTACCTGCATCCGCTGAAAAATACTCATCTTTTAACTTTTTGGCTAAAATAGAATTTTGATTTCTGTTTTTAACTATTTTAACATTTTTCTTTTATGTTTAGATTTCCAATATTGCGATTAATTGGTAATTAATTAAAAATGAGATATATCAATTGATCAATGAATACAAATTTTAACTGAAAACAAATACCATCCCTCCATCTCATTAATTTATATATGTTGATTTAATTTTTCATTAGAATTTAGAAAATTATTGAAAAAGATAATTAAATAAATAAATTTATTAATATATTCATATTTATATATTTAATAATAAATTAATGATCAATATAAACAAGTAAAAATTATAAATATGTAACAACATGTTTTCAGTATCTTACATAGTAAATAATAAAAATGGGGATTCGGAAATAAAAACAATTCCTAATAGTTTTGACTATCGCCTCTGAGGAAGCTTCCAAGCTCTTCAATTATTGAGCTCTCTCTTTCTTTTTAGGCAAACTCTTGCAAACAACAACTTTTATATATAAAAACCTTATATCGGATTCGGACGCATATTTTTCAGTTTTAAAAGTGATTTTTTCAATATTAAAAGTAAAAAAAAAATTAATCGAAAAAAAAATATCACTGTCTTTTTTTTTTAACCGTATGTACCTACCAATAAATAAACGTGATATTTTTCAAGATTAAAATAATACTATTCTGTATTACAAATGGTATTTTTTTTCTTTTAATTTAAGACTTATACACAATGCACGCAAGAACAACCATTTTTTATATATTTTGTGGACATCTCAGTCTTTACTGGTTCAAGGTTCACTAAATAATTAATTAGAAAGAAAAACAACTGGAGTTTGAGGAATTTGATGAGTTGATCATATATATATATATATATATCATTTGCATTAGTTACTATGTAAGAACAAAAACCATAATATAGTCCATCCTTTAACCTTGGTACATGTAATAATATTTTTAAATATTTATTTAGTGAAAGCAAAACAATATTTTATTTAGATCCACAGCTACCTCTCCTGACCATATTCGTTGTTATGAACATCATTCAACTACCCACTTTCTGCTGTTGCATGCAGTACTGCATAAATTTTACCCAATTAATTAAAAAAAAAGATTGATTTAATTATGTACCCAAATTATAATACTTAAGGCTAAGAGTTGGAAAAACATTACAATAGTTAAGATAAATGTAGTCAAGACAAGAATTGGAAAAATATTACAATAGTTAAGATAAGAATTGGAAAAACATTAATTACAGATTAAAATAATAGCAACCTTGAAATATTGTGACACATGCGTCTTATACAGTTATACTTAATGCATACAAATACATTTAACAATCGAAGCAACAGTCTAAAAGTTCTATCAGTAACGTGTGAGATCCATCCATACAATAAAATAAAATGAAAATGGTACGTGGGTTGGTCAGTATCCAAATCCAACTTGCTAATTAATTAGACTATTCCAATAATTTAAATTTTCTCCTTATATATATATATATATGTCCTCATTACTAAACTCCTGACGCATCAACGCCAAGAAAAATGAAGCCTCATGCTCTATGCATTCCATACCCAGCACAGGGGCACATTGCCCCTATGCTGAGGTTAGCGAAGCTCCTGAACTCCGGCGGCTTCTACATCACTTTCGTCAACACCGAGTTCAACCACGATCGCCTCATTCGGGCCCGAGGGCCTGAATCTGTGGTGGGCCTCGAGGATTTTCAGTTCCGAACAATCCCCGACGGCCTGCCCCCTTCCAACAAGGACGCAACTCAAGACATACCCCAACTCTGCGACTCCCTCACAAAGAACGGCCTCCCTCCTTTCTTAAACCTCATCAACACGCTCAACGAATCGCCCGATTGTCCCAGCGTCACCTGCATCGTCTCCGACGGAGTCACGAGCTTCACTCTCGACGCCGCCGACCAGCTCGGGATTCCCGAGGTTGTCTTTTTCACTACTAGTGCTTGTGGCTTCATGGCCTACTGTCAATACGCCCAGCTCGTCCACCGCGGATTGTTCCCTCTTATTGGTATGTTTTTTTTCTGATCAGAAAAACAATATTTGGTTCTGCAATATATGTTTTGTTTTTCTGATCAGAAATACATACATATGTGAGATCGTTTTATTGGTCAAAATTATATTCGTATTTTTTGAATTAGATGAGAGCCAGATGACGAACGGGTTTCTCGAGAAGGAGCTTGAATGGGTGCCGGGGATGAAAAACATTAGGCTGCGAGATTTCCCGAGCTTCGTTCGGACAACCGACCCCAACGACATTATGGTAAATTACAACATTTTGCAGACGAAAAATGCGTCGAGGGCTAAGGCTGTTGTACTAAACACGTACGACGATCTAGAGAGAGAAGTTTTGGATGCGATCAAGCAGAAATTCGAGCACGTTGCGACGATCGGGCCGCTCCAATTGATCGAGCAAGGGTTGAAAAAGCCCGAACTAAAATCGATCGGGTCGAGCCTATGGAAGGAAGACGATGCATCGACTGCATGGTTAAACGGTCGAGCTCCGAATTCGGTGCTGTACGTAAATTTCGGCAGCATAACCGTTTTGTCGAAGCAGCAGCTGCTGGAATTCGCATGGGGTTTGGCGAGCAGCGGCCACTGCTTTTTGTGGATAATACGACCCGATTTGGTGGGCGGGGAGTCGGCGGTTTTACCGGAGGAGTACTTGACTGAGGTGGAAGGTCGGGCGAAGATGGTGGGGTGGTGCTCGCAGGAGCGTGTACTGGCCCACCCGGCGGTGGGCGGGTTTCTGACGCACAGTGGATGGAACTCGACTCTGGAAGGAATATCGGAGGGCGTGCCGATGATTTGTTGGCCGTTCTTCGCGGAACAACAGACTAATTGTCGGTACGTGTGCGCGCATTGGGAGATGGGATTGGAGATTGAAGGGGAGGTGATGAGAGAGAAAGTGGCGGAGGTGGTGAAAGTGTTAATGGAGGGAGAGAGAGGGAAAGAGATGAGGAAGAGAGCGTTGGAGTGGAAAGAGAAGGCTCACTCTGCTGCCAACCCTGGTGGCTCTTCCTACCAGAACTTGGAGTTTTTGATCAATCAGATTCTTTTGAAAAACTAGAGAGAGAGAGAGAGAGAGAGAGAGAGAGAGAGAGAGATGATATTTACTATGTTTGAAATCTATGAACTTGAAATTTCCTATTATACTTTTTTGTGTTTTACACCTCATATTACATTATTAAATTTATAATTTTAATAATATTTATTATAAAATAAAAATTAATTATAATATAAATAACTATAGTCAATATTTATCAACAAAAAAAAAAAGAATTAAAAAATTATAAAGCATAATTTTAAAAAAATCAATCATAGTAATAAATTATTACTTAAAAATTAAATATTAAAAATAATTATAAACTCTAATTGGGCGGAGTGAATCCTAAAAACAATCATAAAACTAAACTAAATCACAAAAGTATAAAATTGAAGAAAAAAATACAAAAAAAAAAACTCTTAATTTGAAAGTACAATACGAAGTGTAACACAGAGAAGAGAGAGTGTAACATATGAAATTTCATGTGATTTACTTAATATTTGAAATCATTAATATATATATATTTCGATTAATGAGTTTTTTTTTAATATAAGATTCCTGGTTTGTTTTGTATTTTATCCTAAAATTTTAGGATGTGATGTGTAATTGATATTAATGGATATATTTCAAATGGTTAAAGGACCAAACTCATCACCTTTTCACATGAATATGTACTGTCTTTTGTAGTCGTTTTTTTTTTTTTTTTTATGTTGAGAGTAACCCGCAGCCGTTACCGTGGTGTGCATTGGATAAAATCCGTCCCGTGTAATAGCCTGCAAACCACACTAGGTAAATCTCGCCCCTGTGTAATAGCCTGCAAACCACACAGGGGAGGTAAACCACACTTGACATGCCAGGTCTGACAAGCTCACACCTAGCGGTGTTGGTGGTGGGTCAAATTTGAAAGCTTTAGCCTCAAGAAACACCACTTCACCACTAGGCCATCCCAAGGGGACTTTTTTGTAGTCGTTTTGCTCTCATGCACTTTTGTCTTAGATGTTTTATTTTCTTTCTTTTCTTTTTCGAAATATGGCCTTTAAAAAAGATAGCTAGGGTGAAAATATAATGAATCGTGGTTGCAAGATCTCATCCCGATTATTTTCCTAGCAGTAAGAATAATTGAAACAAAAATGAATAATATATATATATATATATATATATATATATATATATAAGAATTAAATGATGATAAGAATGGAACATTAACTTTTTTTTTTAATTTGTTTGTCCACATAATTAATTATAATGGAATCAATTAGTTCAGTTTTTCATACTTATAAATTGTAAGAAAAAAACGTACAATTATTGAACCATAAATAATAACGATGAAATATATTGTTTAACTTTATTTAGTTAATACATAAATAATAATGTGTATATCTTAATAATATTATTTTTACTTTATAAAATAAATAGTTCACTACAATAGACAGACGATTTAGAGACAAAATTAACGACGGAATATCACTACAAAAAAAAAAACGGTCTTTAGTGACAATATAATTAGCGATGACAAATGTCGTCACTAATAATAGACTTAAGTAACGACATGTCGTCTCTAATAATTACATGTCATTTCTAATGATATTTTTTGTGACGACAATGTTGTCACTTAAAATAATTTTTAATTTAGTTGGGACAAACTTTTGGGGACACTCTATTTGCGACGACTCAATGTCGTTACAAAAAAATATTTTTAAGTGACAATAATGTCATCACAAAAATTTTATTAGAGATGACATGTGATAATTAAAAACGACACGTCGTTACTAAAAGTCTAGTATTAGTGACGATAAATAATCTTGTTTCTAAAGATCATTTTTTTTGTAGTAAAAATAATTTGTAGCTACAAGACGACATAATAGCGACTACTCTAGACAGACCATAGCTTGTTGTATCTGGAGACAGAATTAGAGACGGAAAAAATAGGGATGGTTTGGAGACGGATATGTAATGGCTAATTTAGAGACGGAAATAATTTAGTCGTTATCATAAGGAAAAATAAATATTAATTATTATCTTTTATTTAGAGACGGAGGGAATCCGTTGTTAGAGTTTTTTTTATTAATTATATTAAATTTTAACGGCGTATACAAAATCGGTTGTTAATATTTGAATATATACTCTACTGCAATTTCTGTATTTTTTTTTCATTTTTCAACAATCCAAAAAAGCCCTACCCACTACTCCATCTCCCAGCCTTTGCTCTAACGTCCTCCAGCGCTGTTTTCCGGTGTCCTCCAGAACTGCTCTTCGGCATCCTGTATGGAGCTCGCTCTGTTTCGAAAGTTGATGATGTTCCTCTTTAAAATCGAAAAAGGAGTTGGGGATTACCCATTGCTCTAGTCTCCCGTTCTCTGTTCCGGCGTCCTTTGGCATTGTTCTTCGACATCCTTCGACACTGCTCTCCAGCCTGGGTTGTAGGTATTGGAGTAGGGATCATTGTTTCGTTTTCTCCGAAAATCATCTCCTCGTCCCGAACCATCATAGTAAATCCCCTGAGTGCATCTTGTTGAGCATCACCCGAATCATAGCAAACTTGTTCGGAGGGAGATTCTTGCAAGGTTGGGCATGCATCAGTAAAGTGCCCAATCTCAGTACAAACACCACATCGAGGCCCTTTTGTTTGTGCTACGGCCAATCCATGGACTAGAGATGTTAAAGCCTCAATCTTCTCATTCACATCAGATGTCTCAGCTCTTTCTATGCTCTTCACAGGTCGGTGGCGACCCTCGTCTTCATCATCATATTGTTGCCCACCAGACACCATGTCCATGATCAACTGCTTTGCCTCTGCCAAAGTCTTGTTGGTAAGTGATCCTCCACTGGCAGCATCAACAATCTTTCTATCGAAGCTCGACATGCCTCGATAGAAGTAATTGGTGAACAACTGGTAGTCGGTGAATCCGTGGTCTGGACATTTTCGACATAGTTGTTGAAATCTCGCCCAATAATCTGCTAGACTTTCATTCGGTTTCTGCTTGATGCTGGAGATGGCCATGTGAAGATTTGCTGCTCTAGTCTCTGGAAAAAATTTGCGCAGGAACTGTTCTTCCAGCTCATCCCAGGTGGTGATTGAAGCTGGTGGAAGATCAAAAATCCATTCTCGTGCTCGTTCTTGCAATGTGTGAGAAAAAGTTAACAAGCGCAGGTTGTCATTTGTAAAGCCTTGAGGACGCAGGGTAGAGCAAACCCAATCGAACTCTGCTAAGTGCGTGTGCGCACTTTCTCCAGGTGCATCACTGAATTTGGGTAGCACTTGTATGAACCCCGGCCGAATCTCCGCATTGTGGGCAATGGAAGGCTGTACAATGGAGATAGGCCTGTTATTTCGATGACGACCAAGCTCTCGAATCAAGGGAGCAGGTTCCTCCGCCTCAGCATTGATTAAAGCTCGATTATTCTGGTTGTTCTGATTATCACGTGGATTTGGGTTATCCGCCATGTTGACGAGCTGTTGCAAACCAGGTGTTCCTTCCTTAGGTTGGGATGTCTCCTTAGACTCCCGGGCAGCCCTCCTCAATTGGTGTAATGTTCTCTCCGGTTCCGGGTTGAACAATAATTCTCCTTTGTGTGAGGAACAGGTCATGTACTGTAAAACAAACGAAAAAGCCACAGTAAGAAAAATAACAAATTGAAAAGTTTCGAGTAATTACTGCTTTGGAACCAGTCCCCGGCAACGGCGCCAAAATTTGGTGTGTCGTTTCCACCAAAAATAAAAGTTCCGACAACAGTCGGCTTGCCCAAACTGCACAGTACAGTGGTAAGCAAGATCGTTTCCCTAGAGACTGGCGAGAATTACCCTCACTTTTCAACCTGTAAAACTGAACCCTTCAACAGAGAATTTATAGAAATAAAATAAAAGATGCGAAACTAACGTAGTGATTAAATAAATATCCAAACATTCACACAAAAGAGTTATTTATATAAGTGATTAAAAACTATCCGGAATTCAATCACACCACCTTGGCTATTCAACTGATCCTAGATTCAAGAATTAAATCAATTATTCTATGTAAATCGGTTATGGTTATCGAAGACACTTTCCGGCATAACCTAATTCCTAAATCTATCGACAATCAAGAAGACACTTCATGAATTGCTTCCCTAATCAACCGACAATCTTGAGAGACACTCTACCGATTTAATGGGTTGATTGCATTAAATTCCTAAGGAACCCGATACAAAATCAATTGACTCTGACACAGGACAATTTAATTAAGCTTACTATTCCCTTGATTATGAAAAATCGTTTTGCTCCAAATTAACTCCTATCACAATTTCGGATGATGGATTTAACTAGCTAGTAATAAATTCAAACCACTTAAGTATTTGCAACTACCTCGTAAATTCGAATAAATCACAACTTGCAAAGCGGAGAATAGCAAATACACGAAAATAATTAATTAGAAGAAAGCGTTTAGATCTCACAGTTGAATCGAGCCAAAGATTCGTGGATTGATTTCCGGATGAACGACGTCTAGCTTGCTTGCATATTAATCATCAAAATATCGAAAATATTGTTGAAGACAAAAATATGAACTGGAAGAAATTGTAATGATCGAAACGGCGTTCTTTTCTTGTCTAGCGTCCCCCTCCCCCTTCTCACATAAAAAACTAGTAAAGTATATACATCCATATCTCCCAAGATAATTTCCTAAACAAAAAGAGTTTAAATAAGGAAATTAACATCCTAGTCTATCTTTACTAGGTAATAGTCAAAATAGAGGTGATCAAAAGCTATAGTAAAGCTGGAATCCGCGTCCAGATCTTGGGCTGGATCAATATTTGTGCAAAACGGGCTGAATTTACTCGCGTAGGCCCAGATCCTAACTTCTCGGTCCATCCTTCAGGCGGCTTGCCCAAACGGCCTGCTTCAGAACTTCCTTTCAAACGAACCCTGCTGCAATTCCCAAAACAAGTAGCCTATCTGCCCAATTATAACTATCCACCTGCACAACTTCAAAGCACAACAAAACTTTTCCAAAATAGATACAAGGCAGCTAATTATGCAAAAATAGATATCGAAATTATCCTCAAAAGATAGATAAAAAGCACCCAATCAGCATTGTTCTTCGACATCCTTCGACACTGCTCTCCGGAATACTTGTACGAAGGCTCGCTATGTTTCCAAGGCTATTGTCGTTCCTCTTTACAATTGAAAAAGGTTCAATTTTCTTCCATTTACTTATCTTTCTCTTCTTCACTTATATTATCTTGGGATGATAGGAAAGTTAGGTAATTGATGTTGTAGTGGCAGCCTAGTTAAATATTGATTAAGGAGAATGTGGCAGCACTGATCATGTGCTACAATTGTTGGGATTAGGGTTTTGAGTGTTTATGCTTAATTAATTTTACCTTTCTCAACCACAATAGCCTCAATCAAACAATTAGTTATGTTCTGTTATGTTATGTTCTGTTTCAGACATTTGGTACTTATATTGTAGACTTTTATGATGCTTTGTTATGAATATTTGAGTTTGGTTCATACATTTCACCTTTTGTGATGTTTTGCACGAATATTATATGGATGTTACTGTGATGTTTAATGTGGTTCAATATTTAGATTTTATTTAATTTGATGATATTTGAATGTTTTTATTTGTATTAATATATTTAATTTTTTTTGTAGGTATAAATAATTAAAATAACCACTGCTAAAAAAAATAAATTTATTACACTAGGTCCCCTTGGGGATGGTCTAGTGGTGGAGTAGTGTAATCTTGAGGTCAAAGGTCTCAAATTCGATCCACCACCAATACCACTAGGTGTGAGCCTGTCACACCTGACCTGCCACGTATGGTTTACCTCCCTTGCGTAGATTTGCAGGCTATTACACAGGGACGTGGTTTACCCAGTGCGCACCACCACGATAGCGGTTGTGGGCTACCCTCGACATCTAAAAAAAAAATTATTACACTGGTGACTGAATAGAGACCTCTAATATTAGAGACGGAATATTTTGTCTCCAAATTAAATTTAAAATGGTCTCTTGTTTCCCGTCTCTAACATTTTGAGACAGAATATTCTGTCTCTAAATCCTAGCAACCAAACTTGGCGACTTACGATAGCGACGGAATTTTCGTCTCTAACACTTAGAGACGGAAAAGTTTTCGTCATTAAACATTTAGCGACTAAGGTTTTAGAGACGCAATTTTTCCGTCTCAAATCTGTCTCTAAATACAATTAGAGACGGAAAAGATGGATTTGGAGACGGATATCTCCGGTCGTTATTTTGGTATTTTTTGTGGTGGTTTATTGTTTATGTTTTTCATTTAAATATATTAAAATTTGTAAAATACATAATTATTTTCAAAATTTTATGTGCATATATTTATATGTTATATTAATTTTGGTACTACTTTCATTTTTATTTAATAAACTAAAAAAATTTGAAATTAAGACATATTTTTAAGTCATCCTATTACGAAAAATTAAAAACTTATTTAGCTTAATTGTCGAACTATTTGACTAAATATAATATGATAAGATGTCATTGAAAAATATGATCATATATGTGTGAAAATATCATATATTAGTTGTTTTAGTTCAAAGAATAGTTAAATTCAGGGATGGATAGGATTATTATTCCCTTTAATTTTAAGAGTTATTTTTTCGTGAATGATGTTTTCTAATTTTAAGTTAAACATACTATCAATCTTAGAAATTAGGATAAACATAGAAATGTCAATTCCATTAATTACCAAATTTCTTAGTGCAAAGATGTCAACGTGATTAACTGAAAATTAATACCCCCTCCATTTCTGAATAAGTGTAATTCTAACATTTTAATTTTATTTAAAAAAAATGTCATTCTACAAATTCAAAATAGAAAATTCACATTTTCACACATTTGCCCTCGTTTAATGCATTCAAACATCTATATTTCACTCATTTAATATATTCACATAAGGGTATATTAGTTAATTCAATTAAGTTGGTTTAACACTTAATTGAAAATGGAAGGAGTATTAATTAAGTAGTATGGGGAGTCCCGGTGGGGATGGTCTAGTGGTGGAGTGAGGTTGTTTGAAGATCAAAGGTCACGACCACAAGTCGGGTGTGATTAAAAAAAAAAGTGGTATGGGGATCTAATCTAACCTAATATTAATTAATAGTACTGTTAAAGATAAGCCCACCATTAACATGTGGGGCTAATCTCGTGCTATAGTTAGAATTAGATAATGCTATATCTACAGGCTACAGCGCAGTTCGTTATAAATTATAATTGAAGTGAAACGCCAATATATTGAGATTTGAGATGCCTGCATGTTGTAGGTTATTATTAGTGGGGAAGCGATAACCTAATAAAATACTATTTACTAGTAATTACAATTAGATGGGTATGAATGAAACGATGAATAACCATTTTCTACTATAAATTATGGTTTAGAAATAAAATTATGTCAATTGGATTAATTGTTTGAAGGCTGCTTTCCTTTAATCCTTATCGTTACTATGTTAATTCCTTGAATTACTGCAAATATAAATCAATTCCAACTTTTCATAGTTTGATTGGTTGGTCCACTATATATCAAGCAGTATTCCAGTGCAATTTATATGTTCATGGTCTACCAAACTCATTCTCATCTAATAGTTATTTTTTAAATTATATGAACTTTTTATGAGTTTCTTAGTTTTAATATGAACTTGAAATCTTTACACCACGGAAACACAAATTTAACACTTTTTAAAACTTTCAATCACTTTATTTAAATCCGATATGAATATTAACTATGAATGGTATGGTCTTATATTATATACGAACAATACAGTTCATGCATTTGTTTCAATATAATAATACTGTATTTATTATTTTCATACATGGATCGAATAATATATATTGGGGCGGATGTAAGGGGAATTTTTTTTTAATATAAATATGTTGGGACTTGGGATGGAGTTGAAGATAAGTGATTGATTGGATTTTGGACTTTTGGAAATGTGAGCCTGTACCACACATATAAACATTGATGATTGATTAATTTAAGTAATAATAGTACTATATAATAATATTTATTATTTACAATTTTACATACATGGATCGGATAATATATATTGGAGTGGATGTATGGGGATTTTTTTCTTAATTTAAATATGTTGGGTATGGAGTTGAAGATAAGTGATTGATTGGATTTTGGATTTTTGGAAATGTGAGCCTCTCCCGCACATATAAACATTGATGATTGATTAATTTAAGTAATAATTATAAGTGAGTCAATTAAGAGTCCTCTCGTCTGCTTTTCTCAAACGTAAGTTTTTTTTCTCTGTATTTTTTTCTTTTAATTTTTTATATTAGTATTAGCATTTTTTATTTAATAATATTAATTTTTTTTATTTAAATTATGATTCAATGCCATTATTTATTTATTTTTTAATATAGAATATGGAGAGGTTTTTTTTCCCCGAAAATCAGTAGAGGTTTACATCTTTCTCATCTTCTCGTGTACCTATTGTTAATGAATCAATAGAAAATGACCTTGGATATAAGCATAACTAAATCCAATTGATATTGTTATTAATCCGGAGTTGCGAAAATCGATTGTGGAGTTTGAAGTCTTTATTCGAGATCAAGTACGAAGAAATTACTTAATTAGGGGACTTCGCCAACCAATTGATCATGTATATCCGAAAAGAACGATTGACGATTATGAAAGAAGTTTTTAAGATGATTGGTATAAACAATTCATATGATTAGTATTTAAATTTATGATTTTTTATGATAATATGTTCTTATTATTTATTTATTTAATGGTGTACCGAGATTCATATACCGGTATTTAAATTTATGATAAATATATTTATAATTGGTATAAACAATTCATATACAAGTATTTTCGATAAGGTATGATACCGTACCAAGATTTTTCGGTAAGGTAACGGTATAGAATTTTAAAAATCGAGATATACCGGCGTATACCGATACCGACGGTATACCGAATTTTTTAGGTATATACCGATATATTTGTGATATTATATAAATATATATATATATACGTGTGTGAATTATAGATACTTGAACTTGATATATAATACTTAGTAAATATGTTATATATTTATAAATATCTAGTAAATTTACAATATCTAACACTTATAATTAATCTTATGTTATACTTAATGTATAGTAATTCAAATATGTTCCTAATTAATACTTAGTAAATAATTATTAGGATTTCTAAGTAAACGATTTAAAATTTGTAATATATAGTAAGTTTATAATATTTTATACAATTTATATTAATTATAAAAACATGATTGATATATAATACTTAGTAAATATGTTATACATTTATAAATATCTTGTAAATTTACAATATCTAACACTTATAATTAATTTTATGTTATACATTTATAAATATCTTGTAAATTTACAATATCTAACACTTATAATTAATCTTATGTTATACATTTATAAATATCTTGTAAATTTACAATATCTAACACTTATAATTAATCTTATGTTATACTTAATGTGTAGTAATTTTAAATATGTTCTTAATTAATACTTAGTAAACAATTCTTACGATTTCTAAGTAAATGGTTTAAAATTTGTAATATATAGTAAGTTTATAATATTTTATACAATTTATATTAATTATAAAAACATGATTGATATATTGTAACGTCCCAGTCCCACTAAGACCAAAACGTCTCAAAAAACATACGTACATGCTTACATGATAAATATTTTTCAAGAAATTAAATTAACTTTAAAAATAATTTGTAAACGGGTAGCACCTCAATTTAAAAATGTTCAAACCACACACTCAGGTGCTTTCAAAGTCAACTTTCAACAAGGCTTTTCGAAATCATTAACTCACACACCAAATTATGACCTGCCAACAAGCAATATACATA
This sequence comes from Perilla frutescens, assembly GCA_026008535.1. Taxonomy (NCBI): domain Eukaryota; kingdom Viridiplantae; phylum Streptophyta; class Magnoliopsida; order Lamiales; family Lamiaceae; genus Perilla; species Perilla frutescens. Next base: position 49,474,734 of record BRKX01000005.1, read on the forward strand.
GCCAATCAGGCCACACATTTAAAAACAACACGGCCAACCCTTATATACATTCAAAATATTTGTATATACAATCAAAAATTGGCCACTAGGGTCAACAACTTTCAAACTTATAAGTTTTGCCGAGATTAACGGAAGCATATAATATTTAACATATAAATATAAATTTAAAGATGACTTTGAGCAAAAATTGTACAAGGGTCAACCATCAAAACCCAATCCAACAGCTCATCATCAACCGGCTTGATCTCCAAGACCTGAAAATATTTG